>OZ021704.1:4949035-7449035 GCA_963978555.1 Galerucella nymphaeae
TTTCTACTAATTTTTTGGAGTGTTAACAAATAAAGTGTACGACTATGTATTTCGTATAAATTTTTATAAAATCACAGACTGACTTTTATTTCGTTACGAGAGTAGAATAGTAACTTTGTACTTTACCTTTTACCGTCGAATATGCATCAATCTATATCTAAAGTAAAACGTAGCATAGGTTTGCTTTTACGTGGCGTATCTCCAAAGATTTGGCGGTAGCACTAATAATAGAGGCAATGACAATCATCATCTGCACGTGATTTTATACAGTGTGACACAAACTATTGAAAATGGTATACATTAGATAAAATGATAACTCTCTTCTTTATACGAACTATTGGAACACCATGTATATCGATGTTATGACAATAGACAATAAAATACTCTCTATGTACTAATCCAAAAAATGAAGAACGGTTTATTAGACAGGTCTTTGGTACTAATTATTTATTATTATTATTTATTTATTCATTTAATGTATTTTTATGGTAGGTACATTTATATTATTTTCCATCTATCGGGAATATAAGGTTATTAATATTTGTACTTCAGTTCCACTAGGCAGAAAGTTTTATCGATAACCTAAGTAGTCTATCCCCTCCCTCGGAGATGTCAGCAGTTACTTACTTATCGCGATTGTTTAGGTTATTCTATCAAAATGCAGCAGCCTAGTGCCAGTATGCTAGGATCAGCATTGCGCATGACGCGCTTAGACATAAGTTACTTCAAGTATTTTATGCTATGCTTTGAGTTAAATCTGAACAGCGAAGGACTTATGACTAAAATATACGATACTGATTTCGTATGGCCATTAGCGTCACAATTAAACAAATGTATAATAAACCATACAGTGGGGTTGTGTTCAACTCCTTTTCTCGAGAGCTGTACAGTGTACGGATTGAGAAAAGACAAGACAGGTTATAAAAACTTGGATGTGTCATTTCGAGTCACAATTCTGTTTATATTATTCCAAACAAAAGAGGCTAGAGTCTTCCTTTATCAGGTTTATAATGTCCTGGTCATAACTGCCACCAGCTTATTTTTATGTAAGTACTCTTCTTTATACGAACTATTGGAACACCATGTATATCGATGTTATGACAATAGACAATAAAATACTCTCTATGTACTAATCCAAAAAATGAAGAACGGTTTATTAGACAGGTCTTTGGTACTAATTATTTATTATTATTATTTATTTATTCATTTAATGTATTTTTATGGTAGGTACATTTATATTATTTTCCATCTATCGGGAATATAAGGTTATTAATATTTGTACTTCAGTTCCACTAGGCAGAAAGTTTTATCGATAACCTAAGTAGTCTATCCCCTCCCTCGGAGATGTCAGCAGTTACTTACTTATCGCGATTGTTTAGGTTATTCTATCAAAATGCAGCAGCCTAGTGCCAGTATGCTAGGATCAGCATTGCGCATGACGCGCTTAGACATAAGTTACTTCAAGTATTTTATGCTATGCTTTGAGTTAAATCTGAACAGCGAAGGACTTATGACTAAAATATACGATACTGATTTCGTATGGCCATTAGCGTCACAATTAAACAAATGTATAATAAACCATACAGTGGGGTTGTGTTCAACTCCTTTTCTCGAGAGCTGTACAGTGTACGGATTGAGAAAAGACAAGACAGGTTATAAAAACTTGGATGTGTCATTTCGAGTCACAATTCTGTTTATATTATTCCAAACAAAAGAGGCTAGAGTCTTCCTTTATCAGGTTTATAATGTCCTGGTCATAACTGCCACCAGCTTATTTTTATGTAAGTACTTACATGGTGCTAAAAATTTTGAGAGATTGGAAGAGTTTTTATTTATTTATCAGTTCATAATTATACGTATACAGTGTGTAAAAGCAAAACGGAATAAATTCATTATTTCGTTTACTTTATTAAATTTATAAAAAATACCACATGTCAAATTTTAATTATAAATTGATATTCTTCAACGTGAAAATGTGATCCCTACCTGTAACACCCTTCGAATGACAGGTACAGCCCCCAATTGTTTAAATGGGAATATAGGCTTACAGTGGCGGACCCTGAGAGGGGAGAGGGTATCCAGTCAAAAAGTTGACTAGTTTATTTTTCTCATATATGTTAATAAACGACAACAAACACATACATTTCTATGTTGAGTTTCGCCCCCCTTAAATACATCCTGGATCTGCCCCTGTTGATAATATATTTATAACAGAAGTTTATTATTTTCTCTATTTTCGTCGAATTTTGTAGTTACAGTCTTTCGAATTTCAATACATTCAGTAGTTTTTGTATCCAGCTTGCGGGAAAACCAATTTATTTTTTGATAAAATCAAATCGTTCATCCTTTATGCAGCTTGACTTCATAAAAGTTTTTCATGTCAAACAGCAGAATCTGCAACAAAATTGTTTATTAAATAAAATGTAGTATTCAATGATGATTCAGGAAATATTGCATCAGTGTCTAACGTCAATACGATGATAATATTCTTACATTTTATCGATACAACTCAGCGGAGATAATACATTGTTGACATTGAATTATAAACATAAACTATTAATTGAACATACAGGGTGAATTATGTGTGATGTCAGTGGTCTATTTTTAATGCCTTTGCATATAAACATATTTTATTATTTCTCCAATTCAGTAAAATAAATATGATGACAATAACTGAAATAAATGTTTAAGATAAACAAATATTCTAATATTATTTTTACTATTCTAACGTTTTGGCGTGAAATTTGAATTGTTTTTCTCCTTTAAAACACTTATTCCTTGATTTTGGATAAAAGACATCATGTCTAACTAAATAGCTCAAGAAGAAAAGATCTTATTGAAATAAATATATGGAAGTAGAAGTGACAAGTAGACGACGGAAAGGAAAAGTTCATTCTATGTATTCCTTTTAATTCTATTTTCCAATAATAATATATGATATAACTGTCCCAAAACATTTATCTTCACGAGAAACCTAAAATTTATTAACTAGCCTCTGTAACTTATTGTTTTATCAATTATTGTCTTCGGCAACACCACGAGTTTGAATATCTACGCGGAATAATACTTAATATTTGATTAATTAATTGGTTTCCCAGAAAATCGGCTCAAACAACTATCTTAAACTGGCATAACATTTTTATTGATATTTACTGATCACTAACCAATCAAACAATGTGACCTTTTGAACTTCTTATCATCAACATGTCGATTTTCGAGACCTTTGTGGCATACAGACAACTGTTCATTAGTTAGTATTACGGAGCCAGTGCTTGTAGTGTTTGTTTCTACCCGTGTTAAATTTAGTTATAAAAGTAGTACTTCCGTTTTAAATTAATAAATGTTCCGACGATGAGAGTTTTTTATAAGTTCGTGGGACTCGTCTTCCTCACGACGCAATGTTTAGCTGACTACAGTAAGTACCTACACAACACGTATTTTGAAATTATGTAACATTGTAACAGTCCCAACTTTCCTAAATTATTGTACATCGTGGACAGATTCGAGTAATCCCTGATAACAATATATGTACTCCAATTATTCAATTGGCAAATAGTCGCGGCAGACTAGTTGAAAAATAAAACCAGAAAAAAAAATTCTTTCTCCATTCACGGAGAAAGAAGCAGTAAAAAACAAACTATTATTACTTACTAAAGTTAACTCTTTTATACATTAACAAGCTTTCGGCAAACTTTGCTAGCTTTGTTATTGTCTACTACCAATTAAATTTTTTGTAGGTACATATACAGAGGGAAAAAATAATTTTCAAAACATGTTTGATACAAACCTGTCCAGATGTGAATATATTTAGACAAGTTTTTTATACGACTTTCTGTGAATAATGCCAGAAACGCTAAATTTTTTAACTGATAATTTCAATTTACAAACCAATGACCAATCTTGATTTGGTCACTCCCAATTCTCAAATAGAACACCCTATACAGTATTGCATTGGTAGATTCTGCTCTACAAGACAATATGTATGTATATATTTTGAGTGACATTCAAGACTCTACTCAAATAAAGGATGTTTGACGTTTTGTAAATAAAGTGTCAATATCTACCGTGAAAATTATGTATACTCCGAAAGATATAATTAAAATTGTAGGATTATAAAAAAAGATTAATGCCAAATCAGAACTTGTATCCCACAAAATGTACATTAATCCATTTTCTGATTGATTTAAATTGTATTCCAAGGATTGTATATTTTTAATTTATGAGAATTTATGTGAAAATTCGTCGGATGAAGGAAATTCAATATTTTTGACATACAAATTAAAAAAATTGTTACTATAGGTACATGTTGCAGTGGGTATAGGTACCTTTATTTAAAAAAAGCTCAGTCGCATAGGTAATTATAATCGAATTGTAAAAGCAATTCCAATTCTAATTGACAAATTAATTTGTGCTAAATAAAAGAGAAAAAGTAACGGGCAATTTTTAATAGAAGTTAATTAAAGGAAATTGTAATTAAAATGTCACATGACAAACGTAAGCCCCTAGCTCATTCACAAAGAGTCGAACAGGCTGAACTACACATCCACAGAATTCCATAGGTAGTACATACTGCCAGACATAACATACATCATACGACCACAAAGTAGTTAATAATATACAGGGTATGATCAAGTTAACCGATGTCGATGTACATATTTTATTTAAATCTATCCTATTGAAAACGAAACACAAATTGGGTTTCTCATTTGAAATTTGTTTAATTTGAATGAAAGTTCAATAACAACAACAAATTCTAATTATAAAGATAAAAGCTCATTATAAACATAAGTAATTATATTATTTACAAAATCAAAAAGATTTATATTATGATATTCATAACTATAAAGTGAAACTGACTGAAAAAAAGAATAGTATATTCTTCAACGAGTGCAGAATGATGGCTATTATTCACGCGGATAAAGTCAAGTGAATATTAGCCATTCTACAAAAGTAAAAGACTATACTGTCGTGGAGAAAGAAAGGAAAAAAGAAAGCTTCCAGTGAGCGAACCCCAATCGTCCGCGCCAGAGTCAACTATTTCCACCACTAGGCTATAGAGCATGTTTATTTTTAAAAAGGGATACGTAACATACACTTTTAATCGAAACCCTCACATTTATAAATGATAATTGGGAGTTATAACTAAATATAACTACTGTTGTCCATTTTTTCTCTAAATAATACGTAAAGTTATGATTCTATCATTATTCTGACGTTTCAAACGACGCGCTGTCAGAATCGATTTGCATTATTTGGTATTTGACGTTTTAAAAGAGACGATTTGATTTATTCGTTTTAATTCATTTTGCGTGAATTCTGATAATAATAGAATGTGATTGGCTAACGAGAGTGAATTCCTTTTCATTATTCACTGGTGTGAAGAATATATATCATTATGTAGCTAAATATGTAAAAATAATTTGTGCGTTATTATTTAGTCGTGGAGAAAGAATTTTATAGTACCTAAAGTAAAGGTTCGTTTCTTAACCATACCGCATCAATTTTTATCTATTTTAATATTTACTTTCCTTACCGAAGCAACTTTATTAGAGTATGATTTTGAAGTACATGAGATTTCATGCAACTTTTTAGTCATAATTTTAAAATTATTTGAAATAACAATATCTTTAAACATTTATCTATACATTTATAATCTAGTAAAAAATAGCCAACAATATTAATATGTGAATAAAATGTATTTATTTATTTATAATAAAACATTTAACCTTCTCTTGTTGCAGATCCTTTGGAAGATCCTAACGTTTGTGGTTTGCCTACGTGTAATGGTATGTATTGACTTTTTTGTCAACATTACAGCAGACGCAATGAAAATAATCAAAAATTTAAAGTATTATCACAGTTTCCTGTAAAATTGTCATATTTAGTTGCCTATTTACCGATGTACTCATTACCAGCAGAAATAAAACATTTTTTCCATGTGTAAAGAATGGACAAATTTCAACCTAGTGAAAAGAGAAGATTTCTCGGTCCAGATGAGATGGAAAGCTAAGTTATTATTTTGTTAACTACCCATTAGGCATGATTCCAACTCATTTAGAAAATGGCCTGATAATCTGAGAAACTTTTACAGGTTCCGAATGGCCTAAAAACTTTATCGTCAGAAAAAAAATTACTAGGTAATATAAGGAAAATGAATTTAACCAATTTTTCAAGCATCAGAAGCAGTAGTAACACCCGGTACAATATAAACTATTAAACTTTTTCATGTATAACAGCAGCCCCCAACCAACTAGTTTAGCTTTAGTCGTTGTCGTCAAGCATATTAATACCAGAGTACACACAGAAGTTGTGACACGAAATGATGGAAAAAGTAGTAGGAGGGAAGCAAATATGTACGGAAAGATAACAACCATGACGATGGTATTATATATCTCAAACGTGATCTTATCAGCAGATACTTTGTCATTTTACTGCAAACAGGCTGTGTTTCCTTTAAATTTATAAGCCATAGAGGAAAGCTAACGTCGCTAAAAACCGATCTCTCCTCTATGTATAAGACAAAATGGAAGTGAAATGACAAAGAGCCCACGTTTGAAACGCTTTCAATTTTTTCTATTTGAATATCTTTATGTGGCAGATATTTTTATTGGATGCAAGAGCTCTTTCAGACGAGACACTTTGTGGTCGACTAATTGTGTCTGAAAAGAATCGCGCTGTTAAAAATACATCTTAATTGCTATAATATGTAGAGTGTTTTTAGATATTTATGTGAAAAAGCACAAGTAGGAACCTGTTGACTATAAAGTAATTTTGCAAGGACTGTTTTGTCGAAACTTTAATTGAAATTGATTTCTGACAAATAGTGCTTTCTAGAAAAGAAGAAACATATGGAATTCTAATATATCGCATTAAATACTAAAAATGTTAAATTCATTTCAGTAAATGATGATCAACAAAAATTCAAATACGGCCCTGGAAAGGAACAAACCTACAAATACAGCGTAGAAGTAAAATCCCTATTCAACGGAACAAGTAAAAACGAATCTAACCTATTTATCGAAGGAAAAGCAACATTAGGCTTCCTAACACCATGCGACGGCCTTCTTTACCTATCGGACATAAAATTAAGTGAAAACAGACCTAAGAATGGCGAGGATATAATCGAACACGCTAATAGTGTGGAATTTGCTGATGTTTTAACTACCCATTCTGTGAGGTAATTTTCGTTTCAGCTCAAGAAAACTGCTTCTTCAATCAGTGATTTTTCTTTAAAAATTAAACGAATTGAAAATTTTTTGAACAACTAGTAATTAGTTTTGCAAGTACTAGAACATTTTGTGTTAAAGTAGCATTCATCCTTAATTTCATATGAGAAAAATTCCTTCCCCATCAGCAGTTTCAAATTCTTTAATTTCACTAAAAAGTATGGAGACTAATCACGTGTTTATTATTTTATCAGATTTGCTTTTCAAGATGGTATCATTTATGAGGTTTGTCCCAAAGAGGACGAAAAAGAGTGGACTTTGAACTTCAAGAAAGGGATTTTAAGCATGCTACAAAATTCCATGAAAAGATTCGATCTTGATTATCGCGTGGATGAACAGGACGTAAGGGGAAAGTGTCCGACAGAGTACAAGGTCGTGGGAGTAAAGGAAACTACTTTGTTGATTGAGAAAACTAAGGATCTGGAAAGGTGTCAAGGAAGGTCCAAATTACATTCCTCAATTCAATCACAGGCTGTCCCTATTTTTCAAGCGGTAATATTTTACTTAATATTACCGCATATTTTGAAACTGATCTATTTTTGTTATTTTCAGAATATTAACAAAGATAATATTTTGAAAACAAAAAGTCGTTGCGTCCTGTCAATCGACCGTAATATTTATAAAGATATTATTTGTGAAGAAAGTTACCTTTTGCAACCGTTTTCAAATTACGATCAAGGCGCTACTACGACCGTTACTCAGCAACTAACTCTAATAAAAGAAACTCCTACTACAGCTACAGATGATGTGGAATTGACGAAAAGAGTTCCTTTGACTTTTGATAACATCATAGCTGAAAAACCCATCTCCGACGACATAGATATATCAAAAGAATCAATCAAACTATTGTGTAAATTGGATAAAATGCCCGACAGAATGGAACTAGCTGATTTATTCAGTAAATTCATTCATAGTTTACGATATTTGTCATATTCTGGTTTGGTGGAGCTTCGCCAACAGGCAGGAAGTATCTGCCCTACAGGAAAGTATGTATTTTCTCATTTAACACCTCAAAAACAGGGTGATCTATTTAAAAAAGTATTGTATTAATAATTTGAATTCAACGCTTTTTTTAGGCAGTTTCTCTTACACGCCTTTCCATTTGTTAATACACTTGGTTCGGTATCTATAATGAAAGATATTATTGTTGAAAAATCAGTTCCAGAAGCTACAATCAACGATTATATATCGGCAATTGGTTTTACTTCCAATCCCAATAACGAAATGATGGATGTAGCGTTAAATTTGTTACAACAATCAAATTTTTCTTCGAGTGCTTTGAGTGTTGCATCTCTAACGCACACCTTCTGCCGCCAACATACCGATTGTCGGAATGAGTATGAAGTGTCTTCCATTTTAGATTTTTTTGAGGATCATTTTAGGAATTTAATTCAAAAACAAACGATTGACAGAAACACTTATGATGAAGTGAGTATAATTTTGTCTGGCTTCAAACTTTCTTTCTAAACTTTTTCTTCTTCTATAGATCATAATCACACTAAAGGCATTGTCTAACATTGGCGTTATGTCTGAAAATTTCGTTCAAGAACTTTTTGAAGTTATAGAAAATTCTAAGATCGACGTGGGTATACGAGTCGCAGTCGTGGAAACTTTTAGAAGATCTTCTTGCGATGAGACAAGAAATTATTTCGAACATACATTTAGATCTGAAGAAGTTGACTCGGAAATTAGAATTGCAGCTTATTTGCAGATTATGAGATGTCCGGATTATCTCATGATTAAAACTATTAGACAAACTTTAATGGATGAAGAGGTCAATCAAGGTTTGTATATGACTTGCTTTGTATATTCGACTAATATTCCAAGTTCGTTTGTTGGTCTTAGTGTGCAAATTTACTATTTTAGATTTCATGATAGACTATTATTAGGTTAGGTTTGCGGTGAGTGGGTCTATAAGGACCTCTATCTAGGATAATCCTCAAATATTTTACTTGCAAATGGAATAACGTATAATACAGAGTGTTGAAAGTAAAAAATAATTTTCATCTGTCCAGCGACTTTTTCACCATCTTTTTATTTGAAAAAATCTTAACAGAGTGAACAAAATATTCGATTTTTTTCAGTTGGATCATTTGTTTGGACGCATCTTAATAATCTTCTGAGATCATCAAAGCCAAGTAAAGTTGAAATACAAAGTCTACTAACTGACAAAGACTTGTCTAAAAAATTTGACAACGATGTGAGGAAGTTCTCTCGAAATTTTGAAGGATCTATGTATTTTGAAGAATACAATGTCGGTAAGTAGAAAAAAATTTTGATGTACAGGAGTTTTAAAAATCAACGCTAACAAATTATGTCTAATCCCAACGAGGATATCCCCCTCGTCTTCTTGGCGTTCGCAAAAGTTCTCTCCAGTTAAAATGTACAAAACTGACAGAAGTAACGTTCCTTCGATACTTCAAGCTACAAAGCCTTGTGAAAAAACCACTAAGGATTCTTTTCTGAGCTTAATCTGCTGTTCATCTTTCTGGCTGATGTTTCCGACATATATTTTGGACCGTTCCAGCTCTGAAAGTTCCAAGTTATGCTCTGTATTTTTTGCCTTGTAATATCTAAAGCTAATCTCGCAGAATGGCGCAGTTCCTCCATAATTGCAGAATTGTTTTTGCCATGAAATCAAAAATGGTACAGCTGTGTGCGATTATAGTGATGCACAAGCCATTGATTGTTTTTAAAAACCTTTGACCTTCTGGCAATAACTCATAATACACCAAGCCATTGTGATAAAAAATTCAAATTTGTCCGACTTATGGGACGACTCTTTTAGTAAAAATTTTTCAATTTCGGAAGAAACTTCGCTGTCAAACGTTTTGACAAAGTGATTGTATCCGTAAATGTTTGCGACGCGCTATGCATTTTCTTAAACAGCACTGTTTTCCATAAAATGCCAATACATGAAGAAATACCGCTTAAATATACCATAAACCAGTCAAACATTGTCAATGATGCTACATAACGACGCTTGAAATTACATCACTTGCACAATTTATGTTTACCATCAATCCATTGTTTGCTTTTGCAGGTGGAAATTACGAGAGCAATGTTATATTTTCAACTAACTCGTACGTACCGAAATCTGCTATGCTGAATCTGACTGTTGATTTGTTTGGAGAATCCTTCAATATTTTAGAGGTAGGTATACAATAATATATTTGCCTAACGAACATAAAGGGTTGCTAACTGCTAGATCCTCTACATTCATATGAATATTGATCAATTTATTCAAATTATTATACTAATTAAATATTAATATCTATTAATAAGGAAAAATATGAGAAATAAAACGTCAATAGCACACAATTTCTTATTTTGTGCTTCTTGGTTGATAAGCAAATATCCTTCTTGTTGAATAAAAAAAATCCAATCATTTTTTAGTCAAACGGTATTTCGTTCAGGTATCTATAGCTATACATACTTTATCCTTTTTAAAGATATATGGTCGAGTAGATGGCTTTGAACATTATTTGGAATCGATTTTCGGTCCGAAAGGATCCTCGCAAACAATGAAGGATAATATAATGGATAAGCTGAAATTCCGAAGAGATTCAAATAATAATGAACTGATCAAGAGCAAAATTGATGAACTTCCTAATGTCGTTGACAATTTCGCTAAACATCCAAAGGTTTGTGTCACTTTCATAAATCCATTATAAAAATCATCATTGATATACTTTTAGGTTGCTTTTGGTTATAAAATATTTGGAAACGATGTAAAATATACGACTTTTGCTGGAGATAAAGAAATTAAAGATGGATTACAAAAGTTGGATCCTGCGTATAATTTGGCAGCGCTATTATCAGGCAAAGTAAGTATGGATGAAACATTTTGTTGATGATACGTTCATTACAATCATATTAATTTGACATGAGATTGTCATATTTTTTCGTGGTTGTTAATATTTGGTTCAGTCTAATAGCGATCTTATTGCTGTTTATAAATTCACCCTAATTCCTTCACCGCAATTAATGCTAAAATGTATTGATTTCAAGTTTATGATATATTCCGTTTATACATAATATGTAGCTTCAAAACCAAGTGATATTCATGGTGACATTTGATGTAATATTCGTTAATTTTGGAATTTGAAGGAGCTTTAATTGTATCAAAATATCAAAATCCACTACTAGCACTTCCAAAAAAACACCAGATCACAAAATATGTACTATCTATCCAAATTTATTGTACCATTTCAAAAGTCTTCTTCTTCCGAAGTGAATAATCCAATCAAAACGATTGAAGAATAACTGAACACGGCAAATCACTGATTGCAATTCTCTGATCGTTTTTGACAGTTTTTGATTGCGGTTGAAACAGACCTCATGATTAGATTAGAGCTTGCGATGGTGTCTTATCGTAGGGGTATAATGTTAATTAAAATAAAAAAAATTGTCAAAATCACCTTCAGTTTTTAACATTCTTTTCGGTTTTGGCTCTTTTGGAAGACAATATTCCGAAGGTTGGTGTAGAGGACAGTTGGGCGAAGTCATCGATAAAATAGTTTCGACAATCTCTTTAAGAGCGCTCTTTAAATCATAAATTCCCGGTCCCTTCTTGACAGAATGTACGCTATGTGTATTTTAGGACTTGAATTCTTCGAGAGGGGGACTCTAAGCTACGAATATTTTTAGATTTTTCACTTCAGCAGAAAAAAAGTTTGGAGAACAATCTTTTTGTGACTTTTATATAATACGACATTTTGCTCCGCACTTTTCAATCCCCTACTTAATTGTTCCTATATTTATTTGACAATTTCCGTTCCAATGCTAGTTTTTTTCCCTCCATACTTTTAACCAATAAAGTATATGTTTAATCAATTTACTCAGTCTCCTTTCAGTTTCATAAATATTTATAACTCTTTCTTAGTTCGTAATACAGTGATTTTATTTTCTGTACGAACAAGTTCATACTTCTTGTAAATTTTATTACTTTTGCACCCTATTTCATAAACCCTTGTAAGTGAACGCAGCATGAAACAACCACGTTACATCTTCAACACCAATTGTACCTCTACTTTATTTACTTAAAATCCTAGCTTCTCTTTGCTCTCAGAATATTTCCAGTTATTGTTTATTATAAATAAGGGTGAGTATATGTAACTGTTTCAAAACTAATGTTGAAAAGGTATGATATCAGGACATAGTGAAAATTTTAATCCTATTACCTCAACAGTGTTTAGAAAATACGGAAGGGATGAAGTTAACTGTTAAGAGTATATTTCTTGTCAAATTATTGCTGTGATGTGCATGTGAATCCTGACAATATCCCAAATTTTAGGAATTCAATAAAATTAGTAGTTTTAGATCATCAGTTATTGTTTTCTAATAGCTGCAGATGTTAAACAGGACATATTAAACGATATTGTTCCACAAATACACGCATATACAAGCATTTAATTATTTACTCCGCAGGAAATCAATTACAACAAGGCTTCTATGTTTTTGGATGGCAACTATATTGTTCCCAGTGGTGCGGGTTTACCTCTTTCTCTTACAGCCACAGGAACAGCAGCAATAAATATCAAATTATATGGTAGCTTGACTTCAGCAGGATACTCTAAAAGCTCAGTATTTGACGTCAACCTCACAGGTATTTCCATTACTTAACAATTCTTTTTTACATATAAGATGGTAAATGTTACTATCATTCGAATTGTGCCTCTTCCTTAGCCCTATTTCTTGTAGGAATTTTCTGATATACGCAGGCTTTAGTGACTGCTTCCTTCTATATATTCTATAAATATTGTGCCTAGCACACTTTCCAGTGTCAGCAGGAGCTAATAAATATTATTTTTGCAATAGAAAACAGCCTAAAGTTGTCTGCATTAGTTTTTAGATGGTTGGAATAACATTACATTGATTTATATGATTTCAGCTGATGTTCAATCTACTGTTTCAGTAGATTTGACAGGTGAAATGTCAGTAGACGCATTCTACGCTAGCACGGGTATCAAGCTAAAAACAAATTTATATAGTGACAGCGCAATAAAAGCTGACGTTAAAATTTCTGGAACAAACCTAGTGAGTTTAAAATTCAGCTTACCCAGAGAGAAAAATGAAATATTTGTAGCCAGGTACAGTACTACTACTACTTTATATGAATAGTTTGATCAATTTCAAATAATATTTCAGCTCTGAATTACTTGTCAAAAAAGGTGGCAAAGAAGAAACTCAAAAAGGCTTGGCGAATAATATAATAAAAAATAACATTTGCTCATGGCCAGTAGTCGATCAAGCCATAGGTTTGAAACTGTGTACGACCTATAATTTCGTCAATTTAACAAAAATTACCAGCTTGCCGTACTTACTTATGGTTGGTCCAGTTAACTTCAGAATTTCTTTACATAAAGCAGATCCAACAGCTACTGTATACCTGTTTGAGTATAAGTATGTGACTACGCGTAATGCTGGCGTAGTATCAGTGATATTCGACACTCCTGGTTCGGCTGCGAAAAGGTTAATTTCAGCTAATCTGACTCTAGACAATCAATCTCAAAATGTTACCTTACTTATTCAAACTGCTTCTGGTACAGCGGTAGCGTACGGTAGGTATAAATTTACTCCCGACGAGCAGTTCATACAGGTTGAATTTGACATAAACAACGTCAAACATTTGGAAGCAGGTGCAGGACTCAAACGTACTACTCTCAAACACGGATATTCTTATCGACCTAATGTTTATTTGAGAGTCAATGGAGAACGTATAGTCGCTTTCTCAGGTAAGCTGAACTGGATATTTAAAATATTTATCATGACAGAAGTTACATTCGATATTATGCCTACTTGCCATAAATCTTAGGTATTATTAATGAGCAGATAGTTGCTTACTTCGTAGGAAAAGCCATGGCACATTCCTGCAGTTTGTGTTACAAATTCGAGGCTTGTGTCTGTTAAAAAATCGCTATTTGTTTGGAAAAATATTTTAGAATAATGAGGAACGAATGTCTTTATTGGAAAGCTCAGCAATCCTTCGTTGATAGATGATTGTCCCCCATGGCTGGAAGATGATCCTAGCCAGTAGAAAATATAATCAATCGGTCGAAAAGTCTACAACCGACGGAAAATTTCCCCCACTGGCTTACAGCATGTTTTCCACCGGCTGCACCCTGCCTGAAGTTTGTCTTTACTAGCAAAGTGCAGTAATAAAAATATACAAACAGGAACAAATTTATAAAAAACTATTGTCAAATATTAACATCTACCTTCAATACGAATAACATATACCACCACAGTTTGGTATACATGTGGCGTACTTATTAGTTATTCAATTTAATACGTTATTTTAGGTAATGTGGATACAATGAGTAAAGGTGGGATATCCCAGTATAGCGTAGAACTGCAGTTCAATACTAAACGATTCAAATCATCGTTGTATGGATATATTTTAAAAGGCGAGACATCAATTGAAGGTAGTTTGACCAATGATTATCAATTTGCACAAACCAAGAAACACAGAGTATCATTAAAGTTTGGAATTGGAGACAAATCGCATAAAAAAAATATGGAAATTTACTCTGGATTTTTAAGTGTGCTATCCAGTGCTTATCCCAATATGAATTTAGACGCAAATGCAACATTTCATGTAAGAACCGGTTAATCCGTTTAAGTGACAATAAAAAATAAAGTATTTTGTTTCAGCGAAGTGACAACCATAAAGATTTCAGTTTTAAACTGTATCAAAGTCCATTGCCTAAAGATCATCCAGAGGCCGACGACAATACATTAAAATTCGAAACGTTAGCATCTTACTCACTACTTTCGGATGGGCGACGAAAGTTCAAAATTGAAACGTCAATTAATCGAGTTTCAAATAATTTAGAACTGAAAGGAGAGCTTACATACGAAACATATCGTCACGACATTACTTCTGTACTTTTGGTTAAGTATGGGAAAAACAAAGAAGTTTCCGTATCCATATTTTGGTCGCACCCACGGTCCAGTCTCGAACAAATTAAAACTCACGTCAACATCACGATTCCATCGTTTACTCCAATGATTTTAAGGTTGGAAATCATAGAAAAACAGCCAAAGGATTATATGGTGAGTTGCTCTTGGACAAAAATTATACCATCCATTACACAAAAATTTACCAATAAATAATGGTCTTTTAATTGTTGTTTATGTAATTTGGAAATCACAATTTAAAAAGTACGAATCCCTAAATTAGTTTTTCCAAAGCTGGTCCTGGAGTTTCTAGGTTTAGCTTATACCAGTCGAATAATGATAGTAGTGTACTGTATTATGAGAAATTTAGAAAAATTAAATGTGCCATGTGAACACTATAGCCAATTAAAATTTAAGGCCAATTTCATAAATCACCCTGAACATTAATAAAGAAAAGGAGTTCACACTTCGTAGTAGACACATGATATCCTCCCTGAGGGACTCTACATATGGTAGGAGTATGTAAAGTTCTTCATGACTTCAAGAAAGTGAGAATAAACAGGGTAAGAGTGTGATTGATTTCGTGCGGGTGAAAGATTCGTTTCTTTCAGATGCTGATAATTTTTTTGTTGGTTATTTTTGACCATTTTCCAGTAAATTTGTTGCTTTATGACATTTGTTTATTTGAAATAAATGCGTACTCCACGGAAACCACTTTACTTAATTCATTCGTGTGGAAAAAGCCTGACTCACTTGACTACACACTTTTAATGTTTACTTCAAATAGAATTGTTTTTATTCAGGACGTACAAGCATCCTTTAACAATCTTTACGGAACAATTTGTGAAACGGAGGAAGAATTAGGGCTTGTTCATAATGCAAACTTAGTACTAATCATTATAATAAAACGTATTGTAAATCTTGGTCAGATTGTCTGCATCGTTTCTCTTCTTCCGACAAGATTTTGGTTTGGTATTTACACATGACTGTAAATAAGGTTAGTAAAGCAAGGCGTATGCTGCCATCAGATTCTTCTTCGTGATTTTGCTGTCGTAGATGTTGCGTCACTCCAGAAACAGCAGAAGTCTATGGAGAAGTTTTCCTCATGAGAGTTTGCAGTAACTTGGAGTAAGAAGTTGATTCATTTTTCCAACAAGCCCTTCTAGCACCAACTTACTATACTCCACTGGAGAAAAATAATCTAATCAGTTTTAAACAAACCTTTTGAAAATGAATAAAGTGAAGAGAAATCTTATTCTTACAGATGGACTTTAAAGGAACGTGGTTTAGTGGCCATAGTATGAACGCCGCTGTATCCTATCAGGACAAGAGTGATCCACTATCCTCCCATCACCATGTAAAGCTTCTTCTGATGTCTCCCCATTTTAAAGATATCACCATTGACCTGCAATTTTATCGTGACAATGATGCATTGAAGTTCGACCTAAAGGTAAGCATAGACGTGCACTGTGTGGGTATTTTTCAGATATTGATTGGTCTACAAAAGCCAAAATTTTAAACGAAAATGTGTAAAATACATTTTACGATCGTAATTGTTATATTTTGCTTAGGAAACAGAGAAAGAGGAACTTTATTTTTATAAAATCAACTAATCGATTTATCTAATCTAATAAAATCTGTCAATTTGGAGCACTGAAAGTATTCTCATACATAAATGTTAAGATCTTCCATTTCCGGTGAGAATTGGTTAAATGGTAAATTGTTTCTTGATCGGAAAAAATCCCCGTATAGAAACATTTATCGTGTATAAAGACCCTAACAAAAAAATTACTCCACCCGTGAAGGTAAGTGAAGTTAACTTTGCGAACGACTGAATCAATCAGCCGTCACGTGTTGGGTATTAATTACGACCGACATTTTCTCATTATTTGGTTGTCTGAGCTGTGACAGCGGTCCGCTCTTTGCTCTCAGGTTCTCACTTCTCAGATGCCTGCTTGCAAACACCTTTTACTTTATTACCTATAACTTTAACGCTTCGATTAAAAGACACACTTTCTTTTTTATTACAACTGAACCAACCGATCATTCAGAAACGCGTCAAATATGTATTTATTGTGAATAGGTACCTTTGTCACAAGCTGATTTTTAGTTTAATGTTCATTAGATTTCTTTATCCAATGGATTTTTGTGTTTACCTGATTATGATTATGTCTCCAGTACGACTGATGCTTAGTTTGAATCCTCGATATGTACAACCACGAGCAGTTATTTTTGATCTCCCAAATACTAGTTCAGGACCAGTAAATGCAGTATCAGACACTAGGTTTGTTAGGGTGTCTGCCTTTTCAATACTTACCTACCTCCCGATAACTCTATTATCGTTTGCAAGGGTTAAGAGTTTTCGTGGACAGTACCAGAATAGTCTAGATCTAGATAGAATGTTTCCATATGGTATGGTTGCTTGTAGTTAATTGTGACCAGCAGGTTATTACTTCCCATTACAAGAAATGAGTTTGTGGAATGACAAATGACATTGCATTCCTGCCTGTATGCAGCCATTCTCGTGCCTTAACATTCAGATCGTACCCGTTATGCACATACAGACAAGCTGAAGTTTTGATAGCTCCAGTTCGGCTTTCCTTGTTTTTTGGCCACCAACGCTGTGGTCCAAATCAGGTTTTTTAATGCTAGACACTCGGATCCGATCCTCTTTTTATGCACTACCCAGGCTTAGCATTAAAACTATTCTGGTAAAATGTTTTAGGGTGACATAGATAGAAAACAGGACTATGATTATAGATTATTCTTTCTCCGAAATACGCTTTCAGAAAATGCTACGAAGACAGAAGCACAGCTTACATATGGAACGAAATTGTACAGTTATTCGGGATCCGTATACGATGGGGAATACAAAAAAATCTCAGCAGTCATTCATTTTGATCAGTAAGTGTTGAAGTAAATTATTCAATATTCTACAAAAGACAAACAATTGTAATTATTATTCATATGCAATGTATCTAAATATGTTTTAGAATAAGAGATATTGTTTTCTCAGCACTTTACTACAATCGACATAACGATAAAGCTATAGAATTTGAAGTTAACTGGGATAGGAATAGAAATGCTAATCAGAAAATATTTGTATCAGCAGCTTACAAAAAAAATGCCGCTTTCGACTATACTGCTAACTTTATAGTGTCGTACCCAGGTCGCGGTATAAAGGGAGACTATGCATTCTTAATAGACGGTGAGTATTATTGTGGTGACATTCACTGAGATCTAAATGATCTATTGTGAGTAAGGGGGTAACTTCTACTTAGTTCCTGAGGAAAGTCGCAGGGACTTGTAGCTCCTTTAGTTCTATTTCCCGGTGGAATATTAGGATATTTGCAGGCTTTAACTCTGGAAAATATCTCTCTTCTATACAATTATCTCCTTGTCGAATAAGGAGAAGAAAAAATGGAAACTCAACGTGCTATCCCAAATTTTTTAAGTTGTGACAAAAAATTGGTTACATCCTAATAGTATTCCAACCACCTGTACATTGCATGTATGTTTTATTCTAACTGCCAGGAAATATTCCATTTCCTTTGTTGGATGACGAAATGGAACAATCCACATCAATAACTAAATTTTGAAGCCGGTTTTTTTAATATGTAGAAAATTGAGTTCGGTTTTATTTGTAGGAAAACATTTAAAAACTTTGGTAAGTCTTTCTTGGGACGTAGAAAAAACATTTGCTATTAATTTGGACGTAAAATACGAATATGATCGAAAACTTCATTTTGAAATTGCTTCGGAATTGAAGACTCCTTTTGACAATTGGAAGGTTACTCAGTTGAAAGGAAGGTAAGTTATAAGCAAGATAAAAACAAAGAATTAGCGAATAAAATTTGGCAAATCGTTTATATTTTAGGTTTGAACATTTGGACCATATGTACGATTTGTATGGAATTGTATCTTGGGAAAGGCGACAGAAAGTACATATTAATATTTTCGGAAACTACACATCGAATGACAAATATTTCGTTTGTACATATGGTTGTTCCATAGTTAGCACTGTAGATCGAGTACCAAACGTTAATACAACTATCAGTCATCTACAAAATGGAACACATTTCAACACAGATGTTACTTTGATGGTGAGCATCTCGGACCAATTCCTTCAAAAAACATTTTTCGATTGCCACTAATATTTTTAATTTTAGTATAATCCCGATTTTGTAATTGGTCTTGAAAGCAAATGGAAAATAGACAAAGACAACAAATATACAAATTTAACTGGAACAGTGAGGTCTCAAACTCCATTCCACGGTTTTAAAAGTGGTAACCTCGTGAGCAAAGTTATGTTAAAAGATGGTAACTATATAAGAGGCGTAGCACAACTAGACGTCGACCATAGTCAGATTGATTTGGATATGGAAGGAAAATTCATAAGACTCACTAACTGCATGCTAGTGATAAACGCAACAACTTCTAAAGATAACTATCAATTACGATTTATAATATCTTCAGCTAAACGTCATTTTGTCGCCATCATTACCTATCCTACTGGAGGTCTAGGTGGTGAAGTATTATTTTCTGTTAACAGTATTACTGATTTTGATGTTAAATTACATCTTGCTACACCGATGGAATTCTTACAAGATGCTATTTTAGTTGCCAAATTAAATCCAAAAGGGGTAAGTTAATTATTATCATTCAGTCGTTATTGCTTTATTTTTTATCTGATATCGACCATTTCGGTTTCGATGTAACTGTATGTATGGTTTGACAATTTGCAATTTACCAGAGTTTAGACATGTCTACAATATGAATGTCCGCAATTACACAAAGTTTTGCAAGACTGGTCGTTGTCGGATAATTAGAACTATAGATGCATGTATTGTTGAAGAAATTATTGAACGCTTCGACACAACAACTAGAAAATTAACTGATCCACTAAATATTAATAGTGAAACTGTTCAGCTATAACAATTATATCCTCACCACATCTAGCATGAGCGTCACCGTAAATATCTGCTGAAGGAGTTTTCAATGATATCAGCTTATGCGTTTAATTCGCTTTATATGTTAATAACAAACTGTATTTTTATCTGTGGATGAAAGCTTCAATTAAATAAAAGCTGAGGTATTGGACTAGTAAGCTCTGCATAGTAAATGATCGAAGCACTCTTTTCAGGCAGATTTCCGGGTAGGATGGAACTTTCTATTACTGGGATTCTCTGGAGTATGGCATTATGCTAATGTAGCAGACTTCGACTACTCCTACAAGATTTACACTCCAATCGAAGGTTTTGAAGAAAACGGTGTTGTCGGCAAACTCATATTCAAAGAAGGCTTAGACTTTGAATTTTCCATCAAGTTTTCCTACTATAAGGTATGTGTACACATATATGTTAACGTCTATGTATAGAGTGCAACAGGGATTTATAATGCAACTTATATTCGTATGGGAAATATTTTACACGAATAGATACTTAATCGCAGAATTGTTACACTCACCTTTAAGTCAACGTTCAGATCTTTGAATGAATTATTGTTTATTTAATACATTATGCCTATAAACCCTAATAGATTTCGTGTTTTTTTTACTAATTACAATTAGGATGTAAACATAAGCGCACGTGAGAAACAAGTTTATACAAATTGTGGTTTATCTTATTCCAATGCAACGTATAGTATAGTATATTGTTGGTTACGAATATTTTACTCATTCCAAATAACAAATAATCAAATTCTATTTTACCTTGAATATTTTTAATGCTCAATGTATGTTCCGGTTATTTTTTTTGAAATAGATCTTTGAACATTGAGGTCACTATAAATTTTGCTTAAATTTAGATAAATGTCACATTATTCTCCAACAAAAGTATCACCTTTTATTTTTAACCTAACTCTTTGCGGACAGCGTTTGACAAGGGTAGATAGTGTTCGTGACTTGGGCACTACCCTACAACGTAAATTAAGCGTCAATATACACATACCCAATATTATACAGGATATATTTTGGAATATGATTTCATTTTAATTTGTGGTCAGCTACCGCAAACTATTTTTGAATCATTTAAGCCGAGTCTAGTGGCCAGTCTAGACTCTAGTCTAGACACTGGTGCTTCAAAATATTCTGACATGTTTGATGTTGACCCACTGTTAACAAAAAATTTCTAGTACCGGATTTTAAAAATGAAATATCTATCCAAATTATTTCGAGCATCAAGGACCTTATGCCGAATTGTGAAGGCAATCAAAACGAAATTTGAAAAGCAAAGAGAATGTGAAAAAATCTTTTATTAACCTCTAATCTCCACAACACTTCTAAATAAATGTTTTTAATGTTTGAATTCGTTGGCTTTAGTGTGTATGTATTTTTGTGAGCCGTCTATTATTTCAACTCCACATATTTATCTTTTCTTTTTAAATATGTTAGCGACCTTCATAACTCAAACAAAAAAAAATGTTGATTTATTTTTCCCAGTGTACTTAAACGAGCGAGAATGACAGTGAAATGAAAGTTCTTCGCTTAAGAATATCTCCCATTTTCTCAAAGCAGAACTGCTCGATTTTCTCGAACACTGAGAACAAATAAGTCTAAATAAACAAAACAACATGAAAATCGGAAATCGTTGGTCTTATATGGTTTCCTCAGTAAATACAACATTAATCAGCATTTTCCGGATCATTTTGTTAAAGCGAAAAATATCTTCACAGTGTCGTTTATAAGATGATAAATACATTCACTTACACTAAATTGCATCTTCTTGTAATGGCGTTAACTCTTTTCTTGGTTATTTGTACTCGTTTTACTCTTAAATAGAAACAATATTTTTGAAAAAGGGAAAATTTACCAAACTAGGCATGTATAACAAGCTTCTTGCTCATAAACTACACTCTCAAATTGGTTTATTTTTCGAATTTTGGTTTGTAGTTGCAGGTAAAGATGGCGCTATTGTCACGAAATACATTTTCGTTATACTGGAAGAAATGTATTGATTGTGATATTGGGTTCTTCTTCATTCCCGGATTAAGCTCTCAAACCATTTAAGTTTAATATTTGAATTGGGATTATGAATTGCCAACAATTTAAACTGATTTTGGCGCAAACGAATTTTGAAACAAACATGCAAACATGTAATAGAAAACTCTGAGGACTGAAAAACTGATTCTTATATTATTATTATTGAATAATATAAGGTCTACATTATTAAAACGCACGTCAATAACTATTCTCAGGGATATGAGCTCTAACTTCTCCTGTCACCCCCAATATGATATATTATTTAGTTACACATCGTCAAAGCTTTGATAGTGGCAAGTACTTATAACGTTCAATTTACATGGGAACTTGTTGATATGGGGCTTGTTCAAAGTGTATACCTGTAATATTGAGAGATGCTAATACTGTATTAGGGTATCATTTATGCGTCTTGTGAATATATACGTTACATAGAAAACATACTTGTTCTTATTTACTGATATTCAGTCAAGCATCTTACCTCTTATATAAAGAAGCTGAGGTGCAAACTTATCAGTGAAATTGTTGCCTCTTCACTTTTCTTCTCTCAAAGAAAAATGACACAAATAGTTAAGGCTTAAAACATTCCACTACTTTTTTGGGAAATTTGATGTTTAAAAATTCATAAAACTTGCAATTATTTATGTATTATTTATGTATTTATTGTTTTTCACCTCTAGTCTAGTGCCTCACATTCAGACAATACCTATAAAAGTTACCCTCTCAGTCTCCAAGCCACAAAGTCGGTTATTAGCTAATTTCTTCTGATTTTCAGTAGTTTTTGGTCCGTTTTACCTCAATGTTTTCCCACAAGTTCGCCTTGCCATCATTAATGTGGTCTCCGATCTTGTAGTTACTTTTCCCAGTAGTTTGGTTCATGTTAATCTTGATTCAAGAAACATCCCAAAATGTTTAACATCTCTGTACCAGGAAGGGATGTGGTCCCAATCCCACTAGGTCCCTTCTTTTGGTATGAGACACAAATGATTCAATTTTACAGGTATTAAATAGTTCTTACTTTTTTATTTCACATTCTAGTTTCAGGTTTTTTCTATTAAACACCGATCAAGTAGGTTTTTCTTCGTTTTCGTATGAAAATAAATAATTTTTACTGATGATAACAATCATCAGCTTGTTCCTAAATTCAAGCAAATTTTTTTGTGTAAAAAACTGTGCTTCTATTTATTTTACGTTCCCCCATATCTAATGATCAATAACGTTCTCATATACGCTTGTACAGGGGTGTAAATTAGGATTATGAAATCAGTTTTTGTGAGGAAACGCGTATTTCACCCCATTTTACGGCCCTTCTAAATGCATTTAGGGACATCTTATGCTAGACACATTTCCGAGCTTACAATAAAAAAGTAAATGCTGGATTCCTTCTGAATATTAGAAGGCATTTGAGCTAAACAGTTCAGTTAATCTATAATTCTGCCCTTGTAATGACATATACGCATGTTTTTATAATAAATCATATTTTTGAAATTATTTAATAATGCTTGAGAATATTTGTAAATGAAGATTGTTGGGTTAGACAGTTCTTACTGAACTTCTCTATTCATTATCTTTCTATCTTATGCCAATACACGTTTTCTCATCTTCCCCTAATCTCAAACACTATATTAGTTAATGTAGTACATAAATTTCGAACGAAACACCCATAGCCGACAATAGAAAACCACACTTAAGTACCAATTCATTTGGAGAAATACCCTCTTGAGGAGATTCCCTTTGGAATTTTCAGGAACGTACTATCGCAATAAGTGTATTCGATCATTTGTTTTGGCGAAATTATATCCGTAACCATATGATATTGAAAAAATTACATCTTTCACCAGAAATCTAAAGGTAAATATTTTCAAAGCGATTTAAGGATTTAAGGAAGACAGTTTTGGCATTTGGAAAGGAATTAAAGCAATGTCATGTGAAATACAATTAAATCTAAAATGTCAGCTCACCAGAATTATTCAAATAACCTAAATAACAAACAAAAGGAGTCTTAATAATTTTCCTAGTCCGTTACTGTGAACATTTAAATATCTAGTGAATTAGCTGGTCTACACGTTTAACTCGATCGTTACTATTCGTCTCTGCCTACTGCTTGCTTTGTTAATTCTTATATTAACTACGATCCAGATGATTACCTTTAAATCTTCTTAAATCCCAAATTAGTGTTCACATGAATATACCATTTACACGTCAGCTGTGATTTTCATGTTAAGAAAAATGTCTAATATCGAAATTATTTATGCCTCTAAACTACCAGCAATGACAAAAATTGACGATAGAGGGTCGAGAATGGCTTAAAGAAGACAATATAGTCACTGGGAGGTAAGGATATCGTTATATACCTAGATATCCTTAAACCTTCCCTTTTAAAAACGGTTTTTAATTATATATAATAAAGCAACGAAGGAAAGTGGAAAAGAAACAATTTTTAATGATAAATAATATACTTCTGATCATTAGTTCCATATCACTAGTAAAGGATTAGACATGATATCCCTTCCCTCCCTCTTTCTACGTACGTTTCATTGCAACAGCAATAATTTGAAAACGTAACTTCCAAGTGTTTTGCAGTATGAAAGAAAAATTAGTGAGCGAGGACCATTATAAGCATCTGCTTTTCTATTAATACCTTTTTTTCTATTATACTGCCATAAACGAACACTGCGAATAACTCTAGAGACGGTCTTTTCTTTTAATAAATTTCAAAAGATATAAATTCTAAAAATAAATGAATGTACATGAATGTCAGTGGCATTCCTAACCACTAATTTATTTAAAAGGTAACCAAAACAAATTAATATTCATAAATGTTTATAACTTACTTAGTCCTATTTCCCGGGGTTATTTTAGGATATCTTATATAAAGCTTCGACTTAGGTAAATATTCCTCTTTTATCCAATAAACTCCCACGGTAGTGTGCTCTAGGATTCTGGAGTGCTGTGCAGTTGGAAAGTATGTGGATGGAGGTTTCTTGTTCCATGCCACAAAATCTGCATTCTTCTTCCTCCACTATTCTAAGCTTTTTCAGGTGACAATGTCCCGTTAGGTTCCCTGTTAAAACTCTTAGCGCAGTTTTACTTTGACTTATGCATTGATTTGATCTCAACAGTTTGTAGTCACCCAGAAGAATTTTTGATTGTATAAGCCCTACTAGATCT
This sequence comes from Galerucella nymphaeae, assembly GCA_963978555.1. Taxonomy (NCBI): domain Eukaryota; kingdom Metazoa; phylum Arthropoda; class Insecta; order Coleoptera; family Chrysomelidae; genus Galerucella; species Galerucella nymphaeae. The sequence continues at coordinate 4,974,311 of OZ021704.1, forward strand.
TTCCAATGGTCAGATCTTTTCTTTCTTTCGGCTTTACCTATTTCTTCCCTCACCATTTTGAAACTGATTACATAACAGCTCAGTGCTTTAATGGCTGCTTGACTATCCGTCATTGTGATAATCCTTTGTCTTCTGTATCCTTTATTAATGTTTATAACTTTAAATTTATATATTTTAAAGTTAGACAATACTTAAGTCACATGATTTATAATTCACCCTGTATTTCTTATAACGGAAGTTCATAAAACATTAAAAAGCTAAAGAATCACCCCTCTATATGTATATAAAAATATCTATCAGCTTTTAATATTAACCGCCGGATAGGAAATCTAAATCTTAAACGATATACCCACATGACGAGGCACAAAAAAAATAGGATTTTTACTTTTGATGGCCAGATCCATTAGTTATTAAAACATTCTTTTAGTTCCAAAAAATATATTGTTGGTGAAAATCCAGTTAGTCGAAGCAAAAGCCCGTATAATATTGTATTGGGTAACTTAATACATTTCATGATTGGAAGAGTAAAAAGCGAAAGAATGTGATAACGACATTTAAAAAATTTAAGGACAGTTATCTGGATTTGAAAATTAGATTATACTCAAACAAAAATTTCAATGTTAAGCACACAATAACATGCATTATTATTGAAAAAATTTCAAATATAATAGGTTACTACGCAAAAAATTCAAATCATTTTGTACTGTATATCAATTCTTCACAATTGTACGTATACTGTTCTATAATCTTTGAGAAATCCCTTTGCACTCTGATGATATATTGTAAATAAAAAAAACACTCGTCAATATGCGGTTTTTTAGCTCGGTGCCAAGCTTTTGGGTCAGTCTAAACCCAAACCTCTTAAGGAATTGGGTATCAAGTTGAAAAATGTCTACATGGGATTCAAACCGACACAAACAGGAGAAAAAGATTACGATGATCCACTTAGCTGGGAAGGTTTAATTGAATTGGATGTCATAATTTACCCTACAATAAAAGGTGAATTGGAAATTGACCAGAGAGAAACGTCATATATTTTAAAATCAAGTTTAACTATGCCACATGGAACGGTTTACATTTTCGATAAGTTCGAATACATCGTAAGTATTATTAAAAAAAATATTTATTATTATATAAATTACTGATATTATACTAAGAATAATTCTGTTTAACTGTCGAGTCCTCATTTAAATTATAATCATAATGCGCTGTATATTGAAACTTTGCATAGACAAATAGGATTGTTCGAAGAAGCATTTTCCGCTTTTACGTTTGGTGCCACATATGCTCAATGAGGTTGAATACACAATGGTGCGGAGGAAGTAACACAATATGTCCCTTTTGTTCTGCTAAATTGCCACATACATATTGCTTTTTAATAGTGAATGCATTTAACACTTCCAGTAGTTGTTCTTTCTTGTAAGTAAATTCAAAATAAATATTGTTTTCTAACAAACACTCCTGAATTCCAGTTTTAGTATTTAGGGATCTTTGTAGCACTATTGTTAGGGACATTGTTCAAAAAGTTCTACACTTTCATCTTAGTGATAGTGCGAATAAATCGTTTAATTTTAAGAGAAACTTTGAGATACACTTTATTTATTTCTGCGTACTTGTTTTATCTCCAATTAATACTGGAATTTCAATAATTCTTCCACTTGATAATAACAATTATGTTGGCAAAACCTGCATATGGTTGTGTCTGCTAATCCGATGTTCTTCATGTTTTTATTATGTCTAAAATGCCCAGACAGGAGCCCAATCAGGAATCTGTTTGTACTCCTTTTGTGGCTTTGTAGGTACTAATTGAACGCACCATTCTTACACTGCCTGTTGTCACTGTTGTTTTTCCCGAAACTATACTTGGGAATCATCACGTCCGATGGCATTGCTATTATGGGGTCGATAACGTCAAAATTAATGTGGTGATCTGATGAAGACGCAATTTAGAAATAAAAAAAGACATGCTTCAGGTTTACAGAATATTAGTGTGAAATACAGGAAAAAATAATTAAATTGCGTCTATTCCGACCAAAACTTTGGGAAGTTGTTTTATGTCGATCTTAAATCCGTTTCACACAATTTTACGACTCTCCTCAAACTGTAGAGATAACAACGTCTGATAGAAGTGATGTATTACTCTCATTTTTGTACTTCTTCATCTCGTGAAACGTGTGTCTTAATGGCCTAACTGTACAAGGTCGAGAGACAATATTTTCTTAGTAATTCCCCATAGGAAAGTTTCAGATAGAAACCTGACAAATTGGTACAATTCTGGAAGGTGAAGTTTTTTGAAATGATGACCATTGTTATTTTAATATCTAAAATCTTTCCCGTCTCCATTTTGCATTTGTTTTTTATAATAACGACTAGATGCAGTAGAAGTTTATAAAGACTGGTAAATTTGGAACTGAGCAGTTTTTATACAAATAAATCATTTCAAATGAAATGCAGATTACTTTATTACAGTATTTTTCGAATAAGTATTAAAACTAATGTATCTGTCAGATTTATGTACAATTTTTTACAGATGACATCAAAAACATATTGAAAATTAACACTCTACCATCAAACCACCCTCGTATAGTGGTGATTCGTTATTTTTTTTATAAAGCCAAAAATTGAAGCTCATAAACATCCAGCAAATCTAGGGAGTGAAAAACTAGAAAGAATATAATAAAGTTGTCACTCTAATAAACTCTATGATACAAAATATAGAAAATCCCTTGAGATATTCTCGAGCCAAATTGTTGCGATTATCAATAGAATATATCACTGATGAAAATGAAAAAAAAAACAATGTTTTTTTTTGGCAAATGTTTTTACTGTCAGATATTGTAAATGCAGCAAAGGAGAAAAATGGGCAAATGATATTCAACATGTCCATTATTTGTTTCGAAAACGTTTTTTAGGAAGTCACAAGAAACCTAATTGATAAATTTATTTTTCAGTAAGATAACACATATAACTTTTCAATGTGTCAACTTTAATAAAAACAATGAATTTATATTTTTAGAATACCATGACTGTAAAAAACAACTTGGAAATAACAACGCCGTATCCAAGTTTCAAAACAGTCACTTCCAGCTTCGACCTGGATATTCAATCTGGTCATGTATATCTATTCGGGCTCACATTTTATTATCAAAATAGGACAGAAACGATAAAGGTAAGCCATAGGAAACAATTTTTTCCCTGTATTTACAATTTTCACTATAATAATGTGTTTATTTTCGTCACAAAATTTATATTTCCTATTATGGTTTAATTAATAACAAAAAATTAGTGAGTATCTACCCTTTCTTTATTTTCCTGTGGAAAAACTTATTTTTTAGACTGGTGCTTACGCTAAATATATAGTGGAAACAAGGGAAGCTGTTTCAAAAATAGAAACCGAAGAAAGAACATATAACGTAACTCTAAAAGTTAATACCCCATTTAAAGCTTTGCCGAAGTTGAATTTGTTTGGTGCTTTTGAAACTGAGGAGAATTTTTATCACACAAAGCTATTATTCAACACAAATAGAAGTGATATATCAGTGGACGCCACTATTGAGGTAAATATGTTAAGTTTCAGCTAAAGGTATGTTTTTCTATTTCGATTCCGACACCCCAATTTAAGGCAAAACACTTGTGTCCGTGTTCAAAGTCGCGCCAGCTTGTTTTTTTCAGGGTTTATCAAAATCTTGTTGAAGAAATATCTAAAAGTTTTAGTCTTTTCCAAAAAAAAACATATATCTTTAAGATTTAAAAATCAACAACAACTTGCATTAATACAAATTAATTTTTTGAAACAAGAACTGTCATTAGGATAGAATTTCCAATAAATTTTAACCATTTAGTAGGTACACCACTGTTTTAGCTATGCTTGTATTGCGCCTTCGAAAAGTGTTGCAATAATTTTTCTTCCACAATGAAGGTATACATCGAGTTGTCTCCGGAATCAATAGTTTTCACTTTCGTATTTGATTTGATTCAAGTAAATTTTTTATTGAACCGTATAAAAAGCAGCAAGTAGTTTAGTAGTAGATCCATAAATATGTTGAAAAATATCCTATCTCGATTTAGGTACTCCGAAATAAAATCATAACTGGAATTAATTTTATGTTGACAGACAAACTGATTTAAATAATAAACATTCTATAATTCGTTTCTATATATTCTGATCAAAACGCGATGAAATAGTAGAAACATCCTGTACATATGTATAGTAACAACAATCCTAAAAGTTTTTGTATTTTTTGTGCCAGTTTTCCCGAACTAAATGGCATATAAAAGAGAGTTTTACTTTTCTTAGTTTACAGTTTTTCTCGCCAGTTTCTAAGGAAGAATCAAAATCACAAAAAGGCATCTCACCACTGTTTCCATCCTCCAATATATTATTACCTTCGACTGCAGCTAGTTATCAGAAAAGGCGCTTGATTGGTAGAATGTGTCCCTCAGGGTCAGTTGGACCACAGCTTTGCCTCAATTTGGAACTTATCTCTTTCGTAGACCTTACCTCGGAATTTCCATTTGTTGTATACATATTTTATACCGGTAGACACGTTTATCACATCTCTCTATTTATTGATTTATAGTACAGTGGATTGTGAATAAACATTTCCAATGCAATGTAATAATTTAAATTTATTAGTGTTTTAAGTTGAAATGAATTTGCATTAAGATTAAAATTAGAAAGGTGATTCAAAAGCAAATAGCAAGTAGTTAAGGTTCACCAAAAAAATTACTAAGGAGGGTATTTTATTGTAATATGAGTATTGTGTTCTAAGCGGCGTGACTATAGAGCTTGCCTTATCTTGGGTGGAATACGGAACAGACTCAGGACGGGTTTCTTATAATGTATCCAGACAGTTAAATTGGAATGAGCATATACGTACACCTGTGAAGCAAGGTTTCGAAAAGATAGACAACAAAAAATTAATGCTTTTCAAAATTGCGCAATTTTGTTGTTTAGGAAAAGGAAGGCATGTGAGAGAATAAATATAATTGAGAAAATGTGTTAAAAATTGTTCTAGAATCATCTATTGGATGGTCTTATTTTCAAGGAATTTGAAATCAGATTTTGTAACTATATTCCACATGACTGTCTTTAAAAAGTTATAGTTTTCCATCATTCAAACTTATGACAGGTCCCAGGATATCTGAATATTGAAAAGCGATGGGTTTTCTCAAGAAAAGGCTTTTCCAGAACCACACTGCAAAGTAAAACCTTGTATAGAATGTTTGCTATTAATATTATAATTAATACTTTTGAATGTTCCAAAGTAACAGATGTCGTCGAAAAAAATATATGGGCACAACACCACAGCTTAAAAGCTACGCAATATGAAATAGAGATAAGAAAAGAGCCTATAATTTTTCTTTATCAGTTTTCAGGAAATTGATTTAAGAAAACTAAATTTGGATTGCAGTGTATAGTAAAGCTCTTTGTGTGTTAAAATGTATTCAAAGATTTAAGAGGATTCCCCTAGTAGAAAAATTATAAAAGAATTACATCGGCTCTCGTTGATGCGTGGTAAAATTTGTAATATCCAACATAATTTTATTTTCGTCTTTTGTTCGAAAATTCGATATCGGAGATAGATGTGAAAGAGTAAACGATAATAGACGTTTACACGGTCCATGGCTCGCTTTCTATGATAGAATTCTTATAGTTAATATCTGATTCAGGGATCAGGATCTGACTTACTCAAATTCGAGTACCACAAAATCCCTCCAGATACAAATAATTCAATCTATCTATAATTATATAATGAATATAAGATAGCTGTTGATACTTGATATAAATAAGTCCTTCCTTCGCAAAAAATACGAATAAATATAACTGACTTTGTTAATTTTCAGATTGATAACGGACGAGCAGATCTTAGATCTCGTTTTCATATTATAACTCCTTCTATTTACGTACCAGCTTGTGAACTGATAGCAATAAAATCATTCTCACCAGTAGATAATTACATTGATGTGAAGGTAAAGATGCCGGAAAAACTGGAAAGTGATGTACGTATAAAAAATTATCCTTCAAAGTTTCTGTTTGTGACATTATTTCAAGTTGTAATATGCTGCGATTTAATTTATTGGAGATTTAACCTAATTTGACTGGTGTAACTTTTACAGATATCCTCTCGACTATCTTGGTTGATAAAATCTTCTAACGATTTTCGCGGAATGGTACAGCTGGCTACTCCATTCACTGGACTGGAAAATACAACAGGAGGCTTAGAGATATACATTTCAGATCTTAGATCGACGGTGCAGCTTATGGCGCAGATTAACCCCATCGAATTAGAAATGAGAGCGACATTGAGTAATAATTTGCTGGTAGCCAACTCCCATTTGTCTTTTAATGGAGAGATGTGAGTTAAATAGTTGAAATAATCACTTCTATATATGAAAGAGCAGAGATACAACAGTTCTTTTGTCAATTAGATTTTTTCTTTCGTCAGACCAAGCTGTTTCTTGTCTTTCAAGAAACTGCATTCACTGGCCTTGAACTAGCATCTGAAACTGCTGCACGTGGGTGGGTGCTTCTGGGTGGATTCAAAATAAACATCAGACATACTGAAGACACGTGGGAGATATAGACTTTGAGGACTAGGGCACCTAAGAAGGGCCTGGTGGAAAGACAATAGTTGAGCCTCCTGATAAGGCTACTTGTCTGCCCACTGGTATTCAATTTATTGAGAACATTTTTTTTTTCATTCAAAATAACCAACGAAAATATTTGTTTCAAAGCTGCTTCGAAATTCTAGTGGACTAATTATTCCGTTGCGTATATAAGTCTACGGCCTGTAATGAATGCAGTATAAAAGTATTTAGATATTACGCGTCACTTAACAGACATCTTCCTAATTACCGTCAAGTCCCACGAATTTATTACGTTTCCCCAGGGAAAAGCCAATTAGCAATATTCTTTGCTTTAAATTTATTTAGTCAGAATATTGTGAATTTTTTGCTTTACTTCATTTGGTTTACTGCTACTAGCAAATTTGAATTTTATTGAAGAATTTAATGTATTAATCAAACCTTACAACTTTATTTCGAACTCATAATCATAATTGAGACTTCTAACTTTAGCGTTTAGTAACCTCTTTACAGCTAAATTCACGGCGTTCACGCTATTTTCAGATCAACCGATTCATGGTCGGGAAAAATTTTTTATGCCACACAGCTTTTGTCTACCAAGAGCAAACAGCTAAAGTAAGACTTATTTTCAGAATTCCACTAACTGTCAATTGCTCTATCCTTAAACCATCGAAAGATAGAAGAGAGTTTGAAGGCACTCTCAAGCTAAAAGAGAAACAGTTCAAAATAACAGGAAACGCCGATTTAATGGGTACCTTACTTTCTGGAGTTTCTGTGAAATTTACTCCGGAGGACAATAGCCCTTCCGTAACTTTTGAATATCGAATTAACTTAACAACACTCAATAGATACGAACTATTAGGGAGTTTACGACACTCGAATAGATTTACTAGTTTTAATGCCAATTTAACCACTACCGACAACAGAGACCATTATCAAGTTGATTTGAAGGTACGTACAACTTATCCAGGAAACCTATATTAACATAGTTATAAACATCGGACAATTACTTATGAAATTACTTAAAGATACATTGTGTTTTTTGCTGAATATCTGCGTAAAAATTTCGACAACATTTTCTAGTACATTCAAAATTTATTTTAGTAAAAAATGTAAAAAACGAGACCAGTTTGATAGGTCAGTGACTTTGTACATCTATCGCACTTGCACTCGGTAGCCTCGGATTCAAATCCCGGATAAGTAGTAACCAAAGAATTGTCTTTTTTCTCATGAATCAATTTTTAAACATACACGTATTTAAACATACGTCTGTCCCTCGTAATTGTATTATGATAATAGACAAGTATGGCGCCAGAAAAACGATGTACAAAAAATTTAAAAGATTCCGACGCAAGTGAACTTACTTCTCACTTGTCGTTAGTTAGTGTACATGACAAAACCCTTGGAACAACTACTGTTTTTTTTAAGAGATTTTTTCAATCGATCGTTTTAAATTTCGGAATTAACATATAAAATATAGACTTTGATTTAAAGTGAGTTTTTTTTCCAGATATTTACCTCCAAAAATGATACATTTATTATACACGCCACAACAGACCTTAGTCCGTCCACTGCAAAAATAAACATTACTGCAGAAACTCCTATAACAAAATTGGAACGTCCAAAACTTGGTGCTACTTATACGTAAGTATACTTTTGTCATTCTAATTACAAACAAAATATTCTATTCTGTTTAGAACTCAATGTACAGTCAATCCAACTTTATTAAAAAAACCTTGAACTCACGGGTAAAATATGGTTTGAACAGCAAAGCAACCAAATTTTTTGCATAATACAGCATAAATAATTTGTAAGTCTATACTGATTGTAAGTTCATTATTTTTGTGTCTTTTGCGTGTAATCCCCTAGGGAATTTGTGTAGACACTCAGAGCCAGAAAAACTTCAGTTCTTATACTCGTATTCTCTGTAAAAAAAGTAATGTGTTATTTGAAATAATATATGGAGCAGGACTTGCTCATAATTTTGAATTTTCACACATGAAAGAAAAGGGAAAGGTAATTTGAGTTATGAAAAGTAAAAAAAGTCGATTGGTTCCATATCAGAGATGATTGTTCGAAAGGTTTTTGTGCAGAACATCGCTTAGAATGTATTTATTTGGATGCTGAACTGTTTATAACTCATGTGGAGTAATCTCAAAGGCTCCTTTCAGATTTCAAAATTTTTAATTATTCGACGAGCTGGCTCTTATCTCGTTTTCACCTTACACATTCGTGAACATATCAAAGGTAGTAAATATCTTCTTTATCTGATATATTATTTCCAATTAGAACTTTAGCTAAATTCTCTAACTTTCTATCCAACAAACTGAATTCTGACATTGTGCTTAATTTTAATTTCACTTGGAGTTTATCTTTCGTGTTTGTCAATTGGAAATATTAGGGCGGGAAATTTTAATTGATAAAATTTTCAACAGTGTCTCATTCCATGTTTCTATTATACGGAGTTGACGAAGGTAGTGGTAGGATTAGCTAGCATAAAGTTGGGACAATATAAAATTGGAAAATATTAGCTACACTAGTTATTTGGAGCAGGTCTTTTGGAAAAATTACCCTAATTTAGATTTCAGTCTATTTTTTTGTCAATTTGCTTTATTCCTTTTTCAAGCTTCAATGGTTTACAACGAGACATTGACGGATTCATTGAGTTAACAGATGCTAAAGGAAATATCAAGATCAACTTAATTTGGCTTTACATGGAAAATATGTTATTGAGGGTAATTGGTAGATTCGATGGCAAACAATACAGCAGCCAGTCGTCTATAGAAGGATTTTATGAAAACCCTCAAATGTCTTTCAACCAATTTAAAGCGGGTGGAGACGTCAAATTCGACAGATTATGGGAGTAAGTATTCATTTAATCAGCAAGTCAATTCTGGGATTTGTTTTGTTCTTTAATTGAAAATATTGTATTTCAGAGCGGGCACAAACATTTCAATGATCTTAACACCTGGAAATTATAAATCTGTAGAGACTCATATCAAACTTCCGGACGAGCACAAAGAAACGTACAGTGTGTGGTCGAATGTGGATTATAAAGAGGGTTTCAGAAACCTAGATTATTTTATTAAATATAGAACAAGCTACACACAGAAAAAGTATGGATCATCAGGCAAAGTAAGTATTTTCTATTTTTTCCAGGAAATTCGTTTTTCAAAATCCTCTGGAGTATTGCTGAAGTCATCAAATTTTATGAAAAGGAGGTTTCAAATATCTTTTAACAAGCTTATTCAACGTGTCTCGTCCAAAGAGCTTCTGTGTTCTTTCCATGATTCGCTCGAAAACATCTATTTCTTGAACGAAAGGTTCAATCGGTTTTACCGAAATCAATGTTTGCAGAGTGTCACTCATTTATATAGTCCTTTAAGATCCTCTCTTTTGTTTTTGTCAAGTAGTTGAGGATCAGAAAAAAATGGTAGGAAGGTAATAGTTAGATAGGTTGCTATTTATTACTTAGGAATTCGTAGCAACGATAACTATTTGACCCATAATTTACTGATTTATCTTTTATTTGAGGAAAAATTATTTTAACGAAGCACAATTTTTTAAAGGTTTCCATCGAAGATAAAAAAAATTTAACAGGAAATATCTCAGTCGAATGGGATGGAGAATACTACAATAACTTTGCGAATTTAAAAAGATCCGAGAAAATGTCGAACTTAATATACAAATTAAAAACACCAAAGTTTATTGACAAACAGCTGCTGGTAACGGAAATTACGTATATACCTATGGGCGATCAGCACAATTTAACGTGAGTATAACATATTTTGCATTCTCCTTAAAATATGAACCCTTTATAGGCATCAATTCAATTCACAGAAACCATATAAGAAAGGATCCTGATCACATAGTCGAGGCAGGTTTTATTTAACAACCATTAATATTATTGAAACCTGGTTTATTTCAATTAAAGATCTACGGAACAACTACATATTTGAAATATTTAATTAAAAGCAGAGCTAAAGAAATTTTATAGAAAAGTTACGGTTAAAGAAATTCATAGTATTCAATAATTTTCAACCTTCTCTTTCATCTTCAAATTAAAAGAATCACGACTTGCTGACATAGATACATGTATAAGTGCTTTGAATATACCTGTAAATAATATATATAGGTGGAGTAGCGCACTTCATAAAAGATTTGATGTTGCAGAATATTGTTAAAAGAGAAGCAAATCCTAATTAAATTAAATGTTATATGCGAAATAATTTTCTTTCTATCTACTGTTATGACTTCTAATAATTTTTTTCTATTGAAGAGCTCTTATAAAATATGGTTTCATTTGGAAGAATACTTTTCTTGTGTACCCTTCCTATGTTTTAAAACATTTATGTATTTTTGTATTGCTATATAAATAACCTATTTCGTGAACTACTACCCGCATTTTAAAAAATGCAGACAAAATACTAATGGAAAATAATGTTGCGGCATTTTTTCCAGATGTGAGGCATTCTTTCCTGAAGATCGATCAGTTGCATATGCTACGGTAGTTTACAAAGAATTGGCCAATATGAATGGGATGCTCAAAATTACTGCTCCCCAAAAGTCTCTAAATAATACTGGAGCATACTTTACCACCAAAACCAATAAGTGAGTATAGGTACATTTTTTAATTTTTTTAGATTGCACCTCGGGGTTCGCTATATGCGATCTTTATATGTAGTTTTTCTATGTAAAACTAGGATTTAATATGCATATGTTATTGGTATTTTACTAAGGATTCGGATATCTTCTTAAGATTAATGATTGAATGTATTGTAATGTCGCTGTTAAGGCTGGATTTATAAACTTTGGGTTGTTCCCGAGTTGACTGAATTTGCAACGTTTTTTCGTTGTTGATGTTGAAATTTGATTGGTAACAGAAGTGACGTATGTCATGCAACAGAAAAATGGACGTGACAAATCAAGTATTTGTATTTTCATTGGTTTTCGTGTATATCAAGAAAGTATGATTCTTCAACAGTATATTTATTATCATGATATGTCAAGCTTGACATGATTGGCAGATATCAAGTCACGTAGGACTAATTTCAATTTGTATTTGAATAACAAGATAAAATTTGGTCAATTGGGAGCAACGACGAAAAACACAGAACCGACGAACGACGAATAAAGAACAACAGAGTTTATAAATCCAGCTTTATTTGTATTACTACTTCCGGTATTAAATCATGCGGTTTTGCTGAATGAAGAAATTAAAGATGATCTTAATGTTCACTAAATCTTTATTTTTATTGGTTTTGAGATTATAGACTACGAATTCTTTTCTATCCTGAGGGTCCGAGTAGTAAAAGTTTTTATTAGCCATCGGTCAATATTGGGTTGAAACATTGCCTACTTGGCGAATGGAAAAATATCGCACTTACATTGATTGTCTATAAAATTTGTGAATATCTTTTTTACGAATATCTAGTTACAGCCAAAATAACTGAAATGCTTTTCAAAACAATTATTTAAGTTCTTTGAAGTTGTAGTTATTATTACAGTTATGTTGTTACGATTTTAAGTTGAAAAAATAACAAAAAATGTTAATTATCTTTCCCGTGTCGGCAATGAATACTGATGACTTTTCCATGTTTTTTGTTCTACAAATCGAATAAAATTACACAAGGCCACTAATGCAATTCTTTTATTATAACCTAATAATTCGATTGTTGGGAGCTTTTAGCACATTTTATCGAATCACTTTTATTTCCAGCGTAGCTTATAATCGATACATAAAAGTATTTTGGGATGGTGATAATGCACTTTTAGACAGCAAGTGTGACATTAAACCCGGGCCTACTTTGTTGGAACGCAACACGAAGGGTAAACTAATTATCGAATTACCCTTGACTACCAGACATATTGCGGTGGTTGACTATGATTATGACGTAAGTACCCCTATATCTAATTTCGACAGAGACTGCGCATACTTGATAACCTGATTAACGTTCGCTAAGACTAATTAAGCAATTAATTTTATATGGTGACTATCTTATATATAGGAATACAGGTAATATATTTATCATTGTCATATAAATCATTAAAGTAAGGTTAAGAGTACGTCCGGTTAAAAAACCCCATCAATCATCTTAATCAAATAAATTTTATTGCTACCAATTAATCAAGAAACAAGAGTTATCTACATAAATGAGTTTTGGATTGAAAGGAAAATGAAGGCACTTTTTTTCTCTGGAAATACACTGGAATTTTGTGAAATATGTCCACTGTCCACTAAACAAAACGCACAAACCGCCTAACTGTAAATATCAAGCTAAAATTTCAGCAGAGTACTTTTAAAATGATTAGTCTGCTGGCAAGAAATTCAACAATACTATAGGTTTGTTCCAACCGCAGTCAGAAACCGTCAGAAACGATCAGAGAATAACTGGTCATAGCAAACAACGAGTTATTTCCGCGCAATTCCCATCACTGATTGAAATGGTCGACTATTCTCTGATCGCTTTTGACGGTTTCTGACTGCGGTTGGAACAAACCTTATAACTGAAACGTTCTCTATTTTCTAAATCGTCAAAGTGAAATGAGTTAAAAACCTAATCCAACAAATTACAAAACAAAAAGAATTTGCTGGATACTTGTTTGGCCGATACAAGAGAAGAGACATATATACCATGAACTGAAATTTTTAATCCGTACAACAGTAAATTTAGATACAAATCAAAAGAAATATTAAGGGAAAATAGCAATACTTATAAAATCCATCCTCCTTATGATTTTATCATTCAGATTGAAACTCTCGCATAATCTGGAAAGCTGATCGAGAAGATATTTTCTAAAAGACTAAAACCAATAATGGACAGTGGAAAATAATCATCAAATCAGCAATTTGGTTTCAGAAACCAACATCCAATAATAGTTGGAGTCCATAGGATTACAGATACTATTGAGAAAGAATTAGAGCATAAAAAAATAAATGTTGTTTCTGTATGTACCGAACAAAATGTAATTTTGTAATCTTATCGTCTCAGTTTTAAAACTTTAAACTTTAATTATCGATAACATCACCCAGCCTGACTGTATTATCTTTTTGTTATGCTATTAGGAAAAAATCAAAACCAGCTTAGGCCAGGCCACAGTCGATTATAATGGAGCCAAAATACTAGAGGGAAAATATAGCCGGTTGTCAGAGTCCCAAGCGGGTAAGGATAAGGATACGGTCCACGTGGAACTCCAAAATGATCTCATGCCTGTTGGTGCGGATTACATTTACAGACATGATTACGGAATGCCAAATGATGCATTCCAGGTGAGTTTTTACTTTATTTTTTATTAATCTAGAAAGATAAAATGACGAGTGAGTTTCTAGTCATTGAATTAATTTAATTTTAAATATAGCTGGAACAAATTTAATGGTAATTGTTTATGATTTTTAAATAAAGCGGAAAATAAAAAATGCCACATTAAATATTCCGTTAAAAACGTTGAGCATGTTACAAAGAGTTCAAAACAACATTTTTTTATTTTTTAAAATTGTTCCTTCATCAAAACGTGTATCTGCATGTTATTAAAAAGGTTTGTGAAGTAGTCGTAGCATATAAACTTTCCTTTTAGTTTGATAACGCTACGAAGAACGACTTGGATATGTGTTTGTGAAGTGAAAATGCATTATCTATAAAAGAATCGTTAGAAAGAGATTAAGAGAAAATCATTTCCGCGTTTTTCTACTTTTAGAAAGTAACACACGTTTTCATGTTTTGAAATACAGAATAAGGCTGACAATTGAAGAAAATGGAACATTCAGTTCACGATAGGAATTCAAATGTATCATTAGTTTCTTTATGCAAAATAAAACTTTGTTTCTGTCATTAAAAGGTACAAATATGATACTGTCGGCTAACTTAAATTTAATGATATTAATTTTCTCCTCCCCATATTACAAACAAAGCATTTTGATACTGTTTCGAAGGACGTAAACATTTTCTTCGTTTTTTTGTATAAAATGTTCTGACTCCCTAATTTCTCCCATCTCTGTTACACTTGGAGACTTGCTTCGCCATATTGTATTAAATTTTATTTGCAAGTTCGAAATGTACCAAGATCAGCAATAAAAATATAAGATATACTCATCAATTGAAGTACTTTTGATTTCATATTCAGCTAATCTCACACAGTGAATTCCACCATTGATATTCTTGACCAAGTCGTACACATGCATCACTCCTGGAAAAAAAGCTGTTACGTGACCGTTGATAGTTCTAAGGCAAAAAAGTGGAGTCACGTGACAGCGTAGAAGCTCGATAAATCAGCATCCCCCATGAAATCCTTCGCTCGCGTAATCTATAGCTAGACTACACCAATTCCTCCCATACTTCAAGTTACAACCTCCCTCCACACTCCAAAGTTCGAGGAGTGCTTTTAATTTTCTATTATTTTGTTCTTCGTTTCTCTATCATTTTGTCCTTTGGTTTTAGAGGGCGTAGATAAGGGTAACACACCCGTACAGACCTTTGCTCTCAACAAAATCGACTTTTTCTATCTCATGATATTCACATTTTTTTCTTACAAAAACCTATTGATGCCACTTGTTTCCGCTATAGAGAGGAAAGCAGAACGTATGCTTGTTATTTCCTACAGGCTAACATAAACACTTTCGAATGTAAATTTAATAGTCTTTTCGTAAATCAAAAAAGATTTAATATGGAATCCTCCCAATATATAGGAAAAACTCTACTTTAAAAAAACTTAATTCTTTTAAATAAGATCGTCAAGTAATTAAAAACTAATCTTCCAGTTTCTAGAAAGTGTAGTTTGAAAAGTGTTCCCAACATTTTAATATATCCCCCCTAACACTATCGGTTTTCACTGCAAAGTAATTTTAAACATAAATAGGCAATTGGCTACACCGCATTCAAAGTATTTGTTCTCTCACGACTATGATAACAAAAGTATTCTTTTCAGCAATCAATTTTTCATAATTTTTCAAGATCAATTCCTTCGAATTGTAACATAATAACTTCAATTCTTTCACAGGTAATTTTATACTTGGCATATTAATTTTATTCTTCTGACGAATACTTATAGATATTTTGATACCTTACGTATATTCTCGATGTAAACAGTTATCATTGATTATCTTAGTTGAGAATATATTGTTACCGCATTTCGTAACTGGAAATGTTTATATTTATATAAATATGTAATTACATAGCAACGTCAGTTTATGAACAATTTTTTTTAGACCAAAATAAACGAATATAATTGATTATTGATTATACTACTCAGAGAGAATAAATAAACAACTATTTTGCATAGACTAGAAAGTTCTTAAAATGCTTTTATTACATAAGTCCTACTTTAAGTTGTTTGTACAGCGATACGATGAAAATCTTTAAAACCATCACTACCACCACTACCTATTTAAAATTAAATCAATTTTTACTCCTGTTATTGGAAAAATAGTTTTTAAAACTTTATTAAAATAATATAATTATTCTTCAATATCTACATCTATAAAGATTTTGTTTAAACATAAACACAGTCAATAATAACACCACCAGCGATCAAAATAACACTCAGTTTCAATTATTTTTACAATGCGTGCGACCCCGTAGGGGTTAAGTGATGAATGTGTGCCGATGCGAGCGATCCATTCTTTATTTTGAAATATGTTAGAGAAGAGAAAAACAAACGGTCAATGGACACAACTCATAAGCCCGTTTTAACTTGTGGCGCAGGCCGAACACGGCGAGTCCTTCGTAATCCATGGAAAAATAAATTATCACCAATTCAAACTTTTCTACGACGCTAACTTTTTACGTAAATGGACTATACTTCAGCTGAATTTATACTTGCCGTTCAACACATTCCATTCATTCTTTGCAGTGCCTGGTTCTTTCGTCAAGGTGTGAACTTCCAGCCACTAGTTCATACGTACAAAACGTATCCTAGCTAAATATTTCGTATCCAGTGGTGGTGCTAGATCAAATGTACCTAGACGTCGGCTAGATCAGTCTTGCGAGACATCTTTCAGTCCCAGGCACGAAGTCTGGAAGAAAACGATAAATATCATGATAGAGAAGTGAATGAGTTTTATATGAAATGTTGACAAAAAATGCATAATAAGTAATTGCCCATTGAAATAAACGATTTTTTCGAGTCTTAACCTAAGGCGCATGTCCTATAGCTTGCAAGAAATTTTGACGACTTCAGCTCTCACGCTAACTTGTGGTGTAAACGATTTGCTTAGCTTGCGTGCCACTTGGCCAGCGAATTGTTACAAATGTAACTTTAGGAAATTTTATGTGAAGACTAGCTTTTTTCCTCAGCTTAGTTCGCGTCGACTAATCTCTTGAGCGGGTTCAATATTTTTTTATTAAAATTGGATTGATTTCCATTACGTGGTGTAGTAAAACTATGGACGATGAGAGAAAACCTCTCCAAAATTAAAAGACTAGCCTATATATGCATTACAGAAGCAATGAGAACGTTAATAGAAGATTTGAACGCCAAACTACTACATATGATGATGGAAAGTGTCGCAGAAAGAGCAAGCTTACCACCACTGCTTGTCGTAAGTGTCGCTAATTAGCAATATCTTAGGAATTACGACTATTCCTGTGGTTTCCTTGCCTTTTGTAGCGAGGAAATGTTAATATGTCATCACATTGTGTCCATTCTCCACATTGCTCGATACATTCATGAAGGCATAAATTTGTGCACCTTCAAACATGCTCTTATAAGGCGATTCCGACCGAGCTGCATAACCCAATGATGAATTAACATACGAGGAGGTAGTATTTATGTGAATTATAACATTATTAGTGAAATTTCATACGTAAATTATTATTACGATAATTTCAAGTAGTATCGGGTAATTTTTTAAAGGAAGAAGCAGCACTGAACTAAAAATTCTTCAATCCCAATTTCACATTTTCGATGAACTTTTCGAGAACTCCCTGTATTAGAAGTAAGCAATCAACACAATTGTAATGAAAGCATCGTAGCATGCACTCGCAAGCTTTAATTTAGGAACATTTCCACTAACTTTTCTGGACTCGGATATATTCCATCAGAAACTACATATCCAATCCACGTTTTTATTTACAGGGTTTTCAAAAATTTTGGTCAGAAAAACTACTAGTCATAAAGAGAATTATGTAGGTAATAAATTAACTTGTTTATCAGAGATATCCCGCATCCAACAGCGACTCTTCCAGTTATACCGAAGTGCCAAAAAGGAATGACCATTATTTAGAATAATATCATTGAATGAATAATTTAGTAACAATAAAGATATGAAGCCGAAACTATTAAATAACTGTATAAATAATCAATGAATTGTAAAATCAACATAAACAATAACATTCACTTAACCTTTTCCATTTGTTTTATTTATATCTTACTGTAACATTGTTTTAATAGCAATAAAATTATTATTATCAATAATTATAATTCCGCTCTTAAAAAATAATATCAGGGAAGACATTCAGAACTCCTTTACTTCCTTTGCCCTTAACACAATATATTGGCGACTAGTGCGAGTTCGAAATTGCTAATCCTTACTTCTTGTTTTTACTCAATGTATAATATTTCGCATAAAGAAAATTTTTCAAATTAAATATTTTTTTCAGGATCATCGTTGGGTACATCTCTACAATTTAAAAAATCGATCCAAGTTCAACATAAGTGGAGAACTCGTCGTATTAACAAAACGTAGTGGCCAGGAATATACGCTAACTGCCATACACTCAAATAGGGTTGTTAAATTCTGGATAGACTATGATGGTTTGGATAAAGGGTATAAGCAGCATTCCCGGCTTGAGTTGACTCCAACCAATTGGATAGAATACGACTTCAATATCTTTAACAAGAGTTTGGTAATAAAATGTTTCTTTCGTATTACAATTTTCATGTTTTTTAACAAAAAATATGCGGAATTTTTAAATTCCATTATATTTATTTTCTCGGGTTTTACAATCATATCGACAGTTTTGGGTTTATTGAGTTTTTCTTTCAAGATATGGATGGAAATAAAATATTTATCTTGAATGTATGCTTAAATTCTATACTATATTATTCAGTTGAAAAGTTGATGAATCCATATAATACGGAAAATTTGCATGATACAAACAATAAAAACGTTCGTTTAAGAAAGAAAACTGAAAATTAGCTGTTATACAGGGTGTTTTCAAAGTAATTTGATATATTGTTGCGGAGATACAGAGGGTGTAGACTTTGGTATTAAATTTTTCCCTAGTGACGCTACTGAGTTCTAGAAGTAATAAGAAAGAACGTGTTTAATTCTCACTTACACAAAAATCGCTTTCCTGGACGTCTTCAGCTATCATTAAACGTCGAATTTTTGGATTCCAGCGTCACATTTACTCTAAAAATATTACTTATATGTTTATGTTTATTGCAATACTAAAAACTTTGAGCATTATGGTTAAACGTTAACCATAAAACTTATCACATTATATAACAAGACAATATTTCAGATTGCCTTAAAAATACCTTGTATATGTATACAGGGTGTCTCAAAATTGACGCCCGTCCATTCAGAATATGAATCGGGGGGCTAAGACGAATTGAAACGTAAGAATGAAAAAATTGCGTTATGTCCATAGTTCCAGAGTTATTGACAAAAAAAAGAATCAAACATTCGCCGTCTGTTGGATTGGAAGAGGTGGACCCGTACTATGGCCTCCTAGATCTCCAGATCTAAATCCATTAGATTTTTTTTCTGGGGATTCTTGAAAGAAAATATTTACTTTGAACCTGTTGAGAGTGCGGAAGATGTAGTAGCTCGTATTCACGCTGCTGTGACATTTAGGTATAGACGAAAACATGCTACAGAGGGTTCGTGATTGAATAATAAATCGTGCAAATATTTGCATTGAAGTAGGAGGCGATTTGTTTGAACACCTTTTATAAATTAAATTCTTGTTTTGTAACAAATATTCGTTTTTAATAAATTTTAAACATTTAATGTTGGATCATTGTTTTTTGTCAATAACTCTGTAACCATGGACATAACGCAATTTTTTTATTCCTTCGTTTTAATTCGTTTTAGCACCCGATTCATATTCTGAAAGAACGGGTGTCAATTTTGAGACACCGTGTATATGCAAAAATATCATAGGTGAATTTGGTTGATTGTATAACAAAATTGATTTAATCAACAGACTTAGATAACGCGGTAATCAGATTAGTTAATTCAGGCTATCATTTATTCAAGAAGTAACCTGCTAAAATGAATAATTCCACTTGTTAATTTTCAGGATGAGAAGTTTGACGCTCAGCAAGTTGTCATTAATGTGATCTATCCCCGTCGTAGCTTCACGGCCCAAGGTTTCTACAATATAAGTGATTCAATTGTATCCACTGACGTGTCTCTGGTGTATGACAGGGACAATAAAACAGTTCAAGCGGGACTGGATTGGCGACGTGCCTCACTTCATCGCGAACAATTATTATTCCAAATTAAGCATCCTTCTTTTGAAAGGGTACGTATTATCATTGTTATAGTTAACTGTTGCTGCTCTGATTGATATTTCACGTACGAATACCGATCAGTTGGTTAATATTGACGTTCATAATAAACTAAACTTTTACAAGCTGTTTCACCAAATATCTTCAATAAAATCTTATGTAGCTGTATCTGTATCTGTAGAGTAGGGTAAGCTTAGGCCCACAGCACTTGGACTACATGTGACTCATTGTACATCCTCCCTAGGTCATCGTTCATCCTGCCATTCCCAGGAAGGTGGACAGGTCACTAAAAGATATCTCCTTTTTATCGGCAGGTGTAAGCCAAGACTCACCGAACACACACTCTTATTCACACTAGAGGTGTTTCCACTAGGCTTTTCCTGGTCATAACGGCGCCAGCTTCTCAGGGTTGCCCAGGGTGATCCTGGAAAGACTACACCCTTTGATTCCATTTCATTGTTATCAACTAAGGCGTTAGCTAAATCTTGGTGGCACTCTGGTACTAGCCCAGATATAAGACGTTGTCTGTTTAAGGCTTGTCTACTGTCAGCCTTGTGTTGCGTGCGTTGCGTGTTGCGGTGTGGACGTAGCTTTAGACGTATTTTCTCGAGTATGAAAAATTTTCTGCAAATTAAACATATTTCAATGTTCTGATTAAGGAAAAAAAAACTTGATCTAGCAATATCAAAAAACGAGAAACGATGATGCAGAATTTCCTCATAGTCAGTGTGCGATTGTACGATTTCACGGAGATTAAACTTCGGGAATTTTGTATTAGAGACGCTATAACCGGTAACCGTTGTAGTCGTTATTAACCTTACTGAAGCGTTAATAATATCATGAAATGTTGATTTGAAAGAATGAAAATTGGCAGCTACAAAATATATAAAAAATAATTGAATAATCAGGCAAATCAATCAGTAAATTCACAGTTGTTGAGGTTGCTATTTACATTTTTCGAATTACTGTTGTGATTATCGGTTTCCCTGGAGTTAAGCGAATATGAAAAACAAGAAAAATGACTCTACATATATTGTAGAATAAGGAAAGTCTTTTATAAAGTTGATATTTTTTACCAACCTAAATTGAGGAGTATTTTGTAAAAATCCAATTATATTTTGAGATAGATTTCGCCACCCAGCAAAAAAACTGTGGATTCAAAAACAGTTTTAATATTTTTTTCAGGTCCAATTACCTAATAAGAATTATTCCCCAAACTCTAAGACATACGGTTTTCATTACCTTTACTGAATCACCCGGTACACTCAAATTTTGAACATTTTCAACACTAAGGAATCAAAATATGATGAGTATCTTCCAGCAAACAGCAATTCTTATCAATTTGGAAGAGAATAAATCCAGAGTTTATAGATAAAACAATTTCATTATACGAAACAAAGGAAGGAAAAAAGTTTTCGATGAAACATTTTTAATTAAAAATGCGTGCTGCTTTGCAAACTGTTATAACACAAACAATGATTAGTTAACTGAAATTTTTAATTTTTTCGTACAGAATATCCCAGAACAAAGCTTTATTAAACTTGGCAATTTTTTTATTTTTTTCCAGGACGTAACATTCAGCAGCGAATATGGCTATGATAAATCGTCAATTGATGGACAATTATTGGTAGAGTATTCATTAAATCCGAATCAAAAGCTATCGTTGCGAGGAAAAGTAGATGATAATTCTAATTCTCTGACCTACAATTATACGTACAATATTTGGGCTAAGCATATTGCAACGAATTTAAATTTAAATTCCAGAGGTGATTTTTACTGGAGTCCCAACGCGTTTGGAACTGAGCATGTAACTAACTACCAAAGGTCATATTTACCATCATCAATATCAGAGACGTTAGCCAAAGTTAGTTTAGAAAACAACGAAGTGGAATTTAAGGTAGGAATACTTAAGTTCTAAACAAACCAGCGAAAAATTCTTTAGATTCTCAATGAAACCATTGGTGTCTGTATTTGACAGTTAATTAGGAATTAAAAATTTTCAAATTACTTATAGTCCAGTAAAATAAAGGCTTAAAGCTACTATTTAAAACGATATCCTGCAGTTTTGACATAAATTTGATGTGTACATAGTCAAAAAATATTGAAAACTGCCCACAAAAATAATTTTTCACTTATGACGTATTTTCAATAAACAAATCTAATTATATGCTTATTTTTAATTTAAAAAAAATCTTTTTATCGATTTTGGATTCGGTGCGTAGTTTTCAATTTTGTCTACCCCCAAAAATATTTTTTAGCGATGTCAAAATGAGCTTACATTAAGAAATGAAGGAATTCGTTTCGAATGGTAGTATAAATCTTCATTTTACTGAACTATTATATTAAATTCAGCTCTTGAAGGTGTATAAGAAAAGGGAAAACTCGTTCCGTTTGTTGCTTTTTAAATACCTTGAAACCAGGAAATTAATTTAAACTTTTTTTCACTCTTGAAATGCGAAATACAGATTTTGACATTATAATAAAAATGAGACCTGAAGGTAGATATGTGTTATAGACATTAGAGATTCAAAAATACGCTGTCTGCATATAAATCTTGTTCTCTCCAAAGCTCAGAAAGTTATAATTGAGTAAAAAATTGTTTTTCGTTCCTCTGAGACCACTTTGGGTCACCGACCTGGAACAAATCATTTTTTCCAATTATTTTCTTTGAATGGTTTTACTACACTCTGATAGAAAAAGTTACAGGAGATATATTAAAGTGCGTTAAATGCGTCATCCTATATACAACGCATGTTCTTTTGAAAAAACATATTATATATATATATTTTTTTTTTTTTTTTTTTTTTTTTTTTTGTTTTTTTTTTGTTTGAGGCTTCGACTACGAGGTCATTAGCCTTCTATCTCAGTATTCAATATATCGGTGTGTTGCTGGCATTAAATTTTGTTGAAAATATTGATAATTTTCAAATAGGTCAAAACTTTTTTAACATATATATTATTATTATTTGTATCAATATACAGTGTGAACATTAATAAAACTGCCATATATACAGAAGTAGTGGGATAAATTGAAAATATTTGTTATAGAGAGACAACATAGCAAGTGGAAAATCCTATTTCTGGGGTAAATACAATGGAGAATATCCTGTTTACACTGTAAACATGTCAGCCATCTACGATACTAATGACACCAGAGGGGAATTTTACATTAATTTCAAGAAGAAGTTGCTTTACCTAAACCTCAACATGACAGAAGGTAAACTATGATGAATATCGCTTTTCACCTAACTGTAATATAATTCTCAGTTGCGGCGATTAGACTTTTATATTACTACGCGGTAAACCGAGAGATATTTTACTTTTTCCAAATATATAACACGTACATTTTACATACTGTTTTCTTTAAAACTGTGTTAATATTTTTTTTATCCTATTTGTACTATTTGATATCCACTATTCAACATTTTTTACATGGCTACTCTTAAAAACATTTTCAAAATTGTTATTAGATAACCAAGATCTTGATCCTTGGTAATCTTTTGATTATTATAACTATATTTCATATTGTAATATATAGTATAATATTTAATTGCTAATTCTCGCCACCATGGACGCTGGTGATTGATTAGGAAGGTCACTATACCTAGTGTTGTTGATACTGAACTATTTAACAATCAATTTTTTATGCAGTTGAATCAATAAGCATTTATAAATATAGTCAAATATTTATCATTACATAGCCAGCTTCAAACTTTAGCATATTATCCTGGAAACTCCAGAAGAAAAATCCACTTTTATTTGACTTTATCCTTTCATAGCTTAAATCTAATATTTTTTAATGCACAACTTTTAGATGGAACTCAAAGTTTGCACATGTATGGCGTAATTCCAGACGCTCGAAGCGCAGTTTTTGATATCTGGCGAGATTATGATGACAGGAGAGTTTCAGACGTTGCCTACTATCTACGACTGAACCACTCCAGGTTGATAATGTCAAGTTTGAAATGGAGACCAGACTTGATCGGTGATGTAACGGTGAGGCCAAAATTACTTTTTTTTATAAACGGAGATATTTTGATTGTCAAAAAAGAACCTGTATAATAAATTTATAATGAAATCAAAATATCTATAAAAACTAAAAAAAAATTCCAGTATGATCTAATAAAAAAACAATGATTGAATAGATGAGGCTAAGAATAAGTACTATCTTGACTAAATAAACATTTTGAAATCATCTATTTGTTTAACAACACTTCATTTTAGAGCGGTGTTAGGGGAGGCGTGAGAAAATTTTATGAAGACACTCTTGAAGCGATAAATAACACTAAACAATACGTTAAGTCTGAGACAGTGGATGCCATCAACGGTATATGGACAGATTCAAAGCAAACGCTTTCTCATTTTCTAGGAGATCTTCGAAATCTTACTGTTATTGAAGAAGATTTAGAAGAATTGAAAGTATTTTTGAATGAATCCTATTATGCCAACGATTTCTATATTAAAGATATCACGGATTTAGTTGTATCTGTATTTGACGATTTAGCTTTGAAATCACCTCTTCAGTCGTTACCGAAAATTGTGCAAGAGATTTGGTCCGTGATGGGTGACTCTGGTCATAAGATACAAAAGAGCATTGTATGGATAATTGAAAAAGTTAAAATGTATTATAAAAACGCAACGGAATTTATTCATAGTTTGTTGAACGGTGACCCCATCGAGAGTTTGTCTATTGGACTGGAAAAATTGGTGGAAAAATATGATGCATTTATCAAAAGTTTACACGTAGCCGTCATACAATATATGGAAAATCTATGGTCGCAAATGTATACTTTAGTAGTCGAATATTGGCACAAAACTTTGGCTGGGATTGAGCCAACATTCTTAAAGTTTGTCCATTATTTGGAATCGATTGCTTGGAACACCGGACAAAAATTTGTAGGTAAGAACACTATTAACTCTAATATAACTATAAACGTGATTAATTCAATTTTGTTTCAATGTAGATTTCCTCTATCTAAGAAAAAACGAAATTATTGAATCTCCTTATTTCCTCCGTTTCACGAAATTTTCTCAAGATTTGGATAAATTCTATAAGGATATTACAGGCAACAATACGATTGCAAGTATTTACAAATATGCTCGAGTAGCTTGGAATTTTATAAAAGAAAAATACTTAGCACTAATACCTTTCGGCAAAGAAACAATGGACGTCATAAATGAAATCGTGGAAGAACTTAAGCAAATTGGTAACATACCATCGGTTAAATTTTTGATAGATAAGTGGTGGGAAGCTTTTGATTATTGCAAATATTATTATGAATACCTTGACATGGAAAACAGAATACATAAAGTTATTCGTATCATTTACATTAAATTAACAGAGTTGTCTACTACGGCCCTAGAAATTGAAAACAGGTGAGTGAATATTCCATGGTTTTATTGAACAATAGCTGTCTGCAAAAAGTTAGAGGGTGGTAAAACCACCGACAAAATATATTATAATTAAAAAAATTATCTAAGTTTCATAGAAAATCAATTAAAACTTGTACCAATTCTGTTGGAGAAAAGAATGGGATAGAAAATTTATTTTCCTTGCTGAATAGGAAGTTGTATTCAATGAAGTGGTGAACTTTTTTTATACTCCGATGCTACACTGATAAATTCTCCGTAATTTCACCTATTTATGAAATATAGGCAGTATGAGTTGAATATTTTCGCCAAAACTCCATTTTAACAAAGTACTTAAATCTGCTAAATATAAGAGGGTGTATACGTTTTTAGGGAGCGTGTACCAAAAACCAAATTCATTTTTGAACCAAATGATGGAATTATGTTATTAGAGCAAAAGTTACCAATGCCTTGGCATGCCTTTAACGAAACACCAAAATTCAAGGTAAGATTGGCGATAAGATTTTAACTTATTAATTCTACATCAATTTTTAAATATTTTTATTGACAATTGGTTAACGATTATTTTTAGGAAATACCAGAAATTAAAAAAATATTCGACATAGTGAGTTATCTGGAAGAAACTGAATTATCATTTTGGAATTTCTATTATGATTACAAACCATACACAGATCCAAATGCTTGGCTACCTCCATTTGAAGGCGAGTTTTATATTATATCTTTTGAATAAAAATGTGCCTATTGCTTGACATTTAAAGTATATTTATGTGAAAAAAATGCACCAGAATTGTAATTAATTTATTTTGTAGGTCATGCCATGTTGGTAGGACATAAATATTACGTAACGTTCGATAAAAAGTTCTACGAATTTCGCGGAAAATGTACTTACTTATTGGCTACTGACTTTGTTAATAAAAATTTCACTTTACTAGTGTCTTACGATGATGTTGGAAGAAGCAATGAGTTGATAATGTTTGTAGACAAGACAATTGTTCGTATTAATATTTTTACCGACGTAAGTATTTTTATTTCAATATTTTATTTTGGTTTTCTGTCGCACTGTAAGAACAGCAAAAAATATATTCCATATATATCACATTTGTCAAAACATTTTACATTGTAAACTGCGAAATCCTTACATTTTTTGTTTTATTTGTATAGAAAGTTCTTGTTGGAGAGTCAAGTATAGAGCGTCTACCCATGCAAATTGGAGAAACATATCTTTACAAAGATGGAGGAATATTCAAAGCAGAAAGTCAGTTAGGATTTATTTTGGAGTGTAATATGAAGTTCCATACCTGCATGTTCGAAATGTCTGGTAAGAATTTTTCATGATATTATCATATTTGATATAGCAACGTAGTAACGGAAAGCGGAAGTGTGTTCTAGCAAAATTAGATATATTTTTTATACTTAAAAGGGAGCAAAACTGTGTGTAAAAACTAATGTCTTCTCAAAAATTATATACTTCCTGTTTGTTGTTTGAATTATTATAACTTTACATTATTACAACTGTCAATTTGATTGTCCTTTTTGCAAAGAGAAAAAATTAACGATATTTACATCTTGATAATTTTTAATTTATTCGATGATGTTGAAGAGACAGTAAATGATAATTGAAGAAGAGACACTCCTCGCCGTAACCGCAATGCAAAAAATTTTATAAGTTTTCGGATAATACATTGCATCGCTTTTTTTTGGATAAACATTCACTGAGACCCGAAAATCTCAAACTTTGTGAAGAAGTTGTGCGAACTAACTTTGGAATAGGTGTAAAGTTGATAACTTTTATTTTACCTGGTCTGTACATTCATCCTGATTTATTTCACATGGTCGTAGATTTACAGAAGTATATTTGATTTTCATGGTCCTTCTAGATCTTTCCAATGGTCTGATCTTCTCGATTTTTCCGGTGTTCCTACTTCTTCCCATTTCATTAGTTTTGTTCTCCAAAAGGATAACTCATTCCACTGATTCACTTGTTCATCCGCTTCTCTTGGTTAGTTCAATAAGTTTTACATGCATTTAAGGATCAGTGATAATAATCATTTGCCTTCTATATCATTTTAACTATATTAAACTGGCCCATGCCGTTAATTTTTGATTGTCAAAAATATTGTAATTGCTGTCTTCTACCTCGTCTACCCTTATCGACAACTGAGTAGTTTTGAATCGTATCGTTTTCTACTTGTCGGATAATATGAATCAAAAAATTCTCATAGTTGACTATTTATTTATAAAAATTAACTCATGAATAATTTTGGAATTAGGATGGTATTTTGGGAAAACAGCCGGTCTTTGGGGAACCTATAACAACGAGCCCACAGACGACTTCTTAACCTCAAGCAAAACCATCGCCACTAATTCAGCTTTAAAGATATTCGGAGATAGTTGGTCCCTAGACAAACATTGTAAGAATGATATTCCACAACGAGAACAGAGAAAAGAATCTCCATCACAAGAAATATTGGCTCTTTGTGAGGAATTTTTCACTAGTAGAGTCTCACAACTCAGCACATGTTTCCCCCGAATACCGAAGGATAGTTTCCTGTATATGTGTCTGAATAGTACAACTGAACGAGAGGCTTGCATGTCAGCCGTATCTTACATTAACCTATGTTCATATGCTAATACGCCGTTGAGGATACCAGACATGTGTATAAAGTAAGTATCGATTACTGTACATGCACTTTATGGGGCAATTCTCTTGGTTTTACAACTGCACTTAGAAAGAGGTACATATGTAATAGCGGAATAAATAATATTATTAGAAATTCCCGAAAAGGATTTAACATTTGTTTTAACAATCTAATGATGTAGTTTCATTGAATTTCTATGATAAGCAACAAAAATATTGCATTCGTTATAAATATCTCCAATGAAAAGTTTGCATTCATTTTAATTAGAAGTCATGCTTCAATTTGCATACCTATTTCTTTTTACTAGGTACAATATTCAATTAAACTTAACGAATACATTTTGATGTTTTATACGAAAATGATAAATAACAAATTCATACATACGGGTTTTTTGTTGGGATCAGAAGAAATTTTGATTAGTCTGTCTCCTTTTAAATTTGTTTTTTCAATGAAAAAATAACCAGTAAATTTGGATTGGTTGAAGTTTAAAAAATGTTCCAAACAAACACACAGTGCTATGACGTACTAACCCCAAACATTGGGACGATTAGGATTAGTTGGAAACTAGACGACTCAAGTGCAGAGTTTCTCTGTCAAGGATTTTTATTTACCCTGCGCTTGTGTTATTGGTCGCCCTAAGGTAGACAGGCATGTTAGGGATAGTAGTTTAATGAATTTGAATTTGGTAGTTGAATTTGGTATCTTAAACTCGATGAAAATCACGTTTAAATATTCCGCTACATTGTATACATAAAATAAAACAATTGTTCATGCTGATGATCGTGGTCAGGATATTAAAACATACTTCGCTATCACACTTTTGTATTTTCATTGTTTTATTATAACTGAATAACTTTGCAAAGCTGCAATTTAATCTGATGTTTTGAAGTCAATGAAAATTACGCTTTAAGATTCCGTTACAGGTGAAGCTAAATATAAAGCGAGAAAAAAAATATAATTTGCGACCTCGATGTGGATAAAACCAGATAATGTAATAACTGTCGACTTAGATTTAGAGTTTTTTGATCTTTCCAATTAATTTTTTTTCTTGTATTAGGTGTAATTTACTAAATGGCAGTGAGATACTAGAAGGTCACTTTATTCGATTACAAGGAAGCGATGTTCCGCAAACTGCAGATATCGTTTTTATAGTGGAAGCCAAGAATTGTAATAAAGACCTTAAGAAATCCAGAAACTTTGATATGGTCGTAGAACTATTGGAAAAGGAATTACATGAAAATAATATACAGAATAATAGGTGATCTAATCAATCTATTAATTTTTTATTGAATTTGTTTTATAAATGATGATTTCCAGTTATGCAGTTGTTACTTTTGGAGGAGATGGTGTATATGACGAACCCAGAAGCATAGTTATCGATGGAAAAATCTTCACTGGCTCCAAATCAATATTATCGTATTTTGACCAAATTTCCATTGGTAAGTAATTTTAATCTACTGGGTACAACCATAGGTACAACCATACATATTATAGTTTCAAAAATCGCGCATGAAATACTGTCCCATTTAAAAATGTAACTTTACCTGGCACGGCGTTCTAGGACACGCTGTACAACTGCTACTTATGATACAATAAAAGCCTTTCAAAATTTTATACAAATGTCTGATATTGTACAGTTTTTTTCTTTAATTCTAGGTAACGGGAGCAGTGATATGTTCAACGGCATTATGTTTGCATTTAATTTGATATTCCGACCTGGAGTTTCAAGGAACTTTATTTTGGTGCCCTGTTCCGAATGTAACAGAAACAACATGCAAGTAAGTATATTTAATCAATGTCGATATTTGAACATCTATTCTTAAAGTATGATTAATTTTCGCATTCTTAAGGCACATTAATAATGTAGGTATATCAATTAATCGAGGTTATATATTATATAGCTATGCCTATGGAGCTGGAAAAGGCCTGAAAACTTTGTAAAGAACCCCTCTGAAAAGTAATGCGTGTATGGTGGATGATTAAAGTGAAAACTTAATTATACAGATTGGTATAAGTAGAGGGTAGTGCCCCATTTATTTAACCTTCAATTTGCATTTTGGTAGTTGCGGTATCTGGAGAAAAATCTTTTCTGTGCTTGATAACGTGCTTGAAATTTTAATTGTTTTCATATAAAAATTGCGATATTAATATAAAGTGGTAACTAATTGGGTTGACGGAATTAGAGAGATTATTTTGTTTGATAAGTCAAAATTGGTATTGTTGAATATTTAATAAAAATATACGAGTGATTTGAATGTTGAGACATTAATTTTGATTTTATTCCTGCTGTTTTTATATTTGCAGTTCACACTTTTTCCGACATAATTACGTTTTTATGTCCTTTCCGTACATAAAGTTAACATCTAACAAAATTGTGGATTCACATCTTGCAGATGAATATTACAATCTGTTACTCGTAAAAAAGTATTAAAATATCACTTCGCGCTATTTCCATGTCAATAAAACGAAACATAAAAAAGTACATTTTTACTTTGAAAGTTGAAATTTATTTTTCGGTTAAGCTGAGAAAATTTATATCATGATATCCCATCTTACGATCAAATATTCTCTCAGCTGCGAACACGAAAATTTAATTTAAATTGTTTTTAGCACGACTATTCAACGATTCATCAACTACTATCGGAAAGTGCCATTTCCTTGCACATTTTAATGAACAATCAGTTTACAATTCAGAAAGGACGAGAAGTCAAAATCCCATTCGGTGAGTATTTAAATCAAAGTTTCTTTTTTTTCATATTCTTAGTTAATTATCACCAGAATATTTTAAGATTAACTCATAGCCGTCGGTTGAAAACTACAACATACAATTATTTTATTTCTCGATTAAAAAAATGGCTACTTCAAATCCCTCACACTTTCCTGTGGTTTGAGTTTACTGCTGAACTGTAGACTATTTAAAAAGAATGAGTACAGCCAAGTACTGTGAAGTTATTTCAGATCTTACAACTAAATTAATTCACAAGTTCCTTAGTTCCCCATACTTCCGCAGAATATTCCAAGCAGTACCAATTGCATCAGTTTGTGTGCCACCTAAGCCACAACCTTCTTCCTTTTTTCAAAAGCTTGGTAACGGTGTTTGCGTAAAAACATTTTTTCACTTATGTAGTGTGACATAAACCAAAAAATTCACAGTTAATATTTAATGTTTAATTTCCTCTTCATGTACTTTTATAGAACAAAATTCCAATTATACAGACTGTGATAACCGAAATAATATTACTCTTGCGAAGTTAACCTGCAAGATAATATTATTCTGAACGTTAATATGATAATTTAACCTTTCGTTTTTCATACATGGCTTAAATGTTCTTTTCAGCAAACATAACTATTAACATATGCAGGTTCTCATGTAAATTCAAAAGCGTACTACTAAACTATACCATGCTAATGTTTTCTATGGAAAAATAAAAATGTCATGATCATCTACGATCATTGTTAACACAATAAATAAAATGTCAGAAGTGTTCTGTTTGTCAGTTGATAACAATTATACTTATACCGGTCAGTGAACCATATTGTAACAACTATTTTGTCGAGTTAAAGAGAAAAAATTTCTCGATCTCTAATAGTCTCGAAGTGCAGCTCTTGATCTCGTCTCGAATTTCGAGAATCTTGTGAAATCCTACCTAGAAATATTTTTGTAGTAGTTACGTGTCTCCATACGTTATAAAGACAGGCCTAATGAGCGTGAAAACATCTAGATACCTACAAATAAAAGCGTTGAAGTTGATTGCTCTAAAACACGATTAATGCTCATAAGGACTGGCAAATTAGACTTTTTATTGAGACGTAATTTATGTTCAACAATTTTCTTTATGATTGTTGGGACCTCGAACAAATGGTTTTTGCTGAGGGTTACTGGACATGACATAATAAGTTATAAGACAGATTAATTCATTTGGAAACAGAGGATATAATGTAGAAATTGTTCCGGGCTATGACTGAAGCTAGAAAAATGCAAATCACGTACGTGTTCTCTATTAAAAACAGTATACAATTTTGAGTATATAAGACTATATTCTATTCCTTAATAAAAATAACAAACTGATACTCGTCGAAATTGGAAATCAGTCAAAGTACATAACGATTTTGTAACTTCTCGTTTTTATTATTTTTTTCAATTGTTGAATATTCATTTAGTAAAATTTCCAGTGAACCCCAAATCTTCAAAAATTGCAGCTTTGTCTACCTACTTCAAATAACCGTTAGCTCAAAAAGCTAGCCTTACGACTTACGGATGTTGAGCCAGTGCCTTTCGTAGTCAGATGCTTCCACATTATGGATTCCAATTAGACATTGTTTTGTGTGTGCTCCTTATTCTCTTAATCCCATATTAAATATACCAGCTTCGGGAGACTGGGGCTGGGATATTAGATTTGTGAGAAAGGGTCACAGTTTGACTAAGAGGATATCTCAGTCCTTTTAACGTTTCATGCATATGATAAAATATAAGTAGAAGAGAATTTATTAAAAAAAAAGAATATAGAAAGCAACTCTCTCTTTTCAACTGTCAACTGTAGAGGATGGCATTTCACGACACAGTCAATCAGGCTGTTTTCTAAGCGATTAGAGCTAGTATTAAGAAATTTGAATAATCTTGTTGGTATACGACCTAGCTTATACACCCTTCGTTTTCGAATCACTGTAATTTATAGTTATGGCCTACACCCTGTACATGCCACTAACGCCGTGACTAACAAGTAACATGACAGGTCTAAGTAAGAGGAAATTTCTTGTACAGTATTAGAAGTTACAAATTACAAATTAGGTACGTATCACTCATGAATTTCAAGAGACGTAAGTCTTATGTTGAAGCACAAGGTGATAGAAATTGTGCTCACATTGAAAAAAAATTATTCAGCTCCTGTTGGGTAAATGAAATTAATTCACCTGGATAATGGATATAATGGCTAGGCATATTTAGCAAACAAACATATATTGTACACAATAATGGGATCCAACATATAATATCGAAATCGAATATGGTAGTCTAACCTGTGTTGGTATCGAATATCGCCAACGGTGCCAGTGTATCCTACTTAATCAGACAAATAAGTTAACATTGTATCGATCAATAGATGCAAGCAACAAGTATATAATAATTTCGAATAGCTCGTATACACAGAGTGTACAAAATATTAGACAAGTCAAAGAATACACCAGCATAAGAAGCATAACTTTGGAAAAAATCGAGTCTGCGGAATCCATCTTTTAAATTAGTCAGATATTTGGTGACAATATTCGAAAACCATCTATCGGTAATTTATGGATTTGGATGTTAAACTTTATACACGTCAGTGGTCGTAGCGTTTGCCATAACGTCATTGACAATAATTCCAATGCCACGCTCTCCAAACTTATCAAATTAATCATCATTGGATCACAATCGAAGCCTAACATACAATATAATTGAGAAACTTTCTCAGTAAATTATTTAGCAGCGTACATGGTGGCCAAAATATCTATTGTTTCCTCTAAAAAGTGAGTGAAAATATTTTATCATATCATGGAAAATTTTCAAGTAAATCAATTTGATTTGACAAGGAAAACAGTTTTTATTTAACCGTAAGGTATTCGCTCAGCAATGAACATCCCGTTCATATAATCCAATATTACAATTTACAAGTTAAACGGCAACTCGACGTACCGACCGAGTTCGAAACCGAATTATTTGAGTTATATGTTTCACATTATTAGATTACCTTTTATTTTTGAGCAGAAAACGTCGAAGTTATTAATTGGTAACGAATGATTATTTAAGATTTTTTTAAATGAATATCCAGTGTAACTAGCTTTGTAATTAATGACATTTTATCACCGTTAGTAAGAAATTATTTTCAAAGCAATCGTATCATAAATACCAGCACTAGTCGTTCTTTTTGTCTAAATGCTGGAGCCGTTCCACCCCAAAGTTCCCAACCCTCATCGAAATGCCAAAAATCTTCCTGAAACTGAAAAATATGTGGAACGCACCCCTTTGCATTTTTTCAACCCATGACTTTTCCAAGCCATTTGTAAGCTAGTGAAGTGAACTCCAATTATAGAAAATGTCTGTTGAAGGGTCGACGGCTTCGTACATTTATACAAAGCACTTAAGCAAACACCTTGTTTCAATCAACTAATTTATAAAAGTAATTACATACTGTGACTAATTCCACCTTCTTGACATTATTTAAGAATCAAATCAGCAAACTTATAATTGGATAAGATAAATATTGGTAGATGTAACAAAGAAATTAGACATGTTTAAATGAGAAAATTCTGTGTAAAAAAGTATAAATCTGGATTAGATTTATAATATTTAAATTTATTACTTATTTGTCTTCTGCGTAAAGTTTAAAAACATGTTTGTTTGCTGTTTTACTAAATGTTTGCGGTTTTCACTTACTCTAATGATCCCCTCGCAAGTTTTAAACTAATTAGGCTATTATGTATTTCCTCGTATCTCCATGACACGTCATCACTCACTCAATTAAGGTTTACATTTTTGTTATTTTGTATACCTACTCTTCGCTGGGTTTATGTACTCACGTATAAGAATGAATTCAAGTGCAGCGTTTTTAATTATTTGCACTTGTCAAGTGTATTCATAATAATTTGTCACTGTAATTCGAACAAAATATCCAAATTTCAAGTTTATCATGATGAATAGCATACAAAAAAGGGTAAATGAGTTTTCCTACACCCGCACCATAATAAGTAATATATTTATGTGCTCATAATCCATTTTTTATTCATTTATTAGTTAAAAAATAGTAGCCATCCAATAAATATTATTATTCACATTGTAAAATAAAAATAAAAATCCTGCAAAACATTTGAAATCGCTAATATCGACCAGATATTGATTGGTCCTAGTGGATTTGTGGTCACTAAACCCTTGGACGTAATATAAACTACTCTGTATCTGTTTATAAGATCATAAACAATAAAGAACGCTCTTTGCATTAATGTATCCTTCTCATGTTTCATTAATTCATCTGGTCCGACTCTACTTTTATTCAGCTTGTCCTATATATTTGTGTAAACTAAGCAGCAAAAAATTTTCAAGTTTAACTTTGATGTAAACTTTTGATTTAGGCAATTTCGCATTATAGATAGTGGAAAATGTATAAACCTCCATATCACCCAGATCTTACTTCAGTTGAGCTGGGCTGGGCCGGCTGAAAATCATATATGGCATGAAAAAATAATGTAAAATATTCATGTGAGCAAATCTTTGCCACTTTCCCTCTGTATATTCAAAGAAAGAAGTAATATGAGAATACAGACATATTCATTTACAATCAAGAAATTTTCATGTTTAGGTAGAAGTTTCACACAATGTCTTAAGAGATTGTCCATATTCTGAGCTTATAAATATATCATGCATATGAAATTTAACTAAGATATGATACACGTGCTATCGAAAGAAACATGTAGTTAGAATAAGATTTTATGGGTTTGTAAAGAAAGCCTCGATCTCGTTCTAAAAGCAAATATACAAAACATGATACTTAAGCTTGAATGCATTCAAAAAGCATATAGAGCACGAATCTATTGTATTTTTTCTTTATTCTATCGAGTTACCAAGTTGAATAGCATTTTTTTGTTGCTTTGAATTCGACATTAGAGTCAAACTCTTAACTTCCCCTGTTACTGCAGGTTTTGGATATTTGTAGTATTCGCTATTTGTAATTTTTGAAGGGTGAGTTAATACGCCGCCACCGTATATTATGTCACAAGGGTAGAAAACTTTGACATATAGTAACGTAATTAAAAAATGCCTATAAAAGGGTGAAAATCAAGCAATTATAATATATTGATGACCTTCCTATCCAGCTTGTCAGCAATGCGATTACTTTCCGATTTTTTACTATTATAAATAATGTTAAATGTCAAATGACTATTATTATTATTATTAATTTACAGGTATCGACCGGAGATTCGCATACACAAAAAGAGACATGAAAGGTATTGTGGGGGATCAACCACTTAGAAAGTCGATCAGCTCTTCTAGATCTACTTTGGGTCTTTGTCTGTCACTTTCACTAGAAACTAATGGTAAGTGAAATTTATTAAACTGCAGTGATAATTCATTTAATCCATATTAGAAATTTCTCATCGTACTGCAACACACACATATAATATTATATTTCCGTATATTTATAAATCTATTTTCCCAAGTTGTTTGTACGAGTTTGTATTATATGAAAGTGATATAGGTTATTACACTGACCCCAGTCAGCTCTGAATTGCATTTGACAAGAACAGGAGCCAGTTTTAAGCTCTAATTAGCTTTAAGTTTCCCAGTTAGTCTGGGCAATAATACTAAGTACAGAAACCAAAACTGTCACCAAATATAACAGCCTCAGTCTGGTGAGAGAGGACTAATTACAATACCGTTTCAATTGTTCCTGGTAATGTTAAGGATATCGATTTAATTTAAGTCTGCTTTCATTATTTTTAATAATTTAAACCATAATTATTATATAAAATAACTAATTCCAGAATCAAGTATAACATATAATACTCCTCCGGTTTCACAAATAGAATTTATATAGTCAGGATTAACTGATTCCATTTTTGATACTAGCTCATGTTGTTGATGTTTATAATTTTGAGCTATTTTTTCGTTACAGGTACTATATACAGTGCGAAACTACTAGAAGGCGAGAAGAAAAATGCAAGAAAAGTAGCAACGGTTTTTGCTAAGACTTTTGCCAGGGCGGCAATGCCTACTCAATGCGTGGATTGTGAATGTACTGCTCCAAATACGGGGGTGTCGTACATGGAATGTACATTATGTACTATGGCAAACTCAACTAGATTTAATTTTGAGGTAATAATCAATTTATATAAAAATCTAGTCAACTTTTGGTGGAATAGATCTTTCCTATTTGATAGTTTCAAAAATTATAAAGCTTAAAAAGCAATGAAGATCAATAAAACTACATTTATATGTTTATAGCACGGTAGAAATACTTTTTGGGTCATAAGAGCAGCTCTTTTACAACTTTTTTTATCCTCACACGTTTTTTTATTATTATTAGACAAATACGTTTCTTCTTTAGTCTACATTTTCCATTTCAACTCGCCTCGTTTAGTAATCCTTCAGTTTAACAAATGGTACTTCTCAGACTAAATTGCCAGTAACTTGTCCGTTGCTACTTCTCATATCCCTAACCATTCTCAATTCAATCCAAATTTATATACCACAAAATTTATACACTCACAATCTACTGCAAAATCTACTGTTTCTTTTTCGTCGGCGTGCATTGTCGATGTCGGTTTCGTACGTGGTCGCTTAAAGGAAGTGCACACCTTGTTTCACAATGTCAAATTATTTTTAGAATGAATCAGACTTTTCTGCAAACGGTAATTTTTGGTCTAAAACTATTCACAATTAATTTTTATTACTGCTCCTAGTTGCTCACACTTGCAGTAAGTTCTGCTTGCTTTATAAACAAGTAATTGAGCTTACGTAAATGGATCCGGTTTTCTACATCAAATAATCAAACAGGTTTGAACACGTGGTTGTGAGATATGAAATATTGGGTTGATTTTTGTTTGACAAGGATATGACAGATGAAAACCTGATTTAATTTCACTTTTTCATTTATTTAAAAAAATATAGTGATTTCTTATATTTAAGCAAACTAAATAATTCATAATAGGGGGAAATATATTCATACGACCAGTTATCCACTAGAAATTAATAGATGATAACCTGAATGAATCGCGTCATTTATTCTCTACACCTGGCATTTTTTCGATGTAAGCAGTCTGAGGAAAATATTAAAGTGTGCAAAATACAGGCAAGGCAGTAGATTTATTGAATATGCTGACCCTAATATATGACACCATAAAAATGTGATAAAATCCTATTTTAGAAACCTTAATCCCGTAGATATGACATTTTTCGCATTTTTATAGTTTATAACGGATCCAGATCATCCAACAAGAGGTGTGTCCAGAATCATTGCAAATAGGATATTGCTTAAAAATCAAGGTATCAGCATATATAAAATAATAGACTTGAGATAAAAAGCAAGGAACGGCGTACAAAACTGAAAACCATGAATTAATAGTACATTCATTACAAATTATATTTTTAAAATTAGATTTCTTATAATATTTGGTACAAGCAGGTGAAAAAATATATTCCAATGCAGTGCTTAAGGCAAATTCTTAATAATTTGCGCTGCACGCATGTCAGTAATTAAAATCCATAATTTCTAAAAGTTCATTTTGTTATTAAGATGCAGTTTAAATGGGAAAGCCGTCAAAAACATGGAAAAATAGCACAATGAATCCACTTTAGCGCTTATTAATTACAAAGTCCAATTAGTGATTTAATTTGAGAGGTAAATTAAATGTAATTGTTGTACGATACCAAATTAATGTAAGTTTGAATTGCTAGTAAATTTTATAACCTTGTTTTCGAACTAATATTTATTTTATCACATATAAAATGCTTTGTACCGAATGGCTGACTGACCAAAACACAGCCTAAATCACAGATCGTAGAGTCCTGTTCTTTGTATGATATAGGCAACCGATAAGAAAGAATTTTCGAAATTCCACCCACGAGGGGGTAAAAAACGGGGGCAAAGTCTGTCTCATTGTCTAAGGGAGTTAAAAACCGTTGAACTCACTTAAAAACTTGATGCAATGCAATAATCACATTCATAATAAACGTAAAAAACTAATTAATATTCCCATTAGAACCATTTCCGACTTCAACGCAGACGGATCAAAAGCTGGTCGAGAACTGAGCTCACTTATTGAACATTGAAATTGATGATGCTCATCATTAATCCCTTTCGTTGATTTTGGTCATTATAAACCTTTTCATCGCAAGAATAGTGTTAATTCAACATACAAAGATTCCTTTTTTTTTCAAGAGTCGTTAACATTCACGAGGTTCTGTGATTTCAGAGGCTGTCAAACATTCTCTAAATAACACAGTTTGCGCAAAATTTGACAGTGGTCTATTAATAGACAACAGCTGGTGTAAGCTCTGCTGCATTTGTATGTTCTGAGCAGAAAATGAAAAAAATTACCAGCTCATCAAAACATCAAAGAAAGCAATTTATATGCTTAGAGCCACTTTATGAAATCATTAGCTACGAATGCTGCTTTGAAACGTATTTTTCCAATTAGGAAACAAGGATTTTAATGTAATAACCAGTAAATTGACCAACGAACAAATAGTTTCACTGAATACTGACATTATTGTACTAATTAGATCCTTTTAAATCGGTTCCATACCAGTTTCATTGGAATAATGAAGGGTATTAATGTGAATCCTTTGACGCTATTTTTGTTTGCATAGGTAGAGTTATAAATTCCACTTAGTCTTATTTGGAGGATTGTGTGTTAATAATAAAAAAAGTATAAAATGAAAATAATCTGTTTTTGATGAGATCCGCTCTAATGCGAAATGTGTAATAATTGTGTATAAAATCAAAGGGAAAATTCTTCAAAAAATATCCGATGAAATTGTATGATATTGCTAGATGGCAACTTCAAGTCGTTTCGACTAAATTGATCTTTTGTGATTTCAATTTCAGGTGTGTCATGGTAATTTCCTTATTTTCTAATATTGCAATATAAAAACAATATAAATATATAAAAGCAATGGTACCGTATGGCTGTGATATATCTCGCTCCCTACTCTTTTGGATTCAATTTAATTGCTTGGTGTTATTTTTAATATTTTAATTTAACCGTATTACCAAAAAAATTTAAAGACGGATATGAAAAACTAAAAAATAATTCACAAAAAATTTAAATAACTGGATAGGAGGAAAAATTATATGTATTACACAGGAGTAATATGCCTTTTCCTCCCTTGAATGTTTACTACCCGGAGTGGACTACATCCTGTGGGCGGAAAAGTGGAAATTAAAACAAATAGCTATTTCCACAGAAAAATGTTTGATAGAAAATATTTTTCCATTCAGTTGACAGAACAAAAAGATGGAAGCGTTAGTGAGGAGCTTTGTTTAAAATGATCCAATCAGATATTATATGGATTAAAAACGTTCAACGAATGTCCAGAGATAAAGTGTTAAATGGTGATGAACTAAAAAGTTTTCATTCACGATAAATGATTAAGTATGCTTTTTGATATTTTTTTTCGAAACTCCAACTATAATCTTTTTGTAACGTTTCAGTTTCAGTAGCGTCTCAGCCCAAAAAACATTGAAATTTGATTTTCCAAATAGGTAACAAAAATTATAATCAATATACCACAAGGAACAGACAAAAGTTATTTGGATTTTTGATTAAATAGTCACTGTTCAATTTTTTTCCATATGTTTCAAGACCTCTCTTATTGTTCTTTTATGGTCATACAATTCATACGTGTTTAGAGATACCCTCGATAAGCATATTTTATTGTTTCAGACATTGGGGACAGAAGAAGACGAGATGCATCTTTTTGACGGGTTTAACTTTTAATTGTTTTTAAGGTAATATAAAAACCTACTTAAGAAAATTGTATTTTTATTATAATCTACTTAAAAAAAAACTATTATACAAAAAAATTATTTACATTTCATTATACGTAGCAGCCAGCTCAAAAATTGTGACGAAACACGAAACTTTCCTACGAGTTGCTTAAAAATGTGTTTTCCGATAACAATTTAAAAATTGCAATATTAGTATTCACAGTGAAGAGTGCGAACAAACCTCAGCAGAAGGTTGAAAGTCGACTCTCTAGAGACTAAATGGAACAATCTTTTGCATGTCAATAAGCTTTGAGCTCCAACTCCTCTCTAGTTCTAAGGTAGATCACACTAGATACTTCCTAGAAATTATCGACTAAAAAATTTGCGGTATTAACTTCTCACGTAAATAACTCACAACGGAACCTTTTTATTCCCAACACGTGTGCACAAATATTCAGTTACTTGATACAATTACAATTTCCTTCTATACTTGAAGAACCTACAGGGAACTCTGCTAATCAAGAAGTCGATAAACACTTTAATATCATAAAGCTAGAAGCTGAAATTGAATCTAGCTACTGAAAATTATTATGATATTATTAGAAATATACCCTTACAGGCAAATCATATTTCACTTCAAGTATATGACATTGGTGGGTAAAAGGTGAGTAGGTACATTGATTACCTTTAACTGATACAAGTTATTATCTGTATCCAGGGGTGGATCCAGGATGTATGTAAGGGGAAGAATATTTTATTTTACGCACAACGTACATAAAAATATGTTGGTGGCTGTTTTGACCAGGCCCTGATAAAAGAAGACTAGCTTATTTTATTTGGACTATTATAAAAATAATTGTGACTCGGAATGACTCATCTAAGTCATTTTTAACATGTGATTCGCAAGGCAAACGGCTGATAAACATTAGCATGGCTTGTCTAATCAACTTTTCTATCTATATGAACAATCTCTCGAGATAATGAGTATAACACCACACTCCTTTATGGTTTATACACCCTTGTTACGTTTAAATTGGGCGCTAAGGGCCACACAGCACCAATAGCGTATAGTGCAGTGCTCCACTGTTCAGATTCAACTGAACAATGACTCAACGCGTCAAGCGCACTGGTGTTTCTGAGCTATAACCGCCAGGCTTCAGCAATTAGTTAAAATAAACTAAGCAATCGCGATAAGTAAGTAACTGCTGACATCTTCGAGGGAGGGGATAGACTACTTAGGTTATCGATAAACCTTTCTACCTAGTGGAACTGAAGTACAAATATTAATAACCTTATTTTCCCGATAGATGGAAAATAATATAAAAATACATTCAATTTTTCTTTGTTGGTGAAAATTCAACCTCTTGAAAAGACAGTAGATCTTTTTTAAATCCAGAGATGACAAGTTGGTATTGTTATCTGATGTAATAGAAAATATTTTGTAATTCCCTGTATGTTACCCATTAAATTACAGCTTAAACAAAATAAATTGAGATATTTTATATTTTCTGTCGAGTAGAATTTATGTATCGATCGCTACGCAGTGAATAGTATCATCAATCATATTAAATAAATGTTAATTGGACGATCGAAAATAAGGGAAGGAAGATCTAAAAACTGGGACTACGTAGCTGCAATCAATAACATTCTGCTGAATTATTTAAAAGTTTTAGATTGTGCTGAGGTAAGGTATTTGCGGATTGCGGAAAAGAGGAAGTCACTTAAAAAGAAAACGGTATACTGGGTGAAGGTGCACGTTAGAGAAGGGGATTACACTAATGTGTTTTCATTTAAGAAGACAGAAATTCGCACATCAGTCTATTAACAGAAACACGTGAAGCGAAGAAAGCTAATTTTCGACAAATGAACAATTTATAATTTTTAGATTTATTTTTCCATAAAATGTTTCCTTTTTTGAAATTTCCAACACAACATCAATATTATATTGTATTAAGTCACTGTAACTATCTTATTAAAATTTAAAATGTAATCAGGTTAAGTTCTTCCGGTCTTTCTATCTTCTGTAATATATACGTTAACGAATTATATTATCAGTAGAAAATGAGCGTGGCGTGCAGGGCAGGGAAAGAGGCCCACATAAGCTATTCATTTACGTATTTGTTCACCGATCTGGCAAAACCAAATCGTTCAACATCAGCACGAAAAGGAAATGGTAAATTTGCATGCGTTTATTCATCAATATTTTTTGTTCTCGCCCTTTCTAATTAGATTTTTTTACATATTCCATAAATAAAGACAGCTCAAATAGATAATTTCCGTAAGTTGGAATTATAGGTATACCACCATGTTATTCGTTATTTAGTTCATTTTGATTGACGTTTATGTCAAGTATATTTTGCTAGTTTTCGCAATGGATATGTTTGGACGAGCAAAATGAAAAATTGATGAAGGGAACAAGATATAATAAAAGCAAAATAAAGAAATGGTAAACTAAGTACCTATTACTGAATAAACATGAAAAAACAAGGGAAATAAGAGCTCCTGACTAACCAGTTCGTTTATTAGGAAATTATGTTTTAAAAATGTTCTTATTTATTTAATCGTTGACGTGAAATATTTTGATATGAATGAGTTAAGAAATAAATCTTTTGATAAAATATTTAACATCCTGTACAGTTGATTTGATCTTTGGTATTGAAGTTGTTACATAATAGATGAATGTTGATGGTAAACTATCTATTAGTAATGTAACCTATTTGAGATATTCAACTGATCTGACAACAATATTCTACCTACATACTGGACAGATCAAACTTTATATGATAATGGACCTTTTTATACGGTCTGCGAGTCTCCTTACGTTGCAGAATTTATTTACATGATTGAAAATTTATAATTTTCATTTCTGACATTTATTGATATATTCCTTATTTACAAATTTAACTGTTCTCTTAAAAAGTTCTTATGATATGTGCATAAGGCTGTAGAATGTTTCATAATTTTCATTGTTGTATCATAATAGACATCATTAAATGCATAATATATTTTTCCTACGACCACATAGGAAAGTGACATATATCGCACTGACTAGTTCTATGGAAAGTGACCTTTATTCATACGCGTACGGAAAAAAATCTTATCCGTACGTGTGCGGATAAAAAAGCTGTCAAATTGAATGTTGAAATGCTAGTCTTTTTACTCCGCAAATTAATATGTATATGTGAAATGCTTATTTCCTAAGTTGATTTGTCCATATAATAATATAATATAATTTATTTATTTCATTTAAAATTAAAAAAAAAATTAAAAAAAAATACCGAGCCCGGACTCGAACCACCCTACTGTTTGTCAAAAATCGAGCCTACGGATGCCTAGACCACTCGGCCATCCCACTGTTGTACCTCATGGTTCTTGTCCAAGATGCTAATAAGCGCTAAGGAAATATACACAACAGTTTATTTATTCTCCAAAATAAAAAGTGTTTATATCGACATTTATTGGACTTTCATGTTATTGAAACAATAAATATCCGTTTTCAATTATTTGATGAAACAATGAATCCTTAAAATAGCTAGTTAATACTTTCAATCTCCTACAGGTAGGCAACAAGTTAAGTGTCGTGCTAATAATAATTTTACTTTTAATTTTCACAGCAAATAAATAACTAATTTTGAACCGCAATATTTATGTAAAACTATTTCCGATGTTCTGTTTGTTGTAAGTTGTTGAAATAAATGTTCGTAATATTTTATATTTTGTGTACCAATATTAATTCTAACTTTTTTATAAAGGTACTTTTTTCCATTGCATAAAAATCACAATT
Source organism: Galerucella nymphaeae (assembly GCA_963978555.1). Lineage (NCBI taxonomy): Eukaryota > Metazoa > Arthropoda > Insecta > Coleoptera > Chrysomelidae > Galerucella > Galerucella nymphaeae. Next base: position 5,018,605 of record OZ021704.1, read on the forward strand.
TTCTGGGCCACTTTCAAGATTAGATATACATGCCTAATTCGGTAAAAGTATATCGCGTGGCCGTAGGAAAAATAGTGTACATAACTTGTGCGAAAGTGATTTTTCACACTCGTGGGATTGTCTCACTCGGCTGCGCTCGTGAGACAATACTTCCCACTCGTGTGAAAAATGTCACTTTCCGCACACGTTACGTAATATACTATTTGTTAGTCAAACAGCAGACTATAACTGTAACATTAACTCGTTATAACTTGGAAATATTATACAAATATGTTCCAGAAATAGGTTACGTAAACATTGTTGTATAAAATAATGTTGAAGATGATATTGACTTAACACGTCATAATTGGAATGAATTTATTTCACAACCAATTTTATATAGTGTAGTTTTATATACTCTTTATCAAATATTAATTTAGGAATATATTTCATTACGAGACAAGTATATCTATATACAGTTTATTCAAGGGTGAAGTGTTTTCGGACCTTTCCATTTTTTGAGAAGGGTTGGCCAAAATCATTTGTTGTTTGGAACAATCTGAACTGTATTAAATATTAAAATATTAAAAGCTGTTTATGTAACAAGCAAGCCACTCACACCACCTAATCCCTATCTAAATATCCTACTCTTAATTTCATCTAAACGGTTGTGCGACTAATCCAGGAGAAAATTTCCTTTTTAATTGAATTACCCCGAGGATTTAAAAAAAAATTAAATTTTATATTGCACCAATTTATTTAAAACATTGGCTGTTGGCAGTTTCACACTATATCGTTAAAATTGTTAAACCTTCCCTGGTCGAATGTATATGTCTGATATAAAATTCCTGAGGGGAATGCTCCTCAGTTTGTCTCGTTTCCTGTGGGGTGGCGAAAAAGGCTATTGATATTTACAATTATGAGTAGGGAGAACCACATATCAAATATCCAGTGATTTAGTACGATTATTAAAAAAAAAAAGATAAACGGGAAACTAAATTATAAAAGTCTATTTTGATAAATGGGATCCAAAGGAAAAGTGGATTTTCAATTTATCTGGTATGTTTTTGATTGCACCACATCACTTTTAACTTGAGGGGAGAGGATAATATAGGTGGGGAATTTTTAGAATTGTTTTACATGTAAGCTTGTTCGCAAGGAGTCTTAGTACGCTTGGTATCATTTTGAAACTATTTTTTTCTTAAAAAAAGCTGAAAAATTAATTTTCTCCCTAAACAGGATGTGCAGATATATGTGAGTTTCTATAAGCAATTTTAAAACACATAGAAACATTTTCTACTGAACGTGGTAGTTGATAGATTTCATTTTGATCCAAGAAACAATTTAGAGCCCATAACAATAATAAGAATGTCAGTTTAAAAAGAAAGTAAGCGAAAATAAACTTCTTTGGGATTTTCGAAATCCGACACAATAATAGTTTTGGTGGTTATTTGTAATGGAAAGAAATGTACCTGCAGCTTTCCATTTATGTGATTCTTCTGCTATAAAAATAAAATTAAATAAAAAGGCTGATAAAAATAATAGCCTGGGATATTAATCAATATAATATATTATCCCTAAAACTTGTTTAATTCATCAAAAATTAAAGCTAATCTTCTTCCTCGGTTACTTTGTAGGTTGAATTCCATTTTGTTATAAAACTTAATACGTGATAAATATGGGTAGTGACATTCCTGACACATCGGTATGTACACTATGTAGAGGTACCGTATATGTTACTGTTTCACATTAAAAATTAACCACTCGCGTTGACAAGGATTATGATGAATATCATATATGGAATTACAAAATACGCCAATAAATCTACAAAACGGTCAGTTGGATTACGTCTCACATAACAAAAGATTAACCTCTAATTACCTCGAGGATTTATACGACGTGGCATGTTTTAGGAATAATGAGATAAATAAGTTTATTCAATTGTCATCCAACTGGCTCTTATTATTAATTCATTATTTATTATAATACGTAGATTAACGGACGCTCCAATTAATTTAAAACCGTTTATTAACAATTTATAAATTTATACTTTGTGAATTTTGATGAACTCTTTTTAGCGCCTTGTTCTACCAGTCTTGAAATTACTTTTTTATCCAAATTCCCTGTTTTCTACAGATCCTTAGCTATATCCAGAGGTCCTAAGGCAATGGAAGCACAACGTATCCTTCCTCGAGCTAGTGAGTCTGTCTGCTCATTGCCATTGTGATCTGAGGTGCCTGGCCACCAGGCTGAGGAAAAACATTCATGACTCCTCAGCTCTTGTAGCACCTTTAACCATTTTCAAATTAGTTTTAAATTTACCTGCATGGAACTGGTTGCTTTTATAGCTGCTTGGTTAATGGGTGAAAGAAATAGAAGATCCAACTATTGGAAAGATCTAGTAGACAATCAATGATTCTACAACCTGCTGAGATCAAATGAATGCATAAGTCAAAGTAAAACTGCGCTGCGAGTTTTAACAGGGATCCTGACGGGACTAAGTGGAAGTAAGGGGGCACAATAGATCTTTTAGGTCTAACTGGATCTGAATTGAGTGAAATATTAATAATTGTTTATTATTTTTTTTACAATATCTGATTATTATTGAAAAATAATCATCTACTTAGTTGAATTCACGAGGAGTGCAGAATTGAAAAAATATTTAACTTGTTTGCATCATATTTCGTCCACACATGGAAACTTCTCTATTATGATATTCATATCAGTGAGGGAACAGGCAAACGAAATCATCTGAATACTTTTTTCCAGCGACAACGGCATCATATCCTTAGTCGACTACCGCCAACTCCATCGTCCCTATTCTGACGTTCTAGCTAATAGGGCCGGGATTTTTAACCAGGACTATCATTCAAAAGATAACCGTGTCCTACCGTACCTGACGTTAATAAATTATGATTTTTGCTCCTTTAACCCGCCAGTGCTCGTATCGTGTGGCTTTTATGTCCATTCATAAAAACGGATTTTCACTTTTTCCGACATTTTGTCTGGTTGTTAACGATTTGTGTAACGAGTTTGTTTATTTTCAACTAGGGATTGTTTGGAATATATAACAATTCTGTTCCTGTTATAGTGAAGAAATTTTAGGAATTAATTTTGGTTTGTTACAACAAACTAAGGAATTACAGCAAGTTAGGAATCAGTGCTGAGCAACTAAACGAACTTTTCCAGAACTAATAAGGTAATAATAAATAATACATTTTCAACTGTCTAACTATAACGGCCTGTTGACAGACGGGCAGGGAGACAGGCAGACAGACAGGCGGACAGCGATATCTGAGTAATAGGGTATGGAACCCTAAAAAGTATGTACTGAGGAATATAACTGCTTTAAAATAAACGTGAACGGATATAAACAACAACTGTATAGGTACATAAAGCTCTTTCCTTTGGTCATTTTTATGTAGGTATTTACCAAATAGATTACAAATATTCAACTATATAAGCTCATTTGAGAGAATGCGGGTTCTCTTTCAGTTGCTTATACACCAAAAGGGTCTTACAAATTATTAAGGTATATGGTGAATTCTGTAAGAAGCGGTAAAAAATTAACGACGAGTCATAAGTATTTGACGAAGTTTCCGCTATTCGAAATGTTTTAATACATAGTCAAGATTGGGATTTAAATTTTAACAGGTCCAATTAAAAGTTTTCCTTTAATATTTTAAAGCTGATTAAGCACACAGAATAGTGAAATGGAGTTAGCAGATTGTCTTATTTTTAACCATGCGTTAAAGACTATGCTTCCATCTTATGGAAAATAAAGGATAAATTAACTCACAATTAATGATATTATTTTTAAAATCGCTTACGGAGATTGTATGAAATTCGACTAGAACCACTGTAAGAAGATTGTAGTGTATTGGGGTTTAACAATCCAGGTATCAAGAAATATTTTTGGTGAATGTTCTGTGAAAGTAGGTCACAGCAAGTGAAAATTTCAGTTTATGAGTATATAACAAAAATGATCTCAAAATCATTTTTTTTTATCACAAAATTTCGTATAAAATTGGAGCAAGAGACAAAATCTAAACAATAAAAACCGGAATTTAGACGATTTTCAATTGTGAAGAGCAATGTATCACCCGTTGAAATGGGAAAATTCATCGGATCAAGATCGAAATATGGAAATCCAGCGATGTGGAGGTGTAGACTGTAGAGTGAGCAGCCAAAAAGAAAGAGAGGTACTCGAAAGGTAGTGAGCGATTATAGAATGATAACATGTCAGGGGCACAGTAAGTGATTTTTCTTTCTGAACACGATACGCAGGCAGCTTACAATGTGTGATTCTACAGTAATTTCTATAAAACAAATATCATTTTTCAAATTTTTTTATTTATAATATCAATACTAAATATACACATTTCAGATAATATTATATATTTTTATAAAAAAAAGCATGTGAATTAATATGTTAGCAAAATAAAATATCTATCGTACACCACTGCAGAACGATTCTTAAAATTTCGAATTGCGGCTGTGAAATGATAAAGACTAATATATTTAAAATGAGAATGAGCCTTTTTTTCGACATCAATGTCGATGGTATTTGAATCACTTGAACATATATTTATTTTACAATTTTTCGATTCCATTATTTGAAAAAGGGGCTTTCGTATCGGCTTGGTGTCGTCTTCGGGAATTGGTAATTTGATATTTCAGTTTGATAACGGATACAGAATAACGGGCCAAGTGTTACATTCAATCATTTGCTTTAACCATTGTCTAATATTAGACAATGCTTTAACTTTGAACAAAATAAAAATTTTTAGATGGGGAATTCAATATAAGTGATACTTTATCTGGTGGCAGAAAATTAACTATTTCTTTGTACATTATTTTATAAACTTGACATACAATTTGTATAATACATACCATCAACAATACTTTTAAAACCATGAACATCTAAAATACAATCAAATAATGGAAATGTTAATTGGAATCCCCAATCTAAACATTTGAAGCGCTTTCAGACGGAACACTTTGTGGCCGGCCACTAGAATCAAGACACAAAATGTGTCCCGTAATAATGAACCTTTCACACGAGATACTAATCGTACACTATATTTTTTTAAATATTCATTGGTCATCCATCCATGGATGGAAACATTTGGAAACGCGTGTATTGTTTGAACGCGCTTAATTAAGTTCATGTATCATGAGTGGCCCGTATACAGACAGTGTCTGGACACTAGAGGGGGGAGACACTTCGACAGTGGCCGGACACGTATTCTATTCTCTATGTGTGTCTCGTGTGAATGCGTCTATTTATATTAATGTATTTTTAGCCGTGCGATTTTTTTCAGACACTAGTTGTAGCCGGCCACAAAGTGCCTGAAAGCGCTCTAAAACTTGATGTTGTATACAAAACAGTGTCAGATATTTAATTAATTTCCCATTTATTGTTGAACTAAAATGCAAGACTTTATGAAATTACTTTATTTTCATAAAAAGACTTCGATGCTATTACACTCTCAATATTGCCTGGAAACTTTTACTTCTTCAATTTCAAGATAGAAAATCTTTTCAACAACGACAATGTGTTTGAATTGATTCGAGACTTACCATAATCTCGTTACGTAACTGCACAAATCTTTAAGTTATGTGCCGGCGGAATCTGTGGAGAAATATATTTTTTAACTGTTAGCGCTTTCAAAATCCGCGTACTTATATTTTAGTTCGTGGTTTTATTAAGTTTTATTAATCTCAAGGTTTTATAGGGTACGCCAAAAATTGATATCAATTTGTCGCTAAAATTTGATTTGTGATTGATATTTCTGCCACAAGGGTGTGTAATTATATTTTTATACAAAAATATTCATTTTTCCTCAAAAAAGGTGTTTTCTTTGATGTGAGTTTGAAAAAGTAATTATAACCAATACATAGGCAACCTGTCTGATATTGAGGTAGATGATAAAAAAAATCAGTAGTTCGGATAACCAGGAACCCTCTAAACAGTTTCAAACAAAACTTAATATGATTGTTAGTTACAAGTTACGTCATTGTGATGTGAAAATAACGTTCTTTATGCATATCTTTTTGTCCTTCAATTTTTCTCCTCTGCAAAGTCAAAAATATCGAGGACGTGCGACCAGACGTTTTGGAAACGTCCACCAGGAGGGAAACATTGTAAAATGGTTATGTTCTATATAATAACCAAAGTATTCTCATTTCTTAATTAATTTAATTACAGTTGACAATATCCATTGTGATATTGCCCAAGTTATATAGCCTTTCGGATCTGATAAGTACATTACTTTGGCTCGAATATAAAAATGAAATATATTAAGACCGTTACTTTTTTTAATCTAAATTACACTCCAGTATCTAAATTACCGGGATGTATTTATCTTTTTTCGTCTTCGGGACACGACCTTAGCATTTAAAGGAGTCCGTAAACGGCAAGTCCTTTGAAAACAAATGAAACTAGGTTCGGAAGATTTGAGTAGGATGTGGCAGAATGAACAAATATCAAGTGTTGGGTCTGCAAGAAATATGATAACTTTACTCGATTAATTAAACGCCACCGAATTTACTGCTGAAACGAAAATGGAAGGTACAAATGTTCGATAGGTATTTAAAGTTTAATTAAAGCTCAGTTTAATTAAATCAGATCAATAGTTTATCTTTTTTTTGTATAACTACTCCTGATGGTTTAAATATAGTTATACAGGATGGGCGGTTGTGGATTTGAAGACCTGCATGTCTTATATACAGGGTTGTGAAAACAAGGTACTGTGTTTGTGACGAGTAAGAATATTAATATAACAGAAATTCCATTTCAAATTATTAATTTTGTAAAAGTTCATCCAAATAAGCAGCAGTTTCATGTCTAAGAAAATACTATTTGCCGGATAGGGCTATTATTGGAAATAAATCAATATGATGCATTCGATACGCTTACATCCTCTGTTGGACAAAACGAATGAAATTGGAAACATTTTGCGAATGTGGAATTTCGCATTTTTCTATATGGTATTTCACAGGATGGTGTTTATATCACACTGCGCTATTCAAGCCTATGATACCCACAAAAATTAATACGAGTATTTCAAAGTAAAAAGAAGCACAGCAAACCTGGGAATTTCATATGTCAAATAACAGTTTGAAAATGTATTGTATGTTTTCAAAATTATGATGCTTAATGTGTTTCTACATAACAGGAATATATATTTGATAAACTGGGAAATCGTCGAGTAGGAGAAAGGAAACTGTAAAAGTTTTGTATTTGTGCATGTACAATTCCTATTACACTTCTTTTCCAATGTAACTTCCCAAATTTATCCTAGCTTGTTTGATAACAAACTAAAAATACTTTGGTGTTTATGGTTCAAGATATCCATTGTAGAACTGTTTTCAATTATTGACTAAACATTTCTAAATGCCCTTGAAACAGTATAAACATGTGGTTAAGGAAATAAAAAGCTCTGTCCGAATACACCATAATTTTCCCTATATTCAATAAAAGAGGTGAAAAACAGCCTTGCTCTATCTCTCTTCCTACGTTGATCGCTCCGCTCAAATATCCCATGTGAGTGATAATTTTGCAGGTAGCCTGGTTTTAAGATTAATTTGATAACTTGAATGATTCTACAGGGTATTTCCTGATAACGAGATTTCCTTGATATAAAAATTCGATATAATTATTAATAGATTAATAATAAATAGAAAACATATTGGTAGTTGGAAATATTTCGTTCCACCATTAAAGACTTTCTAAGAAATAAAATCGGCGCAACTAAATTTTATCCAGAAAACTTCATTCGAAATCAGAAACATTCTTATTCACATTCTCTGGGGAGGAATTAAAATAAACTCCAAAGAACTGCTTAAGCATATCCGTGACATTTGAACTGTAATAAGTGTACCGCGACTTGAGTAATATTATATTGGCGAGGCTTTTATATATCCACTGGGAAAAAAAACTGATAAGCTATATCCTGGAAAATGACTTATTATATTAGAAGTATTCATCTTTTAAGGTTACTATTAAAGACACAAGAAAGAACAGATTTTTAAGAAGACTTGGTTTTGGTAACACTATGATTATTTGGTAGCCATTCCATTATTTTATCTTTTCTCTATGAGAGGCTGGTATTATCAAGAATTATGGGAGATCCCTGTGGAATATTTTCCAGTTCTATAGTACACAGCAAGATTCACATACTCTTTTGTTTGCTTACATAAACTTCTTCATTCGAATAGGATCTATTCCGGTAGAAATCAGGATTTTTCTCCATGGTGTATTTTCTTGTCCTCTCAGCTCGTTAAACATAATAATAATAAAAATATAGAATATAATAAAATAGACGTAAAGCTGGGGTTTATTTTGTAGACAGCCAAATATACTATATGGCAAATACCGTGTTGAATTATATTATATTCTTCGAAAAGGGTGGTTTATTTTGGAAACACAAATTTCAATTGATAATTAGTTTTATTTGTGGAAAGTGGTTTTGAAAGCCAAATTTGGAATGATGAGACAGCTAAGGATATCCTATCCAAACCCTCATCGCTATAACCAACTTAATCAAGAGAGTCCAACAGGATCTAGGACTACTATATAGACGTGTTACTTACGATAAACGATTTCTTGTACCTATATAGTTAGTTGGCGAAACACGGAACATAGATTCGTTTAAAGCAAAATTGTACAGGGTGCGGAATCGACGGTTGCGCAAAACAATTGCAATAGGGCGCAAGCCTGCTTCTTTCAGAAGGGAGCACGGTGTTGGGGGCGGCAAAAACCCTCTGGCTGTGTGATTTAGTTTCTAGCATTTTGGCGCGATGAACGCATTTGATTTCGACTTCCAGCAGGAGCTACACGCGACAAAATGTTAACTATCGCGCTCTTATCAACTATCGGTGTGACTATTTGTTCTTAGGTGTCTTATTAAGTGTTTAGGATTGTTCCCCTGTTATATTATATTAAGCATGATAGGAACTATTTTGTGCTGGATATATTTTCTGGTACCAACACTTTTTGCGATCAGCCAACTTGACTTAATTAGACGAAATTTCGGTAAGTCTAAACTAAATTTAAAATAATTTCTTTTCAGTCTGATTCTGCTTAATGAAAATTTATCTAACAATTAAGATTTATGCGGTGACAGCATCGCTATACTTTTTCTTCTTGGTTTTTTTCTGGGTTGAAAAAGAATAAGCAGTTTACGTGGGATATTCGCAAGCGTTTCAATTGAAATTTATCTCTTTATTTTAGTGTGAAATATTATCTCTGGCGACCCCCAGTGATGATTATAAACGGGATTAAGGGAAATAATAGTGTGAAACATTTTTTAAATACAACGAAATTATTTAAATTTTGATTGGTGGATGTATTATTACATCCATTACATTCAAAAATCTAATCAACTTCTAAACCCTGTTTTGGATCAGAACAAAATATTACGTATTGTACTGTGATACGTTTACATCTGACACTTCTGTCAAGATATAAGTGGTAAATGTCCGACATAAAAAAAGCAATTTACATTAATGATATAAATTACTGGACATTTATATAATATGTAGGACATCTCACGTATCCCAAAATTTGCCATAAATATATGAACTGTTTACACTGAAGTGTGTATACGATGGAAATATCAAAAAGAAAATGTGCAGCCATTGTACTTATTATGAACGAGTTGAACAGAAATAGAAAAAGGAGAATCAACGATCTGTGTGGGTTCGAGAGTATCTTGATTTTTTCATATTAGTTTTATTTTATTTGTTGTTAAATTTATTTAGTAAATTACATAAACATATACCATGTTTTGTGTTATCTCCTATACTTTTTCAATTAAATAATATGAATCTGTAATCGGAATTCACATAGCACAGATCTATTTATTTAAAGAATTGTGTTCTAAATTCACCAGTTTCAGCAGACAATTATTGTAGTGAACATACTTCGGAAACACTCATTATATATACAACTTCATTTCATAACGTGTACTTGAATTTTGTAATACTTCACAATGTTTCTTATTTGAAACGCACAAACAAAACAAATTCTTGAATAATTTCTACTTAAATGCCGAGTGAAATGATTTGTGCTACAGATTCCAGCAAATACATTTCAATTACTGCCAAGCGGAAATAAAGCTTTTTACTACCAAATATTTAGTGTCGCCGGATAGTACTTTCAACAATTAATTTGTTTTTACGTGTAAATTTTGCTTAAGAGGTGAATTTATTATTTAAAGTCAGTTTATTTAGTTCTTTTTAAGTAGTAAGCAATTTTTATTCTTGTATCATAACAATTGTATAAATGGGTGTTCATATTCTATTTTGAATATACCAAATATCAGAATTACTTGACATTTAAAAATAAAAAGGTCACAAAAGCAATTTACTATTTCGTATAGGTAACCTTATATCAGATTAAAAACACATTGTTGCGGAAAATTAATATTACAATTTTCACATATTTTCATCGGTAAATATCGGAATTTTTCTTTGTAGAAGAAGGTTTGCGAAAAAAAAAACAAAAAATATTCTATCAATTTGTGATATTAAAATTTGAAGGAAAAATATTACCCTCGAGGTTACATATTATCAATAACTTCATATTTTTCGTTCGTTATATTCACTGCTATAATGGCAACATAGCTGAGCTATCATGACAACATTTTAAATGCATCATACGATATTGAAAATAATTTCTTCCCCAGACAGGCTACATAAATCGAGACGAAATCATTCGCGGCGCAGCAGCACACCTATATATTTACAGAAAATAATTAATGGACCAAATTTGCAGCCACATATTCTAGTAAAAACATTGTCCGTCTAGAAGCCACTTGATACATTCAGGTCACATGTGTGGTGTGTGAGAGATAATTACTCCTTCTTCAAATATTTACTACTTGCTTTATCGGTTTAATCAAATTGTATTGCTTCAGAGACTATCGTTCGTCTTGACCTATTATTTCCAATACTCGACCAATGCCCAAAGATCAACAGCAAAAGATAACGTGGATGATGCTTCAATATTTATAGAAGGAATATCCAGGAAATTTTCAATCATCACAACTCATGGCTAATAATACCAATCAATTTAATTAATTTTTGGAAACTCAAAATTCTTTGGACAGTTTCGAATATCATTGTTCCACATAAGTGAGCCTGTAAATTGAGGTGTCGAAGACGCAGGACCTCGACAGGATGTACAGTAATAATCAATCAATCAACTACAAATCCAAAATTCTCAAATTAACCAAGTTTCCTAATCACTTTTATAAATACATTAATAATCACACAATAATAAAATGAGGCAGATTAACAAAAAATACTTGAGCCCAGGCCCTGTCATTTTTTTTAAATTGATATGTCTTGCTACATTTCTTTCTCAGTGTCTGTATAGAAACGAGACAATTGGATTCGAGGCGAAATCAGGTTCGGAAAAAAGGACCTCTTAAAATCCAACTAAGCATAAACAGTCTTTGAAAAAGAAATCAATTAAAAATATCGTATTTTACCTACCTACTATTAAATATTTATAATGCAGGGTTGGTGTACCGACAAAAAGAACAATTAACAATAATAATCAATGGTTTTGATTGATATAACTTGGATATAATAAAATTTCGGTCATAAAACGTATAAGACACAATTAGTATCATTAATAAAGAATATAAAATGCACCTTACAAAGCAAAGGTAAATATTAATATTGTAGAGTGAATAATATTACAGTTCATGAAATATGAAAGCTGACGAATGTCAAAGTAGTCATGACGGGACTATACAGAGTGATTTTGAGTATATAATCTCGGAACTTTGTTGTTTGAAATGCTTCCCTCCGTATATTTTCCACCTTTTGAGATACAGAATATTTTAAAAGTAACGTTTCCTATACCCAATTAACATATTTTAAATACATTTAAATTATCTTCGCCGAAGGTAAAATAAATACATTCAGAGCTCTGATTGAATAAACTCGTTTTTGAATAATCTTTATTAATTTATATCCCGATAGGTTTACTGTCAGTAAATTAGTAAAAAGTTTATCGAAAAAGAAAAACATTCCAGAAAGTTTGAAAATTAATTAATATTGATAAATTTTAATAGAGATGGGAAAATCCGTAACGTTATTTTTTACCCGTTACACCACCGACAAAGACTTTGAGAGTGACTTTATATTTTGACATATTTGACATATAAACATGATCTATCTATTCTAAAATGGAAACCAAAATGGAAGGAGCTTAAGTTTTGTGTAAATAAATATAGGTACTCATATTTTTCATATTATCAAACAGAACACCACTCAATGACTTCGAGAGTGTATTATTTTGACATATTTGATATGAAAAAACTGATCTATCTATTCTAAAATGGAAACCAAAATAAAGGTTCCACTAATTGATCGAAGGAATTTATGTTCTAAATTTTGTGGATAAATATACTCATATTTTTCGTATTATCAAACAGGAGATTAATGAGAAAAACTGATGAAATGTTGACTAAAAACAAAGTGTATGGCTAAGACTCTCTCTTACTTATCAAGTCATCTAATATTTTATTCAATTTTATATCTATAAAATGGAAAAATATATTCATGAAACCAACCCTGATAAACTAAATAAATGGAAGGAAGAAAAACTGTCTTTATGGAAATTAATTAGCATCTTTAATTACTTCGTGAATATTGCGAAAGCACTATAACTTTAAAGATTAAACTCCAGCCGTTACTTCATTACAGTATCATATGATAAAACAGATAAAACAGACATTTCCGATTCTGAAGTATTTGGCATGGGCATATTTTATTTAAAATGTCATCACAAAAATTAAAATAGCGAAAATAATCCAGAAACTTCATAGAAATATATAATGCGATGTATTTTTGATTGCTTTTGCCCAAACAACTTGTCTTCGTCAAATATGTAGGCTAAATAAATTTACTACCTTTTACCCTATTTGAATTAAATTAGTGAGAGAGATACCAATCACGCAACGAATGGTTTTGGAGGAGCTGGAAATATATGGTTTACTTTGACTACTTTTACCACGGATTTACCTACTTTCTGTTTTCGTGTTTTCACTTTTAACGTATTACTTTATTAAGCCGAAAAGCAATTAGTACAAATAACGTAAAAAAATAAACGCTATTTTGTAAATATTATACTTAACCAAGTTTTGTTATATTTTGATTGCGATTGTATTTAATTTCAATCTCTCCGAGTCAGGAAAGCTTATTGTGTGGAAGCTTTGTGTCAAAAATTCTTCCGAGCTGCCTCGCTTACGACCATTACTTGCGAAATATTTAGACCATAATTGAAATGGAGCAGCTAGAATAGTAAGACCCATATTGCAGTTTATTTTTTCAATTTCCAACCCGTAATTTAAAAATAAGTATTTCGAATGTATGAGAGGAACAAAAGTTGATGTGATAAATTTTATAGCATGGGATTTAATATGAATACGTGAGCGTTCCAAAAAAGAATGAAAAATGAATAGAATAGTCCTGAACCCGCACCTTAGGATCGAACAAAGTACACATGAGGGCACGTAGCCTTTTATCCGATGTTGTAATTCACTTTTAAATGCCTCATGCAGAAGTTCGATGATAAAAACTGCACTGGTGTCACTTGATCTACGACAAAGAATTTTTGTGTGAACATTTCTGAAAATAGAAGATAATACTAACAGTCATTTATACTTTAAGATCCTTTATATATTTTGCTCGACTTTTTTATGCATCATTATTAAAGGAGCTACCGTCAGACCAATCTCGAAGCCATTAGTACTCGAGAGATTCCATCTTATTTTTCAAAAAGCTAAAAAAATATTATTTCTTTCCTTCCAAATCTTGTCCGAGTTGAAATATGAACAAATTTCAATCACGTTCTGAAATGAGAAACTAAATTCCTGTTTATTAAGTTGATAATAAATTTTTTCAATCAGTGTCCTCTCTGCTGTATCTATAAGTGAACGCGCTCGTCTATCTATTTACACTTCATTTAACTTAGCCTCATACGTTCAAACTCCCCCAAAAACGTTAAAAGTATCATCAAACGCATGGTATGCGTCCTCCGTATCGTATCGCTTGTGCAGTTCTCCAAGTAATTGGATTGGAGCTCCCGTTACTAAATATCAATGAAGCCACCTATCGATACTTCTCCCTTCCATGTTCCGTGTCAAAAATAATCGCCATGAACTTTTACAGTTGATAATTCCGACTAGTAACTTCAATAGTTTCGAAATGTCATAAAAACTTGACAAAAAAAGCGTAGTCGCGCCGATTGTAGTCACTATTTAGAAGGGAAACTTCTGTAAACTTGATAAAAAAAACCATTTGGCATAACTGAGTCTATCTAATGATTTCGGAATCAGATTCAGCATTGTTCTATTACATATTTTGTCAGTTTTATTATAAACAAAGTCAATATATATACTTACTGTTGTAGTCAAATAATTAAGTACATTTTTCGAAGTAGGTAGAACAACCACCTGCATCAGTCACTTGCTTCAATTCTTAAAAAGCCCCATTTAACAGCCATCATAATCTCGAGTATAATCAGTTTTTATGCACGCAAATATTTGAATTGATTTGTCAGTGAAAAACGCACGATTGTTATGCATTCTACTTATCCCTATTACCATTAAACAATACATCAACTAAAACAGTGGTTCTGCATGACAAAAATAATCACATTTTTTATATTTATTGTTAGTACGTGTGAAAATATTCACTTTTCCATGAAAGTCAACAATGGCGTGACCATTTTCATCACGATTTCAGTTTCATAAATATTATTTGACAATTAGTCCAGTCAATCGCAACTGTTCATTTGACGCTTGTTAAAACTTCATCTTCCACTTGAGTCTTATTATGGACTATGAGTATAACTAATATACACTGTGTTATTTGTAAAATGCGACATAGGGATTCCTGTACAAAACTGTCAAACGCGAACTTACTTTTTTATCAAATAGCTTTCATGAAAAATAATGACAGATTTGGAAATGTTGCTGAAAAATAAGTCCAAATGCACTTTTAATTTTCTTTAATTCGTTCTGGTTCAATAAAAAAATGGATGTTTATGTTTCAAAAAGTCGAACTCCATTTTCATACCACTATTACATATATTAATGGAAATCTGCTAGTACCTAGCCCATATATTACGGTATTCGCCTTATCAAATTTATTCTCAAGAGTACATTTAATTCGAGATAAAATTAGTAACAAATGGATTACTCTATTTACATACCCGAGCAAAGTGCAGCTGAATTTTCATAACGTTCTGTTATGATTTTAATAATTTCATTCCATCATTGGATCAATTGATGAGTAATAGGATTAAGAGAGACAAGTCGAAGAAAATCAACTGAAATTATTGAATTACCACTTCAATTATGACGAGAAAGTGGAAATATGGAATTGAATTGTAATGTGCCAAGAGTATTAGTATTAAAAGCTTTGAAAAAACCAACTAAATGTCAGTACCTAATGCTTAAATTGGTGGATACGAAAGTGAGGTGGAGAGCTTACATTGTGCGTGAAAACTTGATACTTATGTTTATTATACTTTCAGTTGAATTGAATACAAATTTCACAAGACTTTTTTGCTTCGAGGTGTTCATGGGTTTTGCAGTTATGATCGAAAGACCAAAATCACTTGATAATATCGTCAGGCACATCTGCAATACTGTCAACATTCTCTTGATTTTGTAGTCACTTCATCGTCGAAAGTTCCACTATGATTTTTATAACAATACAATTGGACCATTCTGCTTCTAACCAGGCTGTAAAAAACCTTCTAAATGCTTCATGTTTCATAAACACTGCGCTTAAAATAATTTTATAAAAGACTAAAATGCTGCATGCTTAGATTTATAATAAGAGCCTTCAATTATTATCCCGATTTCGCAGTAAAGGCGCTTCTACATGCGACTGGTACGTACCAATAAGCCAACCGTGAGCCAATTAAAATCGCTGGAGAGACGTACCAACCACTGTCAGTTAGTGGTACGTGCATTCAAATAGAGTGGACGAACGACAAATCTATGCCTACCGAAATCGTATTGTTCTGTGAACATTTGTGCAATACCAGACGTTTTCAATGGCAAGTCATGGCATAGTGTGAACGCGCCTTAATACTGAAAAATTCCTATTAACTTGTTTTATTGCAATTTCAATGTAATTTCATTGGATCGTTAGTTCGTCTCTCCACATTTTTCACCGGCTCAGAATTAAGGAGTGCTCATAATGAAATTTTTACGAAACTATACTATCTGAGCAGTTGGAAAGGCACCAATCAATACAAATAAATTTACTGCAGAAAAGTGACGGAAAAAACACCTAGCTTTTAAAAATGAAACTCCTATTATAGTAACACGCAATTTGTAAGTTTCTTGGTGTGATTATAGTGTCATTAGTAAGAAATTAGAGAAAACGAATGCTGTACAATCCCAGAAGAGCGGAACATTTTCACGACGACTCCAAATAATTGCTTTATATTGAGAATTACTTTCTGTATACGAATTTTTTGTCCTAATTTCCCTGAAAATTTATTTATTTCAACCCCAATATTTCTCTGTGGCTCATATCTGTATTTATTGAAATATGACAGTGGAAAGTTGAAGGCAAAAAGTATTTAAATATTGCTTTAGTTTCAGTTTGCTGAATAAGCACGAGGCCAGTAGGCTGGTAACCTGAGGAAAGTAACCTGCCCTGTCAACGTCAAGTCCCCAGTACAGTAACTTGCTTCAGGTTACTTGATCCAAGTAACCTGTCTACCTACTAGCTCGCCTCGTGTAAACGCGGCTTAATAATTAATGGTATCTATTTAGGATAATTGTGATAAATAATTAATGTAACTATTAAACGTCACCATATTTCTTGTCAATGATGAAAATATTCCTATGCATTATACATGCATACATATAATGTAGAATTTTCTTAGAATTCTATTTAATTTTGTTGATGGATTAGTCACGTACTTACTTTCGATAACATATCAAGTTCATTGTGGCACAAACATATGGTTAAAAAATACCCTCTCAATTTTCCCGATATATAACATACTGTTTGAGTAGCATTTTTGTCACGAAGGCTTATTAAATATAATAAAAGACTTCTGGAAGCGTTCTTCGCCGGAAGCAATATCCGACTTGACGTCACAGTATTCTGGTAACCAACCACTGTCTCCCGTAACAGCTTGAAAGTAAAAATATATTATTCAGCTAGTTCAAATAGGGCAGACAGGTTCTCATACAGCTAAAATCAAACCTGAAATCGATGTCGATCATTTACCTGATAAACCAACGAAAATTCTTCGTAGGTTTAATTGTTATCTAGATATTTAATTAATAAATTAAAATTGTAGACTCAATATATTAATACAAATATTTCCACTACTTTTAAAATGTATCCAACAAACTATTACTGCAGTAGCTCCTGCCTCAGGAAAGTATGCTCAGCTCCACCAGGTCTTAGTATCGGGGGGAAGGGTTCAAGAAAATAAAACTACTGAAAGTACAGTAGAACAAAAATACCTGATAGTTTGAAAACGCCCAAGCCTACAGAGCGCATGCGGTTAGATTATTCAGGAGCAGTCAGTTGCTGTGAGAAATTCAGCGAGTAAACCTATACGTACAGTCTAGGAAACATTATTGATAAAATAGTGAAGTTTCGATTGAGCCAAAACGCCCCCTTTTATTCCTTATCCAATTTACACCATTTGTCTGTACCACACTGTATGTTCAAGTTAAAAAAATAGTTGTTCAGTACTTAATTAATAATAGTCTTCATTTCATACAGACTAGACAACGCAAACACTTTAAAAAATTAGTTATGATTTTTTTTATATCCCTATCACACGCCACTGGCAATAGCAAAAGTCTGTATTTTACCATTATTGAAAGTTATAGACTAATATATGTGAGCAGTGTACCAAGTTTGAACAAAAAATATTGTAAGATGTTAAGACGAGAAGCTAAAATCATTTTTTGATATTTTAATCACCCTGTATTTCGGCAAAGAGAAATATTTTGTATGTTATGTACAGTTCTTAATTAAAAATTGTTTAAATTATATATTTTTACAAATACCAACAAAATACTTCAAAACCTATACAGTATACATATCAATAAATATTATAAATATATTCAAAACATTTTTTGCTCTCTTAAAATATCTAGTCGGCAATTTCATGTTATTTTTTTTCACAAAAAACAAAGTTCTAGTTTACACTGTCAGTAAAATTAATCCTGCGTAGCCAATTCTAAAAATTTAATACAAAATTCCTCTGTATTTAGCCGTAGGTTATCTATGGTTAGCATTTAATTATTGCATTTATAAAAATCTAGTAATCATGCATTCAATTATTTATCTCGATCAGTGGCAACTGGGCGTGTCCAGGTGTGCCCCCTGTCACTATCGCTTTAAGCTAATTTTGATTGAATTTATTTATGCAGCTTGACAAGCATTTCAGCCTCGATTATCGCGCATCCACAGCTTTTAATTATGCGCGTATTTATTCGCGATATTACCTTAAGCTTCCTTTTCCAAAATGTCGGGCTTTCGCGTTACGGGTGTGAAATGTAATGCCGTTCGATTATCGATTTTAAACGTTTTCAGACATTTTCTAATAATTTAATTATTAATAACTATGAAGTGATACGTGTAAAGTTCTTTCTAAATAAAATTATATAAGAACAGACTTTAGGTGTGGACATTTTTCTTAGGTTTTTTCTGACGCTTGGGAAAGGTATGTTATAATATAAATTTTATTAAGGTATATGCGTTGGAATCGTTTTGTGGTTTTAATTTACTTTTATTGAGAATTGCGAAGGAAATAAAACTTAAATTTAATATGAATAACTAAAATTTTAGGTGGGGTCCATATAACATAATTGTGAGCTTTGACCTTCAGAAGGTCATCGCTAGGCACGAGTGAAAAATTTGTTAAGTCGAAACTGACATCCTGACTCAGTAAGAGTATTCAAGGGGTAGCGCATTTTTCAGTGAAATTTAAACATTTTATGATCATCAATGATATTTTCTGTGCAAAAACAGTGGTATATTTCTTTTAAATAATACCAAGTGATAAATTTTTTTATTTCCAATATTTAAATAATTGGTTGAGGATTAATTTTCCTATTTAAAGTGACAATTGTTTTTATAAATGATTATTGACTATTTTTTATTATAAAGGACACCGCCGTTTGTCTAGTTTCCGATATACAGGGTGTTAAAGTTAAAAAATCCTTGTTTTTTATTACCTACCACGTAATTTTATTATTAACAAGAGAATATGCAGTTTTAGTTGATAGTACCATTTATATTCTAGTATATCGTGAATAGATCAAAATGTCAACATATACAGGGTGGGACTCAATTATTTTTCAAAGATTTTTTGAAATTCCTGAAATTTTAATGGAAACAATGTTAAAAATAAAAAGTAAGTTTATATTTCATTTTGTGATTTGTTATCACTATTCTTCATTTTACTGGCATGATTGCTTGGAAAACTTTTAGATCAGTACGTATACAAAAACAGTCATTTCCACTCGTATAGAACTGACAGAGCCACTCAGCGTTCGTTTTTTAGTGACGAGAAATTAGATGCCATTCTGACTCAACAAAACAGTGTCAAAGCTAACATTAATTTCAATGAAACCAAACAATGGAGAAACTTTTTCATGAATCTTCTCAATTTTCAGCATTTAATAAATTTAGTTCCAATCGACTTTTTAATTCTCTTGATAAGTATAAGCTTAATATGAAAAGTGTTTTTGTTTTCAAATATTGGAAATAACACAAACAACTGTTATAGTCGACTACTTGCTGGAATTGAAAATAATATCTCCTCATTTACTGCGTTGAGTGAAAACGAAGTTTCATTTATACCAACTTAGAAGAGTGTCGCTGAAAGAATTGCAGACATTCCAAACAAACGTTTCATTTTTATTATGAAAGTTGTCGCTATTAAAATAAATCATACGAATTATTTTCAAAATCAGAGTTCGTCGACTAAAATAGAACGCAATAATATTATTATCTTTTATCATGCCTAAGGCATTACGTGTAATGTTTCTTATTCTCTCCAGCTTCTCGCTGTGATGTCACTTTCCCTAGTAGTTATTAATTCTTATCATAAAGATCTCGTAATTGAAATTCATCAAATTTTCAAATTCAAATATGAAAATACCAGAAATTTATCAATTAAAATATCCATGTTCTGCTTAAATTCGTTTAATTAAAATCCCAGACGACCATAGAATAAATATAGGTGATATTTTTGAGAAAATAGTGGAAAAAACGTCACAGAGACATATTGTCTGAGAAATAAAACGAAAAATATTCTTTGAAGTGAACTCTCCTGAATTCTTATTAAAGGATTTTAGCGCAACTGTGCAAGCCACATCCTATCGATTTTCAAAGTTGTCATTTGAGATTTTTCATTTAAAATGAGTGAACCAAAGATATCTAATAGTTTTTCTTTTATTATCAAATAGAAGGGTGTGTCAATATGAGGAATGAACCTATAATACATTTCACTTACAACTCCTCTCCTTCAGTTTTCATTCATTTTCTTTGAAATGCTAAAATCCCGTTTGGCTATTTGGGGTGTGAAAGATTTATAGCACTTGTAAAGCTTTTAAATCTCATGTCACTCAATTCCATCAATATAGACAGCTAATATATTTAGTCTTTTAAGTTTTCTATGTATAAAGAATATTCCCTTCGAGAGAAAATTTAAACTAAAAATAAATCTTTGATCTCACTTTGTCTTGGTTTTCCATGTCTAGCTTTGATTTTCTTATCTCCACTACATATTTTCAATGATCAGAACTTATAGCTTTTGTATATTTATGTATGTTATTCAACAAACAAGTGTGGATATCAATATGAACTTTTAACATTCAAAATATTCTCTAATGTTTATACCTGAGAAATATATTGGAAAAAAGGGAAACGTGAGGCAGAAACAGTTATAAAATGCTTGGTCGGCAATAAGGATTTGAAAACTGACCATATTTATTCAGAATATTTAGTGTAAACTTGTAGAAATGTTGATGTATCAAATTTTTTATTGAAACAATACGTTTGAACAGTGATATTTTTTTGATTTTGTAGGATTTTGTATACATTTCGAGTGAAATTATACTTATCCTAGCTATATTTAATATTTTTGTGGTATCTACATTATTTTAAAACTTTGTTTTTTTAAGCCGATCCTGTGCCAACGGCTGTACAGTTCTCAAATAAATATCTTTTATCCAGTTGGCTGCTCCATTCTTGTCCTCTGCTTAATATCACTTTCTCATCTTTTTTTTATCTCATTCTAGATAACTTTTTCAAATAAAAACGAAAACGTTTCACCTACAGAAATACTCCGCTAACTCCGCTCATTCACACCTTCTGTCTCCTTGCAACCATTACAAATAGCTATGTAAATTTTTGTAATGCCTTATACAATTTTCTCTGAAATAAAGAAATATTTTTATACTGTAGAGTGAATTTCAAAAGAGGAAAAATCTGTTTTCGCTCGGGTTTTTAGGAAAAGCTGTTATTGGCTATTGGCTTGGAAAGCCTGAACGTTATAATTATATCAAAAACATCGGGAATTGGTGAATGAAACACAAAATATGTATAATTTTCTAGCTCTGCTGTCATCTTATGAATATAATTGAAATAATATAAAATAATTATGTTTTTTTCCTGTGATCTTCGTAGAAAAAGTATGATAAGCACCTAGTGTCAAAAGCATCTTCAGTCACAGAAAACTCACGTAGAGTAACGTTTTTGACATTTGATACTTAATATACTACTCACTATTATTTACTCGTGTTTCAAGATGAAACACTTTTTTTATTCAAATTTCATTTTGTACCAGAGAATTGATATTTGCTGTATTCTAAATTTTATTCAGATTTTGAAATCAAATAATAATCTGTTGTTTTATCGGTAGTCACAAACCTACGCATTTAATGATTTGTATTCTTCTTAAAACTAAACGTTTTTTAGCAATTTGCATTTTTTTCCGCTTATATTTGACAATTTTATCACCAATAAATCTCGCTTGCGGATATTTATTCCTATAAAATCATCTATAAATATCAATAATATACTCGTTGAAGGGACAGGAAACTTTTCTTCAGAGAGATAAATGAACCTATATACATGTCTGTCACTATAAAAATAAAAATAAATATAACTTCTGAACATTAAATAATTTTTTTTCTTTCAATCTCCAAGGCCGGGCAATAGTTTTTCTGATAGATATCGAGGATAATGGATTTTATAATATTATAGCGCCTTTTTTTTGAGAAATCTTTCTTAAAAACTTTGTAGTACGCAGTACTAAATAAGACAATTTGTCATAAAGCAGGTATATGTATGTATTTTTGGGGTAACATTCACCGAGACCTGAAAGATCTATTGTGCCCCCTTACTTCTACATAGTTTCTGAGGAAAGTCTCCTATAGTTCTATTTCCCGGACTAATTTTAGGACATCTACAGGCTTCAACTTAGGTTTTATTCCTTTTCTATCAAGTAATCTCCCAGGTACTGTGCTCTAGAATTCTGGAGTGCTGCGCAGTTGGAAAGTATGTGGATGGAGGTTTCTCCTTCCATGCCACAATATCTGCGTTCTTCTTCCTCCACTAATTTGAGCTTTTTCAGGTGTCCATTCAGGCGACAATGTCCCGTTAGGATCCCAGTTAAAACTCTTAGCGCAGTTTTACTTTGACTTATGCATTCATTTGATCTCAACAGGTTGTAGTCGCCCAGGAGAATCTTTGATTGTCTAGGCCTTACTAGATTTTTCCAATGGTCAGATCTTCTCTTTTTTTCGGCTCCACCTATTTCTTCCAATATTACATTGGAGCTGATTCCGCAAAAAGGTACAGGGCCACAGAAAGGTATTTCAGACCCCCTCTTTGCTAGTTCATCTGTTATTTAATTTCTTTCTATTCCAGTGTGTCCTGGAATCCATAGTAAGGTAACTATATTGTTCTCGCCTAGTTCATTCAGTCTGTCTAGGCATTCCCACACCATTTTGGAACTGATTACACAAGAGCTCAGTGCTTTAATGGCTGCTTGACTATCTGTCATTATTATGATAATCCTTTGCCCTCTGTATCCTCTATCAATATTGAACTGTGCTCACTTTCTTATGGCGTGGATTTCCGCTTGAAAGAGTTTTTCCCAAGCTTTCGGAGTGTTTGGTTCCTGGCCCGAGCACTCCTTCCCAGTTCCTCCTATTGCTTTTGAGCCATCTGTGTACCATTGAATGGCATCCTTTCCAAGTCTGGTAATGGTATTTGGATCCCTTCAGAAGGTTTGAGAACACACTGGTATAGAAGAATCTGCACTGAGAGTTCTAACAGGGATCCTAAACGGGATATTTTCACCTGAACGGGCACATAAAAAAGCTCAAAGTAGTTGAGGAAGAAGAATGTATATTCTGTATCATGGAAGAAGATTTCTTCTTAATATAAAAGGTTCAATCGCATTCTGTCAATTTTTAAAAATGTCTAAATTCTCATAATATTTAAACTCAACTTCTAACAATTCGTATCCTGGTTTTATATGTTTATTTTCCTAAATATCGCATCCAATCTATTCCAGTCAACTACTTTTAACACCTCAAACATTCTATTTGGTTGGAAATTTCAAAACTTTTAGACCTTTGTAATTCTTGAAACAGTAAAAAAGCTCGTGAAAGGTTTTCCACCACGCTAAAATGATTTCAGTACTGAGTTATGTAAAACGATAAAATTTCTCGACATATAAAAGTTGTTAGTGCAGAAACAGTTATCCCTGCTTTTAAAAGGAGAGAGACAGGAGAAAGTTATTACAATATTTTTTTTGGCGTTTTGTGATCGAATACAGAAGGAGAGAATCTCGAAGAAAGAGGAATAAAATTAATCCGAGATAAATCTCACTGTTACAAAATCGGCAAGTCAAGAGCCAGTCCCTACGATATTTTTAGTAAGGAAAAGATAGAAGAAGAATCATTTCTTTCACATGCTGCCAACAGCTTAGTGCACGGATAAGGGACACAAATACATATTTTGAACAAAAGGTTTATCCGTGTTTACAAAGAATTTATTTTTAATCCCATATTGTATATATTGATGGCGTCTTTGAACTCTTCACTATCATTTTTCAGAAATTTATACTAAAAAGGATTCTATATAAACTCTTGGGCATAAATTGAAATCATGATGGTCCTTTCATGTTCTCTAATCAATGAATCCTTTGAAAACAGATTGTCTAAGAACACCTTCATAGTGTTGGGTCCTACGTTCAGGTTTTGTGTTGAACTTTTTCATGTCCCTATGTCATCTTTGAAGTTTAAATCTTTTTTTTGACGTTTTGGGACAATGTTTGATCTTCAAGCCTTTGGTTATCATCTTCCTCTTCGACTTTGAGGGTTAAATATAATTTATGAACGAAAATGTGTCAAAAGCATTTAAACCAACAATACTGTCTTAAAATTACTTCTTTCTAACTTTCTCTGTATATATTTAGTTTAGTTATTCCAATTATAATAATAAATAAATGTTATCTTATAATTATTATGAGCTATTATTATTTATAATATGATTAAAGAACAAAAAACGCCTGTGTGGCAAAGCTTCCTCCGTAATTTAGAGCGACTCTCCGCATGAGAAACTTTTTACCAGAACGCTCTAAAAATATTCTCTTTCTCGTTTAAGCTCCCATTTAAGCTATGGAACAACAATTTGTGGAAATTTCAGCAACGCCTCTCGAGTTTTTATTAAGCAAAAACGTGCAGTTAGTTGAATTGTTCTCGGTGTTATAGTTCAGAACCGCATTTGCTTCACAAATCCCGTAAGAAAAACTAGAGATCACTTACCATTTTTTCAAATTTATTTTCAAATCCTTTTAATACTGACAAACGAGAATCTATACTATAAATTTTGTCCAATTAAACCTGAATTTGGACTTGAGAAAGCTATCCGCAGTATAAGTTTCGTCATTGAGTAGCATACTGTGTAAGATCCTAAAGGATCTATTGTGCCCCCTTACTTCTACTTAGTTTCTGAGGAGAGTCTCTGAAACTAGTAGCTCCTTTAATCCTATTTCCCGGAGGAATTTCAGGATATCTGCAGGCTTCAACAAGGTAAATGTTCCTCTTCTATCCAGTAATCTCCCAAGTACTGTGCTCTAAGATTCTGGAATGCTGTGCAGTTGGAAAGTATGTGGATGGAGGTGTCTTCTTCCATGCCACAAAATCTGCATTCTTCTTCCTCCACTATTCTGAGCTTTTCAGGTGCCCCTTCAGGCGACAATGTCCCGTGAGGATCTTTGTTAAGACTCTTAGCGCAGTTTTACTTTGACTTATGCATTCCTTTGATCTCAACAGGTTGTAGTCACCCAGAAGAATCTTTGATTGTCGAAGCCCTACTAGATCTTTACAATAGTTGGATCTTCTCTTTCTTTCTGCCTCACTTATTTCTTCCAATATTACATTGGGACTGATTTCGCAAAAGGGTTCTAGCCCCCAGAAAGGTATTTTAGTCCCCCTCTTTGCTAGTTCATCTGCTATTTCATTTCCTTCTATTCCAGTGTGTCCTGGAGGAAAGTAAGGGTGATCTTTATTACGAAACTCCTAAGACCCATAAAGATGATGTCCTTTATACCCAAAACATTGAAAAAACTGGTAGACTTGAGCATGTCTAGAGGAGTGTTGGAAGTATCCTCAGCACGCCATCACTACAAGTACGAGGTATAGAGAGGTATAGAGAGGTATAGAGAGGATTGACTCAGTCCCCGACCTCTATTAACTGCTCCCAATCCTGATTCCTGTATAGTATTCCACTTACCGATAGCAGCTGACGCAGTGCTGCATTCAAAACTACTGCACATAAAATTCCAAATTTTTGAAGGATAATCTTCAACAAAAAAGGATTAATGTAGCCTGAGTAATTGACAAATAACAGGATAACAATTTTTCACAACATTTAGGAGTTATAGTTAAAGTATAATAGAAAGGGATTTTTGTATGTGTTGGCTCTCTTTCCCTTTCCCCGTGTTCCTGATGGCGTGGTATTGGAAGAATTTTGTGTTAGATAAATACAGATTCAGCAAAAATCCGGACAGCTTTCGGTTAGCGATTTGATTTATTTTATTTCAGGATAAAGGCGTTGACATTTTTCAAATGTTTGTGCATATTTATGGTAGTTTGTTTTCTAGAAATAGCGGGGTTTGTTGAAATATATATGTAGTACAATTAATACTCTGAATTCGGAAAATCCTTGGTAAAAAATGTGAAAATCTACGTTTTGGTTTCAATATTAAAACAATAAAGGATAGAAATATCTTCGAACAAAATGTTCAATACGGACGTCATATTTTTGTTTAGTTTATATGCATAAGTTGTTGATATCCGCTAATAATTATAAGATATATTGTGCCTCTATACTTGTACTTGTTTCCTGAATAAGGTTTCAAAAACTAGTAGTTCCTTTAGACCAATTTCGCAGAGGAATGCCTGCAGGCTTCAGTTCGGTTAAGCATCCCTCTTTCATTTAGTAATCTCCTAAATATTGTGCTCTAAAGCAACAGAGTTTAAATTCTTGTTTCTCCTTCACTGTGTATATTGTGAAAAAAAATCACGTCCTAATTACTATGATAGCTTATAGATGATAATCTTTTTCAAAAGCGTCTTTTGTAGTCAACGACTGACAAAATCTAAATCGAGTTGCCTCAATTTAAAAACAGGATAATGGAGGAATTATTTTCGAGGAGCTTTTTGATAAGTCTATTGGGATCATTGAAAAATTATTGTCCGGGAAAAACGTTGAAGTTATTATGACGCTAGATGGAAGGTATTATTTTTTTTGTTTTGAATCTTAATTCAATAAGAATACACACTGGATTATTTTTAAATTGCTACATATTACATATCCCTATGAATTAGGCCAAGCAACGGAGCATCTGTATCTGTATCTGTAGAGTAGGGAGGGTGAGTGTAGGCTCACAGAACTTAGGCCACATGTGACCCATTGTACATCCTCCCGAAGAGTTGTCCTCCTAGGTCATCGTTCATCCTATACTTCTCAGGAGGGTGGACACTGTGGACAGGTCACTAGGAGACATCTCCTTTATGTCGCAGGTGTAGGCCAAGACTCACCAAACACACACTCTCTTATTGACGATAACATTCTGTATAGAGGTGTGTCCACTAGCCCCATAGTATGGAGGTGTTTTCTTAGTTGACAGTTACCAGTCTGAAATCCAGCCAGCTTCTCAGGGTCGCCCAGGGTGATCCTGGCAAGGCTGCATCCTTTGATTCCATCCCATCCGTTAACGAAGGGCTGGAATTTTTTTGAAAATCGATCTGGATGTATAAAACCCTTTTTAACGGCACGTCAAACGTCAAAATAAAAACTTCATATCTCATTTTCTTTCTTACCATATTTAAGATGTTGAGCTTATTTCTTGTATATATTATTTCTATCAGAAATAAATAAATTACTTTGGGTAAAAACGTAAACCAAGTCTTTTACTGTCTCATTTCAAAATAAATTTAAATTAACTCTTTGAACACAATACCCATGTAAATTGTATATGAAGCGATCTAAAATTGAGATAAATAGCTGGATAGATGAATCTTTATTTATTCCTGAAATGAATACATTACAATGCCACAAGTGGAGAAAACACGTCAACCTATACAATGCGTCCATAAAGTAATGCCTACATTTATTATCAACGAAATAAACAATAAAATTAGTGATTCCCGTAATAGGTCGATTTTTGATTTTAATTTGGTATTTTTTTTGGGGGAAAAAGGGTAATATGCAGTTCTTTGTTAAAAAAATAAATAATAACTTGAGAAGTTTCAACAATGTCTATTTATTATTGTTAAAAAAAGTTGATTTATATTAATTTGAAATTTCATATTTGTACTCAATATAGCTAGGAAATTTTCTGGAGTTAAAATTAATACCTGTATATGACAGTTTTTGTGCAATTGAGAACTTATCATTATATGTATAATTTCTTTTTCATTGATAAATTCTATATCAATTTAAAACCTGTACAAAACGAGTGAAATTTTTCTCAATTTTCCTTATAGTAACTCTTTGTTGTCTCAAAACTTCCTGTAAATACAAATTGTGTGTATTTTTTTCTGCAAAGCCTAGCAGCACGTTATTAAACTTTCACCCTCATTCTGTTTTTGATGACGCTATCTCTTTAAAAAGATCAAAGGGATTTTCACGGTTTTATATTGACTTTAATATTTAATCAGCGTTCTGTCGGTTTTACTGTTCAATTCAGGTTTCAAATTGTCGGGGGCAATTCTACACGATGTAAAGCGGCCATACATGATGTTATTATCTATACTGTACCTGTAAACAATAACCAACTGAAAATTTGGAGTGAAATTCTAATTTAGCACGAGCACATGCCATGGGTCTATAAACATATTACTCAGAACTAACTGATAGTTAGTCCATTTTATAGCCTTGTTTGTGGCGAAGGCGAACTATAAAATTTCATTGCTACAGCTATAATCTGTTTAAGACCATTTTAGTTATTATTTTTGCACTTATCGGTATAAATCTTGGAAGTTTTTATTGAAAAAACCTGTAGTGTAGATAAATTAGTAGACATTACCTAAGTAGTGGGTATATAAATCAAGTTTCTCATTGTGTTAAAGTGTTTTTTAAATAAAACATCAATAGCAATTAGCCATAGTGAGCGTATAATTTTATCCCACGGTAAATAAGAAAAACATAACAATAACTATTCTGTATTGCAATAGTATTTGCGTTTAATAATTCTATCGAATATAAAATGTAATTTCCATACAAATAAGTAATATTCAGGCAATAACACAACATAATTTACCCGAATAATGAGAAATAACTAGTTATTTATTCGATTTTCACAAATAAATCTGTTTTAAATTAACGATCGACAGGAGAGATGTTAGTTTATAGTCATTCTATAATATATAGTAGGTGTGGTTCCTTGAAACTATACTTTTGATGTAAACAGGCTACTTAATAATTCTATTTTCAATGAAGTATACAGTTACTTCCGTCTATTGGATTTATTGCCCATATTAGTCGAAAACAATTCAACAGGAGTGAAATGTTTCCATTCCCGATATCAAACGAAATGTATTTTTATGGATTTTAGTCATCCATAGATATTATTCAGAGACTCAAACTTTCATAAAAACATATCGATTTATAATTTGAAAAATACATCCACTTACCACATTAATTATTTGTATATTTTTTGTTATTATTGTTCATATTGACTTTCAGTCCACTATATAAATATGTATTAGCTTAAAAGCATATGAAAGTGCATACGTAACGTGCTATAGTAAGTGATTTAAGAACTTGACTACCTATATTCAGTACAAACTAAAATCTAGCAAGCACTGATTGCTGATAAATTCGTTTGCAATGTAGAAATCTTTTGGTGAAAAGAAACAAAATATTTCAATCGATTATAAGATGAGAGGACTGTTTGTATGGAATCTATTGGCAAATCTAGTTGACAAATTCGGTATTGTTGTTTTAAATAAAGAAAAATTGTAATTTTCTTTGTAATAATCGCCTTGTAATCATGATCATGTAGAGTAATTATATACGTACGTTTAATTAGTTACACACCATTCTATCACTATTAACACATGCGAGATCACAATAATGAGTTCCTAGAAATTGCTGGGAAATACCATTTCGCTGTTAACAATAGCGTGCTGGTCGGTTCTTTCATTAAACGGATATAGTTGTAATATAATAATGGTTTTACAGCTAGTGTAGCATTATTGCGCTACATCATACAAAGTTTAAAGTTAAACTTTGAATATCCCACTAAAACTGTTAGCAATATGTCTAATCTGTAGTCCGAGAAATATACCGCCAGCAGCATTGTTCTCTTTCGGCAGGCTGGTTTTTGGTGTTCAGGTAATAATAAGCAAATACAAGAAGATATGGTGTTTTCAGAATGTCAAACTGCACCGCATATTATTTTGCAGTCCTTTGTAACTGTCGTTTCAAAGATATTTAACGTTTTTTTTCCTCGGGGTTTACAAAAAAAGTTGTATGTATGTATGTATTTGGGGTAACAATCACCTAAAGATCTGTTGTGCTCCCTTACTTCTACTTAGTTTCTGAGGAGAGTCTCTGAAACTAGTAGTTCCTTTAGTCCTATTTCCCGGAGGAATTTCAGGACATCTGCAGGCTTCAACTAAGGTAAATATTCCTCTTCTATCCAGTAATCTCCCAGGTACTGTGCTCTAGAATTCTGGAGTGCTCTGCAGTTGGAAAGTATGTGGATGGAGGCTTCTTCTTTCATGCCACAATATCTGCATTCTTCTTCCTCCAGTATTTTGAGTTTTTTCAGGTGCCCATTCAGGCGACAATGTCCCGTTAGGATCGCTGTAAAACTCTTAGAGCGGTTTTACTTTGACTTTCATTTGATCTCAACATTCATTCATTTGATCTCAACAAGTTGAAGTCACCCAGAAGAATCTTTGATTGTCTAAGCCCTACTAGATCTTTCCAATGGTCAGATCTTCTCTTTATTTCGGCTTCACCTATTTATTCCATTATTACTTTGGGGCTGATTTCGCAAAA
The DNA here is from genome assembly GCA_963978555.1 of Galerucella nymphaeae. Classification (NCBI taxonomy): domain Eukaryota; kingdom Metazoa; phylum Arthropoda; class Insecta; order Coleoptera; family Chrysomelidae; genus Galerucella; species Galerucella nymphaeae. The sequence goes on from OZ021704.1 coordinate 5,049,199, forward strand.
GGTTTCAGGCCCCCAGAAAGGTATTCTAGTCCCCCTCTTTGCTAGTTCATTTACTATATCATTTCCTTCTATTCCAGTGTGTCCTGGAATCCATAGTAAGGTAACTATATTTTTCTCGCCTAGTTCATTGAGTTTGTCTAGGCATTCCCACACCATTTTGGAACTGATTACACAAGAGCTCAGTGCCTTAATGGCTCCTTGACTATCTGTCATTATGATAATCTTTCGTCCTTTGTATCCTTTATCAATATTGAACTGAAAGTGTTGTTTGTAAAAAGTATTCTGTATTATCAAATTCCAATATTGTTAACAACTCCCACTGTTAACGTATTTATAGACAGGCTATGCGTGCAGATGCCTGAAATTATCAGAGAAATAATATTTAAGCACGGAAACCGAAGAACTAATTGTTTCAAAAGTATCAAACCAAACAATTATCTCGTGCTCTGTTTGTAACACGATATAGAACAAAATATTGTACCATTCCGTTTTTATCAGGAAATTACAAATAATTTGATTAATTAATACATCAAATTGTATTATTCAGATATCTTAATTTTTATCACAACCTAATTAGTTTTATCAGAATCATATAACAATGTAAATGTTTTCTTCTTGGGGGGTGGATAAGTCAACTGCCATCTATCAACTACTGTAAAATATGAAAAAGTTGCATTATTTCGTTTTGGAAAAATTTGGTTAGGTTAGGTTAGGTTAGGTCATCTCGGTATCCTCTTACATAGCAGTCCTTTCGCGTTTTTCGTAAATTACATTACCAGGTAAATTGTTGAAGAATATTTTCCCTTTTGAATGAGTTGTTACTTAGATCCGATCTGCAGTGTGCACCAGTGCTAGTGGGCAAATTGTTTGCCCTCCGACCTCTAGGTGTCTCACTGGTTCTGGTGAAGGTGGCGTGTATGTAGAAGCCATTGGAGAACTTGAGCCTCTGAGGTAGCCATGTCCAAATTATTTGTGTTACACTTACTGCGTGGAAGTGTAGTGGGATATATCACTTAGTGCTTGAAATGAGGCCACATCTATGTTCTCCTCCGTGGCCGAGTACTCTGCTGTTCTAAAATGTTCCTTTGCTACCTTTTCCGGAAATGGACGTGAAATCCGTAGTGACATTTCTTTTCTCAATGGTAACAAAGATTGTATATACTTCGAGTATCCTGTCATAATTTTTTCATCACAATAAAAAACACTCAAATACTACCTCCTTATAGAAGTTATCCCAGATTCTTATTAGACAGAAACCAAATGGAAAATACAATGTTTAACTGAAGCAATTATAATAATATTTCAACCGCTGAATGAGTGAAGTGAAAATTTGTTCTAGTGATGTTATACAATAACAAGGACTATTGGGATTTATACGTAATGTCAATACGTAGAATTGGTTATTTGGATAATAACTAATTTAAATAATGTCATGAATTATTTAATGTTTTTTGAAGATAAAAATAATAAATTTGCATGCTATCATTGTATACGTTTCGCTCACACTACCTAGTAAGCTGTTAAACATATTTTGCATGACATTCAAACGTTTTTGCCAGGACATTTTAAAAACTCAAATCATATTTAAATTCCACCACATAAATTATACCCTATCTGGTTTCTCTTGACTCTTGACTTACTTGGCCTTGGGAACATTTCATTTTTGGCCCAATTACAGAGCCCCAAATATTTACCACTTTACCTTTTACTCCAAAGCACTGGAGAGATAGAGATTCATTTGGAATTGGAAAATTTAGGAAAAATTGGTTTCAACTTGCTATTTTGTTCGTGCTTATCATGATGCTATGGCAGCTATTAATACGAAAAGACGTAATAATTATAGGGTTTAATGTGTCATAGTAAAATATCTATTAAACTTGAAAACGGTAGTATTTCTATAATTAATTATTTATGTTCATTCTTCGTAAATAAAACAAAAGCAGAAAGCATAAGCAATAAGCAAATTGAGTAATTATGATAATCCAGTTGAAAGTATTTGTTTATGGGTTGTTAACTGGAAAATAATTAAATAAATTTCAAAAAGTCTGTTATTCTAAATTTAAAATAAACTACAATGAAATTCATTTTCACATTTAGACCATGGGACACCACCGATGAATATAAAACGGTAATTATAACAATGTGCCTCCGGGGTACAAAAAACAACGCACACGAAAAATATTTACGTCGTTCTAGGTCAACCTTTATAAATTTTGTAACTAAAATAAATTCATATCACCAAAAATATACATTTATAATCCATATGCATGAATATTGATGTGAATTCCCTTTGAGCAAATTAAGGTGTGTCTATAACTGATTTTAATTACCAATTGGAAAACATATGTAATAATTGTACTTTCAAAAACATTTTTTATATCTCCGGATTTGTGCTTGTTATAAATGTAATTGTTTATCTATTTGTTTACAGATAGCTCAACAATACCAACAGAACAAATCCTAGTGAGAGCTTACCAAAATCAATCGTTACAATGTCCTGGGGCCAACGAGCACTCCTTGGTCAACAGTCTACAATGGATCTCACTGAATCACGACAAAAAAATTTTGGAATATTCCAAAAGCTCCTTAACCGTATACAGCGAGCAACATCGCATATCACTAGCAAAAGATTATGGTCTAACCATACATCCTGTGTTGGCGATGGACACTGGAGATTACATTTGTCTTATAAACGGCAGACCTGAACCCGACGGAATCATCCAGCTGAGGGTCATGGGTAAGTGAAAAATTTTTTTATACGTATATAGAAAAGCCTGTTAGGCCCCTTGCAATCCTATTCCGGTCTTCTAATCCTAACTGTTTCAAGTCTTCTTTAACAGCATCCATTTCTTTCTAAGTCTTCCATACTTTTTCTTACCTACTTCACATTTTCTTCACACACCTTTCGACATCCATCATGACCTAACAATCGGATCCGCTCTGCCTGATACATATCTGGGTTTTCTTTGCTCGTTCTTCTTCTCCACATCCTTAATTCCTACGTAAATCTTTCGTTTCCACCTCTCCAGTTCACGTTTACTCTTTTATTCAATATCCAAGTCTCAATTCTGTATAACAGGGTAGGTTGTATGATTGTTTTCTATAGTCTGATCTTGTTATAATTTTGATTTTATCATTTTATCTAGTGCTCTCAAGGGTCTGCTGGCTTTCATTACCTTGTCAATTTCCACATCTTCATTGCTTTTATATCTATTTTCATGTTTTCGCTGGCACATTTCTAAATGTTTAGTTTTTCCTCCATCGATATAAAGGCAATACTGTATCGATTTACTTCAGATCTTTTATATGATCTTGCTATGTAGTTTTAACAGGTTTCCACTTGGTGTTTTTCATAATATTTTATCGTTTTTGGATCTATTAAGCTGTCTATTATTATACTTCCTAGCACCAGATTGAATAGAGGTGTTGAAAGTAATCGGATTTGGAACAAATATTCTAAAAATGTCTCTACTCTTCAGTATAATCTTCTGAAAGCTCAGTACACTTACTCCAACGCTATTCAGCATCGAGGTAATGACAAAAAATAGGTGTGATATTTTAATTAATAGGGTATTTTTCGAAAAATTACAGTGGGAAAACATTGAAAAGACTAAAGCGATATTAAAAAGGAAGTTTAAATTCAAAAACGGTAAAGGAAGGATAGGAAAATAATTATTTTCGGGATATACAGAGTGAATTTTAACTTTAAAATACCTCAATTATCTGTTCCTCGATAATAACAAGCTTCATCCTTAAGAAATACTGGTTATTTCCAACGCAGCTTCCCCTATATAACTAAATACCATAATTTCGGAGTTATAGGTACATAAACATTATCTTTGTTGTTAAAATAATACATTAAGATGACTGCTATGACTGCTACAATAATAACTTTTACGTTTTAATAAATTAGATACAATTTTCATCCAAATAGATTTTCTAGATATAGATGTACTCTACCGATTTGCTGTTCAACAGTAATAAGAATACTCTAAAAGTTTTGTCATTTGTCTTTACCGGTTTATATTTTTCGGGACGAGTTCGTACTATACAAATGGATCTAGACGATACACTATGTATGATGAATTACCTCAAGATATGTATGCTTTTGATATAGATAGAATTCAATTGAAAAATGATACGCTGTCGCGAGAGATACAGTGTAATTTTTCAGCAAAATGTGTTTCCATTAACTTAATAATCCACGCAAGGAACTGCCACATCAAATAACCATTACGAATTTCAACAGATCTCGATGTGTAAAGGGTGGTGTGAATTATACATTTTCAAAAGTAAATATTTACCTGTATTTCATACTAAAAGCATGCAGGATTTTTTAATAGCAGCTCACATCATAATGAATTGGGATAAGATGTTATAAAAGCATAATAAAATGTAGGTATTTTCCGTGAAAGATCAAAAGTTAACCTAAAAATGTGCTCTGCATTTTGGTTAAGACAATCACAAAGGCCTTAAACAAAAAGGTATCAAAATAGACAATTCTGTATGGCTTATAAAGAGATCTGCTTAGTTTTGGTGATACCCATCTGTCATTCTGTCAACTCTGTGTCTCGCTATTATTTCTGTTCACTGAATATTCGCAATTTTACTCTCAGTCTGGCAAAAACTCTTCAAGGGATTTCGGATTTAATGACAGAATAGTAACCGGAAGCGACAACGACCCCAAAAAAAATTTATACATTAAATGGAACATTTTGCAAACATTTTTACTGTAAAGTAGATGTGAGTGACAAATATACGCTCATTAAATTTTTGGTGCATTAACCACTTTGAAAAAAACATAATAAAAGGTGGTAATTTTAAATGAAGTTATGTGAAAATAAAAATTCCGTTTTTTTTCAATTTGGAATGGAAAAAAATGGAACACATTGTGCTCTACGAGTGAATATGTACGTGGAAAAGTAAACCACAGTGTTGTTTAATTAATGAACAGTGCTTTCTCTGCTACTTCAATATTTAAGCCCTAGATGTGTCTATAAAGCTACCTATAAAAATCTGTAAATTATAAAAAGGAGCTTTGCTTTTTTGGGAGATTAAAAAAATTAGTTCCGTACATATTAAAACCAGTTTAAGCTGTCTAAACTATGCCCATTTAAAAATTGGTATGTTGTTACTGTTTCTTGCCAAATTATATGCTAACCAATAATGGAGGAATTATATAATTTTATGAACGAGGACGTGATATTTTTAAAAGATTTAATGCTGAGTTTCTCCCAAGTGCTGCAATAAATAAACTTAGTGAGATTGCTTGAAATTTTGTATAATAGTGAATAAATAATATCTATCAAAACCAAAACTTTAGTCAGGAAAGCGACTGGACAAAACAGTGACTAACGTCTTCGACAATTGCGGAGCTAGCCAAACGTTACCCATGCTCAATCTCTTATGAGATGGGATGGAATCAAAGGATGCAGTCTTGCTAGGATCACCTTGGGCGATCTAGGGAAGCTGGCGCCGAAGAAATATTCGGCGATGACCAGGAAAAACCTTCGTATAACAGTGGGATTTCTGACTGGCCACTATTAACTTAGGAAACACCTCCATACTATGTGGCTAGTGGACACACCTCTACGCAGGATGTGTGAACGGGAAAATGGAACTGTCAAGCATGTCTAATGAGAGTTTCCGGAGGTATCGTCAATGAGAGAGTGTGTGTTTGGTGAGTCTTGGCCTACACCTGCCGATATAAAGGAGATATCTCCTAATTAACTGTCCAACTTCCTGGAGAGAACAGGATGGACAGGAGGACAACTAGGGAGGATGTACAATGGGTCACATGTGGCCTAGGGCTGTGAGCCTACACTCTCCCTGCCTCCTTTTCAAATACAGATACAGAACTTTTTATGACGTGTTTTTTACTTAATTTTGTTGAACTATCTTGATTCCTTTTTCAAGATACCCTGCGAAAAATGAGGGATATGACGGACAAAGTTTTTATTTCGATATAAAAAATTTTAAACTCAATTTTCCCAGCCGAAAAAGAATTTTGGTAAAAACTTTGTGCCACTGGGGTAGGTTATTGAGTATTTTGTTAACCGTGGTATCGATAAACGGAACGGATATGGATAATCTACTTATGAGAATTACTTCATTATCTCTGTCCTCTTTGAATGTATTCCTGTCGAATCAAATTACAAAAAGTTTCGTCTTTTTTCAATAGACATCAAAATGTCCACTGAAAATTATTCAAGTAGGTTTTTTTTATTCATCCATGATGAATTTAGGACTGCTAACAAGTTTATTTTTACGAAATAGGGTAACAACCCAATTTAAAACATCCCAGAAAAGCGGTCTATGTGAGGACTATTAACAGAAGGGTCCGTTATTTATCCCCAACACTATACAGGATGTGTTTACACTATGTTTATATTAGAAACAACTGGATATTACAGTTTTAATAACATTACCAATTCGAGTGAAAACATTCATTACTTCCGTGACCTTAATTATACTATTATGTCATCAATCACAACCCGCGCTGTGTGAAACTACAAAAACTAATATCCACAGGTTGTTGTTCAGAGAAAAGAAAATCGGCTTTTTCGTATCGAGCAAAATGGTTTGAAGTGTTATGGTAAAAATAAAGAAAATTTAGATTAGATTAGATTTGATAAGGTGGCTAATCGGCCTATTCAACTGCTAACTTTCCAGATCTATTGCGGTCCTCTGAATCTAGATTATATTTTCCAGCCTTTTTAGATAGCCAATCAGTTTCGAGACTTAATCTTGCATGTAATTTATTGACTGCTGCTTCTCAAAACTTGGTGCAAGAAGCCACACGCCAGGCAATCGGACTGACATCGTGCCCAGCAGTTTCCTCCTTCAGTTGTCAACCTTTGTCTGTCAACCCCCTTTGTGTTCCTGTTAAGCTTACAGTACTACTAAGTCCTTCCTGTTCTTGCTATCATTTAATAAACTGTTCCCGCCTTTCCAATTTGACAAAAAAATTGTAGGTACTAAAGATTCCCATTCCAACTTCCTGGTTCTGCGCTTAAAAGAATTATTTAAAGTCGGTATAAATTAAAGGAAAAATTTAGATGAAATCTCATTCGATTCCTTTTTCGTAACATTAAACAGTTTCTTACATTTTTATCGCTTCCCCCGCGACCTGTAATTCGGCAAATCTCTTTTCTCTCGCAATTTCTACTCCCTAAATGGTTTCACTCCTTTTTTTCTAATTTCACCCAAAACATTAATTTTGCTTCATCATGCGATATTAAAAGTTTGTCACTGTTGTTCGTTTTAACTTACATTAGCGAAATCGCTTATCTGGACTCTTTTCCAATTAGACGATAATAATTTCATTTTAGTGGTTAAATAACAAATTTTTTCTCAAGAGAACTTTTAATGTCAACAATATAAGTCATGGGTTTAACTTAGAAGGCTCTGTTTGGATAAAATTCGGCAACTTTATGCTCACGAGCGTTTAAAACACTTTTCTAACCATATTTCAAGATGGTTTTCATTTGAAAGTACCCACATAACCGGCCTAGTAAATTTCTACAAGGGTTCCGTTTGAAATTAAATATAGCACCAGTTGTTTTTTAATAAAAGATACTCCAGAATTTATTTTTCTATTCTCGTGAATCTATATTTTGTGACATATAAATTTTATATACAGGGTGTTTTCAAATGACACTTACAACGTTTGCATGGAGATACCTCTTGTAAAATTGGACAAATTGATATGAGGATTGAGAGATCCAGCTCATTTACTCACCGAAGTACGGGGTGTTGAAGTTATAAAAATTTCAAAGTTTTAATTTGATAACTTTAATCAATTGAATTGACGTTTGGCGGGTTGTTTTAAAGTTTTAAAGTTTATATTTTGATTGAAAAACATTTGTCAATTCTTGATCCAGTGGTGTACATTTGGAGAAATATGTCAATTTTCTTTTCTTTTCCCATTTTTCACGCCACTGGCATTTGTAGCTATTTTTAATTAATTTTGTATTCTCAATGTTTTTCATAACCTTCACAAATCAAAAAATGTGTAGTTTTCAAGATATTTAATGTTTTCATGAAGTCTGCAACCTAATTTTTTAATAATAAAATAAAAAAAATATTTTTTTAATAACCTTCAAACTTCTAATGATAAAAATATGTATCAGAAACTAATTTGTGAAGCAGCAATGCATCTTAAACATTGGGGGAAGACACTCGAAAATATTTGTCCAAACTTGTGCTTTTTTTATTGAAAATGATGTTGCCAACTTCATGAAAACATTAAATATCTTGAAAACGACAAATTTTTTGATATGTTAAGGCTATGTGTTTTTACGTAAAAAACATTAAGGAATACAAAATTAATTGAAGACAGCCACAAATGCCAGTGGCGTGAAAAATGGGAGGAGAAAAGTGACATATTTTTCCAAATGTACACCACTGGATCAATAATTGACAAATGTTTTTTATCAAAATATGCCTTTTTGCATTTGAAAACAACCTGCCAAATGTCAAATCAATTTATTCATCCATTTTGAAGTTATCAAATAAAAACATTTAAATTTTTATAACTTCAACACCCCGTACTTCGTTAAGTAAATAAGCTTTATATCATTTTGTCCAATTTTACGAGAGGTATCTACATACAAACGTTGTAAGTGTCATTTGAAAACACCCTGTATAATACTATTTCATGTGAATTATCTATAAATAATATAGTTTTCTGTATTCTGCTACAGTACATTAAATAATGAAAGTCCTTATTCGTACTGAACTTGTATTATTATCAGCTGGTTTCATCCTCACAACTAAGTTTCCTTTCTGGTGTGGTAATAAACGAAATTATTGAGCTCAGTCCGTTTCTCTTCCATTCCATTCTTATCCGTACGTTCTCTCGAATTCCCAGAAAAAAGTCACCCTAAACTTATACGATCCAAAACCGCTATTTCACGATTCACTTCCACAGGAAGATCATGAACAATGTTCAATATCATATACGACTTTTTTTTGTCTCATTATCAAAAAATTTAACAATAAGCAAATAATAAACATTACCAATCAATACTTTATTGGTTGAGAGATTAAATATCTTAAATTACACTTGCCATTAAAAACTTCCCTTAATTAATTACCACCTTTTCTAGATGGTGATGGTGTAATGAGAGTTTGTGGTAGGATACGAAATTTCAACTTTAATTATAATCAAAAACATCAAATAATGCCCCGAAAGGAAGTTAGATTACTGCATTATTGATGAGCAGAGAACACTTAAGACTTTTTTATGCCAGTTCTGGGCAACTTTTAAGTTTATTAAGTCTCATTTACTAGCTTATTACTGGTAATGGAGAAGTGTTTTGTTATTTAACCACCGAATAACTAATTCATCGAGAAAGCAGAAATTGAGAATATAAATTAATGCTTGGACACACAGTTTTACCATTTGTATAAATCGGTATATTTTGTGTAATGTAGCTCGTATTTATATGAAAATATGTAATGTGTAGTCAAAATTAGAATTTTTCTTTTAAAGACTTCCATAGTCAACCTTTATAAGATTGTACTCTTCTCCTAAACTTCTGTGTGACTTTCGTAAAAGTATAAATTTTCTTGGTTGTACATTTTTCAATTTTCCACGACTTTCAGTCGTATACATTTCTCCAGTTTGGTGTAGCCTTTGTAATTTCATTCACAACTTTTAAAACTTCCTTCTTATTTGTATAATATAAATGTATTTTGTAACTTACGCTGTGGTAAACGGAAAATATCGTGTATACCTTCAGATCTGTAATATACTTGATATTAGGAAAAAAAGGGGAACAGTTTCTTAGCTCAAGCATTAAACTATTTAGATTGTTTAATAACAATAATTTAAGAAGTGTATAGAATCCCCTTTATTTATTTATCAATTATATGTTTGAACTATAAAAAATGTTCAGTCTCCCATCTGGATCGAGTCGAAAAAAAGGTTGTGTGTGCAAATAGTGATAAATCTGTTATTAACATATGTTTTTTTCACAATATGGTTGTTATATATTTTCTCTAGATCATTTATCTAATGATTAATCGTCTAGAAGGTTAAATGACATGAAAGTGGAGGCTGGGATCGAAAACACTGGTAAACCATATATAGGATTATTAAGATGTCCTAAAAAACTTTCAAGATTTTCGTTCGTGCTTAAGAGAGCACAAAAAATCGTTAGTTTCAGGATTAATAGGTTTTTATCAGGGATATCCAGAGCATCCAGTTTTTTTTGTATCATTTATTTAAATAAAATACAATAAAAATCACATTTTACAATAATTTCAAATACGCAATTGAAAATAAATGATAGAGAGGTTGAAAAGCAAAAGCTTGTTACGACGTTGGGTTACTAAGTAAATAATATATAAAAAAATGAATAATAAATATATACATACTTTAATACAAATTATCTATTACAATATTAAAATTATTAAATGTAATAGCAAAGTTTTCAGATTAAAAATAAGCACATGGTAGAAACAAATTCAAGATTTAATGAAATGAAAGTAAAACTGAAGCTAGGTATGCCAATTTGTCCAGATATTGGATAGATATACAGCTGATAAGAAGAAGATAACATTCAAAACTGTTAATAAAAAAAACATTCATACCCACATTGTCCACTTCTTGCTGGACTCGCAACTTATAGCAAGGTCATCAACCTCTCTTATCACAATAACCCGTTCCTCTGGGAATAAATTTACCTGGTGGAACAAGGAGCTAACCAATTAAGAATCAAGAACATTGCGAAAGGGACAAGGAGACTGGGAAAATATCACTCCACTCTGACCACAACAAACAGATTAGGAAGGAGAAAAGGGAGTCCTGGAGAAACTTCCAAGTTGAGATGGAAATAGCTCCAGAAAACTCTTGCAAATATCCTATCAACCCCAAAGACAATATTTCAAAGCCCAATGGATCATACATGGAAAATTGTAGCGAGACCCTAATAGATTCCGTAGAGACAGGAAAGCAGCTATCCGTCAGACCTCCAGATCCCCTAGCAGAAAGAGAATTGGACTGCTGCTGCTAATCACCCAGTGCAAATTGAACTGGAACACCAAATCGATGATGCCATACGAAGCTCCTAAACTAGATGGTATTATTCCAGCGCATCTACAGCAGGAGCAATTGAATCTCTCTACAGGAGTTTGTATTCACTCCAGAATCACACATGCTATCAGAAACTCGCATCATGAAATGAGTCGATTCACTTACCGGGTCGTTTTTGTTACCCATGCTAGCAAACACTATTGGAATTCAGGTATTCTGATAAACGGATATTAACTTCAGTTTTTCACTCACTGATAACGATTTGAGTCTTCGTTCCGACATTTTCAAATAAACTGAAATGAGAATGAGTAAGTAAGCAAACAAAACGATGTTATCTCAGTAACAGAGGTTAATGCATGAAAAATTCACTCGCTGTCTCAGTTATCGACGATAAAAAGGAAAAAACGAGTGCCAGATATACCTAAAGGTATGCTTTTTCCTACAAAAAGAAGTAATTGAGTGCTAAAGTGTTGAGACATCAGCACAAGTTATGGAGGTTATCCAGTCTCACTTAACAAAGTTCCACTGTATTTCTACTACTTATATAAATCTGTTACTGAAAATTCAAAGAGAAATGTCATTTGTTGTCTTAAAAATCATTTAACTTAATTTTTCAAGACATGTTTTCAGGATGGTTTTAATGTCTCCTGCCATAATTTGTATTATACATTACACACCCCTAAACTTTATAATTTGTATCATTTATAATACTTAGGTTCAACGTTTACATGATATGAATACACTTGATATTACTGTGATACAGATTGAAATTATATAGAACGGTACAGGGGACTACTAATAATCCCAGAACAGACTTTACACGTCTCAAACACTTATTTATGGTTCCTGCAAACCCGTCACCAATACCGCTCTCACACAGGACCGGTCTTTAGCATTTATAGACTTTTTTACAAACGCATAAATTTGGTCAAATTATTTTTAATCAAATGCAATTAGTGGAAAGAAAGCATGAATAAATTTCCACAATAAAACGTTTTATTGCAAATTTATTAAAAGCAGTAGTAACTTTGAATTTTGTTAGTTTGTGCCTGGGCCACGTTTAAAATGCAAAACAGCTTCAGCATTCTGTTTTGGTCTGTGTGTTGTTATTAGAATGCAAGTCCCAGTGAAAATGTACCGGAAAAACAATTCTTTCTCCAGTGGAAACTGACTGAATGGCCATATATACGAAAAATAGGGCAAGTGAATTACGGCATCACACACGCACAACCAATAAAAGACCAGCTTAACGTATTCAATAGAAAAGCTACAATTCACCATGATACAAACGTATCTGTTTAACTGTACAGCTAATGTGATTAAACTTGAAAATATAGCGGGTGTTTCTATTTCGGAAAAGGCGACAAAAAAAATCGTCGACGTTTTAAAACGTATTTATTACAACCAATCTACAGGATGTTACAAGTAAAATACTAATTAACGACCATTCACAATTGTATGTAAGTATTTTTGGGGTAACATGAAAGATCTATTGAGCCCCCTTACTTCCACTTAGTTTCTGAGAAGAGTCTCTGAAACTAGTAGCTCTTTTAGTCCTATTTCCCGGAGAAATTTTAGGATATCTGCAGGCTTCAACTTAGGTAAATGTTCCTCTTCTATCCATTAACCTCCCAGGTACTGTGCTCTAGGATTCTGGAATATTGTGCAGTTGGAAAGTATGTGGATGTAGGTTTCTTCTTCCATGCCACAATATCTGCATTCTTTTTCAGGTGCACATTCAGGATCCCTGTTAAAACTCTTAGCGCAGTTTTACTTTGACTTATGCATTCATTTGATCTCAACAGGTTGTAGTCACCCAGAAGAATATTTGTCTAAGCCCTACTAGATCTTTCCAATGGTCAAATCTTCTCTTTCTTTCGGCTTCACGTATTTCTTCCAATATTACATTGAGGCCGATTCCGCAAAAGGGTTCAGGCCCCCAGAAAGGTATTTCAGTCCCCCTCTTTGCTAGTTCATCTGCTATTTCATTTCCTTCTATTCCAGTATGTCCTGGAATCCATAGTTAGGTAACTATATTGTTCTCGTCTAGTTCATTGATTTTGTCTAGTCATTCCCACACCATTTTGAAACTGATTACTCAAGATCTCAGTGCTTTAGTAGCTGCTTGACTATCTGTCATTATGATAATCCTTTGTATCCTTTATCAATATTGAACTGGGCGCACTTTCTTGTGACGTGGATTTCCTAACCTCACCATTCACAATTACTGAAGCATATGTACTTCAGTTTCAAACCATGAACTTTTCTGAAGGAAATAGCTAGTTTATGTTAGACACAATGTGCCAAACTTAAAAGCATTGGCTTGCAGTAGATCTATTAGTGATGATCACTGGAACCTTATTGTTTCTTTTTTCAAATTTACTTTTTGACTTCTATTTTTCTAAAGTTTGTTTCATATAAACGAAGGTTTCTCATTTAAGTAATATAACTGTATATTAAAACGAATACAGCATGCAAAAATGATAATCTTTGCATTATTTCTTCAGTTCACTAAGCTTCTTTTTAATATAACCAAAGGATATAATTTCTTGTGCATAGTATATGCTAATATTGCCTTGTGTTAACGTCTTTTTATCGTATTACTCCAATAAACATGATTCAAAAATCCTTACTTGACATCACATAGAAATAGGAATATGTAGTAGAGCGGAGATAACATTAAAAATATATTGCTTTTCTCTTTGGGAATATTATTAACTTTAACTAATGATTTTTGTAAACATGGAAAGAGAGAAGGAAAAAGCCAAAATTAGATTATGGAGTTGTGCGGGATGTAGTCCTCTCACGGACTGTCCAAAAAGTTATTTGAAAATTGATTTAAGTCTATTCAAAAGTGTTTTTGATTCGATTGACTATATTTTTAGGGACAATGGAGTTATTTTTTATATTTTTTGTTCCTGACAAGTAACTTTTTATTGTAAAAAATATCACGAAATGATCATAGTGTGTGCACAACTTTCGTCGATCTGTATTATAAAAGAGGGGATTAAAAATCCGTGAAATTAATCGAGTCAGCAAACATATGCTCAATAAACGACTAATTGACCGCTTGTAGTGGTTCAGCAAATATCCTGGTGACTCCCAAACTCACTTTAAATGGCGTATAACAATTATGCACGTTTCGAACGAGTTTGATTTCATTATCACTAACCAATAGTGGATGGTGTAATTGAAAAATGTCAACATTTCTACTGCGAATTTAATAACACTGCTTTATCCGTTTTTAGAAATAAATTTGAATTACTTTTTGAATATCTCACCATTTGGAACAAAAGTTCGAAATAAACTACGGATATTCCGACAAATCTGGGTAGAATTAGTCTTCCTGATTCAATGATTACATTGTGATTACTATTTTTATAACTTTTATTTTATTCCATTGAAATAAATTGGAGACATGCGATAAATCAATTTGCTTTAAATACCCGTATCGCAGTATGAAGGGATATTGAGAGAATCAACAGAATAATAGAAATACATATGCAACAAAACAGGTATTATCAATCGAATATTGGAATGAATAATAATCAACAAAGCATGAAATAAAATGATGAAAAACAAAATAAACTATGAAAAAAGTGAAATTATATAATCTCTATTCTTGAATAAGAATTTTCAAACAAAACACATTCATTTAGCATGGATTTAGCCAATGCTTTCGACACTGTAGAGCATGGAAAGCAAATTATGTACTAATTTTCGCGGAAAATTATCTAACAAACAGAATTCTCGAAGGATTTGAAACAGGAAATATATCCAGTACTAAGTTCAAACTAAAAACAGGCATACCATAAGGATTAGTTTATTTTTTATATACAATTTTGACTTGCTTTTGTTGTTTTTTTAATGTTGAATTTTGTAGATATTTACATAGGAAAATAAATTGAATTTTCAGATGTTCCAGATCCACCAGGTCGGCCCTTAATAGTGAGTTTCTCATCTCGAACAGTGGATTTATCATGGGCTTCGCCTCAGAACAATCACTTCAGTGCTATAAATCAATATATAATTCATAGTCGGTAAGTAATTTGTTTGTTTAATTATCTTAATGACTTGTACAATGTATAAAGTTAATATACGTGAAGTTGTTGGGAATCGTTAAATTCCTTAAAAAAGTTGACATGTTGTTTGGAAGAGAACAAGAAGAACTACATATTTTTCTCTTAATGGAAACTTGGGACATATTTTTATGAACACTGAATCTTCTTTTCAAGCACAAAATCGAATTTTCTTAGAAAGCTCACTCCTTGGTAATTCGACTTTACATATTATTCTCAGTAATAATATTACAAGAGAGTGAGAATAATTAGCTTCTTCCAAAAGGCAACAAGTTCGAACAAAATCAATCAAATTATTTTCCAATTTATGGAGCTCGCGAGTTATACCTATTTGACTTATAGATTATTTTTTTATTCAAAAATTCTTTGGTAAAGGTCTTAAATTGTCTCCATATTACTTATTTAGAGTATTGATTTTTTATTCCCACTATAATAATGACAGAATTGGTTGAAACTTACCCTTGTGACAAAAAAAAGAAGCATTTCATTGGTTTTAAGAAACGTCAAAAAATACTCATCCTAATTTTGTTATAAATGCTCTGAAGTTGTCCACATTTACTAGTAGTTACGTTCTATTTAGTTTATTTTTCAATTCATACTAAAATATAGGAAACTCAATATGCCTGCTTCATATTTCTTGTTTCATTCTCAAAAAATAAATACCAGTCATTGGAGGAACAGTTCGTTATAACAGCATACGAAAAGAAGGGAAAATTGCGAAGACAATGGACATCGATTGTGGTGTCAGGACTAGGGAGATATGACCGGTTTAATGTTTGTATCTCACGGAACAGTTAGGTTAGGTTCAAGAATAATTTTAAAACGCTATCAGATGGTTGTTTTGGTATTTCATGGAGCTGTTTCAGTTTGAAAATCACGTAGCTTAAATATACTATATATTCATTTCAGATTTAAAAAAACAAAAAAAAATTGGCAAAATTATTAATTTTATTCAAAAATAAATCTAAATCTCTTGTGCAAATAAATGGATAAAATTGGTGAACATACTTTTTCCTTCATTGAATGGCTTTGGAATATACCAATTAGCTATATAAATTAATTAAAACAGCTCTACAAACTTGTTATTATTGTGAATAGAGTGAAGCTTCAATAGGCCCCTTGCAGATAATTTTTTTATTGCATTAAAATGATCAATTATACGTAAATATCATCCCACAGGAATATTTTCAAATTTTGTTTGATATTAAGGTCGTAATAGATAATTGAAATTCAAACGGGCTAAAATGCCGCCAAAAACACATTTCATGCAACAGTGACGTCACAAGGTACTATTGCCAAGTTTTGACGTCTATCAAAGTTAATATTTTCCGACGTTGTTTTCGGTGATTTTTTGAGAAAAAATGGTTTATCGTTATTGTATCGTGCCAGGTTGTGGAAGTACAACAATCTCCACTCTTGGAAAAACATTCATTAAGCTACCCATTGAAGAAAAATTCCGAAAAACGACCCAAAGGTAAATTATCAGATTGTGCCTTTAAAAATCCTTCAGACATCTTAATATTTGAAATTAACGATAAACAAAGAAACACAACAGTAATCACGATTAAACAATACATTGATGCTAACATATATCAAGTGAAAATGCTTTTAAAATGGATAAACGTGAAACCAGATTTGTTGTTTACATTTAGCGGACGACCGTTCGTACCTTGTGACGTCACGACCAATTTCATTTCGTTTTCGTGTGACGTCAAATTTAAAGGGCTTCGTGAAACTTTCTTAGGGAATTTATGAGATAATTTTGAGTACTTCTTGGAAAAAAAATGTGCAAGGATATTTATTATACTTTAAGAGGTTTTTAAAATACTTTAAGGCAAAAATAAAATTCTATGCAAGAGGCCTATTGAATCTGTATAATTATGGGGGCGTCTATTAATTACTTGAGGTGTTGAGGGGAGAAAAAATCACTTGGAGAAAAGGAGGGGTCTTGGCAATTGTCATGTTATTTTTTTTGTCAGATAACAATGTTAAGTAATATATTAATAACAGTTACGAGTAGATAAGAAAAATGTTCGATACTTAGACCAAATTATACACCAAAAATTACTATTATGGAACTTGTACAATATATACGAATTACATTTTTATATTTATATTTTATTTATCAGTAAATATCTGGTATTTTAATAGATTTTGTCAACATATTCGACATACATGAGTTGACCCGAATCCTCGATGTAGAATCAGCCCTAATTCTGCTCGACAATTCATGAACATGACAATGAAAAAATCGTGTAGGTTATAGCATGTAAAAAATGTTACTTTAGAGATAAACATACATCAAAATACGATAAAACGTCATGATTATGAATATTTTTTCAGCAAATATACATGTGACGATATTCCCTATTAAGACTATTATATTTTCTAATAAAGGAAAACCGATTTATATACTTTATTCAATAAAAAACATGGATATTAAAAGAATGCAAACCGTGTGTGGAATAAAAAGCTTGATTTGAAGCTGGAGTTTTTAGATTATGTTTTAATGGTGTTTAAAAAAACTATAAAATATTTGAAATAACTCTAATCTACACACTGTTCGGACAGTAGAATGGTAGAAGCTTATCTAGCTGTCATTCATTATCCTTAAAGTATATGTGCTGCAGAAAAAGGTTGACTTCCATCCCATTAAAAATTTCCTTCAAAAAATTATGAGAAGGTAGCACCTAAATTGACGGCATTTGTCTTGTGCAATTATTTCACCCTACATTTTTCAGAGTCGTAATTCCAAGAGGATCATTAATCTGGGACTTCCCAAAGGATATTGTTTCATACATAAACTCCTGAGCAAATTTATCTTGAAAATAATTAACAATGCAATAAACATGACGCGGATTATTTCCATTCACAGGGAGAATACACAATAATAAATTGATGGCTCTAAATATCAATTAAAATTATTTTGTTTGTATTTTTATTAATTAATAAAACTGAATTTTGCAGAATTATAATAAGTAATTGGGAAGTATTCAACAAAATAAAAAATGTATGCATGTAATGAATGATATAAAATGAACTAGAAAGTAGAAAAGAATAACTATTATGGACAGTCCTATAAAAATGTGAGAGTTGATATTCTTCGTTAAAAACTGTACTATTACAAACTATTACACGCTGCTCTCATCTTAGAGACTTTCCAGTGTATTTATTATTATGAGTAGATTTTTAATTATTCAGTTTGCTTAAATGTTTTACTCAAAAATATTGTTATATTTATGCCTTTAGAAGGTACTTTGCATGTGAGTCATGTCCATTAAAGTCCATTCTGCGAATGACTAGTTTTTTGTTCACCTCTTCCGTATTCATTTGAAAGGACCGCAAAAATTTCCGTGATTTGTGAGTTTATTCAAGCAGCTCAACTGTGCGAGACAGCTTATATTTAAAGCTAGGAGTAGAAAATAAAGGAATAAGAGCATTGATTCACGGTAAACACAAATGTGTGATTAAATTTTCTCAGAGATTCGGACAATCGTTTGTAGGTAGTTAAATCCTCATATTTCTACTGGACATGAATATATTCCAATAAATAATGTTTACTGTAGAGACATTGTTTATTAAATTTGTATTAAATACTGCAATTTCAATCTTGTCCAGCACATCCCATCCCCATTCACCTTGGGGAGTATGTATTGCAATATTATAGTGTATGTAAATAAATTAGTTGATAGTTTAATGAATTACACAAATGAAACTCATTAATTTTTAGTACGTTGTTAACAATCAGTTTATCCATGGAACTTCAATATAACGGACAGTTAAGAGGCAATAACCGTGGCGAGTCCGTCAAAAAATGATTAAAATAACTTTTAAAATGATAATGTTTTAGACTCGATTATTGTGACATGTGGTTATTGGGTTATTCAATATATGCAAGGCTCCTTGAACATGGGAAACCATTTCGACTACCATTATTTGGTTAGAAAATGGTACCGAGAGGAGATTATTATAATCATTTTTTGGCGGACACGCCACGGTTATTGCCTCTTACTGAGTTTTGAATAATTATCATCATCATCACAAAATTAGAAGTCAAAAAAATCTCCTACAATCAACGGAGTTGAGGAATACAACAGAAACAGTTTAATACAAACATTCTTCCGGAGTGGAAAAGTAAAATAATGAAACTAGTTCTCACGTAATTGACCGCAATTTCCACATAAAATATGCATGTACTGTTCAAACAACTTATAAACTGTGTACAGAAGTAGTTAAAACTTTCTGAGCACTTTTTTCTTTCATTCCGCGAAGCGTATAGTAAAATTTGGGTTGAAACACGCTTTTAAATTGAAGGTAATTTTTTTCTTAATCACAAAATGAGTTTCTCTTATTCGGAATAAAAATAACCGCTATATATACATTATCTTTATAATCATTATTTAATAATTTATGTTCGAAGGTAAAGTATTCACTTTTATTATTCACGTTTTCGAATATTTATTTTATTCTGTTTTTAGTATTTGTTGTTATAGCGGAAAAAAATACATCATCTGTAGAAAATTACACTGTCTAACTATAACAGGTCATGAGATTTTACTGATAGGGTACCTACCCCTATAATACCTACCCCTTGCTAAAAATTTTCGACGAAAGAATCATTTTTGACATAAAAATTGCTCAAAGTTTGTCTGGAGGGGTTTTCCCATGCGAAAAATCGACTGGCACAGTCTGTTTTTGTATAAAATCATTTTTTCTCCCTAAATTGAAGTCATGAAATTTTCGAAAATCCACTTTTCAAAACTAAATATGCTCATAAATCGACTAATATCATAGATAGAAGGTTCTAGTCTTCGACAATCGATTCAGCGGACAATTTTACATATTCCAGTGTATTTTGAGTCCATAACTTTTACCAGGAAAGAAGAAGTTAGCACAATGCAGTTTACATTAAATATTTCCATACCTACCCCTTGCTTCAACATTTTCGACAAAAAAAATCATTTTTGACATAGAAATTGCTCAAAATTTGTCTGGAGAGGTTTTTTCATGCAAAAAATCGACTGGTACAGTCTGTTTTCGTATAAAATCATTTTTTCTCCCTAAATTGAAGTCATGAAATTTTCGAAAATCCACTTTTCAAAACTAAATATGCTCATAACTCGACTAATATCATAGATAAAAGGTTCTAGTCTTCGGCAATCGATTCAGCGGACAATTTTACATATTCCGGTGTATTTTGAGTCCATAACTCCGATTAGGAAAGAAGTTAGCACAATGCAGTTTACATTAAATATTTCCAATATTTCCTTGCTTCAAAATTTTCGACAAAAAAAATCATTTTTGACATAAAAATTGCTCAAAATTTATCTGGAGGGGTTTTCCATGCGAAAAATCGACCGGCACAGTCTGTTTTTGTATAAAATCATTTTTTCTCCCTAAATTGAAGTCATGAAATTTTCGAAAATCCAATTTTCAAAACTAAATATGCTCATAACTCGACTAATATCATAGATAGAAGGTTCTAGTCTTCGGCAATCGATTCAGCGGACAATTTCACATATTCCAGTGTATTTTAAGTCCATAACTCCGATTAGAAGAGAAGTTAGCACAATGCAGTTTACATTAAATATTTCCATACCTACCCCTTGCTTCAAAATTTTCGACAAAAAAAATCATTTTTGACATAAAAATTGCTCAAAATTTGTCTGGAGGGGTTTTTTCATGCAAAAAATCGACTGGCACAGTCTGTTTTTGTATAAAATCATTTTTTCTCCCTAAATTGAAGTCATGAAATTTTCGAAAATCCACTTTTCAAAACTAAATATGCTCATAACTCAACTAATATCATAGATAGAAGGTTCTAGTCTTCGGCAATCGATTCAGCGGACAATTTTACATATTCCGGTGTATTTTGAATCCATAACTTTCACCAGGAAAGAAGTTAGCACAATGCAGTTTACATTAAATATTTCCATACCTACCCCTTGCTTCAAAATTTTCGACAAAAGAAATCATTTTTGACATAAAAATTGCTCAAAATTTGTCTGGAGGGGTTTTTTCATGCGAAAAATCGACTGGTATAGTCTGTTTTTGTATAAAATCATTTTTTCTCCGTAAATTGAAGTCATGAAATTTTCGAAAATCCACTTCTCAAAACTAAATATGCTCATAACTCGACTAATATCATAGATAGAAGGTTCTAGTCTTCGGCAATCGATTCAGCGGACAATTTTACATATTCCAGTGTATTTTGAGTCCAAAACTTCCACCAGGAAAGAAGTTAGCACAATGCAGTTTACATTAAATATTTCCATACCTACCCCTTGCTTCAAAATTTTTGACAAAAAAAATCATTTTTTACATAAAAATTGCTTAAAATTTGCCTGGAGAGGTTTTTTCATGCGAAAAAGCGACCAGCACAGTCTGTTTTTGTATAAAACCATTATTTCTCCCTAAATTGAAGTCATGAAACTTTCGAAAATCCACTTTTCAAAACTAAATATGCTCATAACTCAACTAATATCATAGATAGAAGGTTCTAGTCTTCGGCAATCGATTCAGCGGACAATTTTACATATTCCAGTGTATTTTGAGTTCATAACTCCGATTAGGAAAGAAGTTAGCACAATGCAGTTTACATTAAATATTTCCATACCTACCCCTTGCTTCAAAATTTTCGACAAAAAAAATCATTTTTGACATAAAAATTGCTCAAAATTTGTCTGGAGGGGTTTTTTCATGCAAAAAATCGACTGGCACAGTCTGTTTTTGTATAAAATCATTTTTTCTCCCTAAATTGAAGTCATGAAATTTTCGAAAATCCACTTTTCAAAACTAAATATGCTCATAACTCGACTAATATCATAGATAGAAGGTTCTAGTCTTCGGCAATCGATTCAGCGGACAATTTTACATATTCCGGTGTATTTTGAGTCCATAACTCCGATAAGGAAAGAAGTTAGCACAATGCAGTTTACATTAAATATTTCCATACCTACCCCTTGCTTCAAAATATTCGACAAAAAAAATCATTTTTTACATAAAAATTGCTTAAAATTTGCCTGGAGAGGTTTTTCCATGCGAAAAAGCGACCGGCACAGTCTGTTTTTGTATAAAATAATTTTTTCTCCCTAAATTGAAGTCATGAAATTTTCGAAAATCCACTTTTCAAAACTAAATATGCTCATAACTCGACTAATATCATAGATAGAAGGTTCTAGTCTTCGGCAATCGATTCAGCGGACAATTTTACATATTCTAGTGTATTTTGAGTCGATAACTCCGATTAGGAAAGAAGTTAGCACAATGCAGTTTACATTAAATATTTCCATACCTACCCCTTGCTTCAAAATTTTCGACAAAAAAAAATCATTTTTGACATGAAAATTGCTCAAAATTTGTCTGGAGGGTTTTTTTCATGCGAAAAATCGACCGGCACAGTCTGTTTTTGTATAAAATCATTTTTTCTCCCTAAATTGAAGTCATGAAATTTTCGAAAATCCACTTTTCAAAACTAAATATGCTCATAACTCGACTAATATCATAGATAGAAGGTTCTAGTCTTCGGCAATCGATTCAGCGGACAATTTTACATATTCCGGTGTATTTTGAGTCCATAACTCCGATGAGGAAAGAAATTAGCACAATGCAGTTTACATTAAATATTTCCATACCTACCCCTTGCTTCAAAATTTTCGACAAAAAAAACCATTTTTGACATAAAAATTGCTCAAAATTCGTCTGGAGGGGTTTTTTCATGCAAAAAATCGACTGGCACAGTCTGTTTTTGTATAAAATCATTTTTTCTCCCTAAATTGAAGTCATGAAATTTTCGAAAATCCACTTTTCAAAACTAAATATGCTCATAACTCGACTAATATCATAGATAGAAGGTTCTAGTCTTCGGCAATCGATTCAGCGGACAATTTTACATATTCCGGTTCATTTTAAGTCCATAACTCCGATAAGGAAAGAAATTAGCACAATGCAGTTTACATTAAATATTTCCATACCTACCCCTTGCTTCAAAATTTTCGACAAAAAAAATCATTTTTGACATAAAAATTGCTCAAAATTTGTCTGGAGGGGTTTTTTCATGCAAAAAATCGACTGGCACAGTCTGTTTTTGTATAAAATCATTTTTTCTCCCTAAATTGAAGTCATGAAATTTTCGAAAATCCACTTTTCAAAACTAAATATGCTCATAACTCGACTAATATCATAGATAGAAGGTTCTAGTCTTCGGCAATCGATTCAGCGGACAATTTTACATATTCCGGTGTATTTTGAGTCCATAACTCCAATAAGGAAAGAAGTTAGCACAATGCAGTTTACATTAAATATTTCCATACCTACCCCTTGCTTCAAAATTTTCGACAAAAAAAATCATTTTTTACATAAAAATTGCTTAAAATTTGCCTGGAGAGGTTTTTCCATGCGAAAAAGCGACCGGCACAGTCTGTTTTTGTATAAAATAATTTTTTCTCCCTAAATTGAAGTCATGAAATTTTCGAAAATCCACTTTTCAAAACTAAATATGCTCATAACTCGACTAATATCATAGATAGAAGGTTCTAGTCTTCGGCAATCGATTCAGCGGACAATTTTACATATTCCAGTGTATTTTGAGTCGATAACTCCGATTAGGAAAGAAGTTAGCACAATGCAGTTTACATTAAATATTTCCATACCTACCCCTTGCTTCAAAATTTTCGACAAAAAAAATCATTTTTGACATAACAATTGCTCAAAATTTGTCTGGGGGGGTTTTTTCATACAAAAAATCGACTGGCACAGTCTGTTTTTGTATAAAATCATTTTTCTCCCTAAATTGAAGTCATGAAATTTTCGAAAATCCACTTTTCAAAACTAAATATGCTCATAACTCGACTAATATCATAGATAGAAGGTTCTAGTCTTCGGCAATCGATTCAGCGGACAATTTTACATATTCCGGTGTATTTTGAGTCCATAACTCCAATAAGGAAAGAAGTTAGCACAATGCAGTTTACATTAAATATTTCCATACCTACCCCTTGCTTCAAAATTTTCGACAAAAAAAATCATTTTTTACATAAAAATTGCTTAAAATTTGCCTGGAGAGGTTTTTCCATGCGAAAAAGCGACCGGCACAGTCTGTTTTTGTATAAAATAATTTTTTCTCCCTAAATTGAAGTCATGAAATTTTCGAAAATCCACTTTTCAAAACTAAATATGCTCATAACTCGACTAATATCATAGATAGAAGGTTCTAGTCTTCGGCAATCGATTCAGCGGACAATTTTACATATTCCAGTGTATTCTGAGTCGATAACTCCGATTAGGAAAGAAGTTAGCACAATGCAGTTTACATTAAATATTTCCATACCTACCCCTTGCTTCAAAATTTTCGACAAAAAAAATCATTTTTGACATAACAATTGCTCAAAATTTGTCTGGGGGGGTTTTTTCATACAAAAAATCGACTGGCACAGTCTGTTTTTGTATAAAATCATTTTTCTCCCTAAATTGAAGTCATGAAATTTTCGAAAATCCACTTTTCAAAACTAAATATGCTCATAACTCGACTAATATCATAGATAGAAGGTTCTAGTCTTCGACAATCGATTCAGCGGACAATTTTACATATTCCAGTGTATTTTGAGTTCATAACTCCGATTAGGAAAGAAGTTAGCACAATGCAGTTTACATTAAATATTTCCATACCTACCCCTTGCTTCAAAATTTTCGACAAAAAAAATCATTTTTGACATAAAAATTGCTCAAAATTTGTCTGGAGGGGTTTTTTTATGCGAAAAATCGACCGGCACAGTCTGTTTTTGTATAAAATCATTTTTTCTTCCTAAATTGAAGTCATGAAATTTTCGAAAATCCACTTTTCAAAACTAAATATGCTCATAACTCGACTAATATCATAGATAGAAGGTTCTAGTCTTCGGCAATCGATTCAGCGGACAATTTTACATATTCCAGTGTATTTTGAGTCGATAACTCCGATTAGGAAAGAAGTTAGCACAATGCAGTTTACATTAAATATTTCCATACCTACCCCTTGCTTCAAAATTTTCGACAAAAAAAATCATTTTTGACATAAAAATTGCTCAAAATTTGTCTGGGGGGGTTTTTTCATACAAAAAATCGACTGGCACAGTCTGTTTTTGTATAAAATCATTTTTTCTCCCTAAATTGAAGTCATGAAATTTTCGAAAATCCACTTTTCAAAACTAAATATGCTCATAACTCGACTAATATCATAGATAGAAGGTTCTAGTCTTCGGCAATCGATTCAGCGGACAATTTTACATATTCCAGTTTATTTTGAGTCGATAACTCCGATTAGGAAAGAAGTTAGCAGTTATGCAGTTATATGCAGTTTACATTAAATATTTCCATACCTACCCCTTGCTTCAAAATTTTCGACAAAAAAAATCATTTTTGACAAAAAATTGCCTAAAATTTGCCTGGAGAGGTTTTTTCATGCGAAAAATCGACCGGCACAGTCTGTTTTTGTATAAAATCATTTTTTCTCCCTAAATTGAAGTCATGAAATTTTCGAAAATCCACTTTTCAAAACTAAATATGCTCATAACTCGACTAATATCATAGATAGAAGGTTCTAGTCTTCGGCAATCGATTCAGCGGACAATTTTACATATTCCAGTGTATTTTAAGTCGATAACTCCGATTAGGAAAGAAGTTAGCACAATGCAGTTTACATTAAATATTTCCATACCTACCCCTTGCTTCAAAATTTTCGACAAAAAAAATCATTTTTGACATAAAAATTGCTCAAAATTTGTCTGGAGGGGTTTTTTCATGCAAAAAATCGACTGGC
The DNA here is from genome assembly GCA_963978555.1 of Galerucella nymphaeae. Classification (NCBI taxonomy): domain Eukaryota; kingdom Metazoa; phylum Arthropoda; class Insecta; order Coleoptera; family Chrysomelidae; genus Galerucella; species Galerucella nymphaeae. Next base: position 5,075,114 of record OZ021704.1, read on the forward strand.
ACAGTCTGTTTTTGTATAAAATCATTTTTTCTCCCTAAATTGAAGTCATGAAATTTTCGAAAATCCACTTTTCAAAACTAAATATGCTCATAACTCGACTAATATCATAGATAGAAGGTTCTAGTCTTCGGCAATCGATTCAGCGGACAATTTTACATATTCCGGTGTATTTTGAGTCCATAACTCCAATAAGGAAAGAAGTTAGCACAATGCAGTTTACATTAAATATTTCCATACCTACCCCTTGCTTCAAAATTTTCGACAAAAAAAATCATTTTTTACATAAAAATTGCTTAAAATTTGCCTGGAGAGGTTTTTCCATGCGAAAAAGCGACCGGCACAGTCTGTTTTTGTATAAAATAATTTTTTCTCCCTAAATTGAAGTCATGAAATTTTCGAAAATCCACTTTTCAAAACTAAATATGCTCATAACTCGACTAATATCATAGATAGAAGGTTCTAGTCTTCGGCAATCGATTCAGCGGACAATTTTACATATTCCAGTGTATTTTGAGTCGATAACTCCGATTAGGAAAGAAGTTAGCACAATGCAGTTTACATTAAATATTTCCATACCTACCCCTTGCTTCAAAATTTTCGACAAAAAAAATCATTTTTGACATAACAATTGCTCAAAATTTGTCTGGGGGGGTTTTTTCATACAAAAAATCGACTGGCACAGTCTGTTTTTGTATAAAATCATTTTTCTCCCTAAATTGAAGTCATGAAATTTTCGAAAATCCACTTTTCAAAACTAAATATGCTCATAACTCGACTAATATCATAGATAGAAGGTTCTAGTCTTCGGCAATCGATTCAGCGGACAATTTTACATATTCCGGTGTATTTTGAGTCCATAACTCCAATAAGGAAAGAAGTTAGCACAATGCAGTTTACATTAAATATTTCCATACCTACCCCTTGCTTCAAAATTTTCGACAAAAAAAATCATTTTTTACATAAAAATTGCTTAAAATTTGCCTGGAGAGGTTTTTCCATGCGAAAAAGCGACCGGCACAGTCTGTTTTTGTATAAAATAATTTTTTCTCCCTAAATTGAAGTCATGAAATTTTCGAAAATCCACTTTTCAAAACTAAATATGCTCATAACTCGACTAATATCATAGATAGAAGGTTCTAGTCTTCGGCAATCGATTCAGCGGACAATTTTACATATTCCAGTGTATTCTGAGTCGATAACTCCGATTAGGAAAGAAGTTAGCACAATGCAGTTTACATTAAATATTTCCATACCTACCCCTTGCTTCAAAATTTTCGACAAAAAAAATCATTTTTGACATAACAATTGCTCAAAATTTGTCTGGGGGGGTTTTTTCATACAAAAAATCGACTGGCACAGTCTGTTTTTGTATAAAATCATTTTTCTCCCTAAATTGAAGTCATGAAATTTTCGAAAATCCACTTTTCAAAACTAAATATGCTCATAACTCGACTAATATCATAGATAGAAGGTTCTAGTCTTCGACAATCGATTCAGCGGACAATTTTACATATTCCAGTGTATTTTGAGTTCATAACTCCGATTAGGAAAGAAGTTAGCACAATGCAGTTTACATTAAATATTTCCATACCTACCCCTTGCTTCAAAATTTTCGACAAAAAAAATCATTTTTGACATAAAAATTGCTCAAAATTTGTCTGGAGGGGTTTTTTTATGCGAAAAATCGACCGGCACAGTCTGTTTTTGTATAAAATCATTTTTTCTTCCTAAATTGAAGTCATGAAATTTTCGAAAATCCACTTTTCAAAACTAAATATGCTCATAACTCGACTAATATCATAGATAGAAGGTTCTAGTCTTCGGCAATCGATTCAGCGGACAATTTTACATATTCCAGTGTATTTTGAGTCGATAACTCCGATTAGGAAAGAAGTTAGCACAATGCAGTTTACATTAAATATTTCCATACCTACCCCTTGCTTCAAAATTTTCGACAAAAAAAATCATTTTTGACATAAAAATTGCTCAAAATTTGTCTGGGGGGGTTTTTTCATACAAAAAATCGACTGGCACAGTCTGTTTTTGTATAAAATCATTTTTTCTCCCTAAATTGAAGTCATGAAATTTTCGAAAATCCACTTTTCAAAACTAAATATGCTCATAACTCGACTAATATCATAGATAGAAGGTTCTAGTCTTCGGCAATCGATTCAGCGGACAATTTTACATATTCCAGTTTATTTTGAGTCGATAACTCCGATTAGGAAAGAAGTTAGCAGTTATGCAGTTATATGCAGTTTACATTAAATATTTCCATACCTACCCCTTGCTTCAAAATTTTCGACAAAAAAAATCATTTTTGACAAAAAATTGCCTAAAATTTGCCTGGAGAGGTTTTTTCATGCGAAAAATCGACCGGCACAGTCTGTTTTTGTATAAAATCATTTTTTCTCCCTAAATTGAAGTCATGAAATTTTCGAAAATCCACTTTTCAAAACTAAATATGCTCATAACTCGACTAATATCATAGATAGAAGGTTCTAGTCTTCGGCAATCGATTCAGCGGACAATTTTACATATTCCAGTGTATTTTAAGTCGATAACTCCGATTAGGAAAGAAGTTAGCACAATGCAGTTTACATTAAATATTTCCATACCTACCCCTTGCTTCAAAATTTTCGACAAAAAAAATCATTTTTGACATAAAAATTGCTCAAAATTTGTCTGGAGGGGTTTTTTCATGCAAAAAATCGACTGGCACAGTCTGTTTTTGTATAAAATCATTTTTTCTCCCTAAATTGAAGTCATGAAATTTTCGAAAATCCACTTTTCAAAACTAAATATGCTCATAACTCGACTAATATCATAGATAGAAGGTTCTAGTCTTCGGCAATCGATTCAGCGGACAATTTTACATATTCCAGTGTATTTTGAGTTCATAACTCCGATTAGGAAAGAAGTTAGCACAATGCAGTTTACATTAAATATTTCCATACCTACCCCTTGCTTCAAAATTTTCGACAAAAAAAATCATTTTTGACATAAAAATTGCTTAAAATTTGCCTGGAGAGGTTTTTTCATGCGAAAAATCGACTGGCACAGTCTGTTTTTGTATAAAATCATTTTTTCTCCCTAAATTGAAGTCATGAAATTTTCGAAAATCCACTTTTCAAAACTAAATATGCTCATAACTCGACTAATATCATAGATAGAAGGTTCTAGTCTTCGGCAATCGATTCAGCGGACAATTTTACATATTCCGGTTTATTTTGAGTCCATAACTCCAATAAGGAAAGAAGTTAGCACAATGCAGTTTACATTAAATATTTCCATACCTACCCCTTGCTTCAAAATTTTCGACAAAAAAAATCATTTTTTACATAAAAATTGCTTAAAATTTGCCTGGAGAGGTTTTTCCATGCGAAAAAGCGACCGGCACAGTCTGTTTTTGTATAAAATAATTTTTTCTCCCTAAATTGAAGTCATGAAATTTTCGAAAATCCACTTTTCAAAACTAAATATGCTCATAACTCGACTAATATCATAGATAGAAGGTTCTAGTCTTCGGCAATCGATTCAGCGGACAATTTTACATATTCCTGTGTATTTTGAGTCGATAACTCCGATTAGGAAAGAAGTTAGCACAATGCAGTTTACATTAAATATTTCCATACCTACCCCTTGCTTCAAAATTTTCGACAAAAAAAATCATTTTTGACATAACAATTGCTCAAAATTTGTCTGGGGGGGTTTTTTCATACAAAAAATCGACTGGCACAGTCTGTTTTTGTATAAAATCATTTTTTCTCCCTAAATTGAAGTCATGAAATTTTCGAAAATCCACTTTTCAAAACTAAATATGCTCATAACTCGACTAATATCATAGATAGAAGGTTCTAGTCTTCGGCAATCGATTCAGCGGACAATTTTACATATTCCAGTGTATTTTAAGTCGATAACTCCGATTAGGAAAGAAGTTAGCACAATGCAGTTTACATTAAATATTTCCATACCTACCCCTTGCTTCAAAATTTTCGACAAAAAAAATCATTTTTGACATAAAAATTGCTCAAAATTTGTCTGGAGGGGTTTTTTCATGCGAAAAATCGACTGGCACAGTCTGTTTTTGTATAAAATCATTTTTTCTCCCTAAATTGAAGTCATGAAATTTTCGAAAATCCACTTTTCAAAACTAAATATGCTCATAACTCGACTAATATCATAGATAGAAGGTTCTAGTCTTCGGCAATCGATTCAGCGGACAATTTTACATATTCCAGTGTATTTTGAGTCGATAACTCCGATTAGGAAAGAAGTTAGCACAATGCAGTTTACATTAAATATTTCCATACCTACCCCTTGCTTCAAAATTTTCGACAAAAAAAATCATTTTTGACATAAAAATTGCTTAAAATTTGCCTGGAGAGGTTTTTTCATGCGAAAAATCGACTGGCACAGTCTGTTTTTGTATAAAATCATTTTTTCTCCCTAAATTGAAGTCATGAAATTTTCGAAAATCCACTTTTCAAAACTAAATATGCTCATAACTCGACTAATATCATAGATAGAAGGTTCTAGTCTTCGGCAATCGATTCAGCGGACAATTTTACATATTCCAGTGTATTTTGAGTCGATAACTCCAATTAGGAAAGAAGTTAGCACAATGCAGTTTACATTAAATATTTCCATACCTACCCCTTGCTTCAAAATTTTCGACAAAAAAAATCATTTTTGACATAAAAATTGCTCAAAATTTGTCTGGAGGGGTTTTTTCATGCAAAAAATCGACTGGCACAGTCTGTTTTTGTATAAAATCATTTTTTCTCCCTAAATTGAAGTCATGAAATTTTCGAAAATCCACTTTTCAAAACTAAATATGCTCATAACTCGACTAATATCATAGATAGAAGGTTCTAGTCTTCGGCAATCGATTCAGCGGACAATTTTACATATTCCAGTGTATTTTGAGTTCATAACTCCGATTAGGAAAGAAGTTAGCACAATGCAGTTTACATTAAATATTTCCATACCTACCCCTTGCTTCAAAATTTTCGACAAAAAAAATCATTTTTGACATAAAAATTGCTTAAAATTTGCCTGGAGAGGTTTTTTCATGCGAAAAATCGACCGGCACAGTCTGTTTTTGTATAAAATCATTTTTTCTCCCTAAATTGAAGTCATGAAATTTTCGAAAATCCACTTTTCAAAACTAAATATGCTCATAACTCGACTAATATCATAGATAGAAGGTTCTAGTCTTCGGCAATCGATTCAGCGGACAATTTTACATATTCCAGTGTATTTTGAGTCGATAACTCCGATTAGGAAAGAAGTTAGCACAATGCAGTTTACATTAAATATTTCCATACCTACCCCTTGCTTCAAAATTTTCGACAAAAAAAATCATTTTTGACATAAAAATTGCTCAAAATTTGTCTGGAGGGGTTTTTTCATGCTAAAAATCGACTGGCACAGTCTGTTTTTGTATAAAATCATTTTTTCTCCCTAAATTGAAGTCATGAAATTTTCGAAAATCCACTTTTCAAAACTAAATATGCTCATAACTCGACTAATATCATAGATAGAAGGTTCTAGTCTTCGGCAATCGATTCAGCGGACAATTTTACATATTCCAGTGTATTTTGAGTCGATAACTCCGATTAGGAAAGAAGTTAGCACAATGCAGTTTACATTAAATATTTCCATACCTACCCCTTGCTTCAAAATTTTCGACAAAAAAAATCATTTTTGACATAAAAATTGCTCAAAATTTGTCTGGAGGGGTTTTTTCATGCGAAAAATCGACCGGCCTAGTCTGTTTTTGTATAAAATCATTTTTTCTCCCTAAATTGAAGTCATGAAATTTTCGAAAATCCACTTTTTAAAACTAAATATGCTCATAACTCGACTAATATCATAGATAGAAGGTTCTAGTCTTCGGCAATCGATTCAGCGGACAATTTTACATATTCCAGTGTATTTTGAGTCCATAACTTTTACCAGGAAAGAAGTTAGCACAATGCAGTTTACATTAAATATTTCCATACCTACCCCTTGCTTCAAAATTTTCGACAAAAAAAATCATTTTTGACATAAAAATTGCTTAAAATTTGCCTGGAGAGGTTTTTTCATGCGAAAAATCGACCGGCACAGTCTGTTTTTGTATAAAATCATTTTTTCTCCCTAAATTGAAGTCATGAAATTTTCGAAAATCCACTTTTCAAAACTAAATATGCTCATAACTCGACTAATATCATAGATAGAAGGTTCTAGTCTTCGGCAATCGATTCAGCGGACAATTTTACATATTCCAGTGTATTTTAAGTCGATAACTCCGATTAGGAAAGAAGTTAGCACAATGCAGTTTACATTAAATATTTCCATACCTACCCCTTGCTTCAAAATTTTCGACAAAAAAAATCATTTTTGACATAAAAATTGCTCAAAATTTGTCTGGAGGGGTTTTTTCATGCAAAAAATCGACTGGCACAGTCTGTTTTTGTATAAAATCATTTTTTCTCCCTAAATTGAAGTCATGAAATTTTCGAAAATCCACTTTTCAAAACTAAATATGCTCATAACTCGACTAATATCATAGATAGAAGGTTCTAGTCTTCGGCAATCGATTCAGCGGACAATTTTACATATTCCAGTGTATTTTGAGTCGATAACTCCAATTAGGAAAGAAGTTAGCACAATGCAGTTTACATTAAATATTTCCATACCTACCCCTTGCTTCAAAATTTTCGACAAAAAAAATCATTTTTGACATAAAAATTGCTCAAAATTTGTCTGGAGGGGTTTTTTCATGCAAAAAATCGACTGGCACAGTCTGTTTTTGTATAAAATCATTTTTTCTCCCTAAATTGAAGTCATGAAATTTTCGAAAATCCACTTTTCAAAACTAAATATGCTCATAACTCGACTAATATCATAGATAGAAGGTTCTAGTCTTCGGCAATCGATTCAGCGGACAATTTTACATATTCCAGTGTATTTTGAGTCGATAACTCCGATTAGGAAAGAAGTTAGCACAATGCAGTTTACATTAAATATTTCCATACCTACCCCTTGCTTCAAAATTTTCGACAAAAAAAATCATTTTTGACATAAAAATTGCTCAAAATTTGTCTGGAGGGGTTTTTTCATGCGAAAAATCGACCGGCCTAGTCTGTTTTTGTATAAAATCATTTTTTCTCCCTAAATTGAAGTCATGAAATTTTCGAAAATCCACTTTTTAAAACTAAATATGCTCATAACTCGACTAATATCATAGATAGAAGGTTCTAGTCTTCGGCAATCGATTCAGCGGACAATTTTACATATTCCAGTGTATTTTGAGTCCATAACTTCTACCAGGAAAGAAGTTAGCACAATGCAGTTTACATTAAATATTTCCATACCTACCCCTTGCTTCAAAATTTTCGACAAAAAAAAATCATTTTTGACATAAAAATTGCTTAAAATTTGCCTGGAGAGGTTTTTTCATGCGAAAAATCGACCGGCACAGTCTGTTTTTGTATAAAATCATTTTTTCTCCCTAAATTGAAGTCATGAAATTTTCGAAAATCCACTTTTCAAAACTAAATATGCTCATAACTCGACTAATATCATAGATAGAAGGTTCTAGTCTTCGGCAATCGATTCAGCGGACAATTTTACATATTCCAGTGTATTTTGAGTCGATAACTCCGATTAGGAAAGAAGTTAGCACAATGCAGTTTACATTAAATATTTCCATACCTACCCCTTGCTTCAAAATTTTCGACAAAAAAAATCATTTTTGACATAAAAATTGCTCAAAATTTGTCTGGAGGGGTTTTTTCATGCGAAAAATCGACCGGCCTAGTCTGTTTTTGTATAAAATCATTTTTTCTCCCTAAATTGAAGTCATGAAATTTTCGAAAATCCACTTTTTAAAACTAAATATGCTCATAACTCGACTAATATCATAGATAGAAGGTTCTAGTCTTCGGCAATCGATTCAGCGGACAATTTTACATATTCCAGTGTATTTTGAGTCCATAACTTTTACCAGGAAAGAAGTTAGCACAATGCAGTTTACATTAAATATTTCCATACCTACCCCTTGCTTCAAAATTTTCGACAAAAAAAATCATTTTTGACATAAAAATTGCTTAAAATTTGCCTGGAGAGGTTTTTTCATGCGAAAAATCGACTGGCACAGTCTGTTTTTGTATAAAATCATTTTTTCTCCCTAAATTGAAGTCATGAAATTTTCGAAAATCCACTTTTCAAAACTAAATATGCTCATAACTCGACTAATATCATAGATAGAAGGTTCTAGTCTTCGGCAATCGATTCAGCGGACAATTTTACATATTCCAGTGTATTTTGAGTTCATAACTCCGATTAGGAAAGAAGTTAGCACAATGCAGTTTACATTAAATATTTCCATACCTACCCCTTGCTTCAAAATTTTCGACAAAAAAAATCATTTTTGACATAAAAATTGCTTAAAATTTGCCTGGAGAGGTTTTTTCATGCGAAAAATCGACCGGCACAGTCTGTTTTTGTATAAAATCATTTTTTCTCCCTAAATTGAAGTCATGAAATTTTCGAAAATCCACTTTTCAAAACTAAATATGCTCATAACTCGACTAATATCATAGATAGAAGGTTCTAGTCTTCGGCAATCGATTCAGCGGACAATTTTACATATTCCAGTGTATTTTGAGTCGATAACTCCGATTAGGAAAGAAGTTAGCACAATGCAGTTTACATTAAATATTTCCATACCTACCCCTTGCTTCAAAATTTTCGACAAAAAAAATCATTTTTGACATAAAAATTGCTCAAAATTTGTCTGGAGGGGTTTTTTCATGCTAAAAATCGACTGGCACAGTCTGTTTTTGTATAAAATCATTTTTTCTCCCTAAATTGAAGTCATGAAATTTTCGAAAATCCACTTTTCAAAACTAAATATGCTCATAACTCGACTAATATCATAGATAGAAGGTTCTAGTCTTCGGCAATCGATTCAGCGGACAATTTTACATATTCCAGTGTATTTTGAGTCGATAACTCCGATTAGGAAAGAAGTTAGCACAATGCAGTTTACATTAAATATTTCCATACCTACCCCTTGCTTCAAAATTTTCGACAAAAAAAATCATTTTTGACATAAAAATTGCTCAAAATTTGTCTGGAGGGGTTTTTTCATGCGAAAAATCGACCGGCCTAGTCTGTTTTTGTATAAAATCATTTTTTCTCCCTAAATTGAAGTCATGAAATTTTCGAAAATCCACTTTTTAAAACTAAATATGCTCATAACTCGACTAATATCATAGATAGAAGGTTCTAGTCTTCGGCAATCGATTCAGCGGACAATTTTACATATTCCAGTGTATTTTGAGTCCATAACTTTTACCAGGAAAGAAGTTAGCACAATGCAGTTTACATTAAATATTTCCATACCTACCCCTTGCTTCAAAATTTTCGACAAAAAAAATCATTTTTGACATAAAAATTGCTTAAAATTTGCCTGGAGAGGTTTTTTCATGCGAAAAATCGACCGGCACAGTCTGTTTTTGTATAAAATCATTTTTTCTCCCTAAATTGAAGTCATGAAATTTTCGAAAATCCACTTTTCAAAACTAAATATGCTCATAACTCGACTAATATCATAGATAGAAGGTTCTAGTCTTCGGCAATCGATTCAGCGGACAATTTTACATATTCCAGTGTATTTTAAGTCGATAACTCCGATTAGGAAAGAAGTTAGCACAATGCAGTTTACATTAAATATTTCCATACCTACCCCTTGCTTCAAAATTTTCGACAAAAAAAATCATTTTTGACATAAAAATTGCTCAAAATTTGTCTGGAGGGGTTTTTTCATGCAAAAAATCGACTGGCACAGTCTGTTTTTGTATAAAATCATTTTTTCTCCCTAAATTGAAGTCATGAAATTTTCGAAAATCCACTTTTCAAAACTAAATATGCTCATAACTCGACTAATATCATAGATAGAAGGTTCTAGTCTTCGGCAATCGATTCAGCGGACAATTTTACATATTCCAGTGTATTTTGAGTCGATAACTCCAATTAGGAAAGAAGTTAGCACAATGCAGTTTACATTAAATATTTCCATACCTACCCCTTGCTTCAAAATTTTCGACAAAAAAAATCATTTTTGACATAAAAATTGCTCAAAATTTGTCTGGAGGGGTTTTTTCATGCAAAAAATCGACTGGCACAGTCTGTTTTTGTATAAAATCATTTTTTCTCCCTAAATTGAAGTCATGAAATTTTCGAAAATCCACTTTTCAAAACTAAATATGCTCATAACTCGACTAATATCATAGATAGAAGGTTCTAGTCTTCGGCAATCGATTCAGCGGACAATTTTACATATTCCAGTGTATTTTGAGTCGATAACTCCGATTAGGAAAGAAGTTAGCACAATGCAGTTTACATTAAATATTTCCATACCTACCCCTTGCTTCAAAATTTTCGACAAAAAAAATCATTTTTGACATAAAAATTGCTCAAAATTTGTCTGGAGGGGTTTTTTCATGCGAAAAATCGACCGGCCTAGTCTGTTTTTGTATAAAATCATTTTTTCTCCCTAAATTGAAGTCATGAAATTTTCGAAAATCCACTTTTTAAAACTAAATATGCTCATAACTCGACTAATATCATAGATAGAAGGTTCTAGTCTTCGGCAATCGATTCAGCGGACAATTTTACATATTCCAGTGTATTTTGAGTCCATAACTTCTACCAGGAAAGAAGTTAGCACAATGCAGTTTACATTAAATATTTCCATACCTACCCCTTGCTTCAAAATTTTCGACAAAAAAAAATCATTTTTGACATAAAAATTGCTTAAAATTTGCCTGGAGAGGTTTTTTCATGCGAAAAATCGACCGGCACAGTCTGTTTTTGTATAAAATCATTTTTTCTCCCTAAATTGAAGTCATGAAATTTTCGAAAATCCACTTTTCAAAACTAAATATGCTCATAACTCGACTAATATCATAGATAGAAGGTTCTAGTCTTCGGCAATCGATTCAGCGGACAATTTTACATATTCCAGTGTATTTTGAGTCGATAACTCCGATTAGGAAAGAAGTTAGCACAATGCAGTTTACATTAAATATTTCCATACCTACCCCTTGCTTCAAAATTTTCGACAAAAAAAATCATTTTTGACATAAAAATTGCTCAAAATTTGTCTGGAGGGGTTTTTTCATGCGAAAAATCGACCGGCCTAGTCTGTTTTTGTATAAAATCATTTTTTCTCCCTAAATTGAAGTCATGAAATTTTCGAAAATCCACTTTTTAAAACTAAATATGCTCATAACTCGACTAATATCATAGATAGAAGGTTCTAGTCTTCGGCAATCGATTCAGCGGACAATTTTACATATTCCAGTGTATTTTGAGTCCATAACTTCTACCAGGAAAGAAGTTAGCACAATGCAGTTTACATTAAATATTTCCATACCTACCCCTTGCTTCAAAATTTTCGACAAAAAAAATCATTTTTGACATAAAAATTGCTCAAAATTTGTCTGGAGGGGTTTTTTCATGCGAAAAATCGACCGGCCTAGTCTGTTTTTGTATAAAATCATTTTTTCTCCCTAAATTGAAGTCATGAAATTTTCGAAAATCCACTTTTCAAAACTAAATATGCTCATAGCTCGACTAATATCATAGATAGAAGGTTCTAGTCTTCGGCAATCGATTCAGCGGACAATTTTACATATTCCAGTGTATTTTGAGTCGATAACTCCGATTAGGAAAGAAGTTAGCACAATGCAGTTTACATTAAATATTTCCATACCTACCCCTTGCTTCAAAATTTTCGACAAAAAAAATCATTTTTGACATAAAAATTGCTCAAAATTTGTCTGGAGGGGTTTTTTCATGCAAAAAATCGACTGGCACAGTCTGTTTTTGTATAAAATCATTTTTTCTCCCTAAATTGAAGTCATGAAATTTTCGAAAATCCACTTTTCAAAACTAAATATGCTCATAACTCGACTAATATCATAGATAGAAGGTTCTAGTCTTCGGCAATCGATTCAGCGGACAATTTTACATATTCCAGTGTATTTTGAGTCGATAACTCCGATTAGGAAAGAAGTTAGCACAATGCAGTTTACATTAAATATTTCCATACCTACCCCTTGCTTCAAAATTTTCGACAAAAAAAATCATTTTTGACATAAAAATTGCTCAAAATTTGTCTGGAGGGGTTTTTTCATGCAAAAAATCGACCGGCCTAGTCTGTTTTTGTATAAAATCATTTTTTCTCCCTAAATTGAAGTCATGAAATTTTCGAAAATCCACTTTTTAAAACTAAATATGCTCATAACTCGACTAATATCATAGATAGAAGGTTCTAGTCTTCGGCAATCGATTCAGCGGACAATTTTACATATTCCAGTGTATTTTGAGTCCATAACTTCTACCAGGAAAGAAGTTAGCACAATGCAGTTTACATTAAATATTTCCATACCTACCCCTTGCTTCAAAATTTTCGACAAAAAAAATCATTTTTGACATAAAAATTGCTCAAAATTTGTCTGGAGGGGTTTTTTCATGCGAAAAATCGACCGGCCTAGTCTGTTTTTGTATAACATCATTTTTTCTCCCTAAATTGAAGTCATGAAATTTTCGAAAATCCACTTTTCAAAACTAAATATGCTCATAGCTCGACTAATATCATAGATAGAAGGTTCTAGTCTTCGGCAATCGATTCAGCGGACAATTTTACATATTCCAGTGTATTTTGAGTCGATAACTCCGATTAGGAAAGAAGTTAGCACAATGCAGTTTACATTAAATATTTCCATACCTACCCCTTGCTTCAAAATTTTCGACAAAAAAAATCATTTTTGACATAAAAATTGCTCAAAATTTGTCTGGAGGGGTTTTTTCATGCGAAAAATCGACCGGCCTAGTCTGTTTTTGTATAAAATCATTTTTTCTCCCTAAATTGAAGTCATGAAATTTTCGAAAATCCACTTTTCAAAACTAAATATGCTCATAGCTCGACTAATATCATAGATAGAAGGTTCTAGTCTTCGGCAATCGATTCAGCGGACAATTTTACATATTCCGCTGTATTTTGAGTCCATAACTCCGACCAGGAATGAAGTTAGCACAATGCAGTTTACATTAAATATTTCCATACCTACCCCTTGCTTCAAAATTTTCGACAAAAAAAATCATTTTTGACATAAAAATTGCTCAAAATTTGTCTGGGGGGGTTTTTTAATGCGAAAAATCGACCGGCCTAGTCTGTTTTTGTATAAAATCATTTTTTCTCCCTAAATTGAAGTCATGAAATTTTCGAAAATCCACTTTTCAAAACTAAATATGCTCATAACTCGACTAATATCATAGATAGAAGGTTCTAGTCTTCGGCAATCGATTCAGCGGACAATTTTACATATTCCGGTTTATTTTAAGTCCATAACTCCGATAAGGAAAGAAATTAGCACAATGCAGTTTACATTAAATATTTCCATACCTACCCCTTGCTTCAAAATTTTCGACAAAAAAAATCATTTTTGACATAAAAATTGCTCAAAATTTGTCTGGAGGGGTTTTTTCATGCAAAAAATCGACTGGCACAGTCTGTTTTTGTATAAAATCATTTTTTCTCCCTAAACTGAAGTCATGAAATTTTCGAAAATCCACTTTTCATACTAAATATGCTCATAACTCGACTAATATCATAGATAGAAGGTTCTAGTCTTCGGCAATCGATTCAGCGGAAAATTTTACATATTCCAGTGTATTTTGAGTCCATAACTTTTACCAGGAAAGAAGTTAGCACAATGCAGTTTACATTAAATATTTCCATACCTGCCCCTTGCTTCAAAATTTTCGACAAAAAAAATCATTTTTGACATAAAAATTGCTCAAAATTTTTCTGGAGGGGTTTTTTCATGCAAAAAATCGACTGGCACAGTCTGTTTTTGTATAAAATCATTTTTTCTCCCTAAATTGAAGTCATCAAATTTTCGAAAATCCACTTTTCAAAACTAAATATGCTCATAACTCGACTAATATGATAGATAGAAGGTTCTAGTCTTCGGCAATCGATTCAGCGGACAATTTAACATCTTCCGCTGTATTTTGAATTCATAACTCCGATTAGGAAAGGAGTTAGCACAATGCAGTTGACATTAAATATTCCCATACCTACCCCTTGCTTCAAAATTTTCGACAAGAAAAATCATTTTTGACATAAAAATTGCTCAAAATTTGTCTGGAGGGGTTTTTTCATGCAAAAAATCGACTGGCACAGTCTGTTTTTGTATAAAATCATTTTTTCTCCCTAAATTGAAGTCATGAAATTTTCGAAAATCCACTTTTCAAAACTAAATATGCTCATAACTCGACTAATATCATAGAAAGAAGGTTCTAGTCTTCGGCAATCGATTCAGCGGACAATTTTACATATTCCGGTGTATTTTGAGTCTATAACTCCGATTAGGAAAGAAGTTAGCACAATGCAGTTTATATTAAATATTTCCATACCTACCCCTTGCTTCAAAATTTTTGACAAAAAAATCATTTTTGACATAAAAATTGCTTAAAATTTGCCTTTAGAGGTTTTTTCATGCGAAAAATCGACCGGCACAGTCTGTTTTTGTATAAAATCATTTTTTCTCCCTAAATTGAAGTCATGAAATTTTCGAAAATCCACTTTTCAAAACTAAATATGCTCATAACTCGACTAATATCATAGATAGAAGGTTCTAGTCTTCGGCAATCGATTCAGCGGACAATTTTACATATTCCAGTGTATTTTGAGTCGATAACTCCAATTAGGAAAGAAGTTAGCACAATGCAGTTTACATTAAATATTTCCTACCTAAATATACCTACCCCTTGCTTCAAAATTTTCGACAAAAAAAATCATTTTTGACATAAAAATTGCTCAAAATTTGTCTGGAGGGGTTTTTTCATGCGAAAAATCGACCGGCCTAGTCTGTTTTTGTATAAAATCATTTTTTCTCCCTAAATTGAAGTCATGAAATTTTCGAAAATCCACTTTTCAAAACTAAATATGCTCATAACTCGACTAATATCATAGATAGAAGGTTCTAGTCTTCGGCAATCGATTCAGCGGACAATTTTACATATTCCAGTGTATTTTGAGTCGATAACTCTGATTAGGAAAGAAGTTAGCACAATGTAGTTTACATTAAATATTTCCATACCTACCCCTTGCTTCAAAATTTTCGACAAAAAAAATCATTTTTGACATAGAAATTGCTCAAAATTTGTCTGGAGAGGTTTTTTCATGCAAAAAATCGACTGGTACAGTCTGTTTTCGTATGAAATCATTTTTTCTCCCTAAATTGAAGTCATGAAATTTTCGAAAATCCACTTTTCAAAACTAAATATGCTCATAACTCGACTAATATAATAGATAAAAGGTTCTAGTCTTCGGCAATCGATTCAGCGGACAATTTTACATATTCCGGTGTATTTTGAGTCCATAACTCCGATTAGGAAAGAAGTTAGCACAATGCAGTTTACATTAAATATTTCCAATATTTCCTTGCTTCAAAATTTTCGACAAAAAAAATCATTTTTGACATAAAAATTGCTCAAAATTTATCTGGAGGGGTTTTCCATGCGAAAAATCGACCGGCACAGTCTGTTTTTGTATAAAATCATTTTTTCTCCCTAAATTGAAGTCATGAAATTTTCGAAAATCCAATTTTCAAAACTAAATATGCTCATAACTCGACTAATATCATAGATAGAAGGTTCTAGTCTTCGGCAATCGATTCAGCGGACAATTTCACATATTCCAGTGTATTTTAAGTCCATAACTCCGATTAGAAGAGAAGTTAGCACAATGCAGTTTACATTAAATATTTCCATACCTACCCCTTGCTTCAAAATTTTCGACAAAAAAAATCATTTTTGACATAAAAATTGCTCAAAATTTGTCTGGAGGGGTTTTTTCATGCAAAAAATCGACTGGCACAGTCTGTTTTTGTATAAAATCATTTTTTCTCCCTAAATTGAAGTCATGAAATTTTCGAAAATCCACTTTTCAAAACTAAATATGCTCATAACTCAACTAATATCATAGATAGAAGGTTCTAGTCTTCGGCAATCGATTCAGCGGACAATTTTACATATTCCGGTGTATTTTAAATCCATAACTTTCACCAGGAAAGAAGTTAGCACAATGCAGTTTACATTAAATATTTCCATACCTACCCCTTGCTTCAAAATTTTCGACAAAAAAAATCATTTTTGACATAAAAATTGCTCAAAATTTGTCTGGAGGGGTTTTTTCATGCGAAAAATCGACCGGCCTAGTCTGTTTTTGTATAAAATCATTTTTTCTCCCTAAATTGAAGTCATGAAATTTTCGAAAATCCACTTTTTAAAACTAAATATGCTCATAACTCGACTAATATCATAGATAGAAGGTTCTAGTCTTCGGCAATCGATTCAGCGGACAATTTTACATATTCCAGTGTATTTTGAGTCCATAACTTCTACCAGGAAAGAAGTTAGCACAATGCAGTTTACATTAAATATTTCCATACCTACCCCTTGCTTCAAAATTTTCGACAAAAAAAATCATTTTTGACATAAAAATTGCTCAAAATTTGTCTGGAGGGGTTTTTTCATGCGAAAAATCGACCGGCCTAGTCTGTTTTTGTATAAAATCATTTTTTCTCCCTAAATTGAAGTCATGAAAATTTCGAAAATCCACTTTTCAAAACTAAATATGCTCATAACTCGACTAATATCATAGATAGAAGGTTCTAGTCTTCGGCAATCGATTCAGCGGACAATTTTACATATTCCGGTGTATTTTGAGTCCATAACTCCGATGAGGAAAGAAATTAGCACAATGCAGTTTACATTAAATATTTCCATACCTACCCCTTGCTTCAAAATTTTCGACAAAAAAAATCATTTTTGACATAAAAATTGCTCAAAATTTGTCTGGAGGGGTTTTTTCATGCAAAAAATCGACTGGCACAGTCTGTTTTTGTATAAAATCATTTTTTCTCCCTAAATTGAAGTCATGAAATTTTCGAAAATCCACTTTTCAAAACTAAATATGCTCATAACTCGACTAATATCATAGATAGAAGGTTCTAGTCTTCGGCAATCGATTCAGCGGACAATTTTACATATTCCGGTTTATTTTAAGTCCATAACTCCGATAAGGAAAGAAATTAGCACAATGCAGTTTACATTAAATATTTCCATACCTACCCCTTGCTTCAAAATTTTCGACAAAAAAAATCATTTTTGACATAAAAATTGCTCAAAATTTGTCTGGAGGGGTTTTTTCATGCAAAAAATCGACTGGCACAGTCTGTTTTTGTATAAAATCATTTTTTCTCCCTAAATTGAAGTCATGAAATTTTCGAAAATCCACTTTTCAAAACTAAATATGCTCATAACTCGACTAATATCATAGAAAGAAGGTTCTAGTCTTCGGCAATCGATTCAGCGGACAATTTTACATATTCCGGTGTATTTTGAGTCTATAACTCCGATTAGGAAAGAAGTTAGCACAATGCAGTTTATATTAAATATTTCCATACCTACCCCTTGCTTCAAAATTTTTGACAAAAAAATCATTTTTGACATAAAAATTGCTTAAAATTTGCCTTTAGAGGTTTTTTCATGCGAAAAATCGACCGGCACAGTCTGTTTTTGTATAAAATCATTTTTTCTCCCTAAATTGAAGTCATGAAATTTTCGAAAATCCACTTTTCAAAACTAAATATGCTCATAACTCGACTAATATCATAGATAGAAGGTTCTAGTCTTCGGCAATCGATTCAGCGGACAATTTTACATATTCCAGTGTATTTTGAGTCGATAACTCCAATTAGGAAAGAAGTTAGCACAATGCAGTTTACATTAAATATTTCCTACCTAAATATACCTACCCCTTGCTTCAAAATTTTCGACAAAAAAAATCATTTTTGACATAAAAATTGCTCAAAATTTGTCTGGAGGGGTTTTTTCATGCGAAAAATCGACCGGCCTAGTCTGTTTTTGTATAAAATCATTTTTTCTCCCTAAATTGAAGTCATGAAATTTTCGAAAATCCACTTTTCAAAACTAAATATGCTCATAACTCGACTAATATCATAGATAGAAGGTTCTAGTCTTCGGCAATCGATTCAGCGGACAATTTTACATATTCCAGTGTATTTTGAGTCGATAACTCCAATTAGGAAAGAAGTTAGCACAATGCAGTTTACATTAAATATTTCCTACCTAAATATACCTACCCCTTGCTTCAAAATTTTCGACAAAAAAAATCATTTTTGACATAAAAATTGCTCAAAATTTGTCTGGAGGGGTTTTTTCATGCGAAAAATCGACCGGCCTAGTCTGTTTTTGTATAAAATCATTTTTTCTCCCTAAATTGAAGTCATGAAATTTTCGAAAATCCACTTTTCAAAACTAAATATGCTCATAACTCGACTAATATCATAGATAGAAGGTTCTAGTCTTCGGCAATCGATTCAGCGGACAATTTTACATATTCCAGTGTATTTTGAGTCGATAACTCCAATTAGGAAAGAAGTTAGCACAATGCAGTTTACATTAAATATTTCCTACCTAAATATACCTACCCCTTGCTTCAAAATTTTCGACAAAAAAAATCATTTTTGACATAAAAATTGCTCAAAATTTGTCTGGAGGGGTTTTTTCATGCGAAAAATCGACCGGCCTAGTATGTTTTTGTATAAAATCATTTTTTCTCCCTAAATTGAAGTCATGAAATTTTCGAAAATCCACTTTTCAAAACTAAATATGCTCATAACTCGACTAATATCATAGATAGAAGGTTCTAGTCTTCGGCAATCGATTCAGCGGACAATTTTACATATTCCAGTGTATTTTGAGTCGATAACTCTGATTAGGAAAGAAGTTAGCACAATGCAGTTTACATTAAATATTTCCTACCTAAATATACCTACCCCTTGCTTCAAAATTTTCGACAAAAAAAATCATTTTTGACATAAAAATTGCTCAAAATTTGTCTGGAGAGGTTTTTTCATGCAAAAAATCGACTGGTACAGTCTGTTTTCGTATGAAATCATTTTTTCTCCCTAAATTGAAGTCATGAAATTTTCGAAAATCCACTTTTCAAAACTAAATATGCTCATAACTCGACTAATATAATAGATAAAAGGTTCTAGTCTTCGGCAATCGATTCAGCGGACAATTTTACATATTCCGGTGTATTTTGAGTCCATAACTCCGATTAGGAAAGAAGTTAGCACAATGCAGTTTACATTAAATATTTCCAATATTTCCTTGCTTCAAAATTTTCGACAAAAAAAATCATTTTTGACATAAAAATTGCTCAAAATTTATCTGGAGGGGTTTTCCATGCGAAAAATCGACCGGCACAGTCTGTTTTTGTATAAAATCATTTTTTCTCCCTAAATTGAAGTCATGAAATTTTCGAAAATCCAATTTTCAAAACTAAATATGCTCATAACTCGACTAATATCATAGATAGAAGGTTCTAGTCTTCGGCAATCGATTCAGCGGACAATTTCACATATTCCAGTGTATTTTAAGTCCATAACTCCGATTAGAAGAGAAGTTAGCACAATGCAGTTTACATTAAATATTTCCATACCTACCCCTTGCTTCAAAATTTTCGACAAAAAAAATCATTTTTGACATAAAAATTGCTCAAAATTTGTCTGGAGGGGTTTTTTCATGCAAAAAATCGACTGGCACAGTCTGTTTTTGTATAAAATCATTTTTTCTCCCTAAATTGAAGTCATGAAATTTTCGAAAATCCACTTTTCAAAACTAAATATGCTCATAACTCAACTAATATCATAGATAGAAGGTTCTAGTCTTCGGCAATCGATTCAGCGGACAATTTTACATATTCCGGTGTATTTTAAATCCATAACTTTCACCAGGAAAGAAGTTAGCACAATGCAGTTTACATTAAATATTTCCATACCTACCCCTTGCTTCAAAATTTTCGACAAAAAAAATCATTTTTGACATAAAAATTGCTCAAAATTTGTCTGGAGGGGTTTTTTCATGCGAAAAATCGACCGGCCTAGTCTGTTTTTGTATAAAATCATTTTTTCTCCCTAAATTGAAGTCATGAAATTTTCGAAAATCCACTTTTTAAAACTAAATATGCTCATAACTCGACTAATATCATAGATAGAAGGTTCTAGTCTTCGGCAATCGATTCAGCGGACAATTTTACATATTCCAGTGTATTTTGAGTCCATAACTTCTACCAGGAAAGAAGTTAGCACAATGCAGTTTACATTAAATATTTCCATACCTACCCCTTGCTTCAAAATTTTCGACAAAAAAAATCATTTTTGACATAAAAATTGCTCAAAATTTGTCTGGAGGGGTTTTTTCATGCGAAAAATCGACCGGCCTAGTCTGTTTTTGTATAAAATCATTTTTTCTCCCTAAATTGAAGTCATGAAATTTTCGAAAATCCACTTTTCAAAACTAAATATGCTCATAGCTCGACTAATATCATAGATAGAAGGTTCTAGTCTTCGGCAATCGATTCAGCGGACAATTTTACATATTCCAGTGTATTTTGAGTCGATAACTCCGATTAGGAAAGAAGTTAGCACAATGCAGTTTACATTAAATATTTCCATACCTACCCCTTGCTTCAAAATTTTCGACAAAAAAAATCATTTTTGACATAAAAATTGCTCAAAATTTGTCTGGGGGGGTTTTTTCATGCAAAAAATCGACTGGCACAGTCTGTTTTTGTATAAAATCATTTTTTCTCCCTAAATTGAAGTCATGAAATTTTCGAAAATCCACTTTTCAAAACTAAATATGCTCATAGCTCGACTAATATCATAGATAGAAGGTTCTAGTCTTCGGCAATCGATTCAGCGGACAATTTTACATATTCCGCTGTATTTTGAGTCCATAACTCCGACCAGGAATGAAGTTAGCACAATGCAGTTTACATTAAATATTTCCATACCTACCCCTTGCTTCAAAATTTTCGACAAAAAAAATCATTTTTGACATAAAAATTGCTCAAAATTTGTCTGGGGGGGTTTTTTAATGCGAAAAATCGACCGGCCTAGTCTGTTTTTGTATAAAATCATTTTTTCTCCCTAAATTGAAGTCATGAAATTTTCGAAAATCCACTTCTCAAAACTAAATATGCTCATAACTCGACTAATATCATAGATAGAAGGTTTTAGTCTTCGGCAATCGATTCAGCGGACAATTTTACATATTCCAGTGTATTTTGAGTCGATAACTCCGATTAGGAAAGAAGTAGCACAATGCAGTTTACATTAAATATTTCCATACCTACCCGTTGCTTCAAAATTTTCCACAAAAAAAATCATTTTTGACATGAAAATTGCTCAAAATTTGTCTGGGGGGGTTTTTTCATACAAAAAATCGACTGGCACAGTCTGTTTTTGTATAAAATCATTTTTTCTCCCTAAACTGAAGTCATGAAATTTTCGAAAATCCACTTTTCATACTAAATATGCTCATAACTCGACTAATATCATAGATAGAAGGTTCTAGTCTTCGGCAATCGATTCAGCGGAAAATTTTACATATTCCAGTGTATTTTGAGTCCATAACTTCTACCAGGAAAAAAGTTAGCACAATGCAGTTTACATTAAATATTTCCATACCTGCCCCTTGCTTCAAAATTTTCGACAAAAAAAATCATTTTTGACATAAAAATTGCTCAAAATTTTTCTGGAGGGGTTTTTTCATGCAAAAAATCGACTGGCACAGTCTGTTTTTGTATAAAATCATTTTTTCTCCCTAAATTGAAGTCATCAAATTTTCGAAAATCCACTTTTCAAAACTAAATATGCTCATAACTCGACTAATATGATAGATAGAAGGTTCTAGTCTTCGGCAATCGATTCAGCGGACAATTTAACATCTTCCGCTGTATTTTGAATTCATAACTCCGATTAGGAAAGGAGTTAGCACAATGCAGTTGACATTAAATATTCCCATACCTACCCCTTGCTTCAAAATTTTCGACAAGAAAAATCATTTTTGACATAAAAATTGCTCAAAATTTGTCTGGAGGGGTTTTTTCATGCAAAAAATCGACTGGCACAGTCTGTTTTTGTATAAAATCATTTTTTCTCCCTAAATTGAAGTCATGAAATTTTCGAAAATCCACTTTTCAAAACTAAATATGCTCATAACTCGACTAATATCATAGAAAGAAGGTTCTAGTCTTCGGCAATCGATTCAGCGGACAATTTTACATATTCCGGTGTATTTTGAGTCTATAACTCCGATTAGGAAAGAAGTTAGCACAATGCAGTTTATATTAAATATTTCCATACCTACCCCTTGCTTCAAAATTTTTGACAAAAAAAATCATTTTTGACATAAAAATTGCTTAAAATTTGCCTTTAGAGGTTTTTTCATGCGAAAAATCGACCGGCACAGTCTGTTTTTGTATAAAATCATTTTTTCTCCCTAAATTGAAGTCATGAAATTTTCGAAAATCCACTTTTCAAAACTAAATATGCTCATAACTCGACTAATATCATAGATAGAAGGTTGTAGTCTTCGGCAATCGATTCAGCGGACAATTTTACATATTCCAGTGTATTTTGAGTCGATAACTCCAATTAGGAAAGAAGTTAGCACAATGCAGTTTACATTAAATATTTCCTACCTAAATATACCTACCCCTTGCTTCAAAATTTTCGACAAAAAAAATCATTTTTGACATAAAAATTGCTCAAAATTTGTCTGGAGGGGTTTTTTCATGCGAAAAATCGACCGGCCTAGTTTGTTTTTGTATAAAATCATTTTTTCTCCCTAAATTGAAGTCATGAAATTTTCGAAAATCCACTTTTCAAAACTAAATATGCTCATAACTCGACTAATATCATAGATAGAAGGTTCTAGTCTTCGGCAATCGATTCAGCGGACAATTTTACATATTCCAGTGTATTTTGAGTCGATAACTCTGATTAGGAAAGAAGTTAGCACAATGTAGTTTACATTAAATATTTCCATACCTACCCCTTGCTTCAAAATTTTCGACAAAAAAAATCATTTTTGACATAGAAATTGCTCAAAATTTGTCTGGAGAGGTTTTTTCATGCAAAAAATCGACTGGTACAGTCTGTTTTCGTATAAAATCATTTTTTCTCCCTAAATTGAAGTCATGAAATTTTCGAAAATCCACTTTTCAAAACTAAATATGCTCATAACTCGACTAATATAATAGATAAAAGGTTCTAGTCTTCGGCAATCGATTCAGCGGACAATTTTACATATTCCGGTGTATTTTGAGTCCATAACTCCGATTAGGAAAGAAGTTAGCACAATGCAGTTTACATTAAATATTTCCAATATTTCCTTGCTTCAAAATTTTCGACAAAAAAAATCATTTTT
The DNA here is from genome assembly GCA_963978555.1 of Galerucella nymphaeae. Taxonomy (NCBI): domain Eukaryota; kingdom Metazoa; phylum Arthropoda; class Insecta; order Coleoptera; family Chrysomelidae; genus Galerucella; species Galerucella nymphaeae. The sequence goes on from OZ021704.1 coordinate 5,098,496, forward strand.
GACATAAAAATTGCTCAAAATTTATCTGGAGGGGTTTTCCATGCGAAAAATCGACCGGCACAGTCTGTTTTTGTATAAAATCATTTTTTCTCCCTAAATTGAAGTCATGAAATTTTCGAAAATCCAATTTTCAAAACTAAATATGCTCATAACTCGACTAATATCATAGATAGAAGGTTCTAGTCTTCGGCAATCGATTCAGCGGACAATTTCACATATTCCAGTGTATTTTAAGTCCATAACTCCGATTAGAAGAGAAGTTAGCACAATGCAGTTTACATTAAATATTTCCATACCTACCCCTTGCTTCAAAATTTTCGACAAAAAAAATCATTTTTGACATAAAAATTGCTCAAAATTTGTCTGGAGGGGTTTTTTCATGCAAAAAATCGACTGGCACAGTCTGTTTTTGTATAAAATCATTTTTTCTCCCTAAATTGAAGTCATGAAATTTTCGAAAATCCACTTTTCAAAACTAAATATGCTCATAACTCAACTAATATCATAGATAGAAGGTTCTAGTCTTCGGCAATCGATTCAGCGGACAATTTTACATATTCCGGTGTATTTTAAATCCATAACTTTCACCAGGAAAGAAGTTAGCACAATGCAGTTTACATTAAATATTTCCATACCTACCCCTTGCTTCAAAATTTTCGACAAAAGAAATCATTTTTGACATAAAAATTGCTCAAAATTTGTCTGGAGGGGTTTTTCCATGCGAAAAATCGACTGGTATAGTCTGTTTTTGTATAAAATCATTTTTTCTCCGTAAATTGAAGTCATGAAATTTTCGAAAATCCACTTCTCAAAACTAAATATGCTCATAACTCGACTAATATCATAGATAGAAGGTTCTAGTCTTCGGCAATCGATTCAGCGAACAATTTTACATATTCCAGTGTATTTTGAGTCCAAAACTTCTACCAGGAAAGAAGTTAGCACAATGCAGTTTACATTAAATATTTCCATACCTACCCCTTGCTTCAAAATTTTTGACAAAAAAAATCATTTTTTACATAAAAATTGCTTAAAATTTGCCTGGAGAGGTTTTTTCATGCGAAAAAGCGACCGGCACAGTCTGTTTTTGTATAAAATCATTATTTCTCCCTAAATTGAAGTCATGAAACTTTCGAAAATCCACTTTTCAAAACTAAATATGCTCATAACTCGACTAATATCATAGATAGAAGGTTCTAGTCTTCGGCAATCGATTCAGCGGACAATTTTACATATTCCAGTGTATTTTGAGTTCATAACTCCGATTAGGAAAGAAGTTAGCACAATGCAGTTTACATTAAATATTTCCATACCTACCCCTTGCTTCAAAATTTTCGACAAAAAAAATCATTTTTGACATAAAAATTGCTCAAAATTTGTCTGGAGGGTTTTTTTCATGCGAAAAATCGACCGGCACAGTCTGTTTTTGTATAAAATCATTTTTTCTCCCTAAATTGAAGTCATGAAATTTTCGAAAATCCACTTTTCAAAACTAAATATGCTCATAACTCGACTAATATCATAGATAGAAGGTTCTAGTCTTCGGCAATCGATTCAGCGGACAATTTTACATATTCCGGTGTATTTTGAGTCCATAACTCCGATAAGGAAAGAAGTTAGCACAATGCAGTTTACATTAAATATTTCCATACCTACCCCTTGCTTCAAAATTTTCGACAAAAAAAATCATTTTTTACATAAAAATTGCTTAAAATTTGCCTGGAGAGGTTTTTCCATGCGAAAAAGCGACCGGCACAGTCTGTTTTTGTATAAAATAATTTTTTCTCCCTAAATTGAAGTCATGAAATTTTCGAAAATCCACTTTTCAAAACTAAATATGCTCATAACTCGACTAATATCATAGATAGAAGGTTCTAGTCTTCGGCAATCGATTCAGCGGACAATTTTACATATTCCAGTGTATTTTGAGTCGATAACTCCGATTAGGAAAGAAGTTAGCACAATGCAGTTTACATTAAATATTTCCATACCTACCCCTTGCTTCAAAATTTTCGACAAAAAAAAAATCATTTTTGACATGAAAATTGCTCAAAATTTGTCTGGAGGGTTTTTTTCATGCGAAAAATCGACCGGCACAGTCTGTTTTTGTATAAAATCATTTTTTCTCCCTAAATTGAAGTCATGAAAATTTCGAAAATCCACTTTTCAAAACTAAATATGCTCATAACTCGACTAATATCATAGATAGAAGGTTCTAGTCTTCGGCAATCGATTCAGCGGACAATTTTACATATTCCGGTGTATTTTGAGTCCATAACTCCGATGAGGAAAGAAATTAGCACAATGCAGTTTACATTAAATATTTCCATACCTACCCCTTGCTTCAAAATTTTCGACAAAAAAAATCATTTTTGACATAAAAATTGCTCAAAATTTGTCTGGAGGGGTTTTTTCATGCAAAAAATCGACTGGCACAGTCTGTTTTTGTATAAAATCATTTTTTCTCCCTAAATTGAAGTCATGAAATTTTCGAAAATCCACTTTTCAAAACTAAATATGCTCATAACTCGACTAATATCATAGATAGAAGGTTCTAGTCTTCGGCAATCGATTCAGCGGACAATTTTACATATTCCGGTTTATTTTAAGTCCATAACTCCGATAAGGAAAGAAATTAGCACAATGCAGTTTACATTAAATATTTCCATACCTACCCCTTGCTTCAAAATTTTCGACAAAAAAAATCATTTTTGACATAAAAATTGCTCAAAATTTGTCTGGAGGGGTTTTTTCATGCAAAAAATCGACTGGCACAGTCTGTTTTTGTATAAAATCATTTTTTCTCCCTAAATTGAAGTCATGAAATTTTCGAAAATCCACTTTTCAAAACTAAATATGCTCATAACTCGACTAATATCATAGATAGAAGGTTCTAGTCTTCGGCAATCGATTCAGCGGACAATTTTACATATTCCGGTGTATTTTGAGTCCATAACTCCAATAAGGAAAGAAGTTAGCACAATGCAGTTTACATTAAATATTTCCATACCTACCCCTTGCTTCAAAATTTTCGACAAAAAAAATCATTTTTTACATAAAAATTGCTTAAAATTTGCCTGGAGAGGTTTTTCCATGCGAAAAAGCGACCGGCACAGTCTGTTTTTGTATAAAATAATTTTTTCTCCCTAAATTGAAGTCATGAAATTTTCGAAAATCCACTTTTCAAAACTAAATATGCTCATAACTCGACTAATATCATAGATAGAAGGTTCTAGTCTTCGGCAATCGATTCAGCGGACAATTTTACATATTCCAGTGTATTTTGAGTCGATAACTCCGATTAGGAAAGAAGTTAGCACAATGCAGTTTACATTAAATATTTCCATACCTACCCCTTGCTTCAAAATTTTCGACAAAAAAAATCATTTTTGACATAAAAATTGCTCAAAATTTGTCTGGAGGGGTTTTTTCATGCAAAAAATCGACTGGCACAGTCTGTTTTTGTATAAAATCATTTTTTCTCCCTAAATTGAAGTCATGAAATTTTCGAAAATCCACTTTTCAAAACTAAATATGCTCATAACTCGACTAATATCATAGATAGAAGGTTCTAGTCTTCGGCAATCGATTCAGCGGACAATTTTACATATTCCGGTGTATTTTGAGTCCATAACTCCAATAAGGAAAGAAGTTAGCACAATGCAGTTTACATTAAATATTTCCATACCTACCCCTTGCTTCAAAATTTTCGACAAAAAAAATCATTTTTTACATAAAAATTGCTTAAAATTTGCCTGGAGAGGTTTTTCCATGCGAAAAAGCGACCGGCACAGTCTGTTTTTGTATAAAATAATTTTTTCTCCCTAAATTGAAGTCATGAAATTTTCGAAAATCCACTTTTCAAAACTAAATATGCTCATAACTCGACTAATATCATAGATAGAAGGTTCTAGTCTTCGACAATTGATTCAGCGGACAATTTTACATATTCCAGTGTATTTTGAGTTCATAACTCCGATTAGGAAAGAAGTTAGCACAATGCAGTTTACATTAAATATTTCCATACCTACCCCTTGCTTCAAAATTTTCGACAAAAAAAATCATTTTTGACATAAAAATTGCTCAAAATTTGTCTGGAGGGGTTTTTTCATGCGAAAAATCGACCGGCACAGTCTGTTTTTGTATAAAATCATTTTTTCTCCCTAAATTGAAGTCATGAAATTTTCGAAAATCCACTTTTCAAAACTAAATATGCTCATAACTCGACTAATATCATAGATAGAAGGTTCTAGTCCTCGGCAATCGATTCAGCGGACAATTTTACATATTCCAGTGTATTTTGAGTCGATAACTCCGATTAGGAAAGAAGTTAGCACAATGCAGTTTACATTAAATATTTCCATACCTACCCCTTGCTTCAAAATTTTCGACAAAAAAAATCATTTTTGACATAAAAATTGCTCAAAATTTGTCTGAGGGGGTTTTTTCATACAAAAAATCGACTGGCACAGTCTGTTTTTGTATAAAATCATTTTTTCTCCCTAAATTGAAGTCATGAAATTTTCGAAAATCCACTTTTCAAAACTAAATATGCTCATAACTCGACTAATATCATAGATAGAAGGTTCTAGTCTTCGGCAATCGATTCAGCGGACAATTTTACATATTCCAGTTTATTTTGAGTCGATAACTCCGATTAGGAAAGAAGTTAGCACAATGCAGTTTACATTAAATATTTCCATACCTACCCCTTGCTTCAAAATTTTCGACAAAAAAAATCATTTTTGACAAAAAATTGCCTAAAATTTGCCTGGAGAGGTTTTTTCATGCGAAAAATCGACCGGCACAGTCTGTTTTTGTATAAAATCATTTTTTCTCCCTAAATTGAAGTCATGAAATTTTCGAAAATCCACTTTTCAAAACTAAATATGCTCATAACTCGACTAATATCATAGATAGAAGGTTCTAGTCTTCGGCAATCGATTCAGCGGACAATTTTACATTTTCCAGTGTATTTTGAGTCGATAACTCCGATTAGGAAAGAAGTTAGCACAATGCAGTTTACATTAAATATTTCCATACCTACCCCTTGCTTCAAAATTTTCGACAAAAAAAATCATTTTTGACATAAAAATTGCTCAAAATTTGTCTGGAGGGGTTTTTTCATGCAAAAAATCGACTGGCACAGTCTGTTTTTGTATAAAATCATTTTTTCTCCCTAAATTGAAGTCATGAAATTTTCGAAAATCCACTTTTCAAAACTAAATATGCTCATAACTCGACTAATATCATAGATAAAAGGTTCTAGTCTTCGGCAATCGATTCAGCGGACAATTTTACATATTCCAGTGTATTTTGAGTTCATAACTCCTATTAGGAAAGAAGTTAGCACAATGCAGTTTACATTAAATATTTCCATACCTACCCCTTGCTTCAAAATTTTCGACAAAAAAAATCATTTTTGACATAAAAATTGCTTAAAATTTGCCTGGAGAGGTTTTTTCGTGCGAAAAATCGACTGGCACAGTCTGTTTTTGTATAAAATCATTTTTTCTCCCTAAATTGAAGTCATGAAATTTTCGAAAATCCACTTTTCAAAACTAAATATGCTCATAACTCGACTAATATCATAGATAGAAGGTTCTAGTCTTCGACAATCGATTCAGCGGACAATTTTACATATTCCAGTGTATTTTGAGTTCATAACTCCGATTAGGAAAGAAGTTAGCACAATGCAGTTTACATTAAATATTTCCATACCTACCCCTTGCTTCAAAATTTTCGACAAAAAAAATCATTTTTGACATAAAAATTGCTCAAAATTTGTCTGGAGGGGTTTTTTCATGCGAAAAATCGACCGGCCTAGTCTGTTTTTGTATAAAATCATTTTTTCTCCCTAAATTGAAGTCATGAAATTTTCGAAAATCCACTTTTTAAAACTAAATATGCTCATAACTCGACTAATATCATAGATAGAAGGTTCTAGTCTTCGGCAATCGATTCAGCGGACAATTTTACATATTCCAGTGTATTTTGAGTTCATAACTCCTATTAGGAAAGAAGTTAGCACAATGCAGTTTACATTAAATATTTCCATACCTACCCCTTGCTTCAAAATTTTCGACAAAAAAAATCATTTTTGACATAAAAATTGCTTAAAATTTGCCTGGAGAGGTTTTTTCATGCGAAAAATCGACTGGCACAGTCTGTTTTTGTATAAAATCATTTTTTCTCCCTAAATTGAAGTCATGAAATTTTCGAAAATCCACTTTTCAAAACTAAATATGCTCATAACTCGACTAATATCATAGATAGAAGGTTCTAGTCTTCGGCAATCGATTCAGCGGACAATTTTACATATTCCGGTTTATTTTAAGTCGATAACTCCAATTAGGAAAGAAGTTAGCACAATGCAGTTTACATTAAATATTTCCATACCTACCCCTTGCTTCAAAATTTTCGACAAAAAAAATCATTTTTGACATAAAAATTGCTCAAAATTTGTCTGGAGGGGTTTTTTCATGCAAAAAATCGACTGGCACAGTCTGTTTTTGTATAAAATCATTTTTTCTCCCTAAATTGAAGTCATGAAATTTTCGAAAATCCACTTTTCAAAACTAAATATGCTCATAACTCGACTAATATCATAGATAGAAGGTTCTAGTCTTCGGCAATCGATTCAGCGGACAATTTTACATATTCCAGTGTATTTTGAGTCGATAACTCCGATTAGGAAAGAAGTTAGCACAATGCAGTTTACATTAAATATTTCCATACCTACCCCTTGCTTCAAAATTTTCGACAAAAAAAATCATTTTTGACATAAAAATTGCTCAAAATTTGTCTGGAGGGGTTTTTTCATGCGAAAAATCGACCGGCCTAGTCTGTTTTTGTATAAAATCAGTTTTTCTCCCTAAATTGAAGTCATGAAATTTTCGAAAATCCACTTTTTAAAACTAAATATGCTCATAACTCGACTAATATCATAGATAGAAGGTTCTTGTCTTCGGCAATCGATTCAGCGGACAATTTTACATATTCCAGTGTATTTTGAGTCCATAACTTCTACCAGGAAAGAAGTTAGCACAATGCAGTTTACATTAAATATTTCCATACCTACCCCTTGCTTCAAAATTTTCGACAAAAAAAATCATTTTTGACATAACAATTGCTCAAAATTTGTCTGGGGGGGTTTTTTCATACAAAAAATCGACTGGCACAGTCTGTTTTTGTATAAAATCATTTTTCTCCCTAAATTGAAGTCATGAAATTTTCGAAAATCCACTTTTCAAAACTAAATATGCTCATAACTCGACTAATATCATAGATAGAAGGTTCTAGTCTTCGACAATCGATTCAGCGGACAATTTTACATATTCCAGTGTATTTTAAGTTCATAACTCCGATTAGGAAAGAAGTTAGCACAATGCAGTTTACATTAAATATTTCCATACCTACCCCTTGCTTCAAAATTTTCGACAAAAAAAATCATTTTTGACATAAAAATTGCTCAAAATTTGTCTGGAGGGGTTTTTTCATGCGAAAAATCGACCGGCCTAGTCTGTTTTTGTATAAAATCATTTTTTCTCCCTAAATTGAAGTCATGAAATTTTCGAAAATCCACTTTTTAAAACTAAATATGCTCATAACTCGACTAATATCATAGATAGAAGGTTCTAGTCTTCGGCAATCGATTCAGCGGACAATTTTACATATTCCAGTGTATTTTGAGTCCATAACTTCTACCAGGAAAGAAGTTAGCACAATGCAGTTTACATTAAATATTTCCATACCTACCCCTTGCTTCAAAATTTTCGACAAAAAAAATCATTTTTGACATAAAAATTGCTTAAAATTTGCCTGGAGAGGTTTTTTCATGCGAAAAATCGACCGGCACAGTCTGTTTTTGTATAAAATCATTTTTTCTCCCTAAATTGAAGTCATGAAATTTTCGAAAATCCACTTTTCAAAACTAAATATGCTCATAACTCGACTAATATCATAGATAGAAGGTTCTAGTCTTTGGCAATCGATTCAGCGGACAATTTTACATATTCCAGTGTATTTTGAGTCGATAACTCCGATTAGGAAAGAAGTTAGCACAATGTAGTTTACATTAAATATTTCCATACCTACCCCTTGCTTAAAAATTTTCGACAAAAAAAATCATTTTTGACATAAAAATTGCTTAAAATTTGCCTGGAGAGGTTTTTTCATGCGAAAAATCGACCGGCATAGTCTGTTTTTGTATAAAATCATTTTTTCTCCCTAAATTGAAGTCATGAAATTTTCGAAAATCCACTTTTCAAAACTAAATATGCTCATAGCTCGACTAATATCATAGATAGAAGGTTCTAGTCTTCGGCAATCGATTCAGCGGACAATTTTACATATTCCAGTGTATTTTGAGTCGATAACTCCGATTAGGAAAGAAGTTAGCACAATGCAGTTTACATTAAATATTTCCATACCTACCCCTTGCTTCAAAATTTTCGACAAAAAAAATCATTTTTGACATAAAAATTGCTCAAAATTTGTCTGGAGGGGTTTTTTCATGCGAAAAATCGACCGGCCTAGTCTGTTTTTGTATAAAATCATTTTTTCTCCCTAAATTGAAGTCATGAAATTTTCGAAAATCCACTTTTCAAAACTAAATATGCTCATAGCTCGACTAATATCATAGATAGAAGGTTCTAGTCTTCGGCAATCGATTCAGCGGACAATTTTACATAATCCGCTGTATTTTGAGTCCATAACTCCGACCAGGAATGAAGTTAGCACAATGCAGTTTACATTAAATATTTCCATACCTACCCCTTGCTTCAAAATTTTCGACAAAAAAAATCATTTTTGACATAAAAATTGCTCAAAATTTGTCTGGGGGGGTTTTTTAATGCGAAAAATCGACCGGCCTAGTCTGTTTTTGTATAAAATCATTTTTTCTCCCTAAATTGAAGTCATGAAATTTTCGAAAATCCACTTTTCAAAACTAAATATGCTCATAACTCGACTAATATCATAGATAGAAGGTTCTAGTCTTCGGCAATCGATTCAGCGGACAATTTTACATATTCCAGTGTATTTTGAGTCGACAACTCCGATTAGGAAAGAAGTTAGCACAATGCAGTTTACATTAAATATTTCCATACCTACCCGTTGCTTCAAAATTTTCGACAAAAAAAATCATTTTTGACATGAAAATTGCTCAAAATTTGTCTGGGGGGGTTTTTTCATACAAAAAATCGACTGGCACAGTCTGTTTTTGTATAAAATCATTTTTTCTCCCTAAACTGAAGTCATGAAATTTTCGAAAATCCACTTTTCAAAACTAAATATGCTCATAACTCGACTAATATCATAGATAGAAGGTTCTAGTCTTCGGCAATCGATTCAGCGGAAAATTTTACATATTCCAGTGTATTTTGAGTCCATAACTTCTACCAGGAAAGAAGTTAGCGCAATGCAGTTTACATTAAATATTTCCATACCTACCCCTTGCTTCAAAATTTTCGACAAAAAAAATCATTTTTGACATGAAAATTGCTCAAAATTTGTCTGGGGGGGTTTTTTCATGCAAAAAATCGACTGGCACAGTCTGTTTTTGTATAAAATCATTTTTTCTCCCTAAATTGAAGTCATCAAATTTTCGAAAATCCACTTTTCAAAACTAAATATGCTCATAACTCGACTAATATGATAGATAGAAGGTTCTAGTCTTCGGCAATCGATTCAGCGGACAATTTTACATATTCCGCTGTATTTTGAGTCCATAACTTCTACCAGGAAAGAAGTTAGCACAATGCAGTTTACATTAAATATTTCCATACCTGCCCCTTGCTTCAAAATTTTCGACAAAAAAAATCATTTTTGACATAAAAATTGCTCAAAATTTTTCTGGAGGGGTTTTTTCATGCAAAAAATCGACTGGCACAGTCTGTTTTTGTATAAAATCATTTTTTCTCCCTAAATTGAAGTCATCAAATTTTCGAAAATCCACTTTTCAAAACTAAATATGCTCATAACTCGACTAATATGATAGATAGAAGGTTCTAGTCTTCGGCAATCGATTCAGCGGACAATTTTACATCTTCCGCTGTATTTTGAATTCATAACTCCGATTAGGAAAGGAGTTAGCACAATGCAGTTGACATTAAATATTCCCATACCTACCCCTTGCTTCAAAATTTTCGACAAGAAAAATCATTTTTGACATAAAAATTGCTCAAAATTTGTCTGGAGGGGTTTTTCCATGCAAAAAATCGACTGGCACAGTCTGTTTTTGTATAAAATCATTTTTTCTCCCTAAATTGAAGTCATGAAATTTTCGAAAATCCACTTTTCAAAACTAAATATGCTCATAACTCGACTAATATCATAGAAAGAAGGTTCTAGTCTTCGGCAATCGATTCAGCGGACAATTTTACATATTCCGGTGTATTTTGAGTCTATAACTCCGATTAGGAAAGAAGTTAGCACAATGCAGTTTATATTAAATATTTCCATACCTACCCCTTGCTTCAAAATTTTTGACAAAAAAAATCATTTTTGACATAAAAATTGCTTAAAATTTGCCTTTAGAGGTTTTTTCATGCGAAAAATCGACCGGCACAGTCTGTTTTTGTATAAAATCATTTTTTCTCCCTGAATTGAAGTCATGAAATTTTCGAAAATCCACTTTTCAAAACTAAATATGCTCATAACTCGACTAATATCATAGATAGAAGGTTCTAGTCTTCGGCAATCGATTCAGCGGACAATTTTACATATTCCAGTGTATTTTGAGTCGATAACTCCAATTAGGAAAGAAGTTAGCACAATGCAGTTTACATTAAATATTTCCTACCTAAATATACCTACCCCTTGCTTCAAAATTTTCGACAAAAAAAATCATTTTTGACATAAAAATTGCTCAAAATTTGTCTGGAGGGGTTTTTTCATGCGAAAAATCGACCGGCCTAGTCTGTTTTTGTATAAAATCATTTTTTCTCCCTAAATTGAAGTCATGAAATTTTCGAAAATCCACTTTTCAAAACTAAATATGCTCATAACTCGACTAATATCATAGATAGAAGGTTCTAGTCTTCGGCAATCGATTCAGCGGACAATTTTACATATTCCAGTGTATTTTGAGTCGATAACTCCGATTAGGAAAGAAGTTAGCACAATGTAGTTTACATTAAATATTTCCATACCTACCCCTTGCTTCAAAATTTTCGACAAAAAAAATCATTTTTGACATAAAAATTGCTTAAAATTTGCCTGGAGAGGTTTTTTCATGCGAAAAATCGACCGGCACAGTCTGTTTTTGTATAAAATCATTTTTTCTCCCTAAATTGAAGTCATGAAATTTTCGAAAATCCACTTTTCAAAACTAAATATGCTCATAACTCGACTAATATCATAGATAGAAGGTTCTAGTCTTCGGCAATCGATTCAGCGGACAATTTTACATATTCCAGTGTATTTTGAGTCGATAACTCCGATTAGGAAAGAAGTTAGCACAATGCAGTTTACATTAAATATTTCCATACCTACCCCTTGCTTCAAAATTTTCGACAAAAAAAATCATTTTTGACATAAAAATTGCTCAAAATTTGTCTGGAGGGGTTTTTTCATGCGAAAAATCGACCGGCCTAGTCTGTTTTTGTATAAAATCATTTTTTCTCCCTAAATTGAAGTCATGAAATTTTCGAAAATCCACTTTTCAAAACTAAATATGCTCATAACTCGACTAATATCATAGATAGAAGGTTCTAGTCTTCGGCAATCGATTCAGCGGACAATTTTACGTATTCCAGTGTATTTTGAGTCGATAACTCCGATTAGGAAAGAAGTTAGCACAATGTAGTTTACATTAAATATTTCCATACCTACCCCTTGCTTAAAAATTTTCGACAAAAAAAATCATTTTTGACATAAAAATTGCTTAAAATTTGCCTGGAGAGGTTTTTTCATGCGAAAAATCGACCGGCACAGTCTGTTTTCGTATAAAATCATTTTTTCTCCCTAAATTGAAGTCATGAAATTTTCGAAAATCCACTTTTCAAAACTAAATATGCTCATAACTCGACTAATATCATAGATAGAAGGTTCTAGTCTTCGGCAATCGATTCAGCGGACAATTTTACATATTCCAGTGTATTTTGAGTCGATAACTCCGATTAGGAAAGAAAGTAGCACAATGCAGTTTACATTAAATATTTCCATACCTACCACTTGCTTCAAAATTTTCGACAAAAAAAATCATTTTTGACATAAAAATTGCTCAAAATTTGTCTGGGGGGTTTTTTTCATACAAAAAATCGACTGGCACAGTCTGTTTTTGTATAAAATCATTTTTTCTCCCTAAATTGAAGTCATGAAATTTTCGAAAATCCACTTTTCAAAACTAAATATGCTCATAACTCGACTAATATCATAGATAGAAGGTTCTAGTCTTCGGCAATCGATTCAGCGGACAATTTTAAATATTCCAGTGTATTTTAAGTTGATAACTCCGATTAGGAAAGAAGTTAGCACAATGCAGTTTACATTAAATATTTCCATACCTACCCCTTGCTTCAAAATTTTCGACAAAAAAAATCATTTTTGACATAAAAATTGCTTAAAATTTGCCTGGAGAGGTTTTTTCATGCGAAAAATCGACCGACACAGTCTGTTTTTGTATAAAATCATTTTTTCTCCCTAAATTGAATTTATGAAATTTTCGAAAATCCACTTTTCAAAACTAAATATGCTCATAACTCGACTAATATCATAGATAGAAGGTTCTAGTCTTCGGCAATCGATTCAGCGGACAATTTTACATATTCCAGTGTATTTTGAGTCGATAACTCCGATTAGGAAAGAAGTTAGCACAATGTAGTTTACATTAAATATTTCCATACCTACCCCTTGCTTCAAAATTTTCGACAAAAAAAATCATTTTTGACATAAAAATTGCTTAAAATTTGCCTGGAGAGGTTTTTTCATGCGAAAAATCGACCGGCACAGTCTGTTTTTGTATAAAATCATTTTTTCTCCCTAAATTGAAGTCATGAAATTTTCGAGAATCCACTTTTCAAAACTAAATATGCTCATAACTCGACTAATATCATAGATAGAAGGTTCTAGTCTTCGGCAATCGATTCAGCGGACAATTTTACATATTCCAGTGTATTTTGAGTCGATAACTCCGATTAGGAAAGAAGTTAGCACAATGCAGTTTACATTAAATATTTCCATACCTACCCCTTGCTTCAAAATTTTCGACAAAAAAAATCATTTTTGACATAAAAATTGCTCAAAATTTGTCTGGAGGGGTTTTTTCATGCGAAAAATCGACCGGCCTAGTCTGTTTTTGTATAAAATCATTTTTTCTCCCTAAATTGAAGTCATGAAATTTTCGAAAATCCACTTTTCAAAACTAAATATGCTCATAACTCGACTAATATCATAGATAGAAGGTTCTAGTCTTCGGCAATCGATTCAGCGGACAATTTTAAATATTCCAGTGTATTTTGAGTTGATAACTCCGATTAGGAAAGAAGTTAGCACAATGCAGTTTACATTAAATATTTCCATACCTACCCCTTGCTTCAAAATTTTCGACAAAAAAAATCATTTTTGACATAAAAATTGCTTAAAATTTGCCTGGAGAGGTTTTTTCATGCGAAAAATCGACCGGCACAGTCTGTTTTTGTATAAAATCATTTTTTCTCCCTAAATTGAAGTCATGAAATTTTCGAAAATCCACTTTTCAAAACTAAATATGCTCATAACTCGACTAATATCATAGATAGAAGGTTCTAGTCTTTGGCAATCGATTCAGCGGACAATTTTACATATTCCAGTGTATTTTGAGTCGATAACTCCGATTAGGAAAGAAGTTAGCACAATGTAGTTTACATTAAATATTTCCATACCTACCCCTTGCTTAAAAATTTTCGACAAAAAAAATCATTTTTGACATAAAAATTGCTTAAAATTTGCCTGGAGAGGTTTTTTCATGCGAAAAATCGACCGGCATAGTCTGTTTTTGTATAAAATCATTTTTTCTCCCTAAATTGAAGTCATGAAATTTTCGAAAATCCACTTTTCAAAACTAAATATGCTCATAACTCGACTAATATCATAGATAGAAGGTTCTAGTCTTCGGCAATCGATTCAGCGGACAATTTTACATATTCCAGTGTATTTTGAGTCAATAACTCCGATTAGGAAAGAAGTTAGCACAATGCAGTTTACATTAAATATTTCCATACCTACCCCTTGCTTCAAAATTTTCGACAAAAAAAATCATTTTTGACATAAAAATTGCTCAAAATTTGTCTGGAGGGGTTTTTTCATGCGAAAAATCGACCGGCCTAGTCTGTTTTTGTATAAAATCATTTTTTCTCCCTAAATTGAAGTCATGAAATTTTCGAAAATCCACTTTTCAAAACTAAATATGCTCATAACTCGACTAATATCATAGATAGAAGGTTCTAGTCTTCGGCAATCGATTCAGCGGACAATTTTACATATTCCAGTGTATTTTGAGTCGATAACTCCGATTAGGAAAGAAGTTAGCACAATGTAGTTTACATTAAATATTTCCATACCTACCCCTTGCTTAAAAATTTTCGACAAAAAAAATCATTTTTGACATAAAAATTGCTTAAAATTTGCCTGGAGAGGTTTTTTCATGCGAAAAATCGACCGGCATAGTCTGTTTTTGTATAAAATCATTTTTTCTCCCTAAATTGAAGTCATGAAATTTTCGAAAATCCACTTTTCAAAACTAAATATGCTCATAACTCGACTAATATCATAGATAGAAGGTTCTAGTCTTCGGCAATCGATTCAGCGGACAATTTTACATATTCCAGTGTATTTTGAGTTCATAACTCCGATTAGGAAAGAAGTTAGCACAATGCAGTTTACATTAAATATTTCCATACCTACCCCTTGCTTCAAAATTTTCGACAAAAAAAATCATTTTTGACATAAAAATTGCTCAAAATTTGTCTGGGGGGGTTTTTTCATACAAAAAATCGACTGGCACAGTCTGTTTTTGTATAAAATCATTTTTTCTCCCTAAATTGAAGTCATGAAATTTTCGAAAATCCACTTTTCAAAACTAAATATGCTCATAACTTGACTAATATCATAGATAGAAGGTTCTAGTCTTCGGCAATCGATTCAGCGGACAATTTTAAATATTCCAGTGTATTTTGAGTTGATAACTCCGATTAGGAAAGAAGTTAGCACAATGCAGTTTACATTAAATATTTCCATACCTACCCCTTGCTTCAAAATTTTCGACAAAAAAAATCATTTTTGACATAAAAATTGCTCAAAATTTGTCTGGAGGGGTTTTTTCATGCGAAAAATCGACCGGCCTAGTCTGTTTTTGTATAAAATCATTTTTTCTCCCTAAATTGAAGTCATGAAATTTTCGAAAATCCACTTTTCAAAACTAAATATGCTCATAACTCGACTAATATCATAGATAGAAGGTTCTAGTCTTCGGCAATCGATTCAGCGGACAATTTTACATATTCCAGTGTATTTTGAGTCGATAACTCCGATTAGGAAAGAAAGTAGCACAATGCAGTTTACATTAAATATTTCCATACCTACCCCTTGCTTCAAAATTTTCGACAAAAAAAATCATTTTTGACATAAAAATTGCTCAAAATTTGTCTGGGGGGGTTTTTTCATACAAAAAATCGACTGGCACAGTCTGTTTTTGTATAAAATCATTTTTTCTCCCTAAATTGAAGTCATGAAATTTTCGAAAATCCACTTTTCAAAACTAAATATGCTCATAACTTGACTAATATCATAGATAGAAGGTTCTAGTCTTCGGCAATCGATTCAGCGGACAATTTTAAATATTCCAGTGTATTTTGAGTTGATAACTCCGATTAGGAAAGAAGTTAGCACAATGCAGTTTACATTAAATATTTCCATACCTACCCCTTGCTTCAAAATTTTCGACAAAAAAAATCATTTTTGACATAAAAATTGCTCAAAATTTGTCTGGAGGGGTTTTTTCATGCGAAAAATCGACCGGCCTAGTCTGTTTTTGTATAAAATCATTTTTTCTCCCTAAATTGAAGTCATGAAATTTTCGAAAATCCACTTTTCAAAACTAAATATGCTCATAACTCGACTAATATCATAGATAGAAGGTTCTAGTCTTCGGCAATCGATTCAGCGGACAATTTTACATATTCCAGTGTATTTTGAGTCGATAACTCCGATTAGGAAAGAAGTTAGCACAATGCAGTTTACATTAAATATTTCCATACCTAACCCTTGCTTCAAAATTTTCGACAAAAAAAATCATTTTTGACATAAAAATTGCTCAAAATTTGTCTGGAGGGGTTTTTTCATGCGAAAATTCGACCGGCACAGTCTGTTTTTGTATAAAATCATTTTTTCTCCCTAAATTGAAGTCCTCAAATTTTCGAAAATCCACTTTTCAAAATTAAATATGCTCATAACTCGACTAATATCATAGATAGAAGGTTCCAGTCTCCGGCAATCGATTCAGCGGACAATTTTACATATTTCGGTGTATTTTGAGTCCATAACTCCGACCAGGAAAGAAGTTAGCACAATGCAGTTTACATTAAATATTTCCATACCTACCCCTTGCTTCAAAATTTTTGACAAAAAAAATCATTTTTTACATAAAAATTGCTTAAAATTTGCCTGGAGAGGTTTTTTCATGCGAAAAAGCGACCGGCACAGTCTGTTTTTGTATAAAATCATTATTTCTCCCTAAATTGAAGTCATGAAACTTTCGAAAATCCACTTTTCAAAACTAAATATGCTCATAACTCGACTAATATCATAGATAGAAGGTTCTAGTCTTCGGCAATCGATTCAGCGGACAATTTTACATATTCCAGTGTATTTTGAGTTCATAACTCTGATTAGGAAAGAAGTTAGCACAATGCAGTTTACATTAAATATTTCCATACCTACCCCTTGCTTCAAAATTTTCGACAAAAAAAATCATTTTTGACATAAAAATTGCTCAAAATTTGTCTGGAGGGTTTTTTTCATGCAAAAAATCGACCGGCACAGTCTGTTTTTGTATAAAATCATTTTTTCTCCCTAAATTGAAGTCATGAAATTTTCGAAAATCCACTTTTCAAAACTAAATATGCTCATAACTCGACTAAAATCATAGATAGAAGGTTCTAGTCTTCGGCAATCGATTCAGCGGACAATTTTACATATTCCAGTGTATTTCGAGTCGATAACTCCGATAAGGAAAGAAGTTAGCACAATGCAGTTTACATTAAATATTTCCATACCTACCCCTTGCTTCAAAATTTTCGACAAAAAAAATCATTTTTGACATAAAAATTGCTCAAAATTTGTCTGGAGGGGTTTTTTAATGCGAGAAATCGACTGGCACAGTCTGTTTTTGTATAAAATCATTTTTTCTCCCTAAATTGAAGTCATGAAATTTTCGAAAATCCACTTTTCAAAACTAAATATGCTCATAACTCGACTAATATCATAGATAGAAGGTTCTAGTCTCCGGCAATCGATTCAGCGGATAATTTTACATATTCCGGTGTATTTTGAGTCCATAACTCTGACCAGGAAAGAAGTTAGCACGATGCAGTTTACATTAAATATTTCCATACCTACCCCTTGCTTCAAAATTTTCGACAAAAAAAATCATTTTTGACATAAAAATTGCTCAAAATTTGCCTGGAGGGGTTTTTTCATGCGAAAAATCGACTGGCACAGTCCGTTTCTGTATAAAATCATTTTTTCTCCCTAAATTGAAGTCATGAAATTTTCGAAAATCCACTTTTCAAAACTAAATATGCTCATAACTCGACTAATATCATAGATTAGGTTCTAGTTTCCGGCAATCGATTCAGCGGAAAATTTTACATATTCCAGTGTATTTTGAGTCCAAAACTTCTACCAGGAAAGAAGTTAGCACAATGCAGTTTACATTAAATATTTCCATACCTGCCCCTTGCTTCAAAATTTTCGACAAAAAAAAATCATTTTTGACATAAAAATTGCTCAAAATTTGTCTGGAGGGGTTTATTCATGCGAAAAATCGACTGGCACAGTTCGTTTTTGTATTAAATCATTTTTTCTCCTTAAATTGAAGTCATGAAATTTTCGAAAATCCACTTTTCAAAACTAAATATGCTCATAACTCGACTAATATGATAGATAGAATATAATACTTGTCGACACTTCTCTGATAGTCCATATAACTGACAGTGCTTTGCCTCGACGCCAAAAATGGCGCATTGAAAAGTAATGTGAAATTTCCCTTTAAGAACAATGCACGAGTTTAGAGAAACATTCATTCTATCGAAGACTATCAATAAAAGGGATGAGCTCGAACCTTTTTATTTTCTTGATTTATTTTCTGTCAATAACTTCTATTTTCGTGACATTGCCCTCAAGGAATTCTCTTCATACTTCAGTATTTCTAATATGAAAAATAAATGAAGCTTTGTAATTTTAATTCTAATGGACCAATGAAATTATCTGGGTCATATTCATTTATTCATTCATTTAAATGTCTTTAAATGTTTAAATATTCAATTAAAATATTGCTGATCTAAAACAGAAGATTTGATTCAAATGCAACTTTAATTTTTTGCTTCTTCATCTAATAAAACTTTGTTCCTAACGGGTATCTTTTTTTTACAAATTCAACAATTCATTTTTATATACATTTCAAAAATATTCTTGAGGATGAAAAATAGTTTTTATACGCTCAAAACCAACCTACTAAATATATTTCAAAAAGTTCATGAATCACAACTACAATAAGGATGAATTCGCCAGTAAAAGTAGTCAGAAAAAGAGCGTTGTTACGGTCCCTAAGCGAGTTCAAAACCTTATAAAAAGAGAATGGAATGGCTTCTGTTATTGGATCTCTAACTTGGCTATTACAATTTTGTGTAAAAGTACTTTTGAAAACTATAGCTGGCTGCCTGTTTTCTATGAAGGTCACGTTACAAACATTCACTGGAGTTTCCAGTTTGCTATTGAGTAAAAATTTAGTATGAGCTACATTTTTATATAGGGTAACACTCTAATACTTTTGATTTTCATTCCTAATTGAGAAAGTTCATGAAAAAAAATTTAAGTTGAAAAATGTGATCACCTTTTGTTTTTGTTTGAAAATATACAGTAAAAGGTCTACTAGAGAATTTTTTCAAAGCTCGATAGTGGCAATTTCAAGGATTCACTGTTTGAAACTTTTCAAAATCGATTAATAATTTTGAAACTTCCAAGCTTCTTCATTATACGAACTGGTTATAAATTTATGCAAATTTTTTACAGTAAATTGCCGGGTTTTAGTCTAAACAAAATTTCCTTAGTCCAGCTCATTAGGAGATATCTCCCTCGAAGGCTGTATGTAAAATTGAGTTTTACATTTTTTCATAAAATCCAAGTTAATGTGAAAACTTGAAGATAACTTACACTCGTGAAGAGATGAATACGGTTATTTTTTCCGTATACCCATTATATTAAAAGAGGGTGAAATTCATATTTCATAACCCACCATAGGCGATTGGGTAAACAGTGGGGTAGTCGATTATTCAGCTCAATCAATATTTACGTATCCGAAAATATAATTTGGTTTAATCCAGTTATTGGTATTGCACTGTTGGGTCATAATACTTTAAATCAAAATATCAATACAAAGTTCAGCAAATTGTTAAGGGTGATTTTTTCAATCTATAGAGGCAGTTATTATTATATCATTTTGTTACTCAAAAACCGATTAAAAGGACTATAATGCTATAGAACGCTCAAAATTGTGTAATTATCTGGGGGATATTTTTCTTTTCGGATATAAATAACAAATTGACAAGGTGAATCCTTTCACCGCACTGAACTAAACGAGTCACACATACTTTCAAGTAATTCGATCTTGAAAGCTTTTCTGTATAATAATATGTCTATTATTTTGTTTAGAAAGTTTGACGTGTTCTGATACTCTAGCATAGTTCATTTTGTAAAGTTCGAAGAAACGGTGGCTTGAGTTGATTACACTTCTGAAATTTCTAAGCCGTTTTATATTGTGAAAGGTTTTATACTTATGAATCAGGGTAAGAGCGAACAATGGTAAATGTTCCAAAGCAACCATCAGGTCTCTGTTTACAGCAGCCGCTTTTTAGGCCATTCATCAGATTAAACCTGATGAAGTTTCTCAGAGCAGGTGCATAAGCTGAAACTTTTCCAACTAAAACTTGTTTGTAGAATTCCATTAGTTTGAAGTAATTTCTCTTTATTTTATGTTTTATTTATATTCTTAATTTGAGCTTAATCTACACAATTCTATCTTTTTAGCCTTCACATTGACCACTATAACCTATCAAATGGGTGACCCACCTTAGCCATATTATTTTGTAAAACTCACATTAAGCAAGCAAAAACCTATCTTCTGTGAACCTCTCCAAATAAACATTTGTGATGTTTTTGCTTGGATTTTGTACTCCTGTTTCAACACAGTCAAATTTTCCCTGATTTGAGTCATATTCTGTTTTATATCGATCCTGAGACTGTCCCGCTTTTTATTAAATTGCTTGAACAGTTAAAAGTATGGCATGTATCTGAATGGGATTTGTGGATCTATAAATTGCATTCACTGCAAAGTATGTCTTTAAAAAGAGACTCTTTTTCACTGGCTTTTTTTCCGATTGAGCACATAATACAGGTATATAGGGTGTACATTTTTAAAAGTATTTTATGACTTTTATCACATTATTGCGTTCATTCCCCTTATTTTTTTGCTGGCGCTTGATGTATTCGCTTATCGCATTCGCTTCAGCCCAGCATTACCCATCATATTCTTTCCTCTACCTCTTTTTGACAGCTTTGTTTTATTTCCTCTAAAACTTTATGACACAAAATAGCTGTCTATTTATTATAATTCAAATTAAATTTTCACAACTTCTTTGTTAGTCTCTGTAATATACATCACCAGAAACTAATAAATGTGCATATATATTATATATATATATATATTATGTATGAACATATGTATTGATTTTCTGTATTTTTTGGTAAAATGAGAACCTCAAAAAAACAACTTGCCGATTTCTGTATCGACACAAACGATTGACAAAACAACACAAGAAAAATACAGTCAGTAGAGAATTGTAAGCCGACCAAACCTTCCGCATCTGTCATCGCCTTTGCAAAGTATACAATGAAACCTTTTGATCCAAAAAGGTTATTCATCAGTCTCCAATAGCAAGGGAAGAGACTGAACTTTCTCAACGATATTCACTTATACAAGTGAAAAATGGCTGGTGATTAATTTAAATGCTGATAAGTAAAACTATTTTTTCGATTTATATATGGGAAATTGTTATTATTCATAAAAAGTTCATCAAAGTTGTCATAAGCTATGTTAATTGTAAGGAAAAGCTTGTTTTTCATCTGATCCCGAATAACTATCAACGTATAAAAAATTACTTTTTTCTATGAATAATTCTGCATGATTTTGGGGTGGATTTCCTATAAAAACAAAGCTCTGTAGTTTCTCCGTTCAATGCATATTTTCAAACTTTGGCTAACGGCCAAGATAGTTACATTTTAACAGCTCTTTTGTTCTTGTCAACCACACTGGAATAAGTTTTTGTTTCAAACCAAAAATCCTGTGATATAACTTCTGCATGTTATTACAGTTATCCTACATTTGTTAAAGAAGTTATATAGAATGGCACTCCACAACACAAACGATTCTGTCATCCATGAATGTAAAGCAACTGGAACAATGCGAATACTTAGGAATTGGAAATACACTGGCAGCTATGTTACTTATTTTCGGACACAATGATATATGATTTATGTATAATTATTGATGTTATTTCATGTCAACATACAAATCTGTTCCGTAACTATACTCTTTACCAGTATGTACATGCTCTCCACTAGCTGTCTGTTTTCAAATCAAAATTTAGCAGGTTTTGTCGTATCCCCAATGTCTGCAAGAAAGTTTTGCGTCGTAAAGCTCCATTTTGTGCAGGTATCTTCTTATCGGGTTGTGTTCAATGTCTGCGCCTCTTCGGTTGTTTGTTCCCACGGTTCTTTAATAAATGTTTTCCCGTGCTGCATAAGAAAGACTTCATTACACTCCTCAATTTGTTTTCGTGTTTTACAGTCCATTATGTCTCCTCGGATGACAGATTTAGTAGTTGATGATCCCTCTCTGGCCAAATAATCAGCAGTTTTTCTCCTTATTCCTCTACCAATCTATTTATATCTCTTGTGTTTATGGAATACACATTCTCTTGTAATAATCTATCTCGCACAGTAAATAGATTTCCGCTTGCGATATGAAAATGTTTGTTTCTTCCCTCATTGTATTCCAGCACTAGCTCTTATTTTGTACTAAGTCCGTCTGTATAAACCAGATCTCTTTCAACAGCTTTCCTTTGACAATTTTTAATTTTTTTTTTAATTTGACGTTTCTGCGTTACGAATGATTTACTGTATCCACCATCATATTCGAGGAGATTATTATTTATTTGCTAATGTCACTAATAATGTTTGTGCCTCATGAAGTCTGCTAGATTTGAAAAGCCTCTATTAATAGACACAAGGTTTTGATCTGGATTTTATCACCCTGGGAAACAATATCGTGTTAAGGCTCTCGCTGTTTTATTGTTGTTTGTTTTGCTTCAAAATATTACTAAAGATTTATGATATTAAAATAATGTCTAGCTAATATTTCACAATGTATTTGCAAAATAATGTATCCAATAGCTACAAAATGCTAATACAAATTAATGTTTCGTTTATTGCTTGAGGCGCAAGTGAATTTTTTTTTCAATTGATTTCACTCCAAATTATAACAACAAGAACGAGCCACTCAGGCTGTAGCGAATTAAAAACGACCAGGCAGATTTAGTGAATATTTATATTTACAAAATCCGTAGGCAGCACCATTTTGAGCTAATTGATTTGTTTTGAAATTTTCGGGTGGGAATTATATTTTTCAATATAAAATACCCTACTCTTCAAAAGTATCACACAGCCGAAATTTTGCCTCGAGTCTAAGTTTTTTTTTTGTTGGATAAGTGGATGAATTATTATGATGATGATTATTTTTTTCACGGTATTGGTTGATGTAGAGGGAAGACAGGTAACATACACATTTTTCGATTTTCTATTTTTGTTATTATGGTTCAAATATCCCCAAAACATACCAATAGGTATACAGTGCGACATAAAATTGCCCTTATCTCTTAAACCATGTCATAAGAGGATTTGATATCTCAAAAAATGTTCACAAAGGCCAATTGTGGCATTTATAACTGAATAAAGTTTTACTTATACATTTAACTTAGTCGGTACCTGAGTTCACAAGTATGTTGTAGACTTGTATATCACGCTAAAAAGTGTGCAATTATGGTCAAAATATTACTAATTTCCAATCAGCAGTTTAGTAATTGTAAATAAATAGTTATTTATGCAAGTGCAAAAAGTGAGTGTTTTTTGCACGCGACGTGAAATTGTCCAACGAGGTCTTTAAGCCGAGTTGGACAACACGTCAAGTGCAAAAAACACGTTTTGCAAGAGTTGCATACAATATTTTTTCTAAATTCATGCAAAAACTGGAAAATTAGAATATAAATATGTTAAGAACCTAACCTAACCTAATCAAAGTCAACCCGCTCTTCTTTTTTTGTATCTTTATGGCCTCCACCTTGTCAGCACTCAATCATAGCTGGTTTTCGCCTTGACCATTTAAATTTTAAATAATTAAAGATTTTTGCAATAATTGTAACTCGTTGAGACTAAGTAGTAAGATATACATATATTATTGTTGTATTAAAGCAGGATCAGATACTTGCTATGGATTTTTATTTAATTTAAATGTTTATGTTTGTCATTAATCATCACAAAACTGACACAAGAATGACAGATGAGTGCAATAAAGTACCACTTTTTCCATTAAATGTGGTTCACAAAAGTGTTGTTTTTTGCATGAATGTAGAAAAAAATCATTATTCATTCCCAACTTTAGAGCCCTATAGTTCGTTAACGAAGGGCGTAAAGAAAGAAAAAATTTTATATGAAATACCATCATTATTTTTAGTCTTTCTACCTCCCAACACCCTGTATATCCAAATATGGGATGATATCATTTTTTGTAAAGGTTTGAAATTCATATGACATCCTGAAATTCATAATTTGCCTAATATAAATACGAATGGGTGTGTAAAATTACAGCTGAATTAAATTTAATAAAGTTAAGTTCCGGTCGGTCAAACGAATACTTTAGCTTGATTAACTAAACAAAAAGAGACAGCATATTTCTCTCATTCGTAATAGAGACAACCGCAGTTGATGAACTATGTAGAGGGTAGACAGATATGGTGATATAAGCATAAGGGCAAATTCATTATTTTGGAGTAATATGTATATTCCGCGTTTGCCTTTGATATAATTAAATATTTTTTCGCACAAAGCAAGATAAGTAAATATGTAAATTCTTCATAACTGTTTCGAATGAATATTTTAAGCTGAATAAACATACCGTTGTGGGTGGAACAAACAGTCAAAGTAAGTCAGAAAACAAAAAAGGAAATAGCGCGTATCCGCGTGTCATCCGTTGGCAGTGATATTCAAATTTCTACAATTATTGCTCATCAACATTTCAAGTAGTTTCACCTTTACAGTATATCAAATAATCTAAAATTTATGTATAAATTTGATCTGAGAAAACTATTTTAAATTCAATAAAATCAAGTTTAAAATTTGTAATTCCTTGCAGGGAAATGGAAAGGTTATTTATCACCATCAATACTGTGCCTTCTTCTCTCAATCGTATATTTCGAAAGCTGATAAAAACTTCTTTTCACTTACCTACTGGTAATCTATTGCCGAATCTTATCTCTATAATTTATTTGTAACGTCGGCGATTACGATGGAAAATTTCAACTTTCAATCTGTTACGAACTCATAAGTCTTTGATGATAAAGTGTTGTCAAAGTTATCAATTTGATGTATTTCTCCAAAGATAGCCAATATTCTTACCATTAACAGGGACAAAAATTTAATACTAGCTACATCGAATTTTGAGAATAACTTTTGTACTATTTTTAATGGCAGACAAAGACAACGTCGGGATTCAGAAGCGAATACTGTATGATCCATTAAGTAATAAGCTTATAATTTATAGTTTTAATAATCTGTAATTAGCGCAATTTGCCAATTTTGTGAAATTATTCAACTAATGGGTATTCCAGATTTCGTTTTGAATACTTAATGGATCAACAATGGCTCAACACCGTTTCTCTTTCCACTTTTATCTTCGACAATTCCACTAATCTATAATAATTCCCATTTTTGAGTGAAAAATTCGTAATATACTATTGACTAAATGGGAAGGAAGATAAAAATAGAAGGTCGTTTAGAATCATTCGCATATCTCCGAGATAAAGCTTTGGAGAATGTATTAACCACAGTGTCAACAACATCCATGTCAATGTCAACAACAAAATCTGTATCAGTAAAGAGGTATGTCTACTGGACCAATTGTATACAGGGTGTTTTCAAATGACACTTACAACGTTTGCATGTGGATACCTCTCGTAAAATTGGACAAAATTATGTAAAGGTGGTGTTAAAGTTATGAAAACTTGAATAAATTCATCTCATAATATAAAATGTAGCAGACATGGAAATTATTTATTAATATTCGTAGCCCTCAGAAGAACACTTGAACGTAACGTATAAAAAATTGTTTCCCTGACAACTATGTTTACTTGATTTGTTTTCGTACGAAGATGCTAGGTATTTACCATAAAGAAATTATAGTGGGATTGTAAAATCCTTTGGAAGTAGTTTATCCCGGGAACAACAATAACGATCAATACGTGTTTGCATTACACAACAGAGAAACAGTAATAAAACTTATTACAGTTTTCCGTTTACATGCAATCGGCTTTAGACAGTAAGAAATGGTTTGGATGTAATAAATGGAGTACTGGGTATTTCCTGGTCGCTGTTGTTTTAAATGAACGTTTTAAAATTCATTTCGTGTACATAGTATTTATTTTGTTCGCTCCAAAGACAATCACTTTTATTATATACCCATTTCAGGAGAAATTTGAAGTTTTCAATAATGATTTTTACTGGATTGATGATTTTATACAATATCTACGAATTAAAACATCATAATGTAATTTATTGACCAAAATAGGACAATTCAAGTCTTGCTACTAATTTTTGTAAGATAATACCATCATCAGGCTGTGAAAGATAGAAATATGGTAGACTAAATAAATGAGAATACAAATACAATTGCATCACAAGTATATTTTCCACTATACTTCTTCTTTTGGATGAAGAGTATTTCTATTGTTGATTCCTCTATTAATGTCTTCTGATCGTTATCTTCTATTAGTTCTTCATCTTCATCCAAGAAATGTGGTTCAGTTAATAGTTTCTTCAAGTTCTCTACCCATATTTGTTCATAATGGTGTTCTCTTTCTGTCAGCCTTTATTCCTCGTTTTTTATTTATTTCCTTTTGTCCCTATTTGTTTTGTTGTTTTCGTACTTCTCCTCTACTTTTCTGTTTTAATTTCACTCACATAATATTATCTATCCACTCTTCTTGCATGTCCTTTAGATTACTTAGTTTTTAATCATTTTAATCTTATGAGCTTCTCGGAGTAATGAAAGTTAATGTTACAGCAAGAGAAAAACTTAAAATGTTGAAATAAAATGAGAAAGCTAGAAATAACAACAACTGCGAATTAAATAAGTTGTTGGCATGTAAAGCTACATAAAAAAAACAGTAATAGCTATTTAAAAAAACTGCAATTTTTACCTCCACTATCTTTTGATTGCGTGTACAGTTTTTTTAGTCTATGAACTTTTTATATGCTACGTTCGTAACTCCTAATTAACTGGAGTTTTAAATAATAATTTTAAATCACAGTAAGATGAGTGTAAATTTCAAAGCACTTTTAAAAATAAAAGTAATGGCTCGAATGGTGACCTATTTGGCATGGAACTGGTAAGTGCATTACATTGTAAGCACATTTTATTAACAGAAAACTCAGTCGAGGATATTGTAGAATGTTTAGAGTAATATCGGTTGGAATCAAGCTACTAAAGATCACTCATATTTTATAAAAATGAGTGCAGGTCAGAAAATGTAATTATTCGTCTACCTCCATCCAAAGTATGCATATCCTGTCCTCATTGTAGATACCAAAGATGTATTTTGATGTTTTTCATTATCTATTACTTGAATACTTTGACGTTCCACTTTATACACATATTTTTCAAAAGCACTATAATAATATTTATCGCCAATTAAAGACTGCTCTTTATATTAGAAGCCTTTTGTTATCACTGAATGGTCGAGGTATTTCCTTAATCCATAGACATCGCATTATACAGTGGGCGTTTATCGTCTTCCACATCCCTCGCTTTATTTTCTGGTGGAAAAATTTTAACGACACTGTGTATTTTTACTTTAATTAAAACGCAATAAAAAGTTGCTCTCTCCTCAACTGGCCAAACTGACATTTATCGCCATTATAGTTATGAATTATCTGTAGCTGACATATACATATGTAATGGGAGGAATAAGTAGATATAATAACTGCTCAATGGTGTCTTAATTGCTCTTGGTGTGATAGGCAACGACCCTAACTGCTTTAAATTAACGTAAAATTCTCCAATGAACCTAAACTATGTTAGCTCAACAAAATATTTAAGATAGAAAAAAGTTATTTGTATATTTTAGTGATAAATATTTATCAAAACTAACTAAAACTGCTTAAACTGAAATTATATTCAACATTCCTTATTTTTATTTACTGTAGCTTAGAGGCAGAGTAATTGCTAACTTTATTTTACAATAATAACTTAATAAGCTCTAAACTATTAACGGAAAACTCATAATCTTGACTATGTACACCACAATGGTGTGCAGTTAATTTTTAACCACTTCTTACCTACAAATGCAATAGGCATATTATACTAAGACGCCTCAAAAACCAAAGAAGGATCAGGATGTGGAGTCTGCTCTAAGAATTAAGTTGAGAATTAACCAGAAAAGGAATTTCTTGCAAAAACATAATAATCTGCACTGGCAGCAGACAAGCTCTATTAGCTTTGAATAGACAACGTGTTGCATCAAGGATAGTATTGGAGTTCCATCAAGATTTAGCCAACGCCTTGGTATATAACAATATTATCCTGAGGTGGGTTAAAGGGTACGACAGGAGCTTTGCCGATTCTTTAGCCAGGGAAGCTGCTGCACTAAGACGCTCAGCTCCCAGCGACACCTACGGCCTGACGTCTTCGCCAATTGCGGAATTAACCACCCTTGCTCAAAGGAAATGAGAGGAAATCAAGAGATGCAGTTTTGCTTGAACTACAAGACAAAACTGTCAGTCATGTCTTTTTGCTAGTGCCTGGAAAAATCATTAATGAGAGTATGTTGTCTGTGAGTTTCGGTCTACACCTGGAAAGGACAGGATGAACGATGACCTAGGAGGACAACTTCTCGGGAAGGAGTACAGTGACCTAAGAGCTGTCTGTGCCATAATTGGTATATCCAATACAGACTTTAGATAATAACCGTCCAAGATGGCGAAAAAGTAACTTCCTACGCACTTCTATGATATGGATATTAAATGAAAGGGTGGACTAAATGGTAAGCGGGGTCGTGTGCAGGTTTGATGCGACTTAATGAGGAGATAATTAACATTTATTCAGTATTTCATATTCTCATAACAATAATTATACCTACATTAAACCATAATCTCTTATAATTTGGTGATGAGAGGTACAAAGGGATTGTTTGGTGTCTTGTGACACAAGAAGTGTCAGTCGAACACTTTTACCCTTATCCCATCTGCTTGACACGCGATAAAGAATTTCGTTTCAAAACATATTTTCAAGTTTAATGGGAAATCGGAAAACCTCAGTGCTGCTTTAATCGAAAATAACGGAGTGGTTATTTCGCTTACGATCCACAACAAGAATAATTGAATTGGAATAAATATACACTATTCACGAGTTTTCAAAACTAAACTTAATAAGATCGATCACTTCTAAGGAGAAACAAGTAATGCATATATCATATTTAACTGGAGGTTCACGAACCGGAATTAAGTGATACATTTCACTTGTATATTTCATGAGAAATTTTAGTATCTGAAGATTAGGGTGAGAAATCTTATAGCATGGAGAATTTATTGAAAATATTTATTAATTGAGTATGATGATGGATGTTATTATCATATTCCTTAACTCTAAATGCAACTACTTTTGTGAAATTGTTATTTTTGAAAAGGACATTTTGATTGTATCTATCTGTATAAATGTATATTATAAAGAGTAAATTTAAGCCCTGATGGTAGCTGCAATATCCCGTAATAGAAATTTCGAGAGGAGCAAACTTTAGTTATTATTAGTAATTAGTTGCATCTTCAAGTTTTAATTGCACCAAAATAGAAAATTTGTGACATACTTCGTACTCTACGAACATATTTTATGAAAACTCGATCTAAGAGTGTTTGAAACTTCAGAGACAATATTCTAACGTGGCGGATGTTTCATATTCCTAAAATTACGAAAGTAGCAAGTAATCCTGAATTTTAGCAATTTATTCCAGACAATTAATAAAGAACAAATTAAAACCTGCATAAACTGTTCAAACAGAACTTTTGAGGTATAAATAAGCCGAAATAAAATTTTAATTAAAGATTTTGAAATGCATTTATCAAGCTAAATTAAATAACTTTCAGGGAAAAGATATCGAGGCAATTAAAGCACTGGTATTGTTAACATAAATTTTATAAACATGATAGATCCGGTTATTGAATTGGTTTTCCACCGTTCAGCTACGGAGCATACTAGTTTACCGTATGTTTTTCATTCCCTATAAACCGATATCGAAACCATTTTTCAAGAAATTTTTATCTTCCAATCAATAATTATTTTAGGCATTATTATTAATTGAAAAAACAGTGTTGAGGTTTAAATTTACCATACAAGTTTCCATTTTGTGATGACATACGTTGTCTAGCACGCCAAGCTTTGGGCTGTCAGAAAATGATGTTAAGGGATCTATCTCTATCTCTTCACTCCTAAGTACTTCAGTAGCATCCACAATAAAATAATCTACTTTTTTGGGTGAGAAATGAGCAGATGTGAACCACCATAGACTCTTGCAGTTTGCATTGAATGGCCGAATAGACCCACAAACTCAATCTTACATATCTCCTTTATTTATTATCAAAGGTTCAAGTCCATTTGGCCCCAAAATTGGGATAAACTGCCTCTGTCACAGATATGGCTTAAATCTAAGATGTATTCGAGGCGTCCTTTTTATCTGGATCCAATAAAACTTTTTACATCTTATAAATTGCAAAAAAAATTTAACTCCTGAAATCTTCTATTTCATATCAAAAGTTTATTTTCTGTTTTTTTTGGGGCATTGATTTATGTGGTATTCGATTTATACATATATTTAAGTTAACAACAGATAAGGGGCTTTGAAGAGTTTTAAAATCATTTGCTCAAGAAAGGAAAAAAACAATAATAGTGAGAAAGTTGGAAGTTGTTGCCACAAAGTAAATCCCTTCAGCATCCTTCACCTATATCTCCTTGTGCTGGGAAATGGTGAATAGAATAGGGTAGGCAAGTTAAATATTGTACTGTAAACTTGAAACAGTAAGAGACAGTGTACACTACTTGTACTTCTCCATTTCCCAATCTCGCGAACCCTGATACCAACAATTATTCTTCTTATTTGGAAAACTAACGAAGCTAGAACAGCTCATGAAATACGACTGTAACAACTTCAAAACCACAGACCACATAATATGACCACTTCAAAACCAGTGAAATAATGAGTTATAACACGTTAGTATATCAAAATAAACCTTTACAAACCACTAAAATAAAATTATTTCCCATCTCGGAAACGTACTGTATAATTTCAATTAGGGTTAGCACAAAATGTAGTGATTTTATACCACAAAAGACCAGTGCCGTTCCTGGCGGGTATGCAGCGAATGCCCCGCACGCAGGCGCCCAAGTTAAGGGGCGCCAAATTCAACTATTCGCTACTCTTGCAAAAACGCACTTCCAATTGGAAGAAAAATCGACATTAAAGGTATTAAAAATCAAATTATAGCAAAGCTGTAAACTTTGATTACAGGAAGAAACAGTAAACTAATAAAAGAAGTAACTTCTACACTTTGCTTCTACAACTTTAAACCTCAAACTAAAAATGATTATAAAAATTGGCCTTATCATCAAAATTTAAGCATAGTATACAGGGTGCGGCAGTTAAACAGTCAATTAGAAATATCTCAAGAACTGAAGGTATCTGAGTTAGGAAAATTAGCATCAAGGTGTTTTGAATAATGAGCTATTTAATGAAAGTATTGCCGTCACCATTCTACTTCCGGTAATACCAGAAGTTGCACATAACTTTGTAGTTTTCAATGGAAGACCCTGTATATTTTCCAATTTTAGGAATATTTACGTTATTCTGAACATTTTTTGTTGATATTTCCCTTTGCTCATTTTGAACCGTTATTGAGTTGTAATGTTTTTAATATGAGAATTACACTTTTTTACCATGTACTTACATAAAATTCAATACCCTCTAATATAATTTGAATAATAGTTTGAATTTTCTACAAACTATTTACCACATACCGCTTCATCGTTTACTCTGTGAAGTCAGCTTTTTTATTATACAGGGTTCTGTAAAAACCCATTGAATTTACATGGTAAAAAAATGCAATTCTCATATAAAAAACATTACAACTCAATAACGGTTCAAAATAGGTATAGGGAAATATATCATCAAAAAATGTTCAGAATAACGTAAATATTTCTAAAATTGAAACATATATAGGGTCTTCCATTAAAAGTTACAAAGTTATGTGCAACTTCCGGTAAAACCGGAAGTAGAATGGTGACGGCAATATTTTCATTAAATAGCTCATTATTGAATACTCCTCCATGCCAATTTTCATAACTCAGATACCTTCAGTTCTCGAGATATCTCTAATTGACCGTTTATCTGCCGCACCCTGTATAGGGGCGCGCAAAAATATTCTTGCACGCAGGCGTTCGCCACCCGAGGAACGGCACTGCAAAAGACACACCACACCACACATCTAACTTTTCCCTATAATTTAACTTTTTGGCGGTAGCGCTTATCGGCGCTACCACCAAAATTTTAAATGTGCGGTTTAAGCTTGGAAATTATTAGTTGGGAGTTTTGGAACGGCTTACGATATTTGACACCGATACAACAAGGTCAATGAAAAGTAGAAGCTAACTTGCATTTCCAAAGAGTGAATAACACATTTTTTTAATTAATATAATGAGGGCATCTAATTTTAATGAAAAAAGTCAAAAAAACAGGTAAGTAATAAATTTGCAATACAAACCATGACAAAGATGTTAGCATAGGGCAAACAAAGCTCATTGCTCTGTAACGCGCCTAATTATATGCTAGAGGTAAACATAAACTTAAGTGACAAGACAAACAATATTATTCAATTAACAGGTCAATCAACAAAGCATATATCAATGAATAACAGTTGATTCAGTTCAAGTTAAGGAATAACTATTTCATAAAATAAAGTTGCAGTTAGCTTGGAGTATTTTTTTTTCCGAACTGTCACTATCAAGCAAACTCATATACATAAAATAAGGATAAAAAACACAAAAGGATTTGCAGAGCACGTAAAAATCATTACAGCAACAACGAAAATTACTGAACACTAAACACATTTTCACCCAATTTCTCAAATTATTGACAGGCCAAAATTACACCCTTCTTTATTCATCATCTTCTAAACCATTTATAACTTTCCAACACATTTTAAACTTGAAATTTCCAACTAATTTTAATAAGACATAATTAACTGGAACAATTCATCAATTTCTATTACGGAAATATATGGATATGGGGAATAATACATAACTTAGAAGTTGTAGTAAAAAATTTATAAAAATTATTTGAACCTACCTCAATAGATTGATTCAAAATTTTAGGGCGCTTTGTGTCTGAAAAGAATCGCGTGACACATGTGTCTCTTTTATAGAAATTAGTTAGGTTGTCACACATAAGGTAAAATGTTGTTAAACCTTCAGACTGAGGGTAGCAAATGTGAAATAAATCTATCAAAAATTTGAAATTGGTTTGATTGCAAAGTTCAATTAAATGTTTTTTTCGTGAATGGAAGAACACAAGCGAACAATACTCAAAACAATGAAAACCGATTACTCAAACGAGGGCAGCGACAGCTACAATTCCATCATTAGCATCCCCAACCACAGAGTTTTGTTTGTGTTTGTGTTTTTTCATCTTAGCTACCTGCGTTGGGTCATAAACAATCTAAAGTCAGACCTAATTCATTTCTATTAAGCTCATAAACCGAGCGGCTTCATTAAATAACTTAATTACTGGCAATATATTGCTATGGAATTCTAACCGCGGATAGGAATATTGCGTGAATTAATTGCTTTATGTACAGTAATTTTCGTATAATCATTCGGTCCATATGTTCTGAAAATTTTTAACAAAGAACTCTCTTCCGACTGTATTATTGATGGTTTTGAAATCCTCTTCCAAACTGTATAAGTAAAAATAAAATCAAATTTGTTCATCATGAATATTCTTAATAAACTGGGAGATATTGAAGAATCATTTTTACCACGCCATGGAAAAAGTATTGGACAAAGAAATGCTTATTCATTACCGCATTTGACAATTTACTCGATTTGACGAAGAAACTCATTTGTTCATGTTTTCCAGTCAAAATACAAGTGGTGATACAAACTACTTCTGCGATCTACACTGGTTATATTATATCATATTTATAATTATAAAAACTCTTAATTTAGAAAATAAAACTGTAGTTCTTGAGAAAAGAAGTTGGATGGGACTAAAAGCGTTTGTAAATTACCTTATATGACTAAACTAAATAAACACGTTTCCAATTACCTTATATGACTCAACTTTTCTGCTTGAAAACCACATTCATTCATTTTAATTTAGGTCTGGCATTTTGCTTACCACTCACAATACTTCTTAGAAGTTTTCCAGCTGGTTTTAGCGTAACTCTAGTGAATACGTCTTGGTATATTTTCTTTGCCATAAGGTTAGGGAAACAATTGCTTTTAAATCACAGAAATAAACACTGCCTAGTTAGTTTCGTTAGAATGCCAGGGAAACAGAAGGCTTTCATAAGCTATTTAGACTATTACAAACCCAGTCCTTTCTTCCCGACATGGAAAAATGCGAATAATATTCCGTTTTTTTTAATAGTTTGAAAACGTTTCAACGCAACTCCAAGTTGCTGTTAATTTACTACCTAGTTAATTACTTCCCAAACCAAATAACGAATCTAAACTGCACAAGTAACATTTTAATCCTAAGAATGGATTCGGCATGGTCCAAGTTCCTAGAATGTACAGAGATAGCATTATGTATATCCCTAGGACTTGCTTCTGTTGAACCAGTTTTTTAAGTCGTCATTACACCAACTCAGAAACATTTTCCTTATTAAATTGGTGAATTTAATAAGATTCATGTCAGCTTAACAATTTTTCCCCATTGCAATGTTCCAGATTTAAAGGCAATTTATCAACTAAACATGACACCTGTACAGTTTGAAATAATTAAGTGGCTTGAAGGTATCGCTGCCTTCCTTAATGAAAAATAAAACAAGCGCTGCTTGATAAGGATCAAGTACCCGATCTGGCAGTTAATCTGATATTTCACATCGTTACTCAACAATTTTGCAATATGAATTTCTGTAGATAATTTGAAACGTTTTACCAAAATATTCTTCCATATAAAATACGTTGATATCATTAAATTAAAATATATTAAGAATTGGAAACCGTTTTTCAGGTATAGTAATGCATGCATGCAGATCGTTTGTTGACAAATTTAAAACAAACATTTATTTATTAAAAAAACACTGTATAATATGATGGGAATTTAAATGTGTCGACATCATCTTCGTCGATGTACTCAACAGACGTGAGTTTTCTCCAAATATCTAATATACTGTGAAAGTGAAACTACTTGAAATGTCAACGAGCACGATTGTAGACATTTTAATGTTACTGCCGGTTGTTTGGTTGTACTACGAAAACATCCAACCGACATGACATGTAGATGAGGGTATTTCCCTATTTGTTTTCTGACATTCATCAGCTGCGATATGCAATTGTGCCTGTTTGTTTTACAGACAAACGTATGTTTATTTTGCTTAAAATATTTATTTAAAATGCTTAAGAAGAATCTACATATACATACTTCCAAAATAGCCTATATTAAAATTAATTATTTCCAAAGTGAACCTTCAAATAATAACGGAAACAAAAATGGCGCATGTAGAAAACATAAAACACGTTCAAACTATAACTAATTTTCTTAAGAGCTTTTAAATTATAACTTTATAACTGTACCACTAAATGAATAATGAGTACCTAAAGTCATAAAACTTATGTGAATATTCGGATTTCCATCCTACTGTGATAATCTCAAAATTTTCTAGAAAAGAAAATCTTTAGTGTTTGAAGTGCAGAATCTGAAGCAGAGTGAAATAAAGAATGAATTTTTATTTTCAGTATTGTTCAAGTTGTCTCATTACATAACATAATTTTATATTCTCTAGTGGAAGAACAAACAAGGCGTCGACGTCAAAGTCAAACTACATCATCCAAGGGCGTGAAGAAAAGGTTTTCTCATGGGCTGTATTTACTCAGTATCTATTGAAAAGTATTTAAGCGAAATATTTATTTTCAAGAATGTAATCTGCACAACATGGTTTGCCTAGTAATTCCAAAATTATTCATGAAACTTTGACATGTGCAATTTTTTCGATATCTCTTTTCGTTCACGGGGTACAGCACATTGTAAGTTTTAAAATCGACACCCTGTATACATTTTAATCAAATATACACAACAAAATTCCTACCTTAGAAAATTATCAGTGAGATTTATGAGTTGATGTATTAAAATGATTGGAACGTTTATCGAGTTTACTAATCAGTTAGTGATAATTGGTTTAATGACCACGATAAATCACTAATTTATTTTAGAAGGTGGAAACAAACTCCGTGACAGTCGGCAAAGGTAGTATCTCTTCAGTGGCGTATCCCTTGAAAGGGATACATATTTAATTCAATTTTTTGTTATTTTTGTAACGCCTCATCTAAGTTATTAAATTTTTTTAAGTGATGCTAAACGACTGATTGGTCAAACATTTAGAAATGATCAAACTCATTTTGTTTTTTATAAATATATTCAAAAGAATATGAGAAAAACGGAAAAAAAGCAAACCTCCCAATCCTGATCTGCAGTTATAGATTTTGTGTAAGACGATTATTTTATTGAACGCATAAAAAGAATCAATATAGGTCTTTGAAGACGTTTCTTTTTTCTTATGAATTGAACGTTTTACGTTTTATTTAAACCCTTTGGAGTATTTTGTGCTATCGATAATTGCCCCGTTATATTGTCATTAAATCTGCCAACATTTAGAATTGTCAGTTCATTCCATATTTCATGTATATAGATGATGTATAAACACTTAACTTATCGAAAAACTTATGTGCGCTGCGCAGGATTTTTTTGCAAATTAACAAAAAATAATAAAATGATATTCATTGCTATAAATCGGCAGTATCCGGGCACTTTTGTTTGTTTGTGGAACGAGATAATAACAATTAAAATGTGCATAATCAACATTGTTGATATCTGCCAACTGTTCTTATCTATATGGCATTTTTTTTAAACTTTTGACAAAAAGGTACATTTGCTTCAATTCTCCCTCTTTTATTTTGACTTAAATAGACACTGTTCATAAAAATTTTATACAGAGACAAAGATAATCCATTTAAAGTGAGATCAGATCAGACAGGGTAAACAAGATCTTGTCTATTTAGCCAAATTGAATGATTGCTCACATTGACCAGTTAATGCAAATATTGGATACATAGCCAGATATAAGCAGTCATTAGGCGCATGAAATATACCTACAAACACTTTGGAAATCTTTATTTGTAAAATGATTAGCAGCATTTTGGATATTGAGAATGTTTGTATTACCATTATGTTGCGCTTAAACAAATATTTAGATTCCTAATGATTCCTACGGTGATTAATATCCCTCAATATAAAAATAAACCTGTATTTGTTGTTGGTTTAACTGAAAAACAAAACAACACATAAATATCCCTTTCGCATTGTCGTGTACGTGTATGGATCGATGTTCGGAATAATCCAGTGTTTCTTGCTTAGGGTTCAGACTGTTTCCGCCGCCAACTGAAAATCAGGATTTAGTCATCAATTATCCCCGCATGCGACGAAAATATGTTTATGGAGTTTCAATTAATATCAGAGAGACGAAGGGGAATCCGGTAAACGGCGGTTTCGTAATCAAAATGGATTTAAGCCTAGAGCAGCGGACGTCGACATCATTCCATTCGGTTCAGCTCAACTTAGACCCAATTGCATTGAACATCCTCAAGATTATTTTCACAGCATCTTAAATTGATTTTGATAGTATTTCGCTTTTACTACATTGTTATATCATGGAATCTTCACTCTTTGTTGAAATATACATCCGATTATAGTACAGGGTTCATTACTCATAAATGTGGTTTCGGCACAGACGCTATGACAACTCTTCACTTTATTTTCACGGAGAAGCTTTTATAATAAAAAATAATACATAAAATTATTATTATATTTCCAGAGCTACTATGTTTATAATAATAACTTAAAACTTTGGAAATTCTCGTTTAATATTTTGTCTTTCTCTCTCTGCCTTTTCTTGATATAGTGTTAAACACTATTTTAAAAGTTTTCATTGGCTTTTGAGA
The DNA here is from genome assembly GCA_963978555.1 of Galerucella nymphaeae. Lineage (NCBI taxonomy): Eukaryota > Metazoa > Arthropoda > Insecta > Coleoptera > Chrysomelidae > Galerucella > Galerucella nymphaeae. The sequence goes on from OZ021704.1 coordinate 5,136,345, forward strand.
GTACAAGTCGGAAAATTTAAGGAGAGATGAAACCACTAACTACTTCTGCCGTATTCTCCATTCCCAGATGGCTCTCTACAATAAGGACTTATTAATTAAAGCTTCATAACTTTATTTCTCTCTTTAGATAATTTTCCAAGAATATTATTATGAGAATTATTATATTAAATTCTTTCTACAATATATTGTAGACGAATATTTTATGAATTCAATTATATATTTTCGAATAAATGAGAATAATGTTGAATATTTCCTGTACGAAAATATCCTCCAAACATGTCACGTAAAAGTTCCGTGTACATCTTGAGACAACAGTGTCGAAACTTGGAAAAAGTTAAATTTGCTTTAATGAAAACACTAATAAAAAGAGGCGGCTTCATCCCTAACACGAGAACCAAAAGCGAATATACCTTTATTAGAGAAACTTTACTCATTTCAAACTTATTCTAAATAAATATATCTATGTTTACTTTGAAGTCTACTCCAGTTCAATTGTGCAAAGCACATTAGCTCATAAAATCTATTCGAATGTAACTCACACAATAAATCAAAATATTGTGACTAAATTTCTATCAAATGATTTCTTTTGATCTTTTCAAAGCTATCGTCAGTGTCCCTAAGATTTTCTTTACCTACCTCTTTTGAAGCGAGACAAGCTGTATATGATCTCTAGCTCTATTATCTGCATACTGTATATTTTCTTTCGCTAAGTATTTATCTCATTATTTGATTTGTTTTTGTATATGAAATCGTAAGTCACTGTAAAGGAAAACACCACTCACCATCAAAGGAAGATGTATGATTCTGTGGAATCTCAAACGTTGATTGACTGAAGTAACTCATGCAAATAAAATCGATTTCTTAAACCGTGATGAATACGTATGTTTAATACACCACCAGCAGGCACTTCCGCATGGGCACTCATTTCTCTGAGTAGTGGCCCATTAATCTCGACGATTGAATGTGTACGATGAAAAGGAGATGAATTTGTTGATATTAGCATCACTTATCAACTTTATATAAACATTTTCGTGAAAATCATGAATCTACACATAGAGCGTTAAATACATTTAAAAACAATTAATGAGGATTTTATGTATAGCTATGTCTTATCTAGCACTGCTATCCACAATGCTAAAAATGGTCCAGGTCCGATAAATAGAGTCTCTGATCTCTTCTTTGCCAGAGTGTCGGCCTCTTCGTCATGCCCTCCACTCCTCTTTGCGCCGACACCCAGGTCAAAATGACTTTGTTTGCTTTGTCTAGTACTTCAGGGGATTGTAGAAAGTCTTAGATTTTAACCTATTCGAGATAAGGGCTTTATGAGCATAGAGAAATGTAAGTTAAAATCAAAACTCATCTATTCAAAGAAATTACAAAAATTAACCAATTAACTTTACTCTTTCACTGAAAATGAGTTGAAAGGAGTAAGTATCTACCATTTGTATAAATATCTAAAAGCTTGCAAGGTTTATGTGGCCATCATTAAAGATAAAGCCATTCCAAAATGAAATTGGGATATATAAGTTTTGTGATTGTGTGGGTCTGGATGATTTTACAAAGAGAATTAGATTTTAATTGAACGTTGAAATGAAATAGCGAGTATTTTTCAATATTTGACTGTTCTGTATTTTTATTGTTATTTATCGGAAATAAAATTGACAGTCAGTAACAACTAACAACCCGATGATAAAAGAAAATATTTGGGTGGAACAGAATAGTCGATTGAGCGTATGGCATAAAATTTAAAATAAAAGGAAACTAGAATAAAACAAAGTACCCTCACGAGTTTTCTGGATTGACTGAAATGCTGGAGACGTTGTCTTAAAGTATTCTAATACCGCTCCCCATACCCTGCACAGAATCGAAGAGAAATGGGAGAACAAGCTAAAGTATAATTATTGTTCCAACCACTTTCACTGCGATGCTTTTAGTTGAAAGGCAGCTCGAGACTTATGGTAAACTTTTAATCAAAGTTCGTTTTCTTAATACAAACTACAAATTTAAGAGACTCAGTTTATAAAAAAAAAACTTTTTCCTAACCTCCAAATGTGGAAATGTGAGTAGTATGTATCAGGTACTGAGTGATTCTACTATAAATAATGATGATGCCTATTGTCTCTCCCTTTATTGTTATTTTATACCTCCTATCCGTTGCCTGTCTTGTTTCTGTTTATATAAATCGCTATGACGGGCACCTCTGTTTTTTTAGATCTTTTGTTTGAATGACTGAATTAACTTAGGACATTTGATTTTATAGTTTGCTTCAAAATTTTCGCCAGCGCCTGAGGCCAAAAAAAATATAGAATTGAGAAAGTGGTACTCTACAATACCATAAACGGTTTTGTCTTTATGGGATTTTACTGTTGGGGTGAGGTTAGCGCTCCCACTAAGAAAAGAGAAGTACAAACAGGATAGGATTGTTTTTTCTTTCTTAGAATTAGGCCTCTATGCGTTTTACTCAGAAACCGTTTGCTTTGTGAAAGCTTTAACAGTTCCAAAGTGAATTGGGAAAATTTATTCAAAAAGAAAATTTTCTCGGGCAAATAAAAAGATGGAAAAATTAAATTACCATCTTCAACACTGACTAATAAGATTTCATCACAAGCCACAAGAAATAATCAAGCTGAAAAAAGTTGTTTAGTTTTTAATAATATTTTTCTTTGTAAGAAAAAAACCGATTATGTTGATTTTATAAGTGAATTAATAGAAACAAAATTTAGAAATTTAATCAATCAATCAATGTATGTTAATACCTACCTGTTTTTATTTTAAGTACCTATGTTAATTTATGCAAGACAGAATTTCACAAATAAACATTGTTGATTGTAAATTGGTAAGTTGATTGGATCAAATAGAGTAATTGAAATTACATCCTCTTCCTGTTGACATACTCATCTGAAATTTGATAAACCCTAATTTGTGATGACCTATACAATATTATAAATCCAAGATGACTATGTCATTAGAGTTTTCCTCTCAGGACTTGGTGTCCTTTATTGGATCTTTTGTGGAATTCACGTGTAAAAGTGAAAGTAATGCTCTATAACGTAAGTAAATATTATATAAATAGCATTTATAATTATATGACCGATGGACTATTGATAAAAAAGATGCTTTATTTATTTTTAATTTACCAATAATAAAAATGTAAATATATGCTTGCCGTTTTACCAACAAGAAATTGCTCAACTTAGATTCATGTCGTCTAAAATTTCAACCGGAAAACAATATTTTCCTTATATGCAGTCGTTTTAGAAAACTTCAATGCAAAATTGATATTAGAGATGGCACAACTTGCAAGCTTTTAACTCTTTAAAGGAAACAGAATAAAAAGAAAATAAAAATAAAATACTGGAAAGAAACGATTTAACAAGTGTTTATGGTGGAATTTGAAATACAAGAATCATTTAAAAGCTAACTTTTAAGCTCAGCACAGAAATCAGCCGCTGTATCGTTCTAGAATTAAGTGAAAAAACAAGAGGGTATAAAAGAAAATTTCAGAACATTTAAAACCACTCTTGAAAAACGACGTCAGAAGAATCGACTAATTAAATTTATAAATGAAATCACAGGATGTATATTGTAATGTAGAAGTGATTTTACAAATAAGCTTGATAATTTATTTGTTTGCTGAGTACTTCATATCGATCAAAAGTCGTTTGTTCATTTCATTTCTAAAGTGCTTTTCAAATAATTTATTGTTGTATGCACCATAATATTTTATCACTTAAATTCAAGTTGAATTCTGAAATTTAAATTACTTCCTCATTTCTTTACTTTCTTTGTGAAGCAGAAAATATTGCTTATAAACAGTTTTCGATTTAGGTCCGCCTTACGGTTATTAAGTTTTATAGCACTGGATTTAAGCTCTACGTATTTAGGAACAAAACCAATTAATAGAATGTTATAATAACTAGGAACTGAAGATTTCAATCTCTTCAAACGATATATTTTGGAAAGGAAAGTGAAATTAAATGAAAATCGATATGTTTATACCTCCAACTCGAACTGCTTGAAATTAGATCCAGATCCAGTCTCTGAATTTAAGTCGAGCGAAGCGAATAAAGAGCTTTGACATACTTGAAGAAGATAAAGCTTGGACAATCATTGTTTTACACTGTTCTTGATATTCGATGACATTTTGAAAAAAATATATACAGGTGAATCTTATCTACAATTGCTCAGAGAACCTATTGATCCCTCTCCATGTACGTCGGTTGTCAAACGAATCATTTCCTGCTTTTTTGATAGGTAGACGCGGCCCAATGTTGAAATAACCTCCTAAGTTACCCTATTTAACCCAACTAGACTTTTCATGGAGATATCTGGAAACCAAAATTTATACCACTCAGTCAGCAGAGGATTTCCCCAGAAATGTTATATGCAGGGTATTTCATAGTTAAACCACCTGATATACAAGGTGTTGTTTTGAAAATTATCGAATTTTGCAAATTTTCCTTAAGCCAGACCTGGATTATAATTATTTTTATTACACTATCTTTTTGTTTTATATAGGGTGGTTCTAAAGTTATGGCCTTCAAAAGCATTGGACTAAATCAATAAAACACCCTGTATCTCTGTTAATAATTATGTTAGACCAATTAACCAAGTCTATTTGGAGCCACCAAAGTGTCTTCTACTTGCAGTTAACCTATGGTGGTAGTTTAACTATGAAACACCCTGTATAATATTCGATGTCCAATTGTATCATTGTATGGAAATGCATTTCTAGATTTTTGACACCTACCTACATCAGATGTGAGGAATTTAATAGCATTTTCTTATAAGATCCACCTAAACTCATCATTTATTATCTCCCAAATCTTTTACGTCATTCCACAATATTGAGACTACCTTGATCAATCTTAATCCTAACTCCGTTAGTTGTTAACTCAAATTAAAAAAAAATATTAATATGAAATTCCGGGGATTATCTTAATCGCAGATTGTAGCCTTGCGAGATGATAAAAGGCAGATTATTATCCATAATTTATTGAAATAATAATATCTGTGCTCTGCTTGAAATATTTACGTTGAAAATATGAGTGTTAAAATGAATCCTCACACTTACAATTTAACTTGCCTGATAATTTTATTATTTATTTTAGCTGTTTGTGTGATTAAGTGTCCAAAATGTCCAAAGCAGACAGCCATCAGCTTTCATAACAATGATAAAGATTTTGTTTCCGCACATTCCAAGCGTTTTCGGAGAGATCGATAATTCTTTGACGCAGATGTTCCTGTTACGCTGATTCGAAGTTTTAACTTTTTATGTTTCCCAAAAGGAAATAATCGAGAACGGATCATTCGCTGGATTTGCAGGGCATTCTTATGCCGGATTCTTAAGAAAAACTACTGCATAGGAACTTCCTATGGTTATTATTTCCAGATTAAATTTGTTCACAGTTGAATAATCTTATGATATCTATTGTGACTAACAAAGAAACTGGTAGGTGCAAGTAGCAATATGTAGCACAAAATATTAAGCAAAGCTGATACTATGTGCTATTAAAAAGTAACACGAAAGCCTTTCATAAAGCTAATTTATGACTTAATATGGCTGTAATTCTCAAAATAACACAATATACTAGTTTTTTTGGCCTGGTAAATCTTTGAGCCGAGAAAATTTTGAACACAATATACTATTTTTCACTAATTATAATTTTTCTGTTTTATTCTAGGTAAGTTCAAAAATCAAACAAGAATTTTTTGGGTAAGTGATCAAATTTATTTTTAAGTGGTAATGAATATCTTGGGCACCACGATTTGTTTATTAGAGGTATAGGTTTATTATTGTGAACCAAAAGATATGTGGAGTAACCTTCTACGTCACTGGTTTGATTTGTATTAAAGGGTTCAGGGATAGCGGGAGCTTCTCTTTTGGTTTAAATCACAGTTTAAGAACCTTCGATATGAAGGCAATCTCATTCGTGATTCCCTATATAACATAGACGTTCTCTCGAAGTATCAAGAGGAGTAATTGCGTCAAGAAAAATATTAAGAGCCCTCTAGCCCAATCAGTAATCCTGAAAGTTATGGTCGTTGTTGAAAATTAGGGGAAACTTTTATTAGTAAAACAAACATTCGCAGCGCCGCTCTAAGCCTCTGAATCTCACACTTATTTGCCAAATGAACTGAATCCAAGACCCAGCTAGATTCACTTCAAGATCAATACACAACTTTTGAAGTATGGAGTTTCATGTAAACAGCCTACTTAATATCTGGCAAGATAAGTTTTAAACGTTTTACAGTGTGGATAAGCCAAATGGAATAAATGAAAGCATTTTGTAAAAAATGCTTGGACACAACCGATTTGTATTTTTAAAAACGCATTAAAAAATGCAGTTATTCACGCAATATCATGAGTAGGCAGTTTACAAGGTTGAGTATTTAATGCTCCTCCTGTTTATTACTTCTATTTTGGCCACTGTCACATGACACACTCTATATATTTATTTTTTGAAAAAATGCGCATTTGAAAATACAAATTGACGTGTCTAAGCGTATCCATTTGAATTTGTTGGCAACTTTATGTGATTCCAGATTCTAGTTTATTATTCAAAAGTTCCGTTTTGTTTATGCAGCTCCAAAATTTCGCGCAGCTATAATAAGAGCTGGTATATTCAAATTTCATTGAACTTCATCGTACAGAAGACAATTGCACGTTGCTCGTTGACTATAAAAGCGTATTTTAACCGATTTCTCACTAGTTCTCAACAAACCGCATTTCGGAATAATAGATAGCATCCTCTACACCATAAACACTGACAAGTATAACACATTAAATGCAGGATGTGCGTACTATTAATTATCTCCACCATACGTTCTCATACTCTCATAAATTTTTTAAGACAAATAAGTGTACATATACAGGAGTGATGAGGTATTTCATACACTTATTAATACCAATAAGGATATAATGAGCGCGAATAACTATGAAAAAATTAGTGAGATATTTGTAATTTGTTTTGTTTTTGTGAAGAATTCTCACTTCCGTTTCCCCTAACGTCTTCGGCCTGTTTGGGGTGTGTGATAGTAACTCGACCGAAATAATGATTTGCAAATATCTATTATTGAATTGCGGATCACGTTTAAAAGATTTTGTTTCCAGTGTAAATGAAATGATATTCAACTCACGGAATACCATCATTTGTCTTTGGAAATGTCCAGTTGTAAGCGATTGCTACAACACAGGTTTTTTTCTTTGGAAAAAACGACAGCAGGTCGGAACAAAAACGGCATTTCATATAATTTACGTCTTAAAATGAGGTTAGCTTAACAGTAGCACTAATTACATACAGTGAAAGAAAGATTATCCGACATTTCTTCCAGTTCCTACAGCTAAAAACTAATTCGAGGGAAAATATTTTTAGAAAACAAGCAGGTCCTATCATAAAACAAGAGCTCTATTTAAATAGAATTGAAAAAAAGAAGAAAAACTGGCTTAAAATTAATTCATCTTTTTATAAACTATATTTAATTTCATTGTGTGAATATTGAACATGATTTGGATAATTTTTTTTCACTTCGCACAACTTTTGTTGTATTTTTGTTAAATGAGTTTATGTTTATCAATTGATGTCTCTGAAATGTGTCAATTTTGAAATATTAAAATAAAAATGTGACATTCCTGTAAGAGAACTTTACCCAAGCCAGGAACACATTTTAATCTTTTCAAATAATTAACATCACTCAATTGCTTACATATATCTTTTTTTTAAGTGACAAACATTTATATTAAGAAATTTTTTTATCTAAAAATCCATATCCATATAGAATACATAATATAATATTCATATTACATAATATTATTCATCCTATTGATATTTCAGCGAACAATAGTGACGATAGTATGTCCCATGACTACTTTAGAATAAATTTTTAGACATCAATGGAATGTTAAAAATGTATCTAAGCAAGTTTTCATATTCCTTCCATTGAAACCTCTTTTATACGAAATAAAAGTTGAAAAGCTTTATATTAAAAATGACAACCACTTGTATTTCCAAAAGAAATTAATGATTCTTGGACCCTCCCAGTTCCGTTTTCATTTATGTTTGATCTTTAACTTAACTATCAATGAAAACATCACACAGCGGATATACATTATAGACCAGGGCTGAAGCCTTTAAAAATGATAAAAAGTTGAAAAAATTAGGATGAAACCCATTGAAAAATGAAGAGAATATAACAAAAATTAAAGAAACATTACATTATATTACTAAAAGTAGAAGGCTATCATTATTGTTGAGCCCGAACTGGGCGAAACAAATAAAGGGTCTTCTGCTTCGAGTGAGTGAGAAAAAAATAATTTACGGGCGATCTGAGGTCGGAAGTTTTAAGGGAAAAACTACAAGTCCTATGGAAAAAAATTGAATGGCAAAGTTGTAGGTAGTAACCTAAAAATTTACTTAAAATAAAAACAATCATGTGTTATCGTGAATTCACATTTACGTGTATTTTGTTCCAAATCCTTAAATATAAAATCATGCTGAAACCTATAAAAGAGTAGATAGTCTTGTGGTACAATCAAGATTGTATTGAAAGTAAGTTGTTTGCATCGATAGCAGCTTTTTCCCTTTGCAGCGCTTAACGAATACGTACTAAAAAAGCGAATAGCCTAAAGGGTAGAAAGAATGTTTTTAGATTTGGACTGAACTCACATTTTTAATAAGAATAATCAGATTTGAAATTTTCAAATGCCTATATTACGCATAAAATACACGATATACGTTTTTTATGTGTGCTGTGTCTTTGCGTCTTCATTTTAATATCTCGATAAAAGTAGTAAAATGTGGAGATTTTATACATATACAGATATCTTTTTGGTTTCGAGCTATTTTAGATGTGTGTATATGAGTACAGATTGCTTCGAGAATATTCTCGATCTACGGAAATGATCACGTCCCAATGACTCACATTTTTTCAGTCATCAACATCTCCACGAAAAATAGGGACTTGCTTATAACTGTATAGTTAGTGATGACTGCCTGGCAGATCAAAGCACAGCCTTATCTGCTGATCGTAGTGCGACCTGAAAGGTCACGTATAGATCCGATAAGAAAAGATTTTTCGAAATCCTATGGTAAAAAACGGGGGCAAGGTTTATTGGACAACGTGATTCCTTGATCCAATCTATGTGAAATTTTATTTAAACATTCTTTAATAGAATTAGTGGAAGACGCGAGCAAGGTCTAGTTCAGGATAAATCAATTTATAATTATTTTTAATGAAGGTTTTTTTTTCAGATTCATTAAATATTAAGCATTCAATTTTGGGACTTTGTGTATGAAACAATTGTCAGACTTACGCTGAATTTAGTAGATTTTTAGGGAATATACAATCCTAACAAATGATCTCATGAAATATTTAAGTAACAAGCACACAAAGAAAGCTGAGTTGATCAGCGCCAGGTCAAGACTTTTCCCCCCACACAAGTATAAAACTTACCCAAAAAAGTAAGAAGAAGAATTTTTGGTCGTTTTTTTTCTCATTTATTATGAACAACATGTTTCAACAACGTTCTTTGGGAACTACTGGTATAACTTGTATTTTCGTCGCCGAAAATAGGCGCTAATTAACTGATTAATCTGTTTTCTTTGTCTTTAAGTATACCGAACACGTAAAAACAAACCATCTACTGCTAATAATTAAAATGTCAGTAACATTCAAAAAGGGTTAATTGCTAAGGATATTAACAGACCAGGTTATCAGAAAGTTTTTACTTACGTGGCATCATAATATTCAGGATGATCAAAGAGTTTGAAATTAAAATAAAAACATATATACGAATAACGTTAGTTATTTATTTTTTATACATAATTCTTTTCTGTTGAAAGGAAATAAGGCAATAAATTGGGAATCGATTTTAAGTTGAAGCTTAGAACGTGCAAATCCTGATTAAAAATTTACATTTGTTGTGATTAATCTGAAGTTAACAGAGAACAGAAAAGATTGCACCCTGCCAGAAGTTTGTCTTTACTAGCAAAGTGCAGTAATTAAAATATACAAACAGAAACAAATGAAGTTAGACTCAATTATTATGAGAAATATTAACATCTACATAAAACCAAAAATACACTATTTATTATTAACTCCCCAATATCCCCACCACTTTACCAACCCCTACTACACTCAAGCTTAAGCATGCAAATATTAAACCCATGCAGTTAGGAGAATAACCATGCAAAGAATACCTAGTTAACCAAGTTTAAATATATCGATAACTATATTCCAAATGAATTTATCCCTAAAAATATTCCCAGAACAGAAAATCAAACAAAATTTTAAAAATTCATTGAAAATTCGATGACATTTATAAAGCCTGTTAGAGAGTGTTAGTGTGCTGAAAAGGAAGCGCTGAAAAAAATGTTGGTTCATATCTGCCAAGTATAGCCATTTTGCATGCAACCACTTTGGCATCTACGATATTTTGATAGCCCATACTGGACAACTATTCCCCCTACTTGTCAGACCATACCCATTCGACAAACGGAAAACACTTAAGCGCACTCGTCCCATCGGGATGACTGCTCGCTTTGCAAACGAGGCTTACCGACAACCTAAGAACGAGCACTTTCCCACAGTGTGGTACTACGTGCATCCGTGCAGGAAATAGTCAATCGTATGGAACAAAGTTGGTATACATGTAGCGTACTTAACAGGTAAAATAAAAAGCTTACCAATATCTACTGAAAAGAGAACCAACTTGTCAAATGAAGGCATGACAATATCCAGAAAGTTGAGGAACGACATAGCTTACCTATGTCATTTTAAAAAATAATCAGCTTTTAGGGGTATAGGGAGGAAAATATTTCGAAAAATTAGGAATGACAAAGTTTACCTATGTCTTTTGAAAAAATAAACGTAAAAGAAATGGAGGACAATACTTAGAAAAATGGGGTATGACATAGCTTATCTACGCCTTTTGAAAAAGTAATCAGCTCGTGAGGGAGAAGGATGAGAATAAAATAGCCGTTTCACATGTAACTGTTTAGGTTTCTACGATTTTTGACTATTTATTTCCCCAACTTGTTAACCCATACCCATTCAACAAACGGAAAACACTTAAGCGCACTCGCCCTGTCTGGATGACTGCTCGCTTTGGAAACGAGGCTTACCGACAACCTAGGAACGAGCACTTTCCCACAGTGTGGTACTACGTGTATCCGTGCGGGAAAAAGTCAATCGCATACCTCTCAGTTAGTGCATGTGGCGTACTTAGCAGGTAAAATCAAAAGATTAATTACTTTTGAAAAAATAAGGAAACAGAGGATAATATTTAGGAAAATTGGAAACGACATAGCTTACCTATGTCTTTTGAAAAAATAACCACCTCGTAAAGGAAAAGGAGTACAATATATTTAAAAAAATGAGGAACGACATAGCTTATAACTATGTTTTTTGAAACAATAACCAACTTGTAAAAAGAAAAGGGGAATAATATCTAGAAACAATAGGAACGACATAGCTTAAAGCTATGCCTTGTGAAAAAATAACCACCTCGTGAAGGAAAAGGAGAACAATATATTTAAAAAAATGGGGAACGACATAGCTTACATATGTCTTTTGAAACAATAACCAACTTGTAAAGAGAAAAGGAGAATAATATCTAGAAACAATAGGAACGACATAGCTTACCTATGTCTTTTGAAAACTCAAGTACTTAATGTAGAAAGGTACCCCTTTTACATGGAAGTTTGTCCCCCATGGCTGGAAGATGACCCCAGCCAGTAGAAAATATAATCAATCTGTGAAAAAGTATACAGTCGATGGAAAATATTCCCCATCGGCTTACAAGATGATTGATACCGGCTAATTTTAATGGCAAAGTTTAGAAATAAAAATTCGCACAAATAAATTCAGGTATTATAAAAACAGTAGATATATCAAATATTAACAAAATATTTACAAGTACCTACATTTTCAATAATATTTTTACCAAGAGGTATTAGGTACTAAACTAGCTATGCCTTTTAAAAAGTAGTAATAATTGGGAAAATATGACTATTTTATTTACAAAATAAAGAAAAGCTGAGGTATTTTATTTTCATTTTCGAAATTTCCATTTTGACATACACAAAAATCAATGTATGATTGCTTCTCATTAAAAAAAAAAGAAAAAGGTAACCACAACAGACAGAAGGTCAGATTTGCTGAATCAAGTTTTGGGTCGAAGCGTATTTCCAGCATCTTTCATTTGCCAGCACAACCGCTTAACCGGATTGCTCCCTTGTGTATGCTTTACGTGCCCATCTACACGGAAACTATTCTACCTCTTATTTGCTACTACCAACAAAAATCCAATGAAGCTGTGCCTTTAACCGACTAAATAAATTTTATTTTAATATGGTTAAAACAGCACACTTTATATTGCCGATAATTCTATAGTAGAAACTGATAAAAACGTTTCACTTTGCAGCTTTTAGAACGAAAAAAGAATGTTTTCTAAATTGTAGTGTATAGTAACATGATATTATTGAAAATAATTGATGATCATGCAAGTACTTGTCTCGCCCTCTCTCGCCGTCTATCCTAACGACGAATGCAAACCGTGGGGTACCTATGATTCTATAGGACAGCTTGTATAAGTTATTCATGAAACCCTTTTGAAAAATCAGATTATACTCGTTAACAATTTCAGGCACGTAAATAAATCCGAATTTTTAAAGCATCTGCCTTTCCATAAAATCTTGGAGCGTAAAATTCTTGTAATAAGCCTACGATTAATTAAATTAACATTTTGATAAAATGTTTGGGCCTTTATTATATATGGAGGTTTAACAGATTTTCAGATGAGTACCCGTATAAAATGCACAAAAGAAAATAACACAAAACTTCAGGTGGTAGAATGAGCGCCATCGCATAATATAAACTGATATTCTCTTTTCCACGTTGAACTTACAACTTTAAGTTTACCTTTAATAGGACGTCGACGTTGAAAATGAATAGCTTTAGTTGAGCTTGCCTAGAAAAATACGATATTCATTAAAATGTTTGCGGAAAGTTAAAAAGGATGAAATGTCATTTTACTTCTAACAGTTGACGCTTTAATAATCAATTTGAAATCTAATAGTGACAATAATGAAGATGCAAAATCAGATATTTCAGAAATCTTATAAATAAACATATTTTTTATTATAAACTTATTATACCATATACCCTGTATGCTACTATAACATTATTTAAATATGCATTGAAAATGCATACATTTTGCCTTTTTTATGCATGCAAATAAAAACAAATTAGCTAATTTTCAATCCAGTCATACCAGAAAAGTATCCAGACACCTCCTTAATAAAATATGTTGGCAATACTTATTATGATAGAATTATTGAGAGATGTTTTCAAGTTTGAAATGGGGCGGAAGAGGTTTTAATAAATAGAACATTGAAGTAACTGCCGGGTATTCCGTAAGGTTTTGTTCAACAGCATTAAGTACATGCACCTAGAAAGTATCGTTGCTGTTTCAATGGCTACTGAAACGCGAAATTTCAATAAGATCGCATTTGCAATTTTTAATTAACTAAAGAATCTCTCGAAGAGTAGTTTTCTCAGTTCCGTCTCGTTATTCAACATTCTGCAGAAATTAAACTTTATACCACTCAACTAACAAGATTTTAATTAAGAAAACCATTGATATAATTTTGTCGGATACGAGGGAAAATCGATTGTTATTCGAAAGCAATTGGCATATTAAATTATGAGTGACATGGGTGCTGTCTAGGAATGTAGGCAAACATTAAATTTTGATATAAAACTAAACGATTTTTTCATAAAATTCGGTCATAATTTTAATTATCTCATTTATCTTAAAGTAAAGGTAAAAAAGCAGGTTGTGTTTTTTGTTCCCAACTTTGTTTACACTTTAATTAGTTAACCAAAAATCTGTATAATGAATTTCGAAGTTTCACGAAAATAAATTGTGGTAATTAATAAACGGGGGATGAAAGCAGTACGACGGTGTAACTATTTATGGCCACATAAATTGAGTGAAAAAGACGACAATATATTTTTCAGATAATGCAGTTTTTTGTAATCAAATATGCACTAATAAAAAATAAACTGTTCACTCTTAATATATTAGACATTCTATTAATCACCATAATACATTTTGCCACCATTTCAAAATGGGGAAAACTGTTTACAAGGAAAGGAATATCATATTTCCAAAATCTCAACATAGAGTTGCGCGATACGAAGTATCTACTTTCATGACTTATTGATATTTTGGTTTTTTTTTGTATATATATGTTTCCAAATGAAACTTACAACTTTTGCATGTAGATACCTCTCGTAAAATTGCACAAAATGATATAAGGATTGATTTGTCCAGCTCATTTACTTTTCGAAATGTTTTAATTTGATAACTTTAAAATGGATTTGACATTTGGCAGATTGTTTTTAAATGTAAAAAGGAATATTTTGATAAAAAACATTTGTCAATTCTTGATCCAGTGGTGTACATTTGGAAAAATATGTCACTTTTCTCCTACCATTTTTCACGCCACTTACATTTGTAGCTGTTTTCAATTAATTTTGTATTCCTCATTGTTTTCCATAAAAAACACATAACCTTTTAAATAGTATATCAAAAAGTTTTCAATATATTACTTAACTTAGTGTATATCTAACAGTGTATATCTAAGTTTCGTATTTCTACTTTCAGTTCCCTTTTGTTCAAAAATAGGGATAAAACTAAAATTCCATCATATCCTGTATTTCAAATTATACAAATAAACTTTAAAGCTCTCCACATCTAAATTATTTTTTTAACTTTCTTATTTTGCACAAAAGGAAAGTGATTATTTCGACGTGACTTGGCCTTACATTGACATGAAAAATGACAGCAACAAGTTTGGGTGTATATAACGAGTTCCTATTGAATACTTTAGCCTTCGAAAAAGTATCAAATAATTTTTTTCAATATAAAATCGATCTTATGATTAATGGTTGGTCTATACTATCAAATTCGAGCTTCTCCAGAGATAACTAAATATAATACATGTATTTGAATACATTCAAAAGATGTTATTAGCACCTGAAAAGACTTACAGGTCCTTCTTGCTGCCTTTTTTCAATGGTCTTTTATTTTTTTATTAGTCCATTTGTCTTAACGTTTGCATATATGTACCCTCATAGATAATGTTCCAAATATTTTATAAATTGTGGTCTTTAACTTGTCCTGAAATAACCACTACTACATTGACTAATCACTGTGATTTAAGTGCTCTATTAGAAAATGATCCCATTCCCGTAAACCTTTACAGTCCCGTGACGTACATGTTTCGCATCTCAATTAGATGAATAGCGTTAAATACGAGACCAGTGTAGGATTTTTGTCGGGATAATAATAGAAACTTTATACTTAGTTTACTGGGAAACTTTATTATACAATCCGTGCCTAAATCATTTATAAATTAGAAGCATTTGTTTGATTTAAAAAGACTATATTGTTAACATAAAAAGTTGGAGCAAATGATTTGAAAGATTGAAGCCACAATACCTACCAATCATGTTAAGAATTTGATCTAATTCAAACATATGAGGTTGACAATGAATATAGAGTTTCTAGAGGTAAGGCGAATCCTTTTATTCGTGACAGTTTTGGTATTTGCAAGAAATCATTTCTTTTTAGAAAGAAAAAAGTTTTCACAAACTGCTATACAATAAATATATTTGACAAAGTGAACGCTGTACAATTTTAATGGTACAGAAAGCGTTGTACAATGTTTTGCTTCTTCGATAAGGCAAAGAAGAAAAATAGGACGTGGTATTCATCTCTTCTCAATCTACGCTGACTGTAAATGGAAAACCACTAAGTGGAAATAGGTTTCCATTTACTTGAAGGTAACAGAGCCGTATTCCAAAACTTAAAGAAGTTTACTCAGAAAGCTTAACAAACGTACTCAATATCTATTGTAAAATGTTACCTTCTAGAAAAGAATTTATTTAAATTGATGATCATCATCAAAAGTAATGTTGGATTTTTCATAGAAAACAACTTCAGGGTCAACGTCAGTATCCCACCCAGGATCACTTTCAATACCTTGATTAAAATCTGTTGCATTTTCAACAGCTTCAGCCTCAATTTCGGTAACATTGGCAGTAATGTAATGCTGATGTTGACAGAATAGTCGTCACAAATAGCAACGTTTTATTTATCACTTCTACTAAACAATTTCCGTGAATGAATGACAATTTTCAGGAACCATTTTATTTAATAAACATAAATAAACGTTCAAGCCACCCACTTTTCGATATTAATTTTAGTGGAATTTTGATATATTCATATATTGAAATGTTAATCAAATAGTCGGCCATTTCAATAAATCTACATGGTAAAAAATAACAGGAACACTGTTGAATTTTCCTGCTTTACTAAATTAAAAAGTGGAAAACTTGGAAATCGAATTTCTTCTCTATCTTTGAAACATAAATTGCCCATTAAATAAATAAACTTTTCAAGTAATTGTTCTAATAACTTCCTCAATAAGAAAAAAAATACATTCACGATTAGACCATTTTCAACGTTAGAAATTCCACTTTTAAAAATGAATCCCTAAATGGGTAATAACAGTGTGCGATAAAAAGTGAAATATTACTAGAGAAGCTTCTTCTTGAAAAATAGTATGTATAACAGCATTTGTGAACAATAGTTGGCAACCACTTCAGTCTAGCTTATTCGTAGTGGTGTAAAAGTGCAGGGATTCCAAAAGTAATATCTTGGAATCCTATACACTTTTTCAAACAAAATCCATTTTCAAAGATTTTTCGTGTAAATTTAATTAATTCCATTTTCACCAATTAGTAGGTACAGTTCGCACTTTAATTACATGATCAAATGATTAATGCTAGTTAACCACTCTAATGTAATTAAATCCACATACACAGCATTTGCTGAAAGTCTCGCACCAAGGGATTATATTTGAAACTGATAAGATGAAAGCTGTGAACTTCTAGAACCATTAAAGAGACTTTATTCTGCATAATTTAGAGCAAATGTCAAGAGTTGCCAAACGCCGCCACCTTGAATTTTTCCAAATGATCAAGTTACGTATCCAAAAATGATAGTGTCAGTGACATAACTTTGCTAGTTCTAAATTTCAATTTCTTGATTCGCCCAAAGCTAAGCTTTATTTTGTTTTACTATGGGTTGCGTTAAATCCGTTTTCAGTGTATACGTTGCTACGAGTTTGATGCCATAAAAACTACTAATCATGAAACTAATATGTAAAACTGCCAGAAGCGCACCACTGTATATTCATATACTTTCATAAATGCAAACGAAATTTGTTGTTTGAAATATAACATATTCATACATCAAAACTATTTCATAATAACATTCTCCTTTAATATGTTGATAAACTTCCAACTTTTTGGCTATCCCCTATAACTTCAACTACTATTCAACACAGTAGAATATACAATTGAGTAGTGATAACCGGTTCGCGATTGATGATGCACCAAAATACGCAAAATATCCTTGAAAATGTGTATCGAAAGGAGTGTAAAACTTTCAGACAAAGTCTCCGCATGGTAAATTATTTCCTACTTTACAATTTCATGCCTATACCTTCACAATAACCACTCCATCAGGACTAGCACACAGCCATGGTTGATTAGATCACTAGTTTACACTCCTCTAGAGCATATTCAAAAAATTTACAAGCATTTTCTTCATTTTTCTTACCATCACACATTTTAAGTCCCTTTCCTTTCATCTCTTTTCCATTCAATCAACAAGGTCATTGAATTGTATAATACTTTATTGTTTGAAAGTTATCCCCATTTTATTCGATAATTACGTTCATCAGCAGACGTGGTTTTCCTTCCGTACATGCTTTTTGATCTAGAGTGGTCTTTATATCGCTCCCACATATTGTTTTAAACTGTACGTGACACACGATTAACTTGCGGGCGCGATAGACTTGCGGTCTACTTCATTTTACATCATAAACTTCATTTTTTATAATTGAACTACCAATTATAATATCGAATCGAAACAAATGGAAATCTTATAATGTTTATTGGCTCTCCTTCTGGATGATTGTCTACGGCAGGTACAAACGCTTAAAAAACAATCACTAAACTTCTTTTTAAAGTTCACAAATAGTCACATTAACTTTTAACTTTTCTTTTGAGTTGAAATTAGAATAATGCAGTTTGATTATCTTTCCCAAAGGTTTTTTTCTATTATAAAATTTGCTCTTTTTGCGTTCTTTGTGAAAGCTTTTATCTGATCAAAGATAAATTTAGAGATTTTCTTCCAATAAGATGATCCTTCAATGCAAGAAACTGGGTAATTGGAATTAATTACCTGATAAGTTGAACAATTGCAGTTAGTTTATTGATGCATAATTTTAAGGTTGAATAATAAAATATAGGTAAATATTGAGATCGTTGTTGATGATAAATGAATAGTTCTTTCAACAACAAAAATTGAGGTAAATTTGAGTCCCGTTTGGATCTGCCAAACCTGTTCTTCCAGTTGCATCCTCGTTCCATCTGGTCCTGTCCCTTAATAAACAATTCTAATTCTGTTAACGATCTCGGCCTCAGGGATATTTGAAATAAAGGAAAATTAGACTGGCGTGACTGGTGGAAGCTGCTACAAATCCTGACATTATAGCGGTAGGAAATTATGAAAAATGATTCTAATGACGAAAAGCGGACTGAGTTGTTCAAACACCACATTTCACTATGACTTTAGCTCTCTCGTTTATAAAATGTTTAATTTGCGTCTGTTAAGTCTACCGAAATTTAACGTAAAAATTAATTCTATAAAATTACTGCGTTGATTTAAGGCTGACAGTAGATATTATTTTTCTAATTAAAATATAAATTAATGTCAGATAAAGTCGGATAGATATAAAGTTCGCGAAAAATACTGGTTGAGAATGTATGATTATTCGATTGAAGATAAGTGAGTCTTTTTCTTCTTTTCAATTGGAGATTTTGTATTTTTAACTAAAACCGCACTTTCTGGTTGAAATTTCCTAAATTTATCAAACCATTGAATGCAGTATTTACCACAATAGAAGGTACGAGGTTCTATTTGAAGTTCCCTCTTTCCAATAATAATGAAGCTGAAACTTACCCAACTATTTCATATCATGATATTGTAAAGTTAACACGAGAGATTAACCTTTGTTTATATATTCACACTATTATAGGTGAATATTCATTGTATACCGCTCCAACCACTTTTTATATCTCTATAAGCAAAATAGTTGAGCTTTTGTATTTTCCTTTCTCAAATTTACGTGAATATCCTCATAATCTTCCATTGTCCTTTTGTTGATCTAATATCAAGGGAAAATATCACATCGCTTTCCTTACGAAATACCAAGATCCTAGCGAACAATGTGCCAAAAATGACAATTCTGTGAGCAAATGAGCATATTTTAACGCATGGTTAAAAATTAGACAGTCTGCTAACTCTACTTAACTATTCTGTATGTATAATAAGCTTCAAAATATTGACGATAGACTCTCAATTGGACCTGTTAGAGTACAAATCCTAACTTGACTATGTATACATTAAAATATTTCTAACAGCGGAAACTTCGTGCCCTTTTTTAACCTTCTTCTTATAGAATTGACCCTATAGACAGTTACTTCTATTATAAATCTATAAATGAGAAGGGTTGGGAGGTTTTGATGCCCTGGTGATCGGTTAATTTCATGGAGCCTCATTCAAAAGAAGAGTCATAAATCAGGTTTGTTAGTAGGCATCTTCCCGAATTCTCACATAAATTTGTTACGGTTTGTGAACTTTCACAATCCCTTGACTGTTCTGTGAAATAAGGGGTATTTGGGTAAATGGGCTATAGATTCCTAACTTCCAAGTGACAGACTCTTTAATGATAAAACGTCTTAAACTGTTTTTTTAAATATACCAATATTTTTCCAAAATTTGGCACTTGAAAAATGTTATATTTACTACTGGATTTAAAATAGTTATTGAGAATAAATCTTAAGAAATTATCTTCTTTATTGTGATTTTGAAATAGCTTAGCTTGAAACCTTCAAAACTAATTATGTTCATCAATGACCTATACCTTGTTTGTTTTTTATGCTCTATATTAAAAAATTTTAATATTCTAACTTAATGAGATAAAGTCTTAGTAATAGAGTTAGTTTTTTACCCTCTGGTTACGGAACTCTAATTAGGTTTATCAAACATGACAAAATGAGATTTTTATCGAATACAAATAGATGTTCAGATCTCGTTCGTATACTATTGACTATTTTTCACATCAGCAGCAATTGCAACACAAACGGCTGAATTATGTACATAATTCAACACTCAAAACTGCCTTTAAGACATTCCTCACTACACCGGTAGAAAGCTGGGAGACACTTTCACATTATTGTTAAATTTATTCAGTACTCACCTGCAATGTTGAGCGCTTCTCACAAACAAAAGTCTGTAGCACAATTACCATTATTCATTGTATCCTAAAGAGTTGTAAATAAATGGAAGAGAATATACACTTCAATGGAAGTTCTACATCCGATTAAAATCAGAATCCTACATCAAATTTGTGAAAATTTGAATAATAAGTTCGTGTTCGTGATTTTCAACAATCAAAATTAGCTTTGCATTGGTATTTTAGAATTTTTTTTATAGTTTACACCATTTCTTGGGCAGGATTTAATATGTTTTTCCATTGTATTGGTTCTTGATGTCAATGTATTGATTGTGCTTTCCCAGTTTATGAATTATTTATGCAATATCATCTAGGTAGATAATTACCTAACCTGACCTACCAGTGTGTATGTTGTATATGGGGTGACTAGGACCTAAAAGGAACATTGTGGTCCCTTACTTTCACTCAGTTCCTCAAGAAAGTCTCAGGCTTCTTCTTAGGTGAATGTCATCCCTCTTCTATCCAGTGCAATTTGCCACATAATCTACATTCTTCTTCCTCCACTATTTTGAGCTTTTTCAGGTGCCAATTCAGGCCACAGTGTCCTGTTACAATCCCTGTTGAAACCCTTGTGCAATTTTACTTTGACTTAGGTAAACATTTCAATCAATCAGATCTAATTATTACCGATAAGAGCTGAGATTAAATGAAATCTCAGTCAAAAAGAACGCACCTCATATCTCCTAAGTCTCACAGTAAAAACACAATTTGTGAATATACATATTATTATGAAAAAAATATTCAATTACAAATCATTTCAAGCAAGAAGTATATACAAAGCAGAATTGTGTTGGAGTTCTTGCAGCAGCTGGATGGAGTTTTCACTATATATTTTGAAGTTTAACCAGTTTTGGTAGATTATATAGTGCTGTTGCCGACTTAATGTGCTATGCACTGAAAACCCGGACATTGAGGCAGATACATAATCTTTTAATGGGTATAATACAGATTTAATTAATACGAACCAACTCAATTATAATATCGCACAACGAGCATTTTCTGTTGAAAAACTATTTAGAGAATACTTCATTCCATCTCACGACAGTGTTCTTTAGTAAGAAGTCATGTTTGGAAGGGAACACAATTAATCACTAATCTAGATTCAGTATTTTAATAAACATTTTCTCATTTCTATATTATGCAATATGCATGTGAAATTTAAAAAAAAAACGGCAAAAACACCTACAAACGTTTGAAACTTTTTTCTTGGATTCCATTTTGACTTTTGATATTGAAAGTGGTTCGTAAATTTCGCCCCAGCACAACAAAAGTTGCGTAAGCTAAAAAAGTAGATTGCTGCGGGACTAGACAAAGAAATAACACGCTCTAACGCGTTATGACGCTTGCTTTCATTATCTGGAGTGGCAAGAATTTTATCAGAGTGTTACTGCATTAGCTTTTATTTGTTTCGAATGAAAAAATTGGAGAATTATTAGATAAAGCAGTGGAAAACTATGTACTTTTATGTAGATGTTGGTTCACCGAACACTAAATCCATCAATCCAGTTAGCTAAAGAACGCTCTAAAGGAGACTTGATAGATCCAGAACCGTTATGCGTGGTAAAATGTTGTATAAGACGGAAAATCGAGAATTGGCTAGAAAGGGAACACAAGGACCCCTCCATATAAAGAGTTTACTGAACAAGGACCTCTCAACCAGGCTGTTAAAATTGGGCAAGAGATATTTGAAGATAGTTACCGACCTAGTGACTACAGTTTTCAACTAAATACGAAGTCACAGTTTATTTTTTAATATGCTATAAAATCCGTTACAAAAATACATACATTGGATGTGGTACATTTCAACAATCGATTTTATCATTTTTCATTTAGAGGATGAGAGGAATTGTTTTTTTTCTAACCATCAGCTTAAATGGTGTTATTATGATTGTAATTTATGGTCTTTAAGAACACTTCCTTGCAAATTTTTTGGGCATCAATTAATTAAACTTTAGAAATTTTTTTTGGTTCCGTAATGGTATATGGATTAAGAAAAGCAGTCGCTGCAAAAAAGTCCAGATTGAAAAGTAATGTCATTAAAATTCAAATGATTGACGCCATCGAGCGTATAAACAACAAATATACAAGGCGATGCGATTCAGAGAATCTTATCATTGAAAATCATGTATTGCTATTCAATATTCGTTTAAACAGATAAGAAGCATTTATCCCATCAAGATTAATGAGAATAATTCAGACTTGTTATCTTAAGTACAAAACTTTCATCGTAAAACCATAGAGAATTGATGATCTCATTACTTTATAGCCACGTCTTTATCCTTATAGGTAGCAACATTACAAAGTAATCAGAAACTAATATATTGTAGTGTTGTATTATTCCCGGCTACTTTACATCTCCCATTAGAAATTCAGCTATCTTTTTTAGCAATATTTCCATATTCAAAGCTTGTTAGTTGGGTTAGTTCTACCCTGTGCCGAAATCTCTAACGAAATCTCCACGTGTGTTTGTTTATTTCGTCCGCTTTTGAAGTATGAGTATATTTTAAACAAGATTAAACTTTAAATTAGTTGAGGAAATTGTAGGTGTTGAAGTAGCGCAATGGAAAGTACTAGAAAGGAGTTAATTTAACTCTCTGTACATATGTTCCATTCTCCGTATACCGGTCAAAGATTATGCATAGTAAATACTCAGTTTCCATTGCGTTGTGTCCTCATCGAGAGTTCAGATCAAGTGAATGATACGGGAAATCTATTCTCAACAGCTGAATTGGGGTTATGAGATTTCAACTCAAAAATATTCTTTTGTTTACTTTAAAACACAAGATGCCAGATAAATACTTGAAGAACAGTCATCTCAGAAATGATTGATTATGTTCATTAAATTATGCAGGCCACATATCTGATCATAAATTGATTAGATTCTGAAAATTAAGGCTTCGGATAGTACATTAATTATATAATTAGTAATGAAAATTGAGTAAAGCCCCAGATTCCAGTTTGAGTAATAGAGTTAACTTCATCTCTCTAGTAAGAGACACATCTTTATTAATGCCACATTTAATTACATTTTGTAGCTAATAACATCTTGAGTTATTTTGATTGCTTTCAAATACACACATGTACTGTAGATTATGAGCAAAAAAAACATAAAAAATACAGTGGTGGTAACATAACAATTGGAACAATTATTCAAGATCGAGATCAAGTGTATCGCAAATAACAATAAGATCAGAAAACTTCCTTCTTGGCATTCACGCAAAACAACACTAGGTGTAGTATATAAGGTGATTCTCACTGAATCTTTTAAATGTAAAGATAACTATCCAAAATAAATGAAAACATCAAATTCAAGAGTCTAGTCGTCCACATATCAAAATAATATCCTGACGGACCCTTATTTTACAAACCTGGAAAATAGATAACTGTAACATGTTGAAATACAGTTGCCTTGCATCTTATATATCATATCCTCTAGTGGTCTCATTTGGGACCGCTGTCACTTGATTTATATAAATGGTTGCTGTCCAAAATTTTTGGAAGTTTATTTCATATCTCGGCAACCTAATAAATTTATATTAAATGATGTGGCAGTTTTGAGTTACAATGTATTTGCGTTTGACGTAAAATACAGAAAAACAGTGAGAAAAATAGTTATTTCGTATAGAAGTGACAATCCTCGATTCAGTTTTTCTTATTTTCCACTTTATTTTTGAATTCGTGGATAACTCAACACTTTTTCCCCATCATCAGCGCTTTTTTTAAAAATAAAAGACATATTCTGATACTGGTAAATTTTGACAATGGTGTGAAACTTGTGATATCTTGTAATTGTTTAAAAAAACCTGATAAAAACATACTATTGAAATCACCAGTCTGTCAAACGACCCAGCACTTTTTAAGCGTCAATCCGGTCCCCTTCAAAAAGCTTGAAATTTTGGTATCTTGACCTGACCTTTTCTTCATTCTAAAAGAAGTCAAAATGGACCTTATTAGGGGGTTTCGATGGCACTTAAAATGTGCGTGATCAAATTGATACTTGAACATGCGCTGAGATTACTATAAAAAAAATCTGCATCATCGACTTTATGTGGTCGTTGTATCGCGTTAACATACCGTTCATCTGAAAAAATTAATAGGTAGGAATTTGAGTCACATCAAAGTGTTTTTTTGAAGTATCAAGGAAAATATAGCCACGCAGCGACCTTTTCAAATTTCATTATTACTTTCGAGACAGAATGGTGGATGATTTTAATTAAAACTTGAAAAATAAAACCAATCTAGCTTTTAAATTGAGATTAAAAATCCAAAACCAAATTTATAGGATAAATATTTATGGAAACGGATTGTGAAGTTTACTCGATGTAATCATGGGACAATTGCATTAGACTTTATATCAAAATATACGGCTTTATGTTCACATTATTTGAACTACGATATATCCAAAAATATATATGTTTCGCATTTTAGTTGGTTTACAGCCAATATTAATAAAGACTCAATTCAGCAAGCTTCATATCTTTCCAGTTGTATAGTGATAATATTTTGACATGTAGCTAACCTTCAATTTGATAAATAAAATCATTAGGATCGTATTCAGCCAAATTCTAAGAGGCTATGAAATTAATGATTACCAGCTTCTTCTTCAAACTGAAAAATCCTGAGAACTTTCAAAATGTCAAAGTGCTGAACATCAATATTTAAAAAAAACAATGGTTTGGTCGTACATTTTTTAAAATTTGGCGAGAGCGACGGGATACTGATTTTTTGCCTATTTTACTCATAATTGACAAATATTGTGTGAGGAAGCTTCATTTTTCAAATAAATACAGCATCTTCAATCGTTTGGGTTTGTCAAACTAGATTGATCACAGTTTGATTGGAATATAAAGCAGAAAATATAAAAAATCAGTATCCCGTCGCTTTCACCAAATTTTAAAAAGTATCTTCCGTCGCCGCGTATATTTCGATTTTTTTAAATTTGGCGAGAGCGACGGGATACTGTCTTTTTACCTATTTTAGCTATAATTGACAAATATTCTTTCATAGAGCTTCAATTTTCACATAAATACAACATTTTCAATCATTTAGATTTCTCAAATTAGATTGAACGCTGTTTTATTGGAATATAAACCAGAAAATTACAAAAAATTGTAAAATACGCAACATTGGGAGATACATAATATAAAAATATGAATTAATCAAGCTTGAGTGCATAGTGTAATTATGAATCTCCTTCCAAAATAAGCTGTTAGATACGAATATAATTACGTTTTAAAGATAATACACACCGCATGATAGTGTTTTTGTAGCATCTAGCTAAGCTACGTATACTAAAATTAAATCGGTGTGTGCTATATAGATAAATGTTTTGTTCTCACTTCTGGATGAAGATAAACAAGTATCTTGCGGTTTTGGATACCAATGTTATGATACGTTTGTTAGGAGAGGACACCCGAAACATCTACAAGAAATTAATAAAGACAAAGGACATAAGAATATAATAACCGAATATTCGTGGTCAGAATCTGTTATTTATGGATCAATACGTAAAATAATATGAAGTTTTAAATGGTAACAATTGTAATTTATCTTTAAAAAGAATGTAGTTATTTTGTACAGGTGCACTTTTGCCGCGATGTTAAGAGATTTAGAAAGTTTTGACCGAAAACGAAGGAATGTATATGCCAGATATACGTTTTAAAAGTTTCAGAAATTTTAAGTAGCTGTTATCCCAAACTTTGCCACTGTATATATCAGATATAGCGTATAACAAATGATCTAAACGCAAACTGGACAGCCATTTCTTTACACAGGATTTACATATTTATTATTTCCTAAAAGAAATGTGAAAGTTTCCGGGCATAAACCAGATTTTATATAACCCTTGTTTGTTCAGATTATTAAATGACAGAAACATATTCACTAAAAAATAACATATATATATTACCTATATTTTATATAAGTTGGATATTTGTGCTTGTCGTTTGAGGTAGATAATATGGTTTTATTTGTTCAAAAAGTTATGAAGGTATATTAGACCATCACAAGGATAGATTTTTTCTTATTATACAGAAATTTATATACCTACATGAAACGTAATGAGTGCTGAATATTATTAATTCCATTTTGATCTTGTTCAAAAGTTTTATTTATGTTATGAGATAATATAGTTTGTTTTTGTTTAGGTCAATATTACTTATATTAAGTTCTATGTCACAATACTTTACCATAAAGTTGCAGCACAATTAAATTTTAAACAGAAAGAAAATACGATATTCTAAAAAAATCGTTTTTTCAGGTCTACGAAACCAGAAAATAAAGTTTTTATAATTCGCGAATAATAAAAAAAGAACAATAAATTATCAATGTGAAACAGGTAGAAAACTTTTCAATTAATTATGAATGTTTTATAATAATAGCTCGTGTTCCACGCTATAATCTCGCTTCTAAACTACTCGTATTCAAATTCAAGTTATGGTTGTCAGTTTTCAAAAACGCAACTCTCCCTTCCGTTTACATAACGACTGCACCACAATCTCTTACAAAATATGTTCAACATCCTGTGAAAAGATGAAAATATGATCACCTATTTAAATTCATGTGTTTTGGCTGGGGGAAAACATTGCATTCCAAAAGGAACAGTTTTATAAATAATCCACCTCTCGTCGAAGAATTCAAGTTAATATCGCATCGTCCGGGGGTATTAAGTGAAATCAATACAAACTACGTAAGCTGAAGTCAAAAGCGAGTTCAAACTCAAAGTTGTTGAGGAAATCAACATTATTCTAGCTTTTCATATTTCCACTAAACTTTGATTGGCGATAATATTTTACACACAAACCACACTGTTTTTGGAAAGTAATATTAGAGGTATAGAGATGTAATTTCATCACATTTTTTGCATACAGTTTAATTATTTAAATCTTTATTTAAAATAAAACACGGGAACGTAACACTGCGGCCTATTTAAAAAAAAAAGCATCCATGGATTTTATTTCCCTACGGACTGTTACGCACTGCTTGAAAATATTATTTTTGAAGTTTTAATATAAAAAATGACTACTCATTCAAAAATACAAACTGGGAAACAAGAGCCAGAGTCAAGTTTTTAATTCATGAAGATTCCCTTCTTTCCCTGATGTATTCAACCCTGATTTCATTGTTCCTATGTCGAATAGGTCGAATTATAAATGATTGAATAGGTTTGCTCGTAGAGCAGTCACAAACGGCTGGAAACCATTATTATTTTTTATATACTAAATATCTATACAAATTCAAAAAAAAAAATTTGATACCGGTTTTTTTCATACACTAAAATTATAATAAACATAACAATCATATAAAGTTAAATTACGTAAAATATAGAGCGCTGGAGTGATATTATTACATTCTTAGATAGTGGAGTATGTGATAAATTCAATTTGGTGCTAAATTGACAGCACATGACAAGTATAATGTTCGTTTGGATGCACATTGTGTATATCGAAGTTCTCCTCACCAATTTACACGTAAATAATAAATCAAACTAGTTGCGTAATAGTGATAGACGTAAAACATACAACAAATGTCCACAGAACACATATTTATGTCCCTCATCCATCAATTCGGAAAAAAAGTGAGCGAATAGAGGTAAATAGATTCAAAAATAATTTATTTTAATTGTTTTTAATCCTTCACAACCTTGTATAATGTTTGACAATTTATACTTTAATGAAAAAGACATCTTTTTGGATCTGAGTGATGAAGCAATTATCATCCTATCTTGATCCTATCCCGAACTAACAAACTGTTTAGATAACGTCCACAGCTGAGTGCACAGAAAACTAATTGCAGGTCATCCATTTACTAATCAACACCTTTCAAACGCAGAAAAATGTACAAATTAATTAGTTTGATTTCACAGAGATATTTCCCCACAGACTCGATTTCGTGTCGGTTCGAAAGAAATCAATGGTGCATCTAGGGGGTTATCAACTCCGCTCGCTGCGAAAATAATTAATAATATAAAAAAATTACGGTCCACAATTAAACGCGTTTTACCAATAAGCTTCAACTTTACTTAATATAACTCTAGTTTGATGGTATTAAATGATGACCAAAATATGACCAAAGAAAGATATGACCAAAAGTGTAAAAAGTGTTTTGTTTGTGAAGAATTATTTTTTTTAACATTTTCTACAAACGGTTACCATGGAAAGTTTAACTTAAGCTTCCATGGAATGGTGAAAAACTGTGGAAAACTGTGGCTGCTTCTGATGGATACTTCTAAGACAATGTAATAAATTTGGTAGAATTAAATGGAAATTCCAATCGGAACAACACCTGATTGAACAATAATGTTGAGTGGTAAATATACCGATAAAGATGGTCCAATGACATGATACACATGTATGTATGTATCAATTGAAAAACCATATTTCAACTCGATATTTTGATGCGAGAAACATAAAATGAAGAAGCAACTGGATTGAAAATTGAAGTGGTAATAGACTTCGCCTAATATCGGAAAAGCAAAAATCTGGGAATCTCGATTACTATGGCTTTCACAGACGGAAGGATTCGAAACATGGATGACGGTCAATTTCGATCAGGTTCTTTCGAAAACCATCTAACCATAAAACAATTGATGAGAGTGCCGATCGGTTATTGATTGACAATCACGCATGGCGTATGCTGAAATGATGCCGACGAAGTGAATAGAAATTTCCATGGGAGCGCTCGATGTAAACTGCTTCAAATTTTCCCGTTGGAAGAATTAACGGTCAATTGGATTATACACAACAATTTATGTGTTAACAATTTGAAAGTTTATCCAGTCATATCATACTGTGTAATTTTACTTCAGTGTAAGTCAATTTTCCAAAAATTTATATTTTATATGAGTGATCAAGAAGCTTCTTCCTTATAAGTATTATTATTTCATAGTATAGTAAATTATTAAAAAGAAACACAACTTTGTTCGTATTTCAGAGTTCTTTATATTAGATAATAGTTATTTCCAAAGAGTACAAAAAAGCAAGAAGTGAAGCCGGTACAAAATAAACAACTTTGAAAGTGACAGCCAACTCTGCCATACACTGAAAACCACCTTCACTCGAAAACTCAGAAAAAATATTTATCACACGAAGAAAATGTGTTTTATCATAAACTGGTGTTTATGAAGACTTTATTCCTCTTGGTCAGTAATAACAGTCTTTACCACCTTGGTGTAAAATATACTATTGTGTCACAAGAGCAGAAAATGAGCCTTAGAAGACCAATACTATCAAGATATTGATAGACAAGCCGACAACAGCGTAATTCCTCCTGGTTCACAAGAAAACTCTATAAATACAATAAATCAATATAAATATTAATTGTTGCATACGCACATTATCCGCACACACATGTTTATTGCACTCAAAGTTCATATTATTAAATGTCACTGCAGAATACGATATTTAACCGTCAGTTTTATATTCCTATAATTTGATGTAATTTAATTGAACGAATCACAAATGAATTTACATGTGATTGATTTTCAAATTGTGTAATGCCTAATTGAATCCATAAAATATAAAAACTTTCACAGTACCTATACAGGGAAATGAGTGGCGTTTTCAATTGTTCATAATGACTAACCACCTGGAAGAATGGTATTTTAAAAATTAACGGAATATTTGATAAAAATATCAAAAAGAGCAATATTATTGAATAGATGAGGCTATTACTTGATGTAGATCCAAACTAAATTATGAAATAAAACAATTTTAATTTGTTAAAATCTACATAATAAGTATTTAAACGTAAAGTTGTCACAATTTATCCAAATTCATTAAAAACAACAAATCCAAATCTTTAAAACTAAATAAATCGGGAGTTTATAAATTAAAATGTAGTAATGACACCTGTAACAAAATTTATATAGGTAGAACTTTTAGGAATTTTAAAATTAGAATTTCAGAACACAAACGTAGCTATGACAACCAAAATTCAGATTCTAACCACTCAAATCATTTATTATTTATTATCAAATTTTGAAATTTTGCATATAGAACCTAAATCCTTCAAATTAAATCTTTTAGAAGCCCTTGAGATAAATCAAAACAAATATTCAGATTATCTTCTTAACGACCAAATAGATATCAACAATTCTCCCTTTTTAAACCTTATTACCTAGAAAGGTTTCTTGTAGGATTGTTGTGAATGTGTTAAATACTTTAGTTAATCCCATATTTAGACATATTTTTTCCCTTTTTTATTTTATTTCCATGTAAATATATCATAATTTTATTGTTAATATCCGTATAATTTTGTATTAAGACACTGTATAAATTGAAAATGTCTAATTATACCTCCATTCGTTTGATAAAGCTTCTGTGTTAGCGAAACGCGTCACAACTTAAAGTTTAAATATTATGTGGATTTTATTGTTTTATTTCATAATTTAGCAGCATTATTATTATAAGAAAAAAGATACAAATAAAAGTAATCAAGATTACGAGATCTAGACATCCCCAGATATAAACATCAAAAATGATACCCCACACATGTAACAAATGTGTGGTAAGTATCTTAATTTAATAACAAATTTCATTAGGTCTTTCATAACATTTTCAACAATAAATTGACTAATAACGGTAATCATTTATCGCGGATTATTACTTCTAATATGTTTTCTGTGTGTAGGTCTATTAGGATCCCTACATATTTTCGATCAAGATTAATCGGCCAATAATTTACACATAAGTACACTCGATTAGTCGGATTAGTTAGACGATAAGTCTGCCTCAATCCACTTTGTTATACAAAGCACCGTCGCACGTGACACGCTAATTTATCTAATTTCACACGCTCAATTATAAATGATAATGCAAATAGGCATTTATCAAGATGTTATCGATCAATATTTTAAATCGATTATACGGGTTAATCCAAATTCCAAGACACATTTCCATTGATTAACTTTCAATTGGTGATTGTTTGACTTCTGTTCCGTTACTTGTCGGCAGCAGATTCGCAATTATCTCTTAAATTGTATGTGTGTATTTTTGGGGTGATATTCACTGAGACTTAAAAGATCTATTGTGCCTTCTTACTTCTACTTAGTCTCTGAGGAGAGTCTCTGAAACTAGTAGCTCCTTTAGTACTTTTTTCAGGAACAATTTTAGTATATCTACAGGCTTAGGTAAATGTTCCTCTTTTATCCAGTAATCTCCCAGGAGGCTTTTTTTTCCATGCCATAATATCTGCATTTTGAGCTTTTTCAGGCGACAATGTCCCGTTAGGATCCCTGTTAAAACTCTCAGCGCAGTTTTACTTTGACTTATGCATTCATCTTAACAGGTTGTATTTACCCAGAAGAATCTTTGATTGTCTAAGCCCTACTATAGATCTATATTCAATCGTCAGATCTCTTTCTTTCGGCTTCGCCTATTTCTTCCAATATTACAATTATAATTAGAAAAAAAGTACAAAAAATGTAGAGGTTTTGCTTTTCTTCGGGCATTATTTCCTGTACTATTTATATTTATGGCCATAGTGAAATTCTATTTAAAGCTTTGTTGAATGAATCTCACAAAGTGCATGAAGGAACAATAGATGAAGCTAAATTTAAATCAACATTCCAGAATGTTTAATAGCTTCGCACAATCGATTCAAGCTATAATAGTTCTATAGTGCCAAACTACACCTACTAATAATTAATAACTCTACAGAGGACTGAAAGGTCAATCGTTTTGACAAGTTAATCACAGAATGCTCCAAGGATTTACCCATTTCATCGATTAAAATCCAATAAAATGATGTTTACTTAAGTTTGGCAAGAATACTGGCGGCTAACATGGAATTTGCAAAGAATTATGTATACGTATATAACAAAAAATGCATGCAAATGTTATTTTCGTGACAGCTGGCGTAGCTAGCTGCAGATTTATTGAAAAGATTCAGCTCATTTGATGAATAAAATTTCCCAGTAAAATCTAATTAATAATTCTCGTCATATAGTTTCTGTCGAATTCCAGCTGTGACGCTAATATAACTGGAAAACCTGTAGATCCTGGACATGCTCGAGAAGACGTTGATCATTAATTGTTTATTAAATTATCCTGTGTTCGATGAATTCCTATCCCGACCACTAATTAACACCTCAAGGATATGCGCCTCCTCTTGAAATTTAATATTTTCATGGTCATTATGCCAAATATTTATCTTGCTATTCAATTAACTCAAATTTGATTGAACTATATTAAAATATTCAGTGTTTGATTTGCATCTTGGTTAATATTGACCAAATTATTACTAAGTTGTGCTTATATTAGAAACTGATATTGTTCTTGATACTTAATGCTTTAGCTAACAAAGGATAAAATTTATTAAACTGAAAAATAATCGTGAGATTTATTCAGTTGGCGACAAACAGTTGTTTAGGTTGTCACACATGCAGGAAACACTTTATCAACTCATAACTAGCTAATAGTTTCGGGCTGCTAAAGCTCATTTTCTGCCCTTGTGGCACAATATACTAAAGCAGATTTATTCAAATCTTTCCTGTGGATTTATTATAGAAAATATATTATCTATTCACTACAGTATCGTATATCTGCTTAAAGCCTTAGGGTGCAAAAGCGGTTTAAGAGTCTGGTTTGAATGCAGTCAATTCTTACGTTGAAAAAAAAAATGTTTCTATTTAAAAACAAAAAGAGCTCCTGTAAAAAACCTGAAACGACGCATTATTCAGTGAAAAAGAATGGAAGTAGCATTTTAACACATCGCCATTGATATTTTTTGCAAAACAAAATACAATGAGCATTTTAGAGAAGTGTCAAGTTGAATTTAAAATGGTAGTCGGGGGCAAAAAATATATTTTTCCATCGACCTTCACAAAAATGACATTTTACTTACTAATATCCGGATGAAAAATCGTCTTTTTTGACGTCAAGTACTTTTCGTCTGCAAACACTTCACTTTTCGTCCGCTGAGATCCTCTCTAGCCAGATTTTGTGAGGAAAATAGACATTTAACTTAACGCAAAGAAAGCTTGTTAAACTATGACATCGTTAGTTTGACGCCCTGGTTCTGCTAGTGTCTCAATGAGTTGATATTATTCACAATTATTGATTAACCACTACAAAAAGGTGTATAGAAATCTATCCGTGGTATTATATGCTACCAGTCATTAAAGAGCACAGTTCTTGTGTAACCAATTCCAAAATAGTTGTGGACCTTATTGTCTACCGTGGTTTCCAGAGCACACGGATAGAAGGAAACAAAGCTAACAAAAAGAGCAGCTGAATCATATTTTCGGCGACATCTTGAAGAGCTTTAACTATTAATTGAAGCAGAGAAAATTTTGAGCGCAATAATATAAAATCAACAAAAGAGAGCCAAAGGAAAAATTGAATCTATTTGAATTGTGATGATGTCTTTTCTCTTAATCTTAGTCAAATGCGGTCTATACAGACGGATTTGTACAATTTTCACCTACTACGAAGTGAAACAAATTGTATATTCAGCAGATATGAGAGAAAATTTTGAATTGCCTCTTGAAAATGAAAGCGCGTGTTTCTGAGTACTCAATCATGCTGGAATGTATTTTGCGAAATAAAAAAAAACTAATAAGAGAATGTGGTTAAGGTGGTTTTGTAATTTATTCAATCCATATTCAAGTTTGCTTTCAATTGAATTTTTTAATGAGGAAAAAAAATTAAGAATAATCACATATTTTCTATCTAGTTTCATACTTCATAGAAGATGTTCAATAGGTTGTATTCACTCAGTATATTTTATTGTCTAAGCCATACTAAATATTTTCTTTCTTTCCATCGACTTTCCTATTTCTTCCAATATTAAATTGGAGCTGATACCGCAAAAGGGTTCCGGTTCCCAAAAGGGTGAGAGGAAATTGAAAGCAGAACATATTCAAGTATTTGAAACGTTCAAGAATTTCAGTTGTTTTTTCTCCATTTTGACAATCTTTTACAAATCAGTAAAAACAAACGTTTTAAAATAAAAATATCAAATGGCAAAACTAAATTTTTTTTATATCAATTTCGTGATTTCCGATTTTAAATGTAGAAATCTTAAGCGTTTTATAATGTGCGAAAATTTTAAAGCAAATCAACTAATTTGAAACTTTTCAACTTATTCCTGAGGGAATAAATATGAATTCAACAAATGTTTCATGAATACAAAACTAATAGAATGATAAGTTTAGAAGTAGAGCTATATCCGAAAGTTTTAAAGGTGAGTTTAATTCATTTAAGTTATTATTCGGTCTGCCTGTTATATCTGGATTTCTAATTTAAAATACTTACCGCTTCTGAAGATATTTATCTAATGAAAATAGTCACTTGGAGCTTTATTACTTAACAAACTAAGTTGTACTTAGAGTCAAATTCAAAAACTTTAGTTTTAAATTATTGCCAACTTTATTATAGCTGCTCCCAACTTTTATAAACTAAAATTTCCACTTTTGTACTTTGTGTCGTTCATTGAACATTAAATATCGTTTCATTATACTTAAATTTCGTCTAATTTTCTCGCAATATGTTCTCGAATCTGAAATGGTAATGATACATGTCAGGATTTATTGTGGTCTAAAAAGCCAATCGTATTCCCAACAGACAAGAAACTAAACAAAAATAAACAAATCTTTTAAAATAATGCAACGCCCCAATTGAATTAAAGTTTGCTTGCAGGTTGAAATTGTTTTTTTAATGATCTACTTTACGTGCATATTCTCAAGGAAAACGGCTACAGATGGGAAAATGTACTAAAATATTTTTCCTCAGTGTGACCATTTTAAGTGTATGCCAGAGCTAGATGTCACCTTAAAGGTTCTTTATTGTACCCCTCCAACATCAAAGGATTTTCGCCGGGCTTCAGTTTTGGTTGTTGTGTATTCTTTGGTATGTGTTCATGCACGACCGCTTGTCAGTGCTAATGTAAAGCATGGGCGGTGAAAGGGCAATTAAAATACAACATTTTGTAAATTAATGTCCTTTAAACAATTTTCAACTCGTAAACAGGAAAATATGTGATTTTGGATATTCCATCTATAAAACCCAAAACATTGGTTAACTTCTTGAAAGAAAATTGTTAGGTAAATATGTATTTCACAAATTTAAAAGTGGCAATTAATCTGTATAGACAGGCGATTTTATTAAGCTCTTAGTTAAATAAAGCCCATAATTAATTGTTGCCGCTGGCGAAATAATCAACGAAAAACGATTTTACAAATGTTTTGACCAATTTATTTTTTATATTGTTGATATTTTGTTTGATAGCAATCTAGTAATCAGAATAAAATTGATGTTTTCAAATTAATTTTATATAATTACTTTTGATTTTACTAATATGAACGATCATATTTATATTGGTATTTATACACATATACATACAGTGTGGAAGAGCCAAATAGAATAAATTCCTTTCTAGTTAACTATAGCATTCCTCACATATTTTTTTTTCTATTGCAAAATATTTATCACATCTATTTGTTGTTAAAACAAAACAATTCAAACAACAAAGGTAATCACTAGAATCATATATTTAACTTGTTAACTACCTTCCATTTTCCTCGTGGTGTATTATGTAGTATATCAGAAACTTTGAGACTACTGACTCAATGATAGTAGATAATTCTCGTTTGGAGTGATGTATTTTAGGTTATTTCCGTCGGGAATTCGTACACCAAGCGTTGTGTCCAGCAGAAGTTTAGGATTATATCCAACTTCCATATTTAGATATGCTAACAACAAATTAGTTCAAAGGTGCTATATGGGATTTGATGCAATTGATTATAAACTAGTTGATATCACTTGTTATACCACTACAAACTAAAATGATTATTGAAAGAATTGGGACGCTAATGCTAAGAAAAAAATTATCAAATAAAACAATTTAATTTGTTTAAATCTACATAATATTTAAACTTAAAATTGTGACGTGTTTCGCTAACACAGTATAGCTTTATCAAACGAATGAAGGTATGATGAGACATTTTCAATTTATACAGTGCCTTAATACTCATTTACAACAATCCCACAGGAACCTTTCTAGGTAAAAAGGCTTAATAAGGTAGAATTGTTGATATCTATTTGGTCGTTAACAAGATTATCTAAATATTTGTTTTTATTCATCTCAAGCACAAACCACCTAGTGATCTCAAGTGCTTCTAAAAGATTTAATTTGAAGGATTTAGGTTCTATATTCAAAATTTCAAAATTTGAATCGAAAGAGTGTTGGTTTGCTAATAAATGATGTGAGTAGTTGGAATCTGATTTTTGGTTGTCATAGCTACGTTTCTGTTATGAAATTCTAATTTTAAAATTCCTAAAAGTTCTACCTACATAAATTTTGTTACAGTTGTCATTACCACATTTTAATTTATAAACTCCTGATTTATTTATAGTTTTTATTTGGATTTATTTCATAAATTTGGATAAATTGTTATCGGCTTTGAAGCAAATATTCTAGTTTAACGTTTAACTCATCTATTCAATTTTTTGTAAGAAAAAAACCTAGATTCTCTCATCAAAGTGATTCTTGCGATATACACCACGTGAATTTTCAAGAATGCAAAAGAGAAGAAGAGCAGAAGACACAAACTGGGAAATCTATAATTACTAGCCACATTTGAGCGGCCTTTCTAGCTCTCAAAAATATTGCTTGTACTTTGAAAAGAAATCCTAACAGTAATTTTTTCAACTTAAAGTGTCTCTAATTACAAAATTCCACAAAAAATAGACTCGAAATTTCAAAACCATGTTGTAGTGAGTTCTTTCACGTCGATGGGTAGCAATACCTAAGATTGAATTGCTACCATGTAAATGTGTGATAGTTTCCATTGCGATGTATTCCTTTAGTTCTCATGAAAGACAACCGATTGTATTTCCAAGCACGTATGTTTGTTTTATCACTGTACAATTCATCATTCATGGGATACAAATGGTGGAGCAAGGTGTCAAGAGGAGTTATATTATTTTGATTAGTGTAATGTTTCCTCTATTCAGTTAGATGGATAAGGGATAAGCTTCATTGTGAGGGCAACAACCATGGAATACAAATGTAAAATGAGTATCCCTTCGGAATTCCTTCCTTTAGCCATTCCTTATTTAGGATCTTTTCTATTTCGGTCCCGATTTGACCATCGGTTCACTTGAATTTGCTTATTTCTCATAGAAATTCACTTCATGGAAGAAAGACCTATAAAATAGGTGATTTTTTCACAAAATACTTTATTGGCAACCAACTCTTTCTGGAGATAGATTTCATTTCCACTGGTAAAAGCTTTTCTGACAAAAAGGAGTAAGTTAACCATTCTATTTTCTATGGTTTATCTAGTAGTTAACTTCCTCCACATAATGTGGGTTTCTCACCATGTCAGCACAAACTTTTGGACATTAAATTGTGTTATTTATTTATGCCTCATACCTCCATTTCGCAGCAGCTGGATGTACCTTTGAAATATTGCACTTCATCTCTCCAATTAAATATCTAAATGGATATGTATGTGTGGAATTATCAAAAGTAACACAAGCACATCATTTCAAAGCTTCAATGCGCATCGTTATTTTTTCCTTGCTCCTCTGTTTGAATACCTAATTTGTACGAGAAAATTTTTTTTAGAATAAACCGCAATCAGCACCGTGTGACCTTGCCTCATTAATTATGTATTTCTTGAGACAAAACCGAAATTTATTATTAAATTTAAAGTAATTTTGTGCTAAAAAATTCATGTTTAATCTCAATCCACTTATGCGAAATAAATTTTGTATACAGGGTGGCGTAATCTTTGTATAGTCAAAATTATGGGATGATAAAGTTATTAGTTCAGTGAATATAGAAATTGAAAAGCAGATCGTCCTAATCCATCGTGGTTTTATTAAACTCGATTCCAAAGAGGATGAACTGAAGACTGGTACATGCAAAACAAATAGGGATGTTTCAGAGCAATTATAATTTTGTTGTACTTATGTTAATTAGAAATTGTCGTTGAAATATTGAAGTTTAAACTCAAAGTTGAAATTGAATTTCCGTGTTCAAAGTGAGAAATTGTCGACCAAAGAGGGAAAATTCAACAAAGCACAAGCCATAAAACTACACAGCATTTAATTTGGAATATACCGCTATAAAAACTCAATTGAATGTGTGCTTATGCATAGAAATTTAACCATTGCCTCCGTAATAACTACTTTAATACTATTAAGAGCAATTAACACAACTTCCTTATCAAAAGTTATATTGTTGATCTGCCCAACAATTCATCATCATTTTTGATCGTTTTTAAGTATTACCATAAAGAGAGGGTATATGTGTAAATACATTTTTGACAGTAAACAATCAGATCAGCCCCATTCTTGTCAGTTTTACCAACTGGTCAAGACTAATTGCTAGAATCTTCACTCACATAATGAGTATAACAATAGGTAAGTCTACTATACCAGAAGGTTACCCAATCTCTCGGTACTTTATGCAGCTTTGCTTTGTCGGATTGGATAACAGTTTCCACGTGCAAGCCAACTGGAAACGTCCTAGCCTAAGATTTGAACGATTTTCCCAAGCTGAGCCTTGTTGGAGCCGTAGAAGAGTAAATTGGGGTTAACAAACTAGAACTGCATGCGATTCCTTTTTCAACAGCATATAATTTGATCTGAATTTGCCATTAAATAGAGTAATGTGAAATATTCCTTATACATAACCTAACAATCTTATTCACAAGCATACACTATAATAATGAAGCAGATATGGATTGCATTTCACTTGCTTCATTTGATATTCAGGTCATGCTAATTAGATATAGGTAGAATATGCAGATTCCTGATGTACCAATGCTAGGACAATATTTTGTGTGTATATAATTAACTATTAGTGAACTAAACGACATTGTCAAATTCGTTATTTCAACGAATACTAAGTATTTTTACGAGTTACTCAATTCCAATGTATTTGAATCGAATCAAAATATCAACTTTTCAGAAGAAAAATGTGAAGAAATAGTGGTTAGTGATAAAACATAAAACAAAACTGGTTTATAATGTTAAAGTGGTAAATAAAAATGCATCTGACTTGTTATATTGAAATAATTTAATAATAACTTTCCAATCAGGAGCGCCTAATGATCAATACTTTACCCCTGATTAACTTTACAGTAAATCTTAATATATTACAAAAAAACTTATAGAAATATATGAATACTCAATGATTTTTCTTTGTTTGTAAATATTAATATATTAAGGAATTTTTCCTTGCAGCAATAGCTGGGTATTTTAAATTAAAATTTTACAGGATTGTATTTCTTAGTTAACATTATTCAGGATAATACATCTTGTATTATAAATTTAATTTGTATTAATAATAATCCTTGTCCTATTCTATTCTATTTGATATAAATTTCTTTGAAATAGAAAGAGCGTTTGAACAAGTAAACAAGACAATAGATACGGACAATTTAGATGGATCGTTGTTCTCATAGACCGAAATATTAATTTGAATCTACCCTGTGGCATCGTTAACAATTATTAATAGATATTTTGAAATAAAAAAAACTTATTAGACTGCTTGCCAAGTGGAGAGACAGCTGACTGAAAATATCCAAGGTGCTTTAGACAACTGACAATTATGCTGTCAACAGAACATTGGAAAAACTATTAAACTTTATGCAAGTGGGGTGAAATGGACTAAAGAAGACTAAACCTATGGAACCAGCATGAAGAACAGAAAGCAATAGGTTGTTTCCAGAGAAAAATTAAATATCTTTAAAATGTATGGAAGTTTTATCTTGTTTTATCTAGTAATAGCCTAGAAAGTTCTATTAAACGCTAGTATGTACTTTATACTGAATATACTTTTACGAAAAAGAAAATTTAATAGTTCAAAAACAGAATTTGACAGCATGGAATTGATAAAGTTTTATATTTCACTAAAAAATGTATATCCCCTGTTAAGTTATAAATCTCAGAGGGTTTTAATTCCATTTTGACGTCGTCTTTATGGGTTTTCGAAAGATGTTGTAATAAACAAAGTAGGAGATATATCATCGATTCCAACCTAAGAAATCTACTTACTTAATAATACTTTTTTTTACGTCGACTCCTATTAGCTCTTTATACTCAATTTTCAATTTTTCTAATCACTTTTCCTTTGGAAATCAATTAGTTCTGTCTGAAATATTCTAATCGTAACTAACTATTTTAAATAGAATCCACTATTAGATGTTCTTATCAGTTCAAATCCTAGTTTATTCTAATCTTTGGCCCAGCAGTCAATAAGACAGAAGGTAGGAAGTCCATTGTCTGTTATCCCTTACACACGCAATAATCTTAACCTA
This sequence comes from Galerucella nymphaeae, assembly GCA_963978555.1. Taxonomy (NCBI): domain Eukaryota; kingdom Metazoa; phylum Arthropoda; class Insecta; order Coleoptera; family Chrysomelidae; genus Galerucella; species Galerucella nymphaeae. The sequence continues at coordinate 5,177,055 of OZ021704.1, forward strand.
TTTCGTTGTATTAATGACTATTACGCAATATTCTGGTCCAACCGACCATTATATTACCATATTTAAAGCCATATACCAAGAAAATACGGCAATGTCAAGCCAGAGCTGGATTTAAGCTTCATAGTAGAAAATTTATAACGTCACCCCTACTGTCAAACTGGTTGGTGAGCATAAACAAATATAATTATATCTACAAAATTAATTCTTGTGTCATTTATTTAAAAAAAAAATACTATCTGTGAATCAGACATCTTGTTTATTTATTTTTTACTTCCGTTGATGGCGATAAGTATGACAACACTGTAATATTGTTCGTCAGACCGTGTGGGTGAGCTTGGTCCCAATTTATTCCGTCGATAAAACCCGCACTATACTGAAGTAGAAACTCTAACTGGATATCCTGCCTTCATTAAGAATTTTGCACATTCAGGCTAATAGTTTGTGGACCATAAGAACATCCATCTGCTGTTCAAATTAAATTCGATCAATTTGTAACAGTCGGGTGGTGTGTTCTCTGTTTGTCTATTCTGTAATAGACAGCAAAGCTAGGAATTTGATGGATTCACATTTGATACTAATTATTCATTTTTCTACATGCGTTATCACTTTTTTTGATAGAAAATCTGGCTGCACTACATAAACTTGTAAGTTCCTATATTAAAATGGGTGTAAAAGTGAGAAATTTTATACAACTTAATTTTTAAACAAGTTCCGTATGACTTTGACGTTTCACGTACATTTTTTAATAAAATTTCAGTGTATGTCGAAGTTTTTTGTTATATTTTCCAATTTTCCACTTGAGTTCTGTTCATGAATAGTTTTGAGATAAGTCAGGGCATTGTTACTCCTTCAATTCCCACTGTCTCAGGTCGATGAAAGCAATCTTTCAATTCAATAAATGATGCTTTGTCGACTTATCTCCGTACTCTCCAGATCTGAACCCCAGTGACATCAAAAAGATCGATTTTTTTTGCTAGGAAGCTTATTGTGAGATACGTTAAATAAATGGCAAAATAGATATTGTTACTTATCAGTTATCATTATATATTTTTTGAACTGATCAGTTTTCGAAAATTCAACACGCAATTTAGAGAGCTTGTCGTCAATCTAGTTAGTAGGTCGAGAGTAATTTTTCAGGTGACCATATCCTCTAAAGATACACGCCACGAACTCTAATAGATCGCCTCCCGTAGGAGTTACAGATCCATCTGACTGATTTATAAGATCCGAGTAGGCAAGATTACAATGACAGTTTAATTTTATAGTGTCGAAAGAGGATTTAGGGCGTATCAGTAGCCACTTTTGTAAAATAACTATCGATTTTATAGAACAGTAGATGTACGAAATTGAGGGCTGAAGTTCAAGTCGTATTTTACATTTTGTAATATTGAAATATATACAAGGATGAACTATTTTTTTTATGTTTATCTTAACTTCATTATTTTAGTTAATATTTTAAAATTGTTGTTCATTATTGTTATTAGTTTTTTAGTGTTTCTCTATCTGTAGAGTAGGTAGGATGAGTGTAGGCCACATGTGACCCATTGTACATCCTCCCTAGGTCATCGTCCATCTTGTCCTTCCCAGGGAGATGGACAGGTCACTAGGAGACATCTCCTTTATATCGGCAGGTGTAGGCCAAGACTCACCGAACACACACTCTCTCTTATTGACAATAACTCCGGACACTCGCATAAGACATGTCTGACAGGTTCATCTTCCTGTTTACACATCCTGCATAGAGGTGTGTCCACTAGCGCCATAGTATGGAGGAGTTTCCTTAGTTGACAGTGGCCAGTCAGAAATCCCACTGTTATACGTAGGTTTTTCCTGGTCATCGCCAAGTATTTCTTCGGCACCAGCTTCCCAGGTTCACCCAGGGTGATCCTAGCAAGACTTTGATTCCATCCCATCACTTAAGGGATTGAGCATGGGTCTAACGTTTGGCTAGTTCCGTAATTGTCGTAGCCGTTAGGTCCTAAAAATTGTAGTCCAGCCTCCACTTAATCCTTAGGCTTAGTGCTCTGGAGTAAACTCCACATCCTGAGCTTCCTTCCATTTTTGAGCCATCTGTACATATGCGTATTGCATTCGCAGCATCTGATTCTATGTTTTGTTTTATTTGTATTTTGTAGGATTTGTTAAACACAAACCTGTGTTCAATTGCATCATAGGATTATTTAGTATTTGTCGCTACTTCTAATACATTCACCCTGTATAATACCACACCTTGTATAAACTCTTACTCAATTTCAACATGTTAAGAATAATTATTTTGTGAAAAAAATATAAAGACATAATAAATAGGTGAAAATTGTCATTCGTGATTTACCACCAAAGATCGTTATGTTTTGTAATCCTTTTGTATCTTCATAATAACATATCGACGGTTAGACTCATTTATCGAAGTGATTATATCAATTTGTTCTCATCTAGACATGAGAACGGATATCTTCCACAACCTATTAATTAGATCGAAATTATTACAAGTCTAAGAGTAGGGAAAATGTCCTCTGCACGTATATCAAATAATATAATATTATATCCCGATACGTATTTGTAACAAGGGAAATGGAATTCTACGTGAATTCCGAGTGAATTGATTGTATTCCTGAAAACGTTACTGTCAGAGATCAAAATGATTGATCATCACCTATATTAGCATACACAGTAGCATAGTAGTATCATTATTATAAAAGGAAAGTTCGATACTTGATAATGAATATTAACTGGATTCGGCTAATACAATATTCCATTAGCGAAAAAATCGAATTTTTTAATTGGCTCAGATACGACTGTGTCATAAACAACACAATCTTTCAATTAGCTTATATCAAAGTTGTCAGTTGAATGGCAAAAATTATGTAAAATAGATTGAATCGTTTTTTTTTAATTTAACATATACTGCTTCAACCGCTAGGGCTATTATCAGTTCAGTGGTTGAGTATTTATATAATAAAGGGTAACAGTAAGATTACTGTACTGATTAATGTTCCAAAATGGTGTGGGAATTCCTAGACAAACTAAATGAACTAGGCGAGAACAATACAGTTACTTTACTATGGATTCCAGGACACACTGGAATAGAAGGAAAAGAAATAGCAGATGAACTAGCAAAGAGGAAGTCTGAAATACCTTTCTGGGGGCCTGAACCTTTTTGCGGAATCAGCTCCAATGTAATATTGGAAGAAATATAGGTGAAGCCGAAAGAAAGAGAAGATCTGACCATTGGAAATATCTAGTAGGGCTTAGACAATCAAAGATTCTTCTGGGCGACTAGAACATGTTGAGATCAAATAAATGCATAAGTCAAAACAAAGCTGCGCTAAGAGATTTAGCAGGGATCCTTATAACGGGACATTGTCGCCTGAATGGACACCTGAAAAAGCTCAAATTAGTGGAGGAAGAAGAATGCTGATATTGTGGCATGGAAAAAGAAACCTTCATCCACATACTTTCCAACTGCACAGCACTCCAGAATCCTAGAGCTCAATACCTGGGAGATTAATGGATAGAAGAGGAACATTTATCTAAGTTGAGCCTGCAGATGTCCTAAAATTCCTCCGGGAAATAGGACTAAAGGAGCTACTAATTTCAGAGACAGAGAAATATCTTGACAGTTATTTTGTGGCAACAGCTCATACCAGTAGGTATGTGAAAAAGACATTCCAACTATCGGACTGGAGTCCATTTTGAGAATGACTTTGTGGTTTCAGAAGACAGATTTGTAAACGTTGCAAAGCAGTGATAACTGAAATGTTTTTATTCCTTGACACAGGCAATTTTAAGGAATGTAGTATAGCTGTAACTTCTGCAGTGAATATTGTTCTGGTAACTGGTAGCCGTAGATTATTAGATCACCAGAAATAACTGCAGCTCCCACGCCTCTGGAAGATTTGGATGCATCTGTGTACATTGTGTGGTGTTGTTGATAACCATTCAGTATCCTCAAGAAGTAGGATTGAATCGTTACAGGAGTGGTACAGTCTTTAGGGAATATTTGTAAGGAAATGATTATAAAAGGGATAATTCATGATCCATGGTGGGTTATTATAAGTGATAGGAAGATATAATAGTTTGTGTTCTGAATTTGTAGCTATGAAAACGTATAATGAAAATGGGTTTCAATCAGAAATAGACATTTTTACGTATTGTAGAATAGTTGGAGAGTTATTTGTTGAATCAGTAAGAATTATAAAGATAGAATTTAAACAAGTTCCCTTCAATAGCTGGAAGAAAATTAGAAGAATATCCATACAAGAAGACTGTAAACAGGATCAAGCAACTGGGAGTATAGTGTAAAAGAAAACAACTGATGAATTAACAATGATCTGAGTATATTGGAGATTTCCTCTGGCAATTTCCGCATTCCGTCGATTACTTTCGCTTGAGTATGGTCACTACAGCAAATGATTGTTCTTATTTTATTGGCGTGAATTGGATTCAACATAAAATTTTCGAGCTCGTATGTGTTTATTATATTACAAATATTTCAAATTTTCTCAATAGAGAAAGTGCAGAATATTTTTTCATCACTGAAGTTGATTTGCATATCAAGAAGCCCAAATATTTACTTAAATTACAACCAACAATACAGAGCTTGTTAGTCTAGTCTAGGAATTTTCGACTTGCAATAGCCCAGTAAACTCCTAGCTGGCGCTTTTTTTTAGATCATTCCGCCTTCCCCACTCTTCGATTGAGTGAGTTGAGTGCGCTTGAAAGGTTTTCAGGGAAACAATGGGACTCACCTGCAGGCTATAAAGTCAAAAAAAGTTATTAATCAAAACCCACTAGGGGACAACTCGGACATTTTGTCCCATGCCACCAGATTTTAAGAGCTCCCAAACATGAAAAAAAAATAATTTGTTTCGAAGTTCACCATTGACGCTTTGTTTAAAATTACACTGAGGACTAATTCAACAATATTAAATGACAAAATAATTCTATATCCACAAGCACACATTTGAATCAAAACTATTGGTAAGAGAATAAAAATTTTGAAAAATCACATTTAAAACCTTCGAAAAGCACCTTTGAACATTATATTACATCTTGAAAATGATCTGTTTGGACAAATATACTGGAACACACTTCAAACAAATACAATTTCTATCGAAGATAACAAGATATCAAGACAAAAAAGCTAGTAGGTATCGAATACAAATTCAATCTAACCTCGTTCCACTAAATCCCTCTTTTATCAACCTCACACTTGTTTTTTCATACATTTTTTCATGTCTCTTCCCATAAACTCTAGCCGGATGATTTTATTTGATAAATCAATTTTCGTCACGAAGTGTTTCAAGTTCCGCCAAGAAACCTAAGACAACAATGTTATTGAGAAAGATAAACAAAACGTCTACATGTTGATGGTATTTAAATGGATTATAATATTGTTACTTTTCCGATATAAAATAAAATTTCATTCTCGAAAATACTTGGTACAGCTGCTATTTACAAGAGATATTTGCTTTTAACAGCTAGCCTAAAATGAGTAGTTGGGAATATCTTCTGCTTGTGAAGTTTCGGCAAGAGAAATTCAGGAGAGGGCGAAAGACAATACCTGCCTTTCATTATCTCTAGGGCTATAGGCTATCCGGAGCCTCTTCAAAATTGCAGACACATAGGCTATGCGAAGCCTCTTCAGACAGAATTATAGAAGATTGTTTGGTTCAGGGTTCAGGTGATGAAAGTGGAGGTAATGGTTGGACTAAGATGTGTATAATGATCAAGTATTCCCCTAATGGTATGAGAGAACCTCTTATAGCAGGTCAGGTGGGACCTTAGATTTGAGCTCCGGTCCTTCCGAGAGCGTAACCACCTCACTCACCACTTGCTCTGTCAACTGCTACGATTCTCGGTCGTCCTTTCCAGCTTGACTAGCTTGACAAAAACAGCTTTACATTGAACCATAGTCGATTTTAAAACGGTGTGTTTCTGGGGAACATATTATTATTGGAAATTTCACATAAATATTTAATAAGTTTAGTAACTTTAAGTTTAGTAACTTTAACATTGCTCACAGCTCAGTTAACTGATGGCATATATATATTTAAAGTGTATGTTTTGTTTGGAATTGTCAGTAACTACCACTCCACAATACATGAATGTTGCCCTGATGTATTATTATCTTAAGCTAACTGTTTTTGTTACTTCCCATTTTGTGTGTATATGACTCGGGCAACCTCATTTACATTCAGTTTAAAAGGACTTCTAAATTGTGTTAATTTTGTTTACAAGATTCTGGTTATATTATTTACTATTATTCAGACTTCTACACTTGGTGGAGATTAATTCTGAAGTGGAAATTAACTAAGAAAATGTTGACATTTTGGAAAGCTTTTGAGATAAACTATTTCAGCTTTAAAATACTAATTTTGTCACACTTATTTTGGGATATTCCATAATAATATCAAACATACCAGTGAGTCGGGACAAAATTTAGCAGAAAAAAGAGTGCAAGATTCAAAATCTGTAATATTTTAAACAAAAACTTCCTTACCATCTCTAAACCAATATAAAGCATTTTAGTCATGGTATTATTTACATACGTGAGCTTTTTCCCTGTAAAATATTGTGTAACATATCTCCCCATGGTCTCTTTTTGCTTTTGAGAATTCCCAATACATTTAACTGCGAATTGCCAAAAGGGAGAAGGCTTTTGAAAAGGAAAAATATCATTAGCGAGAATGAAATATATGTTAATCTTTCGGGAAGGTTATAGAAATATTTTTTTGGTGATAAATATTGCTACTTTCAACTTGAATTCTTTGTAAGAATATTCCACAGCAAATGTATCTGTCCAATGTTACCCATTAAGCATTCAAGCACATACATTTTATTGAAATTCACATTTCAACAAATATTGAGTGAAGAAATTACAGAATTTACTAGGATTTCATTATTATCCCAAAAATTTCTTTGAGTTTGTTAATGTTTCATAACCTCAAAAATTAAGCTAAGTGCCTAATTTTGAAACACGCTTCAATATTTAACAGCAGTTTACAGAATTGGCTCTAAAGACGATTAAAAGTAATCAAAGTAATAAAGTGCCTAGGGTTTGCTGGCCTATATTAAACTTGATTTAAAACGTTGCACTTTCAGTTTGTTTATAATTCTCATTTGGAGTTGAACGATGTATGTGTGTGCTACTATTTGGTAAGTACAATATTTATTCTATCAGGATTCAAATCCAATCAGTCTGTTAAACCGAGTTTGATGCAAATAAATTTAGGAAACGTGACATAATATGCACTGGATCTAGTTGAGCATGAATTTTTTACTAGCAATGCGCAAAGGTGATGACTACTCATCTCTGTATTCAATATGAGATTAAAAACGGTGTATGAATCCAATTTGAAGTGAAAAGAATGTAGATGAAATTTTTTAATCAACCGAATCGACAATTTAGTACCGATCGGAGTTTTTTTTGTTTTAATCTTTGCGGTTTAAATGAATTATTTCCTTTTCATTAACTGATCAATTTATAGATGTAATACTATTAAAACTCTTCACAAAACCTTAGAAAATCGAAGAACAACGAAGTAACAACTACTTCCTTTGCGATATGCCACGAAGGACATTTAATTACACTTTAAAGTTGAACGGGGCTGGTATATTTGCAAGAAAGAACCAATCATTTCAGTTTGCAATTCTAATCACTGTTATAAGATGTGCATCTCATAGTTAAAAGTAAATTATTAGATATCTCTTGGAAATATTGAAAATATTTTTTGTAATAATTTATTTATTTTCCATATTTGAGGATGTGGATACGAAATAATGATAGATGTTATTACAATTAAGGTAAGACAAAGTTGTGACATTAATTGGTAATATCCATTCAATTAACTCAGCACTTAACTATTTCAAATGCAATACTGGGAAGCTGAGGAGTGGCAATAACATACCACTAGACTTGTCTCAAAGAAAATTCACTCGTACTAAGGAAATGCATTTAACGTATAATGCTCATCAACGTCGAAATCTATTTTAAGACGTAAATCAGTTTGATATTTAATCCCTAGATAATACTCAAAGAAGTTGTACAGTGAGAGTGATTGCACATAAGCTGTCGATAAAGTTCTAAAAGGCGATTGAAATAATTGCAGAAAATACGAATATTCCATATAATAATCAATTATTTTTACCTTACAATTATGATTATATTTATATTGGTAAAAATATAATTAAAAATAATATAACAATGCCACACGAACAAAGTCTTACACTTAACATTGAAAAATGAGAAGAAACCCAAACATTCTCCAAATAGAGGAGTTCAGTCTAAGGTCAGTGTGGCCAACAAAAAGGGTTTTTTCTGGCAACAATGACAGTTAAGGTCTACTATTCAAAACATGAGATTTTGCATGTTTCCTATCACTGCGAACATCTATTTTGCTTTATTATATTGAAATTTAAAATGTTTTTTTAGCTGAATACTCAACATATAAGTGGCCAAAAATTCTAAGAACTTTCGGCATGTCACCATTTCATTTCTGTTATCCAGTCACTAGCTCTGTAAAATCTCAGTGAAAAAATGAATTAGAAGAATAGAGACACAGCAAAAATCTAATCGAAAATGGACGTACACAATTAAACGAATATCAACAAAAATAAATATAACTGACATTTGACATAACTAGTGACTGAATAACAGAAATGAAATGGTGACATGCCAAGAGCTCGTAGAATTTTTGGCCACTTATATGCTGAGTGTTCAGCTAAAGAGTCATTTTAAATTTCAAGATATACGCTTCGGGGGTGTATTTATTATTAATAAGGCAATGTAGACCTTAACTGTCATTCTTGTCAGAAAAAAACACTTTTTGTTGGCCATACTGACCTAGGACTGAACTCCTCTATTGGCTGGCTGTTGTTGCCGGCGATCGATACACTAGTACACTTCCAAGCATCATCAGGCAGCAATGACGCCAGCAGCTTTAGAGGTAGTTTAAACTGAGCTCCAACTCAATATTGATTGAGAAAAGCCTTAGGGATTAGGTTTATTAGACGCCACTTAATGATATTATTTCCCTATTGTTTTATAAAATATGATTACAGCAGTTTAACGTAAATTAATTCAACCAATATACTTAAGTTCAATAAGCTAAAAGTTATTCCATCATAGTGTGTTTTTCCCCACGATAAAAGAGATGGGCACAAAGAAATCCTTGAAAAATAAAAGCTGTCCCTTAATAACGAATACCATTTAAATACTTTGGCCCTTTTCAATAAAATGTAGGAAATACGTATTTTTACCAACCTTACTGCCTTTCCTTCTTCTTCGTGTTTAAAGAAAAGTTATTTGGGAGAATTTGTTCTTTCTCTTGTGTTTTAATCACAGCTTTGCTTGATAAACGGATAAAGTGATTACGTTTTTTCGAAAAAATGAAAAGTTACTTGCCTCAATAAATATTTAATGTTTTACTAAAATGGAATTCTACACCATACCGATGATATTAATAGGAGATTCCTTAAAGCCCAGCAAAAACATTAATAGTAATATTTCGTCGCATCCTGATTTTTTCTCTTCTCGTTTTTGTTATTATTTACAAAAAACAATAATTCAAAGTTATACTATACTCTATCACTGCTAAATTTAATATTTTGATATTTGTTTCAGAGTGGGTGAAGATGGGGAATGGGACGACAAAGATATTAAAACTCCCAGTAATGAAACAACATACCAAGTTATCGATCTTCACCCTTATACAGTCTACAGTTTTAGAGTGATGGCTGTTAACTCGATGGGAATGAGTCAACCAAGTAAACCATCATATTACATGGTTACTCTTCGAGAGGGTAAGTTTTTTAAATATGACGATTTTTTCTTTTGGTGTACAATGTTTATTTTAATAGAAATTCACTCTACCAATTAGATATTTCTACTCATGTCGGCTTTTATAAATAAAATCGTGGGGAAATTTATTTTGTGAAGTCTCCTTTGTACGCTTGTCACATACAAATTCAATTGATTCTAAAAAAAAAATATTTCCGGACTCCAGCTACTTCATAACATGATATTTCGTATGAAATTCAAAATAAATATAAAATTGATATTTTTATGTCATACTAGGGCTTTTCAGAAAAATTTGTTGCTTTGTTAAACCTAACCTAACTCGACCTAAACTTTTATAAAACTGTGATAACCTATGAAGAATTAAACCATAGGGAATTCAAAACAAAATCTTAGGGTTCGGATATATGTCCATCCGCAAACCCTTATTTTCGATACGAAGGGAAACGAGGAAGTTTTATTGCAAAAATTGTAAAAATATTATAAATTTGTTCAAGAGTTACGAATAAAACCTGTCCTTCGTAAGCAGTATGTGCATTTCCATGAGATAAATATAAAATGCGGGATTTGAAAATGAGATATGGAAATGAAGGACACTAATAACTTGAGAAGTCGTAAATATCACAAGACTGTCAATATGGAGTTGGAATTTCATCAAAGTAAAGAACCAAAAAAAATTCAAGACCATTTCATTTCAGAAATCGTCTAAAAAAGCAAAATTAAACAAAAAACACTCAAAAAATTAAATACTTATAGCATTATTATCAGTAATAATATAACAAGGGAAAACTTGTTGACAAATGGTAAAAAGTTTGAACAAAGCCTGTCAAATTATTTTCTAATTTATGGAACTCGTGAGTTATATTTGATTAGATTATTTTTTGATTAACAAATTCTTTGGTGAAGATTTTAAATTGTCTCCATATAGACTGATTACTTATTAGAGTATTTGTCGAAGTAGTTTCTAAAATCATTTTTGTTATTTCTGCATCAGAAAAGGTACTAAACCGATAATAATTTTCACCCATTTTATATATCGCGTTCACACAATTAGGTAATTATTTTGACAACTCTCTGACACTTTCTAGGTAAATTAAATCCACAGTGATTGTTCCTGATGAGAATAATCACAATAGATTTATTAACACTATAATAATGATATTAACACTATAATAATGATATTAACACTATAATAATGATATATAATAATTGGTTGAAACTTACCCTTGTGACAAATAAAGAAGCATTTCATTGGTTTTAAGAAACGTCAAAAAATAATCACTACAACAATTGATCCGGTGGAAAACAAGTAATGGTCTTTAAAATTTTCAGTGACAATTTTATACATTAAAATTGGAAACCGCAAATATACAAGACTGTTTACAGTATATATTCTGGACTTCACGCCTTGAGCATATGTCAAAATCGACAAACTGCCTGCTCCTGTCGGTTGTATTCAATACGGGACCACATCGGCTTGAACAATTTTGTTGAGCGCTCCAATTCCGATACACAATGAAACTTGGTTGCAACAACCACAAAGTGCGGTCTAATTTCTGCATTCATCTACAGCTTCAAAAATACCCTCGTCAATCACGACTCGAGATTCTAATTTGGTAAATAAATAACATGCCATTTTATAAACAGTTTTCTCTACTTTAAAAGCTACCGGCCATCACTTTAGCTTTAGAAACTAAGCATTCAAGCTTGAAGCCTTTAACTAGACATTCCACCTCTAAAAATAGCTCGAATAGTTAGTTGGAAAGTAGCTTTTCCAATAGCAATTTGTTCATTGATTCTTCAAATGTTTCAAGATGTAAAATAATATTAGCTATCAGCACACCCAACATGGCTTTAAAAAGGAATGTATTATAAAATTAGTTATCAGATATCCCTGAATAATTAAAAGCGTTATAAGATTTTCCGCTTTGTAAAGTTTCACGAAAGATTTCCACGTTTCGCTAGACACTTATCTAAAATTGGCCTTCGAATCATAAACGTTATATTTAAAGTTTTATAGGAGTTTGTCAAATTGCACAAAACTTCCTAAAGAATAACATTTCTGATTCCCCGTTGCTGTTTTCCCAAGGGTCACTTAATCATAGCAGTCTCTGAAGTTTTTCTGAATATTCACATAATGATCAAGTCTTAAAATACTGTCAATTTCTTTTTTCAAACTTTCCAAAGTTGGCATTTTTATCATTCTAATAATACATCAAATTCATGATGCCGTCTCTCCAATGTTTTTTTTTTAATTGCCGTTTAGTTCAAAAGATACTAATTTTATTTTTATCTAAAAATAGTGAATAATATGTATGTGTAAGTATTCAATAAAATAGTTGTTACCCCTAACCCCTATCTGTAGGATCTCCATGGATAAATTGAAAAATATGTCAGATTGTCAGGAGAATCTTATTTCTAATACTCTTCGTATTTTAAGGCTAATTATTTATTATTTTACTGAAAAATATTATAGTTTAATACCAAAGAACAAGTTGAGTTTCTGAAACTAGCAGAAAATATAGTCATTTTAAACAGTTTTCTGCAAAAATTGACAAAGAACACGAAGAAGAGACATGAGCAATTTTGGTCTTTATTCCTTGTGATCTACAGCATCAAGTAATATTACCATTCTATATGAACTGTTTACAAAATCTTATTCACCTTGCTCTTAATGACCTTCGACCAATTCAATAATATTTTCGTATTTTTAGTGTGCTACCTGAAAATTCTCAATTTCTCTGAATAAATAGAAAGGTATTAATTCTAGCTCTAACTAAATTGTTATTCGCTGAAGAATACTTCATAAAAAAGCTTTTTTTATTGACAAACAACGTCAACTAATCCATTGGAAATAAAATGGATTCTGTTAGTTATGCAAAAATCATCTCACTCATTGTAAGAGGCTTTAATTTGTCCACGTTCGGAATTTAAAATACGGAAATTGAAACGTATTAACCATTAACTGTTACTAACAGAGCCGGACTCAAACGAGTCGTGTACTTGACAGTGATTTGTTATTGGCATAATTGTCAAAAACTAGATATTTTTGACCGTAGCTTTTATAAAGATTCTACATATTTTTCCCAATAATTAAGTTTCTGATCTGGATTCTGAACTGCGAGTAAAGTATTAGGACGCAGCTTTTATAAAAATTGAATAAATATCAAACTGAAGTTTCCTCGTGCTTAATTTTCCTCCGAGGAAAAATTCAATTTTCTGAAAGTTTTGCGTATGATTCTTATCTTTCAATTTTAGAGTGTGATATAGGAATAATTAAATTTTCAGCTACTGAATGTCACGTTTATTTGTAACAAGATCTGTCTGTTCACAGTAGAACGTCTAATCTCTGCAAAATACATTCTAGACTATTTCCATTTCCTAGACACATTATTATCCGCATACAATAGAAATCAGACATGCAAGATTCAAAAAGGATAAAGTTATAATAAAACTGGAGATACGAAAGAACCTAATATTCTTCAAGGTTGAATTATAACGAAAGAAATGGTCTCGAATATGGTCAATAAGGTCAATAAGATTTTCTAAAAAATTCGTCTGGATTAATAAGAAAGGTATCATTATTAAATAGAACAGAGTTTAATAAAGTTTAATAAATGAAAGTAGGGTAACTGTGCAAGTTCAAGAAAAAGATCTTCAATATCCTGGACGAGTATTTTTCATATAACTATTTTACTCTTGTTTATTTTAGTAAATTGTGAATTAGATTTTTCTTGTATTAATTATTTTATGCCTCATATTGTTTACCAGAAAATTTCTCGTGCAATAATTTTGAATTTATATGTGTGACAAATACAAACAAGGACGTGTATTAACACTATTTGGAATATGATGACTGCAGTTTAATTTTAATTTTATTAAATGACCAGCTCTTGTTCCATTATGTAGCTAATGACATTGTAACTGCTGAACTAAATTACATAAATTGTAAATTTCATTAGAAATGATAATTAACAAAAAATAATTTATTAGTATATTTTTTATAACTTGATAGTCAATTGAATAATGCCATGAACATAAATTTATCAGAAAACAATTACAATTTTCTAGTTGTGTAAGCGTGTTTCTACAGGGTGTAACAAAAATAATTGTAAAAATTGCTAGGGGGCAAAAAAGTTTCAAAAATTGTGAATAATGGTGCAACAATAAGCATTAAATTGTAATGTACACAAAAATTATGGGGGGGTTTAGGGGATCTGAACTCAACTTTTTTTTTAAGATGCTCTTATCGTAAGAAAGCCACTAGTCAATTTTTATTATAATATGTCAAACCATTGTCGAAATCAATTTTCATTTGGTAACTTCGTAGGGTTTTAACTTTTTTCGCATGCACATTTGCACTAGGGCAACTTGGGTTGGATCGACTTATTTTCATCCCCAGAATATGTGGTACCTATGATTAATGACCTGCCTCTTTGTTAGACCCTGTATATACAAAGACAGGAAAGCGGCAAAATTGTAAATTTTTTTTCCAATGTAGTTGTGTGTACGTCGTACTCCTATACTGTACGATGATTATTATTATTAAATATTAAAAGTCCCATATTATACATAATTTTCATGATACTGCTACTATACTATTCATCTTAATACTAAAAAAATCATTATAATACACATTACATTTTTCCAACGTAATTTCATTAAATAATAAACATGTAGTTATTTTATCTAAAAACATAATCTACTAATGGCATCTTTTATTTTCAACAACTGGCCTTTAGATTTAGATTATCATCAAACAACACAAAAAGTCAGAACAATAAAATAACATTTCCTAGCCACAGTGTCGGTAATGGTAGCTTAAAATATCGAATACAATCGTCTTTAGCACAGAGATATACGAAAAGGGTTCGTAACTGAGGGATATCGAGTTTTAGTCTAGATAGTTTCGAGTTTCAACGTCCAGAATATATTGTTCAATTATTTAGAGTTGACTTAAGAACATATCAATAAAGCGGCTCTCTCAATCATAGGAAAAATCAACGAGATTATAAAAATATTTCTGATAGAAAATAAAAGAAAGTCTAATAAATGTTCTTGAACAGCTAAGTGGGAAATTATTACACAAACTGTCATTTATTGGCCGACATTTCCATGATTTTTTTGGTAAGAACCAGAAAATTTGGAGTGATCCAGAAAAAAACTCCCCATTATGCCATAAAAAATGGATGAACTTTTTTAAAATTTGTGACAGACAAGCAAGACAGTACTCAGAACTCTTAAAACTCTGCCAGTACTTGGTCGCGATTAGAAACACAGAAAGAATAGTTGGAGGAGAGGTGGAAACACATGAAGTTATTCTTCAAGCACCATATAACTTCAAAATGGATTGTTCTCACTTTGAAAATTACATAATAGAGATACCATTGTTCATCTATATTTGAGAAATATCTTCATCCCTGGTAATGGAAATGTGTGATATTTTATTTGAAATATCGTAATTATTGATGATTATGGTTATCCTTTCGGATGCGTAGAGCGAATATTCGGTTACATAACTCAAATTCAACTTAGCTTATTTGTCTTTGCGAGCTGATGGGCAGAGTTCAGCTATGTTAATTGACTACGGTAGTTGAAACGAGAAGTAGGATACAGTTTAGGTACAAATAGTTGGAATATCAATGTTCTGTATCAATACCTTCGTTTATTAACTTACAATTCAGTCATTGTGGGCTCACAGAAACAGTATATTAATGAGGCTATACATTGTGTGAAGCTCACGATAATTTGATCTTAGAAATCATATGTGGCAGTACTTACATTTTTAATGTCAAAAACTTGTGGATATATTATTAAAACAGTTTAGCAAGTTTGACTGTTATTTAGTCATCGATTCAAAATATCGATTGTTTCAACAAAAATACAACTACAGCGGCTTGGACATGCTCACCAAGGCTCATGTTTGCTTCTCTCGACTGTATTTAGGTTTATCTTTATTTTTAAAAACAGATTTTTATATTTTACGTAATAAAAAGTTCAATCTAGATACGCGATTTGTTTACACGAAACTACAACACGTTCCATCTAACTAGTCGATAAATAGATCGTAGACATCCTTTTTATTGATACCATTAGATTAAAAAAGTTCTCTCTATTAACTACATTTAATCAAGTTGATGGAAACTAAGCGGATAGTAATCAACGAAAACGTGTGTCCCTCTACCTGAGACGAAGCCGAAGTTTTAGTGTCGAATCCTTATCGTGATATGGCTTAGAAACTGTAACATTTAGTAGAATTAGTTGACTTTGTCAAAAGGATCATTTCAAAAGTGTTTTGTGGCAAAGGAGCTTTAATTTTATCGGGTAATTTTGAACAGGCTCTACATTTTCCACGCACTTCTATGTTTGTATGTCGTTTGGAATATTCAAGCAGATGGTATTTGTATAATTGTCTTTTTTGTGTTATTTCCTACAATTTATTGTACCTTTCAAATTTTCAAGTGAAGTGCCCATTCGTAACCGGATTTTTACACAAATATTCCAAGTATTTTTTTGAGAAAATCTATTAATTTCAAAGCATAAATGGCAATCTTATCGTCAGGTATCCGGAGACAGCCGGACAGCCTGCTATTGAGAACCGCTCCCTCTAGCAAGTTTGCGTCAAATGTTATGTGAGTTATGAGGGAGTCAAAATTAGCTCCCTACTGCTCGCCATTCTGTTGACGGGCTACCGCGTGTCTAGATAACGTCAACATCTCACCATTTCTTTTATTTTAGTATATCTTGTCATCAGTAAGTAAATAAATGAAATGTTTCAATATCGAAAACTGTTGTGTGATGAAGTCATACGCTTATGGTCCAACTGGCGAGAGAGATCAGGTTCGGAAAAACATAAAAGTCCCAGCTTTTAGGACATTTACCGCTGAGTGTGTTATGGTCTACTAGGAGTACGCTGCAAGGTCCATTACAGTTCTCGCCATTCACAAAAAAAAAACAATGAGAAATTGTTAGAAACGAAATGGTCTGTCCACGGTGACAACGTCACACTGCACCAGAACTGTATTCGAACAAGAAAAAAGAAAAAATAAAGATAATTAAACATCATCATCTATATTTTTAAATAGGAGATGGAAGAAATATAGAAATTTCTAAAAAGAATTTTGCATAGGAAAAGTAAACATCGCTCGAACAAATTTGGTTAGTTGTGGAAGATTTACAGTAGATTCTTGTTTTGTTTTGACCCCATAAGTATGGAGAAAAGGATTGCACATTTACGATAAGTCTAATCCCTCCTCGGACAGCGCGATCACATAACTTCCAAGAAGGGGAGGGCTGAGTGCTTTGTTTATTTTCCTTCGCCGTTTAAAAAAAAATGTATGGAAATTTTTCAAGACGAGGGATGGTAGCTAAAATGATTATTTTCGTTTTTTCTCTTGCAAAACTCAGTGTGTGCTACAAAGTAAGGAATACTTTTGAGGAATTGTCAAATTATATGGATTATAACAGTTTTATGAATATGTGAAATAAACAGCAGTCTATCGTATTTTTTCTAGCAATTGTTCTAAAAGTTATTCAAGTGGGTGAATCCCGTCCTGATAAAAGATACCAACGAACTCGCCGTGAGAATCGGCATGAGGATTTACACTAACCGATTTAGGGTTTCAGGCCAAATGAAAAACTAAGGTCTGGTTTATACTGGGCAATTTATTTTCAGTTTTTCAAGCTTTTTGCTAATGATATATGGAATAACGTGTACCATGTCACAAAATATGGTAGAAAAAGTATCATAACTTCGTAGACGTTTTATGTGGACGTAAACCGTAAAAATAGCAAAATATTGACTTTTTGACTTTAACCGTTGAATAAAAATTATATCTATATATTCAATTTTAATATGTTTTTGAAGCCATGTTAAAAAAACAGTGATTTACAAAAATTTTGAATATCTATCAGTTAATATACAGATTGCGAAAAAGCTTATCGAACCATACAATTTACACAAGCACGACAAGGAAAATATGAGAAAAACAGCTTAAAGAGAGAAAAAGAATAATGACGTTTACGACCTTTTACCTGCGGTGATCGTTTAAAGTGTCAAAACCGGAAAAAATGTATGTCATTTATTTGTTACCAAAGACGGTGTGGCACGTTGTCCGTTAAGATAAGCCTGTTTTCGTTTTGTATCTTGCCATGCTGGAGGACTGAATTTCAATATTATGAATGATTGAGGCCGTAACGACCATTAGGGTTGGTTGTTTCTACATAATCTATTGTCGAATACATACGAAAGAGAACTGTGTTATTCAAATCGTCTTCATTTCAGATACTGTCTTTTTTTTATGCAACTGAAGTTTTTAGATACACGTCCGGGCTTTGGGTATACATATACAACCTCCCATTTATTATCAGAATCTGTATAAAATTCGTGAAATAAGATAAAAAATATTTTTTTTGTTTTTCTTTCCTTTAAGTTTCTTCGGGACATAGTAACAAGCAGAATTCCGTTGTATGAGAAGTCCTAGGATATATGCATGTTTAATAAAAAGGACATATTCAATTTTATGCTATTGAAAAACACGTTCCTCCAGTGGCGTATTCACGTTTTAGCATTGAAGGGAGATTCCCCGTCTACTGCAGCTGCTCAAATGTATTTTTTGTTATACCATACTTTATATTTAGATGAGGCATCATCTTTGCTAGTAGCTAAGAGGAGGCTCCTGGCTCAGACACCTGGACCCCTTCATAAATACACCAGTGCACTCCTTGGGGTCAATATACTTTATTATATAATAGTATCGTTAGAATAAAATTGAAATTTCTACAGAAAAAAATGAACGAAGAAAAACTATTTAGAATTTAAAATGCTCTAAATGAGTGTGGCATGAAAACTCATCCTGAATGGTTTGAAAGTAACAAAGCACGTTCCGCGCTAGTATGTATGTTGTAATGAGATTTCTCCGTTTGGTACATCCCATTAAAGTTTTTCATTTAATTTACTAATTAAAACCGAGAAAGTCTACTTGGTAGGAAAAAGTGGCCATTAACTCCATACTTTTTATTTATCGGTATTGTCCTTTGAGATTCAAACAAGGATTATTTATATCCATCCCGTCCATCCACACGTCCTATTTCTCATTGATTATTAAATACTTTTGACGAATATAAAAGTGGTTTTCAATGCACAACGATTTATTCTTAATGAGACGTCGCTATAGCGAAATTGAATATTGGTAAAATATCCGATTTGCGGTGAAATAAAATTGAAAGTTAAATAGCCTAAAGATATCGATTAGTGGCTTCATCATCCTTTCGGACTATCCACTAATAAACTGCATTGTTTTTCGTCTCGGGATAAAAATTCTCCTATCTCCTATTACTTTCGCCTTTTTATGAAATTTTCTTTTCTGAACGTTTTATTAAAAAAGTTGGAAGCTTTATTAAATCCGGTAATGACAATTAGGAGCTATACACAAAGATTGAAGAAGTAAAATACTGGCATTGTTAAACAAGCGTCATTTAACAAAATGTCACTTATTATTTCTTATTATCAGATAAATTACTTCAAATTTGTATAGTAAGAGGAAACATTTTATCTCCTCTCTTTTAAACTGTCTACCAAATTCAAAATCAAGATGAATTTATGTTAATTATTTCTTTTTTTTCCACCAAACATAATTAACTTCAAACATGATACTTATATTCATGTTATTGATCGATTTCATTGAAATTTTTAGGTTATGGAATATAAGGAATATTTATTATATTCATGGGCTTGTTAAAATTTTCCCTGAACAAACTTTAGCTTTTAAGTCTAGTATAAGTATTCTATTATAAGATATCGAACTATATTCTGTTCATTCATATATAGGCTGATAATAACTAGGAAGTACACCCTATCAAGGTTTTGAGTCCTCCACCCACCAACCCCTGGATGTTTGTCCTTTTGGTTGAACTGTTTGTAATCCTTCTTGAGCAAATCCTTCCAGGCGATCTAGGCACCTAATACGAATATAATATGTGAGGCAGTCTCTTCCTTCTCCTTCTCCGAGCTCATGAACTTCCACAGGATTCAGTGACCAGTGATGCTCTGAAGAGTTAGTAAACTACAAGACAAGTGTGTAGAATATCTGTAATTTCTGAGACTCTGTCCCTTTATGTGAACAATATTGTTTTTTAGTGTTGATAGTCGTGATATTACTTTTTTTTTATTCAAACATAATTATAAATAGAAATTTTGAGCATATTATTTTAATTTTATTAAAAACAGAAGCTCCCAGATGAAGCCATGGGAAGCCAAAAACCACAGTTCTTAATAGTATCCGCTGCCGTGTTTTGTAGTCCATCATCGGGATAGGTAACCATTAATCAGACTTCATGGACCGTTGAAAATTTTTAATCCATTTTTTATTTTTAGCGCTTTTCATTTTAAAAATCGATTTCCTATTTTCATGCTATCAAAAATTCAACTCAGCCCAGAGAGAAACTAAATTTGTAATTAAATTTACAATAAATACAAAGACTTTTTTGGAAAACTAATTAAAAAGAAAGTCACAAACAAGAAATAAGTACTTTTTTTAAATATATTCAATTAAAAAAAAAATTATATACGAGGTATTCCTGAATTAGATAAGTGATGATGTCTTTTTCATTTTCTGTACCGAATAAAATCACCATCGCCAAAAATGTGCGTAATTACAGGAACAAAACAAAAATACCAATTTTCATTTACAAAAAAGCAGTGTTAAAAATTTTCTACAAGTTAACAAATTAAATGAACCTTCTTCCTTCCCTTAAAACTCTTTCACACACACTGTTGGAAAACCATCCATCAAATTTATTCATATTTCAATCTTCTCAATTTGACAACTCTGTAAACGCCCGAAATTCATCAGATGTGGGTTCTTAAGTCGACCCGTTTCTTTTCTCCGCCTGGGATAGACATATATCAAGTTAACCACTTGCCACTTTTCATCCAAAAAAGCAGCAAAAATCCACCATCCCGTAAACACCAAAATTGTGCTCTACACTTCAAAAGTCAATCACTCTCTAGCTCACTCTCGTGAGGTGGCAGAAATAAAGCTTTATAAGCAAAGACGTACAACTGAAGAAAGTGGCAATCTCAACTATCTCTCTCTAAATCCTTTTATAATTACTACAAAATATATATAAATGTGTTATTTTCAAGTTCAATGGTCATACACACATTGGAAAGTTCAACTTGAACATAAATCCCAATTTTTCACCTTCTAAAGAGACTTGAATATTACGTTTGAGTGAACACAATAAATATTTCATACTTGTTTTAACCGCTACCATCGGCGCTTATTAGACAAAACAAAATTGAGGAAAGAAAGGAAGAATTCGATGATTTATAGATGTACTAAACGCACCCAGAACACTCGAGTAAACAAGCTATATCTCCTTAGCTCCAAAGCTTCCCATTTTGGTTTAACTAGAACTCCAGGGGTGGGCTGATTAAGAAGATAGAGAGAATTTATTATCCAGTGATCTATTAAGCAAGTAAGAAAATGAATAAGAATGATATACAGTTCTCATCCTGTCGAAAAATATCTTGAATTTATTTAAACTCACAATAAGAAGTGATCTATTTATAAAATAACTTGATAAAACATGTGATATAAATGAAAATACCAAAAGTTAATACCTCGATGCGACTTACGGTGCTAAAAAGAATTGAGAATAATTCACAAACGCACCACGAGAAGCGGTTACATCGTCGTCTGACAAGTACACTGTCAGTTTTCGATATATTATGAACGCACTCCTCATGTCATCAGTCATTTTTGGTTGAGCGCGAATTTTAAACTGACGACATTATTATTTACATATAACTTTATCTGATAGATAATTTCAAACAGCAAACACGTTAAAGACAATCTCCTGGGTATAAAAATTTATGCTGCACAAGTTTTTGTTAAACTACTATCCCTGAATTCTCAAAATATTTGAATTTGTTCATTATTTTTTAATTATTAGCCACTAATAGAGAAATTCAACTTCTCAGTTGGCTAGAAGAAGCAATAATAGTTAACTTCACAGGTAGTAGTGGAAAAAATGTGTTTTTCAATTTGGTTATTCAAATAATATAGTACAAATTCAAAATATCATGCTTCTTTAATTAATTCGGAAACAATCCTCTCAGACTAAACCAAACTCACATAGTTAAATTGAAGGAATAAATTATAATTTGCATATTATATTGCATCTTCCAACTCTCAGACTATGCTCATCGGTTAGTAGATTCAATTGTCGTAATTTCAAGTTGTAATGTTTCTAGGATAAGGACCACGTGAGCCATGGTAGATAATAAATCAATTGGCAGTTTCCAACAAGACAACTTAGAGTATTAATCTTGTTAAATTGAGGCTGATTCGTTCGGGAAAAATACAAGCATATATCTCTTTGAGAGAATAGAATCCTGCTAACAGGGACGGATTGGAATCAAAAGTAAAATGATACAATTTAGTTAAAATTAGAAATTTTTAATGGTATAACTCGTTAATAATATATACAATACATTTAATTAATTCGATAACATTTTAAACAATTTTGTTTCAGTAATTATTAACATGGTTTGTTTCAACCAATTCATGCAGTATATAAATAATTTTTGGTTTTAAATTTGTTTAATATTAAAAGTAATTTGTTCCGCTCGATAGTGACAAGCACACGAACAGCAAAAAATGTTATTTTGACTTCTACGCACGTTTTTTGATCTACTTTGCAGAAAAACCCGAAAATAAAAATTTCAATCATGATTAGAGCACAATCAGGTATATAAACAGAACGAGTATTCCAGCCAACAAAATAAAATAAATGTTTCATCATTAAATATTTGTACAATTGGAAAAAGCGAATAAAACAAATGTGATGATAATAAATGTTGCACAGGTGAATCTTTTATATACTAATGAAATATTCGAGTTATGCAAATATGCAAACAATGGAAAAACCTTTTAATATTAGCATTGTTTATTATATATTATTATTTATCAGTTAATTAGTTGAAATGAGACAAATCGAAATACAAGTTCAAAAGTTCAAAATTCATATTTCGCTCTGTAAACAAGTAAACAATAGAAGCAGACACTTTTAAAATGGTCATTTAATATCCTTTATCCCAAACCAAACTTGTGGCAAAAATAAAATCAGACAGTACGTTCCTTTTAAAGCCCTTCTCATACGTTTATTTCCAATGACTGTGATATACATGCTTTGTGCATGCAGACTAGATGTGAGTCTCCATAGCTTTGTAGAAAATTCTAGAATTTTCAGTATTCGTATTCGTATTCGTATTCGTATTCGTATTCGTATTCGTATTCGTATTCGTATTCGTATTCGTATTCGTATTCGTATTCGTATTCGTATTCGTATTCGTATTCGTATTCGTATTCGTATTCGTATTCGTATTCGTATTCGTATTCGTATTCGTATTCGTATTCGTATTCGTATTCGTATTCGTATTCGTATTCGTATTCGTATTCGTATTCGTATTCGTATTCGTATTCGTATTCGTATTCGTATTCGTATTCGTATTCGTATTCGTATTCGTATTCGTATTCGTATTCGTATTCGTATTCGTATTCGTATTCGTATTCGTATTCGTATTCGTATTCGTATTCGTATTCGTATTCGTATTCGTATTCGTATTCGTATTCGTATTCGTATTCGTATTCGAAAAACTTCTTACAGCAAAAACTGTACTGATCGGAGGATTACTGTGATTGTTATGTAAACATTTCGATATTCTTGTTCCAAATTATTTTTTTAAATGTACTAAATAAGTTGTTCTGCCTCTTTGGCAAAATCTAGTGAAATTGTTGGAGGTATCTCGAACTCCGTTTAATTTAAAATTTATATTTTCCTCATCTGTCAGTGAAAAAACGACTGATATTAAAAAAAGTTAATAAGTCGGGGTTGGAAAATCAACAGTCATTTTGTTTTCGTTAATATAAAATAGGATTAATTTAACTCAAGCTGAAGCATTAGAAAATAATTATCGAGGGAAACGTATTTTTGCTAAAATAGGAAAATAATTAGGCCAGCTGACGACGTAAGATTTATATCGACCGCGCTATGGGCAACGCATTATCGAACTTGCACACACACACAGGGTTTATGTATGAAAAAAGGCACGACATATGTATAAGTTGTATTCGCAATAGCCAGAATTTTTTCTCTACAACGCATTATGGATGTAAAAAATTTAACCACAACACCTCTAGTGTTTAATACTAGCAGTATTTTTCTGCACACATGTTCGGTATATTTAAAATGCGTTTTAAAAGAAAAAAACTATGCAAAAATGACAAATGTATCTAAATATTCCACGTAACATAAATAAATAGAAATAAACAAATGCTTAAAATGAACAACTTGTTTTTATTGGATCTGCACTTATAAGATTTGGAATTACATTTGATATTTAATTTCATGCATGCGCAAGCCTTTATTTGGAATCCTTTCAGGCAATAACATTGGATTCAGAAGTTGACAAAATAATCTGAAGCAATCTCGGATGAGGATAAAAAGATTGAAAATGATATTTGAACCTTATGTCAAGTGTATAGAACTTACAAGTTTGAGTGAATATTTTATAATATAATAATGACTGCTGACATACTCCGCGAGTAGCTGTATTGTATGATCAGGTGGAAGATAAAGGAAATTTCAGCTGAAGATAATTACTGTGATTAGATAATAATATACAACATCCAACTCCTCGATCATCTGGTCTATCTAATATAAAAATCTGATAGTCTGAGATAGTGATTAGGCTGTCAGAAGTATTATTTTTCAACCATGTTTCAGTGATTGAAAATATATCATTTTTCGGAATGAACAGAACGAATTGAGATACGTTAAAAGTAGTAGCCTGTTGTTTAATGTTGAGAAAAGCTGGTTACTGATGAATATCATTTTGCCAACTTTAAAAATCCAGAAAATTTACGAACTCGGAAAGTTTGTTGCAATATTTTTTTCAATAATTATTAACTTAAATGCGTAATAAGAAACGATGCCTTCACCCTTATAACTTTATAAACCGTAGATATGGAGGAGTACAGAAGGAGTACAACGGGTATGAGATAGGGTGGACAGGTGGAAAGTATGGTGGCTGCTGACTAGTGAAGGGTGGCAGAACTGGGATAGCACGTTGGCGGGGATTTTCTCTGCGGATTAACGCTGGAGGACGGTGCACCACACATTTGCAGATGTAGTTTAGTTAAACCGCGAAACGGAATAATTAACGCTAGTTTGTATTTACGTTTGTTGTATGCACTCTATGTATTTCAAATTTGGTTGAGATAATAATAATGTACCGTCTTAAATCACTAGGACTCGGAACTATTTGGTACCAAAGACTTCTGGTTACGCTCGTTTCACGTTTGCAATGCATTTTCATACAATTACTTCATCATTTTACAACAAACGTGAAATATAATTGATCTTTTCAAATATTAACGGAACTGGAGCGATGTTTTTAGAGCCAAATTTTAAAGTTATACTCGTAAATGTAATAAAGGCAGCTAAGATTAATTTGTATCCGAAGCGTGTATAACAAAAATAATTCTTTGCATCCCTATTTTATGAAACTCCTAAAAAATGAGTTGGAAAACAGAAAAGGATCGTCAGTAAACGGGACGAAATTAGATTTTGATGTTTACAATGATAATGGGTTGGATCTAAATTGAACTTGAACAGAGGAAAAAGATGAGGAATTTTATGGAATGTAAGTATTGAATTTTATGAATCGTACAAGATGAGAATTTACATATTTATGGAAAATAAATTACAAAAAACAACCATGCAAATGAAGCAGATCTTATTCAACGAGCACAAATTGCAATTGTCAGTATTCTCAGGGATGAAAATAGAAGCTGCTGCCTTTTCTACCACGCAGAAGTAAAATATCCGCATTGAAAACGATGGCCATTATATTGTAATGCAGGAATTTAATTATTTTTGTAGCAAAATACATCAAGATATACAGGGTGTATCAAAAAGACTGGTCATAAATCATATTCTAGGGCTAAAAATAACTCGAGCCAACTCAAGTTACCCTAGAAAAAAGTTACAGTCCTTCGAAGTTACCAAATGAAAATTAATTTCTTCAAATATTTCGACAGTTGTTCGACATATAATAATGAAAGTTGACAAGTGGCTTTCTTATGATAGGAGCATCTTAAAAAAATTTAAGGAATTATTGCACCCCGTTAAAAATGTTTGTGTACGTTACAATTTAGTGCTTATTGTGGATCCATTATTCAAACACATTATTTTTGAAACTTTTTATCGAGATATGGCCTATTTTTCATTATGCTACAAAAATTTCGAATGACAAAAATTAAAGTCAATGAATTTTTAAGTTTTTCGAGGGTCCCAAATTTTTGATTTAATCTTATTTATTTACAAATGTGTAGGTTTTATTAGATTTTCGAAATGGCGCCCATTTTCTTGAATACACAGCCAGGCTGTAACTTTTTTCTCATGCACATTTGCACTAGGGTAACTTGGGTTACATCAAGTTATTTTTAGCCCCAGAATATGTGGTATGATTTATGACCTACCTTTTTGTCACACCCTGTATAATAAGTACATCTTCTGTAACTAAATATTTAAAATGAATCTGAAATGAAACAACCTTAATTTTCAATAAAACTATCAAATCATCATATAATAAATACAATACTTATCTGTTAATATAAATTATAAAGAAATGATGAGATTATGAAAAATAATGTAAAACTTTCAATAAAGCTGTAGTTTTTAATCATAAAAATTGGAAACGTTAAAAATTATTGTTGTACAATAAAAAATTCTACTAAAAATTTTATTGTTGAGCAGAACAGGAAAGGAAATAACTTATTTTCACAATGAATTTTTGGTTTTATGGTTAACGATATACGTTTTGCATAAATCCAATTAGATTTCCGTTCATTTAATATCAACTATAATCACTCTGCAAATTATTAATCTGAAAATACCCTACTTGTTACAATTGAAATTACAAACAATTTTGGATAAAATGATCAAAACAGGAACTATTTCAAAAGCAACTTTTTCGACGTAGAGAAGTAATATAATAACATAAGTAAATCAAAAGATTGAAGAGACTTTATGATTCAGTAGGTAGGTATACTTTGCAAAGTATTTTATAAAAAATATCCAAGTTGAGAATATTAAAAGCACTTTGTTAATTATCATTGATTTATTTTCGAAATTAGTAAAGTAATTCCAATATTGTTTTTTGGCATGCAGAAAGATTCATTTATAAATGAGGAAAATTAGTAATAAAAAGCAAATAGATATAATGAATCTGATAGCTTCGGCAACCGATTGTGACACAAATTATAGAGGTCAAAAGAAATAATTACTTTAGAAATGTATCAAAGAGAATTTCTAAAGTGATTCCACAATCTATATAATTGCTTCCCATTCTTTTTAGCTCCTCCAATTGTTAAATATTAAAGATAAATATCCAATGGGGAAAAATACACAACTTCATTTTAATATGAATGAAAATTAGCGTTAAGTAAAGACGCAAAATGCCAGTTATATGGCGACACCCCGTTAGATCTTTCACTTGTGGCATTTCCATTTCATCAGTACTCAAAAGTCTATGAACAAAATTTAGCACACCTCATTTTTTTGCGCTTGTCTCCTACAGGTTCATTTACGTTCGTAAATCATTCATACTACTCTTAAACAATCTGGATGTATCAAGATCAGCTTACATTATCTATACAGGGTGTCTCAAAATTGACACCCGTCCTTCCAGAATATGAATCGGGGGACTAAAACGAATTAAAACGTAGGAATAAAAAAATTGCGTTATGTCCATGGTTACAGAGTTATTTACAAAAAACAAAGATGTAACATTCAATGTTTATACTTTATTGAAAACGAAGTCATCTAAAAACAAATGAGTAGACAAGTGAGAACATTACTATATCAAACATTCCCTGACTGTTGGATTGGAATAGGTGGACCCGTACTATGGCCTTTTTTCTTCTAGGGATTCTTGAAAAAAGATATCTACTTTGAACCTGTTGAGAGTGCGGAAGATGTAGTAGCTCGTATTCACGCTGCTGTGACATTTATAGACAAAAACATGTTACAGAGGGTTCGTGATTCAATAATAAAACGTGCAAATATTTGCATTGAAGTAGGAGGCGATTTGTTTGAACACCTTTTATAAATTAATTTCCTGTTTCGTAACAAATATTTGATTTTTAATAAAGTTCAAACATTGAATGTTAAATTTTTGTTTTTTGTCAATAACTCTATAACCATGGACATAACGCAATTTTTTTATTCTTACGTTTTAATTCGTTTTAGCCCCCTGATTCATATTCTGAAAGGATGGGCGTCAATTTTGAGACACCCTGTATATTGGATACTAGCCCATCGAGAAAGACATAATTTATATTTAAATATTTATGGATGTCTAAGCTTTTACACTCATTTGAAATTATAATTAGACGTTTTTATAAGGATTTAATTTTAATAGCCTATGCTTGGTTGGTTCTCACGTCATCAAAACTCCTAAATATGTTTTATTTGTGTGAAAACGTCATATTTCATGCGGAAATAGCTACCAGTAATACTAATTCTCAAAACCGATGAAACTATAGCAGGTTACGTCCTTTACAAAATTCGTTGATTACTATTTTACTGAACAACTTTTCAGTAATTCCCAGTATACTTCGTAAATCGACTCAAAAAGCCATTACAAACAATTTTCTTTCTAATTTAGTCATTAAAGTTTGCAAGATAAAGTGACTGTAAATATGTTTTTAGGAAAATAGGAAATTTGTGTCAAACAATAGTATATCATAGTGGTTTTCTGTTCATAATACAGACTCCTTCCACCTAAATGTCAAACGTCAAAATATGTTCTTTCGTTAAAAATTGACTTGATCGTTTGGTCGAATTTGACATATTTTTTATCAACATATCTACAATATTTTCAAGTTTCTAACAATTTTGTAATTTGCTTTCCTGCTGGATTATCACCATTTCTATTTTGTTTTATTTATCAACTCTTTCACCCCTTTTTGCCGTGCCCAAATTATCACAATATGGATAATAATAGAAAGTTTAAGTAAACATACGAGGAATTTAAATAGAGATGTGTTTTCTTAATATGTGTTTGAAATGAGTTTGCCCGATTTAATCAATGTAGCTGGAAGGAACTTCTAATTCCTAAAGATTGCTATTTTCCAGAGCTGTATTTCAAAAATATATAACGCCTTCATAAGTCTGTATTCATAGAACTTAAATATTTTTAAACGTAAAAATTTTAAACAACGGATCGTGAAAAATAATTTTAACAGTTTTAATACTAATTATAAGTATTCAGGATTTGCTAATATAGTTTCCAATTGACTCCTTCTTGAAGGTTTATCACAGATTTCAAAATTCAAAGAAGAAATTCCAACAAAACTCTTAATTCTATTTAATTTCCAAGTCTGGCTACAGCCCTGCATAGCTTTTAACGATTTATATAATTCCAGTCTTCGTGCCGAACCGTGAAGCTGCATTTACATTTTATTGCAGATTTACCACCGACGAAACGCCCGAAACTTAATTTATCTTAAACTTATTTTAATAAACAACGCGGGATCACGAAAATTAACATTAAATGGAACAGGAAAATTTAAATTAAAAAATACTACTGAACCTAAGGACAACACGAAAATGACAAATAATAACCAATATTTTAGTCTACAAAGGCTTGCCTATGGATTACAGAAGCCATAAAAACCCCTAGGTCTCGCTCAATCTTTCTTTACACTTTTTTATTTAAGATCTGTAACGTGCCGAATACTGCTGAGTCAACGACACAATCCAAAGGCATGGTGCTGTTATCGAAAGTTTATCGAGGAGCTAAAAGCCCATTGACGCTAAGACCACAAATAACTATACCAGGTAGGAAAAACTGGAATAAAGGGGTACCCATACAGGCTGAGCTGAGGCAACCTGGTATACGGACGGCTCGAAGAGTACATCTAGCCGGAATTGTGGGGTTAAAACAAAGAATAGCTATTTCCATAAGCATATCCAAGGAGTCACAACTTTCCAAGCGAAAGTAACGGTGATTTAGCACTGCGTTGTAGAAGTCAAAAGGCTAGAGAAGACAGCTAAGGTTCTCTGAAAGTTTTATTGCTGTTTTCTGGATTATTTTATTGATTATTTTTTTTGTTATTTTCGATATCTCTATGTTTTTAAACCTCTTAACATTACATTACTGGATATATAAAATGTTTTTTATTTAGACTGACATGAATATATAATTAATGAATAAATAGATGCCTTAGTCGCGATCACAAAACAAACCCTCCTTTCAACAAGAATACGCGAGAAACTCTCTCTTTTCAATCGATAGAGCACTAAACAAGAAAATTTCACCTCGTCTCGTCTCATCAGGAAGCAAACTAATAGACTTGCCGCGTCGTTTTAAGATGGTGTCATCTGTATTTCACAACTCGTGAATAGCTGCCAACTCGTTCTTAAACGCTATTCAAAGACAAAAAGGATCAGTGTCAGGGTAACCGAGAAACTGGCCCCAATAAAGACATTCAATCTATTCAGATAACACATTCACCTTTAATTGAAATTATAGGTCATTCCGATAAATAGAACAAATTAAGTAGAGAAATCATCAATTTGTCTTCTGGTAAGTCATGATTTAAGAGTAACCACCAGTAAGTCAGGATTCGCTAGAAAGTCAACCATATCAAAGTTGCGAATCTTCTTTGACGTTCGATCGAAACCGACTGCTGGATAACTCCGCATTTTTCTTTAGCAAAGAATACACCAACAAGAAGAAGCCAAACTTTGTATTAAACCATGTCTACAGACGCCATATTTTACATTAGTGGTCATTTATGTCATCATCACCTCGTTCTTCTCCGTGTCTTTACAGACCCAGATTAGATTAAAGTTTGGTTGAATTTGAAGAGTGCAAAGTAACTTCTGATGGAAAAATGATAAAATACAATATTTCTCAGTGTATACCAGAGCTAGCAGTCACCTTCAGGGTTATTTATTTTTGTCCATTCAACATCAAAGGATTTTCTACAGGAGTCACTTCTTGTTGTTGTCTGTATTCTTTGGTCTTTACAGTCATGATTCGCGTGACGTGTTTTTTTAAACGCTCACAGAGAAAGCCAGTCTAGTGCGAACGCGATACTGAAAAACAGGGGCAATTGAAAATGCTCCTAACTAACTAAATCAACTTCACAGTACATAGGCAAACAACAACCGATATTTTCTTTTCGCTTTAATTAGCTATTGTACAAAGATACAATAATTTAAAACGTCCTGCTCATTAACATGTACCAGTTAAGTGGAAGAATTAAAAGGGTATCACATGAATAATGTAAGGATGCGTTTATGCTGGAGCTTTAATAAAAGATAAGCATGTCTCAACGCGCTTCAGCACCTTCATATAAACTTTTGAAACACCTAATACTAAATTTTGAACAACGATGCTGTCCAACACGTATATAATCTTCGCCCACTTGAGCTGGACAGAAAAATTACATGATTTTTTATTGACAGGTCCGTGTATCCATCAATTGGTATCCACC
The DNA here is from genome assembly GCA_963978555.1 of Galerucella nymphaeae. NCBI lineage: Eukaryota > Metazoa > Arthropoda > Insecta > Coleoptera > Chrysomelidae > Galerucella > Galerucella nymphaeae. The sequence goes on from OZ021704.1 coordinate 5,208,432, forward strand.
AAACTGTGAAAATTTGATCGGACCCTTCTTCACAGAAGAAAATCTAATTTGCACCTAATATATTGCAGCACCTTCTGAAATCTATCTTTTAACAGCGGACAGACTTGATGATATTTGATTTCAACAGTGTCAAGTTTTGTGTGGCTGAATTTCAAAAGCACTCTCAGCAAAAAAGAAGATAAAAAAAATACACAATGGTGGACAATGCAGTGAATTCTAAAAAAGAAAATTGTTTGAACACAATTTTCAGTAATTTTTAGGAATCATTGTCCCAAAATTGAAAAAAAAAATACACTAATGGGAGCTGCTAGCTAAGCTAGAAAGCATACAGACTTGATAATATTTGATTTCAACAGACAGTGTCAAGTTTTGTGTGGCTGAATTTCAAAAGCACTTTCAGCAAGAAAGAAGATAAAAATAGACAATGGTGGACAAGGCAGGGAATTCTACAAAGGACAATGTTTGAACACCATTTTCAGTAATTTTTAGGAATCATTGTCCCAAAATTTAAAAAAAATACACTAATAGGAGCTGCTTATAGCTAAGCTAGAACTGAAAGCAGCTCTTCGATATTGAGGAGCTTGAAATGAGCTTGAAATATTTATTCAGGGCCCTTGAATAATCGACTCGTAAACTAATTTGATTTAAAGTTCTCACGTACCATCCCGTATTTTGTTTTGTGAAGAACGAATCTAATAATTGCCACGGGTAGTGAATCGCGAAAGAGGATATTTTTATTATTTGTTCTAGTTTACTTGAATACCTACATCCAGTATTTTCGCCGCAAACCCCCGTTTGCTTCTTTCAAAGCTTTTAGGCCACTTTGTGAAGTCTTTTCAGTAAAGTGGTGATGTTGACGTGTACCTCTTTCGTTTCTTTATTGACGGTTTCGTTCTTTTTTCTGCGTATGGAAAAAAACGGTTCCTTTGATGTCGCCACCAACATGAACTACTAAATCTGAATAATTTTCAAGAGTGTATTTGATGAAAAAGGACTTAACTGCAATTTGTAAAATAATTATACGCGATGAAAAATCAAAACAACCCAATAGTAAGCCACTTAAAGGTATTCATTAAATTACTTTATGTTTTGAAGTTAAACTGGAAAAGTTTTCCAATAAAATCAATGTAAGCTTCTTTTTTGTTCCTGGCGCTTATTAAAGATCGTTTAACTGTCTTTATACATGCGATGCAGAGAGAGAAGTGTTTTATAAAATCAACATTTTTCTTTTGCTCTGTCTCTGGGAATCCAGACAGATTGTCATTGTCTCAATGTTTCCATTCTATTTCAATTCCCTCAGGGGACATTACTATCACGGATGTAAAAAACTTATTTCTGTGTGAATGGAAACATTTGATTCATTAGACTAGAAGAGAATCTACACAACATTGTCACTTGGCAGAAATAGATAGACAATTTTTATTTCCAATATTCTCGACAACTTTTTTCCCTTTTATACTTCGGTTTGATTGTATAAAATGTCTACACATTTCAGGTGAATCGAAAGTATAATGACAGTAAATTTTGTGAATAAGTGTCATAAAACGAGATTTTCGCATTGTATCGTTAAGGATAGAATTTATTTACGAACGTCTTGTTAAATTAAATTAATAAAAGTGTGTATGGTTATGACAGCTTTATTGTCCAATTCTAAGCAATGTTACTTATCGACGTATTTATTTATTTTTCTTTTATTTTCAGTTCCTGCAGGACACGTAACTATCACGAATGCCAAAAACGAGTCTGCAAGTTCAGTTTACTTCAGTTGGCTAGCTCCACCTCCAGACACGATATTTGGAGAATTTCTTGGTTATCGAATTTCCTATAAACCCAGAACTTTGCCAGAAGAAAACAAAGAAATCTATCTTAGAGACCCCACAGTTACGGTAAGAACATATTGAGTGAAATCACTTTTTAAATTCACTTGCACGCTTCAGAAAAAGATATTATTATAAGTAACTAAAACACACAAACATTATAATTGCTTTTGTGAGTGACATATAAAAAGGAATTGTTTTTCTTCAGAAACTGTAGCAGTTCAATATATACAGGGTGATTCATTAAGAATGTCCAATCTCTGAACTGTAGATTCTAGACCTCAAAATATGATGATTCTGCTCAACATGCCTTATGCAAATATTGCTAGTTTCCGAGATACGGGGTGTTCAAAGTTTAAATTTAAATTTTGATTTTCGCAATAATTTTTTATGTTTTATGCTGGGCATTTTGAGCATTTGCTTAAAAGTTTTTCCTTTTCGTTTACAAATTTGTTATTGTTACATATTAAAGAAATAATAAAAATTTTTTATGGAAAAATCAAAATTTATTGAACTTTCTAGAAGCAAATAACTCGATAACCGATTGAGTTACACGAATCAAAGAAGAGTAACTTTTTTTGTAGCATTTAACGCTTTTTAATATTTTTTTATTATTTTAGTTGTAAGCTTAGCCCAAAAAAAGTTTTCTTTGATTTAATTAACACGAACAAGTGTAACTAGCGCCCTCTATTAGCAATGTTAAATTAGAGTGCAAATTATGATTCTTCATGCCAAAAAACGTAAAATTGCCAATTTTCAAAGAGAAATTGTGAAAACATAAAAAATTATTGTGAAAATAAAAATTTAAATTTAAACTTTGAACACCCCGTATCTCGGAAACTAGCAATATTTGCATAAGGCATGTTGAGCAGAATCATCATATTTTGAGGTCTAGAATCTATAGTTCAGAGATTGGACATTCTTAATGAATCACCCTGTATACAATCATATATCCTTATTCCATTATTTCCTGTTTCTTGCTAATGTTTTAGCCTCCATGTTTTGCCTCTCTCTTGAAGAATTTTACCCACTGTTTTATTCCATGTTTCTCTTAGTCTTCCTTTTTTGTATTCTTGCTGCATTTGTTTTTTTACCTTGTTTTTTATTGTACCCCCAACTCTTCTTGTGTTTTATTTATCTTTGTGTGGATAGGGGTTACTAATTATTATTATTATTGTTGATCGAATTCCAATAGTTATTGTTGTTATTTCTCATGTTTGTCACCTTGTTGTTAAAATCTCCACTTTGAAATTTGATTTGTTTAATTAATTTTACTTTTACCTCTAAAAGGTAAGGGTGACAAATTAAACAGCACAAAATTTATTCACCTGTATTTTCAAAAGTAACATCGTTATAACGGTTCCATTAAATAACCAGCTGTTTCACTTTTAACAAGTTGCCACTTCCTTAAATGTACTCTTTCTTAAAAACTATTAATTTTAAAAAGAAAGGTCTGCTAAGAAAGGGACAAACCCTTTTGAAACAATCTCCTTCCAATTAAAAATTTAACAACGTTTTTATACAATGCTCTTTATGATCTATTTATACGACGAAAATTATTTTATCTTTCATGGAATCTATCAACAATTTTCACCTACCTAGTAGATAATTTAATTTGATTGCTTCAATCAAAACATTTAAATGAATGGAAAGTGTATTCCAAGGAGTATAGAGTTTCAGAATGCATAGCTGCCATTTAATGTCAATTGGCATGCTAATACCAATTTTGTTCATCTAATGGCATCCCCAAATTGAAATATCGTCCTGGCCGAATTTTTATTTGAATTATAGAGAAATCCCATTTTGATTCGGCTCTTATATAGCAATGAAATTCAAACTTTTATAAAGCGGTGGTATATGTAATAAATATGCAAATGCGTGAATGGAGTTTTTGCAAAAGTCATTTATATTATCCCAAAATGCGATTTAGTTAATACCTCGGGTTTCCTTCTTAACAAACAGTATGGTGGTTCTCCGTTATATTTTACAATATCAGGATTGGTTCTACGAAAGTAACGGCACGCAGATTACAGGGGCTATTCTAAAAATGATAAAAGGATTGTTATCTGTATTTAATTAAAAAGAAAATTTAATTAAAGCAGATCTTGATAGAATGGATTTATTCACATATAGTACACAAACCAAACTAGATTCTATTGATATTTTCTTCTACTAAGAATATATATGTATGTTTGTATGAATTTTTTGGGGGGTAACATCTATTGCACCACTTTACTTCTACTTAGTTTCTAAGGAAAGTCTCTGAAATTTTCTACTAAGAATATCGGATACTGTTTCAAAAATCTGAAATATAAGACTTATGATATCTGTATCTGTAGAGTAGAAAGCAATTAGGCCACATGTGACCCATTGTACATCCTCCCGAAGAGTTGTCCTCCTAGATCATCGTCCATCCTGTCTTTCCCAGGAAGGTGGACACGAACAGATCACTAGGAGACATCTCCTTTATATCGGCAGGTGTAGACCAAGACCCAACGAACACACACTTTCTTATTGACGATATCTCCGGACGCTCGCATAAGACATGCTTGTCAGTTTCATCTTCCTGCTCACTCATCCTGCATAGAGGTGTGTCCACTAGCTCCACAGTATGGAGGTGTTTCCTTAGTTCACAGTGGCCAGTGAGAAATCCTACTGTTAAACGTAGGTTTTTCCTGGTCATCGCCAAATATTTCTTCGGCGCCAGCTTCCCAGGGTCGCCCAGGGTGATCCTAGCAAGACTGCATCCTTTGATTCCATCCCATCTTTTAAGGGTTGAGCATGTGTGTAACGTTTAGCTAGTTTCAAAGTTGTCGAAGCCATAGGTATCACTGGGACCTAATTTTTTTAAAGAATCGGCAATGTGATTATTCTTATCGTGCCCTTTAACCCACCTCAGGATAATATTGATATCTTCCCATTCTAGTACTAGCTCCGTTCTACTATCAGTGCAGTGCAGTTAGTTCTTTTGTGGCATTTGAGATACCAGTAATTTCTGTTTGAACCTCGTTGGTATTGTTTCCCATTCCCCACTTAATCCTTAGGCTTAGTGCTCTGGAGTAAACTCCACATCCTGAGCCTTCTTTCATATTTGAGCCATCTCTATATATGCGTATTGTATTTACATCATCTGACTCTGTGTTCTGTTTTATTTGTGTATTAAACACAAACCTTGGTTCAGACTTATGGTAAAAATTTATGTTTTTCAATTTTACCCCAAATATGGACAGAAGTAAACTTGGTGAGAAGTAACATTTATTGAATAAATAAGCTAGACAAATAAAAGTAAATTATGACCTAATCCGCAATAATAATAGATACCCAATTAAAAACGGGTAAACTGATGAAGTTGGGTTTTTAACACGCTCTTATTAGCTTCACTTGTATGTTTGTTTGTATGTAGGTATGTTTGTAACTCTCATCTGGCAGCTGCTGTGGCTTGCTACACCCCACTCCGTTGGGCAGAGTCTGTCGGAGTCAGACTCTTCACACGAATTATACTTGGAGACAAAAATTATAGCGATAGTGTAATTTTGTGTTGACGAAGTATTTATTTTTTAGTTTTCTAAGTATTTCCGACAATTAAAAAGCTATAATAAAGATGCTGGATTTACAAAAGCGTGGGGTGCTCCATATATCTCGAGATACCTATATCTGTTCTTAAAAAAGCACCCCACATTTGTTCCACAATAATACTATTTATTGTTTATTAATTTATACATTAAAATTATTTTCTACAGCGTGTTTTTTAGTTTTTTTTAAACTATATTTATTTTAGTAATTATTATTGTTACAAAATACAAGCGAAATCACTGTAATGATTATTTATCAAGCAAACAACAAAGCTTTCAGACAGCGTATGATGTTTATGAACAGATGACAGCACACACTATGATGGATGTTCAAGATTACATGACTTGGAACGAAATCATTTATTAAATATTAATTAAATCTTGGAAGAAATATTGTGTTCAGTCAATTTTTCCTTGATTTGTTGTCAACGAAGAAATGTTTATGCAGTTTTGACAGAAACAATTTTGGTGCTTAGGTACTCAATTTAAAAGATCATAATTTTATTTTGGCTAAATTTTTTGGTGATAGAAAAGTATTATAGACATATTCGGTTAAAAAATATTCGCCTAACACGGAAACATGAAGCTTTTAATTGAATAAAATGAAGTTTTAATTAAAATTCCTTATAAATGAATTACTTCGACATAAAGAGTGGCAACACCAATGTTAAATCGAATGATAGCAATTACAAAATTCTCCTACATTTGTCCGTATTTACGTGTATTGTACTGAATTTCATTTACAAAACTAGATATACGGTGATTTAATATAGTGTTAGATTTAATGCCAGATCAAATTTCGGTTAATTAATAAGACAGCAATACAAAATAGTTACCAAACCAATACACAGTAAAACAAATCTGACTTATCGGCTAATTAACAAAACTGATTAGTAAATTTTCATTCAAATTTATTGCAACGTTCCCAAAAGAAAGAAATATTAGAATAATCCTGCAAACCGTTAAGGACGGACTTCTTACCGCAATTAACTTTGAGTTGATGATTCTTGTAATAATAAGAGGTTACCAAGGTTTGAAAGAAAAAAAATTGATTGTTAATAAATTATATTTGATTATTTTCATGTAACGAATAAACCCCCAACTCATTTAATTAATAAGTTCATTATATGGCCATTTCGAAAACGCTTTATGTAATCATACAACCATTACAAGAGATTTCCTTACTCGAATGATCGATAATTCCTTAAGGACCAGTTAAGCTACACGGTATCTACAACTTACATACGTGGTTAAGATTGCGGTTCGCGTCCTGGGAGCAATTACACTAAAATATATATATAATGTTGTTTGGTAACTGACAAGGCACTTGCTGGAAATTAAATGTTCCTAAAAAAATAACTTGTGGACACAAATGTTTTGGTTACTCCCACGATATCAAGGAAAACTTGAACCTGTCTTTTAACAACACATTTCTTTTAAATATCATTCTGCTAATATCGAAAATTCCATCAGATTCTCTTTGTCAGTTTCAGTTAAGATACAGGCTATAATTGAATTTAGCGTGGATAAAAGGCTGTCCATTACAGTCTCCTTAATTTCACAGTGCTTCCTTTGAATTGGACATAAACTTATATGTTTCTCAGCAAAGCTACAAAGCTACAAAGCAAGGAATTAATATATAAAATCAATGAATAAGAAAATGAAATGGTGACATGCCAAGAGTTCCTAGAATTATTGGCCACCGATATGTTGAGTATTCAGCTAAAAAGTCATTTTAAATTTTAATATATACGCTTCGGGGATGTATTCATTATTTTAATAAAGCAATATAGATGTTCGCAATGATAAAAAACATGCAAAATCTTATGTTTCGAACGATAGACCTTAACTGTCATTCTTGTCAGAAAAAAACACTTTTAGTTGGCCATACTGACCTTAGACTGAATTCGTCGTTTTGACTTTGACATAGTAAATCGTGTGACAGTTTGGCGCTAAATATGACTTTATCATAGAAATAATCATTAAATCAATATAATATACAACCGATTTACAAATCTGAAACCCTACCAAATATTTGTTTTTCTTCGGGAGTGCTGTCAACTGTGAGCTGGTAGACATAGACAATTACAGTCTGTTCGCTGAATCTTTTCCCATGTATGAAATGATTCATATACTACTTTTTGTATTACATCTCTTTCCTACTCACAGAATCTTAACCCCCGAAATGAAACCGTTTGTTCCATTACAGCGTAATATAACAAACAGAGATAGCCATATGATGAATATCGGCGATAGGTTGAACGCGAATCTGTACGTTGACGTCGTTGAAAGACCAAAGACTTTGTTTACAACTACGACCTACGTCTTATTTAATGTATTGATGTATTGCGTTTGTATATTAATGATGACGCATGGGAAAAGATCCAACGAACCAACTGTATTAATTTAAAGAAACTTTGAAGAGGTACTTCACTGTTTCCAATCTCCAAAACAAATCATATAGACAGAGAAAGTTTTGTTGTAAATCATGGCCGAGCAAAACGTACCAAAACAAAATTTTATGACGTTGCCAAACTGTTTTTTTCTTTACTCTAAGAAAACTAGAAATGTCAATCTGGAAGTTTTCTTTTTTATTTGCCTGGGCCTCGTAAAGAATGAATCGGAGGTGCAGTTATTTACAATAAAAGAGTATAAGTAATAATTAGGTGAAAAGTTTTAATGAAAGCTCGGTACATTTTTTACCTTCTTTAGTCACTTCTTTTGTGAGATTAAATTAGAAGCTAGTTCCTGAGTAATGGAAAAATCTTATAATATGTATTTTAAATTATAGACATTTGTCACTTGTATAAGTGTTACATTCAATAGAGGAGTTCAGTCTAAGGCCAGTGTAGCCAACAAAAAAGGTTTTTTTCTGACAAGAATGACAATTAAGGTCTACAGTTCAAAACATAAGATTTTGCATGTTTTTTATCATTGCGAACATTTATTTTGCTTTATTAAAATAATGAATACATCCCCGAAGCATAAATCTAACATTAATTTAACATTACTTTTTAGCTGTCATTCTTGTCAGAAAAAACCACTTATTGTTGGCCATACTGACCATAGACTGAACTCCTCTATTTGTTACAACCATGCATTATCCTATATTCTTAGATTTTATTAACATACACCTCAACTAATTAACTTATTTTTTGTTACAGAAACATCTTCTAACTCAATTAGAACCATGGACTCAATACTACGTCACTGTGCAGGTATTTAATCCCGAAGGCCTGGGACCGAATACCACTGTACTAATAATGACAGATGAAGGAGGTAAGAAAATTTAATATTAAAATGTCGTTCAATATGCAATTCCACCCATTTACATTGAAAAATAGTATAGTATAGTATATAAAGTATAAGTAAATATTATGGTCTCTAAAACACGCGCGATTTTTCGAAATAGAGCAAGTGTTTTAGAGACGAATTATCCACGAATACTTCACGCTATTTTTTTTATTCGCAAAGTATAAACCAATATATAAACCTATAACCAATAGATCCAGTCTTTCTGTTTGATTTTCCTAGTACATAAATAAAGAAAAAGTATTTACCATCTCATTGGTATCAAGATCTTATTTGATTGCTTATTTTCAGTTCACATCGAAGCTTATATGTGTATGAGTAATCACACTGATCGAAACTTTTAGGGTAAATATCCTCTGGGATTGCAACTTGCGCGCACCGTTTCGCATTATATAACTAACCAAACAAAGTTTTCCCGATTTTAAAATGTACATTCACGTTGAACTTATATGACATATTTATGAAGTCAGTCAATCAGAATTGCCAACATCAATAGCACACTTTATGTTTATTTATTTTTTTCAATGTCACAACACTAAATAGGTTCACAAAACTTGATTATTTATTTAAAAGAAGAATATTACTAGACAGAATTGTCCAAAAATCATGGTAGTTTTGTTACGAGCATATTAATCAGTTTTTCTACTTTCATCACTAAAACCGCACGGGTTTGACATTCGCAAAACGTCACTTTAAAACTAGTGTTTAAAGTTTATCTTTTTGAAAAATTGAACTACGAGACAATTAGATAACTTCATTACTTACATTAACTCAATACATAAAAATACCAAATTTACAATAGAAATTGAACAAAATAAGTCTATACCTAAACTTTCTAGACCTTACAATTTCAAATATAAATAATAGACATGATTTTTCTATATTTCACAAACCATCACATACAGACATAGTAGAACTTTTAGGAATTTTAAAACTAGAATTTCAGAACACAAACAGCTATGACAATCAAAAATCAGATTCCAGCAACTCAAATCATTTATTAGCAAATCAACACTCTTTCGATTCAAATTTTGCATATAGAACCTAAATCCTTCAAATTAAATCTTTTAGAAGCCCTTGAGATAAATAAAAACAAATATTCAGATAGTCTTCTTAACGACCAAATAGATATCAACAATTCTCCCTTATTAAACCTTTTTACCTAGAAAGGTTTCTTGTAGGATTGTTGTGAATGAGTTTCCAGCTAAACTTGTTAAATACTTTAGACATATTTTTTGCCTTTTTTATTTTATTTCCATGTAAATAGATCAAAATTTTATTGTTAATATCCGAATAATTTAGTATTAAGGCACTGTATAAATTGAAAATTTCTCATTATACCTCCATTCGTTTGATAAAGCTACTGTGTTAGCGAAACGCGTAACAACTTTAAGTTTAAATACTTATTATGTAGATTTTAACAAATTAAAATTGATTTATTTCATAATTTAGTTTATCTTAATTAAAGATAAATCATCGACATGTGCCATTAGTTGTGTGGAGCTGTGACTAATCATTCCCTATAGATATATTGTTTCTATTAAAATAATAAAAACACTGACCCTGTATTTCATAGGCGATAAAACTTGTCACATATATTTATGGCCTTAAGGGAACTTTTCATTTTAAAATTGCATGTCGAATTGTCCACAACAATGTCAGTTTGAAAACACATTGTATATCCTAAAGAGTGTTGTCAAAACATCCATTTTTTATAATAACTAGATACAAAATTTCCAATTTTGCACAATTCCAAAGATTTTATCTCAACTGTAAAACAACAGCGAAACAGAACTTTCCTTTTTGCAATAGAGACACATAAAATGTTATCTGAAGCTATAAACTTCCTTTTGAAAGTAAACAAATCTTAAAACTTCTCTAGAATTTATTTTTAGGACTATTTGAAACAGTGGTTTTCTTAACTTCATAGAAATCCATCAACTTTCATATGTATCCACGATAAACGCATTAAACTAATGGGAATGCTGTTAAGGATATTTAGAAGCATTTGCAGCTCCAAGGGGCGAACTCGGAGAATATCTCAAGTTTAAATATAACATTTATACTCGCATAATTTCAATAAGTTTGCTATATGCTATGTTGGAAGAAATTGAGTTCATGATGTAACTAAAAATAATCATAACTATATCAAATGAATTTTGGGATATCCTTCTATTGTTATAAAATATTAAAACAACTATAAAGTAACGATAGCAAAACATAAATAATGTAGTTTTCATACGACTATTTGAGCCGCTCCCAAAGGACCCAGACTTCCACCAGCTCGTGGTGATCCTAGCATACAATACAATACTCGATACAGATAACTTCCATTTGTGAACACCTCCCTTTCCACTATATTTAGCGATATATTCATGAATGTTATTGGTCTTCCATCTTGTATAAAAACTATTCACTATATTAGCTCATACAGGTTCTTACTTGGTTGGTCGTAGAAGTCTTCTGGAGTCATTTAGGGTCTACCATACAGTTTCTGTTTCCTGTAGTCCAGCGTCTCACAGTTGCATAATATATGCAGAGCTGTTTCGGTGTCCTTTTTGCATCTTTTAACCATGAAGTTGAGCATCTAGGAATGTCGGGTCCGTTCAACATGGTTGACGACCTTGATCTTGCGATTTCGTCAGCTTTTTCATTGCTAGCGATTCCTTTGTGACCTGGGATCCACTCCAGTTCTTCGCCACATTCCCATACCAGCCGAGATGTCACCTCAACTCAACTATCCTCTTACATGATCTCTCACTGTCACGTACATGACCATTTATTATTACTCCAATAAAATACTTTAGATAAAACTAATTTTTTATTAATGATAAATTGATAGTATGATAAGTGATAGGGATTGTTTCAAAAAGGCGATTATAGCACTACATCAATGAGACTATGTGTGAAAACAGTGTGATAATCATACATCCATTGTTTACTGCACACATAACTACAGTAATAGCAGGTCCATGCATTTATATAATCATGTGAATATTAATCCAAAAACGTTTCATTGTGGTGCTGCAGATAGTCATTTCACTGTTACGTTTCCAACAATAATAATGCAATTGATATTTTTGGTTATAACAATTGTTTAAATCAATTTTCGATTAAATAGATTCAGATTACAAAAGATTTGAATAAACGATTTAGGTTAGCAGCACTTTGATAATTTATTAATGGAATTGATTGCAGATGCAGATAAACAATGTGTATCAAACATCCGCCATGTTTTTTTAAATTTCGTTAATTGCCTGTGTATTTGATACATTAGCATACATGGATAGATCTAATTATGTCAATAAACGAAGTTTTTGTCAAAAGCAGACATCATTAGTTTCCTATGGGACACCATTTCTATATATCATCAACTAATTAACTAAATTTATAACAAAGTACCCAGCTTTATCATTATTTTGGGTGCAATTCTTCTTTTTCTAGACCTCTCACAAGTAAAGTTGTTTTATATTACTTTTGGTAAACGATAATAAACACTGCTTTCTTTAAATTAAATCCTCCTCATCGTTTAAAATAATATGCACTACTATTACCATAATTTTCAATAACACTCTGCTCATTTTCAATTTTTAACCATTTAAATACTTCTAGTTCTGACATGACGTAAATTTCTCCTTTAAAACCCTTATTTTTAAAACAACATTTTTGGATAAAACTTGTGCGTACAAACATCGTGGAAAAATTTTTCAAAATCAGACATGGTGCCTACTCTATTTGTGCTGTATCTGTGCATAAGCGATGTAGGTTTTGGAGGAAGGTAATCCTATATGTAGCATAAGCATACAAAGTCGAGTTCATTGCAAATATGACCTAATTCTAAGCCACATGTGGTTACATTCCACCAACTTACAGTGTGATATAAAATTATTTGTTGCCTTATTTTGTAAAATTATAAAAAACGCTGGAACATGTCAACTTTTTAATTCATGAAATAGGATTATAGTATGTTATCATATGTTATATTTGTGTAGTTTTTCCCTTGTTCAAATTACTCTGCTTTTATCTGGAATTTGTAATTGTAGCGACATCTGTTGGTGTTTATTGAAATGGTATTAGTCGCCTTAGAAGGAATCTGTAATAGTATTTTAAATAAAACGCGGAAATAAATGATTAGTTTCAGCTTTTATATCGGCAAATATACAAAAAAATAAATATGTACAATTATGTTCTTTAAATTGAAAATTGACTAAGCGATTTGTGATTCCTTGATGATCTCCCGGTCACAAAAATTGAAATAAGTATAATAATACCAATTTTCAAGTCTTCCAAATTCTACTTTAATCAGGTCAATGACACAAAGAGCTGGTCTGGCCAGAGATGGGTCTGGGGCTTTGCCTCCAATCGAAATTTGTTCTTCCACTTCCATTTGCGATTTTCTCTATCAACATGTCAACAAAAACGTTTGCGCTAACGCCATTTCGCTATCACAGAAATATCCTGACTGAGCATTGCCACATTTCCTAGAAGGAAAGTGATATAAAATTATACTCACAGGATCATCAAAATTTGAAATACTTATTGTGTTTTTAGTAGAAAATCTAAGATCTTTAAGGAAGTATTATCCTAACATAGTTTCCAGTGCATATAATATTAAAGTATTATGAAATTTGAAATAGGTATGTTACCTCTTAAACAAGAAGTCAAGTCTCCATGCTTTTAAAAATAAAATACGTATATTTACTGCGTTCGATATTTACCTATTGAAATCATGAAAAAAACTCACATTATTGAAAATCATGATATTAGTGTAAATAGGGACTTAAAGCAGTTCTTTATATAGATCACTTATCCTTATCCGTATACGTAACGTAACGGAGATACGTGATTAATCAAAAAGAAGTATAAAGCAAATGCGTTCCTAACGTAACCATGCATGTTTTGATTTTTAACTTAAAAAATAGTAAGACACTATTATTTTGACATCTACTAAAGAATAGTCTTTCTTGAAGTGACTTTTATTGTTTCTAGGTCGTTTAGTCGTTGAAAAACTCGAACACGAAACACGATAAAGCGATACGTACGTTAGGTAGGTGTGACGGATTGATACGTCTCACGTAACGTAACGAAGCCCACGTATCGCTTCTGCACATGCGCTTTGCGATACGTATACGGATAAGTGGTGATTTTTAGAACTGCTTTAAGTCCCTAATACCTATATACACAGAAGCAATCCGCCAGCTGGGACTGCGATTGAATACCCAGTAGCTTTTTCAAATCGTGAGCCAGGTGATTCCCTACCACAGTGGTGTTCTCTCTTCTTTTTTGTGTCAAAACATCAATCATACCAACCTTACTCTATAAAAGAAGCTGCAGTTATCTTTTTTGTAGGTATCAGCTCGGTATATCCTCTGGTATACCTCACTGCGATATTCTGTGGTACTGGAACAAATATAAAGTTGAATGTTGAATCCATGCTGGATAAAGCAGCTTTTGGTTAGAATTATTAATAATAGGATTATAATTTCGATGTTCAAAATGTAAAAGGCTATAAAATATTGTTAACATAATTATTTAAAGGAATTAAAGCTGTAGAGACAACTTAATCTAGTCATAATTAAAAGAAAAATACATTATTATGCGAAACTACTGAACGATTACATCAATTTCGAATTGTACCCAAATATTTTTATAAGGCGGTGAATCCGGCAACAATGTCTTGGTGTCATGGCTCCCTTCTTGATCCCCTCTACTACGTGTCCTGTCACGGATATTGTTGGGTGGTGTTCCACATAATAAACATTTATGTTGGTTTCCTGTGTAGTTTTAATTAATAAATTGATATGCGGTTGTACCAATTTGTAAACACACAGTTGTATTTATAATGTATCGGACAATTCCAAAGCCAAGTGTAAAATGATAGTGGACTAAAAATTAACGATCCCTGTGTGAATGTTTGTTCAGTAATGGGGATGGGCTATACCTTTGTTTATGTTGTTTTTGCTGTATGCGAAATAGTCGCTCAAGATTCTACCACAGATTATTCAACAACGATCAGTAATTTCGAATCGGGGCTTAAAAAAATCTTACATCTCCCTATTCTAACTAATGTTACTGTTACAGTGCCAGATAAACCAAGAAATTTAACCGTTCTGGACTATACCTCCAACAGCATATACTTGCAATGGGCTAACCCTCTTAAAAAGAATGGAGTTATCGAAGGATACAGAGTATATTACATGAATAACAATTTTACTGAAGTTCAGCCTGATAAAATACCTTATAATGAACCGTTAATTCACTACAACTTGACTAGACTGAGTAAGTATACATATTTTTGAATATCATTAAACACATCCTTCAATACCTGATATTAAGTTATGAATAATTGAACCGTTTTAATCTTACTTTTGGCAGTATGCAGGGTGAGTCCTAACTTTTGGGACATGACTAATGGCAGGTTCATACCAAAATATGCCAAAAAGACCAAATATACCTTAACAAAATATTGCTGTGGATAAAGATAAAGAGCATTAAAGTATAATTTTCTTGTTTCATTTTACAATATTACAATATATTGATATTTTATCGATGAAGTCAATAAAACTCTGTAGGTACTCGATTTAAAATCAGATCAAAAAGAAGACAAAAATTGCTTGAATATAGTATAGTAATAATTGAATAGCCCATAATTCTTAAAATTGGCATTTAAGATACAATCTCATTACAAAATAACAATAGATCAATAATTCCCTTTGAAAATAGTATCTGTTGAAGAAAATAATAGAAATTTGCTTAATAATACATTGGTTTACAGCCAAAGTTGCCTTTGTTTTATGGTTTAAATTGTTATTTAAAATTGAAATACTTGAATTCCAGCCAAACTTCATTAAATGTAGTTTGTCTTGAACAAATAGTTATAAACTTGAAATCATTGGTATTTATAGAATACTGTTTACAAAATTGTTGTGGAAATACCAAATATATCATGTCATTAACACATGACAGAGAGACAAATTTGTGAATATTATAAAAACGTGACAATACATTCAATAATTGTGAGATATTGTAAATATTTCACCAAAAATTTTTTTGAAAACTTTTTACTTTTCTTATGCTAGAACCAAAGTTGACCTATATTATTTATTGAAAATGTACAAATGCCTGTATTACGTGGTTCAAAGTTAATAGTACCCACATATAACAAGGAATTCAATTCAATATTATGTCTTACTTGATATCTTTGATTTTGAAAGTTGTTCAAGTTTTACTATAGAGCAAACTCCCTCTGGGCTTTATCACTATGTAATACTGCTACACAAATTTGGAAATTAAACAAAATATAAGTCCTTTATGCTAATAATTATATTAATTTTTTCAGAACCTATGACTGAGTACACAATTTTTGTGAAAGCTTTCACCCAAAAACATGAGGGTTATTCATCAGATTCTCAAGTAGCTGCAACAGATATAAGTGGCCCAAGCCCTCCAAAAATCCTAAACTTGTCTTGTCAGGCAAATGAAACCATTTACATACAGTGGGAGAGACCTTCTAGCTTTTACTACTCAATAGACTATTATTATGTATATATTAATTTAGGAAATACACTTTACGATAATATAACTATTCCAACTACCAAGGACCATTTAGAAACCACAGTAAGTAACAAATATTATATATACCTATATCAGCACTGAAAGTTGTTAAGGGGAAATTTTATGGTATTTTATTAAGGTTATCTTTTTAATAGCTGGGTCCCCTTGCCATAACTAATGCTAGGAAACAGCTTCAATTTATAATGTGTCTTAAATACATACTATGTTTTTAGTGTACCCGAAAGAATGTTACCCCAAATGCAGACTACAAAATCCAGATCCAAGCTTCAACAAAAAGCAATCGAACATACAGACTGATAATGGGAAAGATGTCTGTCCCATCTCATATTTACATCTCTAAGAACTGTGATAAAGTCATAGATTACTTGTCTCATACCACAAGTGAACTAGGTGCTGGCATCCTTGCAGGAGTTCTTTGTGCATCACTGGCTTTATTAGTAGCAGGCTTAGGATTTCTGATTTGGCGGTAAGTCACTCAATTTTATTGCAGTTATTACAAAATAAGCTTAGCCCATTTTTCCAATTTTGTGAAGTTTCTTTTGATATAGAAATTTATATAGTAATTCTTCCAATTTAAGCTTTTATAGACACGCATATGATCCCTACTCACCAAAAATAATAGAACAAGAGATAATGTATTCCTTAATCTCCTACAGTTTTAATCTTATCATGTAAATGTATCCTTATCATCTTATCTTATAATAAACCCATCTATTAATCAGTATCAATAAAATTTGCACTAGATAGATAATATCCTGTTTATCATAGACAAGCCAAAATGCAAAGTGTGAAAATGATTTTGCTGCAAAATTTAACTGATATGTATGAAAGAGTGAGGTAAAAATTCCAATTTAATAAATTGCCAATACCTGACATTCAAACCATTCTAACTTGCTTGATTTATTTTTTAGAAAATGTTTTCGTGCTCCATATTACTACTTAGACAACCCCCAATGTTCTGCTGCAGCATTAGATTGGAATGTTACTCCTGAACCCACTGCTGAATATACTGGACCTATTCCAGTATCACTTTTCGGCAGACATGTACAAGAACTACATGCTGATGGTGACATTGGATTCAGCAAAGAATATGAAAGCATTCAAAACGAAGCTACTAATGAAGCTAGCAGCTCTGAACACTCTCAGCATCCTGATAACAAACCGAAGAATAGATATTTGAACATCATTGCTTGTAAGTATATATCTAATTTCGAAAATCTTAGTATTGGTAATTATAATTTTTGTAGATGATCATTCCCTTGTTCACTTGTTGACAATGAAAGGCCAAAAGGTCTCTACTTATATTAATGCCAATTACATTGATGGGTTTCAAATGAATAGAGCTTATATTGGAACTCAAGGCCCTCTACCTTCAACTTTTGACTGTTTCTGGAGAATGGTGTGGGAGCAGAGAGTTACCATTATTGTGATGATTACTAACCTAGTAGAAAGAGGACGGGTAAAATTAAATTGATATATATGTGCATGTTATTTTTTATATAAATGAAAAGAATTTCGAGCTTGAAACAATTTTTTTGCTTTTAGAGAAAGTGTGATATGTACTGGCCAAAAGAAGGTACTGAAACTTACGGAGTCATTCAAGTGAAATTAGTTCGAGAAGATATTATGGCTACTTACACAGTTAGAACTCTATCAATTCGTCATCTTAGAGTCAATGTAAGTACACATGTTAAATATGAAAATAATAAATTAGATGGCTACATCTTACAGGTTAAAAATAAGAAAAATCCGCTTACTGAGAAACTTGTCTATCAATATCACTACACCAACTGGCCAGATCATGGTACACCAGATCACCCACTGCCTGTCATTCATTTTGTAAAGAAATCATCTGTAACCAATCCACAAGATAGCGGACCAATTGTTGTACATTGCAGCGCTGGAGTTGGAAGAACTGGAACTTACATTGTGCTAGATGCTATGCTTCGCCAAATTAGAGCCAGAGGAGAAGTCAATATTTTTGGATTTTTAAAACATATTCGCGCGCAACGAAATTTCTTGGTACAGACAGAAGAACAATACATTTTCATCCACGATGCTTTGGTGGAAGCCATTGAATGTGGTGAAACTAATATTTGCAGAGAAACTTTCCCTAGATATGTATCTGCCCTCCAAAATGCAAACACAGACGAAAAAGATGAATTATGGAAGGCTCTTGATGTTCAGTTCAGAGTAAGTATTGAAAATTACGTCTAGTTCTCCTTTTCCCAATTTTTATTTATCAGTGTTGTTCCATTACCAACTGAAACAATCCCTTTGTTATAATCTGATAATTAGTTTAGTTATAAATATTTTTGTTTACAGTTGGTTACAAGCTTTGTTTGCAAAGATTTCAATCTTGTCTCTGCCAATAAACCCGTAAACCAGCCAAAGAATAGATGCGCGGTTATTCTACCAGTTGAAAGCTCTCGTGTTCATTTAACCCCCAAACCTGGTGAAGATGGCTCGGATTACATAAACGCCAGTTGGCTTCAGGGTTTTCACAGTCTACGCGAATTTATAATCACTCAACACCCATTTAAACACACTGTACATGATTTCTGGCAGATGGTTTGGGACCACAGCGCTCATCTTATAGTAATGATTAGTTTCATAGACAATTCCGAATACGAAGTTTTCTGGCCGGTAGGTGATGAAATTATAGAAACTGACGCTTACACTTGCAAACAAACCAACGAAATTACCACGTCTACGTACTATTTGAGAGAATTTCTAATGAAGTCTGTTCAGGATGATTATGAAATACCAGTTAAAATGCTTCATTGTTTGAATTGGCCCCATCAGGTAACTTCTATTTGCGAGATGTACCATTTACCCAACTTTGTCTTGGACATGCAGAAAATTCAAAACGGACCTATTGTTGTTGTTGATCGGTATGTAGAATATTTTCATCGTATTACTTATATTAGTGTTGATACATTTAAAACGAGGAAAGGTAGAAAATAAAGTATTTTTTTAGCTTTGGAGGAACTGAAGCTGCAACCTTCTGTGCTTTAACAACTTTGAAGAAACACTTGATCTACGATAACAAAGTAGATGTTTATATGTATGCGAAATTGTACCACAACAAAAGACCTGGTATTTGGATTTCAAGTGATGACTACATGCGGCTCCATCTTTGCATACAATCTCTATGCAACCCTCCAGAACCAGGAATAACTGAAGTTACCCCCGACTTATACGCAATGACAAATGGAACCATTAACAATGGATCAGTATCCACAGATTGTATTCGAATACCTCCCGAAGGTATGGAAGCAGATTCTGCTGTCCTTTAAAATGCTTGTGACATTCCATTTCCCCAAATCTCAATGTGTAGATTTTAATATTTAAGTGTCTGCTGGTGGAAAATAACGCGTTCCTAAATTGGATCAAACTACATTAATTTTATCACGAAAATGTTATTTATGATGTTCACTCATTCTTCCTTCTCCTGCAAAATCCAAAAAAACTTGAAACTTGTATTATCTTCAAGTTACTTGTTATCTAATATTTCTGTGTTTCTGGTAGCTTTAACCTCTCTATTCTTCTTACATGATGGAATAAGCGTAATTTTAAAATATTCCAACATTTCTATCGAATTTTTTTAATGCAAATTTATATAAAATAGTTGTTGAGTAAGATCTAGTTTAGGAACAGCTTGTATGACACGTTCATTCTACAGTGACTCGTTAAATGTTACCCAGTGCTGATTGATTCTTTCATCGACTAATCTTTTTGTCTGCAATTTCATTTTCAATCATTTGGCAACTAAATATTGTATTCAAATACAAATTTCAACAATTAAAAGGAATCTAACCCCAAAACTAATTCAACTTTGTGTAATGCAAAATGGATAGAATAGGAAGTCACATAATAATGTGAAGTTTTAAAAGTAGTTTCCTGTTCTATCTAAGTGCTGCGATGGCGTTGCACGTTTTATTGATCCACAATGAAAGAAACTAAGAAAGTCTTGTACTCGTTTGGCTTTAAATTGCTGTGTGTGGCATGTAGATTGATGTTAAGTATTTTCCAAAACATTGTCGAATCGTCGTTTATATCTGATATCGCGCATTTTAAAACATGAACTTATTTTTAGGTTTGTTCAATTGTATGGAATATCAACAGAAGAAATAAATGTTGAGTTTACAATTTCAAGTGCGCTAATCTAGTAGTGTTCATGTTCAAGTGTAGTATATGTGTTCACAGCTCGCCTGATTCATCATTTAAAAACATTTTCGTGAAATAACCACCACATGTTAACATTGCTTAAAAATTATGACACAAATTCTGTAATGTTAACGTTTAAATGTGGTTATTTGTAAAATGAGGTTAATTTTTATCCTTATTATTTAATTTACAGAAGCCCCCCTTGTTACTATGGATCTTTGGAACAATAAAAGCAATAATTAGTTATCATTGCTGATATTTGAACTTACTATAATGGTACTGTATGGTTTGAGATTTTCTTTGGATTTTATGTTCAAATGTTTAATACTAGGACTTCCTGCATGTGAGTTATTTTATTTGTACATATGGTGAGTTATCAACATTTAGTTGATTTTTGTCGCAATTTAATTTTATTATTTTTTATTTATTTTATATTTAAATATTATTATTAGATTCAATCATATTTGGACCTTTTTAATAAATGCAAACATACTTTATTTTTAAATCTCTGTGATACATTTAGTATTTATATTTTAAGATAATTTGGTGCATTTAAAAGCTTTTAATCGCAATATATAACACATTCCAATTACGATTTGTATATAAAAACATGTTGATGTTTTCATTTTATTTTTATCAATTTCGACGCACTTTAACTTTCTAGCATATGCTTCTTTCATAAATGTTCTATCATCACACATTTTAGCTCACAAAAACTAAAACTTTTTCGTTAACCCCACATATTATCAACCATATTTCCGAATTTACTGGTAATTGCCGGGATATGTATTGTGAAGTTCAAATTTCACTTTTAGCATAATTTCAAGTACCAGTCGTGAATCACAAAATTTTTATAAAACATTTTATATTTCGAATGAATGTCGGCACCTCGTGAAGTATCAACATATATCTCAAAAACATACTGTTTATGTATGTTGCTGTGAGAAGACTTATTAGTGTTTTACCTAGAAGACGGCTCTTTAGGTAAATGAAGAACCAAAATTCCAAGTGACGGAATTCGGATTTAGGAGTAATACGTGAAAGAATGGAGAGTTTCAAAAGCATATTTTGGATGTGACATCGAAACCAGACTTATACTGTAATTTTATGGGTTAATTACAAAATGAATAGAATAATAATTTTTTAAATATGATTACAGTAAGCACCTGCTGGATTTTTAAAAATTTTTATTATCCACAAAAATAATTGAGGGGTGTGAGATTGAACATTGTGTGCCAAATATTGTACCCCTCGCTTCTAATCAATGCTGTTGTAACTAACCTATAATAGTTATTCAAGTACGATTTACCATATTGTACATTACCCAATGAGACATTATAAAACCTGCGACTTATGTTTCTCAACAACTGTTGTAGTAATAGTAATAAGTTGTTATTTAATAACTAGTTGCCAGTATGCGATGCATCTAAAGCCAAATTGTATTCTATAGGATGCATTTTGTAGAAAATATTCAATTTTGAAATATTGCACAAATGGATCATGTTAATAAAAATGAACCAAAACACGTATATTCTTAGACGGTTAAAATAATTAAATAGCTGTACATTTTTATCAATATTCGCTTATTATACATAAATATATAATATGTTGCATGCTAACCACCTTTTTACAGTGTTACTTGATGTTGCAATAACAAATCTGTGAAAATCATAATCTTTTGTTGATTATCTACCTTGATGGGTAATCTACAGCTTATCTTCCAAGCTTCAATTATTGACACAATCTATTTTTGGTTATCTGCCATATACAGGGTGCAGTATTTAGTCATTCTGCGCTTTTACATCCTTTTGTTTTAGATTTTCTCGCAGAATATTGCACCCTGTTATTAAATTATTCTGGACAAGTCGTTGTATAGTGAATATTGAAAAGAAATGGACAAGTTCCGCAGGATGTTTAGAAAATGCATAATTTTTTCCAGTCAGATGTAAAAATTCCAAAAAAATTTGTTGTGGTAGGTGATTTTTCACTTTAGGATAAAGTATCCTTATACAGTTGAACTGAAACGGATAGTCAAGTAATTCAATAAACAGTAGTAAATTATATAATATTGTAACAAAAAAAACTTTGATGCTACTGCCACATTGAATAGAATTATGGTGCCAGATATTTTAACATGTGAACAATGATTTTTTATATTTTTACAAATTTGTACTTTTTAATAATTAGTAACTAGATGAATTTTACATATTTTTCAACACTTCATAGAAATGTGGTCTATGACAATTTAATTCAAAGTAATATCAAGAAAAAATTTCTCGATTCAATGAAGCAGTATTTACGAACAACACTTAAAATGTGCTAAGATTATGTAAAATTTTTTCAATGGAATAGTTGAAGATTTTAGTGATGGAGAGGAAAAACTGTATATACACACAACTCGAAGACGATAAATGATCTGCACGTGTACTCTGTAACTCCATAGAAATAGCAAAGAAATTTCTTTCGACAAATGCTGCTTTATAAGTTACCATTTCTGAGTTTAGTTGATCTTTAAAATCCGAGGGGATACATTTGTTTTATTGAACTGTGCATTTGTTGTACTTCTTGGCTGCGATGGGTAAATTCTTCGTTATAGTTGTTTCTATTTGAAAATCTCCAAATAGACATTGGGAGTACTATTCTGTTACAGAGTTAGCGTGCAGTATTTTCCAAAAAGAAAAAAACGGGTATCAATTGACCTATTTCTATTTAAATCCCCATTGTATTTGTATCAACCCAATAGAAGACTGAGCCCAGTGGTATGGATCGTTGTGCTTAAAGTGGTTTGTAATTACCAATGCTTTTAATAACTTGTCTTATTTCTGTTCCATTTTAATTGACGTGATTTATTTATTGTACCAGTCCTATTTGCTCTCAATTTATTGACAGCTTAGTGCTAAAATATAGGATAATATACATTGAAGTTGAATTACATTGAAAAGTTAAGAAGCCTCTCTCCAACTGCAGTGTGCATGGCCATATCCTAAATAAATTATTAAAATTTTGATAATTACAAACGGTCTTTGAATACCATTTTATTCCATTTTCATGCATTTAATGTTAGATTATTACAAAAACAAATTGATGTATTAATACTAGTGTTTGTTTTAAATGTCTCCTCAAACAAGTAAATACCTGTTGCCCACTAGATGTGTACAGGATGTCTTGTAATCTTGGGAGCTACAAAAAGTATACGCATTGTAAAGTAGGAACGAATTAGGCAGGTAATTTAAAATTTAGTGACCAGTGAGAAAATATAATTACTACCGGACGTATAAAAACAAAATTTTCCTATGTAAAACATTTTGCCAAGACCAACATTTTCCTTACGACAATCAACGAAACAAAATATCAGAAATGCTAAAAATGTGATGTGAAATGGTCACAATTAGCTATTTTGTAATCAAGGTGAAACGTTTTACAAAGATTATATTAAGACATCCTGGGTAGTTGCTACAAACTTGATAATTTCATTTATCACTAACTTAGATTTCCAACATGTATGATAATGTAGTTATATGTGAAATATAGTGTTATTGTTGGATAATTTATGCCAGAAAGATATGTATGTAAAGCAGTAATGATAATTTTAAATTAAATACTCTGTTTCAGGAATAGTATTATAGTAATAAGTGATGAAAGTTGTAGTTGCTTTTGTCATACTTGACTGACATTTCTGAAATGGATTGTATATAGTTTGTAGTTCAAAATTCCATGTATGACATTTATCATGACTTATAAAAACTTGAATAAGTAAGCGAATATTACTTAAATTCTTTATAAAAGAATCAAAATGTCTTCCGTGGAATTTTTATACTATTCATATATGTGCTGATTCTAGAAGATAAGTAAGTATAAGTGTATAAACTAAATCTGATTAAACCAATATAGATCTTATGTCCAATATAACAAAGTAGAGAAAATATGTTTGTCTGTAAAAACTGTAATATTTTTTCGTAATATTTATTCATTGGAAAATAGTTGAACAGTAATGGTCCGACATAAAATTCACTTCTTATTTTGAACATTTTTGAATGTTTATTCGAAATATTTTAAATGTTATAATGTGTTGTAAGTTTAAGCCTGCCTAAAGGATTTAAATATGTATAGTCAAACTAAAATTGCATTCCAGTGATCATAATCCTACATTAATGGAGTATGCTGTTTCATATCAAAATGAAATTATTTAAAGGTAATTTTTGGTAATAATCATGAATCTTATCACGATTGGAAATACTGCGGCGCTTTTATAAGCTTTTGGGAACTATTTAAAAATATATACGCATTCGTGTCGCAAATTTCAAAAAGTTTGGCAGCTACTCAAATTTCGGTTCAAACAATATTTGTTTTTAGGCAGGCGATTGTAAGAAAATTAGGATCCGTCCATCTGGCATTATTTAAATTGAATAAACATTCGGATCTACAGATTTTTTTGTAAATATTGTTTAAGTATGTAATAACCCCAGGTATATTGTAAGTGATATTTTCAAATTTGTTAACGGAATTATTTCATTATTATTTAATGAATTTAATATTGTTTCTGTTTAGAAGAGATCAAATTGTATCATACAATATACTATGAGATATATCACTTTGTGTATGTTACTATTTGTGTTAAAAATAAAAATAAAGTATCAAATTGTTAGTTTTATTACTGTACCTTCCACTTTAAGGTTTTAAACTCTTGAAGAAAATCTGTCGAACGACAGAATACTTATTTTTGTACATCCCAACCCTCTATAACTTACAAATAAACAACCTTCCATGTCTGACTAAAAAAAATTTGAATGAAATTACTAACACCTGTATAATTAAATACCACATGTTTCGAACAGCAATAATGAAACACAAAAATTATTAGTCTGATTACTCATTCTGTACATCGTATTATTTCTGACTTTCAAATAAAAGCCTGTATATTAGATTTATTGTGGTCCTCTGAATCTAGAATGAGTTTCTCCAGCCCGACTCTTTTTAAGTAGCCAATCATATCTTATCTTTCATGTAATTTCTAGCTATTATTCTCATTGCCAACTTTAACGGCAGACCTAAAATAAGCAAAGACGGGAAAACTGTCAAGGCCGTAGTAGGTATGTTAACAGAGCTTATTAATTAAGCTTATTAACAGGCATGCAAAGCTAATGGGGTTGTCAGACGAAGCCTTGTACAGACTCTATTACCAAGGGGAGGAAACTGTTGAGCACATCCATGACAGTGCGATTGCCTGGCGAATATGCAGTTTCTTGTAAGTACTAAAGGATGAGAATAAGCCAGTGGTAAGAATAAATTACACATAAAAGATGTAATCTAGGTTCAGAGGACTACAATAGATCTGAAAAGGTTGCAGTGGAATTGGCCGATTTGCCTATCTCAGAAATAATAAAAAACTTTAGTTCAATTTTTCTCATCAATGCAATTCTTTGTTTCAGAATTTCTTTCAAGAAAGGATGCTTCAGGTAAGGGAAAAATACTTTTTATATTTAGAGCTACAGATTTTGTTTCCAAAATTTCTATTCTGATTCACTATAAGCCTTATATTTTCTGGTTAGGTTAGGTGTATAATGTGTCTTAAATTTGTATATTAATTATAATTATTTCATTAAGAATTATATAATAAACAATTTTGGGACAAATAGTAGAGTTTACCTAAGTATAATCATGTATAATTCAAACTATTGAAGTTAAATATCCCGCTTGTAAAAATTAGTACCGGCACTCATTCCTGGTGCGCTGCGATCAACGCGATGACAACTGTTACTACTGGAACAACATTATATATTATTTCTCTATGGAGATCACAGAACTAGTTTTGTGGCAGAGATGGGCGGACGGACGTCTCAGAAGTGACGCGATCTCATCCACCTCATCGAAAGATTGAAACGAAGAAGAAGAAGATAATTGTTTGAAATGTTATGATTACACATAAAAACTTATTTTTATTTAAAAATGAACTGGTGAAAATTGTATTTTAGCAATGGGGTGGATGACTTGTTGCCAATGCAAATCAAACGACGAAAAAGTAATAGAATTGGATTTTTCACGATGTGGGATTTCTGAAATACCCAATGAAGTTTATGCCAACTCTCCGACACTTGAAGTATTGCATTTAGAAGGAAATAAAGTATGGAATTAACTAATAAATTGATAATTTTACAGTACAATAACTATTCAATTCTAAGTATTGGAAGAACAGATGTATCCATTTATTCCAAATCTGAATATACATAAAATATAGCTTAGTTTTATGAGACACATTTAACCAATGGGAGGCAAATAATTAGCTATCTTTACTGCCACTAACTAATTTGTCTTTCTTTGTTCCCAATCTATTTCTATAATTTACATTCACTCTGAATACTTCACTTTTATATTGCCTTAATATAAATGATCTTCATTCAAATATGTGGTCATGATTATGTAGATATTTTAATTATTATTTTTTTTTTCAGCTAAAAGATTTGTCTCCACAGCTATTTCAGTGTATTGATTTAAGGTACCTTAATGTGAGTGATAATGAAATCCGAGCCATACCTCCACTGATATCCAAATTGACCAATCTACAAGTTTTAATATTTAGTAAAAACGGTAGGGATTATTTTAATATATAGTATTTGATAGTTTACATATTTGAATTGTGAGAACCAAACATAATTTATATATGAACAATTACTTTATATGTTTAAATTAGTTTTAGATGGAGTTCATCAAAATTTAGATAAACTTGGCAAATTAACGATGTTGGATTTGAGTATGAATGACTTGGGTAAAGTTCCAGAAGCCATAATGAGCCTTATTAATTTACAACAGCTTTGCCTGAATGATACAGGTATTGATTTTGTTCCTGCCAATATTGGAAGGCTATCTAATTTAAGAATATTGGAATTACGAGATAATAATTTGTCTGAGCTACCAAAATCCATTAGACGCTTAACCAATTTACAAAGACTTGATGTCAGTGATAACAATTTATCAAATTTGGTGAGTATTGATGATGAATATATTCTAGTGGACTTCATTGAATATACTATAAGTAAATAATTCTCTTGTTCTGCTAATTGTTTCAGACAGAAGTATGTGAGTCACATGGAAATTTGACTGAATTGTGGATAAATGGCAACAATATATCTGAACTTTCTGTATCCATAACTCATTTAAAAAAGATAAATGATTTTGATGCCTCATATAACAACTTAGAATCAGTTCCTAAAGAAATTGGACATTGGACAAAAATAACCAATTTAATTTTAAGCTTTAATAATTTAGTCTCATTACCAAAGGCTGTTGGTAACCTTCGAAATCTACAAGTCTTGAAACTTGAATCAAACTTCCTAGAGGAACTGCCTAGCACAATTTGTAAATTAGTTAATTTAGAAGAACTGAACCTTCAAAACAACTCTTTAATTAAAATACCTAGTGGAATTGGGCATTTAAGAAAACTGGCAACTTTGATTTTGTCTGATAACAAGCTGCAACAACTACCTGTAGGTGAGTGTTCTATTTTAGCAGAATATTACAATTACTGTCACTAATACAAGTTGAAATAGCCATTTTGGTATAGCACTTGATAGCATGCACTTTTTCAATCGAGGATGTATTTCCCAAGGTATTTCCTAACTGTTTTCTCTTTTAGAAATCGGTAGTTGTTGTGAACTGTCGATATTAAATGTCCATAATAATCAACTAGAAAAACTTCCAGATGAAGTAGGTCATCTTCAAAATTTAACCACCCTCGGACTAATTGGAAACAGGCTCTCATACTTACCTATAACAATATCTAAATTGCAAAACCTCAAAGCACTGTGGCTAACACCAAATCAGACACAACCTTTAATCCATCTCCAAAATGAACAACTGCCAGATGGTCAAGTAGTACTTACTTCTATCGTTTTCCCACAAACACCCCTTAGAGAACCTCCACCTGCACAACTTCCAATGGGTAACCAAAATTGCCATATTACATTTAATACGGAGAGGAATGACTCAGAAGTTACAGATGCACAGATATCTTTGAGTAGAACACCTACACCACATCACAAGGAATTGAAAAGATTGAGGGAAGTGTTGAGAAGTTCTCACATTCCAGGCAAAAGGGTGAGTTAAAAACAGTTTAAGATGTTGCATTATTCATAGTATGTTTTTCTTTTAAGCCATTAAACATTTCTGAAATTAAGGAAGCTAAAGTAACAAATATATCAGGAGATCTAGCTGTATCTCAAAATAGTTTAAACAGCCATGAAACAACAGAAATTCCAGAAAATCTATCAGATATTGCTAGAGAGATGAGTAAAACCCCTCCAAAACAACCACCTCCATATCATATAGCCGCTGTTTACTCCAAAAACGCACATTTATTCACTCAAAATCAGAATGCAAGTCCTCCAAGTCCCATGGACCAACCAAAGCAATTCAGTCAACAACAACCTGCTAATATCCACATGCCAACTCCAAAATTACCAAGCAACAGGAATCATATCCCAGTTTTGCAAATTGTCGACACAAATAATGGTTATAAAGATGTTAACGTGATGTGCGAGAATGATTTGAATCAAAGCAAACAAATCGTTAAATGGCCATTTGGAAAGCATAAGGTTTGTCAGGTTTTGGAAGTTGAAATTCCTGCATCCTTTACTCCTAAAGACATTCGTATTGTTGGACAAAGTAATGTAAGTAGTAAACTTTACTTTTAAATACAGTAAAAACATTTGTCACTTATGACCACAGAAGGGATCAGTTAGGTTGACATTCTTACTTTTTTTATAAATAAATCCTTTGAACTGCATAAAGATGACAAAAAAATATATTTTGCCAACTTAATTGGTTTGAAACCAAAACCAACAACAGATAGTCATTAATCTGATAACAATAGCCAGTGTCCTACTCGTTTCCTCAAAAAGCAAATAGATAATACCTAATATTATGATAATTTTACAACTGAAATGTTTGGCTGGTAAAATAAGATTTGAGATTGATTTTTCAATTTATATATTTCCGAATTTTCATCTTTTGTTTGTGTTCTTTTGGCCTGTACTGCACCTACCTACTTTATTAAAATGTGTAAAAATAAATATATAGCATCCTAGGGCAGAATAAGTGTATTTCTCGCCCAAAGCGAAGTGAATTGTGAAAAAAGTGCTTGAATAAGTGAAACTTGGAGGTTATAGTACATATAACCATTGCAGTCGCAGAAACTTGCAAGTTAACCAAAGCCCCAATATTCACAGTAAAAGATCTTACCAATATGCCAATACATAAACGAAAAAAAAAAAGAAATGACCCTAATAAAACCAAATGCAAAATGATATAATCTGAACAACAGTACCTATGTTCTAAACCAAGAACAAATGATACCAACTCTAGATTGTATTAAAAAAGCGGTTAATTAAAGACGAAGCAAGAATTGTTTGTAGCTGAGCAAGTTTGTGGAGAGCTATTTCTCAAATGAGATATAAATAACAGACATGCGATAATGGAGTCATATTGTTTAGAAATATTGGTTACAAGATTTTTTTTTAAATATATGATGGATCAAAACAGGTTGAACTCCAAAAAGATATTAAGGATTCAAGCTTACATTATAACCAAGCAAGATAAAAGAAGTATTCGAAGCTTGGTTTGAAAATTATTTATTGCCAAATATACCGGAAAAGAAAAGGATTTGCAACGGAATATTGTGAAACTTTCTTTAATTGTCGACCTATTGCCTTATTCCGAACTTAATCGAACTAAAACATCTCAAAATTCCAACAATTTGTCTTATTACCTAACGAATGCACTAGTGGCTCAATGTTCTTAATATACAGTGTAGTCCAAATGAAAGGAATATATTCATTATTTCATAAACCGGTGATTTAAGGGGAAATCCAGAAACCAGTCGATGCTTGTGGGTCTTGCCATACAAATTGGTAAATTATGCCTGGGAAAATTTTAAGTTAACTTTTTTCAGGGTTTGTATATAGATTACATAGATCCACAAAGTGAAGTCTTTCAGAAAATTTGTATAGGAGATAAAATATTGGCCATTGATGAAATCGATTATACCATCATAGAACCAATAATTGCCTATCAAGATGCATGCCAAAGATTGAGCAACTTAAAAACCGTCACTGTCTCTAGGAACCCGCCACTATAGTTAAGTGGTTAGAAGTATAAATTCACCTTCAATCTTCGCCAGTATTTTCATATATACATTTTCAAGCGACAAATTCGATTAAGTTCGTACGAAATATTTAAATTTTCTACTTTCTTTTTAAAGCTGTTATTAAGAATTGTTATACTGAGTGTAAACTGTCGAGGTAGCAAAAAATACTCACATAATATTTATTAACATTTTTTGTGAGCAGAAAAAGTATGTGATCAGAACTTGAAATTGAGCCTAATTTATGGAAGAAACTGCGATAAATTGCCTAATTTTTTGATCCCCTTGTATATATGTGTAACTAAACCCGACTATTTGACTAATACTAAGTTTATTGATAAAATAATTTGTTAGTGTATCATAAACATATAATATAACTGTTGCAAAAATATGCCTTTTTGATCGTTGCTGATCTATTACACGACACAAACAGACAAATATTATTGTTAGCAGTAGAAAAGTTGCTTGGAAATCTAAAGAGTACCTTTTTCTTTTTTCT
Source organism: Galerucella nymphaeae (assembly GCA_963978555.1). Lineage (NCBI taxonomy): Eukaryota > Metazoa > Arthropoda > Insecta > Coleoptera > Chrysomelidae > Galerucella > Galerucella nymphaeae. Next base: position 5,239,512 of record OZ021704.1, read on the forward strand.
CTGCTTACCTCTATAATATATTTTGTATATATGTAATTGATGTAAACGGTATTCGTAGTTTTACATAATATACTCGAGGGTTTTTTCATAACGCATTATTTACACTTTTTTATAACATTTTTAAAGCTTTATCATTTTTTCTTCACAGTGTGGTTATTCATATATATATATATTAAGTGTTAAGATAATATTACTAACATGACTGATTCAAGTATTTTTTTGAGGATAACAATTTTTGTGTGATATTTTCAGTCATTATTTTTCTACAAAACCACAACTCTATTTTATATTTAATTATAATTTTATAGTTCTTCGAGTTTGTTTTTGAGAAGGGTGGTAAGCAATACACATAATAATTAAAGTTGGAAATCACTAATGTCATTAGTGTCTATGTGATCTCATTTAAATATAACGTGACACCTTTCTGACATTTTGATCGATTGAGTCACTCACTATCATCAAAACAGTGTAATCTGGTTACCAAATATATTATTCAACTTTCATAGTTCAAAAATCCGATTTTCTCAAGTAAACATTGTAATATTTATAGATTAAAGACATTAAAAAGTTTTACCACCCTTCCAAAACAATAGTATGCTATTACAGCATTTACAACGATTAGAAACAAAATAGAATGACTTATCCATCTCGATTTGTTAAACAAGAAAGTACCAGTTGTGAGATAGATGCTCCGCTGGCATATTATTGTGGGTGATCATATAAATATTAAAACATACCTTCAACTATAAAGACCAAAACAGCAAACCGTAGGCAGATAAAAATGGTGTAGTAGATATTCAACATCTGTCTGAATATAGGCCATTATTACTCTAGTCTATGGGATAGGCCATCCTATTTTGTCCGTATTCCTAATCGTGAGTACCTATATTTACTTTTTTACAATAATAAGGATTAGGGATGTTGGCTATTTTTGGAAAAGTGTCTTGAATCGTGCATTAGTACCCATATATCTGCAGATATTGTTTTTTTACTATCTCCATCATAGCAACTAAAATTTTCCACATAATTATTATAGTTTAATCTTGTCAACATCCCAATTATGTTCAGTGATTAAATATTAGCATTTATAGATGTTACAGTTAGTTTTAAATAAATCAAAATCAAAATTTTTCAATGGTTAAAAAATCTATTTTGTGCAATGATCTTTCAAAATTTTTATATATAATTGTGATATGTCTTCCAATGTTGCAACAATTTTTAGGATTAGTTTTTAGTTATATAAAATGTTTCGGGATAGATCTGCTATTTGTTGTTAATATTGTATTAGTAAATATGAACAATTTAGTGCCTTAAGTTCACATTTTTTTCGATTAAAAAGGAGACTACTGCTTTTGCAAATTTAAAAATAAGTATGTAGATCATAATTTCCAATTTACAAACCGCACCTGTTTCAAGTAAAAGTTATTTTTTAACTGAGACAATTTCTGTGCTTCTTTGCTGATCCAAACTATCGGAATAACTTCTATAACAAATATACAGTCAATCAAAATTTTAAGAATTGGTTACGCATAATTCAGTATCAAAGTGACATTTTTCTTACGTTTCTATTTAATGTTTTTAAAAGTATATAGGGTGGTCCTCAAGTGATTGTACATATAGAAGTACAGTACGATCTTCACACAAAAAGAATGCGATTTAAACCAACTAGCTTTAATAATGTTGATATTAAGAGAGATGCAAGGTATGGGTTTTTGTATATTGGAAATCATAATCTTATACCTATTTAGATTGTATTTTGTAAAAGGCGCCACGTATGCGCCAAAAACGTACTATAAACTTTTTTCTGTTTAAATTTATGGTTTTACATACCTCGATACTGTGGTGGTGGACCACCCTGTATATATGTATATACCTTTTGACAGTCCAATACCTCAAAAATTGTTGAGGTGGCAAGTATGCAATTTGGTAGCTATAAACAGTTAAAGTTGAGATATAGGACTGTCAAAACGTCGTGGGACACCCTATATTCATTTTGAGGTGATGTAGATATATATTTTGTTTATATGTTCACTTTATTTACCTCATATTTAATTTTTTTTAATAACAGGCTGTGAATTTTTCTAAGGATATAAAACTTTAGTTCTATAGTTAATAATTTCGAGTATTATTTATTTTTTTTGAGCTGCCAAATAACACTCTAGATTACTAGAGGCGGATTATTTATTGTACTGAATAACCTATTGTGAGGCGTTAGCTTTTGTAACATTTAAAAATAAATTGTTTATAAGATTTTATTAACAAAACAACATGTCTTTCTTTCCACATATTCACAGATGCAGTACAGGACACCAATTAACGGAAAATAAAATGATACAAATTGAGGATTTGGAAGTTTTAATAAGCATAAACAACGTAAGTACTCTAAGGCAACGTTTTATTTACAAAATTCACAATATTACATCAAACACTCGAAAAGCATAATATAAAGAATCAGATTATGGGTATTTACAAATAATCCTAATATATACAAATTTAACTAAACTATTTTTGAATGTACCAGTCTGAATTAATAACATGATATCCTGTCACAATTTACAGCTTTTTGTAAAGCTAAATAGTATAGAATTTGCTCTCCTATTTTTAATAAAGGAATATTTAAACACATGATCGGAAAGTTTAATAGAGGAATAGGGATGTTGACTGTGTCATAAAGTTTCTGTTGTTCGTGCAGTTACATTTATTCTACTTTTGTGAATGTAAACTCCTTATTAAAAATATCATTGTCATATCATCCTCACTATAAATACGTATTCATACCTATTCCTGGATTTATATTGCTTTATTTTCAATTATCAGTTGAAGATAGTATCCAAATTTTAAAATTGTTCTTCACAAGATAGTTAATCATGCCGATTAGGTTTTTAAGTAAAATATATTGTTCTATATTGGGGTGAATGTGTGCTTTATGACCGATTGATATTTACTGATTGCAACAATAATAAATACAAAATCATAATTTATTAGATGATTGAAAATAATAAGTTGAGATCCAGTTTTTTAAAAATCTGCTTGTATATGAGCAGTTTATGTATTGTCATGTATGTTTGCATTAATCTAACTCTAACAGAGGGAAAATTGCTATTTACAATTAAAAATTTCAAGAAATCTATACTTCATGGGAATTATTGTCAAAAATATATAAAAGTATAAAGAAATTTTGTTTTGATTGTGAAAATAACAAATTACGTTCAATTTATTGCACTTTGCGACAGTTTGTGTAGATGCCTGATTATCAAGTTTTCCAGATAATAATAGACACTTTCATGAAAAATTTATACATACTTTGTGATTAGAACTGGTTTTCTAAAATATACTAAGTTTTGTAAAAAGAACCTCAAAATTAATAAGCTAATAAAATATTTACTTTTAATATGTCCAAAAATATTCGAATCAATTTGATGTCTATATACACATATTATACAAGATGCAATTGTTTTTTATTAGACATAATTTAGATATTTTACAAAGGTAAAAATAGTAGTTGGTTTTATTCAAATAACACTACAACAACTTTAAGATTTTATACATAAAATATATTTATAAGCAACTGCAAAATACATTTTATATGCTATTTCAATGTGTCGCCGACTTAATTATTCTTCAGTTGATCAAAAATGGATCCAAAATTTAAATTTTGATATGAAGGACCTATCACCTGCCATTTTAAATCAATATAATTTAAAAATATAAAGAATTCAAATTATAGGACAAGAAATACAAAGTACTAAAATATGCAGCACTAATCAAGATTTTTCTTTCATATTTGATTCAAGATCAGTTAACTGAAATTTATTTGCAAATAATGTCCAAATAATGAAAATGAAACATTTGCATATAAATTTTATATATTCATCAACTTCAGATGCAAATAATGAACATTTGTTGTGCTTATTTGTGAAATTATTCCCAATTAGTCATTGCTTGAGATTCTGCACTATTGCTGCATATGATGATAATAAAGCATATTTTTTACAAAAACCGAATTCAAAAATGATTTATATTGAAAAAAATTAACATGAAGACATACTACTGAAATAAGTTTCAGTATTTGATAACAGCACTATCGAAATTTGTACTATATGTAAGTATAGTTTATCTTAATTATATTGTGTTTAAAATAATTGCTGTTACTTAAATTATAGATTTTTTTCAGAAAAAATACTTATTGCACTTGCCGCAACTCAAAATAATTGAAGGCATTTTCAAACAAAATGTATACAAATTCGTCACTCTTCTAAATTGATTCCCTATTTCATTGTTCAACTATTGGTTAGACTTGATGAGTTTTATTATTTAAAAATGCCTCTAATAAGATGATTTTTGGTAACTTAATGTAAACATGAATGTGAATAATTATTTAATTCTACTTCACAATGCTGGAGATTAATCTCAATTTAATTAATAATCGATCAAAAGTTTTTGCCCTTAAAAACCATGAAAATATTTGTCATAATCAATTATTTAATTGTTTTCTTTAAGACAACTTTCGTATCTCAAATTATGTACCTTCCTCTAAAAACACGTTCTATGTTAACAACTTATTGAATAAATATAAAAATATCACACATACAATATTGCATCCCGAAGGGTGCGAAATTTTTTTTTAAATGTATATAAACGCTTATATACATAGTTCTCATACATCTTTAAACATAAAGATTAAAATTGATTAAGTTTCCCGATCGTCAGGATGACATTGTGGTTTCTTCAAAATTAAATAAAAATCATTAAAATAATCTTGATTGATCCCAAATATACTTAAAAATTAAACAAAAAACCATTGGCAAACGTTTGTGTATATCACTTTTCACTTATCCTATACCAACGATAATTAAGAAAAATCAATAAAATCACATGTACTTTATACACTGTATCCCAAAATGTTGTATACAAATGAGGTAAAAGTTTATCTTACATTTCACAAAAAAATTCCTACACGAATTGCAGATTCATAATCAGACACAAAAAACATTGTTTGGAGTAAATGGAAAACAAAAAATAATGATTTAGATCAAGAGAAGAATACATGGATTTTTCTTGAATTACCTACTTTAAACACTTCCGGAACTCTCTATTTGTATACTTTTTGGGACCCACTGTATATTCGGTTTGTTGACATAAAACGTGTAAAATGCTGAGATGTCACAATATATAAATATAAAAAAAGAATTAAATTGAATAATGGAATTAAATGATCTTTATCACAATAATTAGTTTAGTCTTAACTATATAGAAAATTAAAATTGTCCAAAAAATAACCTAAATATTATGGTTTTATATTTGGGTCAAGTTTTCCTGCATTCATACTTCTACACATCTTTTAAACATATAGCATGGTGATATGGGGTCAACCTCACAAATATGGTTAGCAAAAATAATCAATGTTTACAACGATTATATACTCGAACCTCGAATTATACAAATATAATTATTAGTGTGTATTTTAAACACAATACACTGACGATCAAAAAAATATCTTTAAAAACTAAAATAAATAACAATGAGCAATTACAAAATCGATATGAGTTTCTATATAAAAAAAACACCTTATAATTGCTCATATTAAGTAACAAATATTTATATATCGATCCTTGGTCTATACTGCAACGTCAGGGGTGGATTTTGAAAACGCCATCGGGTCACATATACAAATTTCAATGTGTGATCTTTACCCAGCAATTCGTCATTACATAAAATATCAATCTGAAAGCACACTTAGTAATTATTTCTGGGACTATCATGTTTATCAACAATAATCAATTATTAACACATATTTTGTAAACATCATCAATTAAAATATAAATAGTACCAATATTTTAAATAAATTATGCAAATAAAGCAGTTGTGCATGATTAAATAATTGTTTCTAGTAAATTCATATTTATAAGGCAATAAAAATAAGGGTTGAGGATAAAGCATTCTTAATTCCCTCTTCAGTTCAAATATGGCATTTAATTTTTTTTAGTTATAGAACCACAACTAATTTCTATTACGGTTAATTGTAAGTAAGATATTTTGTCATCAAGGTATCTTTGTGTCAAGAAATATAATTAGAACACAAAGTTTATCATTATTCAAGTACTTCATCAAATTTATAAATGTATCAGAGCAGCAGTAGCCTATAATGGGCTATCAAAAAGTAACACTAAATTTATAAGAACAATACTTACATCTCTATACTTCTCCATTCCATTCAAAACCTTTTTAGCTACAAATTTTTTCAAATGTAAAATGGTTGCTTGAGCAGAACATCTTATAAATCTTCTTTTCAAAGTTTTCAAATTTGAACTAATACACTCTAAGCACACATTCACTTGTTCATCTTGTCTATGATAATCATTTTCAGCATGACTATTATCTACATGGTTGTCTTCACCATGTACTTCACCATTTGTAAGAGGTATATCTTTGGGATATGGCAGGCCTCTTTGTCTATAAAATTCTTTTTCACGATTTATTTCATCTGAAAAATAACTTTTATAACTATTGTTACTCATATAATTTTTATTTGAATATTCACTTTCCTTCAGTTTTATATATAAATAAATATTTATGTATGGATTAGTTAATATACTGGTACATTTCACAGATTGCAATAAGCTTTGAATTGGCATATTTTATAGTATCAATTTTGCAACACTTTAAACATTTTAACTTATTCTTTGGTCTTACTTTTTTGTAAATCTGGTACTAGTTTATAAACAATATCTTGCATAGTCCTATCGAAACTGATATACTGAAGAGGATGGGACTGATGAATTACTATAGTACATGTTGGACAAGTATTGTTTTCTTCCAAATGTTTCACTAAACATGTCTTGCAAACTAAAAATAAGATATATTCATACATAAATAACTCTTTATTCAATATGCTGTGCAATACTTACAAGTATGCAAACATTCTGTAACAGTTGTTGCGTCTATAAGATAACCCCTACATATTTTACAAGTTATATGACTATTCAGAGCTTTGAGTTTGATTTTTCTTTCCATTATCATAATTTACAATAAACCATAATTCTACAAAATCTCTAATTCTAACCCTAATTGATACACAAACAAAAATTACCAATGGTTGTCTAAATATTCTGTCATTTGCACTTGCGTTGACACATGTTTGACAACTAAACAGGAGTATGTTCTGCATGCTAATAAATTATTTTGTTTTCTACTATTATATAATTGAAATCAAAATGAATGTATTTACTGGAAAAGCGCGTTCACTGCATGAAAAACTAGAAAATCGCAGTAATGGGTAGACGGCCACCTCTTTGTAGGTGATCATAATGGGTATTGATGTTATCTATGATTCTGAGGAGAGGAGGATATCTATGATCGTGAGTAGTTTATCTATGATCCTCGGCTACATGAACCATAGAACTGAACAGCTACTAATGTATGTTTGGTTGCATATCTATTAGAGGTAGCTTTCTGGTAGATCAGTAGATGTCAGCATCGACAGTATTTGATTTGGTTGACCTCTCTATTTTACAGAAGTATTCTATGATTTTCTTCTAAATATTTGTTGTCCTCACATTTGTGGTTACTGACTACTGTTCTTATATCACAGACCAATTTCTCATTTGACATTTGATTTGAAATGTTTTGCTCGTAACGTAAACAGAAGATGAGTACGATAATTACATTTTTTTTCCCCAATGTATGGCGTGGTCTCATCACAGAGAAAAAACCACTTATTTTTCTCTATTTGTTTTTTGTCCACGTGTAATATTAATATTATCGTCCCGGGATTATACTTGATCCAAAGGCGTTGGAAAACAGATAGGTATGCTGAAACAGACGTTAATATATTATTTGATATCTTTTTATTTATCTCTAAAAACTACTTTACATAATATTACTGTACCAGTTCACACTATGTGAAAATTGTTTGTCTTAAATTTATGAAGGAAGAGGTCTGCTATATAATACAATAGAACGATTGAAATTATAATATGCTCTCAACTAGTTTTCGTCGATACATATTCTTCAGTGACCAGAGTACCTTTTAATTTTAATTGGACTAGAGTATTGTAGAAGTAGAACCACACACTTGACAATCATATAGAGATTGTCTCCAATTATGTTTGTTTTTTCTAACTATGTTTATGAAACTTCCCGAGAAATTCAACAATTGATTTGGTGAGCTCAGGAAGTTCAAATATTTCAGATAAATACAACAGATATTTTAAAGTGTTTGTGTTTTTTTAGGAAAGAAAACCATCAACAGCATGTCAATCTAATTTTGTTTTGTTGGAATATGAAAATATTGGAACAATGCAGTGGAGGAATGGTGTGTTTTAATAGGTGTGAGTATAAATAATTATTAGTGATATTTTAACATTATCCAGAAGTAGAAATAACAATGGACCTAAGAGAATAGTTTGTTAAATGAAAAATAAAGCTTATATTAGAATATAATTTTGTATTCAACTTAGTCAGTTTAATTTTTCCAAAATATATCTGGCTAAATTTAAAGTACCAAGAAGGTCTTATTGTTTGTTCTATATTCTTCCTTCAATGATTGAATTTTATTTGTGCCAGTGAATTTATCTGCTTATAACAAATTAGTAGTTTCAATCTTACCATGATCCTAAAGGTATTTCTCTAACATAATGTAAAAAATCCAGGTTATTGTATTATTATTAACCCGTTTGTTTTCCTTTAAAAGAAAACAGGGTATATTTGACGGTGATGATTAATAATTGGAAATTGCTGATTATGTGCATTTATTAATATTGTATATATACCAGTGGTTTCTTTTTATTGAAATGATGATTTTATCAAACGGGATACATAGTTTGGCTGATAAGAAATACTATGTGGTGCATTTAAATATGTTCAATCAATCAGTTTGCTGGTACTGGATTTTACTGATCATGTTATTTTTCTTTCAGGATCCCAGATGGTATCGGAAATAATCCATTCGATTGAAGAAATGGAGAAGAAGATGAACACATGAATAACTGTTGATATTGTTTTGTAATATTTATTGTAGCCATTGCAATTCTTAGAGAGTAAAATGGATGTATTAGGACTGGCGGATGTTTATGATAATTCATTTTGTATTGTATAAAACAAAACAAAAATGTCCATATCGATATGAATTTTATGAATTGCTCAATTTGCCGGACAGTTATATCGATAAAGAAATATTTTTCAGCACACAGTCTTAGAATAATATTAAGGAAATGGGAAATAACATATTTAGATACGAACATTAGAAATTGTAAGCTTCTGATTATGTTAATTTGTTCTTAAGGGTGACGTTGGGGCGACGACCCAGCACAGTAGTGGAACGCATTTGATGCGATAATTACAGTGAAGCTGTTGGCGTTGGTTAGTACTTGGATGGGTGACCGTGCCAGGGAAATCCATCGTATAGGGCCCGTACAGCCGGCAGCGAAGTAGCATATCACAGCTCGCAGGCATTATACCAATGAGCACGAAGTGTAATGTAGATATGCCGTCTTTCGGAGGAGACGTATAACCGGGGTTTTAACGAGCAGCTTCCATTTACTGATGGTCGTCACCCAATCATATTGGATTAGTCTATGTATATAAGGTATTAAACAAAGAAAAAATATAATCGTTAATGTCTAATAGTCTGTCAATTATGCTATTATTATTGTTTATTATTAATATTATGAATAAACGTATAATTTCTGATATGTGTGTGTTCTTCCAAATGAACCTACTTCCCTCACTCATTACCATATTCTGCTAACGGCACTAAGTCCAATAACCAAGTCTCTTTCAATGTGGAATACTTACTGAGAAAAACCATACACAAACATATCTCCAATAACAAAGTCTCTCTTAATGTGCATTATTTATTGAGGAAAACCAAACTCTTGGAGTAAAAAGATAGTTTAATTGAGTTTGTGAAGTTGAAAAGTGTAGTTGGGCTACTCATTCGTAGATGGCGGTGTATACGCCATAATCATACAGTTATTGCTCCAAGGCATATAAGTAAGTCATCGAAAGCATGGGCAAAGTAGTGGCGGGCGGGTCAGTCTCTTTTAAACAACGCATCTCCAATACCCCATGATTCTTAAAACAACGTATCCCTAATAACCCATGATTCTTTATTTATTGAGGAAAACCAAACTCTTTTGGTGTGAAAAGATAGTTTAATTGAGTTTGTAAAGTTGAAAAGTGTAGTTGGGCTACTCATTCGTAGATGGCGGTATATACGCCATAATCATACAGTTATTGCTCTAAGGTATATAAGTAAGTCATCGAAAGCATGGGCAAAGTAGTGGCGGGCGGGTCAGTCTCTTTTAAACAACGCATATCCAATACCCCATGAATCTTTAATAATGTGGATTATTTATTGAGGAAAACCAAACTCTTTTGGTGTAAAAAGATAGTTTTGTTGAGTATGTTAAGATATAAAACTCAACAAAAGATAGTTTTGTTGAGTTTGAAAAATTGAAAAGTGTAGTTGGGCTACCCATTAGTAGATGGCGGAAGTTTCGCCTTTTTCATGCCGTTACTGATCTAAGGTATATAAGTAAGTCATCGAAAGCGTGGGCAAAGTAGTGGCGGGCGGGTCCTTCGCTTTTAAACAACGCATCTCCAATACCCCATGATTCTTAAAACAACGTATCTCTAATAACCCATGATTCTTTATTTATTGAGGAAAACCAAACTCTTTTGGTGTAAAAAGATAGTTTAATTGAGTTTGTAAAGTTGAAAAGAAAGACTAAAAGATAGTTTAATTGAGTTTGTAAAGTTGAAAAGTGTAGTTGGGCTACCCATTGATAGATGGCGGTATCTACGCACTAATCATACAGTTATTGGTCTAGCTATGTAAGTCAGTCATCGAGAGTGTTGGAAAGCCAGTGTTGGGTGAGCCACGACCAAACACATGTCCAGTAGCTACTTCTCATATTTTTTGGATATGGATAAAAACAATACATGTGGATAAAAAAATATATATTACAAAATTTAGTATTTAGTCACATCCACATACACTAATAGGTAACACGACAATGTCGATGTTAGTACGGTATTTTACACAGAGCATAATCTACAATTTCTCATTAACTATGGACTGTCCAGAATTATATGCAAGTTTTTGTACATATAATTTACTGTGCATCTATATCTCAATACATATACATTTTCCTATTAGTAACAATATAACAATAATTGTTGTAAAAAAACATGTCTATATCGATATTAATGTTAATGAATTGTTTGATTTTCTTTAATACTTTATCAAACATTAATATCGATATAGACATGTTTTTTTATTATATACTATACAATGGAGAATACCACTAAATTTCAAAAACAGCATAACTGTGCACCCCTTGCATAAAAACTACTATATGTTGTTTTATAATATGAATAATGTATTAAATAGTTTTCAATTCAAATATAAAATTTTACAAGCCATTTAAAAAGGCTTCTCTCATTGGTGTTATGACGTACTAGATCGAATATCGACCTTAAGCCCACCAATGTATATAGTATATCAAAGCACCGCTCATTTTCAATTTTTGAATTATGTTGATTTCAAAACACCTGGAAATCTTTTAAATACACATGATTTTGTCTGTACAATGCACCAACATAATTATTAATTAATTGAAAAATATTTGAAAGGATTTCATTTCTTAGTGGTCTTTCCCATTGGTTAACTATTATCAATATAGCCCAGTTCTAATATATATGTTGCAGCCAAATAGCTTAGTACAATCAACTGCCTAGCCTCTTTATTAGGCAGTTCGTTTGAACAGCTAGTTAAGCTAGATGGCAGACACATATACACCATAATTTCATAATATTAATTATATGCTTATGTTAAATTACATTAACAACAATAAATTATGGAAAACAATGTTAAATCAATAAAATACAATTATTCGTCATTTTTGTCTTTATCATTTCTTCAACCAAATGGATTATTTGTTTATTCCCAACAATATCATCTGGAATCCTAAAAAAATAGCATAATGAGTAAAATATAGTACCAACAAACTGATGTTCAGACAAGACACTTTGTGGCCAGCTACTAGTGTCTTAAAAGAATCATGTGGCTAATAAAAAGGAGGACGAAAAGCTATGTAGATAAATTGATAAAAACCCTAGATAAATGAAAATTCTTCTTTGCCAAACTCGGTGGTTTTGTTACCCTCAATTAGATGTGAAATAGATATTAATTAATGGATTAAAAAGGCAACTTGTTTTGATGAGATGAATGCAGAGTACTAAAAACCAATTTTATCATCTTCACTAGATCCTCTAGTATACACCTATTCTGAACTTGTGAAAATCAAGCAGTTATATTAGAATATACATAATAATTGCATATACTTACAATCAAACATTTTGGTTCCTACATTGTCATTTGAAATTTTCATATTCCAATAATAAACTTTGAAAGATGTGTTGTTGTTTGCTGCTCCTGAAAAACAAGAACTACTTGAATTTCTAAATAAGACATCAACTAATAGGGATGAGCCATATAACAGTTTATGCATTGCACTTCATATAGTCTTAAGACACCCTCTAATGGCTTAATAAAAGTGATATTAATCTTAATGGTAAATAAATATAACTTGGCACACCTTATTTCTTCCTTTGATGCCATCTATCATGACAACAAGATGAAGAATTCTCGAAGAGTGATTGAACGATGTGAATGGTTGTTTACTGATATAGTATTATATATTGTAGCTTTTATGCAAAAAGGTATCAGCATAATACAACGTCTATTTCAACATACCTATTTGTTTTTCTGTCGCCTTTGGATCAAGTGTAATTCCTGAACGATGATCATAATAGTGATACCAAAAGTTTAATTCACGGAAAAAGTCTGTAGAATAAATACCCGTACACAAACATAGTAAAAGATAAGCGGCTTTTTTCTATATGAATAAAGACGCCAGTCTCATTTCTCAACGCCATTTTTATTTTGACAACAGAGATAAATAAAAAAAAGAAGAAATCTAAACCATAGAATACTACAAGATAGAGGTCAATCAAGGCCACCTGTGTTAGAGGTGGCCTTGGGTCAATCAACACAAATACTGTTCGATGGTGCCATAGACTACAAAGCAATATACGTATGCAACCAAACATACATTAGTGCCTTCTTAGTTTTATACCTCTTTGTTGTTTATAATCGTAATACAAAGTGTCTCAATAAAATTATAAAATGATTTTTACTTAGGAATTATGAAAATATTCCGCATAATAAAGGTTGAAACTATTAATGTATTATAGCACGTTCACAATATTTCAAGACAAATAAAATTCAATCATTGAAAGAACAAAAATACATTTTTAGATTTAGCCAAAATAGATTTTGGGAAAATTGACTGACAAAGTTATATTCTAATATGAGATGTATCTTCCAATGAAAAAAGTTGGGTTCATTGTTATTTCTACTTCCGGGTAATGTTAGAATATCAATAATAATTATGCATAGGTACTTACAGTCGAACGCACAGTTCCTCCATTTTGCAATATTTTCATAATTAACACGCGTGGTTGTTTTCCCTTCAGTATCCTGAAAAACAAAGATTTTAAAATGACTATTTTTAGATGTTGCTCACCAAGTGAATAATTGAGTTTCCCTCGTCAACACTATGGAGCTACTTTTGGGGAAATAAATGAAACAATTGAGAAATAAAAAAACGTACAGATCGTTTATTACAAATAATTGTACAAGAATATCTTCACAAATTTCAATTATTGTATACCAAATTGAAAATATTAACAACAAAAAAGACTAGACAATAAAGAGCATTTAGGTGTTAATATCGAATTAAAATTCATTACCATATACCAGGAAACTGTTAAAATTAACCAGTTACTACAAATAACAATGATACATTGCATCTCTCTGGATAATTGGAGTGACATTCCGACATTCCTTGGTGAGACAATTAATTATATTTAGCAATATCGCTCATTGGAACAACGAGCATACATTACAAAATAAATACTACGGGCATTGCTGCATTGCACAATATTTAGCTACTTAAAATCAAATGCAGTCTGTCATATTAAATTGACTAATAGCAAGATGGTTTATAATATTTCGCAAATTATGTTTCCGGTAATAAAATTTACTTTGCTTTGTTTCATTCATATGGAGCAGCGTTTAGGAAATTTTTTAAGTGGGTTTGTAACCTCAACCTTATTAATAGTGTCTGTTAGTTCTGGAGCACCGCCGCAATATGCTGGTATATGCCTAATAAAAATAAAAAGCAAAAAGCCGGCACACGTGTTCGCCACTTCTGCAATTGATTTTGCCCAACCAAAAAGTATGTGGCCATAATATCACAATGGAATTATTTTTCAGTCTACTATTTTCTATGTTTGGAAGAACAAGTTTAACTGCACTGTGTAAAAATTTTAAAAATGATATGTTGAGTTGGAGATCGATAGATAATTGATTGACGTCCAATTAACGCTAAGTGCTCAACATTCAAAAGCAATACTTTTATGGATTGCAAGGCTTCTTATAAACTGGTTTAAAATTTTAAAAATCGTTCTTCACACTTTACAAAAGTAATCGTTAGTGATGTACAAAGTTCTTCGTTATTGTTTCACAGTAAAAAATTTTCCCAATTTTACCAACCACTATTTAGCAGCATTTATAGTAAATATTTTTTCCAGAACTCATTTAATTCATAGTAACATACATATTTATTTTTTAGCTGTAGCTGTGTTTATAGTATTACATTATAACATATTGACTACTTTTGTTTTCGTAGTAGAATCAAAAATAGTATTATTATTTAAGAAGAAATATTAGCCAACTTATATTTATATATTAGTAATTTTTGTGGAGATGTGGCAATAAAAGAAGTTTAAGAATACTCACAAATTAATAAAAAATGTATAAGGTCAAATAAATTATTAGCAAATAAAATTAAAAATTAGGTACTTACATTTCTAAATGAGATTTACACCCCTTAATAATCATAATGTACACAGGGTGTACCAATCTTACTACAATAAAGTTCGGTATATGTCTTATACTGTTGCATTTAATATCTGAAATAAATCACCTTCAATACACCCAACAACAATTATTGGGCTCAAAAACGTCCCCAAGTAATGTATAACAAAAATGATAATAGATTGAGATAGCAAAACTTATAAGAGAAATAGGTAAAGCAGATTTTGTAAAAGTCCAACTAACATCCATAATTGTCCACCCGGTACAGTAAGCTACCATCGATTTTAATACATATTATATTAAAATTAAGGTTATACTGAACTTTGTCGTAAGATCGGTACACCTTGTATATCATAACATTCTGAAAGAAACATAAAACGTCCTTGTATCTGACCTAACTGTAAAAAGTTGAAAGCTGGTTCTATAATTTGGGAGCTGTTTATTCACACATAAATCTAGTCTTTGGAACTGGAGAATTATTAATTATAATATATTATTATTAAAATACTATCATCCTATAACAAACTAATTAATATCTATAAATTATTGCACAATAAAAACAGAAACATAAAATTTTCTTTGGCGTGTTGCATTAAAACATACAAAAATATAAATATTTATAAAATCTCAATCACTTATAAAGTGAACTATAAAAAATATACTAGAATGCGTTTTTAATACAAATCTTAGTTATCACTTGTCATATTCTACTAACCTTAAAATGCATGGTGGTAAAGAGTGATCCACAAGAAAATTGCATTCTAGCAGTTCTAGCATTGAACTAATTGATTAGCAAAATTACAATTCATTTTCTTTTTGTCAAATTGTTAATGTATTATATATGTGTAGGTATGTAAATATCTTGTGGAACACTCTATTAGTTAATATTTTTTGTAATTATAATAATAATTTCGACAGAATCTCGTTTATATACCATGTAACAATACTATATACCTTAAAATAAATGATATACAAACACTGTGTTGGTATTTACTATTCATAGGAAACTGTGGCTACATCAAAGGCTGCGTTCGGTTTGATCTAATCTAAACTTATCACTATTTGAGAAGGTTTTTTTTACTAGATAATTACATAATAAATAATGTTTTTAACTCAAATGATAGTTATTTTCATCATTTTAATATCAAATAAAACGAAATTAAAAAAACAAAATTCATTAGACAAGAATTTGCAAACGAGGTTCGTCAAAACTTGTTTTACATAGTCTAGTTTTTATTAGGGCATTATACATAAAATGTTTACATATTAAAAAAAAATGTTATACCTTATCAGTCATGTAATCACAAATCTTGGCACAATTTAGTTACTTAGTACAAAAAATATGTTTTTTAAATACGCAGTAAAAAACTTTATATGAACAATAGCAATTAAGTAATTTATAAAAATATATATACGATTATTTAAATACTTTAAATACAAATTCTGTTTTACTGGTAGATATATATTATAATTGTTACTTTCTTAGTTATAACTAATACTAGAGATAGCCAAGTACAAGCCATAAACATACATATTGACGGTATCTTTTTAAACCATTAAAAATTGGGAATGGAGCAAGTGTAGGTACATTTTTTTTAATATAACTTGTCTCTTAATACAAAACCATTAAAATAATAATAAAGAAAAAACAATACTGTTTAGTTTTAATTTTAAACCCACTAGATTGTACATTTGGAATCGTAACATTCTGTTTTGGTTTAATTTCAACTTCTTTTTCCTTTGAGACATCAAATACTATTTGCTTTCCACTGCCTTCAATTAAATCTTCATCATCAGTGATACCAGTAAAGGTATCACTTCTTTCGTTGCAAAGATCAGTGGGACAAAAACAGTATTCTACACCGTTTGCCTCTTTGCAGTCATTGAGTTTATATGTTTCACAGGATCTTGTCCTCCTGTCACCTAAGAAAGTTACCGAATGTACATTCCTCGGCCCATATTCTTAAGAAACTAGTGATAATATCTTGAGCACCAGCAATACACCATACACTGTATTGTTAGATTGATTTTTTAAGTAATTGTTTTTAAAAGTGTTCTATTGCAAATTATTAATTATTTGTGTAGAATATCTAGCCTGAATGTGGAAACAACATTTTCACCTTATAACAATGCAAATATTTTGAATACGTCCCTGTTTCGATATAGTTGCCATTATTTATTGCTCTTCATACATCTGGACTAGCTTGGAAAGTGGATCGTTAATTTTCAATTATTCCAATAATACATAATTTTAATAAGGATGTAATAAAGGAAAAAAAGTAAATAAAAGTATCCTCAAAACTGACAATTGTGTTAAATTGAAATTCAATGATGCCATATCGTAATTCGAAATATTTATTATTTTAAAAGTGTGAAGCATGTCTGTTAAAAGCTTGATTTGTTTAACTTATATGAACTGTTCGAGAATGCTTGTGTATAAAAAAGTGATTGAGGTAAAAATAGACTCACAACGTTTTTTATAAGCTTTTTTGGTACCTAGTACGATTCATTTTGTGAGTTGATATTACCAAATAAGATAAATTGGAGCGATAAAATGCAAATTATTCTGAGATAAGATCGGAGAAATGGTCTTATTTATTTTATTAAGAAAATTGCCTAATCTTATTATCGCGGACATCACATTTGAATTAAATATATATTGATGAATTTTGATATAAAATATTAATTTAAACTCAATTTATTATATTAACCACGTTATATTAACGAATCATTGTAGCTCATTAAAAACTATATTCAACATCAATATCTAAATCAATATTTTATTATATAAATTACATATTCATAAACAGTTATATAATTTATTAAATATTCATACTAATTTGAATATTATTGTATTCAGGTATATTTTCTCATAAGCCAGAATTAAGAAACTCACCTTGACAAATATAATCTTATAATCAATATACAGAAATTGGAGATCTCTGTTTCTAGGTAGGTACTTACCTACCTAATAGTTAGGTATATAATTTTTTTATTTAGCAATGCTGTAGATCAAATGTATGCATTGTAAAATGAGAGAAATATTAAAATTAGACGGATAAAATAAGAAATAATACATTGATTAGTATGTACCATATGTCATATGTGTATCATAATCGGTATCCAACAATATAAAATTTTCTTAAAAATAATGCAAAATGTATTTGTAAATAATGTCCTTCTTGAAAACGGGAAAAATATAAATAAAAACACTTTTGAAAAACAATTACTTTGTTAGTGACAAAGGAAGAAATATTAAGAGTATTATAAACATACCTTCAATTTTCAGGTAACATGCATGGTGAATACTACTGCATTGTTGAATAAACTTTTGTTTATCCGATTCAAAATTTATGCACGGCAATTCACCCTCATCTTCATCAGAACACACATAACAACGAAGTCCGTTCACATCTTTTCCTAAAACGAAAAATTTTCAGCTGTAGTATTTTGATTTATATCGGTACAAAATATTTTTAGAACAGATAAAACTTACCTCTAAGTGCAATTAATATAAACAATACACATTTTAGTTTTGATATCATTTTGCCGAATAATTAATTATAAATAATTAAGAAATTTTAAGTGACTATAAAAAGGCGATAAAAGTGACTAGAGAAATAAAAACTGATTTCCGGAAGTAGGAACGATTACAAATAATTTTTTCATTTTTTGTAAACCCATGGTACCCGTAAAACCCCCTCCAATTCACAATCAAATATCGTATCTTGCTACCATGAACACTACTATCACAATATTCACATTTACGAATATGACAATCAACATCAGTGGTTCGGACAGGACAATGTTGCCACACGTATTGTCTAAAATGTAACTAACTTTTTTTAATCGCTTTCACTGTATAAAAACTATGTATGTTTTTGTAAGTGATCTGACAATTGACAATTCACTATATAACTGCTAATCTACTACGAATCTAATCCATTGGTACCCAAAAATATTGTTTCAGAGTTGGACTTTTTTTTTGGTATAGGTGTAAGTCATTTTGTCCAATGTAATATGGTATCGTACTAAATTGAAAGAAGGTAATAGTAGTAATAACCTACATTACTTTTTCATATCAATTGATTGACTATTTGCGACTGCAAATTTATTATTAGTTTTCCTATGGTACTAATGGTACCTGTTCAGAATTCTACAAATAGTAGCTGAACACTGATTATTCCATGTCAGGTACCTTTATTAATAAATTCATAAGACTGCTGAAATATTTAATAGCTTGGCAGCGCCGCACAAATATTAAAAAAAAACTCTAACAGCACCGAATATGTTCACCTAAATTCTACATAAGAAATGAAAAGAATAAGTTTTTGTTTTAGCTCATACATGAACAATATTTGTTTCAATAATTGTTTTTAAATAATTTTATTCCAGTCATAATCCATACATGCATGAATATCATTAGGCAACTTTCAATACAGGAGCGAATAGTGCTGGTTGCATATCCAAAACATCATTTGCGAAAAAAAAAACGATTTTTAATAATAATTAGTGTAAGATGATAAGAAATAATTTGTTTATGTCGTAAAAGAATACAGTACTTATTTAAATATTTGTTCACCCAAACAATTATCCATAGCACTAGTCGGTGTAGGTATGAGAATACCTATAATACCTATATTATTGTACCTATATTTAGAAACGAGAGAAAACAATATATGTCCATTTTTAGATCAATAAAATTATTCTTTAATCAATAAGTAGTATTTAAATTTATAATGAAACAGCCCTCATTTTTCCATAAACAACTACAGTTGGTATAGTCAGGAACGTATTGGCCTAAAGTTAAATAGATACGTAATTCTGATTATGATTACAAAATACTCGATATTTAAAAACATAATTTTTTTCATAGGACTAATAATGAAAATAAAATAAGTACCTAGGTACATCAGATATTTTATGATAGATCAGAATATGTGATTCGAACCAACACACCTACCAATTATGTAAGATTATGTGATGCATTAGTGATAAAAAGCCGGCACTATATACCTATATCTTTAAATGTTATTATTTATAAATATTGTAACGCAAAATAAAATGTAAAAAGTCCTGACCTGAATTAGTCGATATCTCCGTTCCGCTCTCTGTGCTCCGATGCTCCGATGAACGAGTCAACAAAATGTAAATAAACAGTACCCCTTCTCGTTTTCTGACGTCACGCGGTATCAACATCAACAAGCGTAGCCTTGATTTAGCGCCTGGAAATGGTTTGTTTACATAATTTTTGGCTAAGTTATTACTTTTAAAATCAACTTTATTTTGCCATTAGTTAAATACCAAGCAAATAAAAAAGGTTTCACAGTACGTAATCACTGTGAAATCACTTTAATCGGGCTTATTCGTCAATACTTACATGGAACTACTTTTTGCTCGCGCATGTTTTTATGAAAGCACCCAAACAAGCAGTAATTGATGAGGTTGATATACTGTTTCATATGCCCACGTTTCACGTTTGCATTACGTATTTTTTATTTGTTCGAGACGAAGATAGTGTAGAAGAATCAGTCACGTTGTTAATTATTGATCTGTGTTTTGAAATAGTGTTTACAAAGCAATAAAAAGTGTGTTTAAGTTGTATAACGAACAGTTATTGAAATGCCGTCAGCCGAAATGTGTAACATGACATCTAGTGCAAGTTCAAAATTCACTATTTCTTCGAAGGATATTGAAGGATTAGTTTTAGAAATTAAGGAAAATTTACGATTATCAGCGGCATCTGCCACAATACAATACAAGGCTATCCCACGTAGTCGTAGTATTTCGAAAAGATCATCTAGAACCTCTCCTTATAGTAGACCTCCAAAATGCTGTGATAGACGATGTTGTGATTCAAGTTGTGTTGGTAAACATAAAATTCAGGAAGTTAATAGTGAAGACCCCTATGAACTTTTACAAAAATTTCTTAGAGACGGAAGCTTAGTTAGTGAGGCTGTGAAAAGAGTACAATTAGGACTTACTACAAAACAGTTTTATTATGACTCCGATGATGAGTGTAGAACACCAGTTTTCCGATTTATACCTCAAGAAAATTAGGACATCAAGTAACTATTTTAAATATAATGTTTCGTTTTTAGGAAAAACAAATACGTAATTAATTGCATCAGCAAAGAAATTGAAATGTCCTAGTTATGATTTTAAAATAATTATTTAGATTGGATACCTATTTTCCTGAAATTCTAGCAAAACAGGAGGTATTGTACCTGTTATTTCCTATCTGCTTTTAAAAGTATATAATTTTGAGAAGTATTTAGCTATAACTCTTCAAACTAACTAAATTTATGGATTCAATTGGAATCTGTTACTAATACGCTTTTATTAATTTATACAGATAGAAATTTCAATTTTGAACATGTATAAATTTAAGTTCTGTGATTCAGAATAATTGTTTCAGGCTACAAATGCAGAAGTCAAATTTGTGATTAAGTATTAGTTTATTTTCCCATTATTTTACACTCACAGCTGTATCAAATATTAGAAATTACATTTAATTTTTTCATTATCTATTATGATGGAATCAATTGATACTGTCATATTGTATCAGTATTATTTGGTACAAGCTGTTAGATTGAGATAATCTATATTTATTTGCTATTTATGAGTGACAAAGAGAATACTACATTTTTATTAGATTTAATAATAGTGAAGAAAGTAAGGTCTCATTTCTCAATTGAATAGGATTAGTAAATAACAACAATAAAGATATTTTAGGTACTTACAATCAAATAGTGGATATAAATTTACAAATTCATAATTGTAGATACCACATCCTTTTATAGGTTACCTAAATTATACTTTAGTAGTTTGCCTACCTATAATGAAAGGTCACATTGTAAAAGCTAAATCCATTCTTTACATGACTTATGTTATTCATTGAAATATATAGATATACCTAGGGTATTTATACTACTAATAGCATCAAGAAGGTCAACTGAAGTAATTTGTGATGAGGTATTTTCCAAATAAAATCTTTGCCTAAGCATGGGGCTAATCAAGATTTGGGTTCCCTCTATTTCGCAAATAATGTTTACTGTCTTTGTATTTGCTTCAAACTTGTACAAATTGCAACATAGTATTTGTGTATATGTAAGAAGCAAACAGTATTTCCAAAATTACTCAATATTAAGAAAAAATCCATAAAGAAATTGAAAAAAAAATTATATTATATATTTGTTGTGTAAATATTGTACATGATATAAAAACTTTGATAAGCTCCTATATATTTAATGTAACATTAAAAGTGATGGGCAAATATTTGTAGTAATGTAAGAGAACCAATTAGATAAAAAGTGCAAATTAGATAAAAAAATAATCATGAGATTAGTTTAAATATTCTAGAATAATTATTATCAAGGATGAAAAATATAATGTGGCAGTTTTTATGTTATGTTTTCATTAGTCATTCACATTGCTGGCATATTTAGGGCAATGTTATCAGTCAGATGAGTACCAACAAATATGTCAATATGATTCAAACCCAAATATTTATCAAATTAGTTTAGTATGGAATGGAAGAAGATATCTTCATTCACATACTTGCAGAATACATAACAATACAGACATTGTGTATAATCCACATAATATCAATAATTAAATAATTATTGTTTGTGGTTGACCAATAAATTGTTTTGATTAGTAATTGTTTTCACTTGAAAGTACAAAGATTAGAACCATTAATGAAATATAATAGGCACCAGTACTTTATATCATGATTTGGCAATTTTGGATTACATTTCATTGCTTTAATTACCATTTTCAAAATCTTAATTGCAAATCAAAGCACTATTAGGTATTTTTATGACTGTGGTTAAATTTGTATATTGTTTGTCCACTTATATTTAAACTGAGTGATTCACAAGATGAACTGTATTGCAAAAACATATTATTTTTTTTGTTTTCTCTCAATACTATTTATTGTTTATCTAATCCCAATGTGAAAACCAAGAAAAAATTCCATTCACATTGGGACTAGATAAGTTATACCAAATATATTTTTCATTTCTCATGTTTCTGAATTAATATTTGGTACCCAAATATTATTGATAATTATTGTTTAATTTTGTGGGAAACTTCAGATGGCCTTTAAAGGAGCAATATTTTGAGTAAATAATTAATATGAAAGCCAGTAAAGGATGTGATACATTTATTTGTTTATTATTGGATCTACCTTAGTTTCATATTACTGGTTGACCTAAATCACAAATTTAGTTTTTTCTCTGTTATTTTCATAGTTTGAAGTTATTTTTAGAGGTTTACCTAACAATTCATTTCATAATGAAATGCGTGTCTACTTTACTTTGCCATATTTTTTTGGATTTTTGAAACTAACAATCATATACACTTCTGGCAATACCTAATTATATTTTAAAACATATGTGATATTTCGCATATTTTATCTGAAAAATTTATTTAAAAAATAGCTGTGTCCCATTAAGTAATGCATATACATAAGTAAAATTAGGTGAATATAAGCTATATGGTTGGTTGTTTCTTTATATTTGTCCAACGAATTTTACTGCCGTTTGTTTTAAAGTTGAGTAATCTTTTATTAAGTAGCGAATAAATAAGTTCTTTATGTGTGTTAAGCTACCAAAGTATTAATGTAAATTTCAAGTGCCACAATTTTATGGCTTTTTATATAATAAATTAGACGATTGATATAGAAAAAAGGTATTGCTCGAATAGTAATTTAAATTGTCATAAAATAAAGCATAGTTGCAAGTTGAAAACCTATATGTAAGAAAAATTTTCTAATTCGTAATCAATTGATAATGAAAAATATCTTTCTATAAATTTGTCCGTTTAGGAAGGAAATCGTATCCCACCGGGTGATTATCTTAAAGATTAAATATATCTCCATATCGATTACTATTTTCCTTTACCCACTAGTAGTATACATTTTATGAATGGGATAATTTAATTGCGTTTCTAAAAGTCAATGATTAAAAATGCTTTGCTTTCAATGCTTGTTCCCCTGACTTTCCTGTATAATTTGAAATACAAGTTATCCCAAATGAAAATATGAGGTTTCCACTGAATGTTTTGATTTTTTTTTCATACATTTTAACACTTCAATACAGTTTTCCACTAATGTTGGTCACGCTGTATATGCGCTCTGTATTGATGTGATAAAATTTGAAATTACAAGTGGAGTTACACTCTGTTAGTTTTTTATACCTAAAGTATAGTACTGTTTATTCCAAGCATGAATGCACTTGTTCATGTTCAAATAAATAAAACTATTGAACTAATTTTTATAAGATGGCTGTTTTTTTTAGTAATATTGTAGGTAATATACAAAGATTTTCATCTATTGATTGTTTCCGATCTTATTGTATTTGCATTTGTTTTATTGTGTTCTTTACGATATTAGATTAATTGGATGATAAGGGTTTATTATATATTTGAAGCAATTGATATCTGCATTGCAAATATATTTATAAAAAATTCATCACATATTTACAAAGTTTCATCACAAAACAGTGTCATTAAGAAAACCTACATTTTTTGGGAGTTTCTGTGAGAGAGATTCAATCTTAATATGTTTAATCTTTCATCATGGTACTAAAATAATTAACTCGTGACATGAGTTTTTAAGTTGAGTGTATATATTGCAGTATATATTACATTTTATAGTCTATTAAGTATTGGAATTTCCCACTAGTTTGTTTGGTTCTTATAGCTTCATTTTGTTTTCTATTTAAAGTAGAGCTGCCAGGATATGTTTGATAGCTGTATACGGGGGGTACTAAAGCTTAATATGTCCAATTCTTACAATTTCTGTATTGTGAAATGTTATGCGTATGTCTTACTACAATTTAGTAGGTTTAATCTTTCATATATATCAAATCAGATCTAGATTACAATTTTTGATATGATAAATGCTGCATGTTATAAATTGAGTGGGTTATTATTAGAAAAATTGCCTTAAAAACGCAAGGTCAGATAAAAAAAAAGCAATTGTTTGCAAAATGACGTGTTTTGAGATTAAATATGTGATGATTTGAAAATTTATATTAAGTAGCGCTGAAAGGTAGCTAAAATTGTTTATTATAACCGTTAAAATGTTATTATTGAATTATGCATATATAGATATATTTTGCAACGGAGATATGTATACATGTTTTTGTAGTTTGTGAGTTTAATTTAATTAGTATGTAAGCATATTTATTTGTTGTATTTGAGTTTATTATTTTTGTTATTATAGGACGGGTGTCGCAGCCCAACTGTAATGTATAATTCTTTACTTTTGGTCTCATGTTTATTGTCTATTTTAGGACAATGTCATGTGGTATTATTTATGTGTAATAAATCATTTGTTATACTAGTTTCTGTTTGTTTTACCTCACAAGTACCAACAATCCTTGACAGAGTTACTTATTTATTTATCAAATACATTGAAGATTTAATTCTAAGAAGGCTTTATACATTTTTAGTTACAGAATTTACAAGATTTATGACATTGCAAAAACTACTAAAATTGAAATGTTGGAAATGTCTGCATTTTTTGCTTCTCCTTAAACATGATTATATAAAATGATAAATGTTAATATTACTGCATGACCTGGTTTTAGATTGTACTTGAAAATATATGTCAAACTTAATTTTCATTTATTTTTGGTTCTAGTTCGCCTGGTAGTCTTAAACTTTGTCATACATAAAAGTACTTTTTCAAAACTGAAGTATTTTGGAATTTGTATTGTTGAGGTTAGGTATTTTGGTGTGGTTTTATTTCTACGGAAATTCCTGTTTACCATCAAGTTTGTTTATTATTTATATTAATGAGTTTAAGCAGGCACCCTATTTGATTAAAAAACAGGCTTGTTATGTTATAATATCAATATTACACGAGTTATTAATTAAAAAAGGTAATTGATAGTCCACAACTTAAGCTGTAAGCTTATTAAAACTGTTAGGTACTCTTAAAGCCACACAGAAGTCGAGAAAGATTAATATTTTTATGCCAAAATAACTAATTGTCAATTGAAACAAGTACCTATGTCAGTGAGAGCAAGAGTTTTCAATTATTCATTCACACGGTTTGAATAAATAATCATTCAAAATATTCGCCATTATCTTTGTATGAAGATTGTAAACAATGCGCTATTATAATGAAGCAAATTAGAAATTAAAATGGGTTAAAATGTGCTGATGTGCGTCAATAATAATATATCATATACAAATATAGTTTCCTTATAGGTACCTTACTGAAAACCCTATCTGTACATGCCTAATAGAGTACCAATAATTACCTGTGCAATTGCCCTAGCTTTTGAGTACTTTTCTTATTGAATAAATTTTTAGTTGACATACTTATATACCAATGAAAATGTCCTGTTTAAAATTATATAAACTAACCAATTTATACACATACTTTTATGCATTTTTAAATGAGCAATCCTTGCAATGCCAAACATAATTGGTAAATGTTAATTATTTAAAAATAAGGAACTCGAGAATCAAAACAAGAGTTTGTTTCCGTTGCAAAACATGTTTATATACAGTTTTCAAGTAAACAAGTCTTGGCCTAGTTCAAAGTTATTTTTGCAAATCATTTACATTTTTCCCAAGCTGTAAAAATAGCAGCAAACTGAAGAGGAGGAATGCCAAGGAGTAAATCACATACGCGACACAAGATACCTACTAAAAGACTACGCATGTTTTAAATTTTTAATGAGAATTTTTCAAGGAGAAGAGAAATATGAGTGTAATAGATATGCAACTCCATTGTACTTATATATTTTTAACATTTTTTCAATAATGACGTTATATCCAGTATTCAGATACTGCAGTGTTTTATATTCTGAAATATTATGTAATCATTTGGAAGATAATTCGAAAGGAAACTGACCAACCACATTTTCCTTTGGTTACCTTGACTCATGATAAGAGAATATTAAATGCTTTCCAATATCTAAGTTTTTTCATTAAATTGATTAGTTTATTAAGGAAAAAGTTTGTGTGGCTAACCTACATTAAACAAAAAGGCCTTTTTAATTTATTTTAATAAATAATGTGGCTAGAGTTCCGCCGGAAGAATTATGAATTTTAAATTAGTAAATCGCCTGGTACATTTTTTCACTACTGTCAAAAAACTGGTATCTTTAACCTTAATATTATTTAAAAGTTTTCGTTTCCTTTTCTCTTCCACTTTTTTGGCAAAAATGATGGTTCTGATAATATATTCTAAACAAGGATAAAAACTACTCACCTTCTTGCAACCAAGTGAAATAAACCAGAGTAAGACTCCACCAAGAGCTATGACAAGGTATCCTCTTCTTAAATAAGGGTACTGATTGTCTATTTCTATGACCAAGTGAGATACAAAGTGTTAGTAAGACTGCACTTTAACTGGTACTAAGACATCTTCTGAAACCTCA
Source organism: Galerucella nymphaeae (assembly GCA_963978555.1). Taxonomy (NCBI): domain Eukaryota; kingdom Metazoa; phylum Arthropoda; class Insecta; order Coleoptera; family Chrysomelidae; genus Galerucella; species Galerucella nymphaeae. The sequence goes on from OZ021704.1 coordinate 5,266,863, forward strand.
AAACGGGGGAGGAATAATGGCAATGCTACTACAACTACATCTCTGAGAACTGGATAGAAAAGCATGGCTTGTCCAAACTGATTCCTACCGATATCTTAAAATCCTTACGGGGAAAAGGCTGGTAGTCTCGTAGACATTCATCAGGAACTTATTAGAAAACAAAACATATAATTACTTATTTGTACCTGCAAAGCTCAGGTTTCTATATTTATAAAGATAAAAAAATAAATATTTATTTATTCAATGGTTTATTATCGAAATATATATTCTATTTTCGAGATTTTTATAAATACGATTTTTTATTTCAATAAATTAATTAATAAATACATCTGTTCATCGGAGAGACCAATAAAATATTCTGTTGTTTGAGACAGATTCACTAGTGTATCAGTGTCGGTACGTTGTTGGTTTTATTACTCAGTATTTATTTAATTTTGATTAAAACTCAATGCGTCTTAAATTTAAAAGACAAACGCAAAAAATAAAATATGTTGATGATAGAGCTGTATAGGAATGAGTAGTTCAGTATTTCAAGAACATTAAATTAATAAAGTAGATAAAATCACTAGTTACTTATGTTTCCTTGATCCATTAATGCTGTATAGGCACTAATGGGTTAAGAAGTGTTAAAATAACTCTATATATATAAAATATTTTAAAATTTATAAAAAATGGTACAATAACATAAAACTTTTCATGACAACTGATAAGTAGGAGAGCCATAAAGTAATAAATAAAAGAGAGGTTTTAAAACATATGGAAGAAACTGGCACAAAGTTTGTGCGCAGCCAGTTGAGTATGGCGCATCACAGCGACTAACTGAACTACAAACCCCACCTCTAACCGCACAAAAATTGTCAATATTTTAATTTAAGGTTAGTCACTTCTGAACATATCTATACGATATCTATTTTCATTTAATTCTTATTGGCCTTTCTCTAGTTCATACCAGTAGCCAAGGTAGACGCTAGTGGTAACTTAGTGCCGTGTAGTGACACGTTTAACATCTCTCTTTTATTTATTACTCTATGAGAAGAGCTGGCAATGAGCCCCTACATTTTTAAAAATCGGTGCCAGATCGTTTCATGTAACATCGTGCGTGCAGAAAACTGCCATATTCCATAAGAAATTAAAATACTGTTAGATAATAATAATCACAAATGAATAAGTTTGTTATGTTCAACAAATTTCAACAACAGATTTAAAAAGAATCTTAGGTAACTTCGACAGTGCGAGTTAGTCCGCTTATTTATCTCGTTTTTGTAGCAAAAACATTAAATATCCCAACTAAACAAATGATGTTTGACAAGCATGTCTCGAACGCCATCTTTAAGAGGTTGATTGTTGTTCTCCTTTTTGACGGGAAGCTCCCAATCTGGATTTAAATTGAAGGATAGTTGAGAAAGTATTCTAACATCACATTTGATTTGTACCCAGCCTGGACTGTAAACGAACGACCAAGGATGATACCTAGCAATTCATTTTATTAATTAGGAATTATCAATTTAAAGCACACATTAAAATTCAAATAAAAAGCTGTGTAATAATATACAAACCATTTTCTAACAATTTCACTGGAAGAACAGAGAACTTCAAGCCATAAATGGAGCACTTGTTCATTGAGGCCCATACAAATTAAAGATCGAAGTTTTACATCCATTTGGGCATGCGCATTATCGTGAGATAGGTTTACAGCTTGAACACAGCGGTAGAGCAACTAAAACATTTATTAATTTCAAGATATCATGTGGATGAATATTGAACTATCAATTCTTTATTCTATCTGCGATCTGAATTATGCTTGGAGCGCACATTGAGAACTTATATTCAGATCTCGCTTGATCTGATAAGCATCGTAAGCACTACTGCAAAATGGCTCCAGTTTTTCTATAATAATTTCACTCACTTCTTCAGGAGTTAAAACTTTTCCATCCTCATCTAATCTATATGTTTTACAAAGTACTAATCTACTGTAAACAGACTTAAAATCTTTTTCAACTTCTTTCATTGCGGATTCTTCTATAAACAACCAAGGGTGACATGGACCACCTAAAATATAAAAAAGGCGTCGTTAAAAATTTAAATGTTTGTATTTTAATGGAAGTATTGAGGAGAATAGTTACCTAAAAAGTTTGGACGTTTCATTCCATGTTCTAAGACCTGCTTGATTACTGGACACAAGGTACCTCTAACTATGTCAGTAACAGTTTCAGATATACTATCATCTCCAGCACTACTGTATTGCTTACTCCTTTCATCAAGCATTTCTACAAATTTCGCAGGAAACCAACCTTAAAAATGTTTGATTTTCTTTTAAAAGCAATAAGTTTTCCGAAGTATAAGTGATTTAGATAGTGTTTTATCCACAAGCAAGGTCAATTTGAATCAGATTTGATGAAATAATTATTGCTAAGCCCTACACTAAGCTATGAACCTTTTATGTGGCAAACAGCCAGTAAATTGAATAAAACTTGAATTATAAAGTGATTTAAACTTACCTCTTAAACCGTTTAGCTCACCAATCCAACAATGCTCATCTTTTTGACTGATGATGGTGATTATATCATTTTTTCTGAAGCCAAGTTCGTCGTCGTCGTGTCTTTCAAAATCTAATATAGTAAATAGTTGTTTAAGCTTCAATTATTTGTTTTAGTTTTCACAAAACTATTAAGCTCCAAATAAAAATAAAAAATCTTACCCAATAGTGCTTTCGCTCTTCTTTTTCTAGTTTTGGAAACATTAATGTAATTTGTATGATCTTGAGCATGGCTGTCCATAGAATAATCAGCTATCAAACTAATTTCGTTTGCCAATTTTGGATCAAGTTGCATAAAGTGTCTTGCAACCTAAAAAATAAAATATAAGGGTATATTTTGTTCAAGCATTTATTGAACAATACCTTATTGTGATAACTAACTCACCTGTAAAATTGCTTCCCTGAGATCCACTAAAATTTCCGTTTGTTTAATGTTTTTACTTTTCATATCATCTTCAAAAGTTTCATTGAATAGTAGTAGCTGGATAACTGATTTGTTTTTCTTAATCTGCCTTCTGTAAAAGAAAAGACATTAAAATTATTAAACTCAACTGTTCTTATCATTATTGTGTTCTTCATCGCTGTTAGAATAAATACAAATATGGAATAAGAAAGTAATAAAACAACTTTCATCAACAAGTCGAATATATTTGATTTGATTTAGTATACAAATCAACAATATAAAAACTCTTTGTCAAATAAATTATTAAAGCATTTGGAAGTACCTAATTATTATAACAGTGTATGAATATAGTAACATAAAAGCTTATAAAACGATTATTTTTGTTGAAGTAGAATAGATATCGGTATTTGTATTTATAGTGTTTTAAAATTTTCAAAATAAAATTATCTGACGTAGAATAAATAATAAAGTATTTTGGAATATTTAACCAAAGGTTCGATAGTAAATATTTTCCACAATATATTACTCTTTTATGAGTGGAACCACCACACACAACTTTAGCAGCATTGCTATTTATTGTCAAATATAGTGAACAATATCTTTTTAACGCTGCAATCAGAATTCCACTATAGCTAATTTTTATCAATTATCTACAGTAACCTACATATTTCTTTGAATTTTTTCCATTGTGTTCCAAGGATCTAAATATTAAAATTTCGATGAAAATAGTTAAAACTGTTCATCTCTGATGCTCCCATTTCCCATCAGGATTTATACCCATCTCATATTATTGTGTGTAACAATAGAGATGATAATCAGGAACTCAATCTACAAGTACCTATATTTATTCAACAATTATTAAGGTATTTTAGTTAGAAAAATAATGCTGTAAGAAAATAATGAGAAAAACAAAATATACAATTTTTCAAATCAATTTACTGTGTAAATATAAAAAAATAACAAAGATATATTTAATAATACTTGCAAAGAAATAATTTTAAATGTTTTACAAGTAATCTTAAAACATTGATAAAAAATAAAAATTTCAATTGGCCTATATGTACAATTATTATCACTTATTGTTTAATATCTATCCTTAAATATCAGGATTAAGATTTATACAAGAAATAAATATTAGGAACCACAGTTAAGGTAAAAGATACTTTGCACTAATATTCATTTGTAATATACAGTGTGTTCTAAATTGGCAGTTTTCAAAGACTATTAAAATTATTATGCAAGTCAATTGGTGATGATGAATACAATATACATTATACAATTTATAGTTTTCCAAATGATTTATACAATTTTCTGGCAACTGCAACATCCATATTGACTAGCTCCAATATTTTAAAATAAGAATCCCAAAAAAAAATCCAGCAAAAATCAATTTTGTTTTCAAGTTTTTTAATACAAATAATGGGATGTTTGGACAATAAAGACCAACCAATATAAAGATGTAGATGATGTCAGCTTGAGATCAAAGACAAAGGTTCTCTATAAGCTTAAAAAATACTATTCTAATTTGGCACTTACATATATTATATTTTCAAAATTAATGCTACAGTATTTGTGTGTACCCATGTCTCGGCATGGATATAAATTCAACACTTTTACTGTTAGCTATCACAGCTTAATCAAGTATTACAATAGTTATTCTGTCAATAACAAAGAAGTACGAATAAATCCTATGAGATGGTTAGTCAGCACAACCATTATTTAACACTCAGGACCACAAATTCAAAAAACTTGAACATATATGTCAATAATAATAAATATAAAATTGAAATGACCAATATTTGTTCAATATGAACTTACTAATGCTCGAAAATCTTGAACACACATTGCTGGTCTGTCCCATGTAAGTATAAAAGCTTAAAAGAAAACCTTATTCAGAGCTTTTGTTGCTTATCAAATAATTGTTTGTGCTCACTTTATTCATCTAATTCTATGGTCAATCATAAAAGTATATAGTGAATCAGTTTAGACTAGAATACAAAAGTGTGAATGGTTCAAATTCAGAATATCATTTACTTCAACTTTAGATTAAAGTGTCAACCAATAATTTTTTATATACCTTGTGAGAGGGAAGAGGTCTAATAGGAAACACTCAAAAATTAAATGAAAATGGTAAAGGCAATTATGAAAGGAAAAAGACATGTAGGTTTGAAGAACTGGAATCTATAATTGAAAATGTTAATTTTCTTGAGCAATTTGATGTATTTTAAGATTATTTTTCAACTAAAAAATGTAAGCTGTATAAAAATGAAGATGTTCTGAATTTGATCCACAATTAAGTAATTTTAACAAAAATTCAGTCATTACAATAACAATTGTTCACAATTAATCAGTAAATACATTGTACCAGTAACACCATTTTTCAATAAACCAATGCTTCATTATTTTAAATAAATGAAATGTAGATATTTTTGTTAATTGAGAAATTTTGCTAGTAAGCAATATTTAATTTTAAACTGGATTCCTACCAAAACAATAAATCTCATTAATAGAGAAAGTTAATTCATTTTAAATGGTAAAATTGCCTAAATGAACTATTTAGAATATTTAAAATCTGAGTTTTTGTTCAATAATTTAAAACTAAAATCTCTTCTTTACTTATTTACATCTCCTCAATTAATAAAAAAATTTGGGGATTATATTCTTACTTCATAAAAAAATCTTGTTTTCAAAAATAATATCTGTTATTTGCATAAAAATTTAAAACTTCTGATAGAAAATTTCACTAGATTTGCCAAAATCAATAAATTAAGAATTATTTACAATTTATACATATTTTTAACATTATATGAAATGTTTCTTAAATAATGGCCCTACAATACATTCTATAAAATTAATAAATAATCTAATTTCATTCAGATGAATTTCAAAATAATATTGATTTAAAATAAATTAAATATTTACAATTTACAATATGTAATACAAATTATAGAAATATATGTATTCTACTGATAAAATTATATTCTTTCAATGAGTATATTTGCAATCTCCAACTGATTTTGGATCTCAAATAAAACAATCATGGAATTATGAAGTAAATATCATACTGTCAACAACCCATAGGTTCCAAAAGCATACTCAATACTTAATATTTTTGCATTAAGTGAATAAGTAATCACAGGATCTACATATTTATCATTTTCACAATTATCCTGGGTCCTATTTATATTCCACACTCTGATTATGCCATCTAAGCTTCCGGCACAAATTTCACTACCATCAGTTTTCCAGATAATCTTCAAAAAGGGAGAGTCTTTACATCTATATTCAATAATTACTTTAGAAGTCAATATGTCCCATATTCTAATACTTTTATCATCACTTGCACTGGCTAGTAGTTTGCCACATGGACTGAATGCTATATCATAAATAGTGCCTTTACTTGCATGGAGGAGTCTCAAGGTACTAGCTTTATTTATACACCACAACCTTATATTTCTATCTGCTGATCCTGTAGCTACATATAAACAATTTGGATGAAACACTACACATGTCACAGTTTGAGTATGGCCACAGAATATTCTTAGCACTTTTCCATTTTTTACATGCCACAGTCTGGCAGTTCCATCCGCACAGCCTGTAGCTACATAGTTACCATTGCTACTTATTTTTACACAATATATAGAACCTAAATGCCCTGAACACTTTTTCACCAATCTCATATTTTCCAAATCATATATACACAAAGTCCGATCTGCAGATCCTGTTACTAATACTTTATTATCTGAAGAAATATCTACACTATATATATAATCAGAGTGGTGCATAAGCTTTAATTGGCCATTTACATTTACACTGAGTATAGAGTCTAGAGAATGTAAAGGCATCAGACGCAGAGAATTATTTTCTGCAAGTATGACTAGTCCAGACTGTCTTCTCAATACACCACAAGGTACATCATATTTATTATTATTTATTTTTACATTATAAATTGATGTTGGCTCCTTTTTCAATTCCTTTTTAGCATTCAAAAACTTTTGATACTTGGATTCTTTAGGACACTCACATGAAGGCATAATATCGTTTTCTTTTTTAATAAAATCATTAATTTGAAAATCGAAGTAGGTTTGTAATACTTGAAGAAAAACGATATGGCAGTTCTCTAGCACAAACTTCTTCAATTTCTTTAAAAATTCAGGATTTAAATGCAGGACGATTCTATTATTTCTAAATTTCTCCTTAAATCTGGATATGTCTTTCCTAACATCACCGTTAGCAAAAAATAGTTGTTTTATTGTATTATCACACTTACTTTCGTTTATCAATGGAAAATGAGATTTAAAAAAGGTTGTAGCTCTATCACTATGTTCATAACGTAGAATCTCCATGTAAATATGACAAAACAACGGAGCAACGATACGTTCAATATCGTTATTGTTATTCTTGAGTTTTGTTTGGTCCCTCAGCCAAATTAAAAACTTTGTAAAATTCTGTTCTATTACTAAAGGATCACAGCGATAAAGAATTGAGTTAGATCTTCCTACAGCAGTTTCTACAAATGATTGGGTCAGTTGTTGCTTCTTTGTAGTTAAAAATGTTTGTAAATTACAGTAGTTTCTCTTTTGAAGGTGATTGGATACTACATTTTTCACTTCTCGTTTTTTTCGTTTACCTTTATTATTTTTACGTTTTGCATCATCCATTATTTGTGTCAAAATAAAGTAAAGTACGGACGTATCATGTTTCATGCAGAAACGATGCCGTTAAATGCGAAAGGCGTTAAATAACTAATTTTTTTTCTAGGTTAGGTTATGAAAACTTAAAGCGACAACGAGATGGTAATGCCTACGCAGCCGACGATATGGTAATCAATTATTACAACTCGAAATGACAAACTCTATAATCGTATTTTCGCGAAATTAACTGAAAATATAAATTATTTAACCTTCTCAAAAAGCTATATACTCACTACTATTAATGAGAAAGATTTTAAGTCAAGGTTTATAGAAGTTTGAAATGTTTGAATAAAATCACTTTACCGCAATGATGCCAAGTCTACCGATATATAGGTATGGCCACCGAATTTTTAATGAATTAAATTAAAAAAAAAAATATTTTCACAGGTGCGTGCATTTTTGCTAGAATCCTTTTTGTACAAAAATTAATTTTACGCATTGCATATTATACTTTCGTTATTGGTGAAGATGAAGCAAAAAATACCAAAACAAAACGCATAAAATACTTACAAAATAGAGCTTTCAAAATTTATATACCCAACAGATATTATTGATACAACTACAGGACGAGTTACGACAGGAAAAACACATTTTTTAAAAAATCGCATTTACTAAGTAAAAATAAAAAAACTATTGAAAGTATAAAATCTGCGAAGTAAAAAAACTCCGCATTGAGGTTAATATGGGTAAATTTTATGTTTCACAATTTATATTAGAAAAACATCAATAAAATATAATTTATATTGACTTATATACAATTATCACTTTTGTTCAATATCTACCCTCAACATTTTACAGCAATATGTAGAAAGAAAAATATAAGAACTACGGCTGAGGTAAAGCATTCTGCACACCATTTGTCCCAAGTAGGTAGGTATATTAACTTAGTAGCTTGAAATACCACAAAATGCTTACAAATAGCCCTTGTAATAGTTTAAAATATTTTTCACCATGTTTATCAGGCATTCAACAAATCAAAAAGACACCTAAGTCTATATTGTAAATTAATAATTCATTTTAAATAGTTTTGAATCACTTTTTACTATTAATAAGTGCTAGAAGTATTCGAGTATTTCTAATAAATATTTAAATCAAATATCAAGCACTACTTATGAATGTTTGAAGTATCCTTTCTTTGAAATTGAATTATTATACCTACCTATTTTTGATATGCTTAATATTTTTTTGAATATGCTATAATTTGAGGGTCAGAATATTTCAAGTTAGGTACTTAGTTGGAATAAATTATTTATATACAACTTGCATTACAATATCAAAAGAGATTACAAACAAAATATAGTTCCTGTTTTATGGAATTTGATCATTACAGATTTAATGTAATAAAAGTTAACCAAAGTTCCATTATATCCAATATTATTAACATCCAATCTAGACTATATTATCAGAATATGACAAGATATTATGCTGGCAGTTTACTTAGCTCAACCCGCAATTATTACAATCATTTTTTAAAAGAGGAATGTTAAAAATCAAAGTGCGTCAATAATATGAAGTAAGCAATGAACAAATAACTTTTTGATTTTATTTTAATTATATTTTAGAAATTCTATTGTCAGTCATTGTTTTATCCTGAGAGCTTGTCTGATGAAATAATTATTGATAATTGTTAACTATAAATTTTGTTTCAATCACAGAATAAATATGTATTATAAATACATACAATCTACTAAGTTATTGGGAATTTCGTAACAATTTCTCAACCCGCTCCCCAATAACTTAGTAGATTGTTTCCTAGCATCATGACTACCCTTTACTTCTGGATATACATACATACATACACATATATATATACACACAATTAAACATCATACTGTCAACATTCCATAGGTACCAAAGGCATAATCTATACTTAATAACTTTGCGTCAACTGAATGTGTAACAATAGGATCCACATATTTGTTATTTTCACCGTTATGTGTCCTTGTAACATTCCACACTCTGATTGTACCATCTAAACTACCACCACAAATTTCACTACCATCAAGTTTCCAAATAATTTTAAGAAGAGAAGAGTCTTTACACCTAAATTCAATAATTACTTTGGACAACAATATGTCCCATATTCTAATACTTTTATCATCACTTGCACTGGCTAGTAGTTTACCACATGGACTAAAAGCTAAATTATAAATTGTACCTTTACTTGCATGTAACAATCTTAGAGTGCTAGCTTTATTTATACACCATAATCTAATGTTTTTATCTGCTGAACCTGTGGCTAGATACAAACAGTTTGGATGAAATTCTACACAAGTCACAGCCTGAATATGACCACAAAATATTCTTAGCAGCCTGCCATTTTTTACATGCCAAAGTCTTACTGTTCCATCTGAACTACCTGTTGCTACATAGCTACCGTTGCTACTAATTTTTACACAATAAACTGAACCTAAGTGTCCTGTACATTTCTTTACTAGTGTTAAATTATCTAAATCATATATACACAATGTCCAATCTGCAGATCCAGATACTAATACTTTATTATTTGATGATATGTCTACACTGTATATGTACTTTGAATGATGCATAAACTTTAACTGAGCACTAACATTTAAACCTAGTATTGAATCCATAGGGTGAAGAGGCATCAAATGCAAAACATTATTTTCTGCGAGTATAACTAATCCACTTTGTCTTTTCAATAGACCGCAAGGTATACTATGCTTATTATTGTTTACTTTCACTACATAGACTGGTGTTGGTTCCTTTTTCAATTCCTTTTTGACATTAATAAATTTTTGATATTTTGTATCATTAGGAAATCCATGGGAAGTCATGATTCTGTTGTTTTCTTTCTTGATAAAATCGTTGATTTGGAAATCAAAGTATGTTTGTAACACCTGAACAAATACAATATGACAGTTTTCAAGCACAAACTTTTTCAGATTTTTCAAAAAATCTGGGTTTAATTGCAGAACAATTCTATTACTCCTAAATTTTTCCTTGTATTTGGATATATCCTTTCTAACATCACCATTAGCAAAAAATAGTTCTCTCAGTGTTCTATCACATTTATTTTCATTCAATAAGGGATAATGAGACTTGAAAAATGATGCTGCTCTATCACTATGTTCATAACGTAAAATTTCCATATAAATGTGACAAAATAGCGGCGCTACTAAACGCTCAATATCATTTCTATGATTTTTGAATTTCGTCTGATCTCTTAACCAAAATAAAAATTTTGTGAAGTTCTGTTCTATTACTAAAGGATCACAGCGGTAAAGAATTGAATTAGATCTTCCCACGGCAGTTTCTACTAAGGACTGTGTTAATTGTTGCTTCTTTGTTGTTAGAAATGTTTGCAAATTACAGTAGTTTCGTTGATGAAGATACGAAGACACTACACTTTTCACTTCTCGTTTTTTTCGTTTACCTTTATTATTTTTGCGTTTTGCATCATCCATTATTTGTTTCAAAATAAAATAAAATACATACTCAACATGTTTCATGCAGAAACGATGCCGTTAAACTATATAAGGCGTTAAATAATTATTTTCGATTTGAGGTTAGGTACTGAAAACTTAAGCGACAACGAGATGGTATTGGCTATAGAACCGACTACCCGTGAATCGATTCCGATTGACAGAATGCAGGACGACCAACATTAACATACAATAATAACTGAAAGTTGAAAAAACTGTGATTTATTACCTGTTATTTTACCGATAAAGTATACGATGTGTTATTTATTTTCAAAACCCAAATTTAAAGAATTATGAATGAACCATTCAGAATGGTAGCTACTACAATACAGTGATGCCGATCAAATTGACCTCAATTAGTTCAACAAGGGTTCAACTGGTATGGAAAATCAATGGGTCACGAGATAATAAAAAATTGGGTAGTAATAATTCAACTCTTTGTGTGAATGCATCCAACTCAACGATGAAAAGATTTTATTAGATTCGTAGTTATTTTAAACAAAATCACAAAGTCCGCTACCTTTCACGAGAGATTTCATTGTTAAATTGGACTTAACGCACAATAAACATAAATACTTGCAAATTATTATTAAAATATTTATATTTACATGCAGACACCACAAAAAATAGCTAATACTTTCAACCTTCATTCAAGTATATTAGTAAAGTGTGTAAGCTTACATCTACCTCAATTATTATTGTTGTTAAAGCCATTAAAAACATTTTTATAATACAAATCTCCACACAATAAAAATGAAAATGTTTTTTTTTCAAATGGATACGGAGTTTTTAATAATGCTAACTCACCTTGCTAAATGTTGCTTCGGAAGATTAGGAGCAGAATCAGGATTCCCTACCAAAGTACCATGATCTGCCATTAAGTAAGCCAAATGCCTTCTTCTGTAAGTTTCTAGCATAACATCATTTAACGATCCTGTTAGTTCTTTGGAAACCTGAAAGTAGGAAAAATTGTTGGCAAAGGGAAGTAGATTAATTTGTATCACTTAATAGTTAAGTAAATCAAATTTTGGAATCAAACTCAGTACTTGTAATTAGATTTTTTCACAAAATGTTTTGACTGCTGGGGTACCACTAGATTGCAGCATTTTACTGTGAACTCCTGAGGTTGTCAGGATCAATAATTGCCTAATCTATTTTACAGATTTTGATCAGAGAGAATCTACTATGGTTTCAATATTTGATTCTTTCTGAATCACTGGGTGCTAATTCTTGAAAATGTGTGAATTAGAGAAACATGAACCAAATCTACCATTCTTGATATGATAAGTCACCAAAATCCAGAAATTACTTGTATTAGTACTGAAATAAGTATACCTCTAATAACATATCTACGTCATCTATATCTCCAGGAATGTCCGATAAAGCATTAAAAATTTGAGCAGAATTTTCCAATCCCCTTAGATGTGGTTCTTTCATTTTCAACATGCTGAGTGTAACCTGGAATAACACAATAGATCCTTCGAAAAAAAACAAGTCCCATATTCGGAGTAGAATTTTCATGTGCACAACACTAGCAAATAAGGTTAAGAACCAATGTAGAGTTATTAATGACAGTTCTATATCGTGATTCTTCAATACTTCATCAGTATCTGGCAAGTAACTTGATATTAAAGTTCTCAGTACTCGTTGATCGGCCTGAATTCCTGCAAAATAAAAATCTATTAGTAGAAGGTGCAATCAGCATTTTTCAAGCGAAAATTCTCATCCATTATAAAAACTGTTCTCAATTTATTGGGTGTCCCATATCAACCTGTACCAGAACCTTATCCTTATTTATTGTTCACTACAGTAGAGGTTGAAACAATAATAATTATTTGGTTTATCAATTTTTATTTATACCTATAAGGGTTGAACTGTAGTAAGATGCTGGTAGTAAATCTTCTACTATGGTAACCATGATCCAAAATGCACATTCTTCTTCCATAAACAATATAAGAGATGCAGCTATCATTCCCATACCTTGACAATAACTGGGAAAAAACCACAATTAGTAATAACTCAATTTAGGTACAACTGTATTCCAAAAATCCACACTTACCCAATTTCTGGGTATAGCCAAGCAATGCCACGCAAAATTCTCCTCAGTCTTGGAATACCTGTACTATTAATATTACTGTAACAAGCATTTGTAGGCATAATGTGTAACAAGTCTTTTTCAATTTGTTTGGACGTCATTAAAGAATCATTGCTGGACATTTTTACAATATCTTTATATGAGAGCTCAGACTGATGTTTTTTCTCTAAGGCTCCAGACATTCTCATCCACATCTGAGGTCTCAAAGAATGAGGGATACCTGATCTAATCATCGTAGCAAGTTTATCGGTTCTTGGTAACCTTAGTTCTACTTTATCCCATGTTAAATTTGATACTTCTTTGTTGTGTGAGAATTCTAGGTGAGCTACCCACTGCAGCCTACAAATGTTTTTTTACACTGTCATATATCTTCATAGCTTTTAAATTAATGTTATTTTATTTTGATATAAATACATTTGCATGAGATTACCTATGCTGAGGATCTTCAAGAAAAGGAATACCTAGAAGTTTACTAGAATTTTGTTCAGGACCATCTTCTTCATCAACACGAAATCCAAATTCATCAAATCTAAAAATTAGGAATGGTAAATATTGTTGTGAATATCTCTAATAAAATTCAATAAAAAAATCATCTACCTGTATTCTGGTTGAGAATTAGGATCATCTGGAACAGCTTGCTTTGCAATAATATCCTGTGGACACATACTTAGTGTCAATGCAGAAAATGGACTACCTGGAGTAGGTAACACTGTATCAGATACAGTTAGACCTTGGCTGAAATTTTCAATAGTACTATCATCTGCATCATCTGGTTCTATTACTTGTTCAAATTCTCGTTTCTAAAAAAGTACAGTGACCTATATTATGTATAAGTAAATTTGCATGACATTTTGACCATGTAATAAATTTAGTTATTTCAAGAAACGTTGTGCTGCGTAAAATGCAGAATTCCCTTTGATTTTTGTTACATTGAACGAAAGTATTATCAGGATATATTTGAGCATACTGGTCTCATGTTTTTAGTTCCCTTAATCAGTTTGTAGTAGAAATATTCTGTTTACCGTATTCGCTTCTTTCCCAACGTAACCTTCATGGTTTCTAGTTTCAAAAAGTGATTTTGCCAGATCCATATTTCTTAAATGTATACTTGCAGTAATTAAAATATATTAAACATGATTTCTATTATCAACCAAATATATTCAACTGATTTAAATGATTTCCTTGCAAAGCCTATGAATTAAGATAACAATATTTTTGATTATTGTATCATGTCAATTATATTTCCAAATATTTTACGCCTACAAACAAAAATTTAATGTTTTTCATTCGTGTGTCATTTGTTTGTATAAATTGACGTGTTTTATCACTGTCAAATTTAGGGAATGTGGAACACTGCGATGTATAATATGTATAATAATTTTTTTGTGTTTTATTATTTTTTATTTTCTATTAGAAAATAATTGATAAATTGTAGCTGAAACTTTTAAAATGATATATACTTTTAGAGTACCAATTATTCACTTCATATTCATTTAACTAACAGTTTCAGCATAAGTGATCCAGTATCGGTGTTAAAATACCATACAGTGTAACACTTGCGAAGTTTCTGTTCTTCATCTCTATTCTTCATAAATTCTAAATTCTGAAATCTGGATTTTCAATTTTCTTTTTTCAGCTGTGTATTATATTACAACAGTGGAAACTAATAAATACTTCAATTATTTAATATGTCTGATAATGAAGATGATTTTATGTGTGACGATGAAGAAGATTACGGCTTGGTGAGAAAATTTGGCACATAACCTCTATTTACTATTAATATTTATTTATAAATACATGTAACAATTGTTTTACAACTACTTATGTGCACCGGTGTTTTATAATAGAATTATTAGAGTAGATTTTCTACCAATTAACATTTTCTATAATGTAGTAGTCGCGCCCTACAGAATAAATTTAAGCTTAGTTTTGGATATTCTAACAACAAGACATCAAACAGTAGCTGAGAATTATTATTTACTCAATTGTTTACCACAGACTTTAGCTAAATTTTCTTACTTTGAATTAAATTATATTGCCAATATATTTAACCAGTAACTAATAGACAGTGCTTAATATTTTAAAGGCTGATAATTATTTTATTTCTCAATTTAATGTTTGACTTTATATATTTATTTGTCGAATTATCAATGTTACCCACTAAGTACTATTATTTTTTAGGAATATTCTGAAGATAGCAACTCAGAACCAGATGTTGATCTTGAAAATCAGTACTATAATAGTAAGGCATTGAAAGAAGATGAACCATCTGCAGCGTTAGCTTCTTTCCAGAAAGTTTTAGATCTTGAAAGTGGAGAGAAAGGAGAATGGGGTTTCAAAGCTTTGAAACAAATGATCAAAATTAATTTCAAACTAGTAAGTTTTTTATATTAACTTTACTTAAATAAAATATGATTTTTGCCTACTTAATCAGGAAAGTGTAATAGCTGTATGAGGTTTAATCATTTTTCACATAAGTTAATATTTAATAAATGCATTTTAAAAAACGAAATTGAATAATCAATGACTGGATAGGGTGTGAATAAGAGTGTTTGGTATGTAGACATACCAGCAAGCAGGATAGGCAAATAATGATTTACCCACTGCCCAAAATGATTTTCTGTGAAATATTAATTACTTGGTGAATAAAAGGTTAAATTTTACTTAATTTCAGGGCAACTTTGAAGAAATGATGACTAGATATAAACAATTGCTTACATATATTAAAAGTGCTGTAACAAGAAATCACAGCGAAAAATCTATTAACTCTATTTTAGATTATATCTCAACTTCACGTAATGTAAGTACTATATCTTATCTATTTCCCCTGTGGTTTATTCATTATTATGTTTATTTTATTGATGGAAAATTGAATCTCAATGTTTTTTCCTATATATATTCATCTCAAAGTTTGGGTAGTATTGTAGTTGCCATAATCCATCTGCTTATTTTTAGATGGAACTGCTACAAAATTTCTATGAAACAACATTAGAAGCTTTAAAAGATGCTAAGAATGACAGATTATGGTTTAAAACAAATACAAAATTGGGGAAACTCTATTATGATCGTGGTGATTTTAATAAACTGGCTAAAATTTTAAAACAGTTGCACCAATCTTGTCAAACTGATGATGGGGAAGATGATCTTAAGAAAGGTACACAGCTGCTTGAAATATATGCTTTAGAAATCCAGATGTATACAGCACAGAAGAATAACAAGAAACTTAAAACTTTATATGAGCAATCTTTACATATTAAATCTGCTATTCCACATCCTTTAATTATGGGAGTTATAAGGGGTAAGTTGATTGTGTTTATTAAATCTCGATTTTTGAAAATTGAATGTATGTTGACCTTTATTCACTTGATTGAAATATTGATTTTTTCATCAGTCCAAAGTTCAAACTTTGCTTAAATATTTTGTTGACATTTGAAATTACTTTCAGAATGTGGTGGTAAAATGCATCTTAGGGAAGGGGAATTTGAAAAAGCACATACAGATTTTTTTGAAGCATTCAAAAATTATGATGAATCTGGAAGTCCTAGACGCACTACATGTTTAAAATACTTGGTACTTGCAAATATGTAAGTACATATATTTTTTTCCATTACTCTTCAACAGCTTACTTAAAAAAACAAACCTGTACATTATATTTTTAGGTTGATGAAGTCTGGAATAAATCCCTTTGACTCTCAAGAAGCAAAACCGTACAAAAATGATCCTGAAATATTAGCAATGACCAATTTAGTTAACGCATACCAAAATAATGATATTAATGAATTCGAGTACATTTTGAAACAGAATAGACAAAATATTATGGATGATCCATTTATTAGAGAGCATATTGAAGGTCAGTATATTCTAAAAACTTTAATTTATTGATTAATCTTGATGTTATTTCAGATTTGCTTCGTAATATAAGAACTCAAGTTCTCATAAAATTAATAAAACCATATACCAGGATACAGATTCCCTTTATTTCTACAGAATTAAATATTGATGTCTTGGAAGTAGAAAGTTTATTAGTTTCATGTATATTAGATAAGTAAGTAAATATCTTTTACTAAACAGTTGGGTCTTGAGCATTGTATATGCTGAATAATTGTATGTAAAAAACATTTCACAACTTTCCACTCTTCCTCATATAACCTTATGTGTATTCTATATTGAATTTCAGCACAATTCAAGGCCGCATAGATCAAGTGAATCAAGTGTTATTCTTAGAAAGAGCGACAATAAATCAAGCAAGATATAGCGCTTTAGACAGATGGGCGAATCAATTGAACACCCTTCACTCTTCTATCATCAATAAAATGGCATAATCAGATCTTAGGAGGAAATGTTAAAGTGATAGCGCCATATACGCGCCTTTTTAAAATAACTTTATGCAAAACATTATTTATAATAAAACAGATGCCGGTCTCTTAATTTTTTCAATAACTGATTACATTGGACAGTTTTTTCAATAAAAAGTTATATATATATATGTTTGTTTTTTATTTATTATTTATAATAATATCAATAAATACCGAGAGAAAACGTTTAAATCCAGCTTCTGATACCATTAGGGCAAAAAAATAGCATAAGCTACGCGAAAATTGTATCCTGGATAGTGGACATTGAAGCATCTGTCATCTGTATGTTCCCGAAAGCGAAACAAAAACAAATAATCCAAACAACAGCAACAACTAGGAGAATATCGATTTCAAGGTTCAAAAACCAGGGGAGCAAACCTTATAAAAATAATAGGGATATAACGGTCTGTTGCGCACTTGCTTTATGCTCTTTGATAATTTTTTTAGGACAGAACTCCAGCTAAAAAAATTCAATTTAAAGCTAAAAAAATGGCTGAAAAGGTCTATAGTAGAAGTTGATTTAAGTGGAAAATGGTAAGTCTTGGGTTTCTCCATTGTCTATTAGATAATGGATGATGTTTTCTCAAAGGAACCATGAAATCCATAGTTTAATATTTAAAATTTAAACATCCTGTAGAAATCGTCTTTCGACTTTACTTCCAATATAAGTAAGTGAAATGTAGATGGTGACACACTAATAACTATTTCACGATGCCTATTTTTCTACTTGAGGCCTACTTTCGACACTCTTCGCTAGAAGGCGCAACGATATGCTATATTTAATACAGTGGCGTCATTCCCACTAAACCCCTCTTCCTCCATATTGAGGC
Source organism: Galerucella nymphaeae (assembly GCA_963978555.1). NCBI lineage: Eukaryota > Metazoa > Arthropoda > Insecta > Coleoptera > Chrysomelidae > Galerucella > Galerucella nymphaeae. The sequence goes on from OZ021704.1 coordinate 5,285,222, forward strand.
AAATAATATATAATATAAAAAACATGATAATATGACGACTACACTGGAAAAACGATCTAAGTAACATTTTTTACTTTTGTGAGTGAATTTTGAAGATTATGGCAACAAAAATAATAAAATATAGTAGGTCATGAGAAGATTTTACACTATGAGTTAGATGTGTAAGCAGTAACTCTTTAACATAAAAAACGTTGTTGTTGCATAAAATAAAATTAGTATTCTTTTTGTTGCCATAATTACACTTGTTGGAAAAATGACCAGTGGCGGGGGCCTGGAATAAATTGAACGGGGGCCCACCGGAGTAATACAAAAACTTTACCAACGACGGGGCCTCCCAAAGCTTGACCACCCGTCTAACCCCACCACTGGAAATAACTATTTCCGTCGACCGTGTATTAACATATGATATTAACGTTCTCAAAACTAGACAAAATCATACATTAATGAACCCCATTAATGCATGATTTACTTATATTAATCAAGGATTTTCTGCAGGCATTGACATTTTGTAGGCAACCAAACATACAATAGCGTCTTCCTTCAAAAAATTAATCCTAGTAAAGAATACTTATAGTTTTTGCCTTACCAATCGTTTTATTTTATTATTCTACAAAATTATAATAATTATTAGTGTTAAGACATCCAAAAAAGAGTTTAAGAATAACGAAAACAATGGCATTTGAACCTGCAGCGACCATCTCTGTGACATTTCAATGTCATTATTTATTTTTGACGGTACTTACCAATGAAACAAATAAACATTTTTAGTTTTTAAATATTGAGAAAAACGAATACAACTGACGCAGTCGACGGAAAAGCTTTGTAACTAACACGAGTATTAAAAGGGCAATTAAGAATCTCAAACATTCAATTATATCGATTGTTAATGGCCCTCATTAATACTCTTGTTGGTTAAATAACTATTAATTATTGTAAACGTCCATTACACTTTTGTGTATCATTATCTCTGCATTACACTTAATAATTTTAATTAACGCTGTCGATTGAGAGGTTTCATTAATTTTACAACGCATCTCTACAATTAATGTCTTACATTCTGTGGATGGGTACCAAGAATAATGTAAAAATATTCCGCAGTGTCCAGTTCGCTTCTCATAATTTATTGAAAATTGCCAGCTCTCAGTAGTAGGCAGTTGGCCAAAACACCAAATCTCATGTCTTTTTATACTTCTACATAATCTCTAATCTTTTCATTTTGAGTATATCTTTTTGTTATTTCCTTTACATCCGTAAAAATTTCATTTCGACGGCTTGCATTTTACAGATTTGACTACTGTTTTATAGAATGTCATCAGCTTTGTTTTATTGGCCTTATTAGCTCTGGAAAATATTGTTTTGAACCACTCTGTACAATATTTCATTATAAAACATATAAAGTGTTAAGAAATATTTTAAATATCTGTCAAAATATATTAATACCATGAACAATAAGTCTAAAAAACAGCGCATGTACATTTTTTCATATTTTCCAAAACAATAGAAAAGGAATTTTTTGACGATTATTTACAAATGATCAGAGAAAAGTATTTCGAAACATTCAGTCAAACTGTTGCTATAGAAACGACACGTGTTGAGCTGCTTTTTATTGTGAATCTTGTCACGTTATAAGACGAAAAGGCACCATTGGGAGTAACAGAGAGAAACAGACTCCAAGTAGCCGCGAAACAGAGAATGATAATACAAGCACTGAAAACAATTGAGTAAAACATCTGGAAAGAATGGATAGGTACACGTTAAGCACGCATATGTGCTAAGACTATGCTTCGATTACTAATCGTCTGTATAATGGAAAATACAGGTTTCCACAATTTCTCAGGAATATTCAGAATATTCACGGTATTCGGTACACAATTATGCGAAGATGGGCATGTTTCGAACAGCATTTTTCACAAAAAAGTATGTTTCTATAGTTTGTATATGTTTTGTTTGTATGTTTGTTCGTATGGGCGCCAATAATAGTCGTTATTTGGCATATGAGACGAACGTTGTACATATAAAACGTTTAAAAAATTTGAAGCGGTTTCTGACAAATACCTACTATCAAAAGATTCACGTAGTTAAACGGCTTAATAAATTCAGAGGACGTAGTGTGTGTATCTAAATTTGGCGTAAAAAGTTGACAATTTTATTGTAATTTCCAAACAACGCACGACACATTCACAACATTATCATTAAGTTCATGCGTTGATATCAGTTAGCCAGTTACATTTAACGCTTATCTTTTATTAAATTATTTAAAATCTGCGGTAGTGCAGTACAAATTAGTATTACTTACAATTCGTTGGGAATCTAAGGAAGCCCATTATAGGTATCAATACGTTTAGGAATTGAAAATACGTGGTGTTTAATGTATTTTTAGCCGCGCGATTCTTTTCAGATACTGTAAGTAGCCTGCCACAAAGTGTCTCGTTTGAAAGCGCTCTTCTAGTTTGTTGGTGTGGCGCCTTTTTAGCTTTCATTTACAGAATTTGCGTAATTAACGAGAATGTTACTTACCCAAACACAGACATACTTTTGGGAAAAAAGGAAAGTGTAGGTATAGTTTTAAATAACTGCAATATTATTTTCCAATATATTTATTATGTACATTTTAATCATATATGCAATTTTGTTAACACAATTGTCAGCATTTTTATTAATATTTAAAACACATCCATTTTAAGTTTCGACTACAATTTTATATAAAATATAAGCGTTTTTTGTGGCACATAGCTCACATGAAACAGATAGTATACAACATAACTAATATAGGTAGGTACTCGAAATTCTTACCTTAAAACCAAATTTATGAACAATAACGAATTTCGTGATTAATGACACTTTAACTGTCAGACACAGCTCTGTAAAATATTAGGTAAAGTGACGTGTTTTGTTATTCAAGACTGATATGTAAGGTTGATTACTATCCATAAATTTGATGGAAGATAGTTACAAAAAATAATGTTTTCTTTTTCAAAAGGTAGTTCGATATATTATTAAATGAAACACTTTCAATTAAGGCTAAAGTATAATGCGTTAATTGGCAACACTGATGTTGGCACGTATTCTAAAATCTGTTATAGCTGTTGAAGTTTGACAGGCATATCATAAACGTATCATAGAGATATTATTTTTTATGTCGTTTTTCAAGGAAGTTTATCATATTTCATTTTTTATATTCCTATGGGAGAATAATGTGATTATCAGAAATTTCGTCTTCATAATACTCTCTCTTTATATCCTTTATTCTATGCCCCATAGTGTAAGATCCAAATACAATAAATTGTTTATAGTGTAGTCGTATGTAATGTATGTTACATGAAATATGAAATTAAATTAAAAGTATTTCAACCTGATAAAAATTACCCTGTATATCTACGTATGAACCAGAAACCAACATTTTTTACGTACATTTCTTTATAAATTTAAAAGTAACAGTTAGAGATGGTTAAAATTCAGTTTTTGTTAATTAATTTAGCATATTTCTCTTAACAATTGATATTTACTACTTATTACCCAGAATTATACATATTTAATTTTGGCACTTAAATATGATTTTTATCGATACGTCAGTTAAAATGTTATTTAAAAATATACGCAATACGTAGGTATGTACAAATTGCTCAAAAATTATACTAAATTGTAATAAAAATTAGTGAAATCTCGCAAAATGTGTTTTGTAGAAAATAACTTACCTTCTATTGCTTGGAGAGAATGACCATTACATAATGTGACCTAGATACCAAGTATTAAAAGATTGGTTATAAATTATTTGACAATATACAATCAAATATTCTATTTTTTACAATAAAAATTGTTCTGATGCGTTCTAAAGCCCGGGGTGTTCGTAGTTTTGCTTTTCAACTGAATTGTAAGAAATACTGAGCGTTAGTTTTGACATTTTTTTTGTTATTAATCGGAAGCTGGTGTTAAAAGAAACTGCTAACACCTTAAAACATAAATTTGAACCATCTTTATTATAATTATATGTACACGTTTGATACTTTTGTAAATATCCACTTTTAAAACTAGTTTCTAAATCTGTAATCAAGGTTAGCAATTAATTAATACCTATACTGAAAATGCTGAATAAATGAACTAAATCAATGTTCCTGGAAATAAACGTTATGACTAAAATCCCAAATACAAAAGGTATTATTTCCTGAAGAGAGTTTCGGAACTGATACCGAACAGTAATTACACCACCACTACACTCACACTCTCCACTTCACTGTTTTATCTTCATCGTTTTGTTATATACCAATGTGATTGCAGCCTTAAATTCTTTCTGATTCTAGATTTAGTGTGACATTTGAGTATTTACTAGAAGTATCAAATTTGTCATGCTATAGGATATTTTACAATTTCAAAAATCATCATTCACCTAATCGAATGTACATACAACTTGATGTACAGAAACCTGCTTTTAATTTAAGTTAAAATATCTAACTACGTTGAGAGAAGATTTCACCAATACCAAATAATATGAAAATTAAAACATTTTTTTCAAGTCGATTACTTTAAATTTAAAAAAAAGGTATCTTAGACATTAGTTATTTGGTAAAAGTTAATATCTTCCCCCTAAGATTTGCAGGTAAAATACATATATCTTGTACTCTTGAAGTAGTAGGTACACCTTGTATAATTCTAATTAGTAGCAAATTCTTAAAATTGTTAACAAACAACTGGATAACAATGGAAGACAAAAATAAAAGTGGAAAAGGTAGGTTTTAACACACAAATAATCGATAATGCATTTTTCTTTGATGACAAAATATAAGTACGGTTATTCCTCTGAAATAAAGTGGAAAAAGTACACTTTACACTGTTTTCTGACGTTTTGGTGTGTTTCTTTTTTCAATACCGAAGAAAAACGATTTATCGAATATACATATTTATTCCACTTTAACTTATGTGGACACTGAATCAGGTTTAAAGTTTTAAGTAATATGGCAAAGTATGAGACAAACTATACGTTATTTTTTAAAATGTATTAGGAAACAATAATATTTCATCAATATTTTTGATATGTGAGGTAAATAAATATATTGTATATTTTAATTTAAATGATGTTATACATGTTTTGTTTTTATTTTTCTAGCTATGCTTTCCACCAAGTCGTATACTCTTACACTAAAAATGAATGATATGTTGATAAATTTCAGAATTTTTTGTGAATAATTTTGGAATTGAAACTGACCCAACGCACTCAGGACCTGAAATGCTACTTTTGAAATTTGAAATATCATCAATGATACGATGGAACGAGTTTTTTGTCTGGTGACATAGGTAATTTACACAGTTTTATGATAAACATTTTAAAATTCTCGAAAATAAATCTGTGTAAACACTGATTCAGTGGAATTTAACATCTGTAAAATAATACATAAATAACAGCTGATTTTGAATGAAGTTTGTCCAAAATCCATTGCAGAAGCGACGAGCACGTGCAGGCTTTTTTCTTTAATCGGAATATACAGTGTGTCGCATTTAATATGAAGACACTCGCATATTTTCGCTGTTTGTCATGGGGCACATTTCTTAAAATAGTCAATTGAAATCTGAACTTTAAACTCAACCTACAAACAGGATTAGAATTATCGAAAAATATTATAAAAAATCAGAATATTCTGTTAAAAAGATAAAAATGCGAATTTTGTGATGAATTTCTGCCTGTGGGGTTGAAATGATATGAACAACTTTTTCGCTTATTTTTTTCTCGATACTTTTAACGCGAAGCAAAATATCGAAAAGTTTGTGAAATTGTTGGAGGCTAAGATTGAAGTTCAGATTTCAATTGATTAACCTAAAAGATGTAGCCCATCAACATTTAAGACTCTGCAAAAATTCAAATCTGTAATTTTTCAAACAACGAAAATATGGGGGTGTTTTCATCTTAAATGCGACACACTGTATATGTAATGACTGCTTTCCACGATGTTTGTACGCATACCTAAGAGGGAGTTTACACCCAAAACACAAATATTAAAATAATCTCACGTAAGATTAGAGTTGAGAGAGGGTGTCATATCTTGTCAAAAAAAATTTTAGAATCGTTATAAACCTTGTAACAAAAAACAAGGAGCAGATTGAATATCACAGAACGAAGAGGTTATTTCTAACAAAACTGAAGCTAAATATTGATAAGTTACTGTCAATCCATCATGTGCATCTTACTCATTAAAATTATGATTGTTTTGTAGAAGTTACGGTATTATTGTTTGATACCAGCAAAATTTTGAAAGTGTCTATGAGAAAGAAAACCTCTGATTCAAATGATGCAGAACCAGGAAATACGATCTACAAAAGATTGACGTCACACGTTTGCGATCGAAGTTTTAGCCAAGATAGTGGATTGTCAAATTGTATATGTGAAATTAACGTGAAAATAAGTGATTGCCTTAGAATATTTGCTTTTTTAAACTTATATTCTTAGTGACTGTCATCATGTCTATTGATTTGGGACAAACTTCAACAGATGTATAGGTACAAATTAAATCGAATGTTAATCTATGAAATACACTGGCCAACAAAAAAATACTGAAAAAATTAATCGCCTTATTTCTGCAGATCTCGTTAGGTAAAATGAGTCAATTTCGACCCCAAGTTCATAAAACGCATTTCAAATGTTAATAAGTTTGACATGCAAACCAGTTAACAAGCTCCTTAATGGCGCCTTCCAAATGAACCGAAACCGAAAGAATCACGTCAAAGTTGATCAAAGGTGAATTGTTTCTTTTTTCGATAATCGTGGTTTTGTTCACTCGGAATTCCTATCAGAAGGGGAGACAGAGAGAATTCGCGGCGCGTACTGAAGTTGATTGCTAAAAATACACGTAAAAACAGTATTTGATGATTTTGTTTATTCGTTGGTTGAGTGCATTATTTTTTAAGAGGCCTATTTTGAAGGGGATACAATTTTGTATGGATAATACGTATTGAGTAATTCTTCTTAACTAATTATATTGGAAGGAAACTGAAAAATACAGTTTTTTAAATAAAACGAGGTTTTAACACCCCAATATCTTTTAAAACTAGAAATTTGGCAGCTATAAAACTTATATTCGTTATAAAAAGTCCTATTCCTGTTCACGTGATATCAAACAATTTTTTTTAGTGGTACAACCGGTATTATATTACATTTATCAATAAATTGAAGGATAGCAGTTTTGTAATGATTGGGGTTACTTGAAATGTCTACTTTGACACACTAATTTTGATAATTTAAAGACAGCAAGTACAGAAATGTTTGAATATTGTTTAATGGTCATCAATTTGAAGATATCCATTGTTTTTTATCACCTTGTACGTTTGATAGCATATGAATAATCTTATACCTAAGATTAGACCTTAAAAATCAGCATTATTTAAAAAAGATTAATGGAATAGTTGTTGACCAGTGATTTTAATAATTAACTAGAAAAAACGGTTAAAATTTTGAACGTTTGGCTTTTTTTTTATGAAAAAACTATGTAACTTCAACCACGTAAATAATATTTATTTTAACATAAATTTATACCACATTTCTCAGCTACATAATAAAGCTAACCAGTTTCAGTCTTTGTTAAATAGGTAACTACCAAATGTACATTGTACATAGATTTTTGTAGGTAGAAGCAATCATCAGTTAAGTACACTCACATTTTGGGAATAACTATTAATGTTTACTTATCACATTCACCGCATTGCCCTTAACATCAAAACTGGCAAAACGAACGATGACAGCAGCACTGTCAAACAACCTGTAACAAAAAATTTCCTTTGAAGAGTTTATTCCAAATTAATTGAAAAAGTGTCTTTGGAATATATGAAAATTGTATCAGGAAAGTTTTTAAAGAATAAGAGAGTCGCACGAATGTCCACAAACTAGGCTGTCCAGACCACAAACTGATATCTCTTGTCACTCAAAGATATTGGCATTTGTTGGTGTGTTGATGATTGTTGGTTCACTCAGTATGTATGTATATTTGGGGTAACATTCACTGAGAACTAAAAGATCTATTGTCCCCCTTACTTCTACTCAGTTTCTGAGGAGAGTCTCTGAAACTAGTAGCTCCTTTAGTTCTATTTTCCGGAGGAATTTTAGGATACCTGCAGGATTTTCTCGTAAGAATTTTTTCCCAAACTCGAGGACATGGTACCTGAATCACCCGGTGCATTTATATTGAAGCAGTAAGGATGAAGCTAAATGAGCTTAATATTGAGTCGTGTAATATATTTTCGACTGAAAGTCGAGTCGACAGACAACTTATTTCACACCGGCGTTTTAACAAAGAGGACTTTTATAAGAAACTGATTGCAGCTTAAATTACACGACTCAAAAAAAGCAGCTCACAACTTACATATTACGCTCGTTTGACACCAGCCTCATCAGTGTTCCTATTTTCATTTTTTTTTATTAACCACCCAACATCAGTGTCGGATGCAGGAATTTTTGAAATTAAAAAAAGGTATGGTTTATTCAATAGCCTTTTTGGTGTGCGTCATTGTGACGTATAATCGGGTTTTCGGTATATCGTTCATTTTATTTGCTATTTTGACACATATCTAACCCTAAATTTGATAAATAAAATCATCAGGATCGCATTCAGTAAAATTCGAAAAGGCTATGACATTAATAGTTACCAGCTTCTTCTTCTAACTGAAAATCCTTGAGAACTTTCAAAATGCTGATGTTTTTCCGTGTATTTGGGGATATTTTTGTATTATTCAAATAAATATAACAATAAGATTCATATTCACTTTTCATAAATTTAACCGTAAACAACAAAGTACAGACCTGACAAGAGCTGTCAGTGGGACAGTAGAAAAAGATGTAAGATACATTGACAATACGAAAGGTATATCTGCATCCTATTTTAAGCAAAATTTCTCCCGATTGATAGGTCGTGCTTGCGCTTAATCTAAACATCAACCAATCAAATGTTGATAAGTCAATGTTTAGTAATACATTCAAATGGCTCATTATTGTGATATTTTGATTGGGATTAATCACAGACCTGCCCTTTCTTCCATTTCTTTCGACGTAATGTGTTAGTAAGACATTAACAATCGATGACGCACACCAAAAAGGCTATTGAATGAAATCTATATCTATGTCCTCCTGGTGACTTTTCCTAGGTAAGCTGAAGGGTAGTTGTTTCAAATTTAAAAGACGTCAACAATAATAACAATTTCATGCATAAATATGTTTCTAGTGTTGTTGTATAATTATACTGAGTTTAATAAAGAGAAAGATATTAATATTAAGTGAAGTTATGGTGCTTGCGGCGTACTGTTTCTTTTTACTTCCATATTAAAAAAACACTGATTTAATGAAAAGAAAACTCTCCAATACGTAATCAAGCAGCAATTAGAAGAAACGATCGATAGAAGATCCTCAGGCTTATCCTTACTCGTATTACAGCCGCAGAAAATGGAAACCAACATTATTTTATCCGACTGTATGATAATAACTAAATTTATATTCATATTGAATAGCAAAAATACTTACACTTGACGGAATCCCCTGTGTTATCTGGAGAATTTTCATACATATGACCCTTAGTGTCCGAATCGCCACTCGATTTCTGCTCCGATTTGTCGATTTCATTCAAATTTGACTGATATTTGGAGACTGAAATAAAAAATAAAGGTTCGTGAACATAGATATTTATTATTTAGTAAATATTTTGTTTATATTTCATGAGTAAGTTTCCAATAAAACCAATTGTAGAAGGATTCACGCTAAAAAGAACAAATCAAATTCTCCTGACAACTTTCATTGAGACCATTCTTTCATTTTAGTGCCTGATTCTACTACTGGATTTTTTTTAATTAATAGGCAGGCACCAGTTAGACTAAAGACAAAGACCATTGGAAAGTTCAAATTGAATAATTGCTGGATTTAGTTTCACGAAATGTGTCAAACGAAATAGGCAGACCAACAAAAATGTAGAATGGTGTACAAATTCATCAGGAAAAAGACAAGCTAAACACTTTATGATAGAACATTTTCCAAAGTTTAGGACAGACTTAATAAAAATAGGACTACATTCAATATATAAGCTACATTATTTTGAATACTGAAAAAGCGAAACCACCGGGATTTGAATCCGGGACCCCTCAGTTACAAGCCCTTACGCTAAGCCCTGCGTTACGGAGGTTCCTATTTATCAATGTTCTGTTCGGTATTATATACTATATAATCGCGACTGCGTCTTACAAATAATATAAGGAATCTGCTAACTGGTCAATAGGTGCATATGTGCAGTTTTCAACTAATGTCAAAAACTACAAGTTACAAGTTATATTGGTTTGAACAATTTTGGTATACATGGGAACCAGAATATAATAATTACCTTCCTATAGTTCTTAATTTCTTTGTATGTTATAATAAGAATGTATGGCATTTAATAGTTATCCCAGAGGCATACCTTATAATATATTGCTAACCAGGATAATGAAGGACAAAGAAAAATGCAAGGAAAAACTTGATTGGAGCAAGAAACATAAAAGCTAGAAAACATATGTATTAAATCAAGAAAAACATCTAACTATAGAAAAAAATTGTACCTTTATCAGCAACGTGATGAACGGAGTGAGAAGGGGAGTTTCCATAAGCGGAATTGTTCATATTTCCTTTGCTCCACACGTCCTTCAATTTGGCAGAAGGTTCAGTTGTTGTGGGTCTCGGTGAAGATGTCGGTGGCGAAGAAGCTGCGACAAAAACATCGGATATAAAGAATGCTACTGCAATTATACAACCCTGTATAAATTATCAGTGTTTTGTCTACCCTGGTGCTACATTTTGCAATAATTAATTTCATAGGTACAATAGTTGTCTTGAAGTATAGAATGACATGAACTTGATGTTCTAGTTTATAAATTTCTTAAAATTGGACGATTATCCTGCCTTTGAGTTTATGCAATTATTTCCTCCAACAAGTAGATGTGAAAAACATTGTTTGAAAATAAAATATTTTTTGTATCATCAACATTTCTTTAAAATTTTACATGGATTGCCTTGGCAGCTTATATACGTTTCAAATGTTCTAGCGTTGCAGATAGATTTTTATATGTAGCTGTCGGCGGTGTTCCGTGTTCTATATGATTTACATGAACAAAGAGATGTGACTCGATCATTTAATATCCCAGAGAGTTGAGATTTCGATTGTGCGGTATTGCCTCTGGGATGTACAAATTGCATTGTTGCTATACTGTTCAAAACGTCTCGAATATAAGTATAACAAGTACAAACACGTGTTTTATGAAAATTGTAAGACATTTTGGTAGTTACTGTGTATTTATCATAATTATGACAAAAATTATATTGAAGACAGATATGATCCAGAGAAAAACCGTCCTAGCAGCACAGCTCCAAAAAGAACCTCAAAGAACCACTCTAACGGCATTAGATTTTTGAAGGAGTTATACAGAGTGTTTACTAAAAACATAGAGGATGCTTATTAGACGCTCATTTTCCGGATGAAAAAGCAAAAAACAGAGTAGCAAAAAGCTCCTACAAATATCCGGGAGAGGATGATATCTCTTCAGGATGCTTCACCTAATTACCTAATTGAGATATTCAAGATTTATCTATAATCTATATTCCAAAAGGATAGAGACAGGCGAACAAACACTTTCAAGAGGAACCAAAGTATTATAGACCTATAACCCTAAACTCTTTTCCACTTGAAATTATGAAAGAAACACTTAAAGCATGCATATAGTTTGGCAAACCTCAGATAAACAGTGAGATCATACACCAGCGCCATCTTATAATGGTAGATATTCCTTCGCTACATCTACATGTACAGAGGATCGCTGTGGAAAACGCCTACAGGTTGACTCAGGCTAAATCTTTGACACCTGGTGATTTACGGTTCTGTGATAGATAGAGTGGACAGTGGAACATTCAGATTCTGGGATGTTGCCAAAGAGACGGCATAACAGATTATCGGCAATTAAATACCTGGAGCAGGTCTACTTAGAGCATGACCAAGCTACAAACCTCTAGAACTCCAAAACAGGTTATACCCAAAAATATGGCAAGATCCACCGGGCTAATCGATTTCCTTGTGATCTAATCTAATCTTAGATGAATTAAAAGATTTTTTTGAATGGATCATTGTCTATGTAGCAAATCTAATTCATTTTTCAGGAATAAATGCTTAAATGAAGAAAAAAGTATGATCAGTTGAATGTCTAGTTATTTTGAACAACTGTGACACGTACACCAAAATGTCCACCTTGACAGATACCTACAGCCAACTTTCCTCTTATTACATTGCGGCGTGTTCGATAATTTATTACTTGTATTCCTTGGGGAGTTTGAACGTGTTTTTGAGAATAGTTGAAAAAAAATACATGACAAAATGTACGTCGAAGTCAATTTAATACAAGCTGTTGACGGATTTATTTGAGTGAGAGTCGATTTCTGTGACGAACAGGAAAACGTCCAAGCTCGTCGACCCGTCGAGCTAAAGGGGCAGACCGACAGACTTGACAAATGGAAGTCTCGTGTATGTCCCGGCAGGGTATTTAGTAATTTGAATGATTCCAACGCGAACACCATCTGGATTTGAAATGAGATTGCTAGATTATTATCTTTTATTTGGATGTCACTGGATTTGTGGGCAGATTTTGCTGTGTAATGAGAAAATTCCGAATCGAGATTCAAACTGTTTCTTCCCTACAACGAAAATGAGTTCTTAAAGAACGCAAAACATTATCTCACAAAAAACGTTTTTTTTTTTAAATTCCATGTCTTTGACTGTCACAAGTTTAACTAAAATAAATTGAGATTTTTAGCGTCGCGATAGGAAGTACTAGATATTGGAAAGCATGTTGACAGTAACATTTTTTTAGATTTCAGACTGGGTTTTATAGTCTAGGAGCCACTAACTAAAAGTTAACACTTAGACAAATAAGTTTGGTCGGCCATAAAGTGAGGTTAAAGTAGAAACTAGAGCCAATGTGGTACCATTGAAAGTTGAAGAAATATAAATATGACAACATAATGAGAAAGGAAGTGAATAATGCTTATGTAATAATAAAAAAACTTACTGTAAAGTCTAATAGTTCCGTCAGTTTCTCCTCTGGGATTCCTGGCAACGCATTTGTAGGTTCCGTAGTCACTCTGTTGGATGGCGTTTATTGTAAGTTTCATGTGGGTTTTATATGAAGGATTTCCAACGCTGTTTTCTGTGCGATATTTTCTAGAATCGTGTATCATTTCACCATCTTCTCGTGTCCAATAGTTCAATGAACTTGGATTTGCTTCTGTGAAACATTCCAGAGTCACGGCGTAGTTCAATGGAGCTCCCACCAGTTGATGTGGGATCCATAACATTGGCGGAACTGAAACAATATTTTTTATAATGTAGAAAGTTTGTTGTGTCACAAGAGCAAAAAATATGTTAGATAGTGAATAAATAAGTTGATTGTTTTCGCCTACCAAAAAATGACATTCACTAAGGTTTAATTGAAAAATTTACGTGAAATGTCAAAGTTATCAAGTAACAGATGGGGAAAAACGTCAAAAATCATCGTGGTGTTGTGCTGCTAAACAATACTCTCCACCCTATAACAAACAACTTTGACATTCACTAACGTTTAATTGAAAAATTTACGTGAATTGTCAAATTTATCAAGTGACAGATGGTGAAAAACGTCCAAAATCGTGGAGCTGGGCTGCTAAACAATACTTTCTACCCTATAACAAAAAACTTTGACATTCACTAACGTTTAATTGAAAAATTTACGTGAATTGTCAAAGTTATCAAGTGACAGATAGTGAAAAACGTCAAAAATCGGGGGGTTGGGTGTTAAGCAATACTTTCCACCCTTTTTTGGTGTTCATTTGGTTTTTCAGTAAGGTAGACGAAAAAAACATGTGAATACATTCTTGCCATCGCCGCAGGCTTTATCAGTTGATGGAATTTACGTGATCCATATTTGTCAGGAGCATAATAAACTTGAGAACATTAAACTTAGTGTCGTTGCAATTACATTTACTAAATTGCTTAACTTCAAAATAACGTAATGTCAGATTTTTTCATATATAAACATTGCATCACTATATTTGCGAGAACACTACACAGTCCATCATTAATTGAAAGATGAGAACGTAATGAGAGACATACTCGTTATGTTGACATCACTTTAACCGAATGATTAATTGCTAATATATAGCACTTTGGTCAACACAGGGACGGTTTCTATAATTTCTTGATTTGTAAATATACTTATGTAGGTACTGAAAGATAGCATTAAAATAACAACAAGCTCTTTAAATTCTATTTTACCACATACTAAGGCTAGTTGTTTTTATAGCTGAAACTATTTGACATGATTATAAAGTTTTGCTTTCTATATCTTTAATTAATATTGAAATTAGCACTATCGCGTGAATTTAGTTTCACTGTGTGTGATAATAATATTAAATATAGCTTTTTAAGTGAAATATAAAAATGTGTATTATCTAAGGACACTAATCCGGTCCTTGGTAGGTAATAACGTTCATATTGTGGCACTTCGGATATTCGGTTTTGTTAACTAAAAAAGCACATGCTCATGGTCGGGCCATCATTAATAATTGGATATATTGTTACATTAAAAACCAATTATCCAAAAAAACAGTTTAATTTAGGTGAAACACTTGTCAAGGGTTTGTAAAAAGATTAATTAGATTTTTACAATATACATTACTATTTTAGATTGATGAAGTTTCTGCTGAAAAATGAAATTTTTTATAGAACCGTTAAAAGTGATTGAAAAAAATCATAATTTGTATGATAACTAGGCATTTTTTATAGTGGTACGTCACAAAACAAAGGTACGACAATATTATCAACTGGTATCTGTCTGTATCTGTAAAGTTCACACATCCTGTATAGAGGTGTTTCCTTAGTTGCAGTGGCCAGTCAGAAATCCTATTTTTAAGGTTTTTCCTGGTCATCACCAAACATTTCTTCGAGCTTCAGCTTCCCAGGGTTGTCCAGGGTGATCCTGGCAAGACTATATCCTTCGATTCCATCCCATCTCTTAAGGTATTGAGCATGGGTGTAACGTTTGGCTAGTTCTACAATTGTCGAATTCAGGTGTCACTGGGTCCTGAAATTTTTAGTCCAGCCGCTTCCCTAAATAATGAATCAGCAATGCGATTACCTTTACTCCTGCCGTGCCCTTTAACCCACCTCAGGATAATATTGTTATCTGCCGAGGCGTTAGCTAAATCTTGGTAGCACTCGATAAAACACGTTGTCTGTTACCAGCCAGCTCTGTTTGAGCCACGCTGGTATTTTTTCCCATTCCTCACTCAATCCTTAGGCTTAGTGCTCTGGATAAAACTCCACATCCTGAGCCTTCTTTCGTTTTTGAGCCATCTGGAGCCTATATATTGTATTTGCATCATCTGACTCTGTGTTCTATTTTATTTATATTTTGTAGGTTTTATTAGACACAAACCTGGCTTCAATTGCATCATTGGCTGCCTGTGTTAGGAGCTAGTGCTTTTTGCTAATAATTATTTCAAATATTGAACAAAAAGTATTTTTGTTCGGTCTGTTGAACAGTACCAAAGTGTGTCTTTCAAGTTTCAGTGCAATTATCATAGACATATCTTTACCTCCGTAACAGTAACACAACAACAGTAACAGTAAGGAACTGGCTGACAAGTGACAATTACCCGCTACCTATTTCTTAAGAATAAAATATTTTGTCTCTAGCTTTATTTCAACAATGGACGTGATGGCTTTTGACTACTTCTGTTTTTTCTGATCTCGCTCATTTCTGTGTTCATTATCTTAAATTTTTAATAAAATGCTTCATTATTTTTGTTGAACGTTCGCATCCTGAAGGTGTGGGTATCCATTCATCTTTTTTTTTTCTGTCATCAATCATTCGTTTATGTGCCTTTTATTTAAAATTACAGGTAGCTATTTTTTCTTTTTGATCGAGTAACGAGCTTTACGAAATAATTTAACCGCCAATCTCTGATTTCTGTAGCATTTGCATGCAGCATACACTTTTTATTAGCGTAGTTAACTGTACACATAAAATATTAAAGCTTGGGACCATTTGGGCCTTGAGTTAACGATATCAAAACGTAATTTTTATGCGATTTTTTTTAGTTAAGTGCATGGCGTATCAAATTAAACAATAAAAAAGCACGTGTAATCCGCCTGACGAGCAAAAATCTAAATCCCGACCTTTTAAAAACATAACGAAAATGCTTGATATGCAATTTTGATTTATGAAAGAGATAAAACATTTTGGTATTCCGGATTTTATTATTTGAGTAATGTAGTGAAGTATACTGTTTACACGGATACAGTTGGTAGCATAAATTTGTATCTATTGTATTGCAGCAAGCACGATAGCAATTTGAGTTGTCAACTGTACAATGGAGGGGCTAGGACCCAGCTACGGCTAGAAATAATGCAAGCTGCACAATGGCCAACTAATATACAGAGTATTCACGATCGACCTAACTGAACTACTGACTGACTTTCTATTCTTAGGTACCTACATAATATGTAGGTACTTCATAATCAATCGAATCTTTGACATAACTAAAGGATGAAAATGACCAATAAAAAATATATTTTCAGGTATCCTAATTACTTGTTTATTTATATAAATTTAAGTGTATAATAAAGTCCTTACGATTCAAATGTAATTTGTGGAACTGATCGAGTAATATGATTATTACTTTCTAGTCAATTTTGTCTTTAATAGAACGTTTAAATATTTCATACATTTGTCTCTATAGTATTAACAATATTTAATTTTACGTTTTAAAAACATTTAAGTGACTAATAATACTTATGAATGTCCGATTTGTTGTTGATGGAAACAAATTATGCTGATTCTTTCGAATTTAAGGGGGTGATATATATCCGTGTTTCTATTTCAACCGGAGATAAATACAAGTGATCTTTCTATGCTCTATTTCACCTTTCATTTTCTTCTCGCTGTCTATTTTGCATTTATATAATTTAAATAGTAATCAATTGCATGTCAGGTCGCCCCTCACGAAAGAGACTTTACCTTCTATCGACATTCGAAATCTTTCTTGGCAATGCTGTTGGAATATCGATTTTGTCAAGGTATGAGGGTTTAATTTTGATTTTTTTTTTCAAAAATAGACATTTACCATAACATTAGAGAATCTTTGTGTGATATATACGGTGTAGGCCGAACCCAAACACACTCTGCAGAAATGAGACACATAAACTTCAGTGGGTACCTTTCTGAGGCTTACAAGACGATTTTCAGTCACCATATTATCATTGATTTTAGGGATTTTTATTTCAGCTGAATACTTTGATGACTGGTAACATCAGTGAGATAAATCTCCTTCAAATCTTCATATCTTCAACGACACGTGTGGTTGATAAAGTCGATTCAACTTAAGCCACAATATTATCAGTGTTGGCACGCTACATTCAAAATGCGACAGGAGCGGACTTAGACGTACATTTCACAAGAATTTTCGAAATTTAATACATCAAATATAGTTGGTGTTAGGTAATACTGGTTTTAATTAGGAAATCAAAAGTTAGAAAAGAAATATTAATTTAAAAATATGAAAATACCCACTTCTCGAAAAAAATGTCGACAATTTTTTTTAGCTAGTATAGTAAATTTCCGGTCTTACTTTCTCGAGAGAATGTATAACTTTTGTCTTTTATTTTTGTTCAGAAAATCCTTATTCCTCGTGTTTATTGTTTTTCTTTGCTTTCATTTTGATTGAAATCATGGAAAATACGAGTTTTCATCCAGTCAACTATCTCGTGGTCTTTTTCCTTTTCGCTCAAAACACGTCTTTTTAATTAGTGGATTTTCTAAAAGTGGCTTCCTTGAAATTGAATTCATTACCTTCATTCAAATACAACGCTTTTACTCACCTTTTGACGCTCTGAAGTGGTATTGTTACCGAATTCATCACAGGGAGTAATAAAAAGATCAGTGAGTTCATTTACGAATATGAAAGGTGAAGCATGATTAGTGTGTGAATTTTTAATGACCAATATATTAATGAGGATTACTTACAGTCCACGCTGACTTTGATCCTTTTACTGACAGTTGGAGGCACACCATTACTGGCTATACATAAATACGCCCCCATGTCTAGTCTGGATATTTTCGTAAGTTCAATTTTTTCTCCTTCCCATTCGTTAACTGGAACAAATAGATTTAAATTATTGAAAATACTTACCATATTAAAAGTAACGAAATCAGTCACATCATACTTTAAGATTTGACTAATAGTAGCAAATATAGTTTGTCCATTTTCAATCAAATCATTGGTGATATAATAGAATTACTTTGAATTGTTGATACAAATTTTAAATTGACAAATATTCTAACTAAAACTGATAAAGTTTGTGTCTTGAGATGTATTAGAAACGTAGGCTTTAACTAGAAAATTGTCACATGGATTTGCAAAATTTTCTATAGGTACTTAGCTAAAAAGTAATAGGTACCTCTCAGAACTTTGGCGTGGAAATATAAAGCAATTAAAACATAAAAACTTTTTTAAAATCATCATAAAATAGTCGATATTAGTAAAGTTTTAATGTATTTGTATATATATGTAAATATTCGTCAATAAAAATGCAATTTCAGCAGCAACGAGTTTTCGCATATATTTTGATTTCAGTCTAGTGCGATTTTGAAACAAAGTAAAATAACATCTGTGGGGATAAGTTACTTCAGAGGGAGTAAATAGGTTTCAAAAAAGGGAAAACAATAATCGAAATAGTAAGAAACAAGAAACAGAGCAATGAGAACATGCCCAACGGCAGCCATGGAAGTAATTCTCAACTTCACCCCTCTACATATGGTGGTGGAAATGGTTGCAGATTGAACAAGATACAGACTAAGTAGAGAGGGAATCATTAAAAAAAATCACCTCATCAAGAAATAGGTGAAGCCGAAAGAAAGAGAAGATCTGACCATTGGAAAGATCTAGTAGGGCTTAGACAATCAAAGATTCTTCTAGGTAGCTACAACCTGTTGAGATCAAATGAATGCATAAGTCAAACCAAAACTGCGGTAAGAGTTTTAACAGGGATCCAAACGGGACATTGTCACATAATATAGTATAAAAGCAAATTATAAATCTAGTGAAGATGAAGAACAACAGGAAGATAAGCGAAAACAATAGATGCAAACTGAATTGATAAACTCTCGATCTGTACGCTAAATGCTAATATCAAAAACATATCTAAAACATTAAGAATAAAGTCCTAGAACTCCGTAACTTATGCAATACTTGAATATCCTACAATTAATCCAAACAAAAACAATTTTTTCAGAGAATTATATGTCAAACATTAAACGCCAACAAAGAAATTTGATATGCACTTCGGCAAAAAACTGACTAGTGTCTCGCCTCAATTTTAAGACTCGACTATAATAGACAGTCTTATTGTGTCCTTTAGTATTCATATCCAAGATCTAAGAAATGTATTACGTCAAATAAATTTTATAACAAATAAAACAACAAAACCATTTAATAGAATAATTATTTTTCGACATCTTGGTTAAGCTCATACTGAATATAAGCATTACTTTACGGACGCACTGTATAAGAAAAAATCTATAAAGGCTTACCTTGAAGTGTCTTATTTATGGTAATTTTGGAATTATCGTCTCTCTTCCATTTAACGCTAGGTGTAGGAAATCCGGTAGCTTTACAAGTTAACGTCTCGTTGGCGCCTTCTCTCACAATTACATCGCCGCTGCTCAAAGAGTCATCTATATTTGGAGGCACTGGAAAAGATATTTTGAATCAAATAGACAATAATCAGATGCGAAATATTTCATTGAGAAGTGCGAATACCAACAAATACAAAATGTGTTGACGAAGAGAAATCTGGTGCTAAGAATATAACAATTTTCTTATCGCTTCTTGAGATTAGAGAGTGGATCTCATCAAAGTTAGATTAACAAATAAAGGCAATTCGTCAATACAGTCTTTTTTTTGTGTCTCTAAACATTATCGATTTTTAACAGTATATTATAAGAATATTCCTTTGTATAGTGATCGGCTGACCAAATAAAAAATAGGAACGGGTAATGTCCTTCAATCGAGTAACGCATTAAAGGACCTCTTGATTACGGTCGTATTTCTTCTCTGGGGGTCAAGAGCTTTCATTAAGAACCCCTCCAATACGGTTAAATATAAGCTATTGTCAGAGTTCCAAATCCGAAATTTCCAATAGAGTCTTAATCATTGCTTTACTGCATGCAATTTATTTTTCTTTAAACGAGTATCTGACTTGATTTTTCTGTCAAAGAAAAGCAGATAAAAATTTCTTTAACGCCAAAAAATGAAAGTGAAACATGTAGCCTTTGATAAAAATTGTCAGTATGATATTAATCATATGTTTTTGGTACAAACTCCTGGGACACCCTATATAATAATCTGCTAGGTGTGGTACCCTATGATTCTGCTGTGCAATTTGCAAGGTTTCTTCTTCTTCCAAGCATTTTATTGAATGCTCTTTTGACAGCATTTTGACAGTGTTGTTAAAAGATCCAAAAATGCGCATATATAATAAATACTGGTACTTGAATTTGTGTATTTTTATAATGAGTACATCTGAGCTCTGTTCACGTGTAGCGTAGTTGCGGGGATTAATGAAGAAACTTTGACCTCCTGCTCTAAGACAATCATTATTATTCCACGGAGCAATCCGAATGTTCAGATGCTACAAACTTTTTTAACTATCAGAATTCATTAAGAATTTTCCAATTGATAAAAGTAAGTTGTTTCCACGTTTCATTTTGGGCAGAGTTGTCTACGTCTTAAACATATTAATCAGAAGATCAATACACAAAACGAAATATAAGAGAAACTTCATTTTTATTTGGATTTCATACCGCTTAAAATGAAATTGAATGAAAACTTTGCAGGGTAATAGGCAAATAGTGAATTTACACAATGTTTCTTTCATTAATCTTCTGAAGAGTTAGTTACAGTGAGATATTATTCTTTTGATACCTGATTTCTTGTATTGCTTTTTATGTTCCAGCAATTTACCAAGAGCATGCTCAAACATGGTTAGTATAGGAGAAAAAGGATCTAATTAACATAGTCCATCTGTTTAATTTGCATATAATTACCACGGTATGGCGATTCAATGAATTTTAATGCTCATATTAATTCAAAAATTAAACAGAAATGTCTGTTTTTATATAATAACCGGTCGGAAGGATATTGTATCTGTTAACTATTTCATTTACATGTAAATTTGATCGGTTTAGTCACACGGATTTTTGCGTTTTCAGCTCTATACATCCAAGGTTATTGTTTATTACGTTTACAGTGGTTTTACATTGATAATTTGCACAAAGTTTGAAACAATGAAGAATTTTTGACTTGCTTGTCGTGGGTTGAAATATTTTCTCGAAAAAATGATTTTGACTTTTCCATTTTAATTATACTATCTCGATATAATTCAAGTATAATTGAAGAGTATGAAAAAATCGGTTAATTATTGATATGTCTGGATGGAAGAACATTTTAAACACACAGATTAATTTGATAAAAAACTAACTCGTAATAATGTATTCTTTGCAGCCATACAATACTCATGACTTCGATTTTCAAAATTTACATCGAATATCTACTCATTTTCGGGAATAGCGTATACGTAAAAGACTCCCTATTGCAAGAGAACAGAAAAAAATACGAGGGGACTGATAAGAAGAAAGAAAAAGAGCTATAAATTTTTTATCTGATTACAATTGCGTACTTTTAAGAAGTCCCAATGTATTAGCCGTTTCAGTTCAGATCGAACCTATCGATAGTAGCTTTTTTTATTTAAATGTAAATGAATTCTCGATCTGAATTAAATGAATGACAAAGAGAAAAACACATTTGGATAACATTTCACAGGTTTCCATTTCAGAATAAATAAGTTTAAACTGAAAGGTACGATTACATTTTTGTGCACATGAGTTTTTACAATTTTGGTTTTCCTATCAGAACTTTGTCATGTAATGAAGGGTTTTTAAAATTGAATTTGAAAACGTTTAGTAGTTACACAATAACCACTCAAGTTTACATGTCTTGATTTAATCAATCTAAATGAGATAATAAATTAAATTTAATTAAGAAATTTTTCAGGATCAACTCGCTGCTAGATCAAAGTTATTTTACTGCTTAATTGTATTGACAGGTGTGAAAAGTTTGAATTGAACTTGTTCGTGTAAAGCGGGTTAAAATCGAGTCCAAAGATGTCGGCTGTAATCACACATACATCATACATACGTATAGTGGTGAAGCTAATAAAAACAGGTCCTTGCTACAGCTTATATATTAATTTAATAACTTCAGCATTTTATACTACACATAAAAAGGCAGTTAGATTAAGGCAAGTTAACCGCATATACGATGGTATAAAGCAAGTAGTAATCTGCAGCGCCTCAATGAAACTTTGTTTAAACACTAAGGCCCGTTTCACAAACGACCGATGATCAGGACAGACGGTCGGTACTAGTCATTGGTGGATATGTATCGTTCACATGTACGCGTATCATCGGTCAACCGTTGGAAAACGCGCGGGCATCGGTCTGGCCCGTAGCTTGTGCTGATCATCGGTTGCTAGCCGAGCAATACGATAAACAGAGATATTCACAATGCAAGCGTATCATCAGTGGCCGTTTTGATGCGGTGTTGTTTGTGTCTGATTATTTATTTTCCGAATGGAGTATATATGGATGAATTTTCAAAATACTTTACCTGAGTGCTACACATAATCTTTCCACCGAAGAAATTGAAGCTCTAATACAACTTGAAAATTTTAAATAATTTTTTAACTTTTGTTGCACTTCGTCAAATGAAGAAATTGACATTCTAAAGTACATAAAGAATTTTCGTGGATCTTCTCCTAAATTTGAATACAGGGTGACGAAAACCCCTTTTATTGGTCTTTGTAAACATAAAGGATGAGCCCAAGTCCTCCTGGAGCATCGTTTCTTCTTTTGCACACACAACGTGACAACAGCGCGATGCTCTGTACTTCTCAAATACATGTTGACGACTGAAATGTGAAAACAATATTTTCGACCGATGATCGGTGCCGACCGATCATCAGCACCGAAGATCGGTCCTTTGTGAAACGGGCCTAATCCTTCAAAAAGTTGTGTGATCTATCTAGCAATCTGCGTCTACTTATTAATTCAACCCCAGCATTTTCGAATCAACAAATATCAAATTGAGTTTTTGTTAAGGACCTCGAATTAATTAAACACTAACTTACAGCTTCAGCTTTACAAATCCGACAGTTATCAAACATTTTCATAGCACTTACGGTTGATGTAAATAATTTAGAATAAGTGATGTATAGGTACGTGAGTCTTGAAATAATCCCGGTCTTATTCGTTACTTGAGCTAAGAAAAAAGTTTAAATACACCGGAGAATTAACGAGAAACGAAATTAATAATTTAATAATTCAAAATATCAACTTTAGGGATAACCTGACAGACTCTTATGTTTTCCTTTCAGCTGGTTCTCTCTCTGTCTTCATTAGAGCATACGAGCTACTTCTTGGGAATTTTAGAGACTCAAAAAATTTGTTCTAGTTATATTTTGGAAGATATTAATACAGTTTTTACGAACAATTAAGATGATTAATTTTTTTTAATCCCTTGATGTTTCTTTTGAGTATTTTTGAAAAAATAAAAAAAGAACTTGGTCTTATGGGTAAATATTAATAAGATCATCAGCCACGATGAGTGTAGTGCCTGTACCTGGTGAATACTATCACCGTCAGGGGTCATCAGTGCTTATAAAAACCTATTAAGATACATAAATTTAGGGATATCTTAGAGACCATAACGACTACGGTGGCTTTGTAATCGACACGAAAATCCTTCACCATAAAACCGCGGAAAATTGACTGGGGCTAACAAAAAACATTAGAATGGGAAAAGATTGTGGATCTGGTGCAGGAATATAAAATGCAGTTTGGAAAAAACTCAGACAGACATTTTATCTCAATCAAATGTTTACTTCACTGTTTACTGTTTACAAATTGGTTACTTTTAATGAAATGCTACCCTCAAAGGCACTTATGTTTAATTTACCGCACAATGCCGTAAAAATCTTCTGATTTTTAGACCAACAACACAGTCACAGCTATTAGAGCTTACACGACAGGCTCTCAGTGCGCCACCCAAACAATTAATTCGCCATAGGAAGCGCCACGGGTCAGATGCCTATCTATTATCTATGATGTGTACTATTTGATTATGCGGTATTTATCGACCATTAGCGACGCCATTGTGAATATATGCGTATGGGTTTAAATCAAGAATTGTTGCCAGTTAAAAATGAAATTTAAATGGAACAATTTTAGTTCTGCATGTCACAATGTTTTAACCAATTAAAATAAATATAAACGATTGACTGGACTCAAGATTTTTAATAAACTGTAACATTAACTATCATCGAGTAATTTATCGCAATAAGCTTTCTGGTTCCTCGAAATCAAGAGGGATATGGTGTTTCGTAATCGGGATCGGGATATCCAACATTCAACATAATGGTAATGATTTAGGAAGGGTGGTTGGAAACTCGTAGAGGGACCGCTATTTCAGAGAGTGTAAGGTGAAGCCATGGCCGAAGCCATTACCTGGTCAATTACATTGAATGGAATTGAGGTTTTGGAACTGAAGTTATAATTGAAATCTGTGGCATGGCTGAAATTCCCTTAAATCTCGTAATTGTCAGTCTTTTGTTGTGTTCTGAAACGCTATCTTTCTAATATAATCGCTAGGAGATTGTTACTATGATAATAACTGTCCAATATTGAATTAAACAAAGCCTTTTATTTGGTTTTAATTATAGAACAAAATAAAATAGAAATTTGAGAGTGAATATTTTTACATTGATTTTTCTAATAAACAAAAAATTACTATGCAATGAATATTTTTGTTAAAGATATAAATATGAATTTGTATTCGTTTTTGTTCAACGTCAAAGAGAAAAGTATAAACTCGGATAATGTGTAATCTGGCAAATCCTAACAGACGGTACTGTTTAAAGTCGAGGCAAAAATAAATTGCAAAAGTGAGCATCTACAATTTAAAGCAACTTTGCGAATTGGATTGTTACAATCATGTTGCGAAACTCACGAATATAATCCTTGGGATAGGTTGTCCGAAGCTGGAATTGCTGTAATTTTACGATGTTTTTACATGACTTTTAAATTTTTACTATCCAAGATTTACTTCCAGGATTTTCGTTCGAAATCTAACAATATTTCAACAAAAAAACACCGCGATTTTAAAATAAATCTGCATTTTTGTTTGTACCCAGAGAAGTAATTATTTCTTGGCAAAACGTATAGAAATTTAGTTACTAATTTCTATGGCTGCTTTAACTATAAGAAAATGGAGAATATATATTCACTTAACGTGGATGAACTCTTTTACTTAAAATAATACCATTTCTACTCAAGTTTATCGTAATAAATCAAATGATGTCTTAGACGTTTGTAATAAACATGCATAGCCAATAATTTCCTTCGCTTTAGTTCTTGAATATAAGTAGTGGAAATCTAAACAAGTTTTACTGTTTCCAGAAATTAGACTCATAAAATATTATTTTCTCCAGGCAGGTGAATCAGATAAAAACAAATCAGATTTCTAGTCATAAAAGTATTTTTATGTCGGAAATACATTGTTATATTTTTCAACAGAAACTATCCAACCAATATTCTTAGTAGTTTTCAAAATACATTTTTCTAAGATCCATAAATATGTTTAAGGCTACAATAAATATTAACACCCCACAAAACCCACAAAAGTTATCGCATCACTGGTATTTTACGATATTTTTAATACGTAATTTCAGTTTTTTGGGACAATCAATATAGTATATGTATCAAATTAATAAATATTTTTGGTTTCTTATCATGAGCAAAAAATTGTCACATTTAAAAAGTCAGCATGTCTGCGGCATTCTTAATTCCAGATAATTAACGTATTAAATATGTCTTGGATGCTGGAAGAACGAAGAAGTGCTGAAGAAGCTGGAGAATAAACTAGGGGAAGTGGGAGAATATGGTGGAGGTAATATTGAGGAGGGAGAAGGAAAGGATAGAGGTTAGGCCTTAGACTATTAAACACCTAAGGGTTGGGCGTAGTGGAGAGCATGTTTGGGGGAGAGAAGAACTTGATATGGCATGAGAGATAGGAGTGATAGAAGAGTGAAGATGATGGAGAGTGTGTGAGACTTGGAGATTGCTTTGTAGATCTTTCTCCAACTATCTGTCCAATACATTTTGCCTATTCGTACTAAATTTATAATCTGATGTAATAAAATGAAATTAATGTCGCGTATAAAGAATCTACAATGAATTCTATATCAAATAAGTTATTTAACGACAACGTTAAAGTAAGAAGTGATTCTGCATTTCATTGTAGATAATAAGGCAATAAAAAATAAAAAACGATTGTATTACATAAACGCCTTTGAGCAAAATAGAAATAATTTTTGCTTTGTCAAATTACTGAAACATTCAAGTTTTTTTGTTTGTAAACAAAGCATCGTTTAAGGTCTTGTTAATTGCAAGTAATTATGGTTATAATGAATTTCGGTTCAAAAATTAATGCATCTGGACGTAAACATCCTTGTTTCCTAGTCTGTTCTTTTAAAAGAATTTGCTTTTCATAACTCGGGAAAAAACGGCAGTCTTAGAATTTGAACAATCAAAATGTAAATTACCCACATATTCTCAGCCAATTACAGATCTCTTTGTCTCGAGCATTTCGACTCATTTTATGGAACATTTTCAAGTTACTGCAAGAGTTTTATTGATAACTGTTTATGAATTTTAAAAATATATCAAAAATTGTATTGTTTGCAGTATTTAACTCGATCTGAAAATCGAATCAGCTTAATAAAATGAGTTTAATTCGATATATTTTACCAAATATTTTTCTTGAGATGGCAAGTATTTCGGTTATTAACATCTTTTTTTGTTCTTTGTTTCCAAAATACAAACCCTATTTCTGTTTTCTTAGATCTTATACATTTTAAATTTAAGACAACTAAATGTTTATTCCTTATCTATTTAGTAATTCCAACGGCATATCCTACCAAACAATAATGTAATCAATGTTTACAAACCTGTAATTCAGCCAATCACTCTAACGAGCTAGCAGCTTTTTATCCCACATTCTAAAACTTTTCCATATGTTAGGAGCTGTGAAAAAAGTTTGTTACCTCAGACAACTTGAAGCTACTAATCAGTTTGCACTCTATTTGGTAATAATTAGTTGAATAATCGAAGTATTATTTGCATTGAAGTTAAAATATTCAAAATATGGATTATTCATACACATTTTTTCTATCCCTTGCAAAATAAAATTTTTCCGAAATAATTTAGGTATTTATGCCAGCGAATAAACCAATGAAAACATTTTTAAAAGAGTATTTTCAGGAATCGACTTCAGTAACTCGTCTCGAAGATGTAATTTGACTATTGGAAAGATTAAAAAACTGGCTGTTCGTAAGGTTTGTTTTTGGCCAGAAGTGTAAACAAAGATACTATTGGCACACATGTCAGTAAAAGTGTGGGGTCTTTCTATACAGCTTTTTTAGAAGTGTCAAGTTCATTGCTCGGTATTTTTGTTCATTGTAAAAATCTGAAGAGATATTTTCGATGAACTGACAAAATGAAGTAGGTACCTTTAAAGAAACTAAATAACAAAACAAACTCCGCATTAGTATAGGGAATTACCAACTTATAAAAAAAATTAAATCCCTTTGGGAGGTATTTTTGATATACTTATTCTTTGTTCACAAAATTTTTAATATTAAACCCACTTTAATTAACTTCATACATGTCATTTAAATAAAAAGTTAGTCGCCATTTATACAGTCATCAAAAACGCTATTCTCAATAAGAAGCGGCAGAGCTGAAGCAGATTTAAGAGTAATGAATTAGGAGTTGGGTGAAAAACCACGAAATTTCAAGTTGGCCCATTAATTCCCTAATTAACAACTGTGACCCCATAACTTTTGATTCATCTGTTCCTGCAGATTTTCGGAATTAATGTTATTAGAATTATTAATTGTTATCGTTTTTAACTATGCAAATATCTTCACAAGTTTTACCAGTTTTTTTTCAATACTCGGCTTTGAATAGTACCGAGTTTTAGTTGCAAATTTATAGATATAGTCATATCAGCATTTAATAAAATGGAATTGACAATGAAATTTTATACAACCTCGCACTGTACAATTTATAAGCATTTTTATTACCATCAGACCTTCCGGAAAACAATTTAGACAGCCCGGAAAAAGACGGATTTTTTTGTACCCGTTAGTGAAATTCAAATTACGCCGGATCTCCGAGTTGTGGTTTGATTTTCACCTCAACTTTCAGACTTTTTCCGTCGAAAACAATTTCCTATCACAAAACCATTCCCAAGAACAAATTGTACAGACAAAATAATAAGAAAACTGTACAGGATGGATCGAATTTATGATAAAATAACCCAATTTTGAATGCCTCATATGATAAGGAGAAATTTGGAACATCCATTCTATCACCAAAAAGTGTGACAAGACCTTGTGATTGGGAATCATGAGCATATTTCTACGCTTCAAATTCAAATTATGTACATCAGTTCTGAATGTAATTCAGTATAAGTATACCAATAAAATATTCTATAGACATCTGAAAAACAAAGACAATAAATATAAAGTATCAATCACGTATTATATCGATAGTATTTTTGGTATTTGATTATAACTTCCTACTTCAGCACTTATTTTTATTTTTGTTTTTCTAAAGACAAATAAATCGTATATCTGACCCGATGTAACTTTGTCAGAACTTCGGCTATTCTTTAGGCACAATAAAGTTTAATTTCTATCTATTTTATAAATAACAGTAGCTGGAGAAAAACATTTGAAACATTCTTTTATTGAAGAGATTAAAATGTCAACTCACCAACTACATGCAGGAATCCAAATTGGGTTTTGGCCGTGACAGTATTGATTTGACACATGTAGCGACCTTTATCTTCTTCTTCGACATTGTTAATATGTAGAAACCAAGTTCTATGTTTGTCGTGTGTCACGCTTATACGGGGATTCCTAGTTATCACGTGGTTGTGCACTGTTAAAATGGCAGATTGCTCGAAGTGCATCCAAGCTACCTGCAACAATCAAAAATATTATTATTTTCATCAAAATAAGTGAATTTGGTTTTATTTAAAAAAAATTCGCTTTGACATACAAAAAAATACTAGAAATGATATCAAAGATTTTAACATTTCGAGTCATGAATTATAAGAAATTGCAGATGTAATTACATTCTCTCAAAAGCACTTAACTTTACAGTAAATACTCATTTTTTATGAATAAAGCTCAATTGACACTTTAATGATTTATGAAGTCTCGTTTATCTCAGTTCGCGAAAATAAACATTTTGTCAATAGCTTGGTAGTAAGTGAAAAGCTAGAAACGCAAATTTGCTATAAAATAAATAACAGTGATATTTGAAGACTATTGTTAGTTGAACAAGAACGTAGACAGTCTTTCTCAGATTAATAAAAGCCAAACAGCCAATTGAGGACGATCTTATAGGTAGAACAATACATTAGCAACAGTATTCTGAACGTTTTATTACTTTGTAATAAAATATCAGTAAATACTCTCCCGAAAACATCCCTATTAACATCAACATGATTCTTACATTGATATTTTAACTGAACAAAAAGTTATTAATCTTAATTTCATCAGCAAGTTGAGATTTTCTATTTTTGTACCATTAATCATTTCTATTCGAGAAAATTTTTATCTTTTACAACTGCTGCTGGTAAAAAATGGTATAGAAACTTTCATCTTAAAATAGACAAACGTTGATTACAATAAAAACATTTGAACTTCCTAACGAGCCAACTTTGAGGGAGGACTTTTCCTTGATTCACAAGCTGTTCAACTATCGACTGGTTTTCTTAGCTCTCATATACACTTGTAAGACGAAATTCACGTTATCGATTCCTACACTGTTAAAAAATTAATCTTAAAAATCAATTTGTGATTCCAAAAAGAATAACGACATGCCAATGCATAATAAACATTAATCTCTGTATATTTTTGGAATATTCTTTATCCTTTTGTTATTTATTTTGTGTAATAACATATTGGCTGCTTTAACAAGCTGTCAATCTCAGATTAATTACAGAGTTAAGATATAATACAAGTTTTTGTCAATTATATATTATTATATTCAGTAATCCATTTTAGCTGATGTCAATGTTTCCACAGTTTTTTCTTTCAACTTTTAACTCTTAACCTTTTTGTGTTTTGTTATGAACAATACTTGATAAACTGACCAATCATGATATAAATAATTCAACAAATTTCCATTCCTCTTAATTAAAAAATACTTCATCAATAATATTAAACCATGAATCAAGCGTTTCCACGTCATAGTACATAATTTATTGTGTAATTTGGGTACAACATGCAAATAATAATTTCCACAGAGCATAGATTATGTTTTCTAAAGCGGTCTGATTAACGACAGCAACCTGTTGACTGCAATTGATGGGTAGTTTGTAAAAACAATAAAATGAAGTTGTTAATGAAGCGCAATCAAATCGATATTTATCATATTAAAAATGATTCGATTTTAAAAGCGTCCAAAGAACATATTTTGACAAATCTTATAGGTAATATATATATAATATATACCCAGAAGAATCTTTGATTGTCTAAGCCCTACTAGATCTTTCCAATGGACAGATCTTCTCTTTCTTTCGGCTTCACCTATTTCTGAAAATATTACATTGGGGCTGATTCCGCAAAAGGGTTCAGGCCCCCAGAAAGATATTTCAGTCCCCCTCTTTGCTAGTTCATCTGCTATTTCATTTCCTTCTAATCCAGTGTGTCCTGGAATCCATAGTAAGGTAACTATATTGTTCTCGCCTAGTTCACTGAGTTATCCTAGGCATTCCCACACCATTTTGGATCTGATTACACAAGAGCTCAGTGCTTAATGGCTGCTTGACTATCTGTCATTATGATAATCCTTTTTCCTCTGTATCCTTTATCAATATTGAACTGGGTGCACTTTATTATGGCGTGGATTTCTGTTTGAAAGATACTTGGGGTTTTGTTTTCAGAATGTTTGGTTCCTAGTCCGAACACTCCTATCCCAGCTCCTCCTATTGCTTTTGAGCCATCTGTGTACCATTGAAAAGCATTCTTTCCAACTCTGGTAATGGTATTTGCATCCCATTCCTTCTTGTTACTTAATTCCGTAACGAATTTCTTCGAAATAGTGACAATTATTTTGATATTAACTGCATCTATCCTTAAAAACGTTTTAATCAATTTAAAATGTGACATATAGATATATATGTTATGTGTTCACGAGACCAATGAAATTATGTTTAATGAAATGGAAATTCTTTGTACAGCGAAGCCATAGTTTAAAATAGTTTTCAAATATATTTGTTTGTAGCGAGTACCTAATTCATTTCTCTGCATTTGCTCGACATTTCGCCGTCGGTCACAAAAACCGGGAAAACAAAGCTTCCTTATTCGCGTTTTCTGAGCGTGTAAAAGAGGCTAAGTGGTAAACAAGGTAGTAAATTTTCCTTTACGTTTATATTGATGCGGTCGATTCGACCATTGGACTTTTCTACTGTGACATAACATTAACAACTTTTAGGGGTGATAATACTGTTTAAAGCATTTACAAAAACACATACAGGGTGATTGAATATATGAGAACAAGATATAGATTAAGCAGAGAGGGAATTATTGAACACACCAAAGATCTAATGGGTCTTTAGACAATCAAAGACTTTTCTAGATGCCCTATTGAGACCAAATGAATGCATAAGTCAAAGTATAGGGATCTTAACGAGGCATTTTCGCTTGAATGGGTCCCTGAAAAAGCTATAAATAGTGGAGGAAGAATAGTGTAGATTTTGTGGCATGGAAGAAGAAACATCCATCCACATACTCTCTAACTGCACAGCACATCTTAGGTCACAGCACCTGGGAGATTACTGGATAGAAGAGGAACATCTACCTAAGTTAAAGTCTGCAGATATCTTAAATTTTTTCCAGGAAATAGAGCTAAAGGAGATATTAGACTCTGAGAGTAAAGGGACACAATAGACCCTTTGGGTCTCAATGAAGGTCACCCCAATTTACATATTACATGCGTACATCCATGTAACAAACATACACATAAGTGAAAAGAAGTTTTTCCTTTCTTTAATCATGTTTTAGATGGAAGATTCGAGCTGTAATTCTCCTAATTCTATAATTTCAATGAAAATGACGCATGTTGATTAAATGAAATATTCCTTAGCAGTAAAATGTGACAATAGATGTAAGAAATTTGAAATTCAAAATGTCACGAAAAGTTTCTCTGGAATTCATGTAAAATTCAATGAGCTGCAGAGAGTAAAATTTGTATTCGAGTTTCGAATAAAACCATAAATTATCTTCTAGAGTGTAATAAAAAGATTTTATCGGAACAAATCCACGAATACACTTTGGCTAGTACGTTATCAAAATGTATATAAGAAACTGGTCGATTAAAAAAAGTTACTTCTAAAATTTTGTTGACTATACGTTCAATCGATTTTCGATATCTTGACATTACTAACCATTTTGCGTTTTTCTTGAGCTGATACAAAGGCTCTGATGTGCTTGGTTAATGTCAATATAATTCTACTCTCCCCAAACCAGTTGCCTTTTCTAAGTCCTACTTGCTGATCACACTGTCTTAAATTACATTTCCAAAACTTATGTTTGCCAAAATATTGTTTCATGTTGTGGAAATTGGTAGATTTTCGTTTTTTGATAAAATATTTCGCTTTTGGACAAATAAAATTGCATCTTGTTCTGTTTTTGACTGAAAAATGGCTTCAAAAATCCGTGCGGGTGCTTTATTGACGCATGAGAGCAGAGCATGCTGCAGTGGTGCTAATACGAAAGCATCAGTTAATATGGATGAAGATTCTATTATGCATGGAATCATAAAAAACTACTTCCGAAGCCAATAGAACTTTGTGGGAAGAAAGAAAACCAGTCACCTGTTAATTCATTTTTGTTTTATACTTGAATGTAGTGTGAAAAAATTATATCAACAATGAAGAATTTTATTAATTTTTCAGACAAACAGGGAATTAACTTAGTAAGCATTCTTCTCTGTAATTTAACGACATTTCTACTACTTCTACAAATTTATTACAATCCGGTGTACTTTTTAAAGCTACTAGAGATAAACGAAGACATTTATTTACTTACTACACACAACGAAAAACGTACGTTATATTAATAAAAAAAAACATCAACACAATGATTTTTTACATCAATTTTGCTCCGATGCTCGAAATCATTACCACAATGCTTTTAAAATATTACTCAATGTACGAGGACGTAATATTAATGCTTAGCGAACATTGATTTCAATCAGCAACGTTTCATGTAAAAATATTGATATTAATGACTTTGACATGGTTTAATGTCCTAGTACATCGATTCTATGTCTAGTGAACATCAATTGATTAATAAAATAGGAATCAATCGATTATTGAAAAACATTAACTAATCACCTAATGTGTATTAATTGATAATCTGTAAGCATTATCACAATGGAAAAAAGTATCAATACGGAATGGATCAAAATAAACATCTACTTTGGTAAAATAAAATCCTTTGGTAATTTAGAATCCTCACATATGTTTATTTAAAATTAAAAATATAAACTTTACTTACTATCTAAAAAGCTACATAATTTGTCATTTTAAGGAAATGAAGAGGTAGGTATATATTTCTTTGATACTTGTTACGTCTTCACCAATTCTTGTTAGTTCTTTGGCGTTTTCCTGTTATATATTTTTTCACTGTTTTGCCTATAGGAATAACATACTATGCAATGCTCACAACACTGCTGCATGGCGTCCATCTGCATATAAAATCAATTAGGTATATCATCCATATAATCATTCCATATTTATAGTATAAGCTACCAACTGTCATCTGGTTGGACGGATATTAGTTTTGCAGAAAACTGAAAATATAGAATTAAAATTAGTATTATCAAAGCTGGTTATATATATCACTTACTTTCATTCACGCCTTGGCTTAGTTTTTGTAATAAATGCATAATAGTTTTATCCTCAAATTTTCATTGGATATTTTTCCACAGCTTTGTTCACAGCCAATCACCAAGCCATCGGAATTTTCAAAGGCACTAGAGAAATCCATGTTTATCTGGAATTATAATGAAGAATGAACTAAAATAAGTTTAAAAAAATTAACATTTGTCTCACCAATTTTTAAATCCTGAATGTTAATTATAAAAAAAAAACATTCTTCTAAAATGGCTGTAGTAGATTCTAAAGATTTATAATTTCTTCCAATCTGTGTTTGCTGCAGGCTTTTCAGTACCCAGTAGTCAAATTCTTCGGAACTTAAATTGAAAAATTTAAGTGATCTATTTTTTTCCTCAGCGTCTTCTCCTAGAACTAAAATATAATAAATTGCTTATAGTTTACTATTTATAGTAGGTACGGCTTATTCGAGAGACAATAATAATAATTTTCTAACTTACTTGTCTATAGGTAGGATAGTTTTCCTAGAAAAATTTGGAATTGCACCTTTTTTTGTTTTTTCACTTGTATTTATAGGTTTATTATTACCGCACTTTTGTGATTGACGGAATATATTAACAAATTAACTAGGACTAAATATTATAATGCATATTATCATGACGCGAGGACTAGGACTGGGAGGCGATGTCGTTCTTTCCACGTGAATTTAGCGGGAATCGAGCAAATGTTTAGGTGGTGGGAGACAACAAGACGTAATATTAATGTATTTGGACATTAGCTCAACGTATTTAATCATCAAGCTATGATTTTTTGTATTATTTAATAAGTTTGGGCATTATATTAATGGTAGAGGTACATTAATTGATGTCTATAGGCATTATTGTAATGATTTTTTATTATTGACCCATACATTTTAAAGTATTGATCTATAGGCACTGACATTATTTTGTCTCATTGTGCAATGATTAACTTATGTCCTCTAGGTGATTGGTTTAATGTAAATTATCCTTGTATTGATGTAAAATATCATTATCTTGATGTATTTGACACCAAAATAATTAAATTCTTGCATTAGTTTAATGACCAAGCATACATTGTGATAATCCAAAAAATTATTATCTAATGTTTTTTGAGCGTTATCATAATCATTTCATTACATAAATACTATGAAAAGGGCATTATCGTAATGATTTTACAGTTGATGATCGTGGGACATTAATATCACGTACGATATTTTTTTCTGTGTAAGACATGTAACTTGTCTAAATGCGGATTTGCCGGTTGAGAATAAAATATGGTTCCATAATCTAAAATTGCTTCAATATATTATCCATATAGAAGCTAGGATGTATGAGGATGTGATCAACAATTTATAAGACTTACGACTTATAATGTGTTTAGATAATATTCTGTTTCATATAAAATAAATAATGCTACTTTTTTGAACGATAAATATGTAGTATGCTTTCAGCTTAAATTAATAATACATACATTTATTGGAATGTATTGATTGACAGACATTTGGAAATAGTGGATATATCAAGCAGATGATCTAATAATTATGACTGGGAAAGAGAAGAATGTACAATAGAATATGGAAATATGGAGCACGGTATCTGAAGAATTTAGAATTACAATTAATCGAAGTAAAACCAAAGGATCGAAACAAAAACATTTAAATATACAATAAAAATTGAAAATTTAGAAAATATGAATGCTTGGGAGTAGAAATAGAAGAAAATGGAACGCAGGAAGTCGATGAAAATATAAATTCATCTTCATCTATATGTATTATTGTTGAAAGTGAATACAGTGTGGAACAGTAAAATGATTCGATTACGAATAAATGAGGAAAAATGTGAAACAGTGGCCAATTAAACGCAGCTTCCTGATCTAGATATTTATGTACAAATCGCTATGATTGGTTATGGATCCAACACTCGGGCAAAAATGGAAGTTTCTTGCTTATTTCACGAAAAATTTCCAAATTTGCCTGTATTACAAGGAACAATTAGCAAAATAGAAAAGATATTAACATTTTCGTTGCATACAAACTTTGTTGTTTTCATTCTTGAATTTTATTCCAACTTTAAGTGTTAATTTGTGCATTTAATTATTAGAAGTTTCTTTTAAAATTATACATACTTTATACGGAAAAGTTAAGGCAGCTGAAAGCATTTATAATAAAAGAAATAATTATTCAGCTTGGGGATACGATGCAGACCACGTGGAATATTAATGGAACCAAAAAAACTGGACAAAAAATGGATGTATAAATATCAACAATATTTATGATTTTTTTTAGATTTAACAACCCTCATGTATTAGCTGGAAGCTTATTATAATGTGAGTAATGAAGACAGTTGTTATCGTGAAATTTCCTAGTTGTTTTTATTGTATAAGTTGGGTAAAACTGAAAAATATTTGACTTTAGGCCACCGCTGACGTTGTAGATTTTTTAACATTTTAACTCTTTGTCCTGAAAAACATTTTTATTAAAAGACTATTAATAATACAATTACAAATGATACAACGGTACTTCAGACACAAAACATTTTTGAAGCTCCTAAAATACTTTCCAGTCATATGATTTCAAGCAGTAATTTCCATGATAAAGTTGCAGGAGTGCCAGACAGAGATATACGTTACCATTGTTGTCGTTCCTAATATTTGTTTTTACTTCCCTTAATTGGTTTAATTGTGTTAATACGTTCAACAGACAAGAGTTTCTGTAATAAAATGGACGTGTACATAAAAAAGAATCCAATTAGTTTAAAGGCAGTTTGGGTATACATGAAAATATTTATCACAATAATAGCAAAACCAAAGTTAAATGATTAAAGAGATAACTGAATTATTGACTAGAAAATTAATCAACAGATTTTGGACACGGAGAAGTCGTTTTTGAAATATTTATGAGTACCTCCCCTGATGTTTAATGTACTTTGAACGTACTTTGCTGCTTCGATGGACTAAGTACAAAAAACTTTACAGCTTTGTATAAGAAACAATTTCTTTGTGGTTAGTTCTATTTGCGAAAGGAATATGTTTATTATAATTTGGAAATCGTTGGAAAACGACGGAAGGAAGTAATCAAATGCTTTCCTGTTTGATAGTCACAAATGATTTCGAGTTACTATAAGATCCTTCCGATAAACTTGAATTGCAATACGAATCATTTCCTGAAGGTGCTTCTATTTAATCCCAAATGAATGGATTACGCCATTTCTGAAAAGTGGCTATTTGATTTGGCGCACTTGTCTAAGAAATCTACTCAAAAAGGTATACGATGATTGTGAAACAAGTTCTATTGGTTAGTGTCTCGGTTAAGGTTGAGATTATTCAACTAAGAGTTTACCACCGATTGTTAAAGTCAAACAATTCATGTATTAAAACATATCGGCAATAAATTTAAGTTTTTTCGTAGGTTTACATAAAATTCCTAATTGTATAAGCATAAAATAAGATTTAAGATTCAGGAAAGATAAATTTATGTTGAGAAAGAATCCTTCGATGAACCATACAGAAATTTACATTTTTTTCCATATTTCTTAAGAAAGTTTGTAGCTGAAAGAGATTCATTACATGCACAAGGATAAAATTAACAGGGCTGGACAGCCATGGGTGTTAAAACAAAATTTGGACAATTTATTTTATGTAAATAATGTTTACAGTACTTATCAAAGCATAACTCTTGTGGAAAAACTTAAAAACAGAACTACATTATGATCTTATCAATATAGGCACATCCATTTTAGTATCTGTATCAGTATGTGATCGTGTGCGATTTTTTTCATTCGAATTATAGCGCATATGAAACCATACGGCACCATATTCGACTTGGTTGATATATCTTTTGACAGCTGTCTCGTATTTTATCAATAATTGGTTTTCGATTCAAAATATCGATTGTTACTGCAAAAATACAACTACAGCGACACGGTCACGCCCATCCAGTGCTGTTGTTTGCTTCTGTTAACTTGTAAATATGTGCCAATGGTACTATATTGGACAATATTAAAAATACTGATGGGCTCGTACAACGCTGAAAGAATACAAGCAGGGAATATAATTTATCCATAATAACGCATGTCGAATAACTAATTAAAATTTGAGCAAACGAGGTCGAAGTCTTCTCTCTTGTACATATCCGTTCGGGGTAAAGCACATTACCAACACCCGGTGTTACATCGTTCCACGGCGTTTCTACACACAATAATGCTCTGCCCGAGAACATCTATTCAATTTTACTTTATAAAGAATAAGGGCTACACGCTACACAACACGTTGTAATGCTTTTTCATAAATTGAATATTGGCTTCGATTTAAGTCTGGATTGTGATTGTTCGCATACTACAACAAAAATTTGCATATTATAGTACTTAAAATATTTCCCGAGCGATGCTTTTAATTGATTAGTTGAATTCGGGATTAAAACGAAAGATGTGTTATAGGTAAATTACGGAACATTCTGGAAGAATGAGGAAAGCCACAAGCGAATATTCACGCTGTGAACATTTTTTATCAAAAACCACTTCAAAAATCATATAAAGGGCTATAGAGGTTAGTTTAGGTTTCAGTGCAACTTACGCTAGAACAGCAGCAGTCAATATCACAAATTTCTGGTGCAGTGTCTGAGCTAGACGGATAAGACTACTTATAGTCTGTTTTATTCCTGGGAATTACATTCTCAAATTATTCATTAAATAACATCGATATAAAAACATAGAGTAACGTTTTCAAAAAAAATATTCATCTTAAACGCCGACATTAGTCAATAGGTACGTTTGAAATACAGTTATAAGTAATCTCATCAGTTACATTTTTTTGAACATCAACAAAGAACCCGCGAAAAATATGTAGCTTCCAGTTGTTATAAATCTCACAGTTTTTACTTAAAAAAAATGTATTATAATTCGAAAGAAGTTTATAAGTTTGTGGTTTATGCGGTGCCGTATAGAAAAAAATGAATAAAATTCATGAGCATTGCTTTAAAATCAAACGGCAATGAGTGCGGCAGAGACAAGAAAATTTTAGACTTAGAGGGGAAATGTGAAAATTATTCATTGAGGTGTGGAATTTCAGAGCACGTGAAAGACCCTTCATTATTCCCGTTATCATTTGTCAAAAAATAAAAAAGTAAATTTGATGAAGCCTTTGATTTCCAATATTTCATGATGGCTCCTTTAATATAAATGATTAATGGCAACGACTTAATAGGAAGGATGGAATTGAGTGGAAAATAAAAATTTTCCAAGGAACAAAGCCAAACGATCAATTTTGTAATTTACTCATTCTTGCAAAGTCCCTGCCTGATACTACGTGACACAGGGATCATACTCACGTTTAGTCTCCGTTACTTTTGGAAACTTTTTATAACCTGACTTTACCACAAAACATCGCGTGGGGAAACTAGTAGATGATATAACACCTTCCATATTGGTAGTCCTTCCATATTGGTAGTCCTTCATCCTTATTATTATTAATATTTTTTTTACAGACTACTTACCAAAATATTATCCTGGGACCCTTCAGTATTTTTAATTTTTTTTCAACATATCTCGATATTTAGATGCTGCTTAAATTATTGAACAAAGAAGATAAAGATGGAACAGAAGCTTTGGCAGTTTTGATAATAATAAAAATCAAAAATTGTTTCGTCAAAAAAATAGTTGGGGCACTCTTTTCTTCGCAGAAAATTGCTGCAATATTGTATGAGAAGGTAGTGTAATGAAATGATTATTACCTAATAATTTTGACTTTAACAATACCTTTCGATTTAAAAAATATTTACTGTCTTTTCAAGCTGTTGAATTTTCACTAACAAACAAGAATTGAATGTATTTTTATGGTGCATTATATTTTATTTATAATATTCTCCACCTATCGGAAAATAATGTTATTAAAATTTGTACTTTAGTTCCACTAGGCAGAAATGTTTATCGATAACCTAAGGCCCGTTTCACAAACGACCGATGATCAGGACAGACGGTCGGTACTAGTCATTGGTGGATATGTATCGTTCACATGTACGCGTATCATCGGTCAACCGTTGGAAAACGCGCGGGCATCGGTCTGGCCCGTGGCTTGTGCTGATCATCGGTTGCTAGCCGAGCAATACGATAAACAGAGATATTCACAATGCAAGCGTATCATCAGTGGCCGTTTTGATGCGGTGTTGTTTGTGTCTGATTATTTATTTTCCGAATGGAGTATATATGGATGAATTTTCAAAATACTTTACCTGAGTGCTACACATAATCTTTCCACCGAAGAAATTGAAGCTCTAATACAACTTGAAAATTTTAAATAATTTTTTAACTTTTGTTGCACTTCGTCAAATGAAGAAATTGACATTCTAAAGTACATAAAGAATTTTCGTGGATCTTCTCCTAAATTTGAATACAGGGTGACGAAAACCCCTTTTATTGGTCTTTGTAAACATAAAGGATGAGCCCAAGTCCTCCTGGAGCATCGTTTCTTCTTTTGCACACACAACGTGACAACAGCGCGATGCTCTGTACTTCTCAAATACATGTTGACGACTGAAATGTGAAAACAATATTTTCGACCGATGATCGGTGCCGACCGATCATCAGCACCGAAGATCGGTCCTTTGTGAAACGGGCCTAAGTAGTGTATCCCCTCCCACGGAGATGTCAGCAGCTGCTTACTTGCTATAATATGCCGACGTATGCTTAGGTTCTTTTAACAAAATGCAACAGCCTAGCGCCAGTACGTTAGGATCACAGGTGCTGTTGACCTGTTCGGACATAAGATACCTCTGAAGTTACTTCAAGTATTTTATGCTTATGGCAGAGACTTGCGTTTGCTACAGTTAAATCTGAGCACCTAGGCAATGAAGGACGCTGTTGATTCCTGTTTGGTCATTAGCGTCGCGCTTTAACATAACAAGGGTGGATAAACCATAAAGGGGTATGGTGGATCTACTCCTTCTCTCGAAAGCTGTACATATTGATAGAAGTTGAGAAGACAAGCCGTGCTAACGTTTATCAGCCGTTCGCCTTGCGATTAGCAGATTAATAATAATAATAATAATAATAATATATATTTCAGAAAATGCTACTTTACAAAAAAATTATAATTGTTAACACAGAATGAAATGACGTCACAACTGTAACATTTACAGTGAAGTTAGTCTAAATTTGCATGTAAATAATCTTGGATACAATATGGCTCAATGTCAACCAAAAGTTTTTTAATTTCCTTCTTGAATTTATTGCTGGATGTTAAGGTTTTTATTCGTAATGGTAATTTATTGTAAAATTTGATTGACGCATATATTGGAGATTTTTCAGTTATGGTTAATCGGTGATGTGGATAGATTAAATTATTTCTCCTGGTGTTATAGCAGTGTGTCACACAGCATGCCTCAAATATTTCTTTATTTTTAAAAAGGTACATTAAACATTCAAATATGTATAGTCCATACAAGGTGAGTATTTCATTCGCTTTAAATATGGATCTGCAAGAATCCTTAAATTTCATGCAGTTTATTATGAAGACCAGTGAGTGTGGTCATAATACTTTTTATAATAATCCAAACAAAATAGATTAAAATTTTATTTTATCAGGTGTATGGCCTGGTCAAAGCTGCCACCAAGCATATTTTTATGTACATAGAACTCTTGTTTTATCAGTTTTATATTTGGTCCACCATGTATAAAAATTTGTGTGTGCACGGTGTGCAAAATAAAATATTCTTTGACAAATAAATATAAAATATAAGAAGAATATTAAGACCACTCTAAATAAGGTTTGGGTGAATTTTAACTGAAGCTGTACTATAAAATTGGGAATACCTTGTGTCACCTTGTATACAAATATTTGTGTACACGGTCTTTGACAATTAAATATAAAATAGAATAATGTAAAGACAACTCAAAATGAGGTTTTTTTAATGTATGTGTAAAATACTACCTTGAAGGGATACAAAATTGGCTGAATTATACCTGAAGCTGTACAATTGGGCCACCATGTATACTTATTTTTGTCTACATGGTGTGCAAAATAAAATATTATAAAATATTATTCGATAATTAAATATAAATTAATGA
This sequence comes from Galerucella nymphaeae, assembly GCA_963978555.1. Lineage (NCBI taxonomy): Eukaryota > Metazoa > Arthropoda > Insecta > Coleoptera > Chrysomelidae > Galerucella > Galerucella nymphaeae. Next base: position 5,327,405 of record OZ021704.1, read on the forward strand.
AAAAAGTTTTGAGAAATTGGAAGTATTATTATTTATTTATTTATTTATCAGTTCATAAATTTCGAAATTTTCGAAAATCCACAAATATATAACACGACTAATATGATAGATAGAACGTTCCAGTCTTCGGCAATCGATTCAGCGGAAAATGTTTTCGACATAATGCTCAAAATTCGTCTGGAGAGGTTTTTTGGAACGCTTCAAGGTAATGTTTTACACATATATTAAAAAATAAACTTATTTAGAGTTGTCTGAACATTCTTCTAATATTTTATTTTGCACACCGTGTACACAAAAATATGTATACATAGAAAACGAGGTCTATCTACCGTAAAAATGATGTATATAAAATTAAATTACGAAAATAATAAATCTGCAAGAGCCACAGCTAGGCAGCTTTAGGTAAAATACACCCAATTTTGTAATGTTTCAATATTTTACACATATCTTAAAAAAAATCTTATTTATAGTTGTCTTAACATTCTTCTAAAATATTTTATATTTATTTGTCAAAGAATCTTTTATTTTGCGCTCAATGTACATATATCTGTTATCTGTATTACAGTTTGAGCTCCTTCCATTACTTTATATTTAATTTCAAATAATATTTTATTTTGAGTACTATGTACATTAAAATATGCTTGGTGGAAGCTTTGACCAGGCCATACACCTGATAAAATAAGATTTTAACCTATTATGTTTAGATTAGTTCAAAAAGTATTGTGACCACACTGGTCTTCATAACCTGTTAATCGCAATCGCGAATGGCTGATAAACGTTTAGCACGGTTTGTCTTCTCAACTTCTCTCAATATGTACAGCTCTCAAGAGAAGGAGTAGAACTACCACACCCCTTTGGTTTATCCACCCATGTTATGTATTGTGGCAACGCTAATGACCATACGGAATCAATAGCGTCCTTCAGTGCTCCGCACTTCAGATTTAACTGAAGCAGAACGATGATATACTTGAAGTAACTTCAGAGGTATAATGTGTCTGAACGCGTCAAGCGCACTGGTGATCCTGGCTCACTGGTGCTAGGTTGCTGCGTTTTGTTAGAATTTTGTTAGCAATCGCGATAAGTAAGTAACTGCTGACATCTTCGAGGGAGGGGATAGACTACTTAGGTTATCGATAAAACTTTCTGTCTAGTGGAACTTAAGTACAAATTTTAGTAACCTCATTTTCCCGATAGGTGGAGAATATTATAAATAATATATAATGTTCCATAAAAATATATTCAATTTTTGTTTGTTGGTGAAAATTCAACAACTTGAAAAGACAGTAGATATTTTTTAAATCGAGAGATGACACGTTGGTATTGTTAAAGTTAAAATTATTAAGTAATAATTCACACTACCTTCTTATACAATATTGCAGCAATTTTCTGCGAAGAAAATTTTATTCACTGGTGTTTACTATAAGTAAACTACATTTTTTTACTAGTTTTGTTAACCACTATCTTTTTTATAAATTTAATTCAACGTTTCGTTAGCGTTACACCTAAAGCTTTTGATGTAAATAAATATTAATAAAGTTATAATCATTATTGACAATAGTTGGTGTTTTAAATATGATGAAGAGTTTCAAGAAAATTACTGAACGCTAAATTTAATAATGTATAATGTTACACTGTAACGAACGAAGTTTTCAAAGCTTATTGTTAGATGATAACTAACAGTCTAAAATCTCTACCACGAGATATAATCCTTTCCACGAAAATCCTGACTAATATTAATATTTTTCTGTAGCTTTTTAGATCTATTGTGGTCCTCTGAATATAGAAATCATTCTTCAGCTCCAAGACCGAGTTGGTGATTTCGTTATAATAAGTTGAAAGTCAGAAGAAAACCTATAGTTAACAATTGCTTGGAAATTAGCTTACAAAATATATTATAAATAAATAAATTCAAACTCACCCTTTTTGCAATCTCTATAAATTGCAGTAGCATAAACCTGTGTCAAAAACATCGAACATGTTTTATTCTGGCGTTTCGTATTGATTGAGTAAATACAGCAAGTTGCACCCCTATATTAACAATGAAGTCCAGTGAGATAATCCATTTAATTACCATTGAAAATAGGCAAATAACATTAAAACTGAGTTTAAGCCTTTTACGTGTAGATATCTGATTCGACTCTTGAAATTCAACCTAATTTGATTACTAGGACCTTTTTGTCGGCGACACCTTTATTATAGAGTATCATGGAGCAGTTCTTTCGTGCTGATTGAACCGAAATAATTCAGTTTAAGTGATTGTGTTTGTTTAAGTGATGTTCCCAATTCGAATACGGACTAAATTGGATAAATATTATTTGGAAACTCCTGGATAGTTATAAAGTTTGAATTCGGATTTTTTTATACAAATTTCAATGTTATAGCCAAAGTGTACGAAATAAAAATTGCACAGAGCAGGAATTTGATGAAAAAAACATTATTGGAAAGAAGCATTCAACAATATTGGACCTAAATCCATGGTCAATATAAATGTATCAACTTATGTTCAAGAATAAATATCACGTTATGAAATTTATAGCTTTGATTGTGTAAAAGAAACGCTTGTTTTAAACTGTTGAAATGTTTGAATATAAGCCAAGAGAACAGTAATAAAATTGTCGACAACGCTGTGAGCCGGAGTGACTGAAATCCATACAATTAGTTTGTGTGGACCCTTAATCACCCAAAACCTAACCGCTTCTTGGTGTTTGCTGAGTTTACTTAGCGCTCAACTTTTGTAATCTGTTTAATACCAGAATATTGCAATTCTTAGCACGTACGTTCTCTTATCGCAGCCCATGCGAATATATGAACTTCCACTTATGAATTATTTTGCTGTAAATCCTATAACGCCTGTAGTCGTCGAATAGTCGGGACCGAATTGTCTTATTCATATCAACTTTGAGAAATTGTAGTTTCTTACTGCCTTAGGGAACCGAAAGGGGATTTCAAAATTTTTTCTTAGCAGAATCAGAAATATTATCAATGGAAATAGATGCTTTTGTTTGTAAATAACATAAGAAAATCTTCAAAATAACGTAATTGGATAAGAAAACTGATAATTTTCTCTGGAAGTTGTGCAATAAAGGTGAGGTTAGGTGACTGCAGGTATTTCAACTGACTGGGTGTCCTAATAGATCAATCCATGGGTGCACACCTGTGTAGACAATGGAGAAAATATTTTCTATATTAAGCCCACTATTTTCTGTTTCCAAGCCTGAAGAAATGTTTAGGCGATAAGAGATTTGGGTCGAGGAAGAAAGAAGCTTATTATGAAGAAAATTCATTTTTTGGAAGGAAAAAGAAAATTGGAAAAACCTCTAAACTAAACGTGCTCACTGCTCAGATAAAATGAAACTATGTCGATAAGAAAATGCTTGTTTTGGGAGAAACCTACACGCCTCGTATTCGAATATATTTGAAAACACATTTAATTTCGTGAACAATTAATTTACTCATGTAAAACGCATTGAAGTAATCGAATAATTTCCTCGAGCTTTTGTCGATAAAGAGAAGGCAATTAACAGTATGGTGATATTTTTTGCTTAATCTATTCAACACTCCAGATCCTCATCACATCACTATTGGTTTAAACTCACGGTGGTTTAACAGATAACTAGTAAGCCGAACGGACCTAGCTCGAGGCTTATAATCTAATAATATCAGTCCGTAATCAAGCACTTCCCTCTAAAACCCAATACTCTGGCTCCCCTCTTCGCACAATCAATGGCAGTATAAAATTTACCTCGACCGAGATCATCTGCTTTTTTTATATCTCTTTTATTAAAGATGGAAAGTAGCTCTAATTAAGACGCAAGCAAACACTTCTTACGAAGTAAAATGGATAAAAGTTTATTGAAGTTTAGGTATCATTGAAAACTTATCAAGCTGTTTATTTGCAAATAAAACAACTATTGAACGCCCAGTATATTTAAATATTGCGAGTGGGTGCTTCTTATATTGATATATTTTATCGTCGGGACCTGAATGAACGGGAAAAACAACGAAACGAAGTTTTTCCGAAGGAAAGTAGAATCTGTTTGTTTTTGTGATGGTTTTCTACCGCGTACGCTGGCTAAAATCACTAGAGGGTTAGGCCAAATTAAATAATGAAAATGCAACTTAACTTAGACTGAATGTTCCTAAAGAGCAACGGTTAACTTTTCAGATAAATATTAGTTCTACACGGAGTGGTTAAAAAGTGTTTAAATAAAAAAAAAATTAAATGAGTTTCTCGACAACAATTAACGTGAATAATGTTTGTAAATCTCAAGTCACCCGGTATGACAACAACAGAAACGAATATCTCAATTTTACTGCTGAGTATATTTGTATATTTTAGCGTTGAATGTGGAAAATGCTGAAAATTTGTCATATGTTTCCAGTCGAATAAATCTAAAGGATCTACTGTGCTTCCCCTATTCAGCGATCTCTTGAACGGCCGTTTTCGCATAAATGACGTTATTGTTATGAAAATCCAACAACTTGTCACTACCCAGTGGAATTACATTTTCTACTACCACAATGTGAACACTTGTAATACGTGTGTCTTATTCTGAAGCTTAATTACGTTTATTTTCGCGCTTCAGAGTATGTATAATAAAAGGCAAAGCACAATTTTACCCTAAACAAAAATAATTATTTATCAAATGAATAGTTTTTGTTTTGTTTTGTAGTAAATAAAAGCTTTGGCTCTGTGTTTTCATTAAATTATTTAGAAACACGAAACTCATCTAAATCACCTAAGGATTGTCTAGGCCATTCATAGTTATTACTTTCGTTTAAGGATATTTTCTAAAAAAAAATGTAAGTGCTTGGATAGTTTTCATGTAAACATGAAGGTGAAGGCTATTATTATTGACCGTTAGTTTAAATTGTTCGATTTCACTTTACACGTTATTCTGTACTTTTGAAATCCGGTCCTGATTTTTCAATTCCGTATCTTGTAAAAAGAAAGGAGAGTGGTATATACTAGTAGGTGATTCTTTAATAGTAGACAGAAAAGGCACACGGAGCATGATTGATTTGTTCTTGGACATCAAATTTGAATCAGATGTGGATACATAAATCACAAACGATCTTTCTTTCTCAATTCTTTGTCTATGCAAATTATTCTTTTCGCGTGACTTTTTTAAAACATCTGTCGGTCGCGTTTAATATGTTGGATAATTTGTAGGAGCTTGTTTCAATTGATAGATAATACATCTTCGTCAGTTTTTTAGAGAAATTTTCAAGTATAAAATATGGCTCATCTTTAATACTTCTATTGAACTGCAAACTACCCAAAAGAAATTGTTTGTTCATCAAACCACGTCTATTTTCAAAAGAATTTTATGCTATCGACGCACCTATTCTTCGATAAAATAAAAAAAATGTAGAATCTCATTTTATTCTGAAGCCGCATAGTTTCATTATTCAAAGGAGACTAAATATTTTTAGAACATAAACCATATTTCTTGAAAGATCTCAATGAAGAAAATAGATCGAATGTTTTGCCATAAAGTTACAAGTTTATATAGTTTTGTAAAATATTTTAAACATCTATAAAACGTTATTAATCTATCTCCACCATAATGTTCCGCAGAAAATATGAAAAAATTAATATTTGCTCACCTTGTACGTCCCTAAATTCTTCACAGAACATGCAAATTTGACGTTTCTACCTGCAGCAACAGTGATATTCTCAATGACGTCTGTAAATTCTGGTTCTTCCGCAATCACTGAAACAAGTACAGAATAATGAGAATATATTACATAATTGTGGTTGGAATAATAGTGGCTCAATCACTGACTCAATCTTGAGACGAGCTATTTGGTATAATAAAATTGATTGCCAAAAATGTTTATAAAATATCAAATGTTTTTTATTAAAATTTATAAGAATTAAGTGAGTAATACAGCTGGGTACCCAACTGACAATTACTGTATAGATTAAATTGTACAAAAAATATAAAAAGAATAGTCAGTACCATCACATTTGATCAACTAAAATGAATTTTTTCCACGGCTGGTCGTAGAGTTTTTTTGGGGTTCAACAGAGACCGTACAGTATGCTCGCTGTAATTAAAAACAATAATTGAATAACAAAACTGGAGCTAAAGTGGAATAATACAGAATACTCTCTACAGTGAAAATAAACTATAGTATTCTAATCATGAAAATACAGTCTATGATGTTTGTTCATGTTAGTTAATGCATGGCAAGCCAAAACCGGCTGCAATCTGAAATACGACCTAATTGTCTGCTGGACACATAGTACAGCTGTATCACTATACGGATTGTTGATATTTGAAAATATCCTTTTCGATCTACCACATCGTAACATTTATGGTAATTAATTGGCCACCGAAAACGGCAGTATTGTAAAATACCAAAAAGCCCCCATATTCGATCCAAATTTTGTTCTAGAAATACATACGAACGTAAAATAGTAGAACCTGTATGTGACAGACAGGCAGGGGAACACGGAGCCCTAAAAATACAAACTTGTATATTAATAATATTAAATAAAAAAATAAGGTTAAATAAAAAATAGTTATCTGGGATTTGAACTGCCTAGTTCTGAATGATAACAAGGTGTACGATGGTGAACAAATAACTCGTCGAGTGACACGTTCTCCATATTGAAAAGGACAAGCTCTCTGCGGATTTAAGGGTGGATATCCTTGTCAAATAATCTTCATGATGTGCCACCATCGCAAAAATATATTTAGAAAAACTTTAACATTGTGTATTCACCGCAGGTGTATTCATTGGCGTGCTCACGTGTTTAAACTGCAAAAAAATTACTCGAAGAGCTGGAAACTGGCCAAAAAGTATAAAATTTTATTTAATGTTGGTTATTTCATGTATACTATGTGTTCTATATTGTCAATTCACTCACAAACTATCAAAAACAATAAAACTTTGTGTGTGAGTGGATAGAAGTTAAAATTATGTATGAATTTTTGTAATTGATCAGTGAATAAAGTTTTGAACAATTATCTGTAATTATACCGATTCAGTGAAACTGCAGTGCATATTTATGGGTAAAATTGCAAAATTAACAACGTACTAACATCGGAAATTTGAAAAGCGTGTTCAATTATAGTAAAAATCTGGTTATTTCCATCTAATTACTCACTTGTTACATTATTAATGTGTGTGAGTTTATTATAACTATGAGTGCCATTAACTTGAAAGTCATACACGTGCGTAATAATATTTCTTGCACGGTTGGTTATTCTACTCCTCATTAGGTACCAAAAGGTGTTCAATAGCTATCATGTGCGACACCAAAATCGATACATACGTTCAGATATAATGTTCAATGAATTTTAAAGCTTGGGCTCGAACAGTGACAGCTGGAAAACAATATTAGAGTAGCTGATGCCTTTATTTCCAAAAAGTTTTAAATTTTTTTCAGAATTAATATTGATCTTTTTTATTTCATTCGAATCTATTATACACTAGATATATAGGTACATAATATGATAAAAGTTGCTACAATATATGAGAGTGAAAATTTGATTGTGCGAAAAAAGAACGAAACTAGAATAAACAACATAGAAATTAAACATCTAAGAAGAATTGCAGGGAAAACTAAATGGGATAGGATTAGCAATGACGTCGTTAGAGAGACAACTGAACAGGAACAGGTTCAAAAAACAAAGGAGTAGGCATAGAAGGAAATAGTTAGACGAAATACAAGAGATAGGTGTAGAAAGAAGAAATGAGAAGCCTAGCAAGAGACAGAAGGCAAGGAATGCATTCTGAAAGGGCAGAAGGAACTAGAAAAGAAGAAGAAGATATACTAGATACTGATGGAGAAATAAGGACCCCAACAAAATAATTGAAAAAAAAATTGGACAGTCTAATATTTGCACAAATTCAACAGCTAGAATTATTTTTCATTATTTTTAGCTCCTTCAAACAAGTAAATCCACTTTTCTTCTTACGAATGGATAGCATCATCTCCTTTCAAAGCAAGTTTAACTTGTAAAAAGCTTTCCCATTATCTTTCCCATTTCCCAATTATTACGTTAAGATTAAAAACTCGCTTTTAATACCCTAAATAGAAAAATCTAAAAACAAATAGCTTTCACTTGCGTAGTGGTTTCATTAAACCGGACAATTGTTTGTGTTTTATGTTTGACAAACTTTTCATCTTCAAGCCCGGTGGTGTCTCGACCACTCGTATAATTGCTATTTGCTATATAAATCCGATTAAAACATTTTCGGGTACTGAAACGGAATAGATCCTTTTTTTAAATTTTCACATCTTTGATAACGGAGAATAATTACTTTCACATAAAAGATATGATAATAAAACTTCAATAAATAAACAACCTTATGTTATAAAATCCGTGGGAAAACATAAATAAATTAGTTTCATTATTTTCACTTAAGCTTAAATTGTTGCGCCACTGTAGGGCTGTTTAACTTCCGATCAGGACCGTTAGCACAAATTATCATTAGTCGAGAAGAGCCTCTAGAATATTGAAAAGACTACAATAATATTGTAGACGTCCGGGCAAGTTCAGCGAAATTACAACCATAACAAAAACTTCAAACTAGACGAAAATATTTATACCATGTAATTTTCTCTTACGTATGTAGAAATAATATAGTGTGGAATAAAGAGAAGTGAAAATATTCAAATAATAATGTTTATAATAATTTCGTGAGCATTAGCAAGTCAAAAATATATCTGGTTCACACTATACGTAATGTTTTTTACATGATGGCACAGTCCGTCAGGATTTTGGTCATAAAAATTCACCTATTGCTTGGCTAGTGCTCTTTAGACGACTTTTGACGCTTTCAACATCATCCCCACAGATTTTCCCAATGGAATAATCCTTTGGGAATTTGCAAATATTTTGGTTCTTGTATACTTCAACTTCATAAATAGTTTTATACACCCAGAATATAATATTTACTAAGTTTGAGACATTTTTGGGTTATACAGTGCTTATACAAAACGTATACATGGTGAATTCTTTCTGCAAGTCTTGTTATTTGCTGACATGATACAATGCGCCGAAAACTGCGTAAAATAAAACAATACATTGATCGTATACTTCGTTTCAAGATATTTCGTTTTGAATTGTGTAATTGCGACTGTGTTAATATTTCCGTTTTGTGAAAAAACTATTTCTCTTTTCACTTACCCAGATATAAAATCAACACAGTTTCAGCAACGATCTTTAAAATTTCACCTGTCATAACCAGAGCTTCCTTCAACTTTAGTTTCCGTGCTTTTTTTTTAATACTGTTCAAGAAGTTTCAACTCATTACAAGTAATGGAAGCTTCTATTAACATTTTTACTTAAATCTCCTTCTTCTTTGTTTGATAAGCCAAAGGAAACAGAAAAAATTCATGATGTTAAAATGGTTGTTACAGTTAAAAACATAGGCCAACTATATTTTCCTGAAGGCCCTGCTTCTGGGTATGGATTAATGAAGAAACATTTCCATTAGGGACTCCTGCTGTATTTTTATCTGGGTTTTAAAACTCCGAGTCATGTTGAAACAATTCAGACGTGCTCGAAGTGAACTGATTGAATTTAATCTTGCAAAATGATGGGGCTTGAAAATGATGCTTTTTCAACATCTGCTTTTTTTACTCTAATGCATACAGGCTAAGCTCCAAACAAAAATATAAAAGAATTAAAATTTCAACACAAATATATAATTATTCATTGATATCTACAATTTCAATAATTTATCTCTAAAAGAAATCTGGTAAGAAAATTGCAAGTATAACCAATCAAAATAAAAACACTTGTCGACTAGGACGACGTTAGTGTCCGACCCTTCACTTTTTTGTGTTTGATGTGGGTCGAATGAAACAAGCAGCTTTACACAACAAGTGATCCTGACATCCCATTATCTGTTTCTTCCCATCATGTCAAAAATCATAAGACTTCCTAGATGGGTATTAATCCGAAACGAGACACATAACATTATCTACGACGAATCACACATGTCAGTCTCATCTCAGTTCCATTCCATCAAACAGTCTCATAAAATATATAACACGAACACGTCAATATGGACACCCTTCATGCAAAATTTCAAATGTCAAGCGACAGATTTTTTTAACGAGGTTTGCACCACAGGCCCCCTAAGTGTCAGGACCAAGATAGCCTCAGATGAAGGTCACGGAATATTTTAATAATATTAAAAGATACTGGTATCCTGATCATTGTATATTTTAGGTTGGTACAGCTGCTAAAGAGTTTGGACCATTTAACTAAACAAACAGACTGGACGCTACAATTAATTTACGTGCAAGGCTATGTGCCAGGGGCTAGATAAAGATAGACAGGGATTTGCATCTTTCTCTGCACTATGATCGGGAACAGGAACAGCTGTTTCCAGTATTTGAATTGAATAGATTAATTATTCTAATTATGCGAATAGCGTTTGTATTTTCGTTTTGTTAGTTTGTTTCTGATTTATAATGTTTTATGATACGCCTATGAAATTCTAAGGTGGGTGATTATTTAATTACTAATTATTATCTCAAATAAGTTATTTTTTATTTTAAATAGGATTTGGACAATCGGATCCCGATCCAGGATGAGCGAGAGCGGTCGAGTTGGCTTGCAAAGGATTCCAATTTATTCTACAAGAAGCCGCTCGGAATTCTGTAAAATTTATTTAAATTTCTTGCTATTTTTTCGGTTTTTAAATGTCCCGCTATTTTTTAAATACATTTTGTGTCAAATTGGCTTAGCAGCGTTGTTTTTTACTCCATTTTACGCGCAAGGAAATGTCAGGATCACCAGTACTATTACGATTAGTATAATGCAAAAAGTCACGTTCGTATCTACAGGAAACGAAATATTAGGACATTTTGAGTTAATTGGAGTCTCTGAAGTTTCCTAACGCAGCTATTACAATCGTTATTATTTTTATATACAGTGTAAAGAAGCCAAATGAAATAAATTTGATATCGAATAAAAAAGGACGTGTTGGGAAAATGCTTGGACACGAAGATTGGTATTTTTTAATGCGCATTTTTGAAAAATATATACATTATATGCCCTCTGAAAGTGGCCAAGACCAACTTCATAATTCTAATTCATATATAATGAAGATTTAGACAAATTGAATTGTTCACTATATTGATCTTCATCTATTATTTTCTCGTTAACATAATCGATTAGTTCAATGTATATGTATGTCCCGTGTAAAATTCGCTTTATTGGTCTCTTTTAATAAGTAATTTGAACATATATTTTTATAATCGTTTTCACCTTGAAATTGATTGAAATGGAAATACTGCGTAAAAAATAATGGTTATTCTTAGGGAAAATGATCTTCATCACTAAAACTGAAACCTTATAAGGCCATTATTTTCTGGAATTTCACAAAATATCTTTAGACAGCTTGGAAAAGGAAAGAGGAGATTGACGCGTCATGCAACAACTATAGGAAAATAGTGATATACTGAAAAGAAGATTAAAAAACATATACGAGGGTAGTTTGATAAGTTAGTGGTTTTCCGAGTTTGATCATCATCATCAAATGATTTAAGATAATTTCGTGCGACAAATATCTAAGCATCATTTCCCGAAACCAAGAAGAGGCTTGAAAAACACTTTCTTGTACTGCATATTCTCTAGATTAAGCTCTAGATTATTGCCCGATTCCAAGCATGAAAAAATGGCCAGGACAGAAACTCACCTTTATGTCACTATTTTAAATTGGTTTCAATACAAACAATGTAAATATTTTCACTTATAATTGCACGAGAGGTAAATTTGGATTGTTTAAGAAGAAACTGTAGCCTATAATAGTTTTTAGGTTGACAGTTTTTCGAGTCAAATTGCTAAAGGAAACAGTTTAGAAGTTGAACAACACAAATTTACCCGATATCAATACAAACATCGAGTGTAATTCGGCAGGACAATTCAATGATTCGGCTCATTGTTAGTGTTTAGAAATTCAATAAATTGTTGACAAACCGGTCAAACTATTTATTATGGTAACCAGCACTGCGATAAACCATGAAGTGCATTTATCGCTGTAAAAGTTTCAGCTAACTTTTGCCGCTGTCAAAGTGACAATTGCACTGTGGCATATGCGATTTTTTATACATGAGTTGAATTGTCACTAAAATAAAAAAGTGAATTATTGAAAAAAAATATCGAGAGTAAGATAATCTGTCGATTAAAGAAATATTGATTTATATGATAAACTAATCGATCTAAGACTGATAAATAAAAATAAGAAAGAAAATATCATCCACAAGTCCTCGGTCGGGTTGTCCCGAAGCCCGCAACCGGGAGTTTTGGGGATTAGCAGTCGAATCGTGAAGGATTGTTAAGTCAGCATACTTTTTCATTCTCTGGCATTACAAACTTGAAAGGAATACATTACGATCTTAAAACAATTTTATTGCTTCTTATCTATACACATTTCCGAGGCGGAAGTTTATCCTGCGTTTGTAACATTTTTCAACTTAACTTCTTTTGGTTTAAAAATCAACGTAGGCAGATATTTTTAACATTCCAAAGAAGCTTATAAATAAAATGTCAGTCAACTGTCAATAAACAGTATAATTTTTATTTTTAAGATTGTTAATTACAATTTTTTTGAAAAAATCAGGATAATGAGATATATTTCTACTTAAATACAAACCAATTTCAAAATACACCGTGCTGTCTGCAATACTTGAGATTACTTCCAATTCTCAGCTGGGAAATCTATTCAGGTAATTTGATTCATTGGCAAATCTGGGCTGTGATGAGGTTGAAATATGCATTTGTCGTGTCATGTGGAATAATCAATTTCGGAATTGGAAATCGAAATCGAGTGTGGCTTTCTACAACAACGTTGTATTATTCGTTACACCCAGACGTCTGATAATTTACCGCAAGCATTTGGTTGTCTATTAGAAACCCTCCTAAATTATACATTTTAGAAGCAACTGACTAACTGCAAATGCAAATCTACCATTGTACCGGGGAACATCTCCGCATCGCCAATTCTAATTCTCCTACGAATAGAGTTAAATTTTAATTTAAACTTTGTTCCATACATATAATATTTAATTTCCACAAACGGGTGGTTGAAACAATTATCATTATCAACAACTGGGGTGTTTTCTATCAAAAAAGGGCATATAAGAGTCGTCTGGAGGTTGATTTTTGATCCTAATTATTTTAAGCAATTTATAGGTACATTATGTTATGAATCCTCACATTATTAGGAGCATTTTTGTATTGAAATCACACTACCACTTCTACATAGCAGCAATTGCTTTAAAATCGACGAAAGCAACAGGGAAACTAATTCCTGTAAAGTCTGAAAATCGATACGAAAAGAAGTACGAACAGTTTTCTGAATAACACTTACAGAATTGTTTCTTTTGAGGTTCTATTGTATCAAAACTCAAAATTAACAATCCTGTAAGTGTTTCTTAGTCACATTTACCGGACTTAAAATGGAGTCAGTAACCTAAATCTACCAGATAGTAATAATTTTTACATCAAACATATGTTTACATTTAGTGGCCCACCCTTTTCAAGAAATAGTTGGTTTTAAATTCATGTGAACTATCCCTAGCATTTCTATTGATTCAACAACCACAAGCAAGATACTTTTTGACGAGAAATGATTCTCAAATGTAGATAAAATGTTTCATCTTTTTGATTGAAGGGCTGCAGACTAATGCGGCTCGATTTTGTCTTCTTCCCTAATTTGTACAAACAGAATACACTTAAGGCTGTTGGAGCATGTTAGTTTACAGTTTGAATTATTTATTTCAAAATTTTATTCGTATCGGTTCCATTCCGTCATAATTTGTTGTTTTATCCACAAAGTAATTGATAATTCCTTTTTTAAGGGAAAAACAGATCCACGAAAGAATTAACAGATACCTTAACCTTCTACATATATATGTTCCTCAAGCAATCCCCCAATTCATTCCCTCCCCTCCTCCATGGATAATAAAATTACCAATAAGTATGTGATACATCGTTGACAAGTTTTGATAAGATAGAAACAAACCATACCCTAATTAAGGAAGAATTCCATGAGAAAATATCTTATTTACAACAATGAACTAATATCTACACAGATGCCTCCAAAACGGATACTGGAGTTGGAGCAGCACTTGTAACTCCAAATGTGATAATCAAATTTAGACTACCTTATATTACAAGCATTCTAACTGGAGAACTTTATGCGATATTTCAAGTACTAGTCTATGCCAATAGAGAAAATGTAATACACTTGCTCATATAGCAACTAATTTATTGAACTCAATTGAAAGTTTGCTCCAGAAACTCTAATTATTTTTAAAGTACATATAATGACCCGGGACTGCAAAACACCATTTTAAAATACTTTTAACAACCCTTTTTTGCTATGCAATATTCTGGCTTATCTGTATTTAACATTTGAAATATTTTATATACTATGAATGCAACTCGGATATTAAAAAGCTTTATTAACATTTCACAGTATTTTCAAATATAAATATATTATTAATAAGCGTAATTCATTCAATAAAATTAAACATTCACATTTTTATCAGAATTACCATGGCACATCAATATAATTGTAATTAGTTTATATCCTCAAATAGTACATAACAGAATTTATGTTATAACCAAACACAATATTTGTTGAAGGATAAAGCGTAGATATTTTCCATGGAAAGTTATCATCGTGAAAAAAAACATTTTATTTGACGAATGATTGGATTGGAAATACTAGTCAATCAAATTAATGTAGTGATAAACAAGCTAGTATATAAGCTTAAGATTAACCTCAATCATTTTGTAAATGACGTGAATTTTATTCTCATTTTTTGAGCCGTCTGTGTACCATTGAATGGCATTCTTCCCAAGTCTGGTAATGGTATTTGGATCCCATTCCTTCTTGTTGCTCAATTCTGTATCGAATTTCTTCGAAAAGTTGTACTTTTTCATCATACCGTCTTCTGGCATGTCCCAGGTTGTGAGGACGTGGATTTTTTGATGATTCCCTCTCTACTTAGTCTGTTTGATACTCAAGTTAAATGAACGACTATTTGTAGTCAAAGAAAATATTGCATCTGACATATTTTCTTTTTGTCACTAAAATTTTTTAAAATCAAATCTCCAGAAATTATAATTTTAGTGTTACTCTCTGTAAGTGGTTAAGGTTGTAGAAAAACTATAGTGTAATGATCGTTTGTCACCAACAAACCAACAAACTATAGTGTACAGATCGCTTGTCACTAATAAACTCTTGCTCACAAAGATGATTATAAATTGCGTAATTATTTCCTCAATTAACACATTTTCTTAATTATCATTAAATTATTATCAAGATTTCATTTTGACTATGGAAGGCGTTGGAAATAAAGACAAACTTTACAAGAACTACCTATACAGGCTTTCTAGAAAGCAAACTTGACATTTGTGTTTAACTTTGTTTTGCCAACTTCACAGACATCTTGAATTATAGTAACTCTGAAATGGTTTTCTGATTGTATAGGTAGATGTGCTTAATAGATCACAACAGCAATTATCCAAAGCTTTCCTCGTCTCTTTCGTTATTCCGTTTGAAATAAGAAAATTTCGTGTTATTAATTATTCATTTCAAGACATTTGATTACTCTATAGATACAGAGGTGCCGACAAATTAACCAATATTTTCAATGAAAAATAACCGGGGATGTCAGTCATGTACAAAAATATCGTTTTAAGCGGAGAATTTTATCTTGTGGATCATTTTTCATGACTTTTTTGTGATGAATAGCATCCACTCTTTGTAATATTTATATGTATATGTACACGAACATTTTCTGTTATCTCACACGCGTTTCTATAACCAAGTTATCTTTTCCAGAGACTGATGAAAGTCTTAAATAAAATATTCCTTCTCACCCAAAACAGGTTCACATATATTAGTTTTGAAAATAAAGAATATTGTAAAACTTCTTATGATCATCCACCAAAATTTGAAATAATAATATATTTTTCTAATGGTTTTGATTGAATGAAAAGCGCTTGTGTACATGATAAGGAATCACACTGTATAAATATATCCTTATGAATCTTGGGATTCTGAATTATCAGAATTGTAAGAATCTATAAGAAAATTGGGCAACATTAGTATCCCGTCGCTCTCACCAAAATTTTAAACGTGTAGACATTAATTTATTATTATTTCATTTATTTAATTAAACAATTTCAAATGCAAATACTATGAATAAAGCTTTGTGATAAAAACTTAAACTATTTATTTAATATGTATGTATATGGGGTAACCTTCACTTAGACCTAAAAGATCTATTATGCTCCCTTACTTCTACTTAGTTTCTGAGGAGAGTCTCTGAAACTAGTAGCTCCTATAGTCCTATTTCCCGGAGGAATTTCGGGATATCTGCAGGCTTCAACTTAGGTAAATGTTCCTCTTCTATCCAGTAATCTCCCAGGTACTTTACTCTAGGATTCTGCAGTGCTGTGCAGTTGGAAAGTATGTGGATGGAGATTTCTTCTTCCATGCCACAATATCTGCATTATTCTTCCTCCACTATTTTGAGTTTATTCAGGTGCCCATTCAGGCGACAATGTCCCGTTAGGATCCCTGTTAAAACTCTTAGCGCATTTTTACTTTGACTTATGCTTTCATTTGATGCGTCAACAGGTTGTAGTCACCCAGAAGAATCTTTGATTTTCTAAGCCCTACTAGATCTTTCCAATAGTTGGATCTTCTCTTCCTTTCTGCTTCACTTATTTCTTCCAATATTACATTGGGACTGATTCCGCAAAAGGACTCTGGCCCCCAGAAAGGTATTTTAGTCCTCCTCTTTGCTAGTTCATCTGCTATTTCGTTTCATTCTATTCCAGTGTGTCCTGGAATCCATAGTAAGGTAAGTACATTGTTCTCGCCTAATTCATTTAGTTTGTTTGAGCATCTCCTCACCATTTTGGAACTGATTACACAAGAGCTCAATGCTTTAATGGCTGCTTGACTATCTGTCATTATGATAATCCTTTGTCCTCTGTATCCTTTATCAATATTGAACTAAGCGCACTTTCTTATGGCGTGGATTTCCGCTTGAAAGATACTTGGAGTTTTTCCCAAGCTTTCAGAGTGTTTGGTTCCTGGCCCGAACACTCTTATCCCAGTTCCTCCTATTGCTTTTGAGCCGTCTGTGTACCATTGAATGACATTCTTTCCAAGTCTGGTAATGGCATTCGGATCCCATTCCCAATCCCCATACCCATATTTATTCAATAACAGAGATTGGATCACAAAGCAACAAATACTTGTATACTAATTCAGTTAACTTGTTGTAGACCATTTACCACTAGCAAATTATGATTTTGTTTCGTGTTAAAGCGGCTTTATAACAACGTATCAACTGTCGTTTTTTACCGACAAAATAAAATGTAGCAACAAAAAAATTGAATTTATACGTGAAACAAATACACAAAGGAAAATATCATGATATTAAAATCAAAGTCAACTTGCAGCTATACAAAATTTACCCTCGTTCAAAACCAACAAATAAATTGTTTATTATTGTAAAAATTAACTGTTCCAGCCATATATACCAGGGCTGGAAGTAAAACTATTTTAACAGACCCTTCTCATTTCTCTACAACTTGTTTATTCTGTTTCAAGTTTTGTTATTCTAAATTTTTTGTTTATTTTTGACAGGTTTAAACAAATCAATCGGTATGTTTACCTAGGTAGGAGCAGTAATTTGCTCAAGTAAACAAATACAAACAAGTAAACTGTTCGCTAAATGCACCATTTGGTCAAAACAATCAATAATGTAAATTTAGTTTCTCTCTATGTGTAAATTGGTACCTTACAAAGACTATTAAAAGTAAATTTCATCAGAAATTTGTTCCACCTGTATGTTGGCAAAATAATTCTCGTTTGAGGAGGACGTTTATCATAATTTTATTCCCAATTAAACTCAGAATAAGATCAAATCGATTTGGAAGGTCGAGCTGGGTGTTGAGAAAATCCTCGTGTTAACGTGTGTAATCTTAGTGTGAAATTGCTAAATGGCGCAGCTCATTGTATAGACATAATGAATCTCTCCAGCGAGTGTGATATAACGTTTCCTAATAGAAAGGGATTCTAAATAATAAGGACGAAGGTAGGAATCAGTTATCCACCACATATTATAAGCTTTTTTTTCTCGTGATATTGATCAAAGTAAGCAGAAACCATTTTTTTTACTGATATGGAATAAAAAAAATACTAAGACACGATTTTTATTATTTCCCTACCACACGCCTCTGGAAATGTGAGCAGTTTACGAAATGCAAAATATTTTATACAAGTGTATAATTTTTTTAGGTTAAGTTGTGTCCCAAGTTATAGACAATTGATAATAAAAACTTCACATTCCATAACTCTATTATTTTATCCAAATTTTAGAAACCAACAAACAAATCCTTCTAAGCCAATACCTATTCCCTTTATCAATAAAAATTTTATTAAAAACATTAGCCTCTTAAAATATCTACAACTCTAAATACAGTAAACAATTCCATGTCGCCTGCAGTACACTAACCCAACCTAGCCAATTCTAAAAATTAAACATCCCTCTGTAGTTAGCAGTAGGTTATCTATGGTTGGCATTAATGCATTGCAAAGAAAAATCTAGTACCTAATCAAACATTCAATTGTTTATTTTGATTATTGACAACTGGGTGTGTCTCTATCTGTCTGTCAATATCAGCTTTAAGCTATTTTTAAATGCGATTATTTACGCAGCGCGACCAGCGTTCTAGCCTCGATTATCGCGCATCCACAGCTTTTAATTAAGCGCGTATTTATTCGCGATATTACCTTAAGCTTTCTTTTCTAAAATGTCGGGCTTTCGTGTTACCGGTGTGAAATGTAAGTGCCTTTCGATTATCGATATTTTAACGTTTTCGGATATTTTCTAATACTTTAATGTACTAATAACTGTAAAGTGATACGTGTAAAGTTGTTTTTAAATAAAATTATAAAACAACAAAGACTCTTGGTGTGAAGATTCTTCCTGGTTTTCAACGGTTGAGAAAGGTATGTTATAACATAATTTTTTTAATGTATAATACGTGTTGAAATCGTTTTGTGGTTTTAATTTACTTTTAATGAAAATTGCAAAGGAAATAATATTTAAATTCAGCATGAATATCTAAATTTTTAGGTAGGGTGCATATAGCGTCTCGTGAGCTTTGACCTTCAGAAGGTCAACGCTAGTCGCAAGTGATACATTTTGTATGATTATTAAAAGGGTAGCGCATTTTTTAGTGAAAGTGAAACCTTTTATGATCGTTAATAATAAAAAACTTGGTATAATTCTTAAAACACGTTAAAATCTACAGAGTGATAAATATATTTCGATCAACACCAAAAATGTGTGATGGTTTTTAAGTATTCCTTTGATAATTCTGTGCAACTTGGTATTAGATTCATCAAATGAGTTTAAGTTGATGCAGCTGGATAATCAACATAGGTGCAAGTTTTCGCAATAAAGTGAGAAATAAATAAAAATAACGTACTCAACGTAGTAATTTCTGAGTACATTATTTCAGTTGCATCGTACATAATATCTGGGTCGACTGGTGAGGTGAAATTTTAAACGGGACGTGTCTGTTAAGCTTACTGCAGTGCTACCACCTTACTTGATGTTCTCTTCTAGTGCAAAATTTTTTATTCTACATTTATTTACCATTTCCATAGCGGACGTGTGATACCACGCAATAATTATTTAAATTATTTTATTGTTAAACAAAATATCGTCTAATTGTATCTGAAGTTTTGCTTTTTCTTAGGAGCTTTTTTATAAAAATTATATTAATGAGAGTGACCGTTTTATGACAAAGGCCTTCAGCCTCCGGACTATATGCCCCGACAAACATTGACTTACGTTTTATCGAAAAACTAGACTCTGTTATCTTTGGTTAGGAGATCGGTGCAAGACCCTTTGTTTGAAGGTGTCTTAGTCTTACAATTTTTCGCATGAACATTTGTACTAGGGTAACTTGGGTTAGATCGAGTTATTTTTAGCCCCAGAATATGTGGTATGATTTATGACCTGCCTTTTTGTTACACCCTGTATTGGTGACATCTTCTTCTCTTAGTCTTATCATTATTATTTCACTGTTAATAATATACTTTTTATTGGTGTTCTTGGTAAATAAGAAGTTTTTTTAAAGCTGAATGACTCAATTGAACCCAAATAATAAATTTAAAAATAATGTTTTAGAAAATATTATCAGCCCGCTTAAAAATGCCGATGTACGTTCATATAGTAAGCAGAACGCGTTCATTTATTCTATGACATTTCTGGAAACCTGGAAACATAATACGAAATCACGAAAATCATTATTTTCCTACCGAATTTAAATACGGAATCCTAAATAAGATTACATCAAAAATTACAATTCACTTCACATAACCGCCGCAAGATTTTTGCAGTTTATGTTCATGTCATAATAAGAGTAAGAAAAAGTAGAGGTCTATTTCAGTGGAATAAAACAATTTAAAAATAAATAAAACATTATTTCATATGTCAACTTGAATATACAGGGTGTCGCATGACGAACTCAATAAATATATCTTTATACTGTATAGGTGACGTATTTGAAACTTAGATTTAATAATAGTTTGTACAACTAGTGCGCAAAGTGCCTCTTTCCCCACAAGCGAGTGGGAAAACTGATTTGCGCACAATATTTTTTCTACAACCACATTTATTAATGAAAGAAAAACAGTAGGGGAGCGAGGGGCTTGTTGTAACAGGGGTAAGTAGTAACAGGCCCTTTTCACTAGGATCTTAAACGCTATTATAGTATTTTTTTGACTCGATTTAACCTATAAACCGCGCCGCATCATGTTGCCATAGCCAATGTCCCGCCGGCCGGTGCATTGAGGGGAAGTGTGCACGTGCTTCATTTCTTCCAGATAATATAAAATTGTACTGTCGTGAAATTTCGGTTTGCGTATTTAATATTGACTAATTTCAAATTTTCTATATCTTATTTCCATCCAAATTTATCTATCTCTGATAATGTGTAACAGTTTTTATGATTGCTAAATTGTTTAAATACTTATCTTGATAAATTTTGAAAATCATACCAAAGGGTTAGTTGTAACAAAATCCCGGGGCTTGTTGTAACGTGTTACTACATGCCACCAAATGTTGATTCTTACATAAGTATAATACTTTGTTAGATAGCTATTAAGAAGAGATAATTACGAGCATACCTTGAATAATTTAATTACTTACTGTGATTTAAAAATGCCATGATGATTATAAGTAGTGTTTAACTAAATAAAACTGTTAATTACTTAATTTTTAATTGTTGATTACTAAAAAAATGTATTTGAGTTGATTTTTGATAAGAATTACGTAATACTTACTTTAGAAAGGTGTCAATTAAAAAAAAAACAAAGAATAAATAATTAGAGGTATTATTGTCGTTTTTTTTTGTCGTTACTACTTGCCCCGGTAGATGTTACAACTTGCCCCAAGCACGAGGTAAGTTGTAACACCGCACTTCTTCTAGAAAATAATTGATTGTAAAATAATGACCAATAGTTATGGTATTATTTTTACTTGATTTGGTAGAGGAAAAGTTACAGTATTCATCCATCCTTATTTATAAGAAATTTAATCAATAGATTTCAAGATATATTAGTTTTGATGAAAACTGTTACAAGCCCCTCGCTCCATTTATATAGTTTTTTTTGTTATTTTATTTAAACTTTAAACAGAAAGAGCGTACAATATGAAAATAAATAGAAAAATCAGTTGAATGTATAAATAATTGTAAAATTTGAACAATTTTTTTATCATTTGAATAGATGAAGCTTTTACTTGATGTAGATCCATACTGTATTATGAAATGAAACAATTTTAATTTGTTAAATAAAATCTTCATAATATTTAAACTTAAAATTGTGACGCGTTTCGCTAACACAGTAGCTTTATCAAACGAATGGAGGTATAATGAGACATTTTCAATTTATACAGTGCCTTAATACTAAATTATACGGATAGTAACAATAAAAGTATGATCTATTTACATGGAAATAAAATAAAAAAGGAAAAAATGTGTCTAAATATGGAATTAACTAAAGTATTCAACAAGTTCACCTGGAAACTCATTCACAACAATCCTACAGGAATCTTTCTTGGTAAAAAGGTTTAATAAGGGAGAATTGTTGATATCTATTTGGTCGTTAAGAAGATTATCCTAATATTTGTTTTGATTTATCTCCAGGGCTTCTAAAAGATTTAATTTGAAGGATTAGGTTCTATACGCAAAATTTCAAAATTGGTATCGGTAGTGTGTTGGTTTGCTAATAAATTACTTGAGTAGTTGGAATTTGATTTTTGGTTGTCATAGCTGTGTTCTGAAATTCTAGTTTCAAAATTCCTAAAAGTTATGCCTATATAAATTTTGTTACAGTTGTCATTACCACATATAAAATTGTTATCGGTTTTGAAGCAAATATTCAAGTCTAAAGTTTCAAAAAATGATTTGATTTTTAAGGATGGTATTCCAAAGTTGTTAAGCTTCTAAATTGGTTATTTTTGTTTTTATCAGAAGGAAATACTTATTCTAGAGTATGTTTTATGATATTGTCAGTTTTTTTTATCATTATTATATCATTATTATTTTGATCTTAATTCATAATTCCTAAAACAATGCTTAATAGGTAAATGTTTTTATAATTTATAAATTAAAATAAATTGTTATATCCCTAAATCTTCTCTTATATATTTGTTACTAATTATGTCTTTCCTATAGTAACTTCTATTCTATTTCAATGAATTGTGTCTTACTTCAATCGTATTTATACCTACAAAGTGTCCAATTAAGCATACTTTTCCAATCTTAGTTTTATAGGAAAAAGTTCTACATGGCCTAAAACTTGAAATAAAACCATCAGACATAAAATTTTTGAGTCTTTTGAGCTATTGTATTACAATTTGTGTATAATAAATAATTTAGGTATCTTCAGATTTTAAAATAAATCTTCTGGATAATCCAGTGCATTAATATGAATATATAATCCACTTCCCTGGCGGAAATTCTGCATCGGAAGGAAGTAAAAATATCGAGCTTTTAGAAGATTAAAGGGTAGATGTGAATTAAATTATTCAAATATTTAATTAATGATAATTTTGATTAAAATAGATGAACATAAAAATAAAAATCAAAGCAGAACACCTGATAATGCTCTGCAAGCACAGCAATAGGCATAAATTTAATTTCAAACCCTTCTAACTTCCTTATAAAAAGGTTTGCGAGATATCTGTTGAAATCTGCCGAAAGAAAGAGAAGATCTGACCATTGGAAAGATCTAGTAGGGCTTAGACAATCAAATATTCTTCTGGGCGACTACAACCTGTTGAGATCAAATTAATGCATAAGTCAAAGCAAAACTGCGCTAAGAGTTTTAACAGGGATCCTAACGGGACATTGTCGCCTGAATGGGCACCTGAAAAATCTCAAAATAGTGGAGGAAGAAGAGTGCAGATATTGTGGCATTGAAGAAGAAACCTCCATCCACATACTTTCCAACTGCACAGCACTCCAGAATCCTAGAGCACAGTATCTGGGAGATTACTGGATAGAAGAGGAACCTAAGCTGAAGCCTGCAGATGTCCTAACATTCCTCCGGGAAATAGGACTAAGGGAGTTACTAGTTTTAGAGACTCTCCTCAGAAACTAAGTAGAAGTAAGGGGGCACAATAGATCTCTTAGGTCTCAGTGAATGTTACTCGGGTCTATTTGGCGTTAGCATAAAGACGGTCCTGACCTTAGTTATGAATATTTAATATCTTTTTAACTAAAACAAAATGAGTGGAAAGGTATACAAGAAATATAATTATTCACATTACAAAGTTCAGAGGTTCTAGGTAAACACAGTAAAGCGGTTTGTAGTATACTGTCTACGGAATGGTTGTATAAAAGGCGCGTTTACGTTTAAGAGGAGCAGCATCAGCTTTGCACCCGCCGAATTCGGTATATTTCCTGTTAAACAACCAGGAACGTAAATCCGCTTTGAATTATCTATGTTGAGGCAGTAGACAATTCCAACAACTAACAGAAAATCTAATCAAATGGAAAGATCAAATACAATTTAAATCTTCGTCACATGCTGCTCAATCCGGTCCTAACTCAAAGAGCATATTCACTCGATATAATCAAAACACAAAATCTGCCATTGTTTCCTTTGATAATAACAACGTATATTTTAATATTTACCCAAAATAATTGAATTCATTAGATTTAGCGAGTTTTATGGTTTCCAAATTTGTATTGATACACTTTCCTGAGCGAGGATCAGTGAAGTTTCCTATTATGGAAATAACTACGTTGAGCATTTGATTAAAACTGAATATGTTATGCGATATCACTTCAAAACTTATACACTCGTTTGTGGTGTACAGGGTTTTTCATTATATATGGACCCTTCTATATCTCACTTATTATTTGAGGCAGATAAAAATGTTTCAAATAAGAGTTAAATGGTTATTAATGTTGTTTTTGAAATTCAACAAAAATATTATACAGGATGTCCCTGAAAAGAGAGTCAGGGCCAAAGTATTCTTTCTTAAATGGGACACCCTATATATTTTTATATTTTTAATTTGTTCACTTCAATACGAATTCAGCAATATATAATTGTTAACATATTCATTTAAAAATCCTTTTCTGTAGGATGAAAACCAACTATAAACACCGGTTAGACCATGAAAGCATTGTCATATTTGTCAAGTAGTTATTTGCACCATTATAAAACATTGTATTTGATAGTTTGGAAAATGCGGTATACAGATGATGAAAAGATTTAAAGTTTGGTGTCGAATATTCCAGAATAAAGTGGTTGGGCCAATATTTTTCAATTATAAGTTAACAGGAAGAACTTACCTAAACTGCATAATACCCAAAATAAGTGAAATACTACGAGATGAATTTACAGCTGACCAATTAAATACCATGATCTGATACCAAGATGGGGTCCCACCCTATAATGTATTAGAGGTGAGAAAACATCTCAACAATCAGTTTCCAGAGTGGATCGGAAATAATGGGACAATTCTATGGCCTCCTAATAGCCCTGGCCTAGCTCCCTTAAATTCTTTTTTGTGGGGGATGCTGAAGGATATATTTTGAACAATATTTATAGTTACATTTGGGCTTAACCTAACCTAGTTCAAGATTTTGTAAATAAATTTACCTAAGACCCCCCTTGCAATCAGTCAATAACACAGAGTCGGCGCTAATGTAATGACGTCTATTACGCACGGTGAAAATACAAAAGGAATACAAAATTAATTGAAAATAGCCACAAATGCCAGTGACGTGGAAAATGGGAGGAGAAAAATGACATATTTTTCCAGATCTACACCGCTGGATCAACAATTGACACATGTTTTTTTATCAAAATATGCCTTTTTACATTTAAAACCAACCTGCCAAATGTCAAATCAATTTATTCATCCATTTCAAAGTTATCAAATTAAAACATTTAAATTTTTATATCATTTTGTCCAATTTTACGAGAGGTATCCACATGCAAACGTTGTAAGTGTCATTTGAAAACACTCTGTATACACATAAATAATATTAGTGGTTCAACAAGACTCCCGCAGACCGGACGTTAATCGCAGATATTGAAATCCGGAGTTTCTTTTTCTATCGATTCCAAAACTTCTACTTCATTTGAGTTAAACTTGTCTTTATTCATGGAAAAAATGTATTTCCGGCGAAACTTAACTGGTAATCTCTCTACAGAGCCTCAAGGGCATCATACTTTCTTCATAATCTTTTATTCAGTATCATTTTGATACTGAAAGTGTTGCATTTCTTTTATGTTACATACTTTGGAAGATACAATAATAAAAATATTTTTCACTGGGTATGTGCAATTTGCCGCAGTCGTAAATGCATTTCCTTCATAACCAAAATACAAAAAAAAAATCCATATTATGCTTTTTGCATACAATACACCTTCGTGGTATTTATTAGAATATATTTGAGAAATTGTCCACGGAATAAACTCAGGTTGCCTATCGGAAAAACAATCAAATTTGTTTACCCATACATTTTTTACGTTGTAGTATTATAACACCAAAAATTCCTTTTTTTTCCATATGAATGAGCTAAAAACGTAGTTTTCATTGACTAAATTCAATAGCTCGATCATAGCATGATTGAGTGAATTTTATGAATGTAAATATTTGAACTATTATAACTCCATTAAAAATGATAAAGACTTTTACGGTTACCAGTTATATTCGTGTTGAATGGATAATATACATAAAACAGCTTTAAATCGGGGTATACGACTCACCATTGTTCGGTGTAAAAAAGTAAATTCATGATATTTTTGTATTGTTTACTGAACTAGAATTATTTATCCAACCACGCAAGAATTATAAGTTCGCATAATTGAAACGCAAAAACTGCTTTCTACTGCTCAAACGTGGATTAGACAACTGAAACATCTCTATATGACAGCCACTCCTAGGAATAAAATAGGCCCTTGTCTGTCTCCATCCATTTGAAATATATCCCAACATGGATCTGATCTTGAATATCTTTGAGGAGGCTTTGTTGTAGCAGGGCCTAGAAAGACTCAATCCTCTTCAGTGGATTTGTGGGCCCATTTTTTTGAAGATTTTTCCTACTTTTGATACTCAGGGATGATAAGTCGGGAGTTTTCTTCTTTACAATTAACAAAAACATTTGCTCCTAAAAGGGAGAGGTATTCAACATTTATTTCTTATGTAATGTCTATATTTGAGTTTGATGGCTAAATCGAATAAAAATGTTTGAAGCAATGGATATAGCTTTTCAAGGGATGATCAAGAATTTTTTTTGGTGTGGAAGGTTATAAAATGTCGAAAAAACCAACTCAAATTACAAAAAATGTAATGTATTCTGTAATTTTTTAACGACTTTTTAAGAAAAACCATCAAATATCAGGATATTATCTATATTATTACGAACTCAGTGATTCAGAAGCCGATCCAGTCAACTATAAATTTTGGCGAATGCGATATTTCTAGAATCTAGAAGATTCCATAACAGAGTAATTTGATGGTTTATTTTCGAAAAACATTACAATGTATATATAAGACAAACTGTGTCTGCATCACAATGTTTGAATGGGGAGAAAGTTTTGTTGAAATCACATACCTACAAAATATTAATCAATTCATTTACATATTGAATAGTACATCTAGAACTTTCAGTGTCTTATAATGCCAACTTCAGTTGAAGTTACTTGTCGTGCTTAACGGCTTCCCCCAATTTAGTAATAATTTAAGGCCTGCTAGTAATGCGGCATACGCGGTTCCATTTTGTTCTACAAACTCGCTACGGGGTATTTTGCAAACTATTAAATTTTAATTGCACAATTTCCCTTCCGTAGGCTGTATCTCTGTTTATATTAGGCAGCTATCAAATAAAAATTAAATATAACTCTCAACTTTGCAGCTTTTATTTTCTGGAGAATGTTTTTGCTTTTAAAATAATGTTCTTTTGATGTTTGGTTGTTCTTTTCTTAATGGAAAAATAAATATTAAAGTTTTCCAAAAACATCGTTACCAAGGTGATTTACCAACTTGGTTTCAAAAATGTGTGCCGAATAGCAAAGGTAAAATGGAACTCCAAATAACATATAGACAAGACAACAATATGGTCTTGAAATTTAACTTTTTAGCTGAATACTCAACATATAGGTGGCCAATAATTCTAGAAACTCTTGGCATGTCAAAGTTTCTTTTCTATTATTCAGTCACTTGTTATAATTAGCTGTATATATATTCTTCTAATTACTTTTTTCACTGACATTTGACAGAGCTAGAGATGAATAACAGAATTGAAATGGTGACATGCCGAGGGTTCCTAGAATCATTGGCCAGTTATGTTAAGTATTCAGCTAAAAGGTCTTTTTAAATTTCAAGATATACTCTTCAGGGGTGTATTCATTATTTTAATGAAGCAATATAGATGTTCGCAATGATAAAAAACATGCAAAATCTTATGTTTTAAACCTTAACTGTCATTCTTGTCAGAAAAAACACTTTTTGTTGGCCATACTGACCTTAGACTGAGCTCCTCTATTTAACAGCAGAACGTACTTTGAATTTAAAACCAAATTTCATAAATATTTATAACTATTTGAAATAAATATCATTATCATGGAAGAAGATGTTATTCTTAACCCTCCTGATATGAATTCACTTGTTAATTCATACCCATGAAGCTAGCCCATTATGCTAATGCAAAATCACAGCATGTGTTTCGGTTAGGCAAATTAACTTCTAGCAAATTATATTTATTGATCGAGCTTATTCAATAAAAAATTACCTGTCAATCATAATTTTTGGGCATATATGATACACTAAATATAAATGGAAAGGGAATATGCAACTGACGTTTCAATAATGGCAAATACCATCTAGCGGCATTGTGGCAACTTAATAACTTGATCGATTCGCCTCACCCTCAAATAATAACTACGATCTTGATAAAGTAATGGATGGATCAAATTATAAGTATTGAAAATTAGCTCTTAATTTTCCACCGATGTGAGTACGTCTTGGATTCCGATTATAAAAATCTACGTCGAAAGTAATTTTTATAGGAGCCACGGCGATGGTGCTTTTGAAGTGATTCATGTGAGAAATGAGTTTTTAGTTTTATTTTTTGGTAAAAATGGCTTCTTTCCGCTTTCTTCTTACCCTTAAATACTGACAAAATGTAAATCTTTGTGTAAATAAAAGACCAAACAATTAAGAGAGTTTCACTACTTGGAAACGAAACGAAGTTTAAATAAAAATTTTCAAACTCACAATCTAGACCAGTTAATCTTGCTATATACGTGATAAGAATCATTTATTGGAATATAAAACTCAATTATTATCAATTTATATCAAGTATCAACACTTTTTTATAAATCTCTTTACAACAAAAAGAAATAATTTGCTATAAACAACATTCAAAAGACATAGACCACGAGGTTATTAGTAGTTACCTTACTATGGATTCCAGGTTCCAGGACACACTGGAATAGAAGGAAATGAAATAGCAGATGAACTGGTAAAGATGAGGGGCACTGAAATACGTGAACCCTTTGGCAGAATCAGCCCCAATGTAATATTGGAAGAAATAGGTAAAGAAGAGAAAAAGAGGAGATCTGACCATCGGAAAGATCTAGTAGGGCTGATTCTTCTGGCTACTTACAACCTGTAGAGATCAAATGAATACATAAGTCAAAGTAAAACTGCGCTAAGAGTTTTAACAGGGATCCTAACAGGACATTGTCGACTGAATGGGCACCTGAAAAAGCTCAAAATAGTGGAGGAAGAAGAATGAAGAAACCTCCATCCACATATATCAAACCTTCAGTGAAGCCATTTCCTTTTTTTTCATTTATAGAGGATCTATTAATCGGGAAAATGAAGATGTTCCCAATAATTAGTATATTCAAGTCAAATTCGGAATGCTCTTTTTATACATAATCAGAATCTCGTGAGTAAATTGCCCCATTTTCCATTTAATTTGTTAAAGTAATACGTCAGCTTTAGTATTCACTGATCGGTCCACTCAAAATAAATGGAGTTCACAGCTAACAACTATTTGTATGTAAGCTATTGCTGAAACAATCCACTTAATTGACTACCTCCACTCTATGTAAATCAACGATAATCAAGTCAGACAGCCCAGACTCAGTGATACGTTTTAACAAGATTTCGTCAGACCTCGAAGTAGCCAATCTGCCACCGAAAATGCCAGTTTCGTTTATTATCAATTCCATTATATTAGGGATTTTCAAGATAGTGCTTCAATGTTTTTAGAAGAGAGATGTACAAAGTTAATTCCAAATGAACAGACAGAGATATTTCCAAAAAAGCAAAATATACAAGGATAGTGTTCTTGAAACATGAGCGAAACCAAAATTTGGAAATATATTCAAATTTCTAAAATTTAGTTTTCAATACATCAAGGAAAAAGTAGTGCAATGGGAATCAGCACTCATTCCAGAATAATAGATGTAATCACAAACTCGCTTCTTCAAATGCGTAGTGACACACACTGGAACTGAAATACCTTGCTGGGGGTCTGAACCCTTTTGCGGAATCAGCTCCAATGTAATAGTGCAAGAAATAGGTGAAGCCGAGAGAAAGAGAAGATCAGACCATTGGAAAGATCTAGTAGGGCTTAGACAATCAAAGATTCTTCTGAGTGACTGCAACCTGTTGAGATCAAATGAATGCATAAGTTGGAGTAAAACTGCGCTAAAAGTTTTAACAGGGATCCAAACGGGACATTGCCGCCTGAATGGGCACCTGAAGAAGCTCAAATAGTGGAGGAAGAAGAATGCAGATATTGTGGCATCCACATACTTTCCAACTGCACAGCACTCCAGAATCTTAGAGCACAGTACCTGGGAGATTACTGGATAGGAGAGGAACATTTACCTCAGTTGAAGCCTGCAGATGTCCTAAAATTCCTCTGGGAAATAGGAATGAAGGAGCTACTAATTTCAGAGACTTTCCTCAGAAACTAAGTAGAAGTAAGGGGGCACAACAGATCTTTTAGGACTCAGTGAATGTTACCCCAAAAATACATACACACATACATGAGTAGTGAACAGGGTGTCCCACGACGAGTGAAAACTATCTGTATATGGCAAAATACTGACAGTAAAATCATGAAAATTCCTATGTTTGGGTTTTTTGATACAATCTTTTCAACTAAAATATTTTCAAAGATGGCCGACTTCCGATTCTACCGGAAGTCGACTGCAACTTTGTTATTTCAAATGGAACACCCTGTATATTAATACATTTTTGAAATCTACGTAATATTTTAGTATACTTTTGTCTAAAAACTTTTTTCGGAAAATGCACACTTTTTGAGTTATTGATTTTTTTGTAGAAAATTTGACCGTTGAAGACCCTTATAAATTATTTTTTTACGAGGGGGCCCTTGAAGATATGAAAATTGTCTCTCTTCGGTTGCCTCAAGCAAGATCAAACGTATTCGAATCTATGTTGAAAAATTTTTCATTTTATACAGGGTGTGTAAAAAAGAGTTTAAAGTTTAACTTCATAAATATCAAATTTCTTCATTTTTTTAAATAGAACCACCCTGTTTTTTCTATTTGAATGCATTCAGGGGAAAAAAATAAGGCAAGTTCATGTATACTTTCCTATACCTAAACCTCACCATTATCCAGATATTTAATGTTTTCTATAAATTTTTAGATATGCAGGTGTGGTCTAAATTTTGATACAAGCACTAAGAAATAAAAATTATTATGTGAATTTACTTTAAATACATGGTAAATATGACAAAGTTTTTACAAGAACATGTGCTTTATTTGCAGTAAGATATCCAGATTGACCGCAATCGAAGTCGCACATTGTTAAAAGAATACTTAACAATTTGAAGCTATTCGGTTCATTTTAAGCAAAAGTTAATCGAGTTAAACCATTTGTGAGAATAATAAGATATGCTACAAAATTTTATGGAAAATTAAAAGCCAAAGAAAAATAGTCTGATGTTTTAAAGCAAATGTTCAAAATTGCTCCCTTGAACTTCAATGCATTTTTCAACCCTTCTCAGTATACCTTCATTCGTCGCATGGCTAATCATCATCTCAGAAAGGGAATTGAAGTAATTTCGAACTCTTAGCTCACAATCTTCTCTAGATGTTAACTAATGTCAGTTAAATAAGTGTCATTTATTACAAAGCCTACTAAAAGTATACATGAGAAATTTAAACTTGTTAAAAAATATAATAACAATTTAAAACCTCAAATATCTCGGAAACGACTAAAAGTTGGGATAGGATTAATAAAAACAATTTGATTTGTTTTTTTTTTGAGACAGATGAAGAAAAAGACTTTTATTTCTTTGTGCTTGTATCAAAATTTAGACCACACCTGCATCTCTAAAAATTTACAAAAAACATTTAATATTTGGATAACGGTAAGGTTTAGGTATAGGAAAGTATATATGAACTGGCCTTATTTTTTTCTTTTGATTGCATTAAAATAGAAAAAACAGGGTGGTTCTATTTAAAAAAATGAAGAAATTTGATATTTATGAAGTTAAACTTTGAACACTTTTTATACACACCCTGTATAAAATGAAACATTTCTCAACATAGATTCGAATACGTTTGACCTTGCTTAAGGCAACCGAAGAGAGACCATTTTCATATCTTCAAGGGTCCCCTAGTAAAAAAATAATTTATAATGGTCTTCAACGGTCAAATTTTCTACAAAAAAATCACTAACTCAAAAAGTGTGCATTTTTCGAAAAAAGTTTTCAGACAAAAGTATACTAAAATATTACGTATATTTCAAAAATATATTAATATACAGGGTGTTCCATTTAAAATAACAAAGTTACAGTCGACTTCCGGTAGAACCGAAAGTCGGCCATCTTTGAAAATATTTTAGTTGAAAAGATCGTATCCGAAAACCCAAATGTAGAAATTTTCATGATTTTACTATAAGTATTTTGCTGTATACAGATAGTTTTCACTCGTCGTGGGACACCCTGTAGTTGATAATAATAATATTGGTGCACCAAAGGCTCCAAAACTAACAGACGAACAGGAGGTGCAACGCTTAAGCATGTGAGGTTTGCATGTGTGTTCCAGGCGCAAATCTACAGTATCTACTCAAAAGATGTGTATAATTAGGCAACATCGATATAGAGAATCTCTAAAATAGTAAGAAGGTCAGAGACTGCAAATATTGAGATATCTGTTTTTGGTTCACGTTACCGCTAAAATGTATATCGATTTCACAATTACTCATAATGGTGCACTCTGTAAATTTAGCAGAGGTGACAAATTGGTGGCCATCGGGATCGTAACGTGCAATGTATATCGAGTTTTGCTGTGAGCAGTTTCACCGGTTAATATTTCTGTCGCGACAGTGAATGATCAACTACAACTTTGGCATAGTTACGATCTCAGGATTAGATCCACTTGACACCTAGAAAATATCGACAGAACCGTTACTTTGGAACTATTAAGTAGTATTAGAATAAATGTGTTTAGTTTGTTAGTTCAAAGCGCACTACATTAGAGCATTTCAAGTACTCTTGAAGTGTTCAGAAACTCAAATATACTGGTGACAACATGAATGTTTAAGTTCGGGATTAATATGGTCAATAATAGTTGTAGTCCAATGAAAAAAGATCTTGAATTTTTGCGATTAGGTTTATAAAGTGTATTTTGGCATTAACGTGGAGTCGAAATCGTCCGGGAAATAGTGAAAATCGCGGAAAACCTGTTCGGCATTTATGTTTTTCACAATTATTTCAATAGCCATAAACAAGTTTCAAATAAATGTTGTAGAGCGTGAGCGTTCACATCGACATGTACCATCACGCGTGAAAATTCTTTCAGTATTTCAAATTTTTCCAACTGTTCACGCTTCAAATGTAACGGTCGCTCCAATTCAACAGTTTTTGCGCCGCAAAGTGAGAAATGGTTGACCATTCAACATTTTTAAGTTGTTTCTTGTCCTGGTGAAAACTGTGGCGAAACTGTGATTGTGGCAAAGGTTTAGTATGGTTACCGGTTCTCCTAAAGGAAGTATAGATGCAGAAAATCCTGTTGTGTATTGACCAAAGTTAATTAGAAACCAGAACCAGATATTGTGTTATACAATGTTTAGTATTTTGTAGTGTTCGATTAAATTTTAACATACAAACGTTAGAAAATTCTATTTATTAACACAAACACATAATTGCATAATAGGATGAATTATTAACGCAATAATGAATCGTACACTGGTTGAGCAAGTTTTATTCTGGTTTTGCTCTAATTCCGTGTTTAATCTGATAGAAGAACAGTTGAAACAAATTTTGGAAAATAGTAACTTTTGAAATAATATAATTCAATTTGTGGAAGGCGGTTTTGAAATTACCAAAGCAATGATAGAAAGTTTATGCAAAATTGAAAACTAGTTAATACATAAATCTGACTAACCATCCAAATATTTATACATTAAAAAAATATCAATATAACAACAAATTAATTATATTTTGTATACTGTTACGTAGATTATAATTGGGAAGATTCGGCTGTTATTTTAGCAAGCTTAACAGATTTAATCAAGAAATTGATAGGAAAAATTGAAAAAATTAAGACTTCTTCGATCATTAAACAGATAAATAATGCAGAATTCAAGTCACACATTCCGTGTGACATGCTAACGGTTATTCCATTCCAATATTTGGAACCAGGACTGTCTTTAGCTTATTGGACCTAGCCACATTAGGATAGCGATTTCCATGACTTTCACATAGATGTAAAAACAGGCAAGAAAAGTGAATAAGCACAGTTATTGGTTTATTGAATAGATGAGGCTTTTACTTGATGTAGATCCATACTGAATTATGAAATAAAACAATTTTAATTTGTTAAAATCTATATAATATTTAAACTTCGCTAACACAGTAGCTTTATCAAACGAATGGAGTATAATGAGACATTTTCAATTTATACAGTGCCTTAATACTAAATTATACGGATATTAACAATAAAATTATGATCTATTCACATGGATATAAAATTAAAAAATGTGCCTAAATATGGGATTAATTAAAGTATTTAACAAGTTTACCTGGAAACTCAATCACAACAATCCTACAGGAACCTTTCTAGGTAAAAAGGTTTAATAAGGGAGAATTGTTGATATCTATTTGGTCGTTAAAAAGATTATCTGAATATATTTTTTTTATTTCAAAAAAACATTTGTTTACCCCGCATCAACTTCTATGAGTTATTAGCGGGGGAGACAATACAATTTTATAGTAATAGTTACAGTTTTACAATTTCATTTTATAAGAATAAAAGGTATAAATAATTATAGCAGTTTTTCTAAATTTTTGATTTTAGTTTAATGTCTTTTAAATAGCCAAGAACTTCATTTTCATTTGATGAAAGTATACTTTTTAGGTTGGAACTTAATTTGTAAGTTTTTCTTGCTGTGTCATACATTGGACATACCAGTAAGATGTGTTTCACTGTGATCACTGTGTGACAATTTTGACAGGTGGGTGCGGGTTCTTTTTTCATGAGGTGTTGGTGTGTTAAGTGTGTGTGCCCGATACGCAGTCTGTTCAGTATAACTTGGTCTCTTCTTTTGTAGCTTCTAAATTGGTTATTTTTGTTTTTATCAGAAGGAAATACTTGTTCTAGAGTATGTTTTCGTATCTTTTTATTTATGATATTGTCAATTAAATTTGGATCGTAATTATTATTAACTGCTATTTGTTTTATTATATTTAGTTCTATGTATCATACTATTGAAAGCTGCTAATTTATGACTGACTGGGTGGACTGAACTATTAAGAATTGTAATGTATGTATGTGATGGTTTATGAAATATAGAAAAGTCATGTCTATTATTTATATTTGGAATTGTAAGGTCTAGAAAGTTTATACACTTAATTTGTTCAATTTCCACTGTAAATTTGATATTTTTATGTATTGAGTTAATGTTAATAATGAAGTTATCTAATTGTCTCGTAGTACCAGTGAAACAAGCTAAAATGTCATCTACATATCGGTGCCAGTAAACAAATTTTTTACTAAGGGGGTGTTTATGAATTATCTTTTCTATATTATCCAAGAAAATTTCTGATAATAGGGGAATAATATGTCAAAAATCTCCAATGAAATTTGCATTAATTTAAATCACAGGTAAATGAGTCGGGTAAGCAATTTCCAAGTGAATTTTTCTATGATGGCAACCGCCTCCGTTTTACATGCAACAATAGTTTGAAAACGTTGTTGACTTCCGATGTGCAAATGGAAATCCACATAACACATAATTCTATTCAAATTGTATTTGAACAGGTGCCGTCGCTCTCAAATATTTTTTCTCCTGGTTAACTGGGAGATAAATCAAGAATTTTAAAATATGTGAATAGAACTTTCACTTTCATAATCTACGTCAGATTTTGTAGATGA
Organism: Galerucella nymphaeae; assembly: GCA_963978555.1. Lineage (NCBI taxonomy): Eukaryota > Metazoa > Arthropoda > Insecta > Coleoptera > Chrysomelidae > Galerucella > Galerucella nymphaeae. The sequence continues at coordinate 5,363,384 of OZ021704.1, forward strand.
CAAAGATACTATTATTATAATTTCGTGTACTAGTTGATTTACTCAACTATTAATAATCAGAAATGATATAATATCTACAAATCAAGGGAGATAGAGACCTTCAAAACTTGTGTGCAGCTGGATATATTCAAGGAGGGATGAAATGCATCTGGACAGAGTAGGGCTGGTCAAAGATTCTGAATGTCTCTCAACAAGTCAGACTACAGATCCTGTACTTTGGTTTTAAGCTAGGAGCAGTATTTTAGGAACCCTCAAACCCACCACTAAAAGTAACTAGATTGGGAGTGTAGCTGTCGTGGCCAATAAGGATCTGAGGCATGTCTAAATATCATCCTTGAACATGGCGAAAGTAACAACCAAATGCAACATTTTGAAAATGCGATCTATTTATAAGAACACATACAAAATTCAACTAACTACACTTTTTTGTTCGATACCGGTTAGAAAATACAGAAAAATCGAGATGGGTATGTGTCATGCTTTTCACCTCCGAAATCCTGATTGCGGCCACTGTTTTAATGTGAGGAGCGAAAATCTTTGGTACAGTTGATTCGAAAAATGTTGAAACATAAATAAAATCGTACATCTGGGACGACTTGACGCGAGAATAGCCTTAGGTGCTTCAGACGGGAGTTCCAATGGTTTTATCTCAATCTGCAGACTACAACTTGATTTATTGGTATACTGATAAAATCAGGGTAGCACCCTTAGAAATACTGTGGCTCTTTGGAATTGTCCCTGTTCTACTCGTTCCAGTGGCGGATAATCCACTAGAAGAAAACTGGAGCCTTGGGGAGAAAATAAAATAGAATTCAATAAATGATATTTATATACCTAAATATTATTAGCTTCACACAAATAATTCAATATATAGAGTTCAAGGCATAATTTACCTCACCTCACCATCCACATACTTTCTAACTCCACAGCACTCCTGAATCCTAGAGCACAGTACCTGGGAGATTACTGGATAGAAGAGGAACATTTACCTAAGTTGAAGCCTGCAAATATCCTAAAATTTCTCCGGGAAAGAGGACTAAAGGAGCTACTAGTTTCAGAGACTCTCCTCAGAAACTAATCAGAAGTAAGGGGGCACAACATGTCTTCCAGAATTAGCTTAGAACCAAACTTATTTATCACGCAGTTTCAATTATATTGTTGTAATTTCAAAATATCGAATAGATGAGGCTTTTACTTGATGTAGATCCATACTGAATGATGAAATAAAAGGCAAAATTTGAATAACATATTGGCGGCAAATGTGTATACCCGCCACTGAGTCGTTTTCGTAAGTGAGAAAATACGTGGTTGGGAGTAATTCTGATTATAAAAGGAATTAAACTTTATAAGACATAAGATTGCCCTAAGCAGTGCCTTCCTCAAATTTTAAGTATTCTCAATAATTTTAGTTCAATGTATGTTGGTTTCATTACTTTTTTTGATTTCAATATTGTCTCTTTCAGCCAAAAGTTTTTGTTTTATCTACATTTAGTTACTGCACACTTTTATACAAATATCAATTAATAATCCTGTAAAGTATGAAAGTTATGACGATCTTATTTAGGTGTCAAGTAGGTCGAGTCTTGAAATTTTAACACGAAACATGAAAAACAAAAAGTGTATAGGATGATTGCTGAAAGAATTTACGCATATCAGCGCATCCACGCCTTCTACCATAAAGTTTTATAATAGTTGCGTGATTAGTGGTATGTAATTGCTATGGATTTTATATTACTATGGTTTATTTAGTACATAAGTTCAAAATATGAGTGCCAACACAAAACAATATTTATGAATCTCATGATAATACAAGAGCGCTTTCAGAACCAACACACAATAAGTATTTTATTTGATCAATCTTACGATACTTTTGTGCCATTTTATAAATTTATTGAGATACCTACCCACGATGATTTTAGACGGAATGGTGTGCTGGGGGTAAAATTTATCCTTTTTTTTCTTTTTTCATTTCACACATTTTAATATCAGATTAAAAAAAATCTTGCTATGCGTTCTTATTAATCCGGAGGTTTCAGGTTTGTGGCTCCTCGCCTAAAAAGCTTTAAATAAGTAGGAAACATTATACGTTCTTGGCCTATTATCCATTTGGTCTGTGGATTATGTCACTCAAAAATTATTCGCGTGAAAAGGATGTGTAAGCGAGGATAGATTTTTTTGTTGCTTACATAATAAAATAGCATCCTTTGAAATACAATTATTCCATTAACTTCGTTAAGTTTTTAATGAAACTTCAATGTTTTAAAACCGTAAAAGAGGTTCTTTTTTGTTTCCCTAGTTAAACGTAAAATTACAGTTTAGTCCGACAGCCCAATTTTCAACTGAAAGCGTGTAGCATAGGCAGTTTGTGATGATTAATTCAAAAGACTAAAACAACTACACTTAATAACAGAAGATAGAAGTACTTTGTGTAAAACTTGGTAGGAAAATAATAATAAAGTAACCAGACAATTTTGAATTGCGTTGTTGGTAGATTGGTGCTAAATATTTACATTTTTGTAATTTGTATAACTTTATGAAGTTAATAATTTCCTTCAAAGAAACGTTAGAACAATACGATTTATTATCTTTAGTATTCAAATTTTCGTACTGTGGAACCAAGGGTCACTTCCAGATATTTAACCTGCGCGAGATCTCTTCTATTCGTGAGTTTAGTTTTTTTGGGTTAACTGAAAGCTCCTCTTTGAGACAACATCCCTCCACAATTCGTAGTGCTTCTTGTAGGACATTCAGTACTGCCTCAAGTCATATGGTTTAATCTTTCAACCTACAGATCCAGTTATCCACAATTGGGTCCCATAAAAGTAGTAAAAGTTCCCATATCCTTGTTCATATCCTTCAGCTGTTGTTCAGCTGTTATTCTCTTTTTCAAGTGATCTGTTTCTTTTATTTAATGCACCCTGGTATATTTCTTTCCATTGCTTTGTTTAATCTTAAAAATATGGTCGTTGATGTGTATAGGGTAAAGTTTTAATAATTAATAATGTGTGTAATTTTGCTTTTGATTTGGATTCCAACTGATAGGTATCAGAACATTTTGCTGCTGTATAAAGTTACGCTTCACTACGAAATACCATTAAATTTCTATGCATATGGAATGAAGAATAGACTCGCGCGTGACCGAGTATATGCCGTCTGTCCGCTTTCCAGCTTTCCTTCTGTCAACCGAACCGACCAGAGACCAAATCTCGAAATAATACACCAAACAAATTATGACGCGCCATTCAATTTACTCACATGTGCTATTTCTGACATTTTTGTCACATTTTATATTAAACCTCTGGATGTGAAAATGAGACTTGTCGGTTTGGAACATGTATGTATGTGTACCTTTGATAAGGATATTCATCTCGCCAGAACGTATCTCGAAACTTACTGTATTTATAAGCAGAAATCATTTTTTTCTTCAGGCATATTTTCTTCCAGCATTTTCTACTCTTTTTTTTTATTATATTGAAACTGACATGAAATTCGTTCTAATATCTCTCTTCATCCAAAATCGTTACCTATTGCCTTTAGAATAAATATCTGCAACGGTTAAGAGTCAGGAGATTCAAGTGAATATGGCGACTAAAAAGCATTCTCTCCTGTTTATTAGTTTCTATTGCACAGTAATGAAAATTGTTACGTCCTTCAATATGGTTACTGGGAGAGCTATCCATTGTTTTATCCTCACCACCCTAGCCCATTCGCTCTCCGACGATTTCAAACCGTCACTAAAAATTTTAGGACCCCACGGTCTAACGACTTCGACAATTGCGGAACTAGCCAAACGTTACACCCATGCTCAATCCCTTAAGAGATGGGATGGAATCAAAGAATGCAGTCTTACCAGGATCACCCTGGGAAGCTGGCGTCGGGGAAATATTTGGCCAGGAAAAACCTACGTCGAGTGTGTGTTCGGTGAGTCTTGGCCTACACTTGCCGACATAAAGGAGATGCCTCCTAGTGACCTGTCCACCTTCCTGACAAGGACCATGTGGAGGATAACTCCTCGGGAGGATGTACAATGAGTCACATGTGGTCACTCACCCACCGTACTTTACAGATACATACAGGGTGTTTCAAAAAAAGGTAACACCGTCTCTAGGATAGGTGAAAAACTGAAAAATAATTGGGGTTTGCTTAGTAAAATTTTTTTCTAACGCCATCCGTTTTCAAGATAAAGGGCGTTAAAGAAAATAAAAAATTACACATTTCTTACGATTTTGCCGAAACTACTGGCACCATTGTAATGAAATTTTATACGAATATGTTTTGGAAGCTGATATATCCCATGAATTTGTTTTTATAACTAACTCTCATAGAGGGCGCTAGTTACACGATTCATACAACGTATTATTCAACATAACTTTTTTTAGGGTAGAATTATTAGTCAAAACTCCAAGTGAACATAAACATCGTTTAATTTTACACCAAAAATGTACTCTTGGTAAAACTCGATATTATGTACCGTTTTCGGAATATTTTGATTTGAAAATTATGAAGTAATAATCGCTCCTGGTATAAACTAATGATAATCAACCAATAAATGTCAATTTTACATGGCAAACTTAGAGAAAAGCGAACTTTATCATTAGTTTATACCAGGAGCGGTTATTACTTCATAATTTTCAAATCAAAATATTCCGAAAACGGTACATAATATCGAGTTTTACCAAGAGTACATTTTTGGTGTAAAATTAAACGATGTTTATGTTCACTTGGAGTTTTGACTAATAATTCTACCCTAAAAAAAGTTATGTTGAATAATACGTTGTATGAATCGTGTAACTAGCGCCCTCTATGAGAGTTAGTTATAAAAACAAATTCATGGGATATATCAGCTTCCAAAACATATTCGTATAAAATTTCATTACAATGGTGCCAGTAGTTTCGGCAAAATCGTAAGAAATGTGTAATTTTTTATTTTCTTTAACGCCCTTTATCTTGAAAACGGATGGCGTTAGAAAAAAATTTTACTTAGCAAACCCCAATTATTTTTCAGTTTTTTACCTATCCTAGAGACGGTGTTACCTTTTTTTGAAACACCCTGTATAACCTGTGCGTAACAAATTTGGCCTAAAAATGTGCTGTGTTGGGAAGTATAATAGAACTTTTATCACTGCTGTAGGAGTTGTTGTTATCGTGTTTATGACACGCAGGCATTCTAGCCCCAATAGGCATGATGACAGTCACTAAGAATCACTAAAATATTGATTTGATATAATTATTTAAGATACTGAGATTCTACAGAAATCACTTATTTTTCATTTCCATGTGTGATTACATTTATTTTAGTAAAAATATAAGCACAAAATTTAACCATCCGCCATCTTATCTCAAACACCAATCAGAAGAGAGTGACGTCATATTTTCACAAATATCTATGATCCGACCCGAACCAAATCCGAACATCTGTTTTGTCGTCTTTATATTATCTATGGTTTTGTATTTCATTTGTTGCTGTTGGCTTTACTTGGTTCATGTGATATTTTCTCGTTATAAACTATTAAGTATCTCTGTTTTTTATTACCACAAAACACGGTTTTTGAAATTATGTTTATGTAACAAAATAAACTTTCAACCTGCAAGCTGTCAAGTGTTTGAAGTTTGACTTTGACGATTTTCATGACACAGATCATGATAACCTATCGACAGTTGACACTGTTACGAATTGATGATGTCATAGACAGACGCCATTACTATTCTAGCGTTTTGGCGCATAATTTAAAATGTGTTTTTAAAAGTTGAATTTTTCCTTTGAAAACATTTTTTTTACAGAAATAACATTTATTGTAGATACAGTATATACCTACGTGAAAACATCGTGGAGCAGTTTCTCAAAATCAGTCATCATGCCTATTCAAGAAAATGGCTCTTGAATCAGCAATACTTTCGCATGTCTTAGTGTCTTTGTCGAATGAAGATATTTCGCCAAGTTTTTGGAATATTATTATTAAAGGACCGTGTATTGATCTTTTACTTAATACTTCATACTAATTTACACAAATTTGTTTTTTAATTCGATTGCACGAAATAATTTAATCAACCAATCTGTCTATGTGTAATCACATATTTCATTCAATAAGTTGAAACTCGCGAAATTCACTTGTGTTTTGTCATGTTCAATTCACCGTTTTAGATTTATTCAACTCCGCTTAAACTCTCGTATTTTCAAACAAGTACCTATTACAAACATCCGGAATATCCTGAACTTGGCTTTATTTGTGTTATACCAACCAAAATGTTTCAAAATAAAATGATTCCGATTTTCATTCTACAAGAATTTGCCAAGATCGCTTCAGAAAATCATGGATTTTATTTGTGGAGCTTTCAACAAAATCTTAGGATTACTTCAAATACATGTTGAAATGAGGAATATTTAAATGCAATAGAGCGTCTGATAATGTATGATTTGTTAGTTTTATTTAAAAATTTGTGGGCAATTATATGCCTGAAAAATAATTTGAGCCTGTACGTCTTCTTCTGTATTTGAGATTAAAAAGGCCGGGTTCTTGAGTCGCTTGTTTGAGGGTTGTCTGTTACAGCGACACCCGGCAGTAGAGCCAAGAACAAAAGTCGATATCTTACGCTGACATGTTTCACTATTCGTTTACTGCCTTATGAAAGAGAAGAATCTTTATACGACTGTGTGGAGGAAACGTTTACATCAAACTACTTGTTTGCCGAATAATAAACGCTGAAAACGCGATTCTTATTTTAATGATGTTCTGGAAGTTTTTATTTTTGAGCCTTTGTACTATTCTAAGAATAGATAATTGAAAATATGTCTCAATGAAAGAGAACAAAAAAAATCATTAATGAATATATGACTACAGCTTAACACAGTGATTGTTAAAAATCTGAAATCCACTCAGAACATTTTCCATCTTTTGGGTGAAAGAGGGTTAACAGCTGACATGAGCTATGGAGGTAATTCTCAATCTCACTGCCCTTAATAATCACATAATATACATAGATTATAGATGACACTGTATAAAAAAAGAAGATTTGACAACATGTCATTGAAGAGAATGTTGAAAAACACTTTGTGATATATTTAACTGTGTACAAATTCTCGTAATTATGTTCTTTGACCAGGCAAATAATCTGATATATCTCAAGCGCAATATGTCAGAAGACAAGCGGAAGTTGCTATCCTGACTCGTGAGATTAATTCCACTTTAAAATATGCAACAATTGTGATAATTATCAAGTTGATGCCGAAGGCCTGATTGTTAACTTAGTTATAAAGGTACTCGGAAGCCCTGAACATTTCTCCAACAGAAAGTGCTTCTAGGGAAAACAAATATATGTTTAACGGTGGAAATGTTACACTGTTACTTTTTTAGATTAGTTGGAAAACTATTATTATTCCAAGAAAATCGCTCATATATTTTAACCAACTTGATTTACTGGGACGTAAAAAATCAATTGTGCCCCCTTACTTCTACTTAGTCTCAGAAACTAGTAGCTCCTTTAGTCCTGTTTCCAGGAGTAATTTTAGCATATCTGCAGGCTTCAATCTCCCAGGTGCTGTGCCTGAATAATCAAATAGGGCTAAAATATAATAGTTTAGAAAAAGAAGAATGTTATGTGGCTGCGTAAGTCATACTACAGATCCTAGGAGCTGCGACTCTGCGCACTAAGGATGTAGATATACGTACCTTTTCACAGAATATCCAACATGTCAAATTTTTCCAATCAAATTCTAAGCCTACTTTTTTATAGTGTCTGTAAACAACAACTTAATGTGGACCTGAGGCTGAAAACTTCTCGATTATAATGGAATTTATTTTAAATTATATTTAAGCGTATTATTTAAGTAAACAACGATTCGAAAACATACCTTTTTCATTCAGATCTATCTATTGATGGAACAAATTAAATGTTCAACGTAAAATACGGGATGATTATTATAAAATACGTTTTTCTTTTCATTCCCTCGACAACTTGACCCTCGAGAACCACAAACGATTGTTAACTCGCATCTCAGCGTTTCACCATATTCAAAGTACACTTGTCTAGCACTTGAAAACTTTCAGGTTTATTAATTGGACGTATCATTACCTAAAGTTCCAGATATTTTCAAGAATTTAGACTCTAGCCGTTATTAATATCAAATAAAGTCAAAAGTTCAGCATAAGCAATAAGTTAAAATGATGTGAGGTTATGATTAATAAATTGTTTGAATTTTATACGATAATATATATATTCCCATGAAAATCAGTAGAGGTCAGAGTTTTCAACACTGAATGTGCCTCTTTTACAAACGGAAAGTTTATGCCTGTCATTTACTTTTCTGACTACACTCTATTTATCTTTATATTATACAGGGTGTTTTCAAATGACACTTACAATGTTTGCATGTAGATACCTCTCGTAAAATTGAACAAAATGATATAAGGGTTGGAGTGTTTAGCTCATTTACTTTTCGAAATACGGGGTGTTGAAGTTATAAAATTTTAAATGTTTTTATTTGATAACTTTAAAATGGATGAATAAATTGATTTGATATTTGGCAGGTTGTTTTTAAATGTAAAAAGGCATATTTTGATAAAAAAACATTTGTCAACTCTTGATCCAGTTATGTACATTTTGAAAAATATGTCACTTTTCTCCTCCCATTTTTCACGCCACTGGCATTTGCAGCTATTTTTAATTGATTTTGGATTCCTCAATGTTTTTCACGTAAAAAATACAAAACATTCACAAACAAAAAAATGTGTAGTTTTCAAGATATTTAATGTTTTCATGAAGTCTGCAACCTAATTTTTTGATAATAAAATGAAAAATACATATTTTTTTGTATTTTTTTTACTAACCTTCAAACTACTAATGGTTAAAATATGTATTAGGTACTAATTTGTGAAGCAGCAATGCATCTTAAACAGTTTGACAAGGATCTCAAAAATATTTGTCCAAACTTGTGCATTTATTATTGAAAATTATGTTGCAAACTTCGTGAAAACATTAAATAAGTATCTTGAAAACTACAATTTTTTTAAAATTTGAAGGATATGTGTTTTTTACGCTAAAAACATTAAGGAATACAAAATTAATTGAAGATAGCCACAAATGCCAATGGCGTTAAAAATGGGAGGAGAAAATTGACATATTTTTCCAAATGTACATCACTTGATCATGAATTGACAAATGTTTTTTCATAAAAATATGCCTTTTTACATTTAAAAACAAACTGCCAAATGTCAAATCAGTTTATTCATCCATTTTAAAGTTATCAAATTAAAACATTTAAATTTTTATAACTTCAACACTTCAACAATTTCGAAAAGTAAATGAGCTAAACACTCCAATCCTTATATTATTTTGTCCAATTTTACGAGAGGTATCTACATGCAAACGTTGTGTCATTTGAAAACACCCTGTATAAGTTCCAAATTGCTTTCAGATGAACTTTGCTTAACCCAACTTTTTCCTGCTCATGGAAAAGTGTGTCGTATACTTTTTTCAAACCAACGAATACTAAGTGGTTATGTAGATTTCTGGCTATACGTTTTTCCTGAAACTATTGACTACCTTAGTTTGAAAATACACTTTCTTGGAATACAGTACCTACACTGTATTATAAATTCCAAATTTCATTACACGTTATCAATAAAGTGACACTAACACAAAAGTTAACCAATTTATCTAAAACTGAATTAAAGTTTTGATCGAAAAATATTAAAAAAAACGCTCAGACTTAACCAGCAAGATGAATGGTTTTCGGTCACACACCAATTGTTGAGTTACTGAAAATACCCATTATATGTGGAAGCTTTGAGGAGAAAAGCCCCTTATTAACAATCACATGCTTATTAAATTTAATAATATTTTAAAATAAAGTTCGTTGAAATTATAGTATATGTAACTATAGCAACTAAAAATAGTCAAAATTTGTCTATCAAAGAGAAATTCCATCAAATCATAATACACAAGGCGAGTTTCCACATAACATGTTCACACACAAACAGACACCCTGTCAATTTGGGAAATATCAATCCTAGCATACATGCAATATCTTCATTTAATAGGAATAACACAGAGAAAGCACTATAAGACGGCAATTTATGATTTAACTGAGCTCAAAAGATAAATTAGTAATATCCAAACATCCCAACTAATAACAACGCAAATTTGACATGAAGTTAATCTGTATTTGTATTTAGAATGACAGACTGCATCAATATTGCAAGAGAGAAGCACTTATAGTCATTTGTTATGCATTGAAGCCAGGAGCCATACTCAAACTCACAGGATCTAAGGAGGTTACAAATCAGATTCCCATATTCCATCGACATTTATTGTCCTAACATGACGAGACTTAATTCTTGTTTACATTATATATGCTCCCTTCAAATCCTGCCAATTCTGATAGACAATTTCAATGTCTCTGGATCGACGATAATCAAACTTTACATCCATCAATAATCGAAAAGCTCTTGAATATTTCACTTATAAATAAAAAGTCACTTTTTAAAAATTCTCTCTCATTTCTACATAAAACGACAAAATACATGTAATAGTCTTTAGAGTCCGCTTGTTATGATAATAACTCTTCATTTGCGGATAATGTTTTGAGAGGAATTTTTAAGTGAGAGCTAACTGTGGATTGCCATACTTTTCATAAGTTTTTAATTGAAGCATTGTTACCGACTTTGAAGTTTGCGCTTTGTTTCTGTCGACTTTATACTTGTCGAAATATACTTGAGACATAAGCCCGATAAAAACTGTAAAGAGATCCTGAAATATGGTTTTCATTTTTCTTTTATTTCTCAATTGGAGACACTTCAAGTTATAGTTCCAATAGTATTTGACATTTTTAGAGCCCCAATAATTATATAGAATTGATAAAATTCTCGAGGTAAAGTACCTACTACTAAGTACTCCGTCTTATTCATTTATTAAATTAGATACCTGTTAGATTGAGTGAAAAAATTTATTTATAACATTTTTCGATATTGTCAAATTTAAAGGAGCTTTAGTCTTGAATAAAGTTCATATTTTTTGAGAAACCTTGTATAATACTAAAAAAAATTGATATCCCATATGGTGCGAACTTAACTTTTTGTTTTACGTGTGAGTTATATAGTCCTTTTGCCTACGCTAAGATGTTCTCTACAAAGTACACAAACGAATATCACCCATCTAAACTTCTAATATTCACCACGCGTAAGATGAGCCCAAGCAAAACTCCGGACGTGACTTTGAATAAATTCAACTCGACAAATATTTATTGCGGCTTCTGATATTTGCACCTGATGAACCAAAATAACAGCAGCATATCGTGAGCCCTGTGCAGCAGTTAAAAAGCCTATCAAAACATTGGTCAAGGCTTTAACACTATCATCTATCGGATTATAAATTTCAATACAGTGCAGACCATGCTTTTTAGCTGTGAACATTCAATAGAGGAGTTCAGTTTAAGGTCAGTGTGGCCAACAAAAAGTGGTTTTTTCTGACATGAATGACAGATCTACTGTTTTATCATTGCGAACATTTATATTGCTTTATTAAAATAATGAATATACCCATGAAGCGTATATCTTGAAATTTAAAATGACCTTTTAGCTGAATACTCAACATATCAGTGGCCAAAAATTCTAGGAGCTTCTGGCAAGTCACCGTTTCATTTCTGTTATTCAGTCACTAGTTATGTCAAATATCAGTTATATTCATTTTTGTTGATATTCGTTTGATCGAGTAACTGTCATTCATGTCAGAAAAAACCACTTTTTGTTGGCCACACTGACCTTAGACTAAACTCCTCTATTTTCCACATTCTTCCTTTCTTTTTGGTTTCAGAACTTCGTTCGTGGCCCTGTCAACCAAGTTTTGTATAGAATACTAATAGAAGAAACTTTTGTTCGAATGAATTCACGAATCTTATTCTTAAATTTGAAAATTCAGAAAAGGGATAAATGGAAATGTCTTAATAGCATTTGAAACATTGATTTTATAATAATATTATTGATATTATTTATTGCTCTTGGTTTTTTATTTCATTACTGTCATCTTAAGCGATTTCGAATACGTTTCTCTATATTATTTCTTTCGAAACTCAACTTTTCCTTCTATAGTGATGCAAGTGAATTAAATTTGAAATTTAAAGTATAGAACTTTGGGATCATTGACGGAGAGGTTACAATAGAGAAGTGAAAAGCCCAGGAGCCTCAAACTTTTCAAATTTGCTTTGTCATTGTAGATTCAGTATAAATTTGCAATCGTAACTGGAAATTCTTTCAGGAAACAAACCAAATTAGGTGGAAACAGTGGAGAGCATCAGATTGATTTTTGGGATATTTACTTTCCCTAGATCCGGTCCTGATCTCGCTCTGTATTTGTAATTTGGAAAGATGTTTTCCCAAAAATTCTAGCGCAAACTATTTCAATATAGGTAGACAAATAATTAAGTTGTTAAATAAATGTTTCTTTATGTTGACTTTTGGGTTTTTTCCGAATGCTCGTAGAAAAAATCGTGTACCTAACACGTGACTTATCCGCACTAGGTAGGTAAACTACTATTTTGTTACTTTGTAGATTATATACTTGTGAAATAAATTTGTTCAAAGAGCTTCCGGAGTTTATTATAATGGTAGTGAAAAATGCAATTTAAAATTCCTAATTAAAAAGAACAATTTAAAATACAGATACCTGGTTAAACTCCCGCATAACAATATTACTTCGAATACCCAGAATACTAGAACTTCTCGGTTTCAAAGGCAACTTCAGTAAATTCATTAACGGTTGTTTTGATACCTTATCTTTGAAGATATTTTAATGAAAATAAGAAAAAAATTAATGCATCTAAAAACAATTGTTTTCTTTGCAACTAATGTATAGGTCGAAAATATTGATTCATGGGTATTTTTTGGAGTTATTTTCAATATACAGGGCGGTTAGCCATATAACCATTTTCAAACAACTTAAGTATATTTTTAATAATTACTTTTTCCACTGACATTTGACATAACTAGTGACTGAATAACAAATGAAATGGTGACATGCCAATGGTGACTTTATTCACTACTAAACTCCCTAAATGTCATTTTCTCAAGAGGTATGAATAAAACACATGCTGGCGCGCGTTTCAAATTGAGTGTGATAAGAACCAATTAGGTTAATATACTATAGACTTGGGGAAACATTCATACATATCGAGTTGAGTTCAGCTTTTTGAATTAGGCTAAATTTTCTAATTACTAACAATCAAGCTAAGAGTATAGAACAGGGCTATGCATATCAATATTGCGTGTTTTAAGTTCGAAAAAACGATTTTTGGTAATTAATTGTTTTAATTTACCTACGTAAGTGGAAATCTTGCGCACTTACTGCCACACCTCAATGATATATTAGAGGCTACAACAAATGTCAGTGGCGGACTCTAAAATTAGCTTTAATATTGAAGACTGAAAAACAGGGAGACAAAAAAAACACCCGAAGAATATTTACAAAAAGTAGTTTTCAACAAACTGTAGAACTGTAAGAAGTTAACGTCAAAACTTTATTCTTTTATAGAGAAAACCCCGCACTGAATTGCTTGAAGACGTAAAAATTAAATTTATACTTCAACTAATTTTCCAAACGATGACAAATACTTAATCAATTGAAATTCCTTCAAAAGCCACCGAGGCATAAGTGGAAAATGTCTTTTTCTAATTAAAATTCAGTATCGAGTATAAAGTTGGAATTGTTTGTAAAAGGGTAAAACAAGTGATGAAGCATCTCTTTTTCTTCTTTGTGAAAAACAAGGGCGGGAGTACAAGAAGGGATTAAAATTATCAGATATAGCACCCGAGAAAAATAAAGGTGGCTAATAGAGGAGTTCAGTCTAAGGTCAGTATGGCCAACAAAAAGTGGTTTTTTGTGACAAGAATGACAGTTAAGGTCTACCGTTTAAAACATAAGATTTTGCATGTTTTTTATCATTGCGAACATCTGTATTGCTTTATTAAAATAATGAATACACCCCTGAAGCGTATATCTTGAAATTTAAAATGACTTTTCAGTTGAAACTCAACATATCAGTGTCCATTAATTTTAGGAACTCTTGGCATGTCACCATTTCATTTCTGTTATTCAGTCACTATATTTATGTCAAATGTCAATGCAAAACTTCAGGTATCTACTGTACAATACATTATCTTCTGTGATCTATAATTCCGAAAAGCTTTTATTGCAGCCATGTGTTGAATAGGTACCTTTGATATGTTTTACAAGCTCGTCCTTCATTAATTATGTACTAATGTATGCTGGAAATATTTACATTTTGTAGGAGATTCATCATTTCCAGTAAGCACTAATTAGAGGAAAAAACAGAATGGATGTAAAAGAAAAACAAAATGACAAAAGATAAACTTGTGTATGTTTCTATTGCGTCATATTTTATGTGTGTGTATATGTGCAGCAAAAATGATTTTTGCAGTTATTTTCTTTGTACATCCCTTATATAATTTTAATATATTGACTCACTCGCGCAGCCCGTATTGTTCAATTTCATTCCGTTTTCTATTATATTTTTTCCCGAACCTGCCGTTGTATTTTCAATAAAAAATGGGATTTTCCCCTAACAAGGAATATAGTTCATCTAGATTATATAGTCCCTTTCTTTAATGGAAGCCAACTGCGACTGTAGGTATACTATTAAGGTAAAGACGAATTCAATCATAACCGTTTTTGTTAACGTTGACTGCAGTTTTTTAGTGCATTTATTATCTACAGATTGTCCTGCTTTTGTGTACTGATATCTTTCCTTTTTTATAAATCAATTATTTCACTACTGACAGAAACAAAATGTATTTATCCAAATTCATAGAAAGGCTATAAACAAAAGCAATTTCCCAAACGTTTTTCACTTTTATTTGACAGTTTTATAACTTGGAAGTAAAGTGAATCACGTTCTGGTTTTATATTTATATTAATACCTAAAGTTATTTTATTACTTATTTGTTATGAATCAACAATTTTTTAATTTTCTTTATTTCGCATATAAAAAGCGATGAGAAGAAATTAGTAATTCTGATTGTATGATTTGAAGAAAAACAAAATAAAAAAAGGCGAACGTAAACGAAAATTAAAATTTCATGTTCAACACCCTGTATCTCTTAATATCAACATTTTATTAAAGCTTTACCTCATTTAAAAACCAGGAGGAGTAATTTGAATTTAAGTTGGCAATTCTGTAGACCTATGATTGGTCAGATTCCACCCAGTTTCACACAACACTTTTTAGCATTGACATCAGCTGATAATTTAAATTTTTGATAGTTCTGACAGATAAATATCGCATCCGTTATTGTTATTCTATTAATTTACTTCGTTTCGTTGAAACTGAGCATGACAGCATCTGTCTTTATATATGGAGGTTACAAGCTATCGAAGATTTAAAACAATATAGGTTTTGTTAGAAAATTGATTCTTCTTTGTTATTTCATGTACTGGTATTCAGTTATTTGCTACTTAAAAACAGCCTTATTAAAGTTAGGTGTCTGTTTCAATCTTTTAGTTTGAATACGAAACAGGAAAAAGTTTTACATGTGACAGAAATCCCGTGATTAATTCTTAGATATAAAATAATCTACTAGACAGACGAGAAGTCGACTTATTACTATGCGTGGATGATTTTTCCATCAATCAAGGCATATTTAACAGATTTGAAACACGACTGTTAACTACTTTTTCGGGACACGCCATTTAGTAACTAATCTGGTAACTTTTAGTTATGTGAATAAAGCTTTTCAAATTACTCCTCCTGGTTATTAAATGGACTACAGTCGACAGAAGCAAACATGAGCCCTGGTGGGCGTGTCCATGTCGCTGTAGTTGTATTATTTCAACAAATTACTAATGTTCGTTCGTTAACTTTAGCACCTGATTGGTTCGTTGCGATGAAATTCTTTTAGTTCGCATATTTTCCGGGGCTCATGTTTGCTTCTGTCGACTGTATAGTTGGTTTAAATCGCAATATTTTGAAGTGAATATTGTAGGTACTGTACTTCTATGTACAATTACTCAAGGACCACCCTATATTTGAGAATCTTGGGAGAATTTAATCAAATATGAATGAAAATACCAGAATCCAGTTAGTTTTCTTTTTGTTTTCAAATATTTAACGAAAAATTCTAAGAATCAATTATTATTGTTGTTCATCGTAGCCGCAGCACTATTTGTTACAACTGATTTAACATGTTCGGAAGCTTAATTAGAGCTCGTGAGAAGCGGATAACCGCATATTATGGCCATAATTTTGTTACGAAGAAATTGGATTAGAAGTTTACGCGATACATCTCCGTATGAGACATGTAATATAAGTATAAGGCTTCATTATTTATTAATTGCTCGAATTATTTCGATGAATTGACCAATTTTTATCCCCGTCGAGACTTAAAGTTAATGTTTAAAGAAAAAGTTCATAGCCAAGAATAGTTTAGTAAATTCTATAAAAATCTCGGTTATCTAAGTACGTTATACTTTTGGTAAAAACAAATCTAAAGCCGTGGATATTATGTTAGATAAGTTTTCCCTTTTTTCGCGAAGGAATCGCTAAAGAGAAAATACGTGTTTGACAGTTCCATATAAACGATAAAATGAATAGAACTTGAAAAAGTTCCGAGAACAAAAATCCTTGTAGACAGATAATTAATTGCTACACAGACACACACCTAAGCTGAAACGAGTATTTAAGAAGTGAAAAAGTTGAAATTGAGATAACAAAAACTTACATGTTTTCTTCACTCTTCACATTTATTTCAAATTAAAGGGGTTTCATAAGAAAAATTTAATAATATTTCATATTTTCAAGAATTAGTAGGTCTTTCTAAAAATAAAGGTTTTATAAACTTTTTCCGTCAACCGTGTATTACCTAACATTAACGACATAATCATACATTTTAATGACCTCATGATTTACATTAATCAACCCAACGCACATCTTATACATTATATTTATATTAAATTCTTAAGTACAGATGCCAAGTCAACGAAATATTGTGAAACGTTCTTTACTTGGAGTGATTCTGCTTTATACAGGG
This sequence comes from Galerucella nymphaeae, assembly GCA_963978555.1. Classification (NCBI taxonomy): domain Eukaryota; kingdom Metazoa; phylum Arthropoda; class Insecta; order Coleoptera; family Chrysomelidae; genus Galerucella; species Galerucella nymphaeae. The sequence continues at coordinate 5,380,417 of OZ021704.1, forward strand.
TGTCCCACGACGATTAAGACAAGTAATATATCAGAATTGAGCAGTAGTAGATAATTATAATTTTGGGGGTGTTAATTAGAGCAAGTGTTACATCTTTTTTTGTTATTGTGTTACCCAATGAGGTATTTAATAAAACAATTCCAACTAACTAGCACACTTGGGGTCTAAAGTGATTAATTCAATATTTGATTCAAGAATTGTGAGTTGAAAAATTTATAAACCAATATTATAATTTTTACTAATAATTATAATTATAATTACCTACTATTGCCCAATTCTGATCTATTACTTGTCTTTCTCGCCGTGGGACAGCCTGTATACTATTTCAACGCAGTTTTAAAAATCTCCCTCTATTTCAATTTCGCTTTTTTGTCAAAATATATCAGAGATGAAACTTATAACTCGAATGAATTCTGTACAGCCTTCACGGACACCAATTTATTTTTACTCTATGAATAACTTAAAACATAATCTGATGTATCTTGAAGACTACAATGGAAGGTTTTTATAAAAGGGTGGTGTCGACAACTTAATATATTATTTTAGGCTTTCATATTTTAAATGCAAATTGCGTTGACGATGGATCGGGATTTTAAACACAACTTTTACGCTATATCAATTTGCATTGTGTTATGTACCGGATTTTTGATTCGACGTAATTTAACTAAGGACATTTTAAAATTTTCTGCCCATAAAAATTCAAAATATGAGAAACTGGAAGACGAAAATATGAAAATCAATTTAATTAAAAAACATCCCCGATTCTCATTATTAACTCAATGATATTTCTTCTTTCCGGTAGTCACAACAAGCTTTTTTTCTTTACTCAAATTTTTCTACGTTTGTCTTGAAATATTTTCTGTTTTTTTTTCATTTAAAACAGACCCGTTTCGAACCTTGCGTAATGAAAGAAGTAAGTTTATAATTCAACGCTCTAACTACTTGATATGCATTACGTTACATTATTTTGCGCAACTAACTAAAAGTATTTATATTTTTCATTTTGCTTGAAAGCACTGGTTTAATTTTATACATTTATCATCGAAAACTTGTGAATTACATTTTATAATAACGTGTAGACCAAAAGGTATGTAAAATATTTGAAATTCATAATCGTTAACACGAATTGGCCACTGCTGCGCTATTTTCACATAGATACCTTCCAATTTAGATGAATAAGATGCAATGTAGCAATTCTGATACTTTTTACAGTGTATGTCAAGCAAAAAATTCAGGTTTTAGAACGTTTACAGAACGTATTTTATAAAACAGCACATTCACAATGTTCTTACAGCTCTTATAAGCATGGAATTGGCGCAGATTATAAATCAAATTGCCTGTAAGACATGCTTTATAGATGCTAGAACATTTATAAATCTCTATTTTATAAAATATTAAAGTTTCAATAAAACATTAACAAAATATATTAGTTAGCTAACTATGTCGAATTTCTGCTGGTTGGGTCGTTAATTATGTTTTGCTGAGGGAGCTACATCCATTCGAAGCAAACAATGACGGTCTTACATCGAGTACACTTTTGGACAAAATTGATATGTTAGTGCAATTAGGTTGTTCTCCAAAAGGGAAATTTGTGGCAATGAAATTAACAAAGAGTTTCAGTGTCTTTGTAGTATACATTTGTTGCGGAATTAGGGTGCTGCAGGATTCACTTTGAAACTTCATAAAAAATTCATTTTGAAATTTAGGGGTGGTGAAAATATTGCACTAGCATAGCAAAACTTGTTTTAATCAAGTTTTATATATATATTATATATATTTTAATAATTTTGGAACCACAAAGGTCCTTAGCTCATTAGCTTAAAAAAGACATTAAAAATTTTAATCTTAAGACATTTGTTGTTGTTTTTATGGGGAAATTGGAAGATCAAACTTTAAATATAACAGCTTTAAGACAAATGGTCTTGCAAAATTGATATAGTTCACTTATTATTAAATTTTATTTACTAATATGTATGTATTCACTGAGACCTGAAAGGTCTATTGTGCCCCCTTACTTTTACTTAGTTTCTGAGGAGAGTCTCAGAAACTAGTAGCTCCTTTAGTCCTATTTCCCGGAGGAGTTTTAGGATATCTACCGGCTTCAACTTGGGTAAATGTTCCTCTTGTATACAGTAATCTCCTAGGTGCTCTGCAGTTGGAGAGTATGTAGATGGAGGTTTGTTCTTCTATACCACAATATCTACACTATTTGGATCTTTTTCAGGTGCCCATTCAGGCGACAATGTCCCGTTAGGATCCCTGTTAAAACTCTTAGCGCAGTTTTACTTTGACTTATGCATTCATTTGATCTCAACAGGTTGTAGTCACCCAGAAGAATCTTTGATTTTCTAAGCCCTACTAGATCTTCCCAATGGTCAGATCTTCTCTTTCTTTCGGCTTCAACTATTCACTTTATTTACTAATAAGTAATTTATTTTTTTTGTTTTACAATGGATATACCATTGTCTCTAGAATAAAAAGACAATGGATATAGTAACACGACAAGAAGAAAATTGCAGTGCTGTGCAGAGGTAGTTGAAAGATTGTCATTACATCAAATATAAACAGCAATTAATAATTCTCTGTCAATATTGATAGTAAGTTACGTAAGTGGTATATTAATTCTATGTACTGGCCTCAAGCTTGACAACAATATGGGGAAACGGGTAGACTATTAGCATATTCGCAGGCATAACCGGCTGTATTATAACTATGTTAATTATCACAGAGGGATGATACATAAATGCATATATCTTATTTATCAATGGGCTGGTATCTGCCAGTATGCTGCATTTCGATTTAATTCATAATTTTTTATAATCAATGATAGAAGGGTATTGTTCATCATTGCAGATCTATTCACTCTATCATATTGAAAGATGATCGCATGTTCAAATTTAGCAGCATAGATGTATGTATAATAGTGAATTTTGCTTACAAAAATATACTGTAGAGTAGGAAGGGTTAGTGTAGACTCACAGCACTTAGGCCACAGTTGACCAATTGTGCATCCTCCCGAGGAGTTGTCCTCCTAGGTCATCGTCCATCTTGTCATTCCCAGGAAATAGGACTAAAGGAGCTACTGGTTTCATTGACTCTCCTCAAAAACTAAGTAGAAGTAAGGGAGCACAATAGATCTTTCAGGTCTCAGCGAATGTTACCCCAAAAAATACACACATAAATTAAGTTTTAAATCTATCGATTTTAAAGTTTGCGTTCTCTAATTCAGTTCAGTTTGTGCGATTCCACAGTATCGTATTTCCCAAATCTCCAAATCCAGAGTTCCTGGTATTATCCCATTATGCACATAAGAGTTTCCCTTCTTTTCGATCAACTTATCGGAGTTACATTTTATTTCACATGCTTATTCAAGATTTTCAAGCTGTATATTCGTCTACCTCTCCGAAATAAAATTTGATTTCCAAATAAATTGAACAATAGATATCTGTCTATTTATTAACCGTATAAATGTTGTATTGTTTAAAGCAGTTAAATAAATTATATGTTTAACAAGTTCAAGTTGTACAAGAAATGCATTTATCAGTTATGTCATATCCTCCAAATACGTGACAATATTTTATCGTTTATTTGCTTTTGTCAAAGATATGTTCTTTTTATTATTATATCAACTCTAAACGCTCACAATACTAAAGTTAAATTTTAAGTTTTGTTAAAATAGGACCTCAGACAAATACTTCGATATGATTAAAATTGGAAGTTTATCTTGCAAAATGAGATCTTTTATTGAAAATAAAGGAGAAATGTAAAACGGGGAAATAGCGGAAACACCGACACTATTTAAAAGGTATATTTGTAGATAACTTTTTACAAACCATCTTGATAGCCTTTACTAAGAAAAGAAAACTCAACCTCAAAACCATAAAACTTGATGGGAACGAGATTGAATTGAGACAAGAAATCAAGTATCTAGGTTTGATTCTAAACAGTAAACTCCTGTGGCGCAAGCACGAAGAGGAAATTAGGAATCTGTCAGGGAGAAATTGGGGTTGTAACCCAAAAATCCTAAGCTGAATGTACACTGCCATAGTGAGACCAATTATCACTTATGAAGCCTTTGCGTGAAGTAGTAGAACTAGTCTATTGACTACGAGAGAAAACCTCTTCAAGATGCAAATACTAGCCTGTATATCCATTACAGGAGCAATGAGAACATGCCCAACGGCAGCCATGGAAGTGATTCTCAACCCCTCTACATATGGTGGTGGAAAGTGTTGCAGAAAGAACAAGATACAGACTAAGTATAGAGGGAATCATTAAAAAAAACACCTCCTCACTTCTTAGAAATCAGGACACACTGGAATAGAAGGAAATGAAACAGCAGATGAAGTAGCAAAGAGGGGGACTGAAATATCTTTCTGGTGGCCTGAACCCTTTTGAGGAATCAGCCCAAATGTAATATTGGAAGAAATAGGTAAGGCCAAGAAAAAGGGAAGATCTGATCGTTAGAAAGATCTAGTAAGGCTTAGAAACCTTCATCCACATACTTTCCAACTGCACAGCACTCCAGAATCCTAGAGCACAGTACCTGGGAGATTACTGGATATAAGAGGAACATTTTCCTAAGCTTAAGCCTGCAGATATCCTAAAATTTCTCCGGGAAATATAACTAAAGGAACTACTAGTTTCAGAGACTCTCCTCAGAAATTAAGTAGAAGTAAGGGGGCACAATAGATCTTTTAGGAATATTACCCCAAGAATACATACATACATCTTTTTCAAATTTAGTTCGTACAAAAAAAAGTTTATTACTGTTTACAAAGTAAAAGTCGAATTGTGTTTAGTCACTCTCGTATTCGATTGAAAATTAAAACATTCCCCCGAACTAATATAACTAGGCAATCTCGAATAAATTTACTGCTTTAAACGTGGCTCAGCATCAAGAATTCTGCCAAAATCAGGGTTAAAGTAAAGTATTTCCGCTTTCCACTTGCATCGAGTTCATCGACAGAACGTCAACTTGTCAAATCAGGCAAAGCGGTATCACACACACTATACTCTTGATTGCTGTTATATTGAACCCAATTTCGATTTTTCTTTAGCTGAAACTTTTCCAGCGACAAACACTTATCGTATTATGTGAAACTTGAAAATTTTACAAGTAGGTTGCTCCCACATCTATTAGTTTCCAAAAAAAATTAATTGGTCTTAACACTCAAAAAAAGTATAAAATTGCTAATTGAGACCAAACAATATTTTTAAATAACAATGAGATATTTTTCAATCAAAATTAAAAATAGTATAATATATAGGATTTATTTGGTAGGGTCCTCTAGTTTATTATAAATATTCAACTAGATTTCAGAATATTTTTGGGACGCAATTACCGCAATCCAAATTTGCACAGCTTATAGTTGTGTTTACACTTTTTTATTATCATTCATTTCACCACACGACGTTGGAATTTGTCTCGGCCGTTTTTCATTTTTGCAAGATTATTTTGCAAAGTCGTGTAGAAAGGAAACAGGAGAGACACTTACCCTCCGTAATTTGCAATAGCTCGGAGACGAAATAAATAAGAAAAATTCGTTTTAGTCGGTATCTCTGAATAAGCGTCAGAGATTGAGCATATTTTTATGTAAATATAAAGAGAGGGTGTGTTTTATAAAGTAGAACAACCTTGTATTGTTGCTTGGAACTTGATCTTCTATTTTCTAGAAAAAAAGCGTTAAAAAATACCAATCTTGATCTACTTTTGTGAGTAAATGAAGATGAATTATCTCCAAATCCAAGAAGTTGGTACCGAGAGGAAAATTTCGACTTTTTTGAAGAAATCAATACCATTTTACATATTTAAATAGCCCAATAACAAGAGCAAAATTAAAATCATGTCACAAAAATCCAGTCTAAAGCATTATTATTTTAAAAGTTATTATTATAATCATTTTTTAGCGAACGCGCCGCGGTTATTGCCTCTTAAGCTTAAAAAGTAACGTAAATTAACCAATTAAACAATAACTTGAAATCCTCCACAACAATTATTCGGTACAAGCGTCTTATTAATAAGTTGAAAATTTTTCAAACTTTTCGTTTACGCTGAACATACAATTTCAGTAAAACTTACAGAAGCTTGAATTTTATGCTGAGAGTACAATTTTAACAGGAAACTATTTTTCTCTGGGAACAAAACAAAACGAAATTTCTTACGGATTCGTTCGTTTCATTCTGGTTGTGTTTGCAGTCAACATAAGTCAATGATGTGAGGCGTGTACGTATATAATAAATTTGCATCTCAGAGTACGAAGTAATAAAAGTATTGTATTTGAAAAGTCAATTATTTCATTGGACGACGACCATTTCGACTAAAATTTGATTAAAATTGTTTCATAAACAAAATCAATACCATTTTGCAGAATATTTTTTTATTTTTGAATAGCTTGCTTCTGATGAAAACAAAAATAATCAATTTAGAAGCTTAACATATTTTGGAATAACATCCTTAAAAATCAAATCATTTTTAGAAACTTTAGACTTGAATATTTGCTTCAAAACCGATAACAATTTATCCAAATTCATTAAAAACAACAAATCCAAATCTTCAAAACTAAATAAATCAGGAGTTTATAAATTAAAATGTGGTAATGACAACTGTAACAAAATTTATATAGGTAGAATTTTTAGGAATTTCAAAACTAGAATTTCATAACACAAAACGTAGCTATGACAACCAAAAATCAGATTCCAACTACTCAAATCATTTATTAGCAAACCAACACTCTTTCGATTCAAATTTTGAAATTTTGCATATAGAACCTGAATTCTTCAAATTAAATATTTTAGAAGCCCTTGAGATAAATAAAAACAAATATTCAGATAATCTTCTTAACGACCAAATAGATATCAACAATTCTCCCTTATTAAACCTTTTTACCTAGGAAGGTTCCTGTAGGATTGTTGTGAATGAGTTTCCAGGTAAACTTGTTAAATACTTTAGTTAATCCCATATTTAGACACATATTTCCATGTAAATAGATCATAATTTTATTTTTAATATCCGTATAATTTAGTATTAAGGCACTGTATAAATTGATAAGGCATGAATAAGGCAAAACCAACATATTTTCGTGAATTTCCAATTTCTCAACCTCTGATTTTTGGTATTTTCTGTGAGCGAGAAAGTAAAAGTCGCATCCTATTTCCACTGCTGCCAGCCAATGAATCTTTCTTATCGTAAGGCAAAGGATAGTAAACCGATCACGACTTAAGTGACAAATGAAAATCTAAAGAACCAAAACCAACCTCACAGATACCTACGCCCGGAAAGATAAGTTTCGGTAGCATTTAGATAAAACAAAACAGAACATTGGACAAATCCTTATAATCGAACCCATTATCACAGTATTATCAAAAGAGAAACGTATACCTCAGACGGTTTTTATGGTTACTACTTTTTTCCAGAAAAAAAATATCAAGCTTGATCTACAGAATCTACTCTTGTGAGTATATGGATATGAACTATCTCCAGATCCAAGAAGTTTCAAAAGATATTTTTGCTCATACAGTATATCCCATCCAAAAATTATTCTGTTATGTACAGCAGATAATTTAAAATTCGTAAAAGTCATTACAGATGTAACAATTTTCACATCAAATCAAAATTAATTATTTTATAATTAGAAAGTTTTGTTGACCAGTTTTCAGACTGATTAAGCTCATTAATCATACGTGGCATTCATACGCAAAAGTAAGAAGGAAAAAAAAGGCTGATTTCACATCGTTTCGCTGAACCCACTGACATTTCTTTATCCCTTTTATAAGAGCAGCTTATTCGTTATTCAGAACCGGGCTGAGTGTATATAAGGATGTTTACTTATTTCAAGTGCATACAAGCAAGCTCCTAGTATATTTTATACCTAAATAAATATAATATAAAAAAAACGTTGAATCTATCCATTATTTTTCACATCTTTCAATGGTTCACAAAATCTTACATCTAGATTTCGTATTTTTGTGTACCTTATCTATAGTGTCTTGATGTATCCAACTTTTTGTCATTTCTACTCATAGAAGAAAATAGTAAATTTCGAACACGCCTCGTAAACAAACTCTTTTTCAATCTAAATACCAAAAGAGGGAATCGTATTTTAACTAAATATTAGTTTTTACAAATTATTTATTGGATTTAACACACTTTGAGGTTAAATAGATATATTTCATTTATCATAATCAATTTATTCTAATTTTTGACCTGTTTTCTTCTCTTGTAACGACTAAGAAGATTTTTTTCTCAGTTACCTTTCATTTACAAACTATAAAACCCTACCATCTCTCTTTCTCATCTACATTGTGACTTTGCATTCCTTGACTGTTTTGTCTCGCAATTTTCACTTCACGAAGTGTTTGTTCCTCTCAACTCTTTTGTGATATCAAACTACTTTTAAAAAGGTTTTAAAATTGAAATCAGAGGATGAAATCATTTTATTCACTTGACTATGTTATCTTTTAACCAGAGTACCTAAAAGGGAATTGGCAAGAGTTGAAAACTCAATTATTCCTTAAAAACATACAAATATGCGTTTCTATGGAAGATATTTTATAGTTAACTACAGTAAGAGATGGAACGTGATATCTTTACATATTTTTCCCAAAAAATAAAATGAGAAATTCCACTGAGGGTTACAATAGCTATATTTACTGCAAAGGAGGTAAAAATTCACGTTTACTTAAGAGCAAGTGTTGATTCTCTCTTTTTCCTTCATAATGGTTCATTATGTATGATTTATTGACTTATTGGATACGTAACTTATTAGCCTGACATCTAGGGTGCTGTTAAAATCACATTTAACTACGTTCGAAAGCTGATAAATTATATAAAAAAATGTAGGTATGAATAAAAGTGCATTTAAAAATAAAAATTTCGTGTTCGGTTTTATTTTTAGTATTTATAAATCATGGTTTCACGCAGGCTGCGGATTTAGAGCAGGGCGGATAATACTTTGGGGCGCAATTGAAATATTAAGACTAAAACCGAACACACTGACCTCCCTTAAAAACCACTGTAGGTATGTATGTGTTTTTTGGGGTAACATTCACTGAAACCTGAAAGTTCTATTGTTCACCCTTACTTCTACTTAGTTTTTGAGGAGAGTCTCTGAAACTAGTAGCTCCTTTAATCCTATTTCCCGGAGGAATTTCAGGATATCTGCAGGCTTCAACTTGAGTAAAATAATTTTTCTTTTCTATCCAGTAATCTCCCAGGTACTGTGCTCTAGGATTCTGGAGTGCTTTGCAGTTGGAAAGTATGTGGATGGAGGCTTCTTTTTCCATACCACAATATCTTCATTCTTCTTCCTCCACTATTTTGAGCTTTTTCAGGTGCCAATTCAGGCGACAATGTCCCGTTAGGATCCCTGTTAAAACAGTTTTACTTTGACTGACGCATTCATTTGATCTTAACAGGTTGTAGTCACCCAGACGAATCTTTGATTGTCTAAGCCCTACTAGATCTTTCCAATGGTCGGATCTTCTCTTTCTTTCGTCTTCACCTATTTCTTCCAATATTACATTGGGGCTGATTCCGCAAAAGGGTTCAGGCCCCCAGGGTGCCTATTCTTGAATTTCAGGGAGTAGAACTTTGCGAGAGAAGTAGGTGTGGTTCTCTTAAAAAGATTAAATGTGTATTCTTGAAATAAATTTGAGGGAGGGAGCATCTCCCAAGAGAACTCGAAGTTCCCCTTCTAGGTAGTGAGAGAATTGCAAAAGGGAGTATTTGACCGAACCTCTATAATTGTTTTGTTTTGATTTACTGTGGTTCAAAATGAATGTTGAAGATTTCATTTTAATGCTGTGGAATAAAATAATTAGCGAGAATGTTGAGGAAGCATTAGAAGAAGTGGGTATTGGTAGGGATGTTTTGAGACAAAAAATTTGTGCAGTTATTTAGAGTCGATAAAGACCTCTGTCATAACATAATAGACATTGTCACCCCTTTTCTAGTTCAATCCACAAGAACCTCTGCTCTATCCATACAAACCGCGCGTAAACAAAGTTTCTTTTTGTTTAGGACTCAACTGTTTACTTTTAACATCCATATTTTGTTTAATTATATTAACCAAACAAATATAGTAAATAGTGAGGTTATCGATGAATTAAATGTCTGTCAAAAAGTTCATTGGTCAAGGCAACTGGCAACGCTGTTCCCCGATCTTGCTCCCTCATCGCTACTCTCCGGTACTTTTCATTTTTCAAGAATATAACGTTTTTTTATTGGGGAGTTGAAATGAGGGAGCTCTCCCTGGGAGCACTCCCTTCTCGTTATTTCAAGAATAGGCGTCCAGAAAGGTATTTGAGTCCCCCTTTTTGCTAGTTCATCTGCTATTTCATTTTCTTCCATTCCAGTGTGTCTTGGAACCCTTAGTAAAGGTACTAACAATACAGGTATGCCAAATGCTAAGCAATAGGTTATTTTTGACAATGATGACGCCATCATACAAAACACATTGCGTAGTATCATTTTGATACGATACGTCTTGGGCATGCTAATGTTATAAACATTTCAAAAGAAAAAAGTCTTTTTTCTTTGGTTTTTCTAAGGATCTGAAATCCCATTGAACAGCAGTTCTTAATGTTGAAAATTTTTTCATTGCAAAAGACCGAAACTCGCAAAATCGATAACGCGGATTATGATGCCACGTGCCATCTTCTCTTAAAAAAATACGGGATTCCTTGGCTCCCTTGTGTGTATATTTTACAGACAATCTTATACATCCATGAACACAAGGATGCGTTGGTTTCTCACTGTGATGTTTATAATTAAGATACAACGAACGCGATGAGTTTCTTAACGTGGAAATCTAAATTACACGTTCCACAAAATAACAAATGTGATGTGAGATTGTACAAACTACAGAAATACACCAATAGTAATTTCAAAAAGTATGCACTGAGGAGATTGCATTCGCTCGTGAAAGATTTTCTTCAGGCTAATTATTTTTTACAGTGTCAACTGGTTTTATCGTACATCAAATGAAAGTACTTGTTGCAAGTACTGTCAATAATAAATAATGACATTGAAATGTCACAGAGATGGTCGCTGGTTCAAATGTCACTGTTTTCATTTGTCTTAAATTCTTTTTTTGATGTCTTAACACTAATAATTATTATAATTTTGTAGAATACTGAAATAAAACGATAGGTAAGTCAAAAACTAGAAGCATTCTATACTAGGATTCATTTTTTGAAGACACTATCGTGTGTAGCCTACAAAGTGTCAATATATAAGATGTTATTTTATGTTATTTTCATTTATTTGAAAAAATATTTGTACAATGTACAATATAGTTTATCTTTTCCCTAACATTTACGTTCAGTAGTTTATTAATTTTATTCGAAAAGATCGCAGTGAGTATCAAAACTAAAAATTGAAACTTCATTTTCCAAAAAGCACAATGGACTTGCATCAGTTTTGCTACAGCCATGTTAATATTAACTTTCAGACATGAACATGAAGTTAGTAAAACTTAAATTTCCTCTACAACTCTCATGAAATGGTAAATATTTTAAAAACCTGTGAACTTTCTTTGATAAATTGAATTATAAGTCTGAGGCCAACTCTCTATCACTAAATATTGAATATTTCCAATGCTCAAAACACCATGAGAACAATCAATCTAAAAACTTTTGTCTCCAAGTTTCCAGAGGCGCAAGTTTTTGACGGTACACACTGTATACAGAATAATTCATCCCACATAATTCTGAAGCCTTTAATTTTTCAAAAAAATTGCAAAAACCATACAAAAGAGGACGTCTTTTTGCTAAATCTTTAATTCCCTGATTCATGAATTCTCAGTATAAATGACATGTTAGTAAAATACGTAAAGTAAGTAAAGATAAAGTATTCCAAACTTATTTGCCCCAGTTGAAAATTGTAACTTCTCACAAGGTATTTTACGTATTTTTGACTTGCTCAAGGCTGTTTAAATACAAAATGTACTTAGAACTTATCAGGCATCATAAAGTCTTCACGCAAATAACGCAATATTTAAGTATCAAAGACTATTTATTATATTCTCACGTGAAGGGCATTGAATCGCGGAGAACGTTCCTCAAAAATTAAAGAGCTGTAAAATTCTGGCATTTCTGGTGTAAAAATGTGATTTCGTACAATGATGGAATGGAAAGAAGGTGAGCACACCTACGGGAACCGTTCATGACTTTAGACGCTTAGGGGAATTCCCCAACAGTCGACAAGAATGAAAAACAATATCTTGCTGAAGTTCAAAACACGATATAGAAAGCACTTGAATTGTGATAAATTTATGACTTGACAAACTAAACGAAATATAGCTTAACTGCATGTTTACACCGTCGAAATTGTTAGAAAATAATGACAGATATCAGATAACACTGTTAGCGTCAAAATATTTCTCAATTCCTGTTTTACATACTAAAAATCACCAAAATTACTCGAAAAATCACAGTAAAAACTATAGTTTGACTTTAAGCGTTCATTTTTTGATAGCATTTAACTGAACGGTTTCAACTGAAGGTGTGCAACCCACTTGAAGAAAACATTGGACACATAGACGGTGTCCGATTCGTTGGGAATCACAAATCGTATTTTATCTGTGACAAAAGCAAACAATTACGTAATTTTGATTAAAGAATGTACGTCTCTAGAAAAGCAAAGAACAACATCTCCGAAGCTGCAAAATTTGAAACTTGAAAACTTTGTCAAAACAACGACGTTAGAAACAGCTTGCAACTCATATGAAAGTTCACTTGTCATTCTAAACACCAAAGTCGATGAAACGTTTCTAGACTTTTAATGATCGCGTAGAGCTTACGTTCTAGAAAGCATTGACGTCGTCTTACATATAAAACAACTTTGAGCTGAACAATATTTATTTATCAGTTTAAGAAAACATGAATAAAATCTTAAGAGTTCATTATTAGTAAAATATCAGTGGTTAGATGAAGCACTAACTAAAGTTTTGTTAAATTAGCATTTCATATTTGGATCAAAATCATTTTTAGAAATATAATTATAGATTTAACTAGAGAAGATTTGAGAATTTATAGCTCTTTCTTAATTATTGCTCAGATAAAAACTCCCACTGAACATTCTATAAAAAAAAATTAACTTAATATGTCTGCTACGCTAATAATATTTTACGACTTGTATTCAATGTTAAAATAATATTCTAGCTGACAAATGTTTTCAAGTGTCACTGGATGAATCCCTGAAATGTCGTCAGGTTTCCCAAATACATTTTACTTCTTTTGAGAAAAGTTTTCAGTTCAATTTGGCAGTAAGCAGTCGAATAAGCCACACATCTCGTATGATCGTTGGTACGTGAGCTTTTAGGGTTACAAATTGAGATCTTCATTGAATTCTTACTCCAGCATTTCGATCTATGGATTGTAATCAAGAGAAAATACTTCATTTGTGTCGTTTTTATATAACCTTTGCAATTTATAACACATGCTCGAAAAATATACTATTGGAAGAGGTTTATATATTATATATAAGATCGAAAGGAGCTTGAGAAAGAGAACACACCACCACTCAGAAGAGCGATTAAACTGATCTGCTACACAGACGGATCAAATAATGAGCTCGAGTCGAGTAAATATGAAGGAATTGTCTCGCTTGGCCTCGGTATTTCAGGCAGAGGTCTATGCAATACTTGCTTGTGCGAGGGCAAATATCATGAGAGCCTACAACAGGCAGATCAATCTACAATGACAGTCAAGCTGCCCTTAAAGCACTTCAGAGCTCTGAAGTAACATCTCGGCTGGTATGGGATTGCGACTGGCGACTCGACAAAGGACAAGCAGGAAATGAAAAAGCTGACGAACTCGCAAGAGCAAGATCGTCAACCTTGTTGAACGAGTTGTGGGCAATCCCAGATGCTCAACTAGGTCATGGTAACCTAACTGAAAGAACCATCAGAAAAAGTAGCAGAACTGCTCTCAATGATCAGGAACAAACTACGCACCATAACAGAACCACTCTAAATTTTCTGTAAGAAAACAGAATGGGCAAACACCGTTATCTCTATTATTTAACGTGTGTCAGCATCACATTTACGGTAAGAGCATCCTTCTCGAAGATCGTGTTGCTAATAAAAGACAATTCATTAAAGATTATGGCCAGAAACCTTGTACCTGTACTAAGACAAATCATTTCTGTTTTAATCAACTTTTGATGTTTGAGACCATCCACTTAGTCGAAAATCGGGCCGTTATACGTGTGTACGAACCGAGCTCAAGGAAGATAACACCTGTTTTATTCCGGAGAGCATCTTTCCGACCCTTTGTACTTTATTTTACAAACTTTACCGCTACAAACATCATTAATTCGCTATATTTACATTTTAGTATTTTCACTTGCCTTTGGTAATATTCTAAACGTCAACAAATTACTTTGTATTATACACATTAACGGTGACGTAATATAAATAGTAAAAATTTGCATTGTAAAATATATAATAAATAATAGTTTTGCGTGGATTCGTTTTGAATGTTTTCAATGACTTCTAAGGGCAATCTAGGGAGTTTCGTTGACATTTAATGTTGGTTAGCACAATATGTTTTTATATCAAGTATGATATTGCATAGAATTTGAAGATCTAACTACAAAATTACTAAAAAATACACCAAAAATCCAAACTAAGATGCTTACAGCCCCATAGGAGTTCTTAAACTTAGTTTCCATAGCCTGAGAAAACTGACAAGTACACCAAGAAAACTGCTCTGCTCCAAAAGTGGATCAGTTTTTAGGTTAATGTACATGTCCTTATTAGGTTCATCAGTTTTTTCACTACATCCTTCTTGGAGAAATCCTGTCTTAGACGCTTTAGTTCCAGGTTTCATATCTCCTATAGGTCACTGCATTAATTTTATTTTTGACTAATTACTATGAAATAAATTAAAGTTTGTATGAATAAATCGTCAGAGGGAGTGGATAATATTAATTTAGTATGATTTGGGAGTATGGGACTTGTATGGCTCACTCAACAATGTCAAAAACAGAACTGTTTAAAAATTAAGATTACGGGAAAAAACAGCGAGCTTTCAAGTTTTTAATTTTTTCATAAATAAACTTTAATTTAAGAAGAGGTTAGAATAGATGTTTAAAAACCAGGGAAGCAGACCTTGAGAATTCTATGAAAATAACGGTCTGTCGTTTTTCAAGGTCGTGGACTCTTTGAATTCACAAACGCTCGTGCTTGCTTTTCGCACTTTTTATAATTATTTTCCAAAAAAATTTTAAAAAATACCTTTTTTTATAAAATCTATTCAATTCAAAGTAATACAGAAAAATTAATAAATAGTCCCATTGCCACTGAGATTTTAATTTTCAAGAAATCTGAAAAAAAATGTACAATATGCCTAGGGATTCCTAAATAATATACTTTGTGTTTTTTTATGAAATTTTGTTATTGAAAAAAAAGATAAACAGCGATAATTATTGAAAATTTCTGAAAAAATTAAAAATAATAATAAATTAATAATTCTACTATTTCTAATATGTGAGGAGGATTGTTGAGGTCATCTACGCCAGGAAGAAGTCTGTAGCAGACCAAACATAAAAGTAAACAAATCGCAACTCACCGTTGGATGATGCACCAGCTGGGCTGGAAATATTATCAAAAAAACAAATTCCAAACAAAACTATCACTATAAACCGCCTCATAATGGTAATAAAAATTCCAGAATAGAAGAAAGTTCAAATTTAAATTCAATTAAATCAACATAAAGTTCTGCCAAATACCTCGTGGGTAAAAGACCGAAAAGCCGACCGACACCAGCTTTCCCTAAAGAAGCCCGGTTAACACTGACAGATAATTTCGGAAAGCGGAAAATCTGCACCTTAGATCATGCGCAGATATCACACTGATCTGATATTATAGCCAATGACAAACTTCAATGAAATAGTATAAACCAATAGGAAAATCAAAAGACGGTACATGGGAGGGCCTCGGACATGTAAGATGTGTAATTAGACTTGTAAAAAGTAGATTAATGAAAAAGTAACACACTCTTTTTTTTCTACGTCTAATATGCCGAGGCTGAAAAGTTGTCTCTAGGTACCTCCTATTCACAGGTAGTACATTTTTTTCCTTGTGCTCCCAAACTTTTATCTAATTCCTCTTTATGTTTGTGCACAATGTATCAAAAGAAGAGTGGTGACTTTACCGTTAGTCTAAAAACATGATTCAGTGTATCAGGAAAAGTTGTCGCTTTCAGTGTAACGTCCCTCTTTTCCTAACTGAATTATTATCCTTTCGCGAAAGTTTTGCGATTTACTCCTGGTGGTTCCCTTATATTTTAATTTCTGTCATCCTCGTACTCGTTAACTAAATGTTTTGTTCGAGTCTAAAGAAATCAAAGTCGATATTTCGAAAACTTTTCTACTGAAATTAACATTTAGGTTACTGCTAGTGCTCTTACTGCTCTTACTTTATGCCTAGAGGCTCCAAACAGAGACGTATCGAATATTTTTTCCTCTCAACTCAGAAATACAAACATTTTAGACTGTATATTTTTCGTTTCTATGGGACAAACGAGATAGTAACAAATAATAATATATAGTTTATTTAAAACGGAAATTGCTGCCAACATAACGAACAAAAAAATACTGAAAAAGGTTAGTCACATAAGGCTTTGTTTGGTTTCTGGTACTTATATTGGATACTAATTTTTATTCTACCTTTGTTTGTGATTTTTGAAACTTTGATCTGGTTTTATTATTGCGAATACCATCGAGAAGAAACAAATATTTGTTGACAGCTGTCATTAGTTTTTCGTCAACTGTAATATGTAAATACCCCAAACTAAATAGACCTGTTTCGGGTACAGCATGGGTGGAAACGGGACTCAAAACATACAAGAAAAACCAAA
This sequence comes from Galerucella nymphaeae, assembly GCA_963978555.1. Taxonomy (NCBI): domain Eukaryota; kingdom Metazoa; phylum Arthropoda; class Insecta; order Coleoptera; family Chrysomelidae; genus Galerucella; species Galerucella nymphaeae. The sequence goes on from OZ021704.1 coordinate 5,397,283, forward strand.
AATTGATCGGAAACAAGTGCAAAAAGTGAGTGTTTTTTGCACGTGACGTGAAATTGTCCAACGAGGTCTTTAGGCCGAGTTGGACAACACGTCGAGTGCAAAAAACACGTTTTGCAAGAGCTGCATACAATATTTTTGTACATTCATGCAAAAACTGGAAAATTAGAATATAATATTATGTTGGGAACCTACCCTAACCTAATCAAACTCAAACCGTTCTTCTTTTTTGTATCTTTATGGCCTCCACCTTGTCAGTACTCAATCATAGCTGGTTGTTGCCTTGACCATTTAAATTTTAAATAATTAAAGATTTTTGCAATAATTGTAATTCGTTGAGACTAAGTAGTAAGATATACATATTTTATTGTTGTATTAAAGCAGGATCAGATACTTGCTATGGATTTTTATTTAATTTAAATGTTTATGTTAATTTAATTAATCATCATAAAACTGACACAAAAATGAAAGATGAGTGCAATAAAATAGTTTATTGCACTAGTACAATAAAGTACCACTTTTTCCATTAAATGTGGTTCACAAAAGTGTTGTTTTTTGCATGAATGTAGAAAAACAAATAGATCGATCGATATAATTTGACTGACTAATAATATGCAGTAAACACCTAGAAAAAACTGATTAATGAATTTATAACAAAGAACAAGAATGTTGTACATTAGTACGTATTAGTATTTGAAGTAGTGAACGTTAGATTTTGTTGGATCTTATTTAGGTAATTTTTGATAATTTTAGTTAAAAATGTACATTTGATTGTTTGATTTTTGTTAGGCAAGTTGGAACCTTTTAATTTTTTAGTTAATTTCAACAAGAAATTTGTTTTATGTAGATACAAATGTATGAATTCAAAAGGGATTTCTTAAAAGTGGTTGATGAACTCCATGAAGTGTTTATGTGGAAAAAGTTCTACTTTTTATAATTAAACAATATTGAATTAATCGAGTTTTCTTTTTTCTTACAGATTTTACCGGTCTCGTCTCTTCTCAACAAATGCGATATGCCTAAAGGTAGGAGAATGTTGTGACGAATAACAAAAATAGAAATAATTCTGAAAATAATAATGGTTTTTAGAAAATTTTTCCTTTAAAATATTGATATTTTTTTTTATATATGACTATTATTGATTCCATTTTTTTATAATTTAAATATTCATGAAATTTTATGAATTTATTTTTGTTATTTTAAAAGTGTGCCTGAAATGTTTTTGCTGTTCACAATTTATTTCGTATAGGGTTAAATATATTGAATATTGGAAACACCTCAGCAAGAGGATATCTTTATATGGATTTTGTTTGTGTTTCTTCTTTTTCAGGTGAAGTTTTTTTCAGCGCTTCAACTTTCTGTGCGCAAATCGGTTTCTAGATGTCAATATGTTAACCGTTTAAGAAAATTCAATTTTTACAATAATAATGAAATATGAAAAAAAATATGAAAAGAAAAATCGGTTCATAAATTAATTTATATAATATTTTGACACCTCAAATTTTCCCCAATTTAAAACATTTATTTAGTATAGCATATTTTAAATTAAATAAATCAATTAATTAATAAAAAAAATTCAGAAAAATTTCAGGACACTTGATTTTTTTTAACTTTAAAACATTCACTTAATTTTTGTTGAAAAATTATCATTTTTTAAATATTAAGACACTCCCAGAACGCACTAGGTACAACGAGATTTTCCAGACAACTCAGAAGAATTGACAACAATTTTTTATTATTTCGGGTGTTTCCTATTTTTTATTGGCTAAGAATTTTTTTTTTGGTTACAAAAATTTTTAAATCGTTGTATGACTTAGTATTTATAGTAGAATATGTGATCACAGAAATTTCCTTTGGGGCATTGAAAACTTGTAGTTTCTAGTTTTTCAAAATATTTTTTTTAATGTAATTACTTAAAACTTCTTGTCAAAAATTCGCCAGTACGAACTAATTTTTATATTTTGAATATCTTTTAACTTTTTTAATATGTCACTAGTTACTTTTTGTGCCCAGATTACTTGGACTAATCGCTAACGTTGGTTAACAAATTTTTTCAAAATTAGATGTACTCAAAATTATTATATTTATTTCTTTTTAAGTAATTTTTAATATAATATAATCACTGAACCAGATTGAATTTAAACAATTTCATTTTTATGCCAAACTCATCACTAGAAATTCCAAATATTTTGATTTGATTTTCACATTTTCCCAATTAGAATTTTGTAGAAACTTTTTTGAATTACTTAAGAGAGTGTTTGGGTAATGTGGTGTAATATGGTGGCTCATCTTCTTCATACTAATCGAATTGTATAATTTATTTAATTTAGTAAATTACAGTATGAGAAGTGTATTCATGCAGTACTCTAAACTGTAATCTATTTTAAATGACATGCAACCGATTTTTATAGATAGATGAGTTACTCTATAAACACAGGTACTGGCTCGATGTTGTTCTAACGTAGTGGACTTAGAGTCAGTATTATAGGGAAACTATGTGATGTATGCCTTTGACTAAGAGATAAATGTGGTGGCAATCGCCGGTCGGTATGGAGAAAATGGTGCAGTTCAAATGGTATTGGGATGGGGATGGCGCTGTGGATGGTTCCAAATGTGAGTTTTTAAATATTTTTTATTATTTTATGCATGACTAACAATATAATAATTTAAAATTACTCTTTGTCAGCAATAATGAACTTTTAAAAATTTAATTTATTGCTAAATATACAGTATGGTCCGAATAAAATGAATAAATTAATTATTTCGTAAGCCGGCGAAACACGAGGAGCCAACTCTTTCCGTGTTGTTTTTGCAATCTCAATGTGTATCAGTTCTAAGTTGATTCTAGTTTGGTACACTTTTCATTTCAAGTATCCCCATAACAAGCAATCGAGGGGGATTAAGTTAGGGGACCTTCTAACTCTTTGTCTATTACTGTCCCATACTGAAGGTTATATTTCATAATACTTACCTTTCTTCTTGTATTCCGTATGAACATTGCTATCTCATTTTTTGGCAAAAAGTATAATGGTATTTATCCACCATTCCTCCTCGAATTATAAGGTAGTCTGGAAACTGGAGCAGTCCCAGAACAAAAAATCAAAAACAATAAAAATCAATGCGATTTTTGATAACTGCATTGATTGATTAAAAATTGTTCTTTATTTATACTTCCATAGCCTCGTTGTTAACTGCACATTGTGGTTTGTGTTTTTTATTGGCAACTGATTCTGTCTCAAAAATTTTTGAATTAATTGAGCAGCATTAAACTGTCTAGCTGTGGCTCTTGCAAATTTTTTGTCTAGTATAATCTATTTTTCAAAAAAGTGACGCATTCAAAATTATGTGGGGTGGATGGTTTTCATTGACATGCTCTGGTACACTTAATAAGAGTACTTGTCATACATTTTACTAGTGTATTCTATATATAAAGCTTATGAATTTGCATGAACAATAATTCACCTCACCGCAGTAGAAATTCGGAGATTGGATCAAATAAGAATCCGCTCAACGATCTATGAGTTTTATTAAATGAAACGGTTGCCCTCAGAACTGAGGCTGATTTGAAAAAAAAAGTCAAAGTTCTGAATCACTCAACCGCAGATGTGACCACTCATACCCGTAACTTCCGAAGGCAACATTAGATGACACGTTTAGGTCATTTGTATCGGTTCCTGTCTTCCTGAACCGCTCAATACAATTTTAATCTGTAATTTATCTCAGACTTCCGTCTTTCCGGATAGTATTCGTGTTTTCTAATTAAAATACAAAGTAATTTGAACACGTTTGAACTGCTCTATTTTTAAAATGCGATACGTTCGACTGAAAAATTGGATCTCCATCGTTTAGACTTAATAAAGATCAACAAAAATACAATATTGTTACGAACTCAATGATTCACAAGCCGATCCTGTCGTGGAATATAAATTTTGGCGAAATTTACCTTTCTAGAAGATTCCATCACAGAGTAATGCAATGGTTTATTCCCGACTGTTCTGGAAGCGTCGCATGCGTAGAACGTAGTAAATTCAAGAAGTTTCTTGAGTTGTGAAGGACTGTAAAGTACACTGTGGCCGGATGAGAGTGTTTAGTTTTACCTATTATGCATGACTTCGAAAAAAAAGTCAACGAAAACGAGACAAAGGTATCAGTTTTACAAATTAATATGCGCTTCTGGCAACAGCGGTTAAAATAGGGGGCAATCAACATTCGGCCACTGGTTTTTGGAATTAAGTACACGCCTTGATGACTGCGCACAATTATTCTTTCTCTCTCTTTGAAGCTGTGTTCCGAAAGGATTTTCGCAATCTGTATACGATTGCGTTTAACATTAAACTTGGTTTTAATAAGAATTAAAAAAAATTTGTTTGAAATAAGTACTGTGGTATAGGTTACTATTTAACGTACGTACATTTCTCAGTGTAGACAAAGTTGTAGGTAAAAATAGAACAACTGAAGAACTTAGCAGAGAAAAATGTTGAAGAGTTTACGATTTATTTAAAAAGTGGTTGCCTTTTCAAAATCGTCTCAATGATGAAAACTTGAAAGAACCTGAAATTTCCTTTGGGCAATTTGTGAAGTTCTGACTAATCTCGAAGTATATCTGGACTCTCTCAATAATAAAAGCCGCTCATCTTTTAAACACTTTACGTCCACTTCTCCCAAATAAAATATTTTAATGATCTATACTTCATAATTACCCACAGATAAGGTTCTAATAAATGCCTTGTTAAATGGGAAAGTAGAATTTTTCTTTCATAAATTATTCTTACTCCGCTCCAAAATCACAAAAGTTTTATTCGAAAAGTTCGACAAGCATAACGTCTTCTGATTACGTAATTCCACAGTAATAACTGCTCTAATTTGGTATTGGGGTTTTATTTTGAGAAATATTTGTTCATCTTTGAATAAATAAAATAAGATTACTTAAATAATTGTTAAATGTGGAAAGTGTTTTAAAATTTTTATCTTTAGCAAAAGCCAAATAAAGTTGCGCTCATGTCATAATTTTGAACATTTGCAAGGCACAAACAAACCCAATGAACTTGGCGAGAATAGAAGGAATAGAATAGAATCGATTTTAGATAGTGCTACAAGTTGAAAAAATGTCTCAACAAATGTTTCTTATTCATTTTTGGATAAATTTTGATGATCTTCACAACAAAATGCTTCTAGGCTTTGTTATTTTTTTGTGGAATCGAATCACAATCACAAAAACGTTAAAAAAAAATTGTGGTATACTTTCCCAAACTAAAGCTTTTTATATCACGCCCCGTTATAGTTTCATATTATGTGTGGTTGGTGTAGCCGTAGTGATTAAAATTCATTTCCACGTTTTGTAAAAATCCCATATTTGTGGTTAATGCCTATCTATTAATTTTTTTGTGAATGTTTTGTTTGCTAGCTGGCTGTACATTTCAGAACTGTTAATTTTTTGTAAATTGCGGATTTCATATTATACAGATAGGAAAATCTATGCATATTGTTCACTCAAGGGTCTGTTCAATTTCCCTTCATAAATGGCGCGCATTGGATTGAAGCCCAAAGACCAAAAAGAAATGGATCGATTAGTATCATCAGAAGTGCGAAACTCGACCTCGAAGAGACATGGGACATTTCAATTTCCTGTACTCAACTAGAGCATGAAGTTAAACTCTTGTCTCTAAAACTTTTCATATAGAGTGTTGTACCAGATAAACAGTCGTGACAACAAAGATTTTTTCTTGTATTAAAAAACAAATATTTTATAAACAATTAATAATTTATGCAAATCAATACTCGTTGGGGTATATGGCATAAGAATTAGTTGTATCTATTTGTTTTCTTTTGTAAAATAAATTTAGAAGCCTATATAGCCAAGAAAATAATTCAAATAAATCATAATATATCCATCACAGTACACCAGTGGTCAATGAATGAGGGATATGAGGTTTTTATGAATCCTTGGTATAATAGAGAGATACAATAGCCCCGGACGTTGATGACAGGTATGGACCCCGTTACACGTTAAGTTCGTAATCATGGTTAACTCATTATACTATAACGTCCGGTAGATAAACATTGATGAAGGATTAGTATATGCGTTCATGTCGGACATTATATATTCCATTAATATAAATCAAGCACCGATTATTTTCACATAACCCACTCATTTTTTAATTCATTGACAATTATTATTATGCACCTAAATATTTAATACCGTACCAGATATTTGAGTGGCCAAAAAGTAATAATCGAATTTTTATTGAATAGATAAACTCGACTAAGGAAGTTAAGGGTTCTCTAAAATTAATAAGTAAACTAGGCTAGAGCAATCTCGTAATTACAAATTAAAATTTTGCTAGAAAAACTTGTTCATTCACTAAAAGATCTATTGTGCCCCCTTACTTCTACTTAGTTTCTGAGGAGAGTCTCTGAAACTAGTAGCTCCTTTAGTCCTATTTTCCGCTTGAATCATACTTGGAGTTTTTCCCAAGCTTTCAGAGTGTTTGGTTCCTGGCCCGAACACTCCTATTGCTTTTGAGCCGTCTGTGTACCAAATTTGGAACATAAATGACTTATTCTTGTATCATCTAGAATTTCGATGTGAAAATCGTCGAAACCAATGCAGAAATAGTAGAAGTAGTAGATCCATTTATTGCAATTGGTGGGTCTGCCGGCCCTTATATTAATAATAAATATTAAGAAAGGTCCTCTCTACCTATTAGGGAAGTTTTTTAATTCAAAGTACATCAAAGTAGATAAAGAAGTATCTAAGGCAAATCTAAACTCCTTGATCGAAAAATTGGTATACATGTAAGATGAATTAGGAATTTATTGTTAAACTTTTACACTTTAATAATTTGATAGCACAGTTTTTCCTATGAAATAATAGTAAATTTTATTAAAGAAAACTGTAGAAATTATATGTTCCTCATAAAACTTTTTTTATTTATTTTTATTTTCTTAAAGATATCTGTTGAAATATATATCCTAAGCTGCTATCAATTCCGAGAGTCCCCATGTACGAAAAACGCGGCAATAAGAAAAGTTGACTAAAGTTTTTGGTAGTTTTATTTTTCTTCAGGGGCAGAGGGCTTAGAGCTAAACGAGCTATGTCTCATATCGTGGCCGTTTTACAAATCAGTCTAGCATTCAGTAACTTGCCTTAACGAACTTTTCCAGGTACCAATCATAAGTCAATAGTGGACTTCGTTTGAAACAGTTCTCATAAAAACAAAAATAACCAATTTAGAAGCTTAACATACTTTAGAATACCATCCTTAAAAGCAAATCATTTTTAGAAACTTTAGACTTGAATATTTGCTTCAAAACAGATAACTCAAATTATTTATTAGCAAACCAAAACTCTTTCGATTCAAATTTTGAAATTTTGCATATAGAAACTAAATCCTTCAAATTAAATCTTTTAGAAGCCTTTGAGATAAATAAATAGATATCAACACTTCTCCCTTATTAGACCTTTTTACCTAGAAAGATTCCTGTAAGATTGTTGTGAATGATTTTCCAGGTAAACTTATTAAATACTTTAGTTAATCCCATATTTAGACACATTTTTTTCCTTTTTTATTTTATTTCCATGTAAATAGATCATACTTTTATTGTTACTATCCGTATAATTTAGTATTAATGCACTGTACAAATTGAAAATGTCTCATTATACCTCCATTCTTTTGATAAAGCTACTGTAATAGCGAAACGCGTCACAATTTCAATTTTAAATGTGTAGATTTTAACAAATTAAAATTGTTTGATTTCATAATTTATTAGTTATTAGTATCTAGATTCAAATAATTTTGTGTGTGTTATTTTGTATACCTATGTGACAACAATAGCAAAAATTCGACATTACACAATTAGCTTATAACATTGTAACTATCCTTATTCCATGCTTATAGTACATGTCTCTTTAATCCCATTTACGATCTTGCATGAGCGAACTTTGCTGTACCTACGTTTTAAATTCTGTTTAGGAGCGAAAAGTGAGATTTCGGGACGTTTACAGACATATTTCCACTCGAGTTTTAGGAATTTGAACTGTCTAAACTTCTGGAAAAGGGATCAGATATGGACATCAGTTGAGGATAAAAAGCAAGTTCGCCACAGAAATTTTTTAGTAATACATATTAAATACAACTATTTTATGTTAAATATTTGACACTTTATTAATCATAAATTTTCAATAATTTGTTTTTGGTAAATATAGCAGTGAAGGTAAATAATTTATGAACAAATCGAGATCCGAGTAATATACAGTATGGACCACTGAAAATATCATGTCATCCCGTCCCTTTTCACTCACAAAAACTCTTGAGACGCACGTGAAGTTTCGTTGATAGGTAAAAATTTAACTTTTTATTGAAACTAGGAGTTGCCGAGAGACCGTACGACTTACGCTTAGGTCTAATGTAATTTTTGTCATTTTATTTTGTTACGTTGGTTGCATTGATCTTATAGAGCTCTTCAATCCATTTTAGTTGACTTTATATTGTTATTGTTGTTTACTAAAAGAGACAGTTTCCGATATGACATATATTTCTTTAAAAAAACATCAGACTTGTTCAAGATGCAACACCAGACATTTTAACACATTTAACGTGATAGGATTTTCAAGTTTAAGAGATAGAAACGAATTATACCTAAAATCTCGGAACTGAGCTGGAGAAACGATAAGAAATCCCGACAGTTTGACATGTTAAGGCGCGAAAACTATCACTGATAAGAAACCACACCTCACTAGCCACTAGAATTTATACGGGAGGCCAAAAATGTTTTTATAGTTTAAGATATTATTTTTTTGCTTTATAAATACCAATAACCAAAAATATGGTATTAATAGTATTAAATATCAAAAATTCCATATTTTAATTTGAAAATCACAAGCAAAAACAAAAGTTTTCATTCTCAGCGCAACAATAATAGCAAATTAATTGTTAGAGACTTTGATTAGTTTTAAAAATTTTTTTGGAATTTCCAAGTTTTCCGAGTATCGTATATCTATATAGCTAAAACTTATTTCTCAGCCCATCTCCCCGAATACCGTAGGTAATAATGCCGAGTTTGGGAAATTTTCTTGTAACTTTGGTAACATTACATTAATTTTCATTAGCAACTAGGTATCTGATATTACGCAGTTTAAACGGTACAGGGAAAGGTTTTGGCTTTCAACAGAGCTCTTATAATTAATCCTCATTATTGTAGGGATATAAGAAAAATGCTTTGCTCGAAATGATCCCCTATTAATTTATCCTTTCTCAGATATACAGGACAGTAAAAGCAAATTTAAAAAAATTGATTTCACACACCTAAATTCTCCTGAATCAAGCCAGTATTACAAAGACAAAGAATTATGTTTGATAGGAAGCATAGGAATAGATGGGTTGAATGTATTTGTATTTTTTTTTTGGTGACATTCACTGAAACCTAAAAGATCTATTGTGCCCCCTTACTTCTACTTAATTTCTGAGGAGTGTCTCTGAAACTAGTAGCTTCTTTAGTCCTATTTCCAGGATGATTTTTAGGATATCTGCAGGTTTCAACTTAGGTAAATGTTCCTCTTCTATATCCAGTAATCTCCCAGGCGATGTGCTCTAGGATTTTGGAGTTGAAATATATACCTGAGTATTTTATTTTATGTGAAAAGTAATAATTTTATAAGCTCTGCTTAACATCCCTAGTGAGACAACTAAAGACCATGATACAATTTCAAATTAATTGGTGATTTGTATTTTTGATTTCTCATATTTGTTCTTTTATTGAATACGAAAATGGTGACAAAGTAAAGTTGATTGTGAAAGTTGGATATAAAATATTTAAGCGGAACAGAAAGATTGAAGAAAAAAATAAAAAGCTACCCAAAATTAGTCAGTACTTGAAAAATGATGACTTAAAGGATGAAAAGTCGAGTAAACAGGACTCCAAAAGTGGAATTGGAACTCACTAAAAGTATACCAGAAAAATAAAGGAGATCATAGTTAATATGAAAAATAACAAAAGTCCTGGAGGAAGCGACATTTAAAAAAAAAGAAGAGAAACAAAAAGGTAGAAATACCACTAAAAGCTCAGAAAAGTTATGGTGAAAGATACTGTATGCAGTACTTTTAATGTAGGTTTAAGACAAGGGAATCCACTTTCGACAGTTCTATTTAACCTGGTGCCAGCAAGGATAACAAAGACAACTTAATAGATCCAAAGGCGATAATATATTTTTCTTTTCCTGATATAGAACAAAATTTAATACTATTTTACTAAAAAGTTGGATGATGTTCAATTATTGTTATAATTGCCGAAATTTAATACTTGTGGTGGCTGATTCACTACGAAACTTGGCCTATCTACGCCGATGGTAATAGCAAATATATATTAGAATTACAGTTGCATGGATATCTTTTCATCTTTAAATTAAATGTCATGTAGTGCCAAATGGACATAGCACAAATTGCACCATAGAAGAGATATAGCAGCTGTCAACGAGTTTCAACTTCACAACAATATAATTTACGAAATTCATTAAATTAATGCATGCCCGTTTACTGCTCTCCTCGCAGCTTCGGAAGCAATATTTGTCAAACAAGTCGGTGGATAAAAATACAATTGCGAACAATCAATTACACAATAAAATTTATTGGTACTATCCCATCTACAGAGGCGTCGATAATGATAATATTATCTGAAAATAAAATTCAGCATCAGCCAGACACGTTAAAAACCGAACATAAGAATAAGGAAGATAACCAGATTGCATAATAACACACATTCTAGCACTGAATGTGAAATTCAGTCGGTTAAACAATTTTCTTTACATCTCCGGGTCCATAAAACACCAATAAAATAGATAGTGTCACGACAACAGTAATAAGATAAACTGGAACCGCGCCCTCTTCTAAATGGAGTGCGAGCTAAAAGTAAAAGAAGTCGTAGAATTCAAATTTGTCGAAACACTGAGAATAAATGTAGAAACTTCCAATATAATTTTGGTTAAAATCTATTTTCAGCAAAGCTGGATCAGTCTAATGACCTAACTGAGTCCTGCAATTCTCCCCTGGTGTAAGGTGGGTTAGGTTCTATGTGAGTGTGTCCTTCTCGCCACCTCCACTGCGACCTTCGTTAGGTCTATTGTGGCTCACCCCTAGGGATTACAATTCACCCCAAAAGCCTGTGCTTTCGACGAAGTCTCCTATTTGTATTTCGTGATACTTGTTTGAAGTCGTTCGGTTCCGAATATATTAAACCTGTCCAAGGCTGGGCATGAGCATAGTATGGGCTCCGCAGTTTCGTACTCCAAATTACAGAACCGACAGTCCGACAGTCGACAATGTCCTGTAAAGCAGTCCCGGCAGAATGCGTAGGTTTGTTCTACTCCATTCCAGGATCTGCTTATTTTTTATACTCGAAGAGTGGTAAATGAACGCCTTCGAGTGAAAGAACCCCGGTAACTCTGCCCAGTACGTGTAGGTTTTCCTCTCCACCCAGGTAGCTATGGCTGATCTAGCAGTGCTTTCCGCAATGCCCAAAAATGGTTCAAGTCCGATAAATAAAGTCTCTGATCGCTTTTTTGCCAGAGTGTCGGCCTCCTCATTGCCCTCCACTCCTCGATGCACTGGCACCCAGATCAAAATGACTGTTTTCCTTGCCTAGTATTTCAAGGGATTGTAGACAGTTATATACCATCTTGGATTTTATCCTGTTCGAGCTCAGTGCTTTAAGAGCAGCCTGACTAACTGACAGGTGTAAGAAGAGTTGAGTTTGTAATGCAGAAATTTTTATGTTTGTAAAACCTTATTCAAGTTTGTTTTATGTAGGTAGTATAGTTTAATATTGTGACTGAGCTACTTAGTCTTCTAAAAGAAAAAGAAAATATGTTATCGAAACTACCTCCAATTGAAACAGATTTATAGTGATGAAATCCCGAAGAAAATTAAAGTTCATGTTCCTTTTTTCGTGTCATTAGTTTCCTTCCTTCCCTCGACTCTCACCGATAAGTTTTTCTCTAGAATTTTATCTCTTTTGCAATAAATTCACAGAAACTCAAATATTTTGTATCGGTCCATGATTGAACCAGAATTTATTGAACCGGTTAGAAATCTAATTCTTGAAGTTAGAGCGCACTGGAACAAATTTCACAAATGAAATATATTTTCTGTGCTTGTCCAAGGAGATAAAAACATTGAATGTAAGAAATGATACAATTGTACAAATTATTTTCAACAGATTATTAAAATTTTAAAATATTTATCATGATTGGATTTGTAACAGTGTTTATTTAATGTGACAATGGGGAATGTTGTCATTCCCCTAGCATACTCAAAGACCTGTCGAGCCCGTCGCTTTCCAAATCCACTTTCTATCAACATGGGTGAGAGCGTACTTCATAGTAATAATGATGGTCAGATGACATCGGCGACGAATCTTGCATATCAAAGACTAACTAGATAAGTTTACTGTGAAGCTATCAAACAAGTCTGTGGAAGTGTTATTGCCAAGGGAATTATAGACACCTTCAGTAATATTAATGTTACCAGAAGAGGTAATTTATAAAATATTTAAACATAAAACCAAAATTCATTTCTTGTTAAATTAAAAAATAGCAATTAACTGTCTTCTAGTTCTAGAAGGGAGACAAACGACGCAAATCAAAATCCTACTCTGTTAATTCAAAGGCCAATTTTCTATACCGATTTCCTTTAAACATTCAGTGGATTTTTAAAGATTTTTTATATCCTTCACGTACAACAAATATATAAATAATGAAATAATTAATACCAACAAAACTTTGGTTATCGAAATTGAATAACTACCAAATAAGTTGACCCGTTTTATATTCAGGATTCGTATAAAAGTTATAAAAGAAAAGTCCTGTGGTAATTTAAGGAAGTTCACAACTCAACTCTAAATTACAAGTACATGCTATAACTGTACAGTCAGACTTCAAATAAAAACATAATTTTAAATATTTTGTCCGTGTACGACTTGTGTAGTTAAAGTAGGATCCCGTTTTGTAATTAAAATATTATGCTTGGGTGCTTCTTTATACACTTCAATCAGTCGCTTTTCTGACACACCGCGTTACCTCTTCAGAATTTCGTAAATACACAGAAAAAAGATCAGTATAATTATTTGTTTTAAATGAGCTTTGTGTAAGGAATATTCACTTTATGCTTTCGAGTTTACCGGAATTCATGTCGTCTTAAATTAAATTCCATTTGTAGTCTACAAAGTAAGAAATTTATTATATTTTTTTAAATTACTAAACACTTTCGCCATTTACATCTTTATCTTCTTCTCCATCATCGGAACTAATTTCTGAATAAGTCTGCAGTTGAATCTAGGTCCTGGATTCCTGTTTAGTATTACAGAGTGGCTAGAGTTATTAATTTAAAATTAGAATTCCGAATTACTTTTTATATTGTAATTTTCATACTTCCCTTATAAGATGGAAGTTGTTGAGTTGAAACTATTTATCTTTTTGGATAAAATGAAAGAAAACGAAAGGAAAATCTTTTTTCTTTCTTCCTGTACCCATTCTATTTAGTCCCTGGCTAATGCCTTCATCTCTCCTAATGGTTTTCCTATGTTTTTTCCAATTTCTTCAGTCTGGTATATCCATTTTCTCCTGGGTCTTCCTCTTTATCTTTTTCTTGATATTCCCAGGTTTAATTGTTTCTTTTTAATATTTGATATTATTGGGACTTGATTAGTGACATCTTCGTTCTCTACTTTGTACCATTCCATTTTACCTGCTATTTTCCTTGATGTTTCATTTTTATTACATTTATTTTTGTTTCGTGCTTTTTCTGCAGTACCTAGTTATCACTGGCATAAGTTGTAGTTGGTACGTAAATATGGTGTATATTTCCATTTTTTGTGTTCATATCCAAGTATTTATAGATTAGTAATGTTCGATAACCTGAATGACCTTTGCCCCAAAGTGCAAAATTTCTGAAGAGACTAGTAGCTCCTTAGTCCTATTTTCCTGAAGAATTTTAGGATAACTGCAGGGTGAAACTTGGAAGGAAAGTAATGAAACTGCATTTAATACATGTACATATTTATTAAATTGGCAGTATGTGACACCATATTTACCGACTTATTCAATACATATAACATACAATCTATCCCTAGTCTTATTCACATTCAAAATAGTAATGTTGGGTATCCCAAAAGTATGTTTTGCTGTTTTCGTATTTTAGAATTAATTCCATGACAATAAAAATATAGAATGGATAATTGATTCAAAGTATATTGCAATTTAAGAGAACTTTACGCATCATTCGAGTTATTTAACTAATAAATTGACAGTTATTTATACAAAAATAAAACAAATCAAAAAAATACATTAAAAAAACCTCGGATAATAGCGGTTGACTCAAATCTTTTAAAATATTTATATAGAAGAACTAAATCTTCGCTCAGAGACGTTGGAAGTTGAAGAACTCATTTTTGGTTTGTTTACATTATGTGCAGAGTGACCAAAATTCAATAGCATAAAAAAACTAACAATAAAAACAATATTTTCTTAACTTGAAAACTTCTATGTCTCGGAAAATATGTTATAGGCCACGTAAGCAGGCACTAATACAAATTATCAGTATTTCAAAAGATCTGATTGTCTTCCACATAAAAAGTGCGTGGTTTAAAACGTCTTTTTCTTTTATAATGTATTTTGCAATAAGACTACTATTGGTAAAATTCACCTTTGGTTAGATAGTGATATGAAGATGGGAAGAAAATTATAGTAAAGAGTATAACAAACTGAAGACGATTGAATGAAATAAAATTTTACAAACAAAACTGTTGAAAAAAATTCTTAACATAGCACTAAAAAAATAGACTATAACATAAGTAATGATAACAACACAATGAAAAAAATTGTTAATAAAGTTTAACTTATGTAACAAAAAAGTAAATAAGTAAGCACAAAAATATCACCAATAAATAATGTACAGAGTAAGCAACAAGTACCAGATTATTTTTCATTCAAAAAGTAGTTATCTGATTTTTAATTTGTATTTAGATAAGAATTAGTGTGTACACTTTCTCATATTAGAAGAAAATTACAATAAAAATTACGGAATTACTTAGTTATTATTAGATATTATGTGCTTCGTTAAAATTGCTGCACAGTTTTCCTCAAATTTTCTCTTCAATTTAATGTGTGGATTAAATGTTCTGTACTACTTCTCTCTGAAGAAATTGAGGAAGTAGATATAATTTAATAATACACTCCAGACTACGGCTACTAATGGTAGTTAGATCTTTTTTTTTTTCAATGTGACTACAGGTGCGTAGACGAAACTATGGATTATTAGTGAATAACTCCACTGTGCTTACGTAAATTAGTACCTATTTCTAGATATGTCATATAAACTTCCAATTTTAAATTCGGACCTCTAGCCACACTCCTTTTTTTTTCATTTGCATTGGTTAATTTGAAAATTGACCACCATTTGATTGGCAGTAAGTTGACTGGTTTGTCATGTACTTGAGAATTTTTCATAATTATGTGTTTTTCTCAATATTGACAATATATTTTCCTTTTTATCATACATGCAAACCTAATCCTTTTTTTTTGAACTTACTAATCAACTAAACGTATTTCATCTTGATATGCCATTTTAGAGTGTATACCATGCTCATTTTCAAGTCGAAAATTAACATATTGGGTTTTTATTAAACTGTCATGTAATTAAACGAAAAAAGAAACTAGATAACTTTTATTATAACGAAAAATCATATTTTTATAGGAATTGTAACATATAAATCAAAAGTAACTTGGAATAAAAGTGACAATTATGTAAACTCAAGATTAAACAATAAATTAAACAGTAAATATTATAATACCACATTTAAAAATGTGAAAAATATATTTTTCCGCCCGCATTAGAAATAAATACAATGTCAAAGTAAAAAGTGAAATTTTTAAACTAGAACAATAATAAACTGTATTAATATAATAATAAATCGGTTAAATACCGACGTTTTAATAAAAAAATTTGTATGTAATAAAGTTTCAGCTTACTCTGTACATCTCACACAGATAAAATGGTCACACTGGTGTAGAGGATGTTTAATATTCCCATAAAGCCAACCTTGGAATTACTTGTCACAAAATTTTCAAATGATATAACAAAACAAAAATACCAGTAAAAACTACTGATAGAATTGTTGCCCACTATTAGCTTTTTAAATTAAATAAAGTTCAAAGAATCATGCAATAAAAAAATTAGAATAATAAAATTACAATGAGAATATCAATATCTCAAAATATCAGCACTTCAGGTTTATAAAACAAATAGATATTGTCACTCTGAACTTTTTCAAGAGACAATATTTAGCTGGATTTACATGCAATAAATATATTTGTTAAAACTCGCATTCTGGAAAAACATTGATTGGAAACAGAAATAAATAATTGGTACTGAAAAATGAGGATAAGAGCTGTCCAGTTAAAAATGTCATTAAAAACATTCGCAATTGTGATGAAACCTAGACATAATTTTTGTTAACTTTGTGACAAATATTCAATGTTCAACTTGTATAAAAATTGGCAGTAGAAAATACTTGCACACAAAAAAATTGAAATGTATAATATAAATGAACAGTTGAGTAACCTAACTATACTGCTACCATGTACTCTCTAATTCTGAAAAAAAATCCGAATTGGAAATACTCAATTTAATTAATTTACCTAAACATCTTAAAATTTTCTAAACCTATATACAAAAGTTGTACTAAATTTTTTTTCAATTATAATTAGGTTTATATGTACATTTTATTTTATAAATAATTTACATTTTTTTATACACGAATAAATTAAATGCAATAATTTAGAAGTAAAACGAGATGAAACTTGTTAAAGGCAGTGATAATGAATACAATTGTACATTATTCGCAAAACAGGGTGGCCAAAATATTTGGAAACCCTTAATACCACTTTTAGTCCTTGTACTATCGTTCAACAAGGCTCGAACCTTTCAAACGTTTATTCCAAATCTGCTAAAACATAGCATGTAACAATCTTTTATTTTAACATCCACCAAGTGGAAATATGTTATCACGTTAAATTGATGCAGATTATTATTAAACGCCGTAAGTCTGAACCTTGATTTCAAAAATGCATTAAAACTTTTCAAGAATCGAAAGCTAGAAATAATTCAAAAAAAATATGATTGTTTATTTTTTTTAAAATCATGTTCATGCATATAAATACTAATATTAAAATGATTGAATAAAATATTTGGTATTTAAATAAAGTTTACCCTTAAAAAAAAACATTTAACATATTTTTTGCTGAATGAATGTATCAAGCAGAATACATAGTTACTAAGTAGCACATTTCTATAAATGTTCAGTCAATTCACTATATTTTAAATGATGCAGTATTTTGTATACTTTAGGTTTATATGATGAACACCCCAAATAGTGAATTTGAAAAATACAAATTTTGCCGGATTGTACAAATTTTTAATAATAATTGTCTAATAAAATTTAAAGAAAAATATCTTAAAACAGAAGTAGATTTAAAATACCAAATAACTTTCGATATCAAAAAGAATTAATAACATTCGTACTTACTATAAACCTACATCATTTTTAACAACGAACAAAAATTGTCGGTTTAACCGGAAAACTACTTTTGTGACATCGATACATCTAAAACATAATAAAATTAATAAAAGTTGCCAAAATTTTGGACTCGCCTGATACGTTACATAAATTATACCAATTAAATTATTGTTCTTTCTTAATTTAATATTGAACACAAAATTGCAGTCGTTGTCTTGCACCCAAGAACTAACGTTGGTGCATTTTAAAAATACAGTCTGCCTTATTTTTTACGACCATAGTAGTAAAACCACTTGAAACACGAAAGTCTGCCATATATATATTTGTTTTTAATGGAACCGAGTCATGTTGCGCTTTTCTAAATAAAAATTTATAGAAATATTTTAAAATATGATACCCATTAAAAAATTTCTATGCAACGCTTTTATTTTGTTTCTTTTTTCCAACACGGCCATTGATCATACTAAAAGAATTTGTACTATTTCACAGTAATGGCAATTAAGCCAGTTCAATCAAATTTAAAATTATATCAACTGAGATCTAGCTTACAACTAAATTACTAATTATCAGTAATTTAAATTTTATATACAACGAAATTTTTGTGGATGAACGTCCCTTTTTTCCAAGCTATAGGATTTTCTTCTTTGTAAAAACCTAACGGATGAAAAACTATATCCGTAAAGGAAATAATGGATTGCAAGACTAAATTTTAATAACAATTTTGGAATGATGAATGTTGTACCAGAAATAAAAACTGTTTAAGCTATAGACCTACAAAAAGTATCTCTAAAAAAAAAGGTACAGCAGTAATTGTGATAAGAGTTAAATTTTAATAAACTAAAGCTTTTCCAATTTCAGACTCAATAAATTGGGAACCTATTCCCATTAGTATCACAATATTTACATTGAACATTCAAATAATTAAATGTTTACAGGATCTAATTTATTTGACTGTGCAGATATGCATAATTTGCATATTGGCTACTTACTTATATTATACTTTCGACTTTCGTGCTTTGTAGTTTAATCAGTTTTGGCATTAGATGGAATCACAGTCATTCCTTTCTTCCTTGGTCCAACTGTCATACCTCCATTCTCTGTAGTAAAACTTCTTTTTGAAATGGGTATCGTGTTTTTTCTTATCCTCGGGATATCTCTGGTACTTTAACAGCGCAGGGTTCAATCTATTGGGACTTTTTTCAACAGGTACTGGTTCTGGACTAAAGTTTATCGATAAACTATTAGAGCGAACTGGAGAGGAAGGGGAAGGTGTACGTGGGGTGCCTAACTCATCTGTACCTTGATCTAAAATGGGTGATGAATCGAGGTACGTCTTACTTGTGGGCATTTTAAACAGGGTAGGTTTGGCGTTGGGATTGAGCTTTAGCTGTTGCTTTGTGGGAGGGACTATAGTAGTCGGGGGAATGTCACCATGCCCATGGCCGATGCCAGAATCAGGTGATGTATTGCAACTGTCATTTCCTTCAGTCGACCTGCGTCGTTTATCTAACTCAGTTGATGCGAATGCTACTAAACGGTCAAAGCCCGAAGATATTCGATCTTGCCATTTTGATTCCTCACTTTCTTCCTCTACGACGTCTACATCTAGAGAAAAAAAAATGGAAATTAAATCAAATTTTACTTAAGGCAGCACTATACAGTAAAAATGTAGCAAATATGTGGAAATTGTAATAACTGACATTTAATAAAATACATTTAAAACAAAAATGTTTTAATACTATTTGGGTAGATACTTTGATAAATAGTTTTGATACTGCACACATCAAAATTACATCGTTTTAATTAAAGATTCTTATGCAGAACCCAACAAGAAATTAAGATCATTTAGAGTGGTTTTAGAAAATACATTATTTGCATTTAAAAGTTGACTTGATCTGTCATTTGAAAAACATCCCATAGAAAAGGGGGAATTTTTCAATAGTTTTCATCTCTGGTTGGATTCCTCGAGGATATTTTTTCTTTACTATATATTAAAATTGATACAAAAATAAAAGTAAAAACTATCAATTTACTATTGCAACTATCTTGGTATAAAAAAAACTTGTAATTTCATTTAATTTGAATGAATTTTATGTTCCTTTCAAAAAATTATTAAAGAAAGAGCCACATTCTATAAGTAATCAAATTTTTTTGATGGATTTCACACGTCATTCCAATTTCTCATATATGTATCTTCTGTATCAAACTTACCTTACAAATACATGTAAAATAGGATAAATAATTTATAAATAAGATTCTTATCGATTAAATACAATTTTATAATGTCATCAACAACTACAAAAAAAAACAATGTGTTGAGCCACCAAATTCTAATAAGCTGCTTAACATAGAGTAGTAGTAAGGCTCAAACAGATTTCACGAAAAAAACAGCTTCTTGGAAGCATAACATTATGAAAAATCAAGAATGGAAGTGTTTAATTGTGATTCTTACTAAAAAAATGTTTAATATATTTAATGTTTGTAAATGACACTGGCAAGTTTTTTTAAATTTATTCTAATAGATAAAATTTGTTGATTAGGAACAGAAAACAAAAACTGAGGATTTAAATATAATGAACAGAAACACAAAAACGAAGATGTAAGGTAATATTTAAGAAAACAAGACAAGTGTTAAAAGTCAATGCTCGCCAAAAAAAGGGTCTTATGTACTAATAAATCCTGTAGAACTTGTACTTTTGTTTCAATTGATTGAAAGACAGAATATATTAGGTAGGTATGGTTTTTCTTCAGTCATTTTCCAAAATTTCAGGGTTTCTTAAAGGTCTAAGAAGGAACAATCTAAGAGATCAACATCTAGAATATGAATACACTTTGTAGACTATAAAGATAAAATTATGGTCATAAAAATAATGAGATCCTACGATCAATCCGGTGAACTTTAATTATAGTGAATCAGTAAAAAATGAAAATCTTCAGTATTTAGCAATTGCCATTACAGATGTATCATGATACACCCAGAGCGGATATTTCCCTTATTTTTCCTATCTCAACTTGTGTTTTTTCCAAATAAAAAAAATGTTTGAATTTATATAAAAGCAATCGGAATTAATGTAAATAATATTTATTTCCACAAAAAGACAAACCTGATGAATGTATCAAAAAATGTCTAAAACTTAAAAATTAGAGTGTTTGTCATGCAAATTTTAAATTTTCATATAATCTAGAAATTAATGAGACTTTTTTTAATAAAAACGCCAATCCATTGATAAAAGTAAGTATAAGAATAACACCATCACCAAAATCAATAAAGAAAAACTAAAATTAGCTGTGTGGCAAAATTAAGAAAAAATAGCGCTAAAGCTACTTACCACCAAATTTAATCAGCTTCTAAATCTAGTATGGTAGGGAGTATTATGCATGCGCTAAATTGTGCGCGTGAGTATTGTGTGCATGCCTGAATGTGCGCCTCCTATTTAACGCAAACAAACTACAGTAAATAGAGTATACTTTAGCACCAAAAACTAGTATTATACCGAAACAAAATCAAGTTGCTGCCAAATGGTATATCGTCTACATTTTTCCAATTTCCCAATAAATTTAAATTGATTTGTACATCATCGATAATTAAATCGTTTAAAATGAATTTAAAAATGCGTTTGTAGCAGAAAAGTTTTCCCATTTAGACAGAAAGTTGTACTGGATACACCAGTCAGTTTCTTGTATTTACTGTAGTGGGTATATCATTTCAGTAGCAAAGACTACTGATTGCTTTTAATTTGATATTTCTATTTTGATTCTGCTTTAGTTCGACATAATCTAACTTTTACTCAGCCTACATGCTAACTAGTAATCTAATGCTATACTAATCAAATTCTAAAATAACTGCCGTGCATCTACACTATTGTCTACTAATACAGTCACTAAATATACTGTTTGGAGGTTGATTCTCTGCTTCAAGTATAAATGGAATAATATTTTTCCAACTTTTTCTATTCATAGTATTTTCCTACTCCTATGTTTAGATCTGCAGCTATTTCATGAAAACAATTGACTTATAAACTCATATTCTTCTAGTACTTGGCACCATGACTTCAGTTGCATGTCTTTGCTGGTAAAAAGCTTGATCAAATATTCCAAAATGTTATATTTGCTTGTTCCATCTCAGATCTGAGTTTTCTCTACTTTATGTGTCTTTGTACCATCAGTGAAAATTATTCAATTTGTCCATTTTTTATCTGCTTTCAATATTAATGAAGGTTCTAGATACAATTAAAACAAAGTTATCAAGTGATAACATTCGTTACTACAAACAAGTAACAGCTCCATTAGAACGATAGATCATTTGGCAGATGAAATAGGTTTAGATTTAATTCATCATTATATCAATATACTAATACAATACCAAGAATTATTTAATAAAAGTTACTTTTTTACAAAATCAATCAGTGTAATCACAATTTTATAGTTACAATAATTTACAAAATATCAATCAACTATGAAGAAATATAAAATATCACAATAATTCGGGTATTTCAATATATCCAATAAAGGAAATTGAAACAATGTTACAAAGCTTTTAAAAGCTATACTTCAGCAGTTATTATTGAAGCAAAAAAGAAGCGCTATATTTAGGTAATATTCAGATAAACGCGCGTTCATAATTTGCAATTTAAAGCATGCATTTGGAAAAAATAAGAAGTTGAAACAAATAGTTAGTAGACAGAGTCAATAATAACTAATGTACATGTACATAAAATAATGAATATATAGATCAGGAAAATAGTTATAGTTGAATTTGTATATTGAGAATTATTTTGAAACAGGTAATTTTGTTGTTTTGAAACTAACTAAAATAAATTTAAAAGCACAATTTGGTACATAAAGAATTCGTAAATATAATCGATGCTTTTGAAAATAGTTTAGGGAGAACTGTAGAAATTGGAATAAGACAAAGAAATAGAAAGTACCTAGTAAGAAGGAAGAATTAGTATAAAAAGAATATGAAAGCTAAAAGCTTGTGATAAACAGTACTTTAAAGCTCAAAAACACACTTCGTTTGTATCAACGTATTTTTAAATGTCTAAACATAATGTCCCAGCATAGCGATATAAAAAAAATTAAATTTTAATATATACTTAATATATTCGACAATTTTATAGATTCATGTACTTTAAATATGTTGAATATCAGAATTTTTAGTATGTTTATATATATATATGTTTCATTTAAAATATTATTTAAAAAAAATAATTCAAGGCAACATATTCCAACTACTTTTAAACAATATCTCAAAACATCTAAGAGCATATTCTACAATGCTTTTTAAATATTACCCTACCTGAATAAAATATTGCACAAATTAGTAGTTTATCATTAAAATAGTATAATTTAAAAATATTTTGTTTTATAAGATAATATACCAAGTATATAGCATAAAATACTAAATTTCTATGTAATAACTGGATAAAAATTCTTGATACTGGGATAAAATTTGGGAAATGGACAGGATAATCTATTCCACAAACAGTAGGAACGAATCGGAGGGAAATCGGAGGGATGTCAAAGATCCTACAACAAATTTTGTTAACAAAATTAAAAGCAAATTGAAGCTACCAAGAGTGACTTATCGATGAGACAAATTTAACGAATGTTTGCAATACGAATTTCCAAATTAAATTAAAAATTAATTTCCAAATTAAATTAAAAATTAATTTCCAAATTAAATTAAAAATTTATGTTTATGTAAAACAGTCACTCTGTTTTTAAAAACCACAGGGTGAAAATTAGTATAGTGAATATAGTAAAAGACATGGATAAATATCTCCAAGAAATACTGTACTGATTTTTTATATAAAATTGAAATTACACCTAAGAATGAAATTTTTGAGAATACACACTAGCAATATAAAAAGTCATGTGAAATCTGTTAATATTAAGACTAAAATTCATTTTATTCAACTATCAAGAGTATAAAAAACATTTACATCTTGAAACGTACTGTAAATAAGTTCTAAAATTTTGTTTGAATCCCCAAAATTTGTCCCATCGATAATAGAAATGTTTATAAGTATTTACACGAGTCTCTTCAATCACTATTACCAAGTTATAAGTATAATGAAGGTCAAGATTTTAGTCAACTATCTAAATAAAAAACAAAACGTGCAAAATATAATAAAAATTTAATCTTACCTCCTTGAACAACAGGTGATTCTCGCTTAAAAGCAGCGTCACCGTTTTCCGTTTTGACAGTATTAGTTTGTTCTATATACACAGTGGCGTTCGTCATCAATCCTGGTTGATTGAAAGTCTGTCTTCTCTCGAACATGTCTACTTCTTCCTTTATAGAAGCTCCTAGTGCTCTCGATTGTAATGTAGCAGCTAATCCTTCAGCTACAAATCCGTTCCTAGCCTCAGGTTCCACTCGAACAGGTGATTTGATGTCGTTAAAGTACGACTCGTGATAGGGTTTTATATCAGCGCGGGGAAGAGGTGTATACAAGTCATTCGAATAAGTGGAATTTACCGAATTCGTTCGCGGTTGCGTGGGGTATAAAACCGTTGTTCGAGGGGAATATTGTTGTCTGGGACTAGGTTGAGGTGGGTTTACATACTGAAACAAAATAATAATTAGACATTTTCATTCATTTTAAATAAAAAATAAACTTACTTTAGAATGGGAATGCATGAACGCTAATCCTTCAAGTCCTTCAGTGGAAGACGGTCGGGAAATGGGACTGTACACTTGTTGTCTCGGCGCTGGTTCTGCATCTTTGGGTGTAGGGGGTGGTTCTGCATTAGGCACTTTAACGTTCACTCTTTCTGGACGGGGAGGTAAATTAGCATTAACAACCGATCTTGATGACAATGTCGCTGTACCTTGAATATCACTCATATCCACTGCTGCATTTATTATTGATTGGTTGGATATTTCAAGTGTTCGTTCAATTTCGCCGGACATTAGGTCCCCTAAAATATATATGAACCATCAAGATACTTGATAAGATATAATAGAAGTGTTCACAATATTATAATTCAAAATTAGGAATTATTGAATACTATTTTTTCAGGTCCAATATATACATTTCCTGATTATAGTCTCAGATATAGAATCATGGAGGGTTTATGTGTTCCAAAACCCAGTTTTTGCAATAAGCAAATAGATGACTTACCGATTGTTCTTGTCGCCAGCATTCCATCTGAAGGGGTATACGGCAGTTGTTGATGAGCTAGTTTTTCTTGAGAAAGATGCCTACGGAGCGCTAATTTGGCAGGTGAAACTTGAGTGTAATCTGGTTGCTCAGGATTTAGACTTCTGTCGACATTTAAATGCCGATCGGTATTCAAATGCCTTTCAGTATTTAAATGTCGATCTGAATTAATGTGCCTCTCGGAGGTAGATTGCCTTTCAGAATTTAAATGTCGGTCATGTGTCAAATGTCTATCTTGATTTAAATATCTCTCGTGATTTACTTGAGTATTGTATTGAAGAACTGGAGCTTGCGCTGATTTGGGCCTATTTTGAACGTCTTCATTCAACACCGAGGTGATTATGCTCTTTAATCGATCTTCAAAGTTTGTTAAACGGGGCGGTTCTTGTACTTTAGAAATATTAGTGTTAATTTGAACACTGGGTATATTTCCCGTTGGGTAATTGTGGGTAGTTTTTTGACGTTTTGTCATAGGTAAAGGAGCGGGCATATTATTACGTACTAAAGATTTTTGGTGGGATTGATGGTTATAGGAAGTTTGCAAGGATTTAGAAGGATTGTTAAGTAGTTGAGGCACTTTATTGTTAATAGCGGACATCTTACTAGCCTCTATTTTCCTTCCGGTCTCGAGAATTTTCTGTGCTAAAATTTCAGGATTTTGTTCCTCTATTTTTGCTATGTCCGGCACATCGGGCCAATCTTGTGAACGAGCTCTATACTCCCGGGACTTTCTGGAAACCTTGACAGGTTGCTGTTGTTGTCTCGCAGCCAGCACCTGCGCTTGTTTTCTTTCTTCACTCTTTTGTAAAGTAATTATGTCTCCTTCTAATTTCGATACCTCATTTTGAAGCTTCTTTCTATGTGCTAGAGTTGAAGATATTTCTCTCAATATATAATCTTGGGCAACGTTAGGGGAAAGATCTGAAGCCACTGAACCGACATATTTTTCACAAACTTCTGCCTGTCTTTGAAGTACAAAATTATCCCTTTCTGCTTCCAAATTAGCTACTTGTCCTTGTAATTTGCTGGCTTTTGCTTGAAGTTCCTTGTGACGACAAACAATTTCTTTTGCCTTTGCCAAGAGGTCAACTGGGGAAGTAGCATTAATACCCAATTCGCTCATCCTAGCCTTTAGCAGTGCCACACTATCGTCGATGAGCACTTTAATTTGTTTCTCCAATTGTGCGGCACGACTTTTCAATTTTCTATTCCTCTCCTTTTCGTCTTCTATTTGTGAGTCAATCATTACCTTATAATTCGGATTTTTCATTTGATTTAGCATTTGCATATATTGACCTTTGAACATATCCAGGAGAACCTGTAACCCATAAGGAGTTTCTGCAGGTTGTTCAGGTATATCCAGTTCATTGTGCACTATTAAATCCGAACTCAAATTGGTCAGCTTTTGATCGACGCAACCAGGTGCTGGAGGAGGTTTCTTGCCCGCAGCTTGTGGTGAAGTGCTTAGCAAGGTTTCATTATGCAAAAGATCTAACCCATTTATTTTTATTTGTTTCTTAGGTTTAGCTTTCTTCACGCGACCTCTTCGAGGCTTAGCCCCTACTTTTTGTGTACCTTTTTCTTGTTGTTGACCTGCAATCTTGGGACCTCTATTTACCTTCCTTCGTAATTTCTTTGGCTGTCGTTTATTCTAAAACAAAAACAATATATCAAATGTGATTTTAAATTTTAAAGTTGTAAGTTGTAATGACTTATTATATTTAAATATATACCTTGGATGGTGAAGTTTCGTCTTCAGACTGACTGCTTTTGCCTTTGACAGAACAATAGTCAGACCAAGCTTTTCGTGTAGTTGGACCATAACTACTATCACGGTCATCAAATTCTGAATCTGAAGACGAATCCATCAGTTGTTTCGATAAATCTCTTTTTGCTCTATCTCTTGCACCTCTATTACTGGTAGTAGTTGAGTTCGAGTTTGAATTGTCGTCTTCTCCGTTCTGAAAGAACAATTTTTTGTAGTATTACGTATTTACTAACCCCTATTTTCCATTATCTCACTCACTCCAATAAAAATTGAACAAGTATACAAATTCAACTAACCTTCAATTGCGGTTTTTTCAGTCTCTGGAAGTATCTCTCCAATTTGGTACGATCTATGATGTGTAAATAATAAGATACAGGTTTTCCAGTCCACGATACAGAGCCTCTTAGCGGTGACATTTCAGATACGTGCATAATAGTACCAATATCACTCAGATTTCTGTCCGTTATACGAAAATTCAAAGGACAGAAGCTTTTAGAAGATACAATCTTTGCACCGTCTTTTAGATCAGCAAACCTCTCTTTCAGTTGATGGTCCACAGATGGACCAAAAGCAAAATTGTTGACAAAAACGATAGTAGCTTGGTTAATTTTCTCTCTGTGCTCTTCCGTCAAAAAATCTCCCTTGAGAAGTTTGTACTCTCCATATTTCTTCCCATACCACTGCATCCAAGTACGAAAATTCT
Organism: Galerucella nymphaeae; assembly: GCA_963978555.1. Lineage (NCBI taxonomy): Eukaryota > Metazoa > Arthropoda > Insecta > Coleoptera > Chrysomelidae > Galerucella > Galerucella nymphaeae. The sequence continues at coordinate 5,424,485 of OZ021704.1, forward strand.
TGTTCATACTCTCAGCATATCGACTAGGCACTTCTGCTCTTTCAATCCCTAGACAACTTTTACACGGTGTAGCCGCCGCCATCTGGAGGACAACTTGTCCGACCCCGGAACCAAGATCAATGAATACATCATCTGAAGTTATCTCAATTTGATCTATCATCTGACATACGAGATCATAAGAAGTTTCTCCATAAACTTCCGGCGAAAATGGTTCGTACTGGTTTAACTTTTCTGGATCTGTAACTGCTGCATTGTAGGTTTGCTGAAGAATATGTCGCAGTAGACCTCTGGAAGGATAATTAGCTGTGCGATGAGCTGATAACGATGTACCTCTCTCCTAGGAAAAACGTTATACCTATCTTAAATTTGCTAGTACACCAACTACAAATACTTTTCTAACTAGACTTCTATTCATATATGATCAGAGAGTAAAAAATGTTTCAGCCAAAGCACAAATTTAAAAAGTAGAATCGGCCATAGCTTTTCTAAATAACTTATGCCTTCTTCTTAGAGTAAAGTATTTAGCATTTTAGGAAAAGATTGAATTAAAAATTTAAAAAAAAAGAGGTTTTAAGAATAAACATAAATATTGTTCTGTTATTTATTACTTGTATTCAAATTTATGCGAATTTAAACCTGTCCTGTTGTTTTAGCGTTCATTGAACTGTCTCCATTTGCAATTTTAAATTTGTGCTTGACTCAACACTCTTCTTTGCAAAAAAGTAATTTTTGTTTATATTTAGAAACATTCAGTTGAGATGTATTTATAAAATAATTAATACAAATAAAGTAAATCATATTTTTTACTTGCACATTTTTATGCAATTTATAAAACTGCTAATGTTATAAGAATGTTTTTATGGTAGTTCAAACAGTACCAAAATTAACATAATCTATGCAAAAAAACGTATATAGTTTAAATCAACACAAACGATTATAAACATAATAAGAAACTTTTTATCAAACAGTGGTGGGTTTAAGTATGTGAAATGTGTATGTGACTTCTTATTAAAATGTCAGTCTTTGTGCAAATATCCAACACCAATATGGTAATTTAGGACACTTTTGGGGAAGAGTTGAATTTTAAATTAATAATGTAGTTGACAATATGTGTCTAAGAAATTTGCTCTGGATATCAATCCATCCTAGACACTTGGTTTGCAAGATATTTCAGTTTTATAATATGTTTAAATCAATTGTGCAATTTTATATGAGGATCTAAACAAACAATTCTACTCACCAAAGCAACGACACTATCAATGGCTCTATTGAACCTATCACACAGTGATTTCATACTCTCATAGCTTCGAGTGTCATAGTCACAGAGTATGTTGTTCTCTAATGGTAATTTTAGTTCAGGAAGATCTTCACAAACCCATCTGAAACAATAATATATGTTGATGATAGTGAATTTACATGTTCCTTTATTTCTTCTACAGAAATTCTTTGATCTGTTTTCAAAAAGAAGGTATTATGATCTTGAACTATTGAACTATGAGCAGCATTTGATATAAATACATTTCTCAACACACTATTGCCTGCATAGTTTATCACCAATGGCAACCTTATACCAGATCCGCGCTAAATTTCTTTTAAACAAAATATTTTCTAAGAAAAATTAAAATTTACAGAAACCTCGCAACATGTAATTTTATTTTTCCGTAATAAGTCAAGCTGATCCCTAGTTTTTATTCTTCAAAGGCAGGTGTGCTACAGTGCTACGGGTAGACAACTGGAGGTTTAGAATAACATCCTACCTACATGAATCTATACAAAAACCACGTAACAGGTAGGTACCGACAGCCTGGAGCTATTTTAACCAATATGCAAGCTTTTATTTAGTTGCTAAAATGTTTGTTATACAGTGCTAGTTAGAAATAAGTTTCTAAAGCATTAGCTATTTAAAGATGTTTTAAAATGACCATAATTTGAAATATTGTTTTAAATACGATGGATGTAACTTTTGTTTTGATGCAATAAAAAATATAGAAATATAAGTCTGATATGACTATCGTATTTGCACGATACTCAGCAACAGCATGTTATTTTATATGAACAAAGATAAATATTTACGTTTTAAAAATTAAACCATGAAAAACCTTTTGAATAAGAGAAAGGATTTCAAAAATAAATATAAAATAAGGTTTATTATTCGGAAAGGTCCAACGTATTTACAACCGTTTAAAATTGCCTGATTTATAGGGGGGTGAAATAAGCGATATTCAATACATTGACCTTCACAGCAAACAATTAACTTGACAGAAGGGTATACCTAGTGAGAATTAGGGAAGAGACGAGCAGGTCTGACTGTGATCACGTAGGCACTTCACCACCCTTAAATATTTTGGAGGGAATTTTAGCCCGTAACCGTTTTTTTTTGTAGCATGAATATTATTACTATTTTCCATGCAGAGAATAACAAAGTTTATATCAATTTCTATATTGAATATAAACATTTATTACCACTGATATAAAGTTCTACCAGATCAATTATATCAATAAACATACCCAAAAACACACATTTCCTTATTTGTTTCAGATATTAATAAGATATAAATAATCTAGAAATATTTATGAGTTACAAGCCACACATAAGAGGGTATTATTGCACTTGTGCTGGCAACCCCGCTAACACATTCAGGACGGGGTTCATCGATTTCTTCTCAGACCATGACCCTGCTAGGGTCGGTGCAGAACTGACATGACGCGCTGACTAATCAATAATTACAAAGGTGGTGGCGCGATGTTAAATTGGTTTTGACGAATCGATAACATACCTATCTAGGCCATTTACCCGTCATTAAGTGTTTAAGGAGACAGGCACATACGTTTGTGTCGTCAGAATATTATTTTAAAACAAAATATTACGAATTTCAAAGGTATTTGAATGTTGTTTTATCGTTAGATTTTTTTACTCTTTCCAATCGCCATCAAATCTAGGCGTACCAGGTACTCATTTTCGAGTATATTATACTCAGATATCTTTCTAACCTGTTACGACCAAGATAGGTATATCGATTTTGTTCCACCTTTAGCAAACCTTCATGATTCCACTAAGCACAGCAATCATTTGTTCCAGGTTTGTTTCCTTGATTCCCATCTATAGGTACCTCACTTATATTTTTATAAAAATGTTTATTTATTGCGATACGAGATAGACCTTTTTTTAAAATTTCAAATTAAAAATATTTTATAAATGTATGACTTGTTTCAAAACTATCATGGAAAAATTTCAACAGGGTATCTGTCCAAAAATGGAAAAAATAAATACATATGTGCAAACTGCGAAGGATATCTTTATTTAGAAGTACAAAAATAATGTATATGCTTCATTTTTTCAAGAATGTATTGATTTAAAAGTTCAATAGTTCATCTGATAGGTTTTTTTCAAAGATGGATTTAAAACAATTTTAGATCAACCATGACGGCATGTCTCAAAGCAAGAACGTTATAATACCTTGCTCATGTTATCTCAGAAATTTGAATTAAAAAGAAATATTATGTTGCTATGGCTCTAATAATTGGCTCTCATGCAGACTGCTTAGCGATGGAATAAAATTCAAAATAAAAAATTATTTCATGTTGCATCCGTTTTTTCAGTAAGTATACGCTGTTCCACAAGTACACTGTCGTGCATGGCGATATAACTATACACATTACTTCTTGAACCACCTGTGATGATTATGAAAGAACCAGATGACAACAATAAATGCATGTTAAACACATACATGGAGTGAGAAAGTGGAAAACAATGTACGTGCAGCGGTAATATCGTATATACGTGTTTTTTTAATACTGACTCCGTCATTTTCTTTGAGTAAGCAGTCTTTTTCAAGGTTGAATTTTGGCTAGGTTTTAACCAAGTCATCTTGTGGGCATATTAGACCATTCCAGAACACCTAACTTTGACAAGTCGCTTTAAAGGACAACCAATCAGTTAGGCATGTGCTGTAAGTCAGTTGGTTGACGTACAGACTTTGTAGAACAAGGTCACAGTTATCTAAATCTGGTACTTATATAAATATACTTCTACTTTCACTTAGAAATCAATTAAATCATCAAAATAAGAAGAGCAAAACCTTTCGTTGTATCTGGAAAAAAGCAAAATAACTGAAGATGACAAATGGTTCGATAGAAATTGAAACTTAATGTACAGTGTACACCCTTCGTCTTGCACTAGAACACCTGTTTGTTTTGACACCATAGACAATTTTAATTTCGTTTCACCCTAAACATTTTTCAAAAGAAATTGACAAGTTGTTTTCTAATTTATTGGAACCGGGAGAATGTCTAGTTTTATAAACGCCATTGGTACGAATATGACAGATATCAGCCATGTTTCTCCTTTGGTTGGTTTGCCAAAATAAGCATTGAAAAACTGTGTAGATTGCTAATGAGAATTTAACTATACCTGTATTAATTTGAAGTCTACTAAAGCTTTCTAAAAATAAAATAAATTAAAACTATTTCTGTTGATCGGTGGAAGAAAAAAACCGTAAAAAATAAATATTTGAAAACCATTTCAACATTATATTATCAATTCAGAGGACAGTGACTCTGATAATTATTTTTACAATAATATAATTTATGTATAACATATAATAATAAGATGTTGTAGAATCTAGAATCATAGCTAACTATAGTTAGTTTTGTTAAAAATATTTCAATATAAGGAGTTCAGAAACAAAAAATGTATTAATTGTATTAAAATGTGACAACATCGAAAACTAAATTGTCTGAAAAGAGAAATTGTATACGTGCAGTGCAAACGACCTCGACTATTCCGATCCTCGAGGGGGTGGAAGAGGGATGCTGCTTTTTGCAAAATCGATAAGGGATAGGGTGGATAAGAGAGTCTAAAACGAGACAGAATATATTAAAGAGAATTTTCGGAATAAAATGCGAGAATCGATTGCAGCTGATTTCATTTAAGGTCGATGCCCTCTCAGTGGTAAATATAAATAAAGATTCACATTGTGTATCCATGGTATGGTTATTTTTATAATACGTAAATTTGTGAAAGCAATAAAATAAATTTTGTGTATTAAAATGTATATTCACATAAATCATTTCAGCTGTTTTTAGTAGAAAAAAAGTAACAAACGAGTAAATGTCCATTTACTGCGTATATATTAGGTTGATTTATTCAAGACACGTTTTTTTCATTAAAAATTTTGTTGGAAACAAAAATGTTCTCTGTAAATTTGAGATTTCAATATCGACCCCAATTTTTTTTTTTAATCACAACATCACAATGAATTACAACTACGCAACAATAAGAAATTTTGTAGAGCTTCAATCCCTAGATTCTGGAATATGGTATGCAATATTACTTTTATTTTCAATTGGAACTTTGAGAATACCTTAGTACTGAGAGCTCAAATTTTCGGGAAATCTTTTTATATTTCCAACAAGATTTTTAGTGGGTAACGAAAATTAAAAAAAAATGGTAGTATTATATAAAAAAAGTAAAGAATGAACAAATAAAAGTGTCTATCAATTTAAGTAACAATGTAAGGTCATTTTAAGTGTTCACCAAATTAAAAGAGATTTGTACTTTTACCTAGTTAGTCTGAAGCAGACGAGAATAATTGTATAGATAGTACAGACTAAGTCACTTGTCCTATTTAAGGAGTGTATACTCATTGAATAAGTTCTTATAGTTAATTCTGGTTTCGGGTAACTAAAAAAAAAACTTACCTAATAGTTTCGACAATTTCAATAGCTCCATCATGTTTATCCTAGAATTTAAAAAACTAATTAGAAAACACATTTACAAATCACCATGCGTTATTCAGTATTCAAAATTTAAATATTGCCGTCAAAAATACACATTTTAGTGCATTGAGCAATGATTAACTTTACATTTGATCAAATTATACAATTCCACCGTCCAGCATCTCAGTATATTATAGAGCAGTACAACAGGAAAAATAAAATGGCCAAAAATGTCCGACTTTTCAGAAATCTGAGTTCTGTGAATAAACACATCCAAATCATCCTCGTATATCACATAACATCAAGTTATTTTCATTTCTCCATGAATTGAAAACATGGATTTCTTTAGATTTTTATTAGATTTCAGCGAGAGTATCCAATATATTTAACAAGAACAAGCTTGACCTAGATCTAGTTGTTATTGTCTTCTCTTTTTGTTCACCTAACGGCTAACAATTCAGGTTCGTGTAAACTTATTGAGCCGTATTACAAAGCAACGTATTATGCCGAAAATGACTGAAATTTACCATAAAAATATTTGTCAATGAAATATTATTGAAAAAAAAATATATTAGGTTAATGAAAGTGCGTTTGTTTTCAGCAGACATAATATCAGTTGTCAGGAAAATAACTCATCTGTCATGCGTACCTTATAAATTTTACTGGCAAAATTTTCGTGATAAACTTCAGAGTAATTTTCGGCATAATTATTTGCTGTGTAATACAGCTCTAGGAATACATACCTCTGTATTTTATGCTATCCTAGAATGTGTCAAAATCAACAAACATAGGACTGCCACTCATAGGTTAAACATATTAACTGTCAGCCAGGCAGAAGAATTCCAGAAAGATTAGTTTGGGTGCAGGTACATAACGACATTTCTGGAAATGAACAAGCTGATGAACTCGCGTGAAGAGATTCAGCAACGACATATGTTGGACCAAAAATACAAAAATAGGTACAGACCCAACATAGTCTACAATGGAGGAACATTCCAAAGCAAGTACACAGTAAAGACCTTCATAGGTGATACATGTGTAGAACGGGCTACATACCCCAGTGAATGATCACCTGCATAAAATAGGGCTGTACAACGGTATCTCAGCTACAGACTTTGTGTCATGGATACTGATGCCTTAACTCGATATCTTGTCTGACTGTGAGACATTGGACTCTAGGAGGCAGACAATCTTCGGAGAGGCCAATGCGCCGCCTGAAGCATCTGACTAACATTTTTTCAACTGCTGTCATAAACACTGCGCTATCAATCATTTTCAAATAGGCTATAGAGACAAAACAAAAAATTAATTTTGTTTCTAAATGAAATGTCACAATATTGGAACAAAAAAATCGTTTTCAAGTGCACCATTTCTAGCTTTTTTTTTAAATTACTGTCACTCAAACCAAAGTACTTTTCAAATAAATTGATATGGGTTCATAATAATTAGTATAACATTTAATACTCATGCATTACCTGTGCTATTCGACAAAGCGTGAATAAATAACTCAAGGCTATTGAAAATTACCAATGCATCTTTTCAATGCCATATTTAGATATTTGTCACGTAATGAAAAATATATATGACGTTGCAATATGTTTAGAATTGCAAAATAGCGAAAAACTCGAGCACTGCAAGATATATTAAATAACCTAACCTAAAATTTAGTTAATTGATATGGTACTTTTCAATTAACTATACTAGGTGCTAGTAGGTATACTTTTCTTCACTAGGTGATTTTTCATTCCTTATGCAAAGTCTATTGTTGATAGATATCCCCAATTGGAAACAAAGAATGAGTTTCTGTAATGCTATTCGTATTTATCTATTTTTTATGTTGAAAAGGATTTTATAACCTTGATCATAACCTCATGTTATTATCTAGGTTCAATGTGCACAGGCAGAAAAACAGTTGTGAAATGTAGGATTACAGAGTATACAACATCAATTTTCCACAATGCATTTATTTTGCAAACAGGTGGTAACCTATACAAGTCCAGGAAGTATAAACAATAAGATAAGATTAATATTTTCATAAAAATGAGATTAATGAACTGTATGTATGGAGTGACATTCACTAACATCTACTGTCTTTTCTCTGGTTAGTTCCAATAACTAGTAGCTCCTAAGGAATTTTTGTACATCCACTGGTTTCAGGTTAGATGCCCCTCTTCTATCCAGTAGATTTCTACACTTTCTTGAAATCTGTATAAAACGGGTAATTAATCTTCCAAAGATTCATACGATACGCAGACGGGTTATTTGGTTACAGCTGAGATATAACAGTTGTTATTAAAAATACTTAAACGTAGCAAATAGTAAACAAACACACTTCCATTAAAAGAAAATGACCCGTACAGATTCTTGAGCACACACAGCATATTTTATTAACCAAATTTTCGTGGTAAATCTATTTTCGGCATAATTATTTGCGGTGTAATAAGACATTAATAAGGGAGAAAGATTCATATTTAAAATAAAGAATATGGGAAATTTCTATATAGCAAAATATAAAAATGAATGGTCAGCTGAGTGGACACACCATTAAAAATTTGGTGGCCAGCTTGACTTTCAACTGTTGCAAAGCTTGTGATCTCGACCTTGATCTTGGCTATAGTTTTTAAAATAAGAAAAGGCGGTGGATCAGGTCCCGACAGCCGGGATTTTTTTACATTTTAGTTAGAAATTCCGTGTTCACTTTTCGTGTTTTTAGTTTTTACTTGCTGGTGAAAGTGAAACTTAGATAAGTTTTATGCATTTGAAGAGTTGGTAAAAGGGCTAGAAGTGCACAAAAAGAAAACATAACAACCGAATACTGGATGAGAGGTAATAGAACTTTTAAACAGAAAACGTGTACTACAGCTTAAGATTAAAGAAAAAGTGTAAGAGAAAGACAAAGTATTAATTCTATAAATAATTATATGTCATTGAATTAATAATTAAAGTTTGTAGCCTGTAAATGAAATTAAAAAGTACTCGTAAATGTTAATCATTTCAATTTTCATAAACCAAAAATATTGAATATTTTTTTAGGCATTTATAAAACTTTGAAACTTGAAACAATCAATCAAATTTGACAGATTTTGCTTATATTTAATTTGTACGTATTTCATTAATAGGGATCTGGGATTTCGATTGTAGTTTTCAGGTCCCGGCTACCGGTACCTGATCCACAGCCATAAGAAAAAGAGGCTGGGTTTTTGCAGATCCTCTCCAACAACCTTGATATACATGTTTTTCGGTAAACATTGCGGTAATATTTGTAATTTCAATTCTTATATAGATTTAATTAATGAGTTTATTATAATATATTTCTAAAAATGTTTTGTGACACAACCACTCGAGTCAATGAAACAATAACAATGAACCGAGTTTATCAGCTGAGAATTACTATGTTTTAATAGTAAACACCTGATTCAAAATAGTAAATAAAAATCTATCATTTCTATATCACAAATCAATCAATCATAATTACAAAGATCGTCAAGGACTATACTGCATTTCTCAAATTTTTATTCAATAAAAAAAATGAATAGTGATGGCTTAATAATGTGCAGCAGCTTTTGATATAAGATTCGTTTTTAATTGTATATTCAACAAAATATGTTTATTAAGGAGTGACTCCCATTAAAATAATATAAATACTTAAATGGTGTAAATGTTTTGTGTCATCTTAAGTACCCAGTAAAAGTGACTAACTATATTATCACAATTATTTTAAAGGTGAACCAATAGCAACGAAAACGTCAATGGTAAAAACCATGTGGTATTAATTTCCTCTTAATTCGGAAGTTCTCGAGAATCGACAACAACGAACTGTAGTGAATACCTACTCTAAGCGATATTTTCGCGTCACCTGTAGTTTTTGATAGTTTGCCAGTAAGATGTCCTTCATTGCACAATTTATATACAGAAATTTAAAATAGATGGGTAAAGTTATTTAAACATAAATGTGAATCACACACTCTTGACACATACCAATTGTTGGCATCCTTATAGCCAGAAACAATTAGGTTTTCCTAGAATATTCAGCATCTAGATTTTGTTGAATTTTAGATATAATTACCATATAACCATAGTTTTTTAAATTAATCAAAGGATTTAAGTATTCAGAAATATATATTGTGTTGAATAAGTGGATATAAGTTTGACATATATAGAAGACTGCAATTCAATTTCAAGAATTATAACAAACGTATATTTAAAATGCATTTTCAAAAAACAGTGCACTACTAAACAAAACTTTAGAGAGTGTTTCTGCATGTCAAATTTTTAATATTATACATAATTGTTGGTTGAGAAAGTAGACAAAAGTGAACAGGAAGAACTCTACATAATATCTATTTTAAATTTCAGATAAACAAACATCTCACTGAATAAAATATTTATATTAGATAACCTGATTCTGTATAAAACTTGGTGACCCAAATTTATCAACTTCCTTCTAGTTCTTAACATGCATTCATTCAGTTGTAAAACCCTACTGTAAATCATTTTTATCAGAGTCATGAAATTAACATTACCACTGTTATATATGGGATGTCATAAAGTTAGTTTCTTTTCAAATTCAACACAGCGAATAAGAGTAAAAAATTTACACTGATCTTAAATGGGAAAAAGATATCCAGGATATCCCCATAGGCTAATATGAGTATTAAATAATTTGGAGAATGTAGTACATATAGTATAATTATCATTTTATTTAAATAAAAACAAGTTAGAAACTTATGCTCATGAGATTCAGCTCGACATTAAAACTTAGTGTTGAAATAATGGTGTGTTAAACATAGACCATCAACAATATTAGTGGAGAGGAGAAGAATGAATCCAAAAACTAAGCCAACATTATACATGTCATAAATGGGCTAGCAATAGAATAACAACAACAGAATAATGACAGTAGACAGAGCCAGTGTCATTGAAAAGATCCAATAAAAAGTTATAAAAATCCAGCTAGATATGTCTATAGTTATTATATTAAATAACCAAATACAACAATACATTGCATATATTCAATTTAAAATAAATCAACCAACTGAAAAAAGAGGAGAAAATATTCATTTATGCAAACAATAATCATGCTTTGATCTATTATTTCAAATCAGATGCCAAGATGCCACTATTATTTAACAACTGAAGTAAGTAAATCTTATCTCAGTAACAAATAAAAGTCCCAAGGTCAATTTAAAATTATACCTTATCAAAATTTTGTTTCAAATAATATCAATGTTTAGTTAATGTACCTAGTACCTAAAATGAATACAGATAACCAAGTTGTCAGTAAGCAGTTTGAGGTCTAGAATATTGTTGCTGCTTAATAATTCAAATTTAATAAACATTTAGGTGGTGCTTGGATTAATATCAATTTGACATGATTCTATGATGTATGCTTGAAGGACAAATTTATAAATATTTATATCAAAATGTTGCAGGAAATATTAAATCTCCCACGTTTCGATTATTATTTTTAGAATTTATTTTTTTGTGGATAAGTGCCACTGTATATTATGCGTTATTTTTAAATTAACCTGCTAAGATTTAAAAATAATGTATAAAATACATTATCTGCCTCCCACGTAGCAAACATAAGTTTAATTAGGGCAACGAGCTTTTTAATAGAAAATATTACAGTGTAACGGCTAACGTGCCACTCAATATTTGTTGTGAAAATAAAGACTAGTGGAAGTACCGTTGCAACTTTCATTTATGGTATTTTTGTCAATACAAGGAAAAGGTTTATTATGTCGTACCAATGTATGTTTTCAATTTATACTTTTTCACAATCATATGGTGTGTGGGTTTTATGAAAATATGATCAATTTTAAACTTACGTTTCCACGACCAGAGGTTAACGGCCAGGTATATAATACGGGTTCAGCCCCAGCGGGAGAATGCAGTTTCAACTCCATTATCCCAAATTAAGTATGTTAGCTAAATGAAAAATCGTCACTTAAAATTTTCACCATTTGAACTATTAAATTTACTACATAACACTTCAAACACACATTTTCACGGGAGTTTATAGAGCTCACATAGCAAAACACGCCATCGTTCAGCGACCAGCGTACACCTTGCGCGCGCAGTTTCTATTGCAGTTGTACCACCCTAAAATTCTTGGATATCCATTTATTTTGACAATATACAGAACTCATTGTCTTTTGTTCCTCCAAAGCATTGCCAGACCATAATTTTTTTCACAAGGTACACCTACATAAATAAAAACGTTAAATATCAATGCCAAGACATTTGGACCGATTGGTCGTTACCATGGTCCAATACATAAAAAATAAATAAAATAATTGTAATCAGTAAAAAACTGTACAAGTCAAAGTCTTACGAAATTAATGAGTTATTGGAAAAATAAACCTATTTATATTATGTATTGCAAAACACTTGACAACAGTGTACACAGTACGTTCGAATACTTAGGATATCAAAATTATCTTCTACATCTACACGTAGGCCTCCTTCCTTGCATTTCATTTCCTATCTATCTATTATACTACAATCATGCTACAATCACAATCTATATGCAATAATGCACTTTGTTCTTGCATCTGTGTTTAATGAGATATTCCTTTCAAATTTCAGGCCAAGGTCTCAGTGGTTACAATTATCGTTGAAGGTATACTTTACATTTGTTTTTTTTTTTGCCAAAACTAACGAGTTCAATGAACGCGTTAATTTAGTTTTTTATAGGACGTAAGTTTTGAAAATATTTTAGGTAGACACCTACTTTCTCGTAATCTATGTGTATAAAACAAATTATTGCTTACACGCTCCTTGTTATAAAACATAATATGTGAACATTGAACAAGGATAATAATTTATTTTTTCAAAGTAGATCGGTTTACAGCTAAATTACAGATAAAAGTAATGATTTCAATGCTACAAATAATCTGCTAAAACTTTGCATCTAAGTATACACCTACCTATACCTATTCACCTTTGGTAATCTATGTGGAAAGCATCGCTTGCTACAATAATTATTTAGGTAGGTAGGAGCCTAAACTATAAATATTACCTCCCTTGATTACAGGGACCACCCGCCACTGACTATAAATGAAGTCGAATTGAAACTTCCTTTTTCCTTGGACGACTCAATAAAATCAGGAAGAGTCCTTAATTTATTTTCTATTTTCCTATATAACCTAAGGAAAATTAATGGGGAAAACGTATTTCTATGCTTACGTATTGTTTTAGTTTGAAATTTTGAATGAAGTATGAAGTGAAGGGAATAACCTTGAGCAGGAGTGGAATGTCTAAAAGCTATTGTAGTTTGTGGTTATAAACGTCAAAATAAATAAGGTTGAGGTTATGGGTTAAAAATGGATTCAAAATATAGTGTACCAATCGTTCCACAAAATTTATATCAACATGAAACTATTATACAAATTGCGGAAGTGTTGGATCATTTAACCAAAGTCAGTGAATCTATATTTGCTCAAATAAACAAACGACTAGAAAGTAATAAGATAAAATTATCGGATATATCCCATAGGGTGGATACTGTCAATAAAAAAATAAATACTCTGAGAGGTGCCAAAAAAGCAACACAAGTATTTTCTAGTAGTAAATATCCGGCTACCGATATTCACAAAGCATATACTTCGGCGTTTCATGATACTCCCCTTGTAGAATTAAAAAGGAAACATGTTAGGTTGAAAACTGCTCCAACATCTCATGGACATCTAGAAAAACTACAATTTTATCATGTTAATATTCCAAAAAATAGTGATTCTAACCTAGAGGGACTAGGAGATACTCCTCAAAAGCTCGAATTTGTCAATGATTTATTATTGTACAATTCTGGAAAGAATGTGTACAAAGATTTTGTGATCAGTCATACCCTAAACATTCCACAGTATGTGAAAGAAGATGAGGAACGTATTTCAGAAATAGGTAAGTATTCACTTGTATTTAGTACTGCAAAAGTCATTTTAAAATTTAAATGTATTTATAAGATGTAATCCACTCAATTATATTCAAATTAACAGTTTCTGATTATAGTAGAAATAGTTTAAATATTCATAAATTACCATGTTAAAAATAGGCGCTGCTCCACATTCTATCAGCGAGAGGTCAACAATGCTGAAAGCTCAAAAACAAGATTACTTTTATTCACCTCAGATAGGGGAAGTGCCTGCCTTGGATGTACCACTGGATTTACCAGATCTCCCAGGAATAGCAAATGATCTCCACTATAGTGGTGAATTTATTTCAAGTATAGCCCCTTCAGCTGATATGCCTCCGCCCACATTAGAGCTAGACTTTGTTACAAGCAACAGTTTGCCAAACATTCCTCAAGAAAATGAAGAAATTGAAAAATATGAAATTCCTAATCATGAGTTACCTCCAGTACCTCAGGTATTTTTTTGTTTAATACTGATAGAAAATTTTGCTACAATAAAAGTAATAGAATATCAAGTTGATAGTATAGAATGAAATAAGACCAAATAAATGAAAATTAATTTTTTAAAGTTATAGAAATTAAGTCTTATATAAAATATTTATTAACTAGGAAGCTCCTCTTAAATTACCTTCTCCTCCAGCAGAAGTTCCAAAACCTGAGGTACCTGTTGAAATTAGTAAAACAGAGCCTAAAAAACTTCCAGAATCTGTATCTGCTCCAGTCAGTGATGCAAATTTACCTTTGGCAAATGATGTTCGATCCAGTTTGATGGAAGCTATTAGAAAGGCGGGAGGAAGTGGTAAAGCTAAGCTCAAGTCTACTCAACATAAAAATGAGCTAAACACTACAGACAAAGCACCTCAAGTAAGAAATATATATCACATTTTATACTGCTCAAATATGTGTTCCTTTCATTGTGAATCCCTTTGACAATGATTAAATCAGCACTTTTTAAGTTTTTATTATTTATCATCCAAAATACTAAACCCATATATTCATTTCAGGGTAACGACTTAATGGCTGATCTACATAACAAACTTTTTATGAGACGAAAAGGAATTTCAGGAGCAAAACAAATTCAGGATTCTCCTATTGATGCAGATTCTACTTTATCGCGGATATCTTCGATGATTCCTCCACCTCAGCCAAAAGCTGATCCTGAGTCGACGTCAAATGATGAAGAAGAGTGGGACTGATGGAAACAAAGATTAACTTCAATCCAAAAGACAAATAATAAAATAAAATCTTTCTTATTTTGTAGTGTGTTGACATTAATCCAGTGTTGACAGGGTCCATTTAAAACTAAATGAAGCATTATTTTTTTATTAATAAATTCAATCGAATTTAATCGAAAGTCTTTACATTTTATAATATATTATCGTTGTATATTAGAAACAATGAAGTTGATTTATTTGCAAAATTTTTATTTATATTATTTTGTTATACAATTTTAATCAACTGTTAATTTATGTCAATAAATGTAAGAAACCAAGTTTTAAATTATTTGAGAACATAATAGGTTATTAGGGTTTCATAAAACAATATTGGTTTTCCAAAAATAATCAGCATCCGTTTATGTATAAAAATGTTCACTTTTGCATTCCAAAAATCTAACTATTCTCTGAAAAACGAAGCTTACACCTATTGACACTTTCTTGTGTCTACCTATTTAGAAGAGTCTGTTTTGGCAGTTTAATACGAAACTTCGTAATACGGTTAAAGTTAAGTGCTTACAAAGCTCGTCCAAGGTTTGATTTCTCTAAATTCTCAACAGGTAAATCAAAGGAGAAAATTTCCCCCTGAAATACAGTTAGAATTCTAAATAGTTTGATATTTCTGTCATTTTCGAGCGACCCTACACACCTAAGTAACCGAATTGGTAGAGGCACCTATAATACCTATAATATGATTTAAAATGATATATCTTATAACATATTATGTGCTCATAAAAGATGACATTTTCGTCAGTTAATTGGTATAAAACTAAACCATAGCTGGGTAGGCACAAACATTTTGGACATTTTCTTGAAGTTTACCAAATTTTCCTCAATTTCAGTGATACATTACTTGTAGGAAAAAATTCTCCAATCAAAATTTATAACCTTCATGTTGTCTAGACGTACTCTCTCCTTTTATTGAATTGTATATGAGATAGTCAAATAATAAATGGTGTATGGTCTATAGATATTTTCAAGCTTTTTGTGTATCGAAATTATAACATTCCAAAGGGAATTTCATGTAATTCACATGGACAACAGGAGCAGTTTCAACTGGTAGGGTTTTTTACAAAAAAAAAACATGTCAATAGTAATAATAATTTACTCCCAAACATCACAATTTTTGAAACTAAATTTATGAATAGGTATATAAATATTTTATTCACATCGACTGATACAAGTTAAAATATGAAGAAATAAAAAAAATTATAAAACATAACATAAACAAGTAATAATTATAGACAAACTTTTTCAAATAACAATCACACGGTTAAGATTTAAAAGGTGAAAAAAGTACAAAAATAAGTCGTTTTCCTAAAATTTGTTTTAGTTACACAGGTGACATACCTAAGTACAACACCGAGCAAAATCAATCTAACCTTCTAAAAAGTAATTGAAGTGGGTAATGTATGCACAGAGTGATGTAATAATACCAAAATTAAGTCTATATATATACAGGGCGTCCCACGAGGTTTTGACATTTTGTCATTTGCGGGAACGTGCCTGTAACAAAATTTTGTTAAATGGGACAACCGGTAAATAATTACATTTTTAGATTCCTTTTTCAAAAACAAATTCAAGGATACCATGTCAAAATTGGGATTACTTGACAGCTCTAGTATAATATTAAGAGCTCACATTTTTTAAAGGATTCTTTTTAGGTCATTTCCAACAAGATTTTGGGTCAAAAAAGTCCAAAAAAAGCACCCTACTATATTAGTACATCATTGCTCCATCTTGTGTTATAAATAGATCTCTGTAAACAATCACAGAAATAGATTTTATACGTAGAAACTAAAACACCATGAATTAAATTTTTTGAAAATATTTCATAAATTCTGGAAATATTTGGATTTTTTTTGTAAATTACGAGTTTGATTGTAAATTTATTGGCAGATTTTTGAAGTATAAAATAAGTATCAATTTGACGAAATTTTAAATTTGTTTCAATAAAAAATGTTAACAATTCTTAGATTATTTATTATACATTATAGATGGCAGGAATAATGCCACCTGTAGGAAATACGACAGATGAATGATTGGAAATTTACAAATACAGATTTTTGCAAATAACCAACTGTTTATTTTTGAGTTGATGGTGATATAGTTTCACATATACAATATAGGTAATAATTTTAAAGAAAAAGTTATTTAAACAATATTGTTTATTTACAAATACATAGTATTTTTAGTTTCTGAAAATCCGGCAACAATATAAACAGTACGTAAAAAAAAGTTTTTTTTATAATTATAGTTATCACAAAGATTTTGGATTATTATTTTGCGGTTATTTATTATGTATTAAACAATTAGACCTTTTTTTATGTCTGTTGAAAATACATTGCCGAATAGAGGCTCAATTAATTGAAGAATGTCAATTAATTGAAGAATTAAAGTTTATTGCTACAAGTTTAAACTACCAAAAAGGCATAACACTGATGCAAAAGGATTAACATGAATAGAAATGCTTGAGCCAGGATATTCATCTATTTTAGTTTTTTAAATGATATCTCAAATGTTGCAATAAACTCTAATTGTTCATTAAAATCAAGGGTATCAACAAATTTATTTTGATTTCAAAGAGCATTCAATTTAAAGTTGGTTTTATTAAGAATATTGAGAATAAGCTTAGGTACGAATAGTTTTTAGTAGCTACCAACTAAAAAAAGTAATTCATTTGCTGCCATATAAATCGAAAATGCGAAATATTTTAGAATAAAATACCCGAAAAGCATCGGACAACTGATGTTTCAAATATTACGAAGAAACACCGCGAGCTTGAAGTGCAAAAATTATTTTGTCAGACTGCGAATTTTGTCTTTATTGTAATTATATTCTTAAATATATACTCAAAATATAAATCAAATTATACAGTGCATTTCAAGTAAGTTAGTTTTATTCTAGGATGTGTCAAAAAATTCCAAGTAGCAGTGAGGAACTTGATAATATATTATTTTCAAATTTGCAGCGTAATTTTTTACAAACCATTGGATGACTTTATTTTGTTCAACTTACCACTAATTCCAAATTCAATTTGACCACATTTAGGTTATAACTACTTTTAGAAACAATAGTAAGTGTAATCTTGTTTGAAATACACTGCAATAAATGACTCGTAGTTATTTGTACTAGAAGATAAATATATTACGATGAAAAGTATTAAATTAATAATTTATATAAATAGGTACACCGTTACCCCAAATACAGACATATGATTATCGTTTTGTAAGTGAGGCAACTAAGACAAGCTAAGTGCATGAATAGTGACAAGTGACATTGCAAGCCTATTAGCTGAATTAGTATAAAATAAGCGTATGTTACTAAAATTACTGTCTAAAAATTCCAGCTGCTGCGGGTTTTGAATTAATAAAT
This sequence comes from Galerucella nymphaeae, assembly GCA_963978555.1. Lineage (NCBI taxonomy): Eukaryota > Metazoa > Arthropoda > Insecta > Coleoptera > Chrysomelidae > Galerucella > Galerucella nymphaeae. The sequence goes on from OZ021704.1 coordinate 5,442,704, forward strand.
TGAATGTCAGATGTCAAATTATGCAAAAATATGTTTGGCAAATTTTAATTATAAGTGTCGATTTCATGAGTATAATCCCATTTCAATGAATATTAATAATTTTGTTTTGTCCCTTCACTATTTTCTTTATTAATAACTTATCAATTGATTTGGTCACTTTTTTACCGACTATTAAGGAATGGTATTTCCACCTCTATTTATTTATTGTCTTTCCATACTCGTCTTGTATTTCAAGACCTATGGTCCCTGATCTGTATAATTTTTAGTATGAGATCAACACTTGTAACAATATAACTCATTTAGAAGAAAAAATCTCCACTTTTACAAAGAATTACAGAGTTTAACCAGACAGAAGGTTACACAAAGTACAATTATGAGTATAAATATATAAAATTAGTCTCATGCTAATTATCAATAATACTTGCAAAAAGATGTCCAAGTTTTCACTAAGTGATTTCATACAAATATAAATTACCATTACACATGTCTTTGAAAAAATATCATTTGTAGTCTAATATCTACTTCTGGTTTTTATACATTTGAGCTAAGCAATTGTTGTTTTTTGGCAAAAAGAAAAAAGAAATAACTGCAATCAGATTTGCATTTGCTCCAATATATGAAAAACTTTCTGTTGAAGTAGGTTTATATAAAAAACGGAATAATATTTTTCATAAACATGTTACCCTGAAAGTTACCTATAAACATATCCTGTTAAATATCACTGTAGCCTGTAAAATGTTCATTATACTAAACCCTATAATTAATGCTGTTCTTTAGCTCTACTAGGGCCATGGCGCCCTGAATTTCTTCACTTGAGATCTCCTTACTTTTTCCACCTTGAACACAGACAAGGACAGAAGGACGATTCTGTTTCTCATTTATTTTAGGTACATTTTCTCCTTTTTTTTCAACATCTGTACAAGGTTCATCGCCCCAATTTATAGGTGAAGCTAAATCATTGGTAGATTCCCAGCGAGTTTGATTTTGAACTGCTTCCCTTAACCACCGTTTTTTTGGTAATTCTGAAGGAGTACCTTTTGGTGATGCCTCTTGCAGTTCAAACTCTGAATTGCTGGAGGTATTAAAAATTGAAGTATCATATTCAAGGTCAGACTTTGGTGAGTTTTCTATATCATCTACATCTATTAGACTGGATTTTGAGCAATTAGAAAAAAATGATGAGCCAGCACTGCTGTATACAGAGTCGTTTAATTTGAATATGGACTTTTTTGGTGTCGTATCTAAATTTTCATTGGAATCAGATGATTTATTTCTTCTGTAAAAAAAACACTTATTGTAATTATTGAAAAATTATTCATTGCTGTTTGAATAGAATATATATCAAGATTTGATATACCCCACACAAGTTTTATAGATAGCTTCTTGAAACTAAAATAGAATTAAGGAATGGTTTAACTATATACAATACGTAAACAATTATTTTGTTCTTCAGTTTTGCTACAAAATTTGAATCTTATCTACTACCATCTAGTGTATGATTTTTGCAAAAAATATATAAATTTGCCTTCAAGCATAATGAAATTGTTTTGAAGTCAGTAAGGGTGGCTTCATTTATTTATAAGTATATTTATATTGGATTTCATTTACCTGTCCCAGTTGCTAAGCCATTCTTTAACTTCAGCATTATGAGCATCATCATATTTCTTGTTAAGATTAGGTTCCAGTTTGGCATTAAATCTTTTAAGGGTATAATCAGGATGATCAGGGCAGTGACGATTGGCATGGGTAAAACTTCTAGTACAGTTAGGGGCAGCACAAATAAAAGGTTTCTCCCCTGTATGTAGTCTTTGGTGTGTTTTTAGTTGACCAGACTGGGCAAACCTTCGAGTACATCGAGGATAATCACATATATATGGTTTTTCACCTATAGAAGAAAATTTAATATATAATGAGAATGAACAATCTTCAAGTCTTCTTTTTTTCTCTTTGTTAATCCATCTTTATTAAGTTGCAGCTTGTGTTCTCAACTGTTTTTTCAGCGCAAACATAATTAATAGCACTTAATGCAGTTAATATGTAGCTAGACTATTTCTGATTACTTAAAACATGTTAGGTAACAGTAGAACAACACATTTCCACATATTGGTAATTAATTTTCATTGCATATGGAAAGTACTATATACTTATATAACCTCAAGCAATATAAAGTTTGTGGTAATATGTCAAGTATAACTTTTGTTTGGATAGTTTCAATTCCAGAATTTTTATATTGGCAGTTTGCTATTTTATATTATAATAATAACTGCTTCAAATAAAACAAATCAATTTCCATTAGCATAAATAAGTATATATGATGATATATTTCAAAGAACACATGAATACAATATAAACAAAAAGTCCCTATTTTCTAAAGGTTATTTAAATTTTAAAATAGACGAGCAGCTACCCAACAACTCATTTCGTCGAAACCTGTTCGAACTACACAAAAAATGTGGTCAAAATCTTAACCTATCTATAAAATTTTACAACACTACTGCACTTACGCATTTTACATTTATTCTAATTCGTTTGTAGAGTTTTAGTTTCACATTGATTTGAATGGAATAAAGGTATATATGTAGAATATCGGTAAATTTCATTTGCTCAAGACATTTAAATATGGAGTAGCATATACAAACAGGTATTTAAAGTTCATTTGCCCCTACCTGTATGAGTCCTTAAATGGGCTTGTAGTGATTTTTCTCTCGGAAAAACTCTCCCACAATATTTGCATTTAATAGAACTGGGAGACGTAGAACCCTCCAAAATGAGAGTACTCAATAAATCCGCGTTGGGCCTTCCTCGTCTTGATTCTCCTGAAGCACTTCCTTTGTCTGCTGAATTTGAGGATCTTGATTTAAGTATTCGATTGTCTGGTGTCAATTTAATACCACTATCATCCTTAGATCCCAATTTATTCCTTTTTGGTGTTTGAAACATAGTTTTAAGTTATTCATTTAACTTTTTAACTTATTTTGTTACAAATCACCAACGTCCACATTAAGCCAATCAAAACAAACAGACAGAAGACAGATGTCGCTACAAAATGGAGGGAATTGAATGTCTAATAATTTATTTACATTAGTTGGCATATGAAATGTTTGTAGGGATACCAACAGTAAAGCAATACAAATTAATGTTATTTTTAATAAAATGGTAGATATTATATTGTCATCAATATATATGATTAAATAAGGCTCATTCTGCCAAAACCTCATTATTAGTAACCAAACCAGTATTAAGGTGAAGTTTTCTGCACCTTCCGTATTTAAAGTAGTAAATTGTAATTTATTAGAAATGAGTTTTACTACTTACGCCTAGATGGCGCCTCTCAAACATTTTGCTATTTCTACTTAGTGACATAATTGGTGCGATAACTCTCATTTGGATGCATATTGAAACGAAAGTATTTTTTTTTATTTGTTTATCGTATGCAAATAACGGTGGTTCGCAAAATTAAAGCAAATTTAATTGACTGCAACAATTTTATTTTGTAATTTATAAACATTCAAACACAAAATAAGTTAAGAACAAAAGAAACAAAAAGTAACTATACAACTACGTAACCAGTATAGTTTATCTAAAGACAATATTGAATAAAACAAAATTTAAATGCAAATACAAATAACGGTGGTTCGCAACATGCAACAATTTCATTTTGCAATCTATAAAAAATCCAACACAAATAAGAAACATTAACGTACCTAACCAACCAGTATAGTTTATCAAAAAACAATATTGAATAAAACAAAATTCAAATCACTTTTGACGGCCGAGAAGCGATTACACTTTTATTATTTTTTATTTTCATACAGATATAGATAAACTATATTTATGCGATAAATACTTTTATTCAAGCTGTAAATGTGCGGTTACACATTCGTGTTATCTTGGGCATAATCCAACCACACTTTTTATATTTATTAAGAATAATCGGGGCTATGCCATCTGCCTTCATACGACGTATTTGAGAAACAATTAACATTTGGCATCTATTACATAAGTCTTTTTCCCTTCTAGTCAAACTCATCGCGAAATAACTCTTGACACATTCTATTAAGCTTTTGTGAAACAAAACTAACGCAATTATTATGCATGAAATTGCTACAAAGCTACACGGTATTGTTGAAAATTCTTCTAAATGGACCGTGCAATCTGAGACAAAGTATATACTCCAATATATTATCTAAAACATTATCAACAATAAATAGCATGGGTATATCTGTTAAGTTCAAGCAAAATTATTCTAATTAGAAAGAGAAGAATAGAAATTCAATTATATCTACTTACAGTTCCTCGCTCTATGCCCAACATATGTGTGTAAGCATTGATAAACAAGGATAAATCAAAGGAAGGTATCCTATAATCAAGCAATTTTAATAACTTTATCTCCATGCTTATCGCTTGAAATTCTGCGTAAGCATTTGAAGTAATGTTCATCACACTATCGAGCTGAAATAATAATAATATATTTACTAATACAGCTATTGGTACTTGCTGTATTCACAAAAAAAACAAGAAAAAATCAATGAACACACTCTTGGTATAGTATCTATTCTCACTCTTTTTCATGGCAATATCTCTTCGCTATAGTGTATTGTCTATAATATATTTATTCACAAGCATTTTCGTTTACAGTACTTATAAAGATCATGTTCCATTAAAAAATGCTGTTACTCCAGTTCAATTTGGTAGAAATCATACATTTGATTCTGTATATCGTTGCAATAACTGTAACTATCATCATCACTTTCTGTAACTATCTGCACCATCACACCTGGCTAAATTGGTTCTTGTTTTGCATTACTATACCTATTGTTGCCAATATATTCTGAGTCAAACTAGTCGAAAAACTGATATAATTTTTGTCATACTTACTTTAAACGTATTTCCTCCGATGAACTTATTAGAGATCCAAATACAAACTGAACCTACTAACTGGTACATGCTTATTGGAATCTCAATTTTGGATAAAATCTGATCCAAAATAGCGACTGACGTGTAATATTCGCTGCTGCTCAGCAGGAAGACATACTAAAACAATTCAAAAAAGAAATTTAAATAGAGGCCTCATTTTTTGAAAAAAAAAATAGAAAACAAGCTTGCGGCGGCCGTCTCGGTTGCCTAATCGGCGACGCACCGTCTGTTTCAAGTTTCATTTAGGAGTCGCCGCTTCTGCGACCGACTCGGCGCAAACCACCCTGTCTGTTTTAAGCCCTTTTTTCACGACCACTATGGAAAGTCGTCTTTTGTGCCTTGAAAAGCAGCTGCAAAGATGTTTTCTGCGAGCTAACATCATTTGACATTATTGGTTTTATTTATAGATAAAAGAGAGCTAGTAGTTATTTTAATAAAAACCAGAGAATAAATAAATATTTTAGTTAATTTTCTAATATGTTAAAGCATCCAACAGTATTTTCCGTAATAATGAGAAATTGGGAAATCTAAAAATTATCCGACATTAATGTAATAAGTGTTGCCTACGTACATAAGTACACGAAACTGTAATCAGGAAATTGCTAAGGGACAAAACCGTGAAGATTAGAAGGTAGAAATCTTGGTACATAAATACCTGTACATTAAACATCCAGTTGACGAGTTGCATCCGGTTTTTTGCAGTGTGATTAAATGCTTGCAAAAAATCATCAGGCAAAACGAATTGTTGTTCTTTTATTTTACTGTTTGTCAATATATCCTGACAAGAAGAAAATATTAAGCATTAGTAATGATACAAAGCGTAAGAAGTACAATAATCCTCTGTAACAACAAACAACTTTCAATGCAATATCACCCAAATAGATTTTAACATCAAAAAAGTAAATTATTCGTCAGTACAATACTAGTGTCGTAGGAAACGAGCATAAGAAAAAGTGAAACAGCGATTTGCTTGTATGATAATGAATAATTTTGTGGTTGTACTCAAAACATACTAGAATAAAGAATTATGTAAGAAATGCGAAGCAAATACGACACAGATACAAAAAGTATTAGAATATTTACAAGATAGATTTAACTTTGATGACAATTCGGAAACTTTGGAGTAGGTAACTGCGGAAATATGATTAGTTATTACCTTTGTCGATGTAAATACTTACGTCCAAATAATCCATATTATAATTTTCAATCGCCGTGGAAGCTATTGGAGGATCTGGAATGGAAAAGTTAGCCACAATCATGGATACTCCCTAAGATGTTTATTATATAATTTTATCCTAAAACTGTCTAAGAGCCAACATCCAAAAGTGTGAGGGAAATATTAGAATTCATAAATAAAATTTGAATTATTTTTGCTTACGATGTGAACATTCTTTTGCACGTCTCGGTTTTGTATAAAATCCGCAAAGTAACGGATTGTTCCTACCAAATGGATTCGGTTGTATTGGTGAAATGTTCATGCTGCAATTTACAAATTGTCGCAAGTCGTGTTTTAAAACCAAAATCGGTGTGTTACTTGAAGATTTTTCAAAATTTATGACAGATTCGCCTGGTTCTTCTAAAAAATATGGAACATAATAAAAAAAGTGTATTTTCATTCACCTAAACTCTAAAGCATTGAATAAATAAAGAGAAGAATAAATAAAGCATTGATTAAATTATATTGAATAATATAAACATCAAAAGCTAGATCCAAACTATATTATACCGATTTTCAAGATTATTTCAACGTATGACATGCCAAGGAGAATTTATACGAGTACTTTTTGTCCAAAACATTATTATTATTCATAAATGCGCAGAGTAATAAATCTTTGTGTTCCTTACAATACAGGATGAACCTTCCAAATAATATTGAAATACTAAAAGGAACCAACAGAAGTTGTCCCTGTTGAGTCAAAAATATCACGTTAACATTGCTTTTCATATCTATCTACTATATTGTTTTAATTCTCCTCTTCTAATTGAACCGGATTGTAGCGCCACCTACCGGGACCAATTGTGAATATAAACCATTATATCTAATCCACTTGAACACATACAAAACATTTCATCAAACTCGCTCCAGCCGTTAAAGAGGAAGTTTAGAGACAAACACACGCACAAAAGAAATATATATAAGTACATATCAAGATTGTCGTGAACATTAATATTTTTTATTTTTGTGTCTGGCAGGTAGGTTCACCCCGTATCAGGACAGGACACTGGCAAGAGATTAAACATTAAGTTATTACGATAATGAATGACGGGCCAAGAATGAAATAAATGTTTGACTATTTTTTTTTACTTTTGTGTGCCTGTGCCTCACTGGTATTCCCAACTGGATTAGGTTGATACTGGACAGCGTTAACAGCATCCGTAGATACTCTCCAGAGTAATTGCTTTTGTACCTTTAGTTTGTCCTTTTTTGCGAACCACATGATTGGTGAAGCCCTGCACATAATTAATTTTTTATTTTACCATTTTTCTCCATGATTTATGAATAGTAATGAATAGCAAATATAAGGTTAGTGTCGTTCTCATAGTATTTACAAACATAGAGGCATTGATAATAACAGAGACAACCCTTATTGTCTCTGATAATAACTAGTAACTGATGGTATTGATGGCAACTTTCAACAAATTATTTCTTAATTCTTTCGACTGTTAGTTAGTTTTCTACTCGTGTTTTGAATATAACTTTTCAATAAAACCAACGGTTTGACTTCTTCTTTACTACTCATGTGACACTTTCTACGTAAATACTACATATATTGTAAGTAAATAATTAATTTATTATAATTAAATCACGATTAATATAATAAACATTACGTACTTACCACTATTATAAGAGTTTTTGGCACCAAATATAACTTTCACGTGTCTACCTAGGTACAATATTTATACAAATGTCACAATAAATAATGCCACATTCACTGTCATAACATTGTTCTCATCGCGCTTGCGTCTGTTGCCATTTTTATCTCAAATTAACCATTTTCTCAGAAAATATTTGTTGATTTGCTGTGAAAATGGATTTTACCATCAATTGAAGAACCATTACCATGTGGTCATAGGAAGTTTAGCTTGCGCTTGCGCACATAAGCGGTTGGAAACTGGACGACTCATGCGCAGTTAATAAAAACCGTTCACAAAAAGACTGCGCATGACTCGTCCAGTTTCCAACCATTTGTGAGTCACAAATGGTTGGATTGTGACTGCTCTCTACCAACACTCAACAGACTTTACATTACTTATGATGCTGTAACTCGGAATGTATTGAATAATTTACGAATTCAATAAAACAAAGCTTTAAAAATCGTTTATTCACCAGTCAAATTTATAAAAACACCAAACGAATTAACATTAAAATTATCTAGTACACAAAATATTTGTAAATTCCTCATTAGAGAACCTTAAATTCGTTTCGCAGTGACGTAGCGGTGTTCTCTGGCAAAAGGGAGTTAATTATTCGTGAAAACAATGAAACTTGGACTAACAATAAAAAGGAATATATTTCATGAAGTCTGCTTTGGATCGATGAGATCCCATTTACCAACCAACCAATCACATTGTTTATATTTACTCCAAATAGTTAGAGCTATACTATCTTCCTTCAAATTTCGCAGTTGGGAAATAATAGCTTTTTGGATCGTTTTACACATACGTTCTTCTTCTTGCGATAACTTATCTTTAAAATATTTATTGACGACTTCATACAAATCGTGGTAAAAATATTGCATCGCTATAAAAATGCAAGCTGTTGCTATGATGCTACAAGGTGTGGACGAATATTCATTTATATGGACTGCGTTATCCAGGACAAAATAGACGGTAACGTAAACATTCTGGAAAATATATTAATATTAGATGGTAAAGTTTGTCCAAAATCAATTGCAGCCGCTAAAACACTAGCCAAAATGGTGTAAAGATTGACTAATTCAAAAGCAGCGTGTGAAATAGATTGTATTGATTTTTAGGGATATGAATGGTCAGGCCCGTGCCTAGCACTACTTACAGATATTGGTCCGATGTTCAATATAATTTTTAAATAAGCATTGATGAACAAAGACGGTTCTACTGTATGTATGTGAAAGTCGAGTATTTTCAATATCTTTCTTTCCATATGTAACAGTTGATGTTCGGCATACTGATTTGAAGAAATGCTTAACAATATTTTTGCCTGAAACAAAAATTATGATAAATTCCAATTAAGAAAAATAGTGGTTTGTAAAACTTACATCAAGCGTATCTGCACCAATAAATTTATTGGATATCAACAAGCAAGTTATGCTTACGAGCTGATACATGTTTTTTGGAACTGTTACTTTGGATAAAATTTGATCCAGTAAATTAACTGCCAAATAAAATTCACTGTCGTTCAGCATTAATATAAGCTGAAAAAATACCCAACAAATGAAAAATTAAGTAAAACTTTTGTCAACAAGAGAAATATACCTACCTGTAAATTCAACATCCAGTTAACCATATGCAGTCTGTAAAAGCTCCTGGGATTGAATTCTTGTAAAAAATTTATGGGTAGGATTATACGTTTTTCCTGTTTTTTACTGTTAATTATTATATCCTGAAAGTGTTTAATAGTATATATTATTCAACAAGCATATAATGATATCACTTTAAATATTAAATTTCCTAGTAAAATATCTCTCAAACCAGTATAGTTATTTAAGTTCTTGCAATTAGCAATAAATTATTTAAAACCTGACTTCTGCTTTTGACATACATCATACACACCAGGGACGTATATAAGGGGGGGGTTTTGGGGGTCCAAACCCCCCCCATAGAAAATACAATAATTTTTTATTAGCATACTGCCGCAATATTTGAATTATATTTAATACGAATTACGAAATACAAATCATATATTTTTCATCAATATTGGATCTGAAGCTTTAAGAAACTGAAAGCTTCAATTTTCAATCATCTATCATTTGTTTAAATAGGTGCTCCCAAGTTAATATACAGGTAACATCTCGGCTGGTATGGAAATGCGGCGAAGAACTTAGAAGACTGGCGACTCGGAACAGTGTAACAGTGGAGTGGGTACCAGGTCAGAAAGGAATCGCTGGCAATGAAAAAGCTGACAAACTTGCATGAGCAGGATCGACAACACCGATGAACGGACCTGAACCATCTGTGGGCATCCTCAGATGCTCCACTAGGTCATGGTTAAAAGGGTGGGTAAAAGAACAACACAGAAAACACTGGAAGAATACACCCAGGCAAACACATGGGAAGAAATTTATGAAAGAACCATCAGAAAAAGTAGCAAAAGAACTGCTCGTTGAGCAGGAACAAACTACGCACTATAACGGGGCTCCTTACGGAACACTTTTCCACAAAGGAGCACCTGAACAAAATAGGACTGTATAACGGAGACCTCACATACAGGAGATGCAAAAAGGACAAAGAAATGGCTCTGCACATATATATTATGCAACTGTGAGACGCTGGACCACGGAAGGCAAAAACTATATGGAAGACCCCAAATGACTCCAGAAGAATTCTACAACCCACCAGTAAAGAACCTGTATGAGCTAATACAGGGAACGGATTGGCTGAATAGGCTGTAGTCAGAACATTAGGAGAATCCGCAATACGCCCAAGAGGCTGAGGTGGTGCCGGCGAAGAGACGGCTCCTTTAAAAATATATATATATATATACATGGTTATAATAACCCTTTCAGCAGAAGGGAGCGAAACGAAAAACGATGTTTAAAAATAGTTTTAGATGTAGCCAAGTCAAACAAAGAATTAAAAAAAAAACTAACATTATTTCTTTTTCTTGAAAAATTGCTTTAATGCGTGGCACTCGATTTTTTTTGCCTTTGGCGGCGCCTTCAATAAAGCTTTCTCCTTCTATCAGATGAAAAAAATCCAAAACCCCCCCCATGAAAAAGCTATAGCTACGTGCCTGATACACACTAGATAAAAAATTGCGTATAATACGATTTACGCCAATATATAGGAAACCTTGATACTATCGTATAATAGCCTGATGGTTTGGCCCTCTGACTTGGAAAAGCGAGGGATTGCATTCGAAGGTTCGAGTCCGGGCCGCGATGAAAATTTTTATTTGATATATTGTGTCGTTTGTAGGAATAATCTTCAATGTAATTATTTGTCATGTGACCTTTTCATTATTCACACCTATTATCCACGGGTGAATATTGTATATGTCATTATACTTGGAGAAGAACAAGTAAAATGTTGAAATTATCAAATTGTCGTGGACAAAGATATTTAAATAATGTATTAAAATGCAGTATTTAAATATTAATACCAACTAAAAATTTACTTCGCAAAAAATGTATTCCTGCATATGGACGTATTATAAACAATAATTTCTCCTTTTGCTAAATACTTACATCTAGAAACTCATCAGAATAATCGTCTTCAACATTTGGACTGGCTGAATGACCTAAAGTAAAATTTCAATAATTAGTATGAATAGAACTAGAAAATTTGATATCTGGACTGCTACCAAAGCGTGGTTTAGTGGTTCAAATACATCTATTGATTTATTTACCTATCTCTACTTACGTTTAGATCGTTTTAAAACTTTTACTTTTCTTATATGTGCGGAAATAAAAGTATTTATATGCGCATATGGATTTGGTCTTATTGGTGAAATTTCCTTTTTTACAGCACTTTTATATTTTTTTACTTCTTCCCTTGAAACGTGCCTAATCGACTTTTGATCATTTTGTTGCTGAGTTATTGCTGCATCCTTCAGTTTCGATGTAGGCAGCACTAACTCAGGGTCTCTTTTAATCGGTGCTGTTGATTTTTTACCATTGTTTACCAAATTTTCTTTATCCAGCAAAGCAAAATTCGCTAAACGTGAAACTAAAAAACAATTTAGATATTTGGTAATATATTATAATATGTGTGGTTTTACGGGATCCAGCTTTGAACGGTGTTTGGAATAATTTACTATAAATGATTACTTAATAAATAAAAATATACCTAAAAGATCTGTAAATATAAATATTGAGATATGGCGCTATAAATATGTGATCCTCACCTTTCTCGCTATTTCTACTTTTAATTTTAGATTTTTCATCTTTTATTGAAACTGTTTTACATTTTTTGTCCTTCAGAATATCGAATTTAAATTTTTGTTCACCCTGTATGTAGGTAGCTGATTTCGGTGCACCATAACGTTCATGATCTACATTCAGCAAAGATTTAATGTCCTTTTCGCACATTTTTTTCACGTTACTAGTTGATGTTCCTTTAATTGGCTTCATGGGATTTTGTATAAAACTACGGCTTAGAATAATAGTATCTGTTGACAATGACTTGTGCCCAATATTATTGACTTAAAAATTAAATACCATCAACTTATTAAATAAATACTTATTTTGGAGTAATCATTTGTTTGTAAAATGCAATCAAACTATGCAAATATAAAAAGATAGTAACTTTATACAAGCTGTCTTATAAAAGTTAATGATTTAAAATTACTCCAATACCTAACGAGAATAAATTAAATAAAAACTTGATGAACTTATTGGGGGAAATCGCTAAAACACTATATGAAAACATACTATTTATTGCATAAAAGATTAACATATTAAAAATAAAAAATGATTAAAACATGTTTTTTCTAGTTTTTTTCAAATGAATAGTCTCATTTATACATAGTAGCAATAACTTTTTTAACGGTCTTACCGATATTTACTATTATCCTGAATACTTCTAAAACTGGATGATATTTTTTAATAACAAATCACTTTTAACTTTCTTCATATATCTGATTTTCTACTTTGAACATTGACAGATGTCTAGACAACTCTATAAACATTGTTTCTTTTTTTCCATGTCCAAGTTTTTGCCAAAATAACGCTTTAATTATACGAGGGTAGTCTGGTAATAAATTATATTATGTCTTGGATCTACTTAATAACAAAAATATTGAAAATGAGATCTATTATTTGGTAAAATATAAAGAAGTAGCAAAGTAAGTATTTATCTATATGAAACATACAGTAGGTATAGGTTTGAGAAGAAACTTATTGATGAACCATAGTATAACAATAAACATATGTATTTATATTTTATTATTAATTGAAGTAAAATATAAACATGTTAATCAATCACTTCATCCTCAAGTGTTGTCAGAAGCTCCTTTTTTATCACGGTAGACTTCTGGAAGTAATCGGGGCAAAACCGGGTGTTGGTATAATTTGATCCCCGACAGGTAGTAGAATAATAATATGTAATTTGGTTCACAGTCCCAAAAAGGTCATTGGTAATTTGGTCCCTGGGCATTTAGTATTAGAAGCACTACCTGCGTAATCACTTGCAAAGATCATTTCGACTATATGGTGTAAGTAATTTGTCCATAAAGCCCCTTTCTTCCAATTAATTGACAGCCATATAGAAATAAATCTCTGTTGATGATTTAAGGCAAAAACATATTATGGTAATATGTACATTTTATTGTTTATTTTTGCAGTTTAAAATATATTGGTACTATCACTGTGCTAAAATTATTCCAGACGTCACGATTCACTCGTTAAAAACTGCCTCTATACATATTTGTGTGTTGGCAGTGCTGTTGAGTTGGCAACACGAACGGTTACTGTGTGAAGTTTAGAAACAAAACATTATGATTGTAAATACAATATCTCAATATTCTCAATATATCTTTGGAGACTAATAAAAATCCTGTGTGAAAGAAATGTGGAAATGCCTAGTGTCCTTTATAGCACACAAAAAGAAACAGATATCAGGAGTAGCAAGACCATTACTAAATATTTGAATACTGGAAACACCGGTACAAAGTTTTGACAATCTTGAAAATACAAACAAAAAGTATTGTGACTTCCTTTGTATTATTGAATGAAGAAATTGATAGTCTGGAATGAATCTGTATGATGAGTTTGAAGACATCGAACAAGGTAGGAAGTTTAAATCTAATTTTTTCATCCAACGCATGATGGATATGTTTGTAACTGAAAACCGTCGTCTAGACGAATTATTTTTAATCGCAATTGGGTGTTTAATTTTCTCACCTCTCTCCTAGTTTGTTCCCGAGGAAAGTCTCATAGTCTAGTTTGTTACTTTGGACTTTTTCCCCAAGTAATTTTAGGTTATGCACAGGTTTTAGTTATGCAAATCTATACAGTAGTAGTTTTCTGTATTGCTGTAATTTGCAAACGGTAAAACCGTAAATACAATATTTTTTTGGCTTGAACAGGCCGAAACCGAATGTTTGTTGATCGCTACCAATTGATGGATGTTTTTAGTTTTTAATGATATTTTTATGTAGCAAGTCATCTTATAGTAGCCTAAACGTCGTCTAGTTAGAAGCACTTGATGGAGGTGATTTTTGGGTAATTTAGGCTACGGTTTTGTGGACTTCTCCACTTTATTTAACTTAGTATTTGCTCTTTATCCTAACACCTTATCATTATAAGTTTCGAATCCGAAAGTGGTAAACTAAGAGTGGCTTTGCTTAAACTTTATATCCAGTATTAAAATTTCTCAATGTCCATTAAGCTCTTCAGGATAAAAATATATAGGATAGGAATAAAGGGTGAATAAGTAAAACCCAATAGGTGTTCATTAAAACAATCATGCTGATTAACTATTTGAAAGACCACCTATTTTAAATGCAGTTCTTAAGTTTTAATTATGTATTTTACGGAAAATATTTTAGTTCCACACAAATTTTCCAAGTTAATTGTATAAAAATAGGACGATATTATTTACTCCTAGAAATTATTGTTAAAATCCATAGAAACATTTAAACTAGTACATAGAAATCTTGGATTTACAAGTAAATGCTAGGAATGCAATAGTGAATAATAATTAATTTACTATTACGGTTTTTGAACAGTTTGATTTGTATTTAATTCTTAAGTGCTTAAGACATTTTTGACTAAAATATGTAGTGAACTGATAACCTGCCAGAAAGATCTGGAAGTTCATTTTTCATATAATGTAGATATTAGTTTACTAAAAATTGTGTACTTTTTGAGGCAAGTTCAAAGATTAAATAAAAGTCAAACTGTTAATTTCTGTGAAAAGTATTGTATACAGGGTGTCCTGGGACTAATGGCAAAAAGTCAGGAGCTTATAATCTGGGCCAAAATAGTGTTAGTGCTTCATTTACTTTTTCTACTAACATTATTTTGACTAAGATTCTATAGTCCTGACTATTTTCCCATTAGTCTCGGGAAACCTTGTATATTGATACAACATAAAAAAGCTATCTCTGACCTATTAATTTTAACACACTTTAAAAATACCTATGCTACAAATACAAAAATTTATACTCAAAAGCCAGACACTTTATAAATCATCAGAATGGGGACATGTGATAGGTATTATATATATTAGTTATAAATAAATATGAGACCAGTTTTCAATATTTTGGTTATTCTATACAATTAGCTGCAACTAACTGTTGTAAATGACTTATACTTTATATAGGACTATAAATAAGTATTTATGTAATTTTTAAATAAGCACACCATAGATTGAAATAGACAAATATATACAAGAATACTAAAAAAATCACATATATAGACACACTAGACCAGTGCAGTGAACCCAAAATGAAATGAGGATAAAATTAATAACGGAAAATCAATGATAAGGAAAGGAAGGAACCAAAAATCCAACCACTTGAAATGTAGAGGGGCTGCAGGAGGCGCATTTCAGGGATCAAACGAGGATCATTCATTTTCTGTTTTTAATTTTGGCCATGAATAAAGTCATCTACAGTGGTCTATACAATAATAAATCAAGTCATTTTAAAACTATTTGTACATAATGTTAACAAGTTACCAATACTGTTATACTACTATAGGCTGAATTTTACTTAACAATATATTGCATTTAAAAGTATCAGAAAAATATACTGTTCTGGTTTTGGACAAGGTGAATGAAAGAAGGGATTTTATTATCAGGATATAAAACCAGTCAATTTATTTTCATTAATCTCAAAATAGACAGCTGGTAGCCCTCAAATGTTCAGTGTAGATATAATTTTGATTATGTAGAAAATAATTATTCATATATGGTGTAAGCCATAGTTTCTGTATTTTATTTTGGATATATTCTATATTTATTGTTTATTTATAATAAAAAAAATGTATGAAACAATCCCTACATAAAACTATAAATAATGAATAAAGAAGTAACACAGTTTTAAGGCATCAGCTGTAACTATTTTTATAAGCTTAATATTCATCCAATGGTCACCTTTTCTTCCAATAATGTTTTATTATCATAACTTTGGAAATTATTTGATTGGTTTATTACTAAAAACTTATTCTGTATTATATTCGTTGTTATTACTGATTATCTGGATTACACTCATCGTTGCTTTGCTCTAACGGAAACCAAAAGTTTGTAAGTGCTTTTTTATTTAGCTTTATTTTACCGAAATATGTACTTCGACCAAACTCGGAACAGTAATTTTGCGAGAATATATGTGGATATGTAAAAATGTGGAAATTTATCACAGAATATATTATACTGGATGTATCTGAGTTGAAGGAACTTGCATTTAATACTAGACGAACATAAAATATATATAACGCCAAGTCTCGACTTAGAGTAACCTCAGCTTTACTAGTAAATCCAATAGAGAAACAAATGCAGAATTGGTGCAAACTGTTCTGAATCTGTCTTAACATTTACTAAATCTATTTAATGTTTTTACGAAGCCAGTTGTTTACTTCTTCTTCGTTCTGCGACACCCAGTTGATATTTAGCTGAATTATTTCTAAGCTCTGCTCCAAGGCTCTTGAAGCCGATCCCACATCCATCCCATTGAAATATGTCGATACCTAAAAATATGGTAATACATGGATCATTATAAAAACATAAAAAGTACTATCTAACTTGAAAATATTGTCGCAGTTTTTTCCCAATTCTGTTTTGATATCTTTTTATCCTACCATTCCATACAGGATGTTTAATTTTTATGAATCTTTAACTAACATTAACAATAAAATACTGATATAATGAATATAGGTGGTATATATAATATACCTCGTAAAAATCATATGGTGTAGACAAATGTGCTGTAACAGCTGATATGAGATTCCCCATTAGTATTGTACTATTTCCATAAAGAGAATGCATTGTAGGCCAGTATGCTTTTAGATGTCTCCATGCAAGTAAACGACCTTCTGGATTTGCTGCCACCACTTCCAAAACTAGTTTTACATCATCAGGTTTCACCAAGTTCGTATCCAGTGTTTCAATTAAATATCTGAAACGAAATTGAATCTGTCGAATAGAATTAATTATTAATTAATTTTATAATTGTTACCTTTGTAGTAGCCAAGGGTCGGTAGCAACTCCTAAAGCCTTTAGTAAGATTTGTTTTTCAGTTGCTGATGTTGAGTTTTTGTAATAATTCCAGCAATATTGCCATTCGTTCATACCGCCATATTTAATACCTGCAGAGTATATGATTTCTTTCAAATTAGGATCAACAGCTTTGCTTTGTATCATCCAATTTTGAAAATGAGTTTTTGCAACAGATATGGTTTCGTTCAGTTCACAGAGTATCGCAGCTGATAGAACTCGTTTTCTTAAAAGTCTGGAATAAAAAATGAAATATCAAATATTTATGCTCTGCTTCAAATACGAATGACTTACTTTTCCATGTGAGATTTATTTTTATTCCAACCTACGAATTTAGTAACAGGGGTCAACAAGTTCCTCATGTACTTTAAAAATGCTTTATAGGCCAAAGATTCCGACAGTCTTCTTGCCCATGATCCTAAATGTTCAATAGCAGAAGCCCAAGGAGCATAGTCTCTCTCATTTTTCAAATAAAGGGATAATTCTAAGGCCACACTTACATTCAACACGCCAGCTCTAAAAATGGATTAAAAATTTATGTATGTAGATCATTTTGACTAAATGAAATAATGTTGTTACTTTACAATTTAAACTTTTGGATTTTTTGCCTTCGTAATTACCTTGACAGTGAAAAAGCATCATCTATCAAACTAGCTCTATCAGCCGCAGAAAAAACTTTGTGGTTTGTTTTTAAAGTGGATATCAAGGCTGCCCATGTGTCATCATCATACATAACTCTATAGAACCCTGTTTGGTTCACATTTGCTTTTATCCACTTTACATCTTCTACTTCGAATTTTGCTAAAAAAAGTATAAAAAAATCTATTTCCTGCTAGTGATTCACTGGAAAATGCGCATACAGCAAATGTAGATGTGGGATACCAAATGACTCATATTTTAGAGTAGTACTTACCATCAGTCAAGTTCATCCAAACCAATTTCAATTCACTGTTGTTATCAGTGAAATAAGTCAAAGGGATATGCCATTTATATTGGTAACCAGAAGTGGGCAATGTATGGTAGGTCGTGTTTCCTCTTTCAACTGTTACCAAGAATCTTCTCTGAGAAGCAGTGATTGTGTGATTTTCACGTTTTAAAGTTACCAACGGAAATCCCATCTGATTTGTCCACGTGTCCATTAT
This sequence comes from Galerucella nymphaeae, assembly GCA_963978555.1. Taxonomy (NCBI): domain Eukaryota; kingdom Metazoa; phylum Arthropoda; class Insecta; order Coleoptera; family Chrysomelidae; genus Galerucella; species Galerucella nymphaeae. Next base: position 5,461,117 of record OZ021704.1, read on the forward strand.
TTTCTACAAGTATTATATGATGTAAAACATTTCATGTAAATTATCAAATGAAGGCCACAACGAATATTACAATTTATTAATTGAATAGATTGAATTTTTTATATTATTTTTCATTTCATATTTGACAATAATCTGCTCATTGTTTTTATAAAAACATATTTTTCCTGTATCTTTAGATGTAATTATAGTTTTGTCAAAAATATTTTGTGATATTCACGATTTTCCCTTGTGGCCTTCAAATTTTCTTACCTACTTTTACGTCCAAAGTTTGGTTGGTGTTCTTTCCTAAGATATTCCATAGATCTTTCATTTCAGCGCTTTGGTATTTGTATGTACTTAGGTAGTCATTAAGGCCATTCTCTAAATTTTCATTTTGTAAAAAACTTGCCAGCATATACAAAACGGCAGTACCCTAAAAATATATTATTATATGAACTCGGTTTTGTTTAAACTAAAGTTTTATTTAGATAATTATGTCTCCGTATACCTTATTTAGAGAAATAGTATCAAAAATAGCATCAATTTCAGACGGATCGGTCACATTTGCAGAAATAGGATGGCTACATGCTAATGCATCTAATGCTAGGGCAGGTTGAGTTTTATCTATAATAAATTGTTCCATCATTTTCCATTCTGGTATGTACTTATTAACTCCTTGATATTCAAATAAAGTTGTAAATCCTTCCTTTAACCAATAATCATTCCACCATTTCATGGTAACTAAATTTCCAAACCACTAAAATAAAATTTTAGTCAACATAATAAACATAACAGAAGTTTAGATTACCTGGTGTGCTAATTCGTGTGCAATGTGAGTGATTAACCACTGATGAGCAGATATAAATGTTTCATTATCGTTGGTATTTGTAAAAATTGCAGTTTCTCTATAAGTTATAAGTCCCCAATTCTCCATTGAACCGTAATCAAACTCTGGAAGAGCAACAATGTCTGAAAAAAAAGTATATATAAATATAGGAAAGAATTTAAATAATTGGGTACTTGATATTCATATACAAACATTAAGTTTATTTGTTTCTAAAATTTATTTGTCCACAACCACCTAATAATAAGTCAATATTTAACTCCTAAAAAAGGTATATGGTACCCATATAATATCCACTAGAGTGAATTATGAGGTTAGTAATACCAAAATGATCGTTATTGACTTTTATTTAATAAAGAAATTAAGGGTCATGGACAAAGTATAGTATTCTACTCGCAATTTATGGCCAATATTCACCGATCGTGAAAAATGGTTATGATAAATTGCTCGTTTAATGATATACTATTATCTACTCACCTAGTTTTGGAAGAGGAAAAGCAAATCCAAAAAAGTTTTCATAATAATCAAGGAAGAAAGATGCTGTATTTAAAGTAAATGGAGCTCGAGACAAAAAGGGCTCGGGGGTATAAATGGAAATAGACACACCACTTTCTGTTTTTTTGTTTTGTTGACTGAAGTCACATATAACAAATGCTACTAAGTAAGTGCTGATTTCATTTGTTTCTAAAAATTCGTCATAGAGCTGAAACAAATATTTTTAAAGTTTTATACATAAATCAAAGATAAATTCCTTATTTTTTATAGCAAATAGATATTGATCATTACTATGTAAAAATTTTAAACAAAATTCATTCATACTTACCAGTCCAGTTCCCATATAAAATCCCAAGACATCTGTTTTAACTACAGGGGTATTAAAAAGACTTATATGAAATCTATCTCTAAACACAGTTAGTCTAAACTTAGCCTTTAATTGGGGTTCATCAAAACATGGAAAGGCAGATCTAGCGAATGTTGGTTCAAAATGCGTAGTTGCCAAATATCTAAAAAATCAAAAATATAGAAACTAAATTGTTTTTCATTCCTAGACAAGATAGTTTTAATTAAAAAAGTTAATCTTACCTTCTTTCTCCATGTTTAGTTATATAACTAGAAATATAAAATCCTTGAGGGTCCGTGTTCAATTTGAAATTGTACCGTATTTTTAAAACATAATTATGTCTCTTTCTAAATTTCTCTCTGATTTCTATATATAACTGATTCCCTCCTAAATATTCCAACATTTTGATAATGGTCAAGTTGTTTCCATGACGGTCTTGGATAATTTTATCTAGGATAGTGAGATTTTTACAGTGAAGCACGATAAAATTAGTATCTTTTTCGGCTTGAAATTCGATGGAGACTTGACCTAAAAAATGTTTTGTTTTAAAGAAAAAAGGTAACGGTTTCAAAAAAAAATGTTTCCTTACTTCGGACTTCAAGTGTAGTCAGATTTGGATGAATTGTCAAATTGTAGCGATGTGGTTTCAGGGAGGTAGGAAGACGTATATTGTTCCAAGGGAAGATCTGTCCATTTGTAGCTCTAGGTTCAAAAATTTTGGTCATGTTGGTTTTTTCGTCCACATAACTTGATTTAATATCTCCTGCACAGGGACAATCTAAAACATCGTTACAGAATATAACTTTATTTTTGGTATAGGCTGTCCATATCATCTTTAACCAAATAAATATTAACAAAAAAATGAAACTCCACTCTCTAAGCCAAAAAATTTCATATTTATCGCTCATCACCTGGCCTGGACAATATACAGGGTGTCCCTCGACGAGTGAAAACTATCTGTATATGGCAAAATACTTATAGTAAAATCATGAAAATTTCTACGTTTGGGTTTTCGGATACGATCTTTTCAACTAAAATATTTTCAAAGATAACTTTGTTATTTTAAATCGAACACCCTGTATATTAATACATTTTTGAAATCTACATAATATTTTAGTATACTTTTGTCTAAAAACTTTTTTCGAAAAATGCACACTTTTTGAGATTGATTTTTTTGTAGAAAATTTGACCGTTGAAGACCCTTATAAATTATTTTTTTACGAGGGGACCCTTGAAGATATGAAAATGGTTTCTCTTCGGTTGCCTTAAGCAAGGTCAAACGTCTTCGAATCTATGTTGAAAAATTTTTCATTTCATACAGGGTGTGTATAAAAAGTGTTCAAAGTTTAACTTCATAAATATCAAATTCTTCATTTTTTCAAATAGAACCACCCTGTTTTTTCTATTTTAATGGATTCAGGGGAAAAAAATAAGGCAAGTTCATGTATACTTTCCTATACCTAAACCTTACCGTTATCCAGATATTAAATGTTTTCTGTAAATTTTTAGAGATACAGGTGTGGTCTAAATTTTGACACAAGCACTAAGAAATAAAAATAATCATGTGAATTTTCTTTTAATACATGGTAAATATGACAAAGTTTTTACAAGAACATGTGCTTTATTTGCAGTAAGATATCCAGATTGACCGCGATCGAAATCGCACATTGTTTAAAGAATACTTAACAATTTGAAGCTATTCGGTTCATTTTAAGCAAAAGTTAATCGAGTTAAACCATTGTGAGAATAATAAGATATGCTACAAAATTTTATGGAAAATCAAAAGCCAAAGAAAAATAGTCTGATGTTTTAAAGTAAATGTTAAAAATTGCTCCCTTGAACTTCAATGCATTTTTCAAACCTTCTCAGTATACCTTCATTCGTCGCACGGCTAATCATCATCTCAGAAAGGGAATTGAAGGAATTTCGAACTCTTAGCTCACCACCGATATGGTAAACTGCTTCAGTTACTCCCACATTCAAAAAAGACAACACACTTGACCCAAACAATTATAGACCAATCAGTCTTGTCCCTATTGTTTTCAAGGTTATTAAATGCGACAAAATGTTTCCTTTTTTCTTCAACAAATAGTCTGCCCTACAAGCGGCATGGTTTCATACAAGGACGTTGAACTTCTAACAAATCTTTCGAGTGAGGATTCTCATTAGACCAATATATTATAGCGGAAAATTTGACGATTATGTGCTCTCATCAGAAAACATCATCTAGTCTAGTTGGATCACATTGTTTTTTTTAATACTCGAAATATTGATGTGGGACTGCTTCTCGACTAGAATTATGGGGTTTTCTTGAAACTGACACTGCTAATGCTATAAGTTTTATACGAGACGCAAGAATGGTTTTTGCTCTATGTTGATTTTTGTTAAAATAATATTTTCGAAACAATTGAAGATAGTACATGAAATATGTCCAGAAACATTTTTTAGATTTTCAAATGCTTAAAACATACTCACCAGTCTGAGGTCCAGTAAAGGCGATAATAACAGCAAGAGTAAATAGAAATGCAAATACAATGGTGGCAATGCAAAGTGCCCTGTTGTGTGAACAAGCTGCAACTCCATGATTTTCGTAGAGTCTCTTTTTTGCTTGGTTTGAGTTGCTCTCATTGCCTACAACACCACCTGAGTCACGATTATGAATGAGTGGTGAAGACTGGCATATGGAGTGACTGATGGGAGCTGTGACTCTGTGGTTTGTACCTAGAGTTGGATTTTGATTAAACTATTTCTTATGAAAATTGTATTTACACAGTATTTTGGGTAGTGTTACATCTAATGCATACGTTTCTAATTGATTGAGATTGTTGGACAAAGATCAAAAATATAAACATTTTTTTCTAAAAACTCAGATGCTAATGTAAAACAGATAAAGTTACAAGACATGTGTAAAAAATAAAACGAGTTAAGAAAAAACGAAATACCTAATTGGAATGAAAATTTTACGTACACTTATTAGCGAAGAAATACTGCAAAAAGAATTTTCGAATTACAAGCCGAGATAGAGGAATAACAACATGGACACAAGAGGTCACTATAGCTGTGTAATGAAGAAATATGATGGAGTGACTCGGGAGATTCAAAATAATATAATTCAGAAACTCCCTGTTATAATTATTGCAAAATAGTACTAGTAAGGTTTATAACTGTATATCTTGTAGGTGAAAAATAATTCAAAATTTAATTTATTTAAATTACTCACCAGAACCAAAGTATTTCAAATTTTATTAATACTGTGACTGTAGGCAATCTTTAAACGTTCATAGTTCATTGTAGACAGATTTGAAAAATCTAAATAATTAATTGGTTTATTCAAATTGAATAGGTATGATGTGTGTATGAATAGAGTGAATGATATAGATGTAAACATAGCTAGTATTTTAAATATGGAGATAAATATGTAAGTGTAAATAATAATGATTAAAGACCTGTAAGAAATGCGACATCGTCTACATCCTGTTCAGTCATCACCCTATCTGATTCCCTCTTCTATCTCTCCTGCTGTTGAATCAAAATGATCGAAACGTCAATGTTTACGTACAGCACTGGAAAACCGCTGTAAATTTTCACTATACATCACTTTTCGGCGAACTACACTTACTACGCATTTACTATAAGCTTGTATGAAAATTGTTGTACTTTTCTTGATATATTTGAGTTAAAAAAAGTTGATTACAAAATATTTTATTGGAATTTGTGATATCGACATTTAACGCGGCTGCAGAACGGGGTGGATTTTGTACCCTCTGTTCACAGGAGGGTGCAAAGATTCTGCGCCCTCGTAGATTTTTGTGGAAACGCCCCTATGCGTACTAGGCGTCAAAATTAACATCTAGCAATACCCTTATTTCCAGTATTTCGATTAAACTGGATCATTTTTGCAATCCTGAGAATATCAGGAACATTTGAAGAATATTCTGAGTAAGTTGGGTTATATCATTCCTAATAGTTACGAATTATATGTCCAAAAGTGAAGGATATTAAGGTCATAGTAAAGAATAAACCATAATTCATAACAATAATGATAACATACTTTTTGCAATCTTAAATATTTTTGGGTCGGTCCTGGAATTTTAATAAATACCGACAGGTGTCTAAAAAGATTGAATTTTGCTTGAAATAGTTTTGTTAATGACACATTAAATATGAGTTATTTTGGAGTAATTTGTATTATGCAATATAAATTGACAGGACAACAATATGGTATTACTCAATCATTCACTCACTCACTGGGTATAAATAAAACAAATCTTATAAGAACAAAACATATAATGCCCAAAAACATTAAAATACTCTCTTATATAGGCAACATATCCGATTGCCTAAAAATTATTAAATCTATTAGCAGTCAACTTTCATTAAAATTAATAAACAATATATATCCGAGAACAAAACATAATTATAAAATAAATTCAACGCTAAAAAAAATATAAAAATATTTCTATCTTTGTCTGTAATCTACCACTCTGCATCTCCATTTGCTTTCTGGAAAATGAAATCTTCGCCATTTAAATTCATAATACCATCTTTCAGATGAAATTTCCATCTATTCCTGCTTCTTGTAATCTAAAACACATAAGAATAAATATATTTAGTGTCTGTTATTAAATTTCCTTTTACCTTGTCATACTGACAAACTATCACATTTTCAGTCTCAAATGATTCTTCTGTTCCGTCAGCATCTGAAACATCATCTTCAGAATTTAAAGGTTCTTCTTCGGCTTCTCCAGTAATGTCATTTTCAATTTCCTCTTCATCGTCCTCTTTATCGTCATCAATATCTTCAGATCCCTCATCGCTTTTTTCATCTTCTTCAGATGAATCAGCCGGTCCATCGCACTGTTGAATTCCTCTGAGCCTACTTTGAAGTAAGTGATCCTCAATATCCGTCGGAAACGAAGAGTTTAGTACTGGATCTGAATTGTTTCCTACAATGAGTGAATATTTCTAGTATCGATGTGAAACATTAAAAACTAACTAGAAAAGTGAACACAATTTCTCAATAAAAGGTAATTTTGGTATAAATTCGATAAGTAGATGATTGAAGAACAAAAACGACGGGGTTGAAGTTTAGCATAAACTCTGTATCTACTAGGATTAATCTACCAGAAAAAAATTATTATTTTAGAAAATATTTTAGAGAATATTTACATTACTTACCCTTACGTCTAACATTATTAATATTGTTATTAGTTGAAGGAACGTTAATTGAAGAGTTAGTTAAGGACGCGTAAGAGTAGTTTGCTGGTCCGTCACCGTGAGGTAAACCTCTGAGTCTACTTTCAAGTAAGCGGTCATGCATGTGATTCAACATGTGTGGGTTACCGTTACTCAAAGAGCTGTAGTAACTTTGTTGGTGTTCTGCAAAAGCAGCGTTGACATGGTCTTGTAGGAAAGCACATGCTGTTGGTAGGGGTAATCCCATAGTTGTGCTAATGGCTTGTCCGGTTAAAATTGATTTAAGATGATGACCTTGTAAGAAAACCTCTGGTACATCTATAGAGAGGATTCTGTGACCTTCGGCAGAACCAGGCGGGGAAGGAATGTTAATTTGAATTGGAACTCGTCGCCATTCTGGAGGACCTTGACCTAAGGGACCTGGAAACAAAAATAACATAATTAATATGTTTGTTTGTAAACAAAAAATCAATTTTAAAGCAAATTTTATAATGTGGATTTTAGAATTACAATTTTCAAGTATTCTGTTATTGGTTCGGACTTATTTGTTTTGAGATGTACACCAGTATATTTTAATTTATCTACAAATTTTTACTCAAAAGATTGTTTATATTTATTCGAATAATAATTAATTGAGCAAACCTTTTATATTATAAAAACAAACTCACCTTGAGGCATGTGATTGTTTGGTGCTACTTGGCCTACTATTTGTTTATTATTTAATAGTTGTTGTTGTTGTTGTTGATGTTGCTGCTGCTGCTGTAGATGTAATTGATGTACAGATGGCGGTGTTGGTTTTACATAATTTGAATTTATATAATCTGGCTTTGGTTTGTTGCCCGTCGCTGAAAAAAGCATATAATTGTACATATTCTCAATATTGGGATTTAAATTCTAGGAGGTATGGTGAACAATTAAAAGTAAAATGGAGTTTGCAGACTTTTTAACTATTTTTAAGATTTCCTTACAGAATTGCTCTTAATGTCTGACAATCTAATCAAATAAAAAGTGTTTCCTTATAATATACGTTCGTTCCTAAACAATTATAGTAAAATTAAATTAAAATGTTTAGGTTTGTCTAAAGCTATAGGTCCACATCAAATCAACAAAACAGCAACTCAATGTTTCCCAAAATGTTTTATACAAAATCAAAACATTGCGGCATCTATTTTGCTTTGTTGTTGTTTTCAACAAGTTTTTATTTTCCCTATGCCTGTCGGTAAATATCAAAGTGATGATGCGATTCTGAGAACTCTGTTGCTTTGGTGAAACAAAAATAAACTCGTGGTTCTTCAGTTTGTGTCAATGTGACTCGTTTAAGTACGCGGTATAAAAAATGACCATGACAGATGAAAAAATAATGAATTGAAGTGTTGAAAATACGTGTAAATAGAGGAGTTCAGTCTAAGGTCAGTATAGCCAACAAAAAGTGGTGTTTTCTGACAAGAATGACAATTAAGGTCTACTGTTCAAAACATGAGATTTTGCTTTTTTTTATCATTGGGAACATCTATATTGCTTTATTGGCCAATAGTTCTAGGAACTCTTGGCATGTCACCATTTCATTTCTGTTATTCAGTCACTAGCTCTGTCAAATGTCAGTGAAAAAAGTAATTAGAAAAATAGAGATACTGCTAATTAGAAATGCTACAAAAATCTAATCGAAAATGGACCTACACAATTGAACGAATATCAACAAAAATAAATATAACTGACATTTGACATAACTAGTGACTGAATAACATAAATGAAATGGTGACATGCCAAGACTTCCTAGAATTATTGGCCACCGATATGTTGAGTATTCAGCTAAAAAGTCTTGTTAAATTTCAAGATTTACGCTTCGGGGGTATATTCATTATTTTAATAAAGCAATATAGATAATCGCAATGATAAAAAACATGAAAAATCTTATGTTTTGAATAGTAGACCTTAACTGTCATTCTTGTCAGAAAAAAACACTTTGTTGTCTATACTGACCTTGACTGAACTCGTCTATTCCTCAACATACTTATTTTGCAGATGTTTAAGCTCGGTCTACCCCATTTTTTTTTATAAAAATGAAGAATCAGCTGCCATAATAAATACATAATACGTTATTGTTTCTTGGTAATTCAAAATTTCGAACACATTTTCTATTAATTGATTAATTGTTTTCATAGCCTGCAGTTGACAATATTTTTCTGTTTTCAAAACCTTGCAGTTTGTGTGTTGCTGTTTTTGTTTTTTTGGTTTTGTCTGAACCCGACATAACAATACATTCTGATAAGAAACTGTTTCATAAAGTAAAATTTATAAGATTTAGATATACAGGGTTTTTCATTTAAAAATACTATCGACCCCTTTACTTGATAACTGATTTTCAAAAACTGTTTCACAGTTTATATACAGGGTGGCCCATTAAGCGAGGTAACTGGCTGTATCTCGGAAAGTATTTGCCCAGGTTGTAGGGAAAAATATGAATAGTAAAAGTGGACAAGAGAAATTATTTTCAAAAGCAATTTTAATTTTATTTCAAACACATACATACTTATAAGTTTATCAACTTCTTTGGTCTTATCAACTGCTTTTGTAGCTGCCAATTTAGTTTCCCAAAGATTCTTGAGTTCCTGTAATACTGTTTCGTCGACTCCATCTTCAATGAAGTTTTCCCTCACGTTCGAAATCACATCACCGATAACATCTTGGTATGCCTTGTACTGAAAAAAATTGTAAAAGGGTAAAAAAAGAAAGCTTCCAGTGAGGATCGAACCCCAATCGTCCGCGCCAGAGTCAACTATTTCTACCACTAGGCTATAAAGCATGTTTATTTTTAAAAAGGGATACGTAACATACAGTTTTAATCGAAACCCTTACATTAATAAATGATATTTGGGAGTTATAACTGTTGTCCATTTTTTCTCTAAATAATACGTAAAATTATGATTCTATTATTATTTTGACGTTTCAAACGACGCGCTGTCAGAATCGATTTGCATTATTTGGTATTTGACGTTTTAATAATAATAGAATGTGATTGGCTAACGAGAGTGAATTCTTTTTCATTATTCACTTGTGTGAAGAATATATATATCATTATAAATATGTAAAAATAATTTGTGCGTTATTATTTAGTCGTGGAGAAATAATTTACTCCACGTGACACTTTGCTTGATTATTTTTATTATAAGTAGAGTGCAGACCCATGTTGCCCAAGTTCTCCTCATCAAGAATGTGTAAAACCAGTGCCTCATTGATATGATCATCATTTTCTTCGTTCATTTACGGTCCAAAATCCAAAAAATTGACTGATCAGTTGAAAAGACAGCAGTAAATTGCTGATCGCTCCAGTAACGTTACGTTGGGATCAACGCGACCAATGAAATACGTATTGGTGATACGTAGTGTCAATACGTTTACGTGTATGTGCTGCTTTAAGTGTATATTATTTAACCTACATGTGCCTATCGACCTCTAATAAATAATTCAAATCCAATTCGTTAATATTCATGTTTATATAATTTTGCAATAATCATACACGAATTGTTGTTGATTGAAAACATTATCAAATTTTTGGAATCTGGTTGTGTATGCTGTATGTAGTTTTTTTTTTTAAATATAGACCAGTCAAAAATTCTCACGCATAAAGTGTGTTAATGTAATTTAATAGAAACCAACAAAAATGTTTGGAATTTATGTGTCAGTCGTTGTTCGGTATTTGCTCGATGCATTTTATTCACATGATCAACCTAGCATAAAAGTTGGTAAAAATTTCCACAAAATCAACTGATAAATAATTGATGGAATGTTTAAACGTGACATGGAAACAAATGCTCATGTCAATTTTACAATATTTTTTTCTATTACAATGACAATAATTAACTTTTACTTTATTCCATAAATCACTAAAAATTGTTGCACAAAATCTCCATTTTAAAAGTTATCTTAAAGTAATAGCAGTTTTCCTTTTAAACGTTATCTTAAAGTAATAGCAGTTTTCCTTTTAAACGTTTTTCACAAATATGTTGACGACTTTTTGCCAGAAAAAAATTTTGAATTCAATTAAAACATGTTTTGGCAGATGGAACTGAGCGCACAATTCTTCTCAGTGTTGTTCATATCCTTATCGGACTTCTGTAAATCGTATTTGAATCTAAGCTTTTTCGCAATCTAATAAGCCCCAGCGTAAAAGCTTGGGTTGATTGATTGGAGTGTATATTATCTCTTATCATTCCAGTTCCCCGTCTCTAGAAACGGTTTTGAGATTTTTTTTATCTTTTATCATTCACAGGAAATATACAGGGTGTAACAAAAAGCCAGGTCATAAATCATAGCACATATTCTATGGCTAAAAATAACCCAAGTAACCCCAGTACAAATGTGAATGCGAAAACAGTTACAACCCTTCGAAGTTACCAAATGAAAATTGATTTTTTCAAATATTTCGATAGTTGTTCGACATAATGAAACTTGACAAGTGGCTTTCTTATGATAAGAGCTTCTCAAAAAAAAATTAAGGAATTATTGTACCCCGTTAAAAATGTATGGGAGTTGATCCCCTAAACCACCCCAAAATTTTTGTGTACGTTTCAATTTAATGCTTATTGTTTAATCGCTTATTATTTTTGAAACTTTTTTGCCCCCTGGTACTTTTTACAATTATCAGTTTTATCGAGATACGGCCTATTTTTCATTATGATTCAAGAATTTCAAGTAACAAAAATTAGATCGAGTTATTTATAGCCCTATAATATGCGGTATGATTTATGACCTGCCTTTTTGTTACACCCTGTATATACAGAAATAGAAGTCATTTTGTTAATAGAATATCCTATATATTTTCTCATGAAATAGATATTTTAAAATTATATTAGATAACAATAAATAATCGTTTAAAATTACAAAAAAAACATATTTAATTCCAAAAATTCCTAAAAGTTCATTAATATAAAAAGTAAGTGTAAAGGTTATTCGGTATCTACATGTTATTTGCATATTTGTTTTTATTGAAAATATCTTGGATTATTAAATATATTTCACTTCAAATTACGAAAACTTTATTAAATATGTAATGCCAATAACTTTTTCCATCATTATTTGGAAACATTTATTTCTCAGCAAAAAAAACCAGAAGCCTTGTATCACATTACATACAGGGTATTTATAAAATTTTGCAATAATTAATCATGCCAGCATACAGAAGAAAAAGTCAGCGTGGAAAACGAACAAGTGCTTAAGCTTTTGCTATTGATTTCGGATACACTATACCTAACTTTCGGTTCTTCAGACATTATTTAATTCACTTCATATCCAATTAATTAAGTATTTACTCATTTGAAAACATTCGTTTTGCTTTTCAATGAATTAAAAAACGCTACAAATATTCACGACAGGAGATTCTAAAATATTATAGATAAAAATTACATATCTGGAATATCCAGTTTCTTCCTGTCGTGCTACTGAATCTACTGATTTTAATCGTCATTCAAATATAAAGTAACCAAATAGCGTTTCTACCGAAATCATACATAGTCTTGAAAATGTCAATATGAGTTGCAGTCCAAACATTTTCTGGATCTAATAAACGGAAAACATTAAATTTGATAGCATTTTTGAATTCCTTGGATCCCCTTAGAAGAGGGTAGGCAATTTCATTTAACAATATTAAACCGTTGAGGAGATACTTGAGGGGTTCCATAGTTTATACTAACTGTATAGCTGATGAATATCTGATTACTATTTGAAATAAAAATATTTTGTGTTAAAAAAGTTGTCAAAAAAAACACTCGCTAAGTACCTACCTATTTTATGATGACCAAATTGTCATATAAAGCCGGCTACTCACTACGCGGGACTTGACAAGTACTTGGTATATTTCAAGTAGTGTGTACGATACATTATTTGTAAATACTGTAACGTAAATAGGTACTTATTTGAATATAATCTATAATGAGAATAAGAACACGCGCGAGTAGGTACTTGTACAACATTATCTAAAAAAATATCCTACGTATGAAAACCGTAAAGATTAGATAAACAGGGATTTGTTTGAGAAAAAAAATTTTAAATTCATTAGAATCTATTATTTTTAACGACTCTGTTGTGAAATGTATTTAATAGAAAACAGTACGTTTGTCGAAGGTCATTTAAAACAACTATTTTATTACCCAGTACTTTTAAAATGCAACAAAATAAAAGATATTGTTGTCGAAGGCAATCCACAGGTATTATTAAAAATACTAAAATCGCGTGTAAGTGTAATAATAATAAATTTAGAGATTTTAATACACTTACCACTGATGCTTTGCATATCGAACTGGACATTTCAAACACAATAATACGTTGTGTGTTGTTTAATTTCTTCGGTAGATTATCAACAAAAACAATATTTTTAAACTTTCTCTAGCTAGCTTTCCATTATGATACGATGATATTAACTCGCGATTCACCACCTTGTTCAACTACACTGACTAGTTGCGCGAAGTTGACTGGCATGATGATGACGTTCCACAGGTAGGTACACAACAAAACTTCTACTCGTTTCGAATATTCGAATTATGGGTACCTATACTTCGGAACTCTGAATTAATTAAGTGATTTTAATTTTTGTTGTTCGTTTGGTCGAACACAGCTCGGTTTGTTTACCATCAAATTCTACCAAACCGATAAGATAAATGCCTATATTTTCAATGATTGTTATATACCAACTTTTGTTGATTATTTAGTTGAATTGCAGTTACATAATCTGGACAAACAAATAATATTGTTGATAGATAACGCTTTATAAGTTTAAAAATATATTTTTCAGAAACAGTGGCCATTCAACTAAGAAGCAACAACTACTTCCCGTGCTATAAACCCAGACAGCTATTGAATTTCTCTTCAAAGTCAAACTAAGTTGGTATATCTACAAGATATTTAACATCAACCATTCTGGTTTGTAATCAGAGGCGGTGTGGACCATTGCAAACGACCTTGCACCTCATAATCGAAAAGAAATTAAACATTTAAATCCACATTTTAAAAATTTTGCTTTTCTTTATGACTTGAACTAGTTAAAAAAAACTCCAAAAAAGTAAATACTTGAAAACTGTCACACAGTCCTGCAAACCTAAAAATCTAGATTTGTTTCTGTATAAATAAAAAATTGTTATATGACATTTGCTATAGGAAACTATAATTAAGCAAATAATTACTTACTTACTTTAAAACTTCGAAAACCAGACTTTAAATATTATGTCATTGTCAGATAGTCAAGCAGCCATTAAAGCACTGAGCTTTTGTGTAATCAGTTCCAAAATGGTGTGGGAATGCCTAGACAAACTAAATGAACTAGGCGAGAACAATATAGGTACCTTACTATGGATTCCAGGACACACTGGAATAGAAGGAAATGAAATAGCAAAGAGGGGGTCTGAAATACCTTTCTGGGAGTCTGAACCCTTTTGCGGATTCAGCTCCAATGTAATATTGGAAGAAATAGGTGGAGCCGAAAGAAAGAGAAGATCCAACTATTGGAAAGATCTAGTAGGGCTTAGACAATCAAAGATTCTTCTGGGTGACTACAACCTGTTGAGATCAAATGAATGCATAAGTCAAAGTAAAACTGCGCTAAGAGTTTTAACAGGGATCCTAACAGGACATTGTCGCCTGAATGGGCACCTGAAAAACTCAATAGTGGAGGAAGAAGAATGCAGATATAGTGGCATGGAAGAAGAAACCTCCATCCACATACTTTCCAACTGCACAGCACTCCAGAATCCTAGAGCACAGCACCTGGGAGATTACTGGATAGAAGAGGAACATTTGCCTAAGTTGAAGCCTGCAGATATCCTAAAATTCCTCCGGGAAATAGGACTAAAGGAGCTACTTGTTTCAGAGACTCTCCTCAGAAACTAAGTAGAAGTAAGGGAGCACAATAGATTTTTTAGGTCTCAGTAAATGTTACCCCAAAAATACATGCATACATACCTACTTTTAAACTTCGAAAACCAGACTTTAAATATAATGTCATTGTTTGTTTATGATTACCTTTGAATAATCAGTTTTAGTCACTTCACTATAGGTATGAACAGACTTTACATAGTGGAGAAAACCAAACAACGAATTTTTCAAACAGTTGAATATATTACAAAAATCTATTTTCACTTATACGTTATCAAAATAAACAAAAATATATCTTAAAGTTCGTCGTGAGTTTGTGGAAACCTCTTTAATATTGCCACATACAAGTTATAAAACGCGTAAACACTGACGGCTATAATGACACTCAATGCAACGCCAAATGTGAAACTCAAAAAAAATCCGTCGATTACTCCTCCGTTTGTGGATCTTCTTCCCTCATTGTAGTCAGTTGGAGACATTCTTTCTGCCATAAGTCTCCTCATATTGTTCAGTCTTAGTCGAAGTTCATCCACAGTTTCAGTTGTGGCTAGAAAAAACTAGTTGTAAAATGTTTTAACAGAAATACACTCTGTACAAAATTGAGAGACAAACGACCATGTTACAGTTACAACGATGCAATAAATGAATTGCTCAGTTTTAGAAACATTACCAAGCTTGTTGCGAAATTTACCTGGGCACTCTCTAGTCTTGCTTGACATAGGTATAGTTGTCGCAAAACTTATTGTGTAGCTATCTAATCGTATATCCCCCTTAAGTTAAGTTGCGGAGCTGAAGTCTGAGAGGTATTAATATTATTTTTGTCTACCTACTAAACATAATTCCATATTTTATTCCATGTAATACCAGACGTGAACTGAACCCTTTTTGTATTCCATTCGATCTCAAAAACCATAAACAAAATTAAATTTTATTGAAAAATAACAGAAAAACACTACACTCTTTCTTGATGAGACTACCGACTAAAGAGTCAATTTTTCATAAAATAACCCCCTCTGAAAGATAGTTATAGTTCAGTCAAAGATGTGAATAAACTATTTGTCCACGACCACCTAATAATAAGTCAATATTTTACCTCCTAACAAAAGGTATATGGTACCCATATATCTACTGTCGTGAATTATGGTTCATAATACACTGGAGTCTATTATGGTTCATAATTCACGACTAGAGATGGGGGTACAATATGAAATATACTATTAAATCTGTGTATTTTGTTCAGGAAATTTGTTTCTGAAATATATCGTATCGATAAAATATTGTAATTTTTAGTATTGATACTTTTTATAACAATATTTTCTAATATTAAGTATTTTAAAACAATATATTTATAACGGTACCTACGTTGAATTGATACTTTACATAATACATACATATATAATTTAATAAATTGTGTAATACATGTACTAAATTTATTGGTTTCTTACTATTAATTTAAAGTAGTAGAGAATTGCCACTTTAACGTATCAGTCGCCCCATATAGAGGGTGTAACAAAAAGGCAGGTTATATGCGAAAAAAGTTACAACCTGGCTGCAATTAGGTATCGTCAGAAGCCATTGCTTTTCCAGAATATTCGGTTTACTTTTGTAAAACGGTGCCGACTGTGTTTTCAAGAAAATGGGGGACATTTCGAACATCTTATAAAAACTACACATTTGTAAATAAATAAGATTCAATCCAAAATTTGGAACCTTCGAAAAACTTTAAAATTCATTGACTTTCATTTTTGTT
This sequence comes from Galerucella nymphaeae, assembly GCA_963978555.1. Classification (NCBI taxonomy): domain Eukaryota; kingdom Metazoa; phylum Arthropoda; class Insecta; order Coleoptera; family Chrysomelidae; genus Galerucella; species Galerucella nymphaeae. The sequence goes on from OZ021704.1 coordinate 5,477,590, forward strand.
ACTCGAAATTTTTGAAGCATAATGAAAAATAGGCAGTATCTCGATAAAAACTGATAATAAAAGTACTAGGGGGCAAAAAAGTTTCAAAAATACATACATAAATATTTGGGGGGGGGGGGCTTAGGGGATCTCAACTCCCATACATTTTTAACGGGAAGCAATAATTCCTTAATTTTTTTTTTAAGATGCTCTTATCATAAGAAAGCCACTTGTCAACTTTCATTATAATATGTCGAACAACTGTCGAAATATTTAAAAAAATCAATTTTCATTTGGTAAGTTCGAAAGGTAACTTTTTTCGCATGCATATTTGTACTAGGGTAATTTGAGTTGGATCGAGTTATTTTTAGCCCTAGAATATGTGGTATGATTTATGACCTGCCTTTTTATTACACCCTGTATATTTAAAATGTTCTATAAAATGAATTTAACTTTATTTGACAGCCTTTTACACCCTTTTACAATACTATGCTTCCGGTGTATTGATTGATTGTTTATAAAAAAGGTCAGTATTTCTGTATAGTATGTTTAACGAGAATGATTAAAATAAATAAAAGCAAAAAAAACTTACGTGGTTCAACTTGATCCATTCAATGCAATGCGAGTGAATTAGATACACGGAAAGTTTGAAGGCCGTTGTCGTGGATTATGTGATTATGATATTATTGATTAGTTGAGGGATACAGAAGAAGAACGTGTAGATAACTAAAACTGGACCAAATGGAGGCAGAAACTGGATCGAAAACAGAATATTCCGCCCTCGGTAAGGGAAAGCATGCGCCGTTTAGGATTTTCTCATCATTCACTTGAAAATTTTGCTAAAAATACATTAAATTCGCGTAATAGTTAGTGCTTTAATGGTAGTAACAAAATACTGAACAAAATTATTAGTGAATTTTTATCTAAATTTTGGTGTAAGTTCAAGAAATCTGTTTTCCTTTGATTTTGCACTAATCGTTGTCGTAACACCTTTCTCCTCGTTTTCGAAAACCAAAAATTAAATGTTTCATTTTATTGAATATAAAATTTGTTTACATTTCGATGTTAATGTGTTTGAGTGTTAATAATTTGTATACAGAGGATGATTAGAGGTGTTTGATAAATGTTCAGTAGTTTCTCAAAGTGTTAGATGTTATATTTGTTGCTGAATCAGCTGTATTTATAAAATATTATCTGAAAGTGGAGGACGTTGCTGAAGACAGCCACAGCTACGGAGCGCACATACTCCGAAGACATTCAATCGATTGAGAGACTCTTACGTGTTGTTGACTTCTATTTAATTGAATCGAATCGAAATATTAAACCAATGTATATTACCACCGCAGGTTTATTAAATATGCGCTCTATTCAAAATATGCGATGTAAGTAAGCATCTTTCTCAAATAGTTTCCGTTAAACTAATCTAAAATCGCGCGCGAGTGTGTATATTATATTATATTATAGATAATAAATTATTATATCTATAAATTGATCTCCAGGATGTTGGGATCTAGCCACGTGTTTGTGTCCTTAAGCTCTTGTAGAATCTTTGAGTTATCCTTTACTTTCTACCACTATTGATCTGTAATGGAATAACGAAGCTGCCCCCCAATGTTGAAGATTCCCGCACGTTTTAAACAATGTGACCTCAGTGTATCCCTTGCCTTTGATTATTGTGACTGCATTGTCAACATGGGTACAAGGGCTGCTGCATGTAAGAGACTTTTACCTTCTATGTTACCAGAATTCTTTAATTTTGAAATTGTTTATGTGTAGATTGTGCATATTAAGTGTTGCCAACCAGAACAAAATGCATACCTAACTAAACTATAAGATTCTTTTCAAAACAAATAGCTGTCAGCTATCAATTTTTTTTAACAGATGCCACTTCATTACACTTACATGGGATAAACTGTCTGTTATGGGGTCAAATTCCTAAATTATGAAACCAAAATTCAAAATAACACATAAATACTGATTAACTATTTGTAAATATTGGACCCTTACATAACGTGTTCCAAAATAGAATTATAATGAATGGAGAGGATGAAAAACATTCCAAAATTAGTTTTTTTCTGAGGTCGACAAAGAAAGCGACATCTATTATATCATGATTAAACAACTAATTACATAAATATCTCCAGGAAACTTGTTCTAAATCTTTCTCTACTATAGACACTGTTATATTGCCCAAGTTAGTTGAACAACCAAAAAAATATCAGGTACACTTTTGGAATGGGAGCCGACAATAACCGGACCTTTAATTTTTTTTGGGTTCTCCAACTGACAATTGTTATTGAACGGATCAAGAATCGTTTTATTTAATTGCCATGACACTTAACATTACCTCATTTTAAAATGCGTTCAAATGCTAGAAAAGAAACTTAGATTGGCTAAAAACCAAAAGTTAGGTGTTTATTCTCATGTGCATGTATCTAATAGTAATAGTTATTTATACGGCATGTCTACATGATGGTAGTAATTATATATTTTTGCCTACCTTATCGGAAAACCATTCATATGAACACCAAAAATAGGGCGGAAAACTCATAACAACCACGATTTTTGAAGATTTTCACCATCTGTCACTTGATGATTTTGACGTTTCACATGAATTTTTAAATTAAACTTTTTTGTTATATTCGGTAAGCAAAAAACAGTTGTAAGTGTGTCACACATGCAGGAAACGTTTCAGCAATCCAACACTATTAGTTGCACGAACGAGGGTAGCGAAGCATTTTCTGCAGCCCTTCTGACACAAAAGCAAGAATGTATTAATTGAATAATAACTTGAGATAATTTGATTACGTGATACCACCTACCTCCACCCTACTGACTACTACGTAAGAAATCTGTCAGTAATTCATAAAAGCTGTATTTGAAGTAAATATTTTTAGCTCATTAACCGATAAATCGACGAGAAATTGATGGCTCAATTTTATTTATTCTGCTGGCCTTGTTTGTTATCGGATGACATAAACTTACATAGCAAATGCAGGTGAGTTGGAGCGGAACCAATCAGTTATTTTTTTCTCTTTAATACATTTATTGGTTAACAATATACGGAATTCGTATTTCCATCGCAAGAAATGTTACTAAAATACCAAGTATATTATTTTTTATGTTTTTCTTATTTATTTCAACAGTTTTTACAGTGGGATATTAATTATACGCTCAATATGTCTAATTACTATTGGTTTATTATAGAAACACTTACTATAATAAACTTAATTTATACACTACTTGATGTCTACTAATTTATCTACACTCGGTATAATAATAGTCCTAATTTATCTGTTCACTCACTGTATATACTGAAAAACTGTTCCACAATCCTTCGCAACTCTGGAACCTTCTAGAATCTACCTCCTTTGCGTTTGCGGAACTTCCAGAACTGTCGGGAATAAACCATCGCATAATCTTCTATAAAAGTCGCATTCGCCGCAGGACCGGCTTCTGAATCACTGAGTTTGTAACATTACGATAGAACAGATTTACTAGATTAGTTCAATTTCAATGAATTTAAGATTTTCGTTTTTTTTTTATGTTTTATCTGATATTATACAGGGTGTTTTCAAATGACACTTACAACTTTTGCATGTAGATACCTCTTGTAAAATTGGACACAATGATATAGGGATTGAGGGGTCCAGCTCATTTACTTTTCGAAAGACGGGGTGTTGAAGTTATAAAAATTTAAATCTTTCTATTTGATAACTTTAAAATGGATAAATAAATTGATTTGATATATGGCAGGTTGTTTTTAAATGTAAAAAGGCATATTTTGATGAAAGAACATTTGTCAATTTTTGATCCCGTGGTGTACATTTGGAAAAATATGTCACTTTTCTCCTCAATCAAATAAAAACATTTAAATTTTTATAACTTGAAAAGTAAATGAGCTGGACCCCTCAATTCCTATATCATTTTGTCCAATTTTACGAGAGGTATCTTCATGCAAACGTGGTAAGTGTCATTTGAAAACAACCTGTATTATAATTTTCCATAACTCATAACCCTCTATATTTAAATCTTATTCGTTCGTATATCCAATATCTTTCAATTCACTGTGAAAAACTATTTACATTTCAACTTTGCCCACTCTTTATTTTTTATTATCAATATTTTGTTAGGGCAAGTTGCGTCAGATCATAATCAGGCCGTACATTAATAGATGTCACTCTGCTAATAATCGATTATGGTCTTGAAAGTTGATATACAATAACTGGCCACTAGATCACGCTACAGCTGATCAACTTTATTCAACCTGGCAATTACTTTCTTAGAAAAAAACCTATCGGATATTTTCCCAAAGTAGAAATTTTTGTTAATTTTTGAATCATTTACAGATACTGCATAAATCTTGTACCATTGTATACCATTTTTTGATAAAGAATTTAGTTAAACAAGAATAACTTAACATACTAATAGCATGATAAATAATTGGTGCATGACATCCACATATAAGTATTAATTATTATGAACAGTTATATTAAATAAAGTAGAGTATTTAATTGCAAGTGTTCGCAGAAAAATCGAACATTTGAAAACTCCATTCTCGTTGCAAAGCTACAAACTTGCTCTAAAATTTTCAAAATATATTACCATTAAACATATGAATAAATTATGAAATAAAACAATTTTAGTTTGTTAAAATTACAAATATTTAAACTTAAAATTGGGACGTTTCGATAACACAGTAGCTTTATCAAACGAATGGAGGTATAATGAGACATTTTCAATTTATACAGCCTTTAAACTAAACTATACGGATATTAACAATAAAATTATGATCTATTTACATGGAAATAAAATAAAAAAAGAAAAAAATGTGTCTAAATATGGGATTAACTAAAGTATTTAACAAGAAACTCATTCACAGGTATAGTGTATGTTGTACTTTTATTAATATTAAGTACTCTACTTTCAAAAACATTTTTACACTTCTTAGTAGATTTAATGGAGCTAGTTGGTGCCACAATTTACCAAATAATAATTTTAATAAAATTCAGTTACAGCCAAAATTCGCAGCCTTTATGACTACCAGCTGCGCCTCATGCAAGGGGTCATGCCCGCTCCATCTGGTGTTGACATAGCAAACACAATCAAATATTTCTCGCAAACTCTTCTAAGTATGATAATATTATATCTATTTTTTTGGGCCAGTCTTACCAGATTTAAAGGATTAATTAACTAATATGTCTCCAATAATCTAATCTTGCCTCGCATGTTATGTCTGTTTCCAGGATTCTCCTAGAACATTTTCTATCCAGTATCTATTTTATTTTCCTCAAGAATCTCGCCTTCAGAATTCTTTTCACAGCCAATATCTTGTCATTTATTTATTTTCATTTCCATTGTTATTCTTTGCATTTACCGATGTTTTCTTATTTTCTTGTGTTAACATCTTCGCCTTGGTTAACACTGTTTCCTCTATTTTTTTTTATAATTTTGGTACGATAGATACCTACTTACATGTGATATAAAAATTATATTTTGGTAAGATTGTCCCAGAATAGAACATCGAAACTAATTGTGAATTTTTAGCCGTTCTGAAAGATGTACCAAACTCTCCTTTTGATCTTCTCAAGGATCCAGAAATGGATGCAGTTAGAATGACTCTCTTTCCGAGTTTAGATTACAAAGGTCTTTACAATTCTTTGATTCCATTACTAGAAGTCGCACCTCTTATTAATTATGGTATATTACGTAAGTAATATTACAAATAATTTATTATTGTGTATATAAATTATATTTTTACATTTCTTTATCTCAAATTGGTGCCCAAAAATTTCTCATCAGTTCGAAACAGATTTTACCTATGTTCATGCAAATACTTATCATGATTAATTTATTTTTGTTTTTCAGCTTTCGGTCAATCAATCCTTCAAATTCTTGGATGTTTGTTACCTTTTTTGGAACACGATTTAATCGATAATTTGCCTTATTTAACTGCATCCTCCATCTCTGTTCTTCCGAATAATTTACACCAAGAAATAATCAACACTTTATGTTTTTATATTCTGCCATTTACTATATGTAAGTACCGACACTTTACACTGTACAAACCCAAATTTTTGTTTGACTAATTTTTTTTAGCGAGACACAATGATCGTGATAGTGACATATGTCAATCTGTTTCCGCAGTCATTATGATGGTATTCCAATATTCAACGAATCCTGCACTTCACTGCCAACTCTTGGAATGCCTGATGACGTTGAAGCAAAATATTTTAAAAGATATTTTAAGTGTGATAGCTTATGGAACATCAACAGCTCGTTCGTCTGCTGCAAAATTATTATTTTATTATTGGCCTACGTTTAACGCTAATTTATTTGATCGAAAAAATCTCATCTGTAAATTCGCAGGTATTTCTCATGACATTAATTGCAATAAAAAGAAGTTAGCTACCAGCCTGGTGCTTCAATTTGTGTATAATTTTAGATCCAACGCCTTTTGTTTGCCAAAGAGACATGTGCCCTAACACAGGTAACGCTGAAGCAGCAAAGGTTTGTTACGATCATTGCATCTCAATAACATTCGCTAGTGATACACCTCCGCCTTTATATTTATGTATTGAATGCGCCAATGAAATCCATAGAGAACACCCTAACCAAATGTTTTTTGATATACTTCATCCCATGCAGCAAGTTTCTATGGTTTGTGAAAATAAGGTAAGTACATTCTGCAATTCCTTGGATTTAGATTATTTTCATATTTTCATCGCAGAACTGCCGTTCAAATGATAAATCAGCAATATCTATATGTTTTTCTACTGAGTGTGCAAGCTACAATGGTAATCATCCTATAAGATACTGTGAGCAATGTCATAACAATAGACATAATAATCGAAGAGGAGGAGATCACATTGTCCATAAAAGTATACCACCTACTTGGAATATGGAACCGGAAATGCAAACTTATATGGTGGAAGCCATTGTTAGGTTTGTTTTTTCTCTAATCCGGTACCAATGCTTTGAACTATAATATATAAAATTGAAAAATATTTCAGTTTATTAAAAGAAGCCAAAATACCTCATTTAGAATCAAAAGAAGAAAAACGTGATGGTGACAAAGAAGGAAGAGAAAGTAGAGAAGGAAAAGAAGGTAAAAGTCCAGTACCAGCATTAGAAAATATAACTATCGAAGAGCGGCAACTATTGGGACGATATGGAGTTTGGTTATTGGTCGGTAGATGCACTCCATCTGAAAATACATCAGTTGAAGTACTTGGACGCTTGCTTGCTATGATTTTTCACTGGTTTCACATGACAGCTTATTCGTATGACGGTAAAAATTACATGTTATTTCTCCATTCTGTCAATCTATAGGGAAAAGTAGAATACGATAGATGGCGCTCCGAAATGTCAATGCCATCTTAGCAACGAGTAAAACAAATCAGCTGCCGTATAAGCCCTTTGATATTTAAGTGGTTTTATTTTGCTGTTTTAGTTATTTTCAGTGTGTTTTTTGTGTAACTTTTGCTTTTTCTTTTATTGTACTTTAGTATTTTGTGTTGTTAAACTAAATTTTGACTCCTAATATTTTTATTTTTGGAGTAATAGGTATGGTTGATATTTGTCAAAAATAAAATAAGTTTGGGTCTGATTTCGTGTTTTTATTTTATTTTTAATATAATCATATCTACAAAAGTTACAGGGAAGGTACGTTTGTATTGAGTAATATTTTAAATCTTTAATACCGACTTTTTTCTCTTTGTTTTTGTAACTATGGATTAGGTATACACTGACTATTCAAAGTTTATTTGAATTTGTAAATGCTGAGCCTTCTTCTAGGTGCATAAATGAGGGACAGTCAGTTTTTAATGCTGGCCATATATTTTTACATGGTACCTATTGAGGAAATGAGTGACACTTTCATAAAAGTGCAATGAAAACAAAAAATAGAATAACATAACCTCTTCCATAATATCTCTGATTATATAAGAATATCATTTCAGAAATGATGACAGTTGAGTTGAATAGAAAAACACAGTTTTAAGCTTGTCACTGACACAAAATTAAACAAATACAGTACGAATTTACGGTAATTACGTTGACTTGCAGAGGTCTCATTGAATTCTACTCCGCCCAATTGAAACTTTATTGAAAATAATAAACTTTTGTTAATGATTTTAGGTCAGGAAGAAAGTACCTTAGAGAAATTAAAGACTGAAATCGTATGTAATTGGCTGCGAAACATTGGTCAAACTCATTACGAACTTTTTATCTCCTGTCTTCTGCCTCATCCACCTGAGTACGCTCGTATTGGAGGCCACTGGTAAGATTAACGTACAATATCATATTAATAAAATCTGCTCTGCCAAAATTTCACCAGTCGAGAAAGTATCCATGGCGTGGAGTTTGACATGGCACTAGCGTCAGTTTTCATATTTGGTACAACTTTTCAAAATATGTTTTCATTCTATCCTTATAAACTTTTAGGGATACACTGTCGTCACGCACAACACATTTAAAAGATGGTTTAAATCGCCTCTTTTGTCTAGTACCTTATGAAGTAATAACTCAAGAAATATGGGACTACGTTATGCCTCATTGGATGGAAGCTATCGTAAATGACGTACCTGAAAAAGAACTATTCGAACTACGCATCGTATTAAGTAAAATTCTAGATACCGATATGAGTCCGTTGGGATTCAACGCTAAGAAGATGTTTCAATTCGTATCGTTTAGGTTTCAAAAAACTAGTGCCAAAGTACAACAACAAGCATTACAGTGGCTGCAGGTAAGGAATAACATAATTTAACAAAACCAAGAGATTGCTAATTGTTAATTCAATAATTAACAATATCTGTGATAAAAATTTTGTACCAAACCTTGTAAAAAGAATAATCTATCCATCGATAAAGATCTATTATTAAACAAAGTGTAACCGGATGTTGAAATTTATAATATTTTATTGTTAACTCTGCAAGTTGTCTTAGATCCTTAAGAGATAAGTAATAAATAAAATGCTGTAGGAACTGTAAAACAAAAGAATATTTCTTCATGTGCTTTTTATAACTTATCCACCCAGTTTGCGCCATCTATTACAATATGTATATGAAGCAGAAACTAATATTGTAACTACATATCCAAATCTCCAATTTGATGTGCACATCTTGTATCTATTGAAGTTACATTTATCCATATATTTATATGAAGCTGTCAATAATTTTATTTATTGCAGACTTTAACTTTACTAGAAATAATAATTCCATTAAACTTATTATTCACCATCTTTGGAGATGGAGTGTCTTTTATGAAAGAAGGTATAGTAGAAAGCGACGGTGAACCTCCAACAACACACGAACTAGAAATACCAGGAAGACCAGAGAAAGAACAAAAAAGGGGCTCCATTTGTAAGTTATATATTTACGAGTCACTCTCTACTACAACGCTCTCTGGTTGAAGCTGTTTACTGAAAAATAATACTGAGGCGTTGCTAGAGAATGGCTCAGTTGCTAGAGTAGAAAATGTTGGGGTTGCCACTGTAAAGATAAATTAGAAAAATAGGTATTAATAAAATAATATTCATATTCATATAGGCACTATAATTTTTTTTTAAACCTTCTTGAAAAATTTTGATGATCTAGGAATTTGTGTGTACTACAATAAATCTTCGCGGTTGCAATGAATTCTATCTTTGAGCACATGAGTTTCCATCACTCTGTTTTTTTTAACTAGTTAATATTCACTTGTCTGTTCACTTTTTCCTCACTAATTTCCATGTCCTCCTATCTTTAATGATTTCAGCCCAGTCCTGTATTTACATCGCTCGTAAATCAGAAATAATTTGGTATTCCCATCTTATTTTTGGTCTGATTTCTACTGTTTTCCAGCTATATCATTTGCATATGCAATGATCGGCACGGATTTATATATGATTGTTCAGTTGTATTAGTTTCTAGAATAATTCTGTCAATTATTTATATAAATAGATAACTACTGATCTCTATATCAGCATTTATATGTATTGAAAATAGACATAAGAAATTGCATGATTTAGTTATGTGTTAATAGGATATTCATAATAGTAGTACAAATAAAAGTGGCAACTCTGTAAGTGTGAACAAGTTCACACACAAATTTTCACTCTTGCAGCATCTCTTATTGAAGATGGCGATTCAGGAAAGACATCATTTTCAGATGAGGAAAACCGTCTATCCCCTCAAGCAGAATTCGAAACAGATGCCGAACACAATCTATTCTGTTGCTTGCTAATGTTAGACATACTGTTGAAGCAAATGGAACTCCAAGACACTGACAAACACACTGGCTTGAATTCATCACTTTGTAAAGATGTGTGTTGGCTGTTGAAATGTATGATAACGGCAGCCTGGATAGGGAATCACTCATGTTCGTTAAAATCCGAGTGTACGTACTGTGAATCTAGCATTATGTGGCATCAGCTTTCATTACAATTATTGAAATATCTTTCACCTATTCATCCAGCTCATCCGCCTGATGTAAGTTACAAAAAATACATTACGTGAACTATTTTTTTCTGATTTTAAAGTGAGGTCTGATAAAGCAAGGATTTCGCGAAATAACGAATGTATTCCTTTCATTTGCACCATATATTTTTATGCATGAATACGTGTATGTGTGACAATGAGCATAGCTCGTGCTATTTACAGAACTTACACATACACACACTTACACAAGGAATATTTGGGTAATATTTAAACATATACTTATATATTTAAGGTGTACTTATAGTTTCGGTAACGTAAGCTGTAAATATTATGCAGTAGTAGCTGAAACTTGAAACCTTTGAATAAGTTAATCTTAGAGTAAAGTTTTATCAAAAATATCTTTAGCTTACGTTCCAATTTTAAATGCAATGCAAAATATAGATGTTATAAAAATGTTTTAGCCACCTTTAGAAGAAAATTACGAAGACGCTCATAGTAGAAAAAGTCCACCGGAAGGCGATAAAAAGGAAGCAAAAACAGATGCAGTGATCACTATGTCGATACCAGAAGCACATTCAGTAGGAGGAGTTATAGTACACATGCCACACGTGTGTTCTGTACGAGGAGTATTTATATCCAATATTGGCATTTCAAGCAATACACACTCTGGTGGCTCTAATGTAAACTAGTTTCTGTCACATTGCTTTCTAACCACACTTTCGTATAGGCTGTTTAACTTGGTGAATTTCTTTAAACCGTTTGTGGGGCTATGAATCAATGTGGAAAAAGTCCGCCTCTAAAATTATGATTTGAAATCCCAATATCATTGGTTTGAACTCCGCCATATTTTCTTTGAATTTAGATATTTCATTACCAAATAATTTGAAAATTAACAAATCATTTGGTATTTATTGGGCTCTCTGCTCCTTGAAGCAAATAGAGAACTCAATGACCACATCCTAACCTTATATAAAATACTTATAATTATAACAAAGCTTTGATTTCTAAAATACAACGAAGTATTCGCTATCAATTGGATATTAGCCTTCCATTTTATATATTAATCCAAATTACTGTTAATAATTTCTTTTATTTGCTCAAAGTAGATATCTAAAAAATTCAAAGATATATCGCTTTAACAAAATGAGGATGAACTACTTTGAACATTGTAGTAATTTTTAGATTATGACTGCAACTGTGGAAACAGTTTCCGAACAACTTGACCTGCCCATAATACCGGTTGAAAGAGTACCAGCAGGTATGGCCAGAGCAATAACTTTATCAGAATCTGATGTAGGTGAGTTATTATAATTATACACTTAGTAAAAAATTCAGATTTCAGTTGATATTTTTTCAGCCATGGCTAAAGCACAAATAGTAAAAGCGCAAGTAATCGGCGAAAACGATGAACCTGTAGAAACGGATTCAGGCGACGACATCGACAACTTCTGGCAAACCTCTATTGGTAAATTTAAATTTTGTGTTGAAGAACTACCACAACCATTGCAATATCTTCATCAGTTGTTACAAGAATTGTCGAAAGTTGATAAACCGGATATTTTATATTATATGTTGCAATGTTTAAACGTTTTGATTTTACATGGGGATGCTTGTACAATTGCTTCAAAAGAACATCGGGGATTTTTTATTTGGTGCCAAGAAAATCTTCTTATCAAAAAGTAAGTAGTAAGTGGGTCCTGCATAGTTAGAACTCTTTTTGAACTCTCCTCCATATTATTATGCTCCTACCCACTAAATAAAAACTTTTCTTGAGAAATTTGAGAATTTAATTTAATTTGATAGAGCGGAATTGATTTTAATTGTGAAAATAGAGCTTACTCACTAATCACATACTTTGAACTGTTTTAGTCTTTGGGAACTGTGCAATTCTGAATATTCCCACATCTGTCAAGCAGTAGTACCTTTACTGCTCCATTGTATTACATTACCAGCTGGATCTGATGTATTTTGGAGAGTTATTCAAGAATCATTTCACAGCTCCAATTGGTGTGTGAGATTTACAGCTGTTGAGAGAGTAACGGTGATCACAAGGTTCATGGACTCGAGTCCTCTTAGAAATGTAAACCAACTTCAAGCTGCTCTTACTAACGCTTTTTGTTATTTAATTTCTAGTATGGATGACAGCAACGTTTGTGTGGCTCAAAGAGCTACACTTTGTTTGGGGACCATTCACGATTCTGCAGTTAAGGTAGTTTTTTAAATTTATTTAAGTACAATGGAAATTAATTTTAACATAATATGGGGTATTTAGTAAGAAAATTTCACATTTTCGTCGATCAATTAATTTGAAAATAAAAGCTAAAATGTTAATTTGATATTTCCGCCCTCGTGATTTGCAGAGAGGGTAGAGTTGTGTAAATTTTAAAAAAAGATGTCCACATTTGGTAATAACTACGCAAGTGTTACAAAAACACAAGTAAAGAAGTTCCAGAAAACACGGTGGCGTGGAAGCAGTTTTGTCGTCATGGTAACATCAACAAAATGAAGAAATTTGATTGGTCTATATGGAAGGTGTGAAATTTTCAAAATAACTACTTCTAGTTCATTGATTCATTGTTTCAGTCTTTGATAATGTGTTTGGAGACTCAGTTTGATTCTGTGATAGTGGACCGACCGATGGTCTTGCAGTCGTTATATCAGTTACACAATTCGCTTAGCGAAAGGAAAATCATGACGTGGGATTTTTTTCTGAATCGTTTCGACAGTTTATTTATTGAAGCACAAATAACTTTAGAAAAATCGGGCGAAATAACTTATTTTCGAGGTAATTTATATTTATATTCTTCATTGCAACAAAATTTGTCTATTACGTTTTCCGTAGATTTGCGAAATTCAGACTCAAATAGCGAAACGTTGCAAAGGAAAATTCAAAGGGCACATGATGCTCTTTCGCAATGCGATGGAAGTGCAACAAGTTCAATTAAAACGTTAAGTGCTAGCTTTGGAACGAAATGGCCTTACAAAAGAACAATGTCGGCACCAGCATCAATAATAACTAGACATGAAAATAAAGGTGAGCGCAAATAAAGTACAATTAACAATAAAATTGAGGCGTTCATTATTTTTATTAAATTATATTGATGACATGATCTTCAGATTTTCTCTGAAAACTTTAAACCCTGTTTTATAATGTACCTTGTTTTTTTTTGTAGAAGCAAGGGAAAAAGTGTACAGTCGTCAATATTCCGCTCCGATATTAAAGAGGAAAAGTTCGCGTTTTGGACTTGGTCAGTTTCTAGGCACTAGTAACAGTATCTCAGGTAGAAAACAATAGATGTAGTGCCTTGCTGTAGTTCTGCATGAATGTCGCAAGCTTTGATAAGTACTAAAGCTGCAAGGAAGATATGTGATAACCAAGCTCTAGTATCAAGTTAAGTGAAATGATCACTTGACCAAACTTATTTTTCAATTCACATTTTTATAAAAAAAAACTTTGTTTTCCAATCAAAGCCAGTTATTTGTCAAATTGCCTGCATATGCATGAATTTTCAACAATTTGAAACCATTTGTAAATCTAAAATGATACTCATAAAGGGTAAATTGGCGATAATTACATATTTAACACTTTTGTAACATCCTTTCTTCCCTCTATTCCTTTCTGCATGAAAACGTTAAATATTTCTAGCAATAAATGTAATCTCAAGCAATATTCACCTAGCCTTGGTGATGGTTTTGTGTATAAAACATTTTTACAGATGGACATATGCACTCCTTAAACATGGTAGATGATCAAAACATTACAACTTTTCTTCAAAGAGTTATTGATTTAGAAGAAGCAGATAAAGAAACCATGCACCTCCTTGTTTTCCTTCTGATGCAGTTTTTATCTAGGTCTGATCAAGCGTTTCCAGCAGAAGATAAAAATCTAGCTAAAACTCAAGGAATCGTATTGCGACATCTTTATCTCCTCCTAGGATACAGCCAGAACGACAGAGGATTATATTTACCACCTCAAAGGTTACGATCTTCACCAGCATTTAGCGCATTTTTGTCAAACTTGCCACAACTGATGGACCAAAATCATCTGATGGGACGGCTGCTCCTTCCAACTTGTTTGATTTTGTTACAGTACGCACCTTCTCCTTATTACATTCCAAACGTAATGGAGTTCCAACAACCTACATATAGTTTGTGGGCACTAGAATCACATTTTCGAAAAAACTGGCTAATGTCCTTGGTGGTTTTATTATATAAGGTAATCAATTTAAATCCTACTCTTAAGAATATCATTAGATGATATCACTTTCGATCATATTGAATATATATTTATAACAGTAATAAGTTTGTATTTTTTTCAGTATCAATACAATCAACAGCCTCATTGTATGCAATTGAGCTCTTTAATTAGAATAATATTGAACACTCTAGACTCTCAACATCATCATTGCAGAAGAATACCAGCAACTATTATAATGGGGCAACCACCATCTAGATCTAGAGGTACCTTTTTAACTTTATAAAATTCAAGATTATACTTTTATATCTAAAACTATTATGAGCAGGGATTGTATATTATGATGCATGTAGATAAAATATTTTGACAGTCTCATCTCAAATTTAAATTTTAGACGTTAGCCAACCATCTTTAGGTGCAGAAATAGAACATCCAGAACGTACTACTCCTCCACCTTCACCTATATACTCATCAGATGGACAATCAATTCAAGCTTTGGGTAGTTCTATGTGTGGAAAAATTCAAGTAGCTTATGGCAAACCTTCATCGACAACAAGCATGGAAACTCACTGGGAAGAAGCAATCCACTGCGTTCATCCAGAGAAAAGAGCTTCCAGGAGACAAGCTGATATTAGCATAGATGACGATACTGAATCAGAGTTGATGGTAATACCAGACAGCGATATGTCCGATAGTACTCTACACGGCAGTGTGCAAGATTCATTTGACGAAGGCGTTAATGATAATTTTTACGAAAAACACATTTTAAAATCTCCAAAAGAAACTTACATTAATCATCTTCTTAAGCTACCTAATAAAGGTAGACCAATGTGGACCATAGGTAGTGAGGAAGATTCTACAAAATCTTGTGACAATAAATTCTATCAAGAAGCTTTGAAAAGCCACGCTGAGTTAATAAAAAATTGCACTAGGTTAAATTCAACTTCATCAATGAATGGAATCCAAGTAGCGAAAACTATTACCACAGATTTTCATAAACAAGTAACTTCAACGTTTGTAGATACCCATCATATGGGAAAACCGAAACATAAGAAGGTTATAGAGCCAAGCATTACTCCAGTCTGTACGCCTGTATCTGACTGCGATGATTGTTACAAAAATAACCATGGAATTCTACCGACTCCTTCTTTAGAAAGATTGTTACCAATAGGATCTTCAAAAATTCCTGATTCTCCTCTACACGACGATGTATTTTCACCAACGTTAGATGCTGCATTAGAAATTCCTAGTCAAGAAAGATTACTACCCATAGGTCAACATCCAACTCCTCAATTAATGGAAAAACTCAAGCATGCCTTAGGTATCAACACACAACTTGCCAAAATTGAAGGGAATAAAAAGCCTGAAATATTACAAGAACCCCATACGCAAGGTACTTCTTCTCAGACTCATAGCCCTAGAAAATTAACTAAACAAGTCGCACTTGAAAGCCCGCCTAATCAGTCAGAATTTGATGACAACGGACAATTCAAATCTATAAAAATTGATAATCAAAGTAAGTACACATTCATTTTTGTATTTATTTTCACTAAATTCCTCAATATTTGCAAACTTTCCCAAGTCAAATCAATAACTGATCATATTGTGGCAGTAGTTCTTATTTTATCCAAAAATTAAAAATTCATAACAAAGTTTGGAATGTTCAAAAAAGTATACAAACGAAAAATGTAATTTTACATTTTAGGAGACTTGATGATAAACCATCGACAACGTATGCGTAAAGTAGGTCCCTTTACAATGAATTCCTATTCACTGCATGAACCTAGAAAACCTGGTGCCTGGTTCAGCCCTCAAATGTCTCCAACTTTTGATGGAATTGATTTAAAACAGAGTTCGTTCAGAATAGGTGATGATTGCGTTACAGAACGATGTTCAGAATGTGGTTTGGTGAAAGAGGAATACAGTGATGAAGAAATCGGACTCTGTATTGTTACTTTAGGAACTTTTATTCACCGGGAACCAGCACTTGCTGCACCTATGCTACCAGATATTCTTAGTATTGTAGGAAAGTTAGTATATCCACACTTTCACCAATATGTTACACATAGATATATTTTATAGGGTTGCAACGAATGTGATGTATCCTTGGCAAACCGAAAGCAATATTCATTTACCTGGTGGAGCAATAAGTGTAGCCCATCAATTTTTACGATGTGTTTTACATCAACTAGCGCCAAATGGAATATTTACACAAATGTTTCAAACTAACGCACCTGGTATGCAATCAATTTATATATTTTTATATGAAATTTTAGTTACATATTTTTTGTTGTAGAAAATATTAGAGTGCAGTTTTTTAAAAGTGTTATACAAGCATTAATCGATTTTAACGAATTAAATCCAGTAGCTCCTCTTCAACTTCTGTTAGAAGTAAGTAAAAATAATGTTTTTAGAATAGTTTATCGGTTACATAAATTATTTGACTCCAAAAACAACAATTATTTCTGTTTTAGACTTTAAATTCCAAGAAAACATTACCTGTTGATGTTATACCCACTATTTTACAAAATATGGCGTGCTATTTGAACTGCCTGCCTCTTGAAGTTGCCTTAGGTGCAAGTACTCCCATGTGGGGTACTGTTTTACAACAAGTAGAAATTTTATACAGAAAACTGTTTTTTTTGTTAAACACTATGGATGATGTAACGCCGCTTTTAAAAATAATGTCATCTCTTTTTAAAATACCATTAATTTCTCAATTCAAAGGCCTTTTAGAACCATTTTCGAAAGTCCTTAGCTATGCAATACAAACACAAATTATTAAATATGGTTGCCTTATGGAAATTTGTTATTTATGCTATAAAGCTTTTTCCAAGGTAAGTTTACAAGTATGCCTTTTATACTGAGAAAGCCGTGAAACAATTATTAAATCAAAATAAAATTTTACTATTAATTAATGTATTGTTTATCCAGCATCATAATTTCAGGAAAGAGATAAACTAATACTTAGTAGGATGGTTGTATTCGAACTTGTCCAAGCGCTCAAATTTAAAACGTCTATTCCGGACTCAAATTTATTGATGTTAATTAACCTCATTTTACAGGTATGCATACATTTAATATTTAGACTGAACATATATTTTTTTAAATAATTGAATTAGCTATGATTAGAAAAAGCTTCATACTTTGATCATCTACAAAATCAGTTAACTTTTACGAAATGATATGTGGTATCTTATTTTCTTGTTTATTTATATTTATTTCTGTCATTTATGATACAAATGTTATTTGTGAAATTGGTAGATTAATATGAATTAAAATTGTTTTGTATTTTAGGACATAGGAGGTTCTATTCCCACAAACGTCGTTATAAAAGACTGTTCTGCGGTAGCATTAGAATTTGGTCCAGGATTTGTAACAGGTATATCCGATTGTATGAAGTTAAATCTTGGCGATATCCTGGAATTTTTAACAGACTTTCACGCCATTTCGAAAATTAAGGTATTACATAGGAGAGACAAAATTATATTCAATATTTTTTAACATTGCCAAATTCCTTAGCAAAAACATAAATTTTTGAATCACAAAATTCCTATTACCATTTTTGTGAAAAAAAGTATCAATTTTTTATTTTTCAGAGCTACTGCAAGGGAATCAACGTTGGCTTGAACGATGATACATTAGGTGGTATAATAAAATGTAGTATTGCTCAATATTTAGCCTTAGAAATAACAAAGGGTAATGGTAGAGATAACAGAGCTGTAACAAGATATTTCCCTTGGTTGTGTAGCACCTCTTCAATAACTCAGCAAAGGTAAAACACAATTTGACAAAACCCAACAAGTTTTGTGCCTATGCAGGATTAAATATTTCCGTATTTTCTGTTTAATTTTTACAGCCCAAGAGAATTTATTGAATGTATAGGACATATAAGACTTCTATCGTGGCTACTTCTAGGATCATTAACACATACAGCATTACAAGGTACCAACACCTGTCAAACATCAAGTCAGCCAATTCCACAAGAAGCGTCCTGTCAAATAGCCGACCACATTCAAATTATAATGGCAGGTTTCGCCGAACAGCCAAAAGCGTCCATTTTGCATATGTCCTCTTTATTCCATACATTTATTTTGTGTCAGGTAAATATTACAAAAATAGAATCCATAAGGCTGTTACTTGTTTCATACAATTACAGATCTCCCAGTGGCCTCATGTTTTTTAAAATTTGTTTTATACTGGGCGAATCTATGAATATGAACCACAAAAGTAAAATCAATCAGCTAAATATATATCTAAATCCCAACTATATTTGAACAGAACCTTTGTTTAACTCTGTTTCAATGTAGTAAAGATTTGAGCAGATTAAATTGTTTTATTGAATCAAAAAACATATTACAGGAACACGGGTAGTAAAACTTAATATTTTTAGCTCTGGACTATCTATTTAGAACAAGGTTTAAGTAGTAATGTACCAATAACAGAAGCATATAACTTAACAATGAACATTCTATTTGATTTTTGGGGTAAAGTAACACCTTGCATATTACAATTAATCCAGCAATCCAAAATGTTATGTGAAATAGTCAGTCTACATTTTCTAAGTATGCTAGAAGCTTTGTTGGAATGCCAGTCTACTTTTGTAGGAAAATTATTGCCTCTGTGGACTCCAGTGCTCTGCTCTAACCAATTACAGGTATGTAAATAAATAACTCTTTGAATCTGAACAATGCAGTGAGATTGGTTTGATTTCAGTTACCAGGACACTTGCAAGTAAGACTTCAAAATTGCCGCAATTTTCCACCAACCGTTATTCAAGAAGCTGTACCAGAAAAATTAAAAGTAGCAAACTTATATAATCCGATGCTTCTGAAATGGCTGCAGAGGTTACAATTCAAAATGGGACAAATTGAACTACAATCATCGACAGCAACACAGTTCTATTCATTGTAAATAAACAGTTTATTTGAAAATTTTATTTTATTTAAAATAACATCAGAGCTGTAATAAATTAAGTGAAAGTTGATATAACATAATTTAATTTTCATTTAATAATAGAAGATTTTAGTGAGTCTCTTTTTTTAAGGCGTCCATTATTTGTCTGGAATCTGTTGAACCCAGTGGGTGTAGCTAAAAAAATGAAGCTTTTGAAAAATAAGTTGATGAAAAGATGTTTAACATTTTTTGAAGAAAACATAGCACATTGGGTATACATATATGCTTGCTGAGTTCAATAATTCCTGTACATGTCTTCTGTCACGAAAAAGAAGATAGTAGAACATAATAGTGAAGAAAAATGCATATTATAGAAATGATTGTATTTATGGGTTTCTGGGATTATAACGCACGATCACTTGACACTGGACAACACATAGAATTCCTGGACAATCCTGGATTTACCGGACATCTGGCAACGCTATGTGGAACCTCCATGTCTATCTACTTTTAGGATAATAAATAATTTATTTTCGCAGGCCCCCGATTAAACAACTTACTGCAGATACGTGAATACCCCCAAAAATGGACAAGCTGCTGACATCTTATTATAAACTGCTGTTTCTATAACTTTAGAAGAACGATTAAAGGTGAGATATGACGCTAAATCATCTTTTTGTGATTTTATAAATGGACATCACCGTAGATTTTTTTAATTGGAAATCTACCAGAAAAAAGTAAAACAAAAAGTAGCACAAGTTTTTAAAATTTTTGCAGATACAATATCTAGCATTGAACTCAAACTAGGGACAATATTGACAATTTTTGTATCTGTGATGGGATTTTGAAAAAGTTATTAACTCACAGAAATTGTACAATTTTACTTGTAATAATATAATCCAATCTATTGCAATGAAGTCATTCAAATTTATAATATTCAAATAAAAAATACCAATTACCTTTTGGAGAAAATAAGCAACATCAAGTTTTATCTGTTCTCGAATTTTCATTTCATCTGAGCCTGAATCAAGTTGAGGAGAGGTTTCCTCTGTTATCACATTTCTACTTTTCAGTCTTCTCAACGATTCCTCCGTTTTGCAAACAGATCTTAAAACACCTTGTACTAATGCCAAATACCTAAAAAAATTATATTGCTATCAATTTTATGCAAGCATTATTTGCTTAAAAGGAACAAAAAGAATTGATAAAAACAGCACTAAAAACCTTATGCAGAGAATTCTAATTTTATAAATATGTATATTATTGATTTTCTTAGGGAAATAACTATTGAACTAAAACTGAACTTACTGTTTAGTCACTTTTAGAATAATATCATTTAAAATTTCAGTGGACCTATCACTTATAACAACCTGGAATGTACAATGGAATGTAGTTATTGGTTTAACTGCTTCCACCATGTAAGAACTAGCTTCTTTGGGTGTGCTTCTGTTTGTTCTCCTGTACAATCTAGGTATGGCTTCAACATGTTGAAGTTGACAACAAACTTCTTCTACTTTCATTTTAACTAGGCTATTTTTCATTAGATTCTGAACATTTATTATTGTCTTGAAGTTAGCCTTTACTATTTTGGGAACCAGAGAGGCAACTGAAATATCAAGGATTTTATAAACTGTATTATTTATATCAGCTGGGGTTTCTATTAATGGGCACATAAATTTTTCTACTATGCTCAAGTCAATTAAACAATTCATTATGACTTGCTCTTTTGCTTGATTTGTAGTAAAACTACCCTAAAATAAATCATAAATCATCAGAATTGGAAGGTATGTACACATAATTTTAGACTTACTTGTAAAATATTTTCACACCATTTCAAATATCTAGATAATGTTAATATTGATAATTTGATAAACTGATCAGCAAGTTGGTCCAAATAAACATCTTCATCAAAACATTGAGAAACAGCCATCCAAAGAGCTATAGTAGGCTTTAAACAGCAAGAAATTTCATTTTTAGGAGCAGTGAAATCATTGTTTTCAATATAAATAGCAGATTCAAAGTCTCCTGCAATTCTTTGGTATCGAATTTCAAGATAGACAGGTAGATTGAAACGTTTTAAATGTTCTTTAAATGATTCATCTTCTATTACAAGTTCTTTATTGCCACATCTTTGTGCAATTTTCAATAATATTCCGTATGTACTTTTAAATCTTTTTTGAAACAATTCAGGATTACCAGGAGCAGTTATGTATGGTAAACCTTCACGTGATTGCTTATCAAACTCTTTCCAAAAACTGTTATAGACAAAATTAAAATTGTTCAAATCAGTATTTGATGTTAATATTCCATGAAGGACATTCATTTTAGTTTCAATAAAGTAAACTACTTTATCGTAGATTTGATCCAAGTTTTGATTGGACTTTTCTAAACTTTTCTGATTAAATAACCTTTGTAGATAGGGCTTAACTACTTCAATTTTATAGATGTCCTGGGCTTCATCTTGTTTTTTTAAATTGTCATACATTCTTAAACATTTTGTAATGGTTTCATTATCATCATCCTCAACAGCTTTAAGAAACTTCCTGTTAATAATATTCACCAACTGATTTTCAATATTTACTATTATATCTTGCATATCTGTAGTTATTATATTTAATTCATCCATGTAACTTCTTTGAAATGCATATTTTCCAACTATACGTTCCAGAATGATTAGATCCTCAAAGGAATCTGCCGAACATTTGAGCATTTTGTCTATGTAAACAGATGAAGAAATTACACCAAGTTTTAAATTCAAATTATTCTTGTCTGTATTGTTATTTTTTATACCATTCAACACCATATTATAATTCATTTCAGCAGTATTTATTAATTTGAGTAATGCCTGCAATCAAACAGAATGTTACGGTTCTTCTGTTGAATGTAAATCCACAAAACATTTGTGATTTACTTTCCTCAAGTGAATGTTACAAATTACTATAATCTAGGTTGTTCAGAATTCAATCAGATATTGGTAAAAGTAAATAAAACATACCATAATTTCTTCTCTTAATTGGAAAAATGGAAGTGATAAATGTTCAATCTTGGCATTCAAATTTGTTAAATATTCAGCTAAATTTACAATTGCCTCCGTTTCATTTTTAAGAATTTCAGTCATTTGCTGTTGTAATTCGGTACCATAATTTTTTAAATCTTTCCTAAGTGTTACTAAATTTGATTTTTGGGTAAATTTTGAGAGGCTGCTGTCGACGTTAAAATCATCCTAAAAAATTAGTGTTCAATATAGATTAGCTTATTCAGACATTATAATTACTTTAAAAAACGAGTCTTTCCATGTAACTTCTTCATTCGAAGACATTTCGCCTTTTATTTTTATATTCCCAATCCAATTTTATTTTGATATATACGTAAAACGTCAACAACATAACATTTTAGGTTAAGTTAGGACATTTTTCGAGACTGATTATTATAAGTAGGTTGAATATGATTATAGCAACGCGTAAATATCTTTGGTTTGTACTTTTGTATATATTAGAGATTAGATTCCAAGATTCCTGAAAAAGTAGTGATCTTTTCCTGAAACATCGGCTACAAAGTCTTGAGCATGTATAATTCACATTAATATGGTAGATTGTACACTGATACCGGTGTTCTGCACCGATGATGTTGTTACAGATATTCTAATACCCACGGTAAAAGGAGAAAAGATGCGATGCTGAAGGTCCACCATACATAATAAACGACGTAGTTGCATACTGTGCCGAAAAGGGATTGCAGTTAATCATAATGCCAATGATCACCATACCACCTGGGGCGGCACGAACATCAATTAAAGGTGAGTACATTCTAAATTTTATCTGAACTGAAGAGTTAATAGTTCCCAATATACGTAACCGACAATGTTTTGAAACAAGTAATAAAAAATACATTCAACAAAACTATTTATTAACAAAAAGTGCTGTTATACAAGTTACAAATAAAAATTACGAATCAAACAATATTTTCCATCCTTTGATGTATAGCATTGATATATTTGACGAAATTGACTAGATTAAATTGAATATATTCCACTCATACAAATATTTTGATGAACTTTCCACATACGTACCTACATCGTTATTTCAATATTCAATTATTTAAATACCTAGGTATATGAAAAAAATTAACATGAAGTGTGTAAAATCACTTTCTAACAAGTGACTTTTCCTAATTATGCAGGGCTGAACCACAAATATTTATTCTTGCGCCCATTATAAAAATATGTAAATAAAAAAAGTACATAATATAATCGCAGCAATAATACTAATCACCAAACAATTGGAGTATTGCCTATAAATAAGAAAAAAATATAATCACCAAACAACTGAATTATTGTCAATAAATAAGAAAAAAGTATAATCACCAAACAACTGAATTACTGTCAACAAATAAAAAAGTATAATTACCAAACTGAATTACTGCCAGTAAATAAAAAATATCGCATGCTTAGAATAAAATAAATTTTCATTATAGGAACAAGGGCGAATATTTATTGTATACCGGGTGCCACACGACGTTTTGACAATCTAATATCTTGGAAACCGTTGACATAACAAGTAAGAAATTCGGCAGCTACAAATATTTCAAACTGATACTTTTATTTATTATAAAAAAATTTCTGTTTTTCCTCCAATTTCCAGCTACAATACATATATTTGTTTTTGAAATATTTATTCGAAAATGTGATACTACATGTTCCACTTGAAAATAATTCTTGGGTTCACGGCAAAGTTAGAAAATTAGATGAAAGCTGTTTTTTTGTATCAGTTTCGAACGTTTATAGATGCCAAATTTCATACTTGTTATACCTTCTAGATGTCTGTCGTCGTCGGATACCCGGTATACATATTTTTTTAGATTTTGTTTATTCTGTAGGAAACTCACAAAAAAAACTAAGTAAATCTAATAACACTCCATTATCTGTATATAGACTTTTAGCCCGCTGACCACAAGTACATAGTATATAATTGAAAAGTTTTCACCATACTACATTATAGCTACAAAAATTAACTCACTGGTTTTAGTTTTTTTCAACGTTTGCTAAGGAATATTCTGCAAATAATAGGAAGATGAACATCTGTATTCCACTGACTGATAAAATTTTAAACTACAGTCGACAGAAGCAAACATGAGCCCTGGTGAGCGTGTCCATGTCGCTGTAGTTGTATTATTTTAACAAATTACTAATGTTCGTTCGTGAACATTAGCCCCTGATTGGTTCGTTGCGATGAAATTCTTTTAGTTCGCATATTTTCCGGGGCTCATGTTTGCTTCTGTCGACTGTAAACATTTTATTATCAAAGTAGTACTTGGTATATTACTCAGTAACTCGTACCTGAGTAATATACCAATATATTGACTTAATAATCATTCCACATCATCAAACAATTAATAATAAGTTAATTATCTGTACAAGGTATATTCGGTATTCAAATAAAAATGTTCATCAAATTACTCACTTAAGGTAAATCCAACTACAATTTTTAACTCAAAATAATTGCAATAAAAAAGTTAATATCGAGGATAGGTTTATGAGACAACTCAACCGTAATAAAAATCTACCTGCCGGTCTTCGGAGACAAATCCCCATAACCTATAAATTGGTACATTTATCAATATAAACAACAATATACCAAGTTTCCAAATTGTAATAAATTGTGCATTTCAACCTCATCACTTCTATTCCATAATTTGTCTAAATAGTTCTGTAAATTGGAAAATCTAATTAATTTTGATTATAGAAAAATATTTACTTCTAGAAAAATCAAATTCCGGTTGTTTCATCGAATCCTTTTTATGACCACCCGCTAAAAGTTTCAAAACAATAAAATTCGTTTTACATATTGTTAGTAAGTCTGTAATTTCGTTATCGGGTATTATACTTTCTAATAATTGCCGCGCTTGATGAAAGTGTTTACAGCCTGCTATGTACAAAAATACACTATCAACTGGTTGTTGCTGGAACCTTTCAAACGACGTCATTTCTCTAAATTCTGAATATACAACTGGCGGAGGCGTCAAAAGGTTTTGGAAAGGAGCAAATCTATGTTCGTACCGCACTTGTTCGCAGTCAAAACGGGGGTGGGGCATTGTCAACTTCCCTTCTAGACGAAATCCCATTAAAGCCTAAACACAATTATCATTCTCAAAAATATATATATACACTCACCCAAAAGAAAACCGGAGCAGCTGAATATTTTTGAACAAACTTTTTAATACTTTGTGATTTTTTGTTATTATAATATCTTACACACAAATCAAACATGTTCAACATATTTGGAACCTTTAATTAAAGGAAAAAGTGTTTTCAAGTAAAATTAGTCCATATACATCCTATTTCTGCAAAAGCCATAAACCCATGTATGTATGTATGTGTGTGTTTTTTGGGGTAACATTCACTGAGACCTGAAAGATCTATTATGCCCCCTTCCTTCTACTCAGTTTCTGAGGAGAGTCTCTAAAACTAGTAGCTCCTTTAGTCCTATTTCCCGGAGGAATTTCAGGATATCTGCAGGCTTTAAATGTTCCTCTTCTATCCAGTAATCTCCCAGGCACTGTGCTCTAAGATTCTGGAGTGCTGTGCAGTTGGAAAGTATGTGGATGGAGGTTTCTTCTTATTCTTCCACGCCAAAATATCTGCATTCTTGTTCCCCCACTATTTTGAGTTTTTTCAGGTGCACATTCAGGCACAATGTCCCGTTAGGATCCCTGTTAAAACTCTTAGCGCAGTTTTACTTTGACTTATGCATTCATTTGATCTCAACAGGTTGTAGTCACCCAGAAGAATCTTTGATTGTCTAAGCCCTAATAGATCTTTCCAATGGTCAGATCTTCTCTTTCTTTCGGCTTTACCTATTTCTTCCAATATTACATTGGCGCCGATTCCGCAAAAGGGTTCAGGCCCACAGAAAGGTATTTTAGTCCTCTTTGTTAGTTCATCTGCTATTTAATTTCCTTCTATTCCAGTGTGTCCTGGAATCCATAGTAAGGTAACTATATTGTTCTCGCCTAGTTCATTGAGTTTGTCTGCATTTTCACACCATTTTGGAACTGATTACACAAGAGCTCAGTGCCTTAATGGCTCCTTGACTATCTGTCATTATGATAATCTGTATCAATAATGAACTGGGCGTGTGGATTTCCGCTTGAAAGATGAGGTTTTCCCCAAGCTTTTGGAGTGTTTGGCTCCTGGCCATAAACCCATGCCAACAGTGCTGTTGGAGTCATTGTGGTGAGAAATCTGACAGACGTTTGAAAGTTCTGCGTTTATTAATCCAAAAATATGGATGTAAAACATGTTGTTGTGTTTGTGTGTAAGATATAATAACAATAAAAACATCACCAATCATTCAAGTTGGATTTTGTTTAAAAATATTCAACCATTCCGGTTTTCATGCCGATGAGTGTACAATGTAACAAGAAAAAATGAATTAGATTAGATCACTACAATTTTTTCATTGTTACTTAACGTTATACGGCACGAGAAACGAACTTTAATCACATGGAAGCTTAGCATGTGCCTAGGGCAATGGCGAGTAGGTACTTGACACGGAAAACACTGACATTTACGTAATCTTAGTTGAACAGACTTTACAAACCCAAGTTTTATTTCTGACAAATGTTGAACTCCCAAATGACCAGAGTCCTCCCACGTACTGTAGAAGTCTTACCTTGTAGTAACCTCCACACATATTTTGAAGAGCTTGAAGATAAATAATGTCTCTGTTGTATGGTCTGACTTTCTTTTTATATTTAGGTTTCTTTTTAGATGTTCCTTTATTTTTATTAAGTTCATTTAGAAGTTCGTTTTCAACTAAAAAACTATCTGCTCTTGATAATGCTGATATAAGCCATCCATACAGAAATTCGTACAGATACCTTAAATAATTCGGATAATACAAGATTAAAATGTATGTTTTTCATGAACAGAGTAAGGCTATTTGGAATCAATTCGAAAACCTTAAACTGTAATAATCAAAAACAAATGCAAAATATGGAAATTTATATATACAATGTACAATTCAACAAAATAGTAAATCGAAAGTTGTTTAGGATTTACAGTTCAAGGTTATCTGCGGCTAGAAAGTCGTGATTTTCACCTTACCAATAAATATAATAAAACTCGTGTGTACTATACAATTCCAACTCAAATCCTGCTAGCAGGTACATTATCATTATTCTTAAAGTGTGATACAAAATCCAGGTCCCAAAACATGCTATATGTGGTCTAGACAATGGGGAGTTTACCGACAGATTATGTAAATAGGCATCCACCCTCTCGGCCTACAATAATGTGAAAATTTTACAAAATAATTAATACAATTAAATGATGAATATGTTTTTGTACCTACCTCGTCTTGTAAAGATGTGAATTCTTCTAAGATATGTGCCAATTTATCTCTTTGTCTTGCTCTGTTGTGTCCGCATAGCTGTAGAAAATTTATAAAAGGTCTTGAACAATGAGACAAAAATGTATCAACATAATGCTTTGCCTAAAAATAAAGCAAACATTAAAAATAAGGTTAAAATACATATTTCAATTCTTTCTTTTATTTGGTGATTTAATTATAATAGATATGCTCTGAAAGGTGTGTTATAAAAATAATGTATTCTTACCTCTGGATTGTTCAATAAAGTTTTTGATAACAGAGCTGGAGGACAAATAAAACTTTTTACAGATTCCCTTAGTATGTCTTTCAAATTTGAGGGGAATGAACCTGAATACATTAACTGCAAGGCAGATCTTGATAAAATACATGGACTAGATTTACTAAAGTCAATAAAGAAATCCTGAAAGATGAATTAAATCAATCTTATTTCCTTGAAATAAGAATAATGTTCAAATTTTACTTACCAGAGCCTGATGTAATGAAGTAATCAATTGAATTTTACTAACTATTTTAAATCTCTCAGTCATTTCAATAAAATAAGTAATAGCTTCATTTCGTGATTTGATTTTAGTATATCTAGGAAAAGTAGGAGGCAACAGTCGTTGGTTAATAGATGGTTCAAATCCTAGTATATATTCGTTTTCAGCTGGAAAAATACGAAAATTCCGTTGTAGCCTTGCATGGATAATTAAAGCTAACATGCAAAGATGCATTAGTTTAAAGTAGAATTTCCTTCAAACGATACAGCTTTTTAAAACAACACAAATACTGTATTATATATATATATATTTAATATTTCTTTGATTGAAAAATAAAAACTTACGATCGTCACTTTTTATTCCTAGATGTACAGTATTTTGTATTATGTACAGCATATCAAGACAACTAGCCAATAATCTATGAGACTCAGATATTGGAGGTTGATCCTCTTTCCTAAAACAAGATATTAGCACCTGTAAAAGTAACCTTAAAAATTTTATTCTTCCAAATACAGCATGGGTTTCATTATCTGGTTTGCTTCTAGTTTTCCTATGAAGATCTTCTTCAACTTCTCGAAGCATTCCAATCATACGTTGTTCAGAAACATCTGGGTTTAGATGATAACCATATTGCATTGGTTGAAAATCTTCTTCTTCATATACCATCCCACTACGAAAAAAAGTTATTTTAAAATTCGACATTCAACATTAAACAAAAAATCGAAAAATTATTGCTTGTTTCAAACCATTTTTTTTTCAACTAGGGAACTAATCACAGGTGAAGGTGTGGAGACACAGTAGGTTCATCTGGCAAATAAGTAAGCTTAATGATTAATAATAAAAAAGTGCGCTTTTCCACATTCTAATTTGTAGTCAAACATGTGCTACAAGTCCTTGAAATAAATACTCAATACTTACTTATGAACCAAATCCTTAATGACCTCTAATAATTTATACATTGCTAAACAGTATGCTCGCAGGATCCTGTCTTCTATCATGTATGGTTTGTGCAAATAAAGGTTAATAAAAACAGTTTGAGCTAAAGAATGTCCTTCCAACCACGAAACCAAACAAGCAAAAGTGCTATCCATCACTCCTATCAATTCTTTATTACTAAATCCTTCCAATTTTAAGATATTATCCTAAAAAAACATTACATTCTTTGTTTGTGTTGTCAAATGGTATTTTGTTTATTTAGGGTAACAAATGAAAAATCTCTTTTGCAGTA
Source organism: Galerucella nymphaeae (assembly GCA_963978555.1). Taxonomy (NCBI): domain Eukaryota; kingdom Metazoa; phylum Arthropoda; class Insecta; order Coleoptera; family Chrysomelidae; genus Galerucella; species Galerucella nymphaeae. The sequence continues at coordinate 5,507,175 of OZ021704.1, forward strand.
CATAGCAAGTAACTCATTGAATTAGAAATTAATTTAGAATTTAAAGTTGGTCAACATTAAGTATCAATATTAATTACATGGTCTAAAGATTATAGATTTGGAGGAATTTTTTATTTGAGAACCCATACAAACCTGTACAGCTTGATCAAATGATACAATTTTTCTAATTCCCCTATTGCACAACATTCCAGCATCCATTTTTGGATCCATCATTTCAATCGCAGACATTGCTTCAAAAAGTCCAAATAGATCATCATGAAGAAGTTCGCCAAGTTGTAAATCTGCGGAGATTCAAGATTTGCATTGGTTAAAAGATTGGTACCCTATCTTAGATCTTGGTTAGCAAAATGGATAAAAAACAAAAATAACAAAATGTAATAGCAGGTAAGTAGATATTTAAAATGAAGTGTGTATAAGTGTTTAATGAAAAGCGTATTTAACAGTGTAAACGGTTACCCTGAGGTCAATTTAAGAGTTAATTACAACATGCTAGTTTAATTTAATAATAAATTATACCTTTAACTGCATCTTGGAATTTGGGAGTTATATCTACCCAGTTTCCTAACAATTTCCAAGGACAAGAATGGGAACTACAAAAAATATGATAATTTAAATCATTATTAATTATTAATAACTTTACCATTCATTTTCCATTTTTAAATATTATTTATATTATGTTTAACATTTACACATAACCTATAAACTCGTAATTGTCAAATTGAATTTGATCCTGAGGAAGTTATCTATGATCCTAAGCTGCGTTCGTTTTTTCTATCCGATCAGTAACAACCATAGAACTGAACAGGTACAAATGTATGTTTGGTTGCATATCTATTAGAGGTAACTTTCTGGTTGATCAGTAGATGTCAGCATCGGACAATATTTGATTTGGTTGACCTCTCTATTTTAAAGAAGTATTCTATGATTTTCTTCTTCTTTATATTTGTTGTCATCACATTTGTCCATTTGTGGTTACTTTTCTCATCTCACAGACCAATTTCTCATTTGACATTTGATTTGAAATGTTTTGTTGATAAATAATAATTACATTGTTTTTCACCAATGTATGATGTGGTGTCTTTACAGAGGAAAAAACCACTTATTTTTCACTTTTTTGTTTTTTGTTCACGTGTATTTATAATAATAAAGTATTGGTGACAATATTAATATTTTTGTCACGAGATTTTACTTGATCCAAAGGCGGTGGAAAACAGATAGGTACTTATGTTGAAATAGACGTTAATATATTTGGTATCTTTTTATTCATCAATACAATGATTGAGTGACTTCTGTTGTGTACATACACAATACTTTCAACTTGACATGCCCAAATTACACAAATTGGAAAATAATATACAATAACCATTACAAGATGGAAGTTTCTTATTATGTTAATTTTCCTAAATTGTAGGCACATTAAGGAACATAGAGTTCGGAAATGAGCATAAACCATAGTTGCCATAACAAATTGGAGATCTCCAATTATGTTTGTTTTTCCAGCTATGTTTATAAAACTTCCCGAAAAATACACCTATTGATTTGGTGTAGGTACTCATGAAGTTTTTTCAGAAGTTCAAATATTTCAAATTAATACAACATTTAGTAACATATTTTAAAGTGTGTGTGTTTTTTTAGGAAAGAAAACCATCAACCATCAATCTAATTTTGTTTTGTTGGAATATGAAAATATTAGGACAATGCATTGGAGGAATCGTGTGTTTTAATAGGTGTGAGTATAAATAATTATTATTGATATTTTAAGATTGCCCAGAAGTAGAAATAACAATGGACCTTTGTTTAATTTTCCCAAAATCTATCTTGGCTAAATTTAAAGTACCAAGAAGGTCTTATTGTTTGTTCTATCTTCTTTCTCCAATTATTGAATTTCATTTGTGCCAGTGAATTTATCTGCTTATAACAAATTAGAAGTTTCAATCCTACCATGATTCTAAAATAAACTCAATGGAGGTGGACGCCGGTGGATGGGGTCAGGGACAATCAACATCCCAACTGCCTGGATTTAGTTAAAAATTATTAAAATAATGATTTTATTAAACAGGATACATAGTTTGGCTGATGAGAAATACTCTGTAGTGCATTTAAATATGTTCAATCAATCAGTTTACTGGATTTTACTGATCATGTTATTTTTTTTAGGATCCCAGATGGTATCGGGAATAATCCATTTGATTGATGAAATGGAGAAGATGAAAAACACATGAATACTTAATTGTTGATTTTGTTTTGCAATATTTATTGTAGTTATTGTAATTCTAAGGGAGTAAAATGACTGTATATATTTATGGGCTATATTTATGATCATTCATCTTGTATTGTATAAAACAAAAAAAATATGTCCATATCGATATGTTTATGAATTGCTTAATTTCCTTGAAATGTATCGTTCAGTTATATCGATAAAGATATATTTTTCAATGCACAGTCCTAGAATAATATTGAGAAAATAAAAAAACATATTTAGATACGAACATTAGAAATTGTAAGCTTCTGATTGTTAATTTGTTCTTAAGGGTTATGTTTTAATGATGCAGCTTCCAATTACTGATGTCTTCACCTAATCATATTGGCTATTGTATATACGGTATTATACAAAGACTTAAGAGAAAAAACATAATCCTCAATGTCTAATGGTCACTGTCAACTATGCTATTGTTATTATTTATTATGATTATTATTATTATGAATAAAAGTATAATTTCTGATATGTGTGTGTTCTTCCTACATCCCTCACCCATTATCAAATTCTGCTAGCGGCACTAAGTCCAATAATAACCAAGTCTCTTTCAATGTGCATTATTTATTGAAGTAAACCAAACTCTTTTGGTGTGAAAAGATAAGTTTAATTGAGTTCGTGAAGTTGAAAAGATAGTTTATACTTTACATGCAATTATTGGTCTACGCTAAAGTAAGTGATCAAAACTGCAGGAAAGCATAGGGCGGCGGGCATAACATCTATAAACAACGCATCTCCAATACCCCATGATTTTTTAATAATGTGAACTATTTATTGAGGAAATCCAACTCTTTTGGTGTAAAAAGATGGTTTAAGTGAGTTTGTAAAGTTGAAAAGATAGTTAAATTGAGTTTGAAAAGTTGAAAAGTGTAGTTGGGCTACCCATTAGTAGGTGGCGGAAGTTTCGCCTTTTCCATACCGTTACTGTTCTAAGGTATGTAAGTAAGTCATCGAAAGAGTGGACAAAGAAGTGGGGGGCGGGTCCTTCGCTCTTAAACAACGCATCCCAATACCCCATGATTCTTGAAACAACGTATCTCTAATAACCCATGATTCTTAATGTGGATTATTTATTGAGGAAAACCAAACTCTTTTGGTGTAAAAGGATAGTTTTGTTGAGATTGAAAAGTTGAAAAGTGTAGTTGGGCTACTCATTCGAAGATGGCGGTAGTTTCGCCCTTTTCAGACCGGTATGACTCCAAGGTATGTAAGTAAGTCATCGAAAGAGTGGGCAAAGAAGTGGGGGGCGGGTCCTTCGTTCTTAAACAACGCATTCCAATACCCCATGATTCTTGAAACAACGTATCTCTAATAACCCATGATTCTTTAATAATGTGGATTATTTATTGAGGAAAACCAAACTCTTTTGGTGTAAAAGGATAGTTTTGTTGAGTTTGAAAAGTTGAAAAGATAGTTTTGTTGAGATTGAAAAGTTGAAGAGTGTAGTTGGGCTACTCATTCGAAGATGGCGGTAGTTTCGCCCTTTTCAGACCGGTATGACTCCAAGGTATGTAAGTAAGTCATCGAAAGAGTGGGCAAAGAAGTGGGGGGCGGGTCCTTCGTTCTTAAACAACGCATTCCAATACCCCATGATTCTTAAGACAACGTATCTCTATTAACCCCTGATTCTATAATAATGTGGATTATTTATTGAGGAAAACCAAACTCTTTTGGTGTAAAAAGATAGTTTAATTGAGTTTGTAAAGTTGAAAAGAAAGAGTAAAAGATAGTTTAATCGAGTTTGTAAAGTTGAAAGTGTAGTTGGGCTACCCATTGATAGATGGCGGTATATACGCACTAATCATACAGCTATTGGTCTAGCTATGTAAGCCAGTCATGAGCGTGTAGGAAAGCCAGTGATGGGTGAACCGCGACAAAACACATGTCCAGTAGCTACTTCCCATATTTTTTGGATATGGATAAAAACAATATATGTGGATAAAAAATATATATTACAAAATTTAGTCTAGTCACAATTACATACACTAATAGGTAACACGACAATATCGATGCAAAGGTGGATTCATGCAAGAAAAAATTATGCTCTATGTATAATAGCGTACTTGAGGTGGATTCATACAAGAAGAAAATAAAACTAAGATTAATTTAAAACTGAAACTTAGAAGATAAAACCATGTAATTTTTTAATTTGTATCTCAATTTCTTAGTTTCTTGCATAAGCATGTACATTTAATGAAGATGCTCATGCAAGAAACTAAGAAATTGAGATTCAAATTAAGAATAAGTTTTGAATTAAGATGTTGATTTCAAAACACCTGGAACATGATTTTGTCTGGACACTGCACCAACATAATTATTAATTGATTGACACATATTTGAAAGGATTTCATTTCTTAGTGGTCTTCCCCATTGATTAACTATGGTCAATATAGCCCAGTCCTAATATATATTGCTACCAAATAGCTTACAATTAACAGTCTAGCCTCTTTACAGTTCTCTCTCGTTTGATCAGCTGACTTTATGGTTAATATTTACCATATACTTCCAGTTGAACTTGATTAAAACTTAATTATTAGCATAATTATAATTTTTTTTCCTGAAAAAAAACGAACAAATATTAAAAAGATATCAACTAGCAGCAGTATTTTCATTTGAACTACTCGTTTTCATAAATGAGACTTCTTTTTTAAAATACTATAATTTCAATAGCAAACAAATATAATTTAGCTGATATAATTTTTCTTTCTTTGATGCTATACCTACAATCTGTGATGATATAAAAATGAAGGATTTTCTAAGAATGATTGCTGGCTGGTATAGTATTGCTTTTTTGTTTAAGAAAAAGGTGTCACGCCATTTCATAACAAGTATGTAATGAATAATGACAACAAAGATGAAGAACAAAAAGATAATTTACCGAAATGTAACTCATACTATATTGCGATAAAATAGAGGTCAATAAATACAATACCTATCTAATAGGTATGTAACCGAACATGCATTAATGCCTGTTCAGTTGCATACCACATTATTGCATGTAGTTGTGATGCAGAGTGTCCAAATGAAAATATACAAGGTTTTTGAATAAAATCGTTTTTTCATCTCCATATGGATTCATGAAATTTTCGAAAATCCACTTTTCAAAACTAATATGATAGATAGAACGTTACAGTCTTCGAAAATTTCCCATACGTAGTATATTTTGTGCCCATAATTCCGAACCCAATTTAAATTACATTTCATTGGATTGCCAATCGATAATTCCAATTTATAAATAATACTTACCAAGGACTATGAAAATCAGATAATAGTTGAGCCTGGAGGAGCTTCAATTGCTTATTGGAGAACTGCTCCATCTACTCTAAAACACCGTACTGACCCAATTAAAGTGATATTCCAATTATTGATACAACTGTATCGTCAACTTGCAAGCAAAATCTAAAATAAAAAAAATTCATAATTAAAACGAAGTTTACATTATAGAACAAAATAGCTAATTGGCTTTTCTGAACGCTTATAATTTTAATAATAAATAAATATAGTTTAGTAGATCTTATTTCTTCCTTTGATGATATATCTATCTATCATGGCATCGAAATGAACAAGTTGCTAAGGATGATTAAACCATGAGAATTAAATGGTATATATTATATGTTCTATTTTTTATGGATTGATAAAAAGTTATCAAATATATTAAAGTATGTTACAGCCTACCTAACTTTTTTCTACCGCCTCTGGATCAAGTTTAATTCCCGAACGATGATATTAATCTTATCACGAAGTTTAATTCACAGAAAAATTCTCGCATGCACAAAAGTAGTGAAACATAAGATGAGTACGATAATTACGCACTTTTCTAACTTTTCAACCCGAAGCGTCTTCTAATTCAGAAAAGTGTAGGATTTTCTGAATGAAAAGACGCTTCGGGTTGAAAAGTTAGAAAAGTGCGTAATTATCGTACTCATCTATAACAGACTATCCCATAGACAAATAAAAAAGAGACGGATTGAAGCATAGGTGATATACGGCATAACGTTTCTGCGCCACCACCCGCGCATCGAGTCGCTGCGGTCGCGAGAACTACAAGACTTTTTACATAAGGGAAATGGAATAAAATAGTTTAAAATATTATAAATTACATTACAATGCAATATTTATCCTTCAATGTCGATAAATATTATAAAATATCCTAGTATATCAACTTTTAAGTTATTAAAAATAAAAATATACAATATCTATCATACATTGGCTGGTGTGAATCTAGCTTCTGCTTGTCAAACAAGAAAGACAAGAGAGTGTGTCAACAAAACAAAATGGTGAGTGGTATTATTTTACTCATAGATTTATTTAGGATTTTAGTTCTAATAAAGGAAATAACAGTAAGTGAATCTTCTAAATATCATCACCAGATATAACTCGTTATAAATGTATTGCAAAAAATTGAAATAGTAAATATTTTTGGCCACTTCGTAGTAAAAATAAAACATTTTTCGAACTTCCATCTGATAATCAAAGTAAACAGTGGTTCATAATTTAAGGATTTCTTTCTAAATCCAAGATTCAAAGGTTTTGTAAAGATCATTTTGGTTGGTAATAATGCATTTACAGGTTCATTATGCAAAATACTTATTAAGATTTGTTTTACCTTCGCAAGAGAACTAGTAAACAAAAATAATTCTTTTTTATTTGTAAGTTATGGTACTGCATTTTATTTATTTTGTTTCAGACCTGTTCCTGTCTGGAGAATCTACTTTCTAACTCGTTTTTATTGAAATTTTTGCAGTTTTAGTGAAAAACTTTGAAATAATGTGCAATTTGATGTGATTGGCTTAACTTTCCTAAATATAATGTAAGTAGTAAACGTATGTTCATGTTTCATAAATTAATAATATAGATGTAGATTATGTCATGTTATTATGTGCAGTTTAATAAAAAAATTAAATTTGTGTTCATTTTTCATTTATCTAAATAATGTGTCTGAAAGTTGTTTATTAATTATAACCATTTCATTATAAAAAATTAAATTATATTAAATATAATTCAATTTTTTATAATGAAATAATTATAATAATAAACAATTTCTAGACAAATTGTAAAATTTACCTGCCCACTATCCAAACCAACCAATTTAAATATCCCGCCTTCAAAAATTAGTTCCACCACCTCTTCGGGGTGCGCTTCGATCAACGTGATGCCAACTGTTACTGCAGGGTTGACAACTCTCAATATATTATATTTCTCTATGGACTATCCTTTCAAGTTTCAATACATCACGATATTTGTGTCAAAACAAAATGCCAAATGGCAAAAGATAAATAAGAAGATTAAGAAGAATGACAATTTCAGCCTTCGGGAAACAAATCATAGATAACTACCATTGAATGGAAATGTCAATCGACACCACTGAACTATACAAAACAAGAGCTCAGTGATCGATGCAAATATAGTTCGATGGCGCCTCTAATAGGTATGCAACCAAGCATGCACTAATGTCTGATTAGTTGCATACATAACTGTAGCTTATGGTTGTGATACAGAATGTCCTGATGCAATTAAACTAGGTTATGCAATGATGTATTCTTTTCAAAATGTTGTTTAGAGAAATTGATTGCCACAGTCTTTTTTATCCTCCAAATGGAGTCATGAAAATCCACTTTTCAAAACAAAATAACAATATGCTCATAACTCGACTGATAGATAGAACATTATAGTCTTCACCAATCAATTCAAGGTGAAATTTAAGAAGCTCCTAGTTCATGTTTCCAAACAATTGAAGAGTTAGCGAAACAAGTTTATATTATATTTCAGTGGATTGTTAATCGATAATTCCAATTTATAAATAAGACTTACTAAGGTCGAAGACTATGACAATCATATGATAGTTGAGCCTGGAGGAGCTTCAATTGCTTATTGTACAACTGCATATAAATTCCATCTACTCTAAAGCACCGTACCTACCCAATTAAAATGATATTCCAATTATTGACCCAACTGTTTCGTCAACTTGCAAACAAAATCTAAAATAAAAAAATTCATAATTAGAATGAAGTTTACATTATAGAATAACAAAATAGCCAATTGGCTCTTCTTAACGCTTATAATATATAATAATAAATAAATATAGTTTGGTAGATCTTATTTCTTCCTTTGATGATATATCTATCTATCATGGCATCGAAATGAACAAGATACTAGGGATGATTAAACCATAAGAATTAACTGTTATATATTATATATTCTATTTTTTATGGATTGATGAAAAGTTAATCAACATATATTAACGTGTTTCAGCCTACCCAACTTTTTTTCTATCGCCTCTGGATCAAGCCCAATTCTCGAACTATATTAATTGATTTGTATCAATATCATCACGAAGTTTAATTCACAGAAAAATTCTCGCATGCCCAAAGTGAAACATAACAGACATTTCTTATAACAAGAGATAAATAAGAAGAATGCTTCGGGAAATATAATCATAGATTACTTTACCATTAAATGGATATGTCAATCGCCACCACTGAACTAAACAAAACAAGAGGTCAGTGGTCGATACAAATATAGTTCGATGACGCCTCTAATAGGTATACAACCAAGCATGCACTAGTGTGTTTAGTTGCATACATGATTGTGATACACAATGTCCCAATACAATTAAATTAGGTTATACAATAATGGATTCTTTGTAAAATGTCGTTTAGAGGAATTGATTGCCACAGTTTGTTTCAGCATGAAATAATTTTTTCTCTTCCTTATAATTTTTGAAAATCCACTCTTGCGAATGAAAAGAGCGAGTAGAAAGAGCGAGTAAGAAGAAGAGCGAAAAAGAAGATCGAGTAAGGAGAAAGAGTGAAAAGAAGAGCGAAAAGAAGAGCGAAAAAGAAGAGTGAGTAAGGAGAAAGAGTGAAAAGAGCGAGTAAGGAGAAAGAGTGAAAAGAGCGAGTAAGGAGAAAGAGTAAAAATAGCGAGTTGAAAGAGCAAGTTGAAAGAGCGAGTTGGAAGAGCGAGAAAAAGAAGAGCAAAAAAGGAAAGCGAGTAAGAAAAGCGAGAAAAAGAAGAGCGAGTAAGCAAAGCGGAAAAAAGAGCGAAAAAAGGAGAGCGAGTGAAAAGAACGAAAAAGAAGAGCGAGTAAAAAGAGCAAAAAAGTAGAGCGGAAAAATAAAGCGAAAAAGAAGAGCGAGTAAAAAGAGCGAAAAAGAAAAGCGAGTAAAAAAAGCAGAGCGGAAAAAAGAGCGAAAAAGAATAGCGAGTAAAAAGAGCGAAAAGAGGAGAGCGAAAAAGGAAGAGCGAAAAAGAAAAGCGAGTAAAAAGAGCGAAAAAGAAGGGCGAGTAAAAAAAGAGCGAGTAATAAGAGCGAAAAAGAAGATAGAGTAAAAAAAGCGAAAAAGAAGAGCAAGAAAAAAGAGCGAGTAAAAAGAACGAGAAAGAAGAGCGAAAAAGAAAAGCGAGTAAAAAGAGCAAAAAAGGAGAGCGAGTAAAAAGAGCGAAAACGAAAAGCGAAGAAGAGCCAGTAAAAAAAAAAGGACAAGAAAGAAGAGCGTAAAAAAAGAGAGTAAAAGAAGAGCGAGGAAAAGAAGAGTGGGCAAAAAAAGCGAATTTTCGACAAAAATACGACTATTATATTATCAACCTTTGTTCAAAATTTAAATGAGGGACAACGTTATATGGCCTCACATTAACAAAAAGAAGGTTGTATTTTTTTCGAAAATCCTTATTTTTAAATTATTTCGACCCTCGTATCGTTTGTCAGCGAATTTTGAATATGGAATACGGAAGACTATTATATTATCAACCTTTGTTCAAAATTTAAATGAGGGACAAAGTTATATGCCCTCACAGTAACAAAAAGAATGTTGTATTTTTTTTGAAAATCCTTATTTTTCAATTTTTTCGACCCTCGTATCGTTTGTCAGCAAATTTTGAATATGGAATACAAAACACTATTATATTATCAACCTTTGTTTAAAATTTAAATGATGGACAACTTGATATGGCCTCACAGTAACAAAAAGAATGTTGTATTTTTCTCGAAAATCCTTATTTTTCAATTTTTTCGACCCTCGTATCGTTTGTCAGCGAATTTTAAATATGGAATATGGAAGACTATTATATTATCAACCTTTGTTTAAAATTAAAATGATGGACAACTTGATATTTCCAGTGTATTTTAGTCCATAATTTCGACCAAGAAGAAGTTTTTGATATAAAATATGATCAAAATTCGTATGAAGGGGTTTTTTGGGTCGATACTGACATAGTCTGTTTTTGTACTAAATAATTTTTCCGCCTTTAAATGGAGTCATGAAATTTTCGAAAATCCACTTTCCAAAACTAAAGATGCTTATAACTCGACTAATAAGATAGATAGAACGTTCTAGTCTCCAAATATTCCACTTACTCCAGTATATTCTCAGTCCATAATTCTGAACAATAAGGAAGTTAGCAAACCCAATTTATATTATAGGTATTTCAGTGGATTGCCAATTGATAATTCCAATTTATGAATAATACTTACCAATGACTTTGATAATCAGAAGCCTGGAGGAGCTTCTTCATATGCTTATTGTACAACTGCATATAAATTCCATCTACTCCAAAGCACCGTACTGACCCAATTAAATTAATATTCCAATTATTGACCCAACTGTATCGTCAACTTGCAAACAAAATCTAAAATAAAAAAAATTCATAATTAGAACGAAGTTTACATTATAGAACAACAAAATAGCTAATTGGCTCTTCTGAACGCTTATAATTTTAATAATAAATAAATATAGTTTAGTAGATCTTATTTCTTCCTTTGATGCTATTGCATCAAAATTAACAATTTTCTAAGGATGTTTAAATGATGTGAATGATTACCAACTAGTATAGTAATATTATACGTTGTATTTTTTTATAGATTGATAAAAAAGTTATTAACATATGTATTAACGTTTTTTCTAACCTACCTATCTTTCATTCTACCGCCTCTGGATCAAGTTTAATTCCCGAACTATATTAATATTATTACGAAGTTTAATTCATAGATAGTTTAATTCACGGAAAAATTCTCACATGCACAAAAATTTACTGTTTTACTGTCAAAACTTCACCTCATTTGAAGTAAGATTTTTAATAAATGACCACAAATCACAACAGCGATAGATAAACTGACTAGAATCATAGACAAATTAACATTTTTATATCTCTATGACTAGAATACTATGATAAAATTGATACAAATATTTTTCGATGATTGCTCTAATAGGTATGCAACTAGGCATGCATTATTGTCTGTTCGGTTGCATATATGCTTGTGTAGATCACAAACCACATATAACCAGGTGTAGATAACAGAATGTGATTCCTCGTAGTAGGAGTTGAAACTATCAATTTGTTATAATAGGTATTTGAATTATTACTATTTCAAGACAAAAAGATAGAACAAAAAAACTTGTAGGTACTTTTTAGATTCAGTTAATATAAATTTTGGAAAGATTCAACAGTATTCACATGGAGACTATAGTATTCAAGACAATAATTTGAGAATTACGCATAAACCACAGTGCTGGAATGTAGGAATTTTGGGAACTTGGTAACTGTGTATTCATATTTACCATTAATAATTGCACTAGTTGTTGTGGGCTGCCTTCGACTCGATAATTATTGTTCTGATTTGATCCTCAATAAATGACATAATGTCTAATAACCTACAAAATAAGAAACATGTAATTTATCTTATATGCAATTTGGATTGAATACTGAAAGCTGTATGATAAAAAATTATCAAAGAAAAATGAAAAACTCACGTGTTTAAAAATAATTATTTTTCCCTTTAGGGTAGTCACACTACTCACTGTTCTGATATCAAGATTCGCAGCACTGGTATCGGCTACTTCAGCCGGATTGGCGAATATCAAAGGCGAAATTACATCTGGCTCACCAACGTGATGACAACTTGACATTTAGACATTTCAGACATCTGTCAAGATGACAGATTTATGTTTGGTCACAGTCCACAGAATAACCTTCACAGTGTGACAGTGGGTGACTCAGTGATGATAGACAAGATTAGAAACAAAACATAACTATTCGTTGAGGAGAGGAGTGGTTCTTTCCAATGACAATTGACACTTGACAGTTTGGCACACCTATGCAGTTATGATTCATATTTGAGAAACAATAAAGAGAATTTATTTTTCTTTTAGTCATAACTAAATAATTTTCTCGTGTGGTTAGTAGTGATTCATTGTATAATTAATTTTAGGTTTGTTTTATATACCACAAGCTCAACTACAAAAATGATGACTGATCGTTTTGGATTAAAATGGGATCCCAAAAATTTAGAAATTAGAACTATGTCTGTAGAAAAGACTCTGGAACCTTTAGTTTTGCAAGTTACAACTCTTGTAAATACAAAAGGACCAAGTAAAAAGAAGAAAGGGAAATCTAAACGTGCCAATGCATTGGTTAGTACAGTAGAAAAAGCAACTGAAAACTTTATTGAAAAGGGTGAACAGATTGCCTATGAAAATCCAGATATTACAGATGAAATGCTGGCAGCTGTCGATGAAGTTAAGAAAACTGGTATGTATTACGATTATTATCAATGGCATTAAGTGTTCATTAAATTATTGGTAGCATCTTGAAATAGAATTTAATTTAGAAGAAATAAATTCATCGATTTTATTTTGTCTTTTGTATAAGTACAAACTTCCAATGCTCTATTATAAACTAGCATTAACTGTGTAAATGTATATATCCCTAGACTAGGCATTACCATACAAGAACAGGCAACTAGGTGATGAATGTCACCCACCCTTTTTTGCATACTTCACTGTTGAGGCTTGGAATAAATATTTTATACAAACTTTTGGTAATACTTAATATGTTTAAACTACTCCAATTTGAGAAAAATATGTGTTCCTAGATTGATTTTATAATGCCTCTAAATAAACAAATACAACAATATCCATCCCATATATGAGCAAAATTATAGACCTAGAACCATAATATATCATGCATTTCATCAATATTCAACTAATTAATTAAAGATTCTATTACCTACTCATTATGCTAAGACTAGTCATTATTAAATTGAATAAACATTTTTAAGAAGAAATCACAAATATTGTTTATTTTTAAAACCTTTCAGGAACTGCAATGAGCATAGCTGCAAGAGAGTTTTCTGAGGATCCATGCTCATCTTTAAAAAGAGGAAATATGGTGCGTGCTGCTAGAAACTTACTATCTGCTGTAACTCGTCTTTTAATACTTGCTGATATGGTAGATGTTCACCTTTTGCTCAAATCTTTACATGTAGTTGAAGATGATCTAGAAAAACTAAAAAATGCTTCAAGCAATGGAGAACTTTTGGACAATATTAAAGCCTTTGGCCAAAATGCTAATGAACTTATGAATCAGGCAGCTAAACGACAACAAGAACTGAAAGACCCTCAGCTTCGTGATGATTTGGCAGCTGCTAGAGCTGTACTTAAAAAACATTCCACTATGCTATTGACAGCTTCTAAGGTTTATGTACGTCATCCTGAATTGGCAGCTGCTAAAGCTAATAGAGACTATGTATTAAAACAAGTATGTGAAGCTGTCAACACCATTAATGATGTAGCACAAGGTAGAACTCCTCAACCTGCTTCTGGTCCCTATGATGGACCTGGAGAATTGGCTGCTGCTTTGGATGATTTTGATGTAAGTGTGTATAACTCGTAATTTCTTAAGATTTTGGAGACAAAATTTATCTTATTGTCATTACATGTTTATCAAAATTATATTATTTTTATGAAGGATCATATGGTAATGGAACCCCTAGCTTACAATGAAGTCCACACAAGACCTTCTTTAGAAGAACGTTTGGAAAGTATTATAAGTGGAGCAGCACTGATGGCAGATTCTAGTTGTACTAGAGATGAGAGACGTGAGAGGATTGTTGCTGAATGTAATGCTGTGCGACAAGCTTTGCAAGACTTGCTTTCAGAATATATGACTAATGTAAGTATTTTTTATTAAATATAACTTCACGTTCAAAAGTTTGGTAGACTATTGAAAAAAAAATACTGAGAAAAAACAGGTGGAAACAGTGTTTTTAAAAAATGGTTTATGTAAGACCTTAATTGTTAATTACTGTATTCAACCATTTAAGGATTCCTGCAAGCTGAAACGAAGACTTCAATAAATTTAATACTAAAACAACAAACATAAAACCATATAATGTAGGTGTTCATGCAAGAAACTAATCAATTCGTATTAAGTTAAAATAAAACTAAAAATGATGGACAACTTGCAACAAAGAAATTAATTTCTTTCATGGCTTTGTTAAACAACATGTTTAAGACATTTTATAACCCACGACTTTATTTTTCAAATCTAAATCTGTTGTCCTTTAATATTTAACACTGCTCTTATTGGAAGTTTTGACAAATGGTTGAAAAACATGTCCAGATGCAGTGGTTTATTATTCTTCATCCATAGTTTATTATTTTAATTGTAAATTCAATTTCTTAATTAGAGGTTAGTTTATGTTCCATGAATCTAATTTTAGTTGCAACAGGTTCTAAATTACAGAACCTTTTAGCCACCTTCAAGGATATGTATATAAAAACTGCTCAACTTTTGAAAAATTAATTGTTTTAAGAACCTTGTAGTTTTAAAATATATTTTACTTTATATTTATACAGCAGTTGGAAGTTTTACGTGGAGTAACAAGGGTAAATATTACGTCTCCCATAACTGTTTTCAATGTAGCCCCTTTCTATCACATTTTGTCTGTTATTTTAACCAAATGTTTATTGATTTTTCTAAGCATGAAATCCTAATACTTCTAAATTTAAACAGTACCTTTTATTGTTGCAACAGCTTTTTATAACAGCCTAGATCTGAACAAATATCCTTTTCTGGAATGTTATGTTAGGTTTATGCTATATATTTCAAATTATTTAAAGTAGACAAATCAAAAAATATGCAGTGTACCACAGAACCACTCATACAGAACCGAATCCTTAAGAAACACTTTGTTACTAGAGTATTTCAATTTGACATTGATACCAGTACGGGTGCCTACATTTTGCATGTGAAAATTTCACTATTGCGACTTTTCTTTAATGTTACCTAACACTGCTTTATTTAGTTATATCATTGTATATAAAAACATTTTAAATTTCTTCTTCTTACATATATATTCTGTATATTTTTTGAAACTACTTGAATTGAAATTTGTTCTTTGTTTGAAGATGTTATCTTAAGTTGTCTTATTACATCATCCCAACAAAATAGCACTTGAAAATCCACCATAGATTGGCTTCAATTCAACAGTTATTATCCAAAATCTACATAAACTGTAATACAGAACCTGATTTTTTGCCATGAAAAGATATATTGTCATTCACAAATCCACATAAATGTTTTTTTGTCTTCCATTCATGCTTTACATTATAATTAACATATATATTTCTAGATGGGCAATAAAGACAAAAGTGAAAGTCTTAATAGAGCTATTGATAATATGGGAAGAAAGACTAGAGATTTGAGAAGGCAGCTAAGAAAAGCAGTTGTGGATCACGTATCCGATAGGTAAGCTATAAGTTTAACTGTAGGGTTATAAATTATGTAATTTCCAGTTATTTCATCCGACAATGTTATCCTTTTTTTAGCTTTTTGGAAACCAACGTACCTCTATTGGTTCTAATTAAAGCAGCTCAAAACGGCAACGAAAAAGAGGTAGAAGAATACGCAGTTGTGTTTACTGAACATTCCAATAAGTTAGTAGAAGTGGCTAACCTAGTTTGTAGCATGTCAAACAATGAAGACGGAGTTAAAATGGTTCGATATGCTGCTGCTCAGATTGATAACCTATGTCCTGAAGTTATAAACGCAGCTAGGATTTTAGCTGCCAGACCTCGCAGTAAAGTTGCTCAAGAAAACATGGAAGCATTTAAGCAATCTTGGGAGAATCAAGTTAGAATTTTAACTGAAGCTGTAGACGATATTACTACAATTGATGACTTTTTGGCTGTTTCGGAAAATCATATTCTAGAAGATGTTAACAAATGTGTTCTTGCATTACAAGAAGGTAAGTTTTTTGTGCAATATTTAAGGAATTTCTTGTAATAACTTGAATGTAATATTCCAGGTGATGCTGATACTCTGGATCGCACTGCAAGTGGTATAAAAGGAAGATCCAACAGAGTATGCAATGTAGTAACAGCTGAGATGGATAACTATGAACCTTGCATTTATACCAAACGTGTTCTTGAAGCTGTAAAAGTATTGAATGATCAAGTGATGCCGAAATTTACCCAAAGAGTGCAAGTTGCTGTTCAGGCATTGGGAAATAGTCCACCAAAAGATGTTGACGAAAACGATTTTATTGATGCTTCTAGACTTGTTTACGATGGCGTACGGGAAATAAGAAGAGCAGTATTGATGAACAGAGTAAGTATTGCAATAAATTGTGTGTGACACGAATAAAAACTGGCACATTATGGATACGTTTATAATTTTAAAATTGAATTCTTTACAGGCTGATGAAGATTTGGATCCAGAAGATGTAGAATTGGATGAGAATTATTTGATTGAAACAAGAAGTAAATGTAAGTATCCGTTTTAAAATTGAAGTTTTGATACTATAAAATGTCTTAATGTTATTTCTAGCGAGTGCTCATACAGGAGAACATGGAGTTGATGAATATCCAGATATCAGTGGAATTACAACTGCCAGGGTAAGAAAATCAAATGAAACTTGAAATTCTCTCTCACTTCCCTCATTACTTGTTTTTTAATTTGTTATTGTGTAAATGTGAGACTGAATAAATGCATTTATTTATAGGAAGCTATGGGTAAAATGCCTGAAGAAGACAAACAGAAGATTTTGCAACAAGTCGAATTCTTTAGGAGCGAAAAATTGAAGTTTGATCGTGAAGTTGCCAAATGGGACGATACTGGAAATGACATTATTGTACTTGCCAAACATATGTGTATGATTATGATGGAAATGACGGACTTTACAAGGTACTATTCCACAATTAAATCGTTCATTCACTTGTTTTATAACTAAAATAATTCTTGCAGGGGTCGAGGTCCTTTGAAAACAACGATGGATGTCATTAATGCTGCCAAAAAGATTTCAGAAGCTGGTACAAAATTGGACAAGCTAACCCGTCAAATAGCTGAACAGTGTCCTGAAAGTTCTACTAAAAAAGATTTGATTGCTTATTTACAACGTATTGCTTTGTATTGCCACCAAATGAATATCACATCCAAAGTCAAAGCTGACGTTCAAAATATCAGTGGAGAACTTATTGTTTCTGGAGTAAGTTAAATTGTATTGAATTTAAGCCATCAATTATTTTAATATTTTTTTATTTTAGTTGGACAGTGCTACGTCCTTGATCCAAGCCGCTAAAAATTTGATGAACGCCGTGGTTCTTACAGTGAAAGCTTCTTATGTTGCTTCTACAAAATATCCAAGGCAAGGGACCGTTGCTGTGAGTATATCTAACCATTGTATAAGTTTCTTATTATTATACCCCATTTAAAAACCAGGAGTAATTTGGATTTAATTTGGCAATTCTGTAGACCACTGATTGGTCAGATTCCGCCCAGTTTCACACAGCACTTTCTAGTATTGACATCAGCTGATAATTTCCATTTTTGATACCTCTAACATAAATATGTAAAACAATGTAAGATCATTTAGGACCGTCAAAAATCAAATACATCCATCTTGTATCTATAATAAACATCTAAACAATCTACTGAACAGACGAGAAATCGACTTATGGCTATGGGTGGCTGATTTCTTTATCAATCAAGGCATATTTAATAGATTTGGAACACACCCTTCAGTAACTAATCTGGTAACTTTTAGTGGTGTGAGTAAGGCTTTTCAAATAACTCCTCCTGGTTATTAAATAGACCTAATGAAGAAATTAATTTACTAACTGTGGAATTTTGTTTTCGCAGTCGCCGATTGTTGTTTGGAAGATGAAGGCTCCTGAAAAGAAACCTTTAGTAAGACCGGAAAAACCGGAGGAAGTTCGTGCCAAAGTACGCAAAGGTTCACAGAAGAAAGTTCAGAATCCGATTCATGCTCTTTCCGAATTCCAAAGCCCCACAGAGTCTGTGTAAAAAATATATTTGTTAAAAACATTGAACTAGTATGTTAAATTATTGTTTGCCTAATTATTATTATTATTCTGTGACTTTTGTATGTAACACTAAATATTCTTGTATTTATAAAAAGGCTGATAAGGGGTTGACTGATTACGTCAAACTTCCTGAAAGCAAAATCATTTTTTCACTAAGGGGTATAGAATGTAGTCAAGTTGATAAATTACGCAATAAACTGCGTAAACCCCCAATTTGGAGAAAAGTGGTGATCATGTGAGGTATTTAGTCTACTCCTAAGTGGGTTTCCTTTTAGTATTAAATATGTATACTTGTTATTTTGGGGGATACATATCAACAATATATAAATATTCCATATTATTTATGCAATTTAGGTTTGTAAGGGTTTTGAAGGGATAATTCCTATGATCAATTGAGCTGGACAAATGAAGAGTATGACACTAACGGATTACACAGGGGACGACAACAAACCATGTTTGATTCAATTTATTTTTCCTCGCACTTTTTTAACGCATTTATATTCAAATATTTTTGATTGTTTTTTTACAAATATCTTTGCTATCGAAACTGTTTTTAACAATTCTTGACTAGTATTGCACGTTTATATAATTGTGATATTAATACCGAAGCTTATAATATTTGTGGAAGGTTTATTTAACCCGCAATGACACGCGCCTTTTCTCTTAACGTCGTTACAAGCGTAATAACGTTGAAGAATGAATATCGGCATGCATGAAATAATATAATGTTTATATTTACATATAATATAAAAAATAAGTCCATGAACCAACCAACTTTTATTTATTCATCAAAATAAAATAAAAAATAATTCATAAATCGAAAGTTTTTAAAGATGCGAGTACATCTACTCAGATTCTTCCTCTTCTATTTCCCAACAGGATGTTTACAAAGTTTTTGTGTGTTTCCACAATTTGGTTTGCAACACTTTGTCTTAGTTTTTCGGTTTTTTTCTTTTGGCAGTAGGCACATTTATTAGTTGTTGGTTGCATTTCTAGAGGCTCTGCTACAACCCGAATCCCCAAATTATCCCTAATTTGCATTTTCAATAACACGGGCTCTTAAAAATGTTGCTGAAGGCATTGCGTGACGCTTCAGGTAATCGTATTAGTTTCGACAATTTTATTGCGGAAAAAATTTTTTTGTGAGCGATTCGCTCATAGCGCGTGTCATGACGGGTTAAATTCACAAATTTAGTGGACAATCCACAATCTCGAGACTAGTTACAGGCGAATCTATCAAGGATTAGTTACCGACAGTAACTGTAGTTAATTATTTTATTATATCAAATTATTTTTTTAATTTTTATATTTTTAATTATTGTATATCTTTCTTAATTAAATAATACAGGGTTTCTCTTTTTTTTTCACTTATCAATATAGTTACAGGTTGCATACCTTTAATATAAAGAAAAGTCATATATAATACACAGGGTGTCTAGCATTCCAAGATTTTCAATTTTTATATATTTGTTACATATTTTGGAACGAGTTACTTCATGGCGGCAATTATTAGTGATCCTAAAAGGTGCGTGTTTATGTAGTTTGAACGATTTAGTCGAAAATTGCTTATTCTGAATTGCCTTTTATAAATAAAGTGGTGCCAAAATGTGTCAAAATTGAAATATTCTTTTTTTTCAAGACTAGTAAACCCCAATATTCATGTCGTTTCTAGCTAGGTTGATTTTTATAGTTGGAAGCTTTATTTCCGTTCATGTATTTCATTACTTACTCTTGATACTGAATAAAGCATTTTAATATACATGTTTAGGTTTATTTTATAAAAAATCCAAAAATCCTTAACCCACCTATCAGCGCCGGCATTTAGCATTCGAAGACAGGAATGGAAAGTTTCACACAAACCCTGAAATCGCAAAAATTTTTGATTCAATTGGAGTGGGTAGGAAAAAAACCACCATACAATTTTTTAGTTTGTTAGAGATATTTAGTGGAACACATTCGCACAGGAGAATCAAAAATCTAACAGAAGGTATTTCTTAAGATTTAGATTCTTCTGTGCAGAATAATTCAAAATGGTCGATTGGACCCTCTATATATATCCGCCAACAAACCTAATTTATTCTTTTTTAATTTGGGTAGCAGCTTGTTTTGCTTGATGGGCCTGTAATACAGCAACTGCTTCTTCCACTTTGTTCTTCAGCGACTCTTGGTGTTCCAACATATGCAGCAATTCCGTATTATCGATTTCCAACAACATACCAGTTATTTTACCTGCAAAGAAGCAATAGATAAAATACAAATATAGATTATTTTGAAAAAAATTGATCTAGTTATTTTATTTACCTGCCAAATCGGGGTACATGCGCTGTATAAGTGGGAACAATCTTTCTCCCAACATCTGTTTTTGTTCCTGTGGTGGAGCAGCTGCCAACATAGTAGTAGTAAGTGGTTCTTGGCCTTGGATGTGTACAGCTTGTTGAAGAGGCGCGGCTGCTCCTTGAATGCCCATAGCTTGAGGTGGATTTCTCATGTTTGCAGTATACTTAAAGTTTGCCGTGCGATTGCCGGCAGCTACAATACCTAAATTTATGAAGTTATTTTAGTTCACACTCAATTCAAGATTTTCAATGGGAATTTATAGGTAATGTTGAAAGATGCTAAATGACTTAATTTTTATACTTATAATAACGAAATGGAAAACACAAATCATCATATTTATAGGAAAGTATAATATCAAAATCATATAAAATACCAAAAAACCCAACCTAACAAGCCTATCCCCACAATTACCTTGCCCAGCAAGAGGACGGCCTTGCATACTTGGTGGTTGTTGTCCTGTGATTGGTCTAGGAACACTGATGTTGCTACGCATACCTGTGGACTGATTTGGTGGACGAGCAGCAGCTCTGTATGAGTTGGGCATGCCAGAATAAGCAGCAGCACCTCCTTGAGCACCTGGTCTTACGGGTGTTTGAGCTGGCCATCTCGGGCTAGTACGGATTTGAGTCATTTGCGCAGGTCCGTAGAAGCGCTGAGTAGCTGGAATGGTGGGAACAAAGTAGCCGCTGGATGCTCCTGGTTGAATGAATTGACCCATCTGGTGCATGCGCATGTTTGCCATACGCTGCATATATTGAGAAGTTAAATGGGCTTTACGATCTTCTTTGCGCTGAGCTAAGGCAACGTACAAAGGCTTAGTACCGACGATTCTACCGTTCATTTCAGTCACTGCTTTGGTAGCTTCCTCTGGAGATGAGAAGCATACGAAACCAAAACCTTTGCTTCTACCTTCTTCCAACATTACTTTAGCAGAAGTTATGGTACCAAACGGAGCAAATTCTTTACGAAGACGTTCATCGTCGATAGTATCATCCAAGTTTTTCACGTAGAGATTTACACCCTGGTAGCGGTTAAGTCTCTCCATTTTCAAGGCTTCGAAGCGACGTTTCAATTCTTGTTGACGCTCGGCCTTCTTCTGAGCTCTTCCCACATATAAAGGCTTACCTTCCAACAATTCCTTACCTGAAAGTAAAAATAAATTGCAGTAAAGAATGAATGTATACACAACACACGTAAATTACCAAATAATTTTTGACAGTTGAGATAAATTTTAGGTTAGGTTAGCAGTTTATACTGACAGTACTTACCATTTAAAGCTTCCACTGCAATTTCAGCTGCTTCTGGATTTTCAAATGCAACAAAACCAAATCCTTTAGATTTGCCATCATCTTTACTCATTATTTTATAGCTTGTTATTTTACCATATTTCTCAAACATAGTTCGCAATTGTTCATCAGATAAATCTTCTCCAAAGTTCTTGACATATACATTTGTGAATAATTTTGCTTTTTCTCCAAGTTCCTTTTCTCTTTCTTTGCGTGGAATGAATCGGCCTACGTAAACTTTCTTACCGTTCAACAACATACCATTTACTTTTTCAATTGACTTATTTGCAGCTTCTTCAGTTTCAAAGTGAACGAATCCATAGCCTTTGCTTGTACCATTTTCATCTTGGGCCACTTTACAGCTGAGGATGTTTCCAAATGCAGAAAAAGTATCGTACATGGCTTTGTTGTCAATGGAACGATCCAGATTCTTAATAAAAACGTTTCCAACACCAGATTTTCGCAGGGAAGGGTCTCTTTGAGACCACATAATGCGAATAGGTCTACCTTTTATCAAATCAAAATTCATAGTATCCAAAGCGCGCTCGGCTGGAAGAAAAAATTTGTCATTACAAGCTAAATAGGTATTCTAGTCATGAATTTTGCCAACAATTTTCAATTGATGTAAACGATCAATAACATTAATATATATTTGTTTAGAATGGGCATACCTATTTCATTTCATTGTATTTAAATGTTTTAGATTCAATTAGAGTTCTTTGCTTGTACCAACAGCTTTGCTTCATCTTTGTATTCTTTAGTTTCAATTAGGTTTCAACAGAAAGTGTTTAGTGCCGGTTTCATGATATACAAAATATAGTTCTTTTCACGATCTAAGAAACTGACTTGACTTGCAATGAAACCATAAAACTTTTTGCATTTACTGTGTAGAGCCACACTATATGTGATGAAAAAGAAAAACTACCAAGTAAATCAATTTCTACAATATATCAGTTTATTTTTTTATATTTCCCTTTAAAATGTGTGAAGTTGTTTGGGAATTAAATAAACAAAAACATTTGCAGTAAAACTATATTTCAACAGTATATAATACTTGCATTTAAGAACAAAATAAAACACCATATATTACTCCAAATCATTTTCATTATCACTACTATCTTCCAAATTATTAAAAATTCTTCTCATGACATATCAATATAGCAGAAGCTGCTACCTCTGCAATTTTATAGCAATTGTGTTAGAAATTGTATCATATTTCAACTTTTAACAATTGCTTAAAATTATAATTCTCATGAAAATATATGTCATGTCAGGCAAATTCTTATATATCCCTTTGTCTGCTGGTGGAACTTGGCATTTAATTCAACTAGCAACTTTGGTAGGATGTATTATTTATCACAATGCTGCTCTTTGGTAGTATAATCAGTAATAAGTTGTTGTGAAGCCAGTCCTCAAACACTTCAGTCATTTTATAGCAGTGGTAATCTAAGCTGGAATCCAAAGTGTTTTTGGCTGCCAAAAATAAACAGTTTTACCCAGCCGTCTTTACCTTTATTTGACAGAGCTCTAGTGTATTTTTTTTAATTTATCAGTCCATCCTTTAATTGATGTGTCATGGTGTCATACCACCTGCAAATAATACATTGCAATAAAATAGAGTATTTATAATAAGAATGACCCAAAAGTTTAATAGAGTTTTCATTATTATTGGCCAACAAAATAAATACAGTGCTAATACTTTTATGGCTTTATTGCACGTCATTATCCCATGTCAGGTCAGTTTCTTAGATGGTGAAAAGAACATACCAATTCCTCTATTAGAATTGAATACATGATGGTGACTTTACTTTCTTATTTGTTGTTTGAATTGTGACCTAAATATTTTCTTTGTAATTTTATCAATCCAGCAGCTTTTAAAATACTGTCTGAAATTTAAAATTTTACGCAACACACTGGAAAGAATAGGAAGACTACTAAATTGACACCTGCAGATATACTAAAATCCCTTCACAAAAAAACATGTCAAGGAGATCTTTTAATACAAAGTTTTTATTCCAACTAAATATTTATTGATCATCATATTAGTGCCAGTGACCTGCAAGCCAATATTATAATCTAGTTTTCAACATTGACCCAGAAAAAGTAAATTAAAATTGAGAAAACTGAAAATTAATGTAGAAGGGAAATGTTTACAAAGGACTTTTCGATGAATAGAATTGTTACTTGATCTAACAAAATACTGTCCATGTCAAGCACTAGAAACTCAAACAAGAAAACAAAATTGAATAATTTTATAAATTACATATAGTCAACAAACAGTTTTGAATGTGTAAACAATAAATAATGTTACAAATAATATTCGAACCTTAAACTTGATATTGACAAATTTACGATAAGGCCCAAAATAAATAATAGCATATCAATACTGGAGAAGAGTACCAGAAATACTATAAATACAAGCAATAAATTCAAATTATAGTTAGGTCTGTTATTTATTTTACAAACCTTACACATTGTATGTCAATAATTGAAACATCACTTTGGTACTAACAAAAACGGGTGTTTTTTCTCATGCACTGTAAATTTGAAATACAGAATACAAATCAATTTTCAGATACAGTAAACATTATATTCCATATGGTAGTTCAAATAAAACAAGGATTAATTTACTTACCATCAGCAGGTTGCTGGAAGTTCACATAAGCGTAGCCCAAAGATCTACGAGTAATCAAATCTCTGCAAACACGAATCGAGAGAACAGGGCCAGCTGTTGAAAATTTTTCAAAAAGCATGGCTTCAGTAATATCAGAGTGTAAATCCCCGACGTACAAAGACGCCATGGGGTAATTTGGGGCGCCTGGATTCATTACGTTTGTTATTTTACTTTTTTACACTATTTTGCGATTTTTTTTGTATTTTTTTATAGTTTTTCTTATATTTTTTTTGTTTTTTTAAGTTAATTATTTCACAATTTTAGTGGGTTGTGATATGACCACAACACCACTCACGCACTAATTTATAACAAAATGGAGCGAATGAGCTCATTACTTCAACGTTTATATACTAAGAGGAAGTGACGTCTTGACGTCGACGTCAAACGTCACCTACAACATACGCACGTTACAATACCCTAGATTCAAATATAATTCGTAAGCAACATTCATAAAACTCGAGCGAGGCTTGTTAATTGTTTAACGTATTTGGACAAATTGTAGTCGTCTATGATCCGAATCAGACTTTACATAGCTTGCTTTTTGCCTAAAATCACGATTTTTATAAAAAAAGGATGTTTGGAAACTTGGACGAGGAAAACTGAAATCTTGAATTTTCATTATATTCAGTAACTGGTGAAATACTTCCCATCTTTTCAAATACTTTGAAGCACCAATTTATTATGAGTATTAAACATTAGACTTTAGTCTGCAATAAATATTTTTTGTTGTATCAAAACCTGTGAAACAGACCAAATAAATTCAATGTTTTGCTGTATCAGTCATTTTACAGACCCCATTTTATTGTTAATACCAACAATAGAGGATACACAAAGAAAATGTCAATTTTTCAGATGAATGTATTTGTATTAAATTTTATACAAATTTCTGTTATTAAAATTAAAAGTACTTTCGATAAAATCGGTCGTCTATCAGTCTAATACAATTGACAATATCACATCTGAATTGTATTCATTGATATACTTACTCGACTTAAATTTCATCAACCCGTTCAAGTAATGAATGTTCATTCTCTTTTCAACATACGTTCTAATGACTATCTTACAGTTTTTCGTCGATCTAGGAATTTGCGAATTGGGAGTGGATAAGTAGCTTTATTTCAGTTTTGCCAAGAAAAAATTTATACTTTTTATCTTTTATTTATTTACTGTAAGGAAAAATATTCGTTTATTAAACTTTGTTATTTGTAAAGGCTATAAATCCGCCAATGAACAAGTTTATTCCTTTTTAATTTGAGTAGCAGTTTGTTTGGCTTGATGGGCTTGCAGTACAGCAACTGCTTCTTCCACTTTGTTCTTCAACGACTCTTGGTGTTCCAACATATGCAGCAATTCCGTATTATCGATTTCCAGCAACATACCAGTTATTTTACCTGCAACAATAAAGAACTTTGTGAATAATTATTCATAAACACTTATAGGTAATTAATATTTGAAGACCAAATGCTTTCAAATAGAATTTTAGATATGAGAATTATGATGACGTGTAATTACATTAACTATGGATGGTTCTATCGATTGTGACCAGGAAACTTACCAGCCAATTCAGCATACATGCGCTGGATAAGTGGGAACAATCTTTCTCCCAACATTTGTTTTTGTTCCTGTGGTGGAGCAGCTGCTAACATAGTAGTAGTAAGTGGTTCTTGACCTTGGATATGTACAGCTTGTTGTACGGGAGCCGCTGCTCCTTGAAGACCCATAGCTTGTGGTGGATTTCTCATACTGGAAGTATACTTGAAGTTTGCTGTGCGGTTGCCAGCTGTGGTCACGACACCTATTGTTATAAATTTATTTTTACAGTTTTCAACATTTAATTATCCTCTACTACACCATTATTTTTGGTACAGTTCCACCTTATAGATACATTTCATTTTATAAGAAAAACAATGAGAAAACTTTAGTTTGCCAAGAAAACATTCCAATATGAATGAATCTTTCAATAAAATTTTTAAAGTCAATGAGATATTTCACATATTTTTGAAATCAATTATTGAAATGAGTCTATAATTGTAGCTAATACCAAAGATTGAGTATTTCAGAAGCATAAATATATAAATGAAGAAAATTGATTTTCAAAAGTTTCAGAAAAATGAATAGAAGATGCATCAAATTAATTTCAAGGTGGACGATCCAACTGACTAGTGGAGTATGAAACATTTACTGTAGAAGGAAAGGAAGTGACCAAAATGAATTTAATTACTAAAAAATTATATAAAATTATATATTATATAAAATTATATGAATTATTGCAATATTTTCCAAATAACCATAAACTTAACATGAAAAAAGCTGTATGGGAAGTAGTATAAGCGGTTTTAAGTGCACAAGAGGCTTTTGACAATTAGAAGCTACCAAACACAACAGCTAAACACCAAATGGAAAATGAAAAGGTTTATGTATATTCTCGCCTAACTAATTTAAACCCAGTTTTTCTAAACTGTATTGCACAAACGGAATACCAATAAGCACATGGTTTTTAGATGTATTAACATAATGTATAGATTGTAGATTCCTGCAATTGAGTTTAAAAAAACGATTTCAACTGGAATAACCAAGCAAAAGCTACTAAATGAAAATTTAGGGTTAGATTTTTGCTTATCATCAATCCAAAAATGAATAAAACAAAATCAAATTATCAATGTAATTATTGATTAACATTACTTTCATTATTTGAAAAAAAAAAGGTTTCAAGTCAGAAATTTTATTCAGCAAATATCTACCCTGATTAGTGTCAGGTTGGTTTGTTGGTTAATCCACTAAATCTTTAAAATTCAGAACTAAACAAAAATAATTCGATATTTGGTAGAGTTTGACTTCCTTCGTATTTATTACTGCCAAAAAGTAAGTGAAGCAATGAACTTGAGAATATTTAAAATATTTACAGAATAATGATAAACTCAAACAAATTACCAACAAACCAAACATGAACACTATATCCCTACCGTTACCTTGCCCAGCAAGTTGACGGCCTTGCATACTTGGTGGTTGTTGTCCTGTGATTGGTCTAGCTACACTGATGTTGCCTCGCATGCTTGCAGATTGATTTGGTGGACGAGCAGCAGCTCTGTATGTGTTGGGCATGCCAGTGTAAGGTGCAGCTCCTCCTTGAGCGCCTGGTCTTATGGGCGTTTGAGCTGGCCATCTTGGGCTAGTACGGATTTGAGCCATTTGTGCAGGCCCGTAGAAGCGCTGAGTAGCTGGAATGGTGGGAACAAAGTAGCCGCTGGATGCTCCTGGTTGAATGAATTGACCCATCTGGTGCATGCGCATGTTTGCCATACGCTGCATATATTGAGAAGTTAAATGGGCTTTACGATCTTCTTTGCGCTGAGCTAAGGCAACGTACAAAGGCTTAGTACCGACGATTCTACCGTTCATTTCAGTCACTGCTTTGGTAGCTTCCTCTGGAGATGAGAAGCATACGAAACCAAAACCTTTGCTTCTACCTTCTTCTAGCATTACTTTAGCAGAAGTTATGGTACCAAACGGAGCAAATTCTTTACGAAGACGTTCATCGTCTATAGTATCATCCAAGTTTTTCACATAGAGATTTACACCCTGGTAGCGGTTAAGTCTCTCCATTTTCAAGGCTTCGAAGCGACGTTTCAATTCTTGTTGACGCTCGGCCTTCTTTTGAGCTCTTCCCACATATAAAGGCTTACCTTCCAACAATTCCTTACCTGAAAGTAAAAATAAATTGTTGTACAGAATTGGTAACTTAAGAAGTTGTATTGATTAATTGATTACTGGAGCTGCCATGGAGATGTTACTACACTTCACACCTTTTTACCTAGTGACAGAGATCAGCTCGAAGATCATAATGATCAGAAAAGAAATAAAAAATGTACAGATACTGATGTTGACTCATATTTAAAAGTTTATATTCAATACTCAGAAACGCCCCTATTTATTAACAATTTAAATGAAAATTGAATCAAGTAAAATCACTTACCATTTAGAGCTTCAACTGCAGTTTCAGCTGCTTCCGGATTTTCAAATGCAACAAAACCAAATCCTTTAGATTTGCCATCATCTTTACTCATTATTTTATAACTTGTTATTTTACCATATTTTTCAAACATTATTCGCAATTGTTCTTCAGATAAATCTTCTCCAAAGTTCTTGACATATACATTTGTGAACAATTTTGCTTTTTCTCCAAGTTCCTTTTCTCTTTCTTTGCGTGGAATGAATCGGCCTACGTAAACTTTCTTACCGTTCAACAACATACCATTTACTTTTTCAATTGACTTATTTGCAGCTTCTTCAGTTTCAAAGTGAACGAATCCATAGCCTTTGCTTGTACCATTTTCGTCTTGGGCCACTTTACAGCTGAGGATGTTTCCAAAGGCAGAAAAAGTATCGTACATGGCTTTGTTGTCAATGGAACGATCCAGATTCTTAATAAAAACGTTTCCAACACCAGATTTTCGCAGGGAAGGGTCTCTTTGAGACCACATAATACGAATAGGTCTACCTTTTATCAAATCAAAATTCATAGTATCTAGGGCACGCTCAGCTGAAATAAAATTATTTGATCAATTACTTATTTTTATTGCAAATTGTTGAAACTAATGAAAAGCAGTGCCAGTTTAGTACGCAACTTATCCACCCTTTGCAATCTACCTAATGTTTTTTCTTGAAAATCTGCCTGGATTGGGTCACATTCATACTGCTTATTCAGACAAGTCTAGGCTTGGTTTGCATATTCATTTTCTAAGTCAACTACATTGAATCCCAATTCATTCAAAATATTAAACGATCTTACTGATTATGGTAAGATTAATATTATAAAGATGACAGCTGTGCATATAAACCATTTCCAGTATCACTTAGAAAGTTATTAATAAAATTCCCAATGCAAATTATCTTCCATCACATTCCTCTTTACAATTAAAGCTGCCTAAGTTGTTAATATATAAATTATTTTGGAACAAGTATTTGGCTGTTTTTGAAGTAAACGAGACTTGAAAGAATGTCAATAAATGGTACACAGACCACTGAAAAGCAATAGAAGGAACTAGGATAGGAGTGTATGACATTGACCTTGGTATTCTTATGCAACTTTCTAAAAGAATTTCACCTTGTGCATGAATTGGTTAATTTCACAACATAATTATTCACAAAACTTGAATAATTAGAAGGTCAATAAGTAATATACTCAAATTGGTTGTAATACAATATTCAGAGACTGTTTAAATAAGAGGTAAAATCTCATTTATTTTACTTTCAAATTTGCCATTTGAAATTTGACCTGAATATGCAGGTTACTGAGCAAGACGGTGCACTACTTTATACTGACTAGCTTCTTAAAATCTCAAATGATTTACCAATAATGTATGGGTTTCTATACATGATTGGTAAAATTTAAGTGGTGATAGTTGTCCTCTCTTGGGACAGTACAATAACTACCTTCTGGAAGGATGTCAGGTGTTTATCCTAATCCCAGTTTTCACCTTATATGGTACTAGATACAATTCAATAATGGTTCCTAAATGTCAGCTAGGACAATTCTTACATGAATAACATCCACCTTCAGAGACAAAAGGAAATAAGAATTTGATCATATTATATCATCAATGTTTTTGAAAAATTATGGAATCCGGGCCATCCACTTGTAATTTCATCAACTGAATTTACAATTCATGTTCTACCTATTAAGAAGTCAAAAATGCGAGTTGAGAGACTGAGACATTAATGAGAAAACATCTGTTTTGTTCAAGTACCTACCAATATAGTAAATCTCATCATACACATCAAGAAACAAAAGAAAAAAATTTGATAACAAAATTAGTTCTTATGATTTGGTGAAAACGTCAAGTATCTTCAACTATGAGTAACGCAATATGTACCAGTAATTTTTATTACTGTAACAATTCATTTTGGAACTTGAAGAAGCAGTTTTTGATTCGTTCATACTTAGTATGCTAACTACAACAAACCAAACATTCGTGAAATATTTCTAGGATTTCTTAAAAAAAATTTTTTGTACCATGTAATAAAAAAAATTTAGAAATCAGTCACTTTTCGATAGCGTACAAATAATATTCCATATGGTACTACAAAATACAACTAGAGATCTAGCGTTAATTTACTTATTTACTTACCATCAGCAGGTTGCTGAAAGTTCACATAAGCGTAGCCCAAAGATCTACGAGTAATCAAATCTCTGCAAACGCGAATAGAGAGAACAGGGCCAGCTGTTGAAAATTTTTCAAAAAGCATGGCCTCAGTAATATCAGAGTGTAAATCTCCAACGTACAAAGACGCCATGGGGTAATTTGGGGCGCCTGGATTCATGATGATTGTTTTTACTTTTTTACACTATTTTGCGATTTTTTTGGTTTTTTTTAATAGGTTTTTCTTATATTTTTTTGTTTTTTAAAGTTAATTATTTCACAATTTTAGTGGGTTGTGAAATAACCACAACACCACTCACGCTCACACACCAATATATAACAAAATGGAGCGATGGAAATCATTTTTTCAACATTTATATACTGACGGGAAGTGACGTCTAGTTTGAGTCACAGGTCACAGCACACAGAACTGACAGCAATGCGCTGTTCTGAGCTCACATATTCCATAGACAACTTTCAAACTTACAAATTTTTAGATAAATTATTTACACTGTATTTAAATATGAACGTTGTTTGTAAATATACCACCGTCTATTATCTTTATATTTGTTACTTTATATTTGTCGCACAATGACGTATTGTATTGATGTTTCCATTAGTTTCTGGGGTCTGGGTTACTGAATTGGCATCCGTTGCACAAATCCACTTAAATGCAATACCTATGTGCAATACTTTTCAGTGCCCGATAGTGCAGTGCGTTGCTGTAGTTGAAAAGTTATAGTTTGTAGCCAGCAGCTCGCTAAAAACAGCCTAAAACTAAATAAATTTTGAGAAAAGATCAGTTGCTCATGCTCAGTCTCCTTCCTCTTTTTATTATTCAATTTTGGATCTGGCTACAAACTGGCAGAACTGGCTACCCACGCTTAGACAGCCATCTTTTCTTAATTATTTTGAGATAAATGTGTATACCTATATAAATACAGAGTTGATATATACAGTTAAACTGGTTGTTATTAAAAGTTAATCAATCAATTGTATTACCGTAGATATGTCAGAGAACGAAAGTAAAAAGTTATCTGATCTACGAGTAATAGATTTGAGAGTGGAATTGGAAAAAAGGAGTCTGGACAAAAATGGCTCCAAGCAAGTTCTGGTGGAAAGGTTGTCAAAGGTTAGTGTATTACACGTAAATTCTATAATTTGATAAAAACTATGAGTATTGCGTGACTAAATGTAGGAACAGGTTGAAATTATTGGTGATCAACCTTTTCTATGTATTCATGCAAGACAAAATTAAAACTAAGAAGATAAAACCATGTTATTTTTTAATTTAAATCTTAATTTCTCAATTTCTTGCATAGACATCTACGTATAATATCGATGTTCACGCTAGTTTAAATTAAATCTTAGTCTTAATTTTTTCTTGCATGAATCCACCTTAAGTGTATAACTCGAACCGCCCACGGTCAAAGACAATATTTATAAATTAGGAGCCAGTTTTTTCAGAAAACTGTTTGAAATGACAATGCATTCAATTATGCTTCAGTTAGCACACAAAACATAATTTCTTATTTTGTATCAAATTATATTAATTGAAAACTAGTAAACAATATAATAATAACCAAAATTAAAGGAAAATCATTACATATTTAGCAAGTTGTATGTATCCTAATTTTTTACAATTTACCAATGATATGTACAATAATTGTAGTTGAAATATATAATGAACAAATGTTTTCTTAAGATGTGGGTACTATTTTCAAAGAATGACACTAAATTATTTTCAGGCTATCATTGATGAAGGTTTTGATCCAGAAACGTATGTGTTTGATGATTCAGAGAAGAAAAAGGAATCAGTTCGTAAGTTGTATTCATTGTTTGCCAGTAGATTAACATAATGATGAAAATGAAACCCTGTAATTAGTTTGTATTATTCTTTAAAATTTAATTATTCTTGATAACATAGCTGGAATGCCACTTGAGAGTAGATTAAAGATAAAAAAGATTAGGCTTTAATTTTCCTGTATGTAATGAAACTAATGTTAATATACATTAAGGAACATACAGAAGATATTCACATTTTACATAATTTCATATTACTACCTCTGAATCCTCACCATCCACCCTATTCTTTAATGCCTAATAGCAGTGTATTATATACATGTATACATGTACATTTTAAAATTAGGTGTGTCAACTGAATGTGATGCAAAATCTGAAGGAGTTGAAAAAAAATCAGAAGCTTTGGTGAAGAATGACAGTGATGCTAAAACATCTGCCGAAAAAACAGACCAAGAACATGATGGGCATGAATCACCAATCCGCCTTACTTTAGAGGATGATGAAGCTTTAAATGATGTAGAGGTAATGCAAACTATTGAAAATTTTGTCTCAAATGTTGAATGTAGATGTCAAATAATAGTTTCAAATCTCTGTAAGGCATTAATATTGTAACTTATATTCAAAATCTATTTATAACTAATCTAGTCATATATGCTTGTACTGAAATGAAAGTTTTTTTTAGAATGAAACTTCTGAGAAACCCAAGGAAACTGCAGGAATAGATGAAGGTAAGTGAATTGTTTTAATGTAATTTTATGTAGATATTGCGGAAATGGTTGAAAACTAATTGCATATATATATATACACACATAGAAAACTATTGGAGCAGTTTTAATCTGAAGAAACTCCATTCAGAAACACCTTTGAAGAATGTGGAAGGACAACTTTGGAAGAAGCTATTTTTTGTCTGAAAGAAAAAGGAAATATTGGATACAAGTGTAACATCTCTAAGGAACAATACATGCTGGCCCAAGAAAACTTGAAGAAATATATTTGTATATGCAATTAGTTTTTTATGTATATATACTATACATACCACAATTGTGCTGTATCGAAATGTGCAAAATGCATAAAAAAATTGTGTAAAAATATAAAAGTGCAGTGATCTCGAGGATATCTTAATCATTTAATTATTATTTTTCATGTACAAATGAATCCAATTGTCAAGGTGTACTACAGCTAGATATCGAATTGGTTGAATATTTACAAGTTTATAATTAAATATGACATCGATTTCATTTCTTCCTATAGATAAGAAGAATGATGACAATAGTACGCAGCCTACTGAACAAGGAGAGGAAATTGCTGTAGCCAATGGAGATACAAAAGATGGGAACAAAAGCGGATCGACGGACAATAGGTTGGTTTTTCGACACTTCAAAAGATCTCATCAAATGCTGCCTATTAATTTACGAATAGATACATTCGTAATGATCAAAACAGTTGAACTTTCCAAAAATATCAAAGCAACCAAGATTTCTGTGCCTTACATCGCTTCTCCCCCGCTTTCCAGTAGAGGATATAGGAAATGGACAAAGAAAATCGATGCAGTTCTGCAGTTGTACATCAATTGGCTTCATACAAGAGAGGACTGAAGAAAAAAAGTTGAGGACAACAAGAATTTGATTCAGTAAATTGAATGAAATCATTTACTGTGAATATTTAGGAAGTTTAAAACTAGTAATACAATGAAACCTTAAAGATGAATTTTAAAAGGCAGCATCATGATGAATCTTTAATACCTAATTAAAATGAATCCAAGAACATAATCAAATTTCTTGGTAAGGCAACAAAGGTAAAAAATACGAAGTTCTTCATGGAAAACTCATGGAAGGTTGTTTTAAAAATATTACTGATTTTTAAGTTTATAATTAGACATTTTTATTATTTGGATGGATGTAAGTATGATTAGAGCATTGTACAATGAAACTTCATGTTATTTAATGCGAAACTCTTTGGGAGTTGAATCGCACTGCAACTGAACAAAAAAAATTGATTTCATATTTTTTCACACAAACTAAATTCAATTTTTTATGTTATATAAAAAAAAGGTGCTGACTGGAAGGAAGTTTTAATACATTTTCAATAACGACGTTTCACTTCCTGTATAAGTTTGGGTTGATGAAAGCATTTACAATGCATATAATGCTCTATTTTATTGAGATATGGCACTGTTGAATTATTATTTATGATTTGGGATAGTTAGAGACACATTGTATTTTTTTTTAATCCATTATTTGAAATAATGAACCACTGCATTTAGTGCAACAAGCATCTAATGATGGCTATTAAGATACCAGTATGGATTTTACTACCCTGACATGAGGTATCTCAATAGTAAGTTATTAGTTATTTTTAAATATTTTACCGTCGGAAAATTAAAGAGTATGATCTCGCCTAAAATACGGTACCATGTGTTTTGGTAATTGTTGATTTCTAACTGAGAAGATTCGAGAAAGAAGAACGCAAATACCATTTTGTATGTGAAGGTTGACAATGATTGGAAACATTTTGGACATTTGATGATTTTGTTAATATTAAAAATGCACAAAGTGTACAACATGAAGTAAATACTACAGCTATTCATAAGGAGTGTGAAATGAGTGAAAAGATGAATAAAACCATACAATATTGTAATAATGATGTTCAAATAGTCGATCCTAAACATATGTGCCAGTGTTTCCGCATCAATTTGTCAGCTATCACTTTGATACTGTATTTTTTGAGAACGGTGTACAATATTGTCTCTAATTATCTCTAATTTATCATAATTTTTTATCAAGGTCATTTTAAAATATTGAAATTTTACATTTCTAGCAAAGCTTCAGAAAAATTGCAGAAGAAAGTTGGAATTAAATCTAATCCAAATGTTGTTTGGATAAGTAACGTAGCTCAAAATACTAGAGCGAGTGAACTAAAATCTGCTTTATCAGCATGTGGAAAAGTGACTGGAGCAAAAGTCGTTGTAAATGCAAGATTCCCTGGTTCCTGTTGCTTTGGTTATGTCACCATGAGTTCCGTTGAAGACGTGGAGAATGTTATCACCAAGCTGAATAACACTGAACTGAAGGGCCAGATAATAAAGATTGAGAAGGTAATTTAAAAAATGGTATTGTGTTCTTTTTTGCTCTGGTAGCTGTTGAAAAATTGAAATTTCTGTTCAACATGTTTTTTTTTTAATATTACTAGTTTGATCTGGTTCGAGCGGAGCAAATGAAGCAAATGAAAGCGGATCAAACAAACAGAGGATCTCCAAGAGAGTCGCGATCACGAAAAAGATCCAGATCTGAATCATGTAATAAGCCAGAGAAAAAGGATGAAAAGAAAAAAGAAGATGAAAACAAGGAAGTGAAACAGGAAGATAAAAGTGAAGAGAAAGAAAAAGTTTTAAAGGATAGAAGTAGAAATGCGTCTTCTACTAGACCAGATGAGGATAGAACGGTTGGTGTTTGCTTGAATTGACACATTCACTCTATTTTTCGTGTCTTGTTTGTGCTAACAGCTACTGATTTTTTTATTTTTTAGAGATCCAAGGAAAGAAGAAAGGAATCTAAAGAAAAAGATAGACGTCCAATTCGTCCAGCCTCTAAAGGCCGTCATGAACGTGATGTATTGACATTTGACAAAATTCGCGTAAGTTAATTTTATATACTCGAATACTCAACTAAAATGCGGTAATGTCAATCTTTCAATTGATATCGTAAGCTGTAATTCCCATGAAATCATGAAACCACCATTGCATTTTAAATAACACTAAGACCTTTTGTAGGAAGAACGTGAGAGGCAAAGACTCCGCGACAAGGAGAGACAACTTCGAGAAGGACTCCGACGAAGACACGAGGAGGCTTCACGTCAGAGAGATGTTGAAAGACGTCAACATATGGAAGCTCGTAGATTGGAAAGGGAAAAGGAAAAATTGAGAATGGAAAGAGAAAAAATTGAACGTGAGAAAGTGGAATTGGTGAGAATGGAACGTGAGAGACAGAGACTTGAGAGAGAAAAACTTGCGTTGCGTAAACTCGAACTTGAAAGAACTTTAATTAGACTGGATGAAGAAAGAAGAGCTGCTAAGC
The DNA here is from genome assembly GCA_963978555.1 of Galerucella nymphaeae. NCBI lineage: Eukaryota > Metazoa > Arthropoda > Insecta > Coleoptera > Chrysomelidae > Galerucella > Galerucella nymphaeae. Next base: position 5,543,845 of record OZ021704.1, read on the forward strand.
GACCTGCTCCATACCGTAGAGACGATTTTGATGATAGAAAGAGATCTGCTTCCGACAGACATTATAACGAAGCTCCCCCGCCGCCAAGGTATGCACATTTTTCGGAGTATGTTATTTTATAATTTTTCAATATATCCTTGTTTCTAGCATAAAACCACGAGATCCTAGTCCCAAAAAATTTACCAGCACCCCAAAGGGTCGTCAACCGTACGACTCCAAACGAGATACATCTTATCCGGACAAACGTGGTAGAGATTATGACTTGAGTCGCCCTAGTCCTCTAGGAAGACTGGGTGGTGGACCAGCTCCAAGTGGCAGACCTTATGATGGTAGAGATGCTAGATCAGATATAAGAGGAAGGGAACTACCGCCTAGACCTAAAGATAGTCGATATGATGACCGCGAGCGAGGAGGTCGAGATAGAAGTCCACATTTTAGACAAGAAAGAAGACCGATGGGTGATGGTAAAATAGATCTCCCAATCCCTTCGAGAGGTAAAATATTATATTGAAACATATATTTATTTGGTAAAATGTTGCTTGTATTGTTGTATAGACGGCGGTCCAAGAAACTTCGATAACAGAGGCAGCAGCAGTGGTGGCGCACCTTGGCAAAATCAAATGCAAAAACCGTTTGGAGCTAGTAATGCACCGAAATTCTTTGAAAAGGAACCTTGGAGGCCCAATCCCGGACAAGAACGGTAAGTCACAAGGTTTTTCACCATTGAAAAGGTTCGTTTGATGTTCTAACTGAAGGTTTATCACTAAGACATATAAATAATGCGATAAATTTATCTTAATATTTTTATTTCGTAGTGGATGAAAATAATTTTCTATTACAAACTTTATCGTTATATATGATGTGCAGCCTTAGGATATAAAAATATTTGAAAGCCGTGAACACAACATAAATATGTTGAATTTCCAAAAATTATTAATGTGAAATTTGTAGTCAAAAATACTATTTTTTTTATAGAACAGCAATGCACATTAGTGTTGAATACGATAATATACTTTATTATTTTTTTGTTGAATACGATCGTTTATTGTTATAGTTTATGGGGATAAGCTTTCATCTTGTAAATATTTCATCAGTTATTGGTAAAGAACTGTTGGACAGTAAATATTTATTAAGAATATATTTTTGGTGGTCATCAATCAAGTTTTATTTCATTTCATGTGCTCAAATAAAATGCATTTAATTTCTACCTGCTTATCACATTTTTTTAACACGGTTTAGGATCCTTGTCTGTAAATCGTTTAACTCAGAATGTGATTGTAGTTGCTGGCTATTAAGTTTTGAAATGAAATGAAAACTACCTGATTTTTAATTTATTTTCATTAACAATCATAACGCAGGCGCAGTAATTTCATTAATCGTCCGTTTCCTCCTGTAACCAGTCTCAAATGGAAAAATCCGAATTTAATGTAATGTGGAATTTCATGTGCTAAGGAAAATGGACCTAGATGTTAAATGTAAGTTCATTTAAATATTGATTGAAATGCAAATAGTGGAGATTGTTATTTGTATAAAATGTACCTGAAAAGCTCGGAAATCCCTTTAAATGACATGCATTGCCAGTGATATTATCGTATAAATCTTCCAACACAGTCCTTCTCAACAACTTGAGGTAGTCTCTCTTTCATGATGGAATTCAACACAATCAGATGGTGAGAAGTAATACACAAGCCAACAAGTTTATATCGGGTGAATACGATTTCAACGAAATAGATTCTCGATAGAATTTGGTGTGGCTTGAATTTGAAGTTGAGTTTGTAAATTTTTTGGCATTCCAATCTTTTCTGGCAAATTTTTTCTTGGTACTTCCTGCTATTTGTATTTTGATATTAGGTACTATTATAACATTGACTTAATTTTTTACAGAAAAGTCAATTTTTTTAAATAACACTTCAAACTGTTCATAGGTAAAAAACCAAAATGATACACTCCTCTTCTATGACAATTATTACTTTTTCTTTCAATAAAATATTTTCTTTGGTTTTTTATTTTATTTACTAAATGGAATATTGACTTTTTTGTTTCATTGCTTATTGTAAAAATTAGTAGTACTTGGAATTTATAAGAATAAGGACAGTCCAGCTGTAGTTTATAAGTTGAATGAAATTACTGTGTCTGAATACAAAAAAGTCGGTTTCTCATTTATTACCCTGTATTTAAAATATCGCTGAACTCTCCTAATTTTATTATTAATTATCTAATTCGTCAGCGATTCTAAGATTATATTTCACATTTTTCACAAATTGATTAACAACATAAAAACTTATTATATTGGCATTTTTTGTTTATATTAGATGGCAACAATCTGGAAGACCTTTTCCTGGAAACACTAACTTGGGGCCAGCCTGTCCACCCCCACCAGGCTTGAACAACTATCCTGAAGCACGATTCAATTCCAATATAAGAAAATACTAAAATCAGTGTGACAGAACATTATTGTGATTTTTATCTTGTATCTTAATAGCTTCTCATGTTTAATGCGACTTAGTTATCTTTTTACCCACTAGAGCACAAAATACGTGTGTATTCATGTAAATATTTTGTAATTATGCTCAAGTTGGTTACTATTTAGTTTCAGTATAAATCTTTTTTTGTTGATCTGATCAATTCTTATAATTTTTTCAATTATTTGTGATAGACGATCACACTTTTTTTAGGTTATGAGTATTACGTGTTTGTCATTTATATTTAATATCGTTTTAGAAATTTGTTTGTAAGGAAATAAATAAGTCACAGCAAATTTTAAGCATTTCATTCAATCCCCGTAAAAAATATTACCACCGATGCCTCTCGCGCATCACTGTCAAATACATTTCTAGTAGTTCTTTTTGTGTCATCTGACAACGGAAAGAAATGATATCCATATGAAGCAAAACAGTTTTCTTGGTAAAGGGATACTTGTTTTTGAACTTGAAAACAACTAGGAGGAGTTAACCAAATCTTCAAAAGACGTCACCCTTATTGTATAAGATATAAGTACAACAAATATAAAAAGGCATGTACCGACCAGGTAAGTATTCAAGACGCAAATTCTCCATACTGTATAAGTTATATACAAATATTCAAAATGATTATGTCGTTCATTAAGCGTTTATTGTTTGATTGGCTCGGCACCTCAGGCTTTATGCTTGAAAGTATTACTCTGTATACCATCTGTCGATAAGTATGATTTTATTTCTGACTTGATAAAATGAAATATATTGGAAGTTTTTATTAAGAAATCGTCGACAAAAGTCGAGTGAATAGAGTCGATATTAGAATTCTAAAGTGTGTTGAGTCCCGGCACAGACTCGACAATATTTTCATTTCACTGGGTCATTCTTGGGAAAATCATCCAATCCTAGGAGTCTATCTCCAATTAGATAATGTGAGATGCTGTATACTCCATATTATGTCGATTGGATGCATGGTGGCTGTTCGGATTCCAAACATTTTTAATTAATTTTATTTATCTCCGTCAGCGGTGATTTGACACTGACAGTAGTAGAAAAATGACGGCCACGGCGTGTAAGCCGGTCTCGTAAAACTAATATTTTTTGTATTTTTCGCCACTAATACTCAGAAATTGTATATCCAGTTTATCAAATAAATGTTAATTATGTTGTTAATCATCCTCAATATAATGGAATCTCCAAAAAAGTGTAAATAGAAAAATTTTGAACGAATGCGCGTCAATGGAGACGATCTTTTAAGAAGAGAAAGGCAGTCGCTCTCCAGTGGCCATGGTGCTTCCTTAGGGTACAGTTACCAAGGAGTAAACCTTCACCATCCTCATCTGCCCCTGCTGAAGTTTAATATTTCATTAGTCAAGAAGCGTTATTCGTTTTTCTACTAATCCTTAACGTAGGCAACTCTCTATTTATTGCTGTCGTCACAAATATGTCTCATTATATTCCTATTTTTTTCTTAATTATTATAATATATAAAAATAATCTGTATAAAAGTGATAAAATAACGAAATGATCTAATTAACAACTAAACGGAGTGCGACATCCTGTGGCCGAGGCTTATATTACCGTTGACTATCCCTTCAACTTAGTAAGAAATCTGCTTTGAAAAATTATTACTTTTCACTTAACGTCACAAAAGTAAGGAGTAGTCAAAGTAGCATTACCGAATGATAATTATTGGGATCTAGGAATAAATTATCAGCAAACTTACAAGATTGAAAATGGTAACTAGGTAAAGTACATTTCACAATATTTCTTTGTCTTGGTATATGGTGGGACAAACCATGGTCGTTCAGGTTCACATTTTATCATTATAGATCTAACATTGAATGATAAATGGATAGGAGATAATCAACGATCTTCCACAGCATTAAATCGCGGTCTCAGATGGCAGATTATTTCTCTGTATTTTCTTTTAAATAAATCGTGGAGCTGTTAACTTAACTCAATTTTTAGGACAAATTACAAAATATAAACATACAATAAGTACTTTTATAGTTAAAAATATGTCATTTTCCAAAAAAGATTAATGCGTTTCTTACGTGTAGGTATGTACAGAAATGAAACGATTTTTTACCTTCCCTTTTTTAAATTCAAGAATAAAATCCACCCCGTTGTATTGTACTTTAATAGAAAGGGTCAATGTTCGAAAGAATATACTTCAAATGACCGACCGCGGTCCTTAGTATGTAAATTCATTATAAAAAGTGCAGCTCGAACTCCCTTTGCCCTCAGCTTGTTTACCTGTGCGGTGTATGACTAGGAATGATCAGTTTTTTGTATCGTTTGGAATATATTGTCTCTCGAACTAACGTAAGGGGTTAAAAGTAAAAAAAGCACTGAAAAAAGATAACTATGATTTAGATTGGATGAGAACCTACTCACTCAGAGATTCTCGCTAGACTTTTTGATTTTGGATATTTTTTTTGCTTTTAGGCCTGACAATTTTAATACAAATGATCCCATATACAATTCAGCATTAAGTTTTTACACTGAAAAGATTTGATACATAATAAGGCTTTTTATACCCGTTCATTTTATTCACTTTTACCGCAAGTTTTGTTGAAAATTATTGGTTCAAATTATAAGAAATAATACTATAAACAAATTTTACATGGGAAATATTGTCAGCCATTACAGTTGAAAAGACAACTTATTCATGTGCTGCGAACATATTTTTTCAACAAATTAAAAGAAGTGGACAGCAAAACTTGCTCTAGTGTAAATTTTTGATTGTTTTAAAATCTATCTCGTGCTGGAACAGGTTCACATGCTACAGGCCAGCTAATTTACAACAAATTAAACAATTTCTTTAAAATGGGTAACCTTATAATCAACCGGTACGAAATATCGATAGAATACACGATCAGAGCTAATATCAAAGTCTATATATATTCAAATAGACTTTGCTAATATTTTGTATTGATTTCAAACAGGTGGAAAAATAATTCTAATTTATACATATTGAGTGGCAGTGAAGATAACCTTAACGGTTAAATTCAAACAAAGAAATAAAATTTTTCTTGCTTTGAGGGGAATGTCTTTTAGCATAAATGTATGTGTGGACATTTAATATACTTAATAAAGGCGCTAAAATTACACCCCTTAGGAGTGAGAGCAAGTACAACCCCTACGTAGATATTTACCGTTAGAGAAAACATTTTTTAGGCAAACGTATATGCAAATGTGTAATATAACTGACATGAATATATAGTCATTAAAGGCAATTTTAATTTTTTTTTATTTAAATAGAAATGTTATATAGGTACACTTTATAGTAGAAAAACATATAACAACGCTGTGGCATTTTAGTCACTTTGGAGTTTTGTAATCAAGACTACAAAAAATAAAAATCATATCCGCAGGAGTCTTTTCGTGTTCATTTTAAAAACATATAAAGCATAAAAATGCATTTGTTGCGATACGCTCCGCCAGATCCTCCCTGGTTACTTGAACTTCCACACTGTAAGTTTTCCCTAACTCCCTACAACAAACAAGATACTTCAGTACTTCACATGTACTGATTAAAAAATAATTTCTACTGATATCCTCACACCATGAAAACTGTACACATTTTTACACGGATGCTTCAATCTCAAGATAGCACGTCGGTTGCTTTGGTTCACAGATTACCTAGACTTCTAGGTTTGTGCTTTGGTTACTACACGCGAGACGCAATCCTTTGCTTTACCACCTACGTGGAGCGTAGCGAGGAACTGTATGCAATTTTTAAGGCAACAGATTCTTACCAGCATTCGCATTAAAAAAATAACTAAATATCCATTTAATGATAAGCAAAATTATAATATTTTTGTGGGTTCTGTCTAGTCACATCTGGGGCAAAAATTGTGGATTCGATCCGAAGCTTAGTTGAAACAAATATAGCTAGTAATTTCCCCATGGAAGAACCTTAGTTTTATGCGTAAACATCAAGTAATATTATCACGGCTTATAGGATACCTAGTACACACGAGTGTATGTAGGTATATATACACATCAATATCTTATATCACCTGAACAAAGAAGAAGCCCCAATATGTATAATATATAATGTGTGTCAACTGCAGTTAAGTGTCAAACATATTCTTGTTGAGTGTCCTAAATATTGCGAAAAGTATATAATTTTATCGATAATCTTATAGAATTGCTTGTAGACTCCTAACACCTAAGCAAATTGTAATTATTGTATCAAGTTATGCATATTTGCTAACTACCTCAGTTGTTTTTGTTGCTTTATTTATATAATATATATAATAAATAATAATAAGTAAATAGCAATAATTCTTTTTATGTAGGTACATAGGTTATCTTCAAATTGTTTTATTTCAAAAATATATATTTATTTTATAAGAATGAAAACGCGATAAATTTACCCCCAAATTATGACTGTCCACCCTATGTTACCGTTGGCGTGGATACTGCACGTGAAAATGCAAATGAATTTAAAGTCTTAACCGAAATTAAAGAAAAAAAAGATGTTGCGTACTTTTCTAAACAATTGCAGTTGCCGAAAAAGAGTGGGGTAGGCATCGGTGAGTGGTGGGTACGGTAGGTAAATCTGAGCGGCGAGAGTATATCGCGTAAGGATATAAGAATATTGGAGGAAGGATGAAAAGGATAAAGTCCGGTGCCGTGGTCGGACGAAAACCCTCAGTCAGGATCTCGGGTTTCCGCAAGTAGAGGGGATGAGAGCGCGTAAAAGTGGGGAGTAAAACAAAATAAAATCGTCTTTTGGTGCAGTTCAAGTTTAAACGGTTCGACAGTTTCATACTGCAACTGAAAACAGTATACGAAAAATAACTAAAAATAATAGTAATTATCCTTATGTTACCACTTGAAAAAATATAACAAAAATATGGATGGACTATCGAGCAGCGAAGAAAACGGTAATGTTCCCGCGCCTAGTTCGAGCAGTTCGGGTAGTTCAAATGTTCCGGTGGTGTTGGGAAACTGTGCTAGTGGTAGTTCAAGTGCTAGGCACTCGCCGAAAGTGTGCGTTACTCCTGCCTCACAAATCCTTCTTCAGAGAAATTCTCTTTCTCCGAACGTCCCAAAGAAAGTCATGAGCAAGAACAACAATAACACAAGTTAGTTTATTTACAAACATAACTGACCTCATTTTTTGCAGTGCCGGCAAAATTTGTTAGTGTCATTTACATAATTTTAAACAAATCACTAAACTAAATAACGTTTAGTAAAGCGATAAGCAATTTGGAGTAGATATTATGATAAAACATAATAAATAAGGAGATTAATAGTTTTTCCACGATTTTATGAACAATTTTTTATTTTTAAGGTGCTTTCCAATACCTATTTTGATATTGTCTTTAGAACTATATTTTTAACAGAATACTTTTTCTGTATTTCTTAAATTTCCATTAAATAACAATAATTACCTAGCTTAAATTAAAATTAATTATATTATAAATGCTTCAATTATCATTACTAATTATTACATTTTAACTAATTTTCACATTATTACGACTGCGGAAAGTGACTTTTCACACGAGAAATATGGTACTTAGCACGACGCGTGGCCGTAATTATTTGTAATTTGTCCAGTGCCCTTTCAGTTTAAGTGAAAAAGTGCAGGATGGAAAAGGTAAAGCAAAAGTTACCACCTTAATTCTTTCTCTACAATTTATCTATTTTGATGTTATTATTAATACCTATATAATGAACTATTGCAAAGAAATCTATGCGAAATTATCTGGAAATATCAATAATTAATTTTTTACGTAGGTAATTTATATTTAATTTTCCTCCCACGGTTTTTTAAATACTTTTTTTTTTAAATAATTTTGCTAATAATGATTTAATAATGCCTTGATCAGGATCGTTTAGATAAAAAAAATGGTTAATTTGATTTTGAATTGTGACATTCAATTGAAAGAAATTGATTCAGAATAAATAATAAATTAATATATAAAATAATATTTAAATATAATACGTGTACACACAGTGACTTTCACTTTAAAAATAAATAAAGAATCAAATACTGTGTTGTACTGGGTTATTAAAGACATTTGTGTGGTTCTCACAAACTACTGAATCCCAATTAATATTCTAGGTTGTGGCTAGTGATGGGAATATTGGTTACAACAAATAAAAATACCGCTATAAAATACCACAATCTGAAGCCGATTAAAAATCTGTAATTATTCAATACTATAAACAATTTGAAATATGAAACAATGTAAAAATAAAATACAAAATTCATATCAATTTGAATAGAAAAAATTTTGCCCATGCTTTTTTGTTATTTTCTGGCGCCTTGGCTGCTAACCATGTTGTCTCTCGTTTCTTTATTATCTTTCTTAATACTCCATCCCTATTTTTGCTTAGGTCATCTTCTTTTTCTAGCTCTTTGTACCTTCGATTCCGATTTAATCCAAATTTAATTATTAATTTGGTATTTAAGTAGGTAGTTAAAAAATTCAAATATATTTTGTCGGAAAAGCCAATAACTCGGAAGATATAAAAAACAAACCCATCTAAAATGATCGTCACTTCATTCATGTAAACAGTAATATTTTCATTTGTGGCATTCTCAGTGGCGTAGCTACCTATGGGCTAGGCGGGGCAGTGCCCCGGGGCCCTCAAGCTCAGGGGGCCCTCGAATCCTTACCAGATGACAGGTTGCAACCCCACTCTAATCATGAAAACTCAGTTGAGAGAAATTCAAAAGTTATGCCTAGGGAATTCCCCTAATTTCTTTCTGTAGGTTGGCAGTGTTGTCAATTTGACGGATAGTGAATTCGAAAGATTTTTTTTCGAGAACGGTTAAAAAATTAATGCTGTATCAGGAGTAAGTAAGCTAATGTCATTAAACTTTTTTGTACTGGTCAATATAGAATATAGTGGTTCAATTTTATTTGATTTCACCACTCATATTAGGTGTTTTCGATTATTTACTTTTAGCTGCTAGTAGCAGCTCGTAGTGACTGAATTTCGTTCGTTTATTACCGGGTGTGACGCCTTGTCTTACCTTCCCCTTGCCCCTCGAGCACATACTGGAAAGTATGAGCTTCAAGCCACGGACATTGAATGATTGACGTTTGTTAAGTTTGACGTTTATTTAAAGGTTAAGATTGTGCCGATTACGATTTAAATCTTACTGAAAATATTTAAATATGCAAAATTATATTATCAATAACATCATAAAAGAGAACTGTTCTTCTAAAAACACAGAAAATTCATTAATAATATCGGATGATGACATGACATAACAAGTGGTTTTGAGGTTCCTAAAAATCGTGTTCGTTTTGCTTAAAAGTCGTGGCGACTGAGGCGTCACGCACAAATGCTTGAAGCCCAAATAAACGAAAGCAGCAATTGATGTCCGTTAAGTCAATAACTCGTGTCAAATATATAGATTTCGGCTAAAATGGCAACAGTGGTAAAGTATAACCAATGTTAATTTGATGACCCATATTTTTAATCCCATTGAAGAAAAAAGCCGCCCAATGGCGTGCATAAATGCCTGGATTTAGACGAAGTCATTGATACTTTTGCGAAAACTAAAGCTAGGAAAAAATTGTAAATATAATTATTATTTAGTCAGTTGGCAGGCCCGACCTTTATATAATAAACCCTTGAATCTTCTCTATTTCGTTTTATTAGCCAAACCTACACCAAGTATTAATTGTAATTTATGTTGTTACTGTTCAACATTTTTATTACCTGCCCTACAGTGCACAAAAAAGAGCTTAAGAATTTAAGTAGCTTATCTTTTTAAAGTATTTGTATATTTCATATTTTTATTTGATAAAACATAATCAGTTTACATAGCAGTGGGGCCCCATTTTTTTATTTGCCCCAGGGCCCTTGGTTCCTAGCTACGCCACTGGGCATTCTTCTGCTTTTGATTCCTTCGTAAACAGATTTAGGTACATATACCTACCTAAATCTGTTTACCCAATATTTTGATGTGAATGTAAAACAATCAATTCTTCTAGTTATGGAATCTCTACCTATAGGCATTAAAAGGATTTTTTTTGTAAAAAGAAAAATTTATATTGTTTCCAAATATTTATAATATTCAATAGAGGGTGATACAAACATTTCAGAGCCACCTTAAACAATTTACATAATTAGTTTATTATTCAATTATGTACCTAGTTGTTACATCATACTATATGGTAGAAAGATGTAGATTATTATATATATTTTTTGTTTTTGTTTGGACGCCCTGTTATACTGATCAGTTTGTTGGCTATTTTACTCCCACATTTAGTTCACCCACCCAGTTATCCCCATACCGTCAAATTGACAAGATAGGTCCATTGAATGTGTGCCATAGGTTTTAGGTGGCAAATTAGGTATTGGCCTCTCCGAAAATTGTTTGTCTCCTTGAGCGCATTGCCTCACAATCAGATAATTACCGTCGCGTTCTCCATACCGCAATGTCCCCATTATGCAGGTGGTCTTTTGCTGGGGTTTGACCAGTTCTATAACCTGTAATCATTCCTAAACGATTCCTAATGATATTTAGTAGACCTTCTGTCCGTTTAGCACATGTTTTCCGTATAACGGTTCTAGTATGTAGGTACCTGCTTTGAAGTGTTCCTCCAATGCTTGTACCATTTTTGTATTTGTCTTCAGACCATTTTCATTGCGGTTCCAACATATAACTAAAATCTAAATCTGTGTAAAAATGAATCACTCTGTAAATATGGAACGGTACCATTTATGCAAAATTGTATGTACAGGAAACGGATATAGTTCGGTAAACGAATAATCTACCTGAATATCATATCTACTAATCATTATGAGGATAAAAACGGTGGCCATTGTTAATATCACAGCAATTATGAATTATACCGAGAACAAGAAGATTTTTTTCATTTTTTTATCCTTTCAAATTATTATAAACATATCGTGACCAGAGCATAAGAAGATCATTTTCTCTAGATTTGATAAGTATACGAGGTAAAAAAATTGTAACATTTTTATAGTTTCCTTTACCAAGGTTTTCATAGCTCGTTTCTAAAATCTTCATTTTTCTATATAATTACTTTTACCTCCTATATATTGATAAAAATATATCATAAAATGATTCAGCGGTTTGATTGTCAATTTATTTTACTCGAGTTATTATTTTTTAAACAAAGTAAAATGCATAGAAAAAAGTAGTACCAAAGTCTATATATTATTAAAGAATATATAGACTTTGGTAGTACCTACCTATATAGTGTAGCGTAAAATGAAATCTGTAAGTCCGATAAAACTTCTGTCCTCGACTGTACTTTGTGAAACTCCAGTCCGCTATGAAATTGTCTGAACCGGTGGATGAAAAACTGTCTCGGGAACTTTTTACTGATGGTTTTTTTCTCTAGACCGACAAACTCGTTGCCGACTAGTTTTTACCCTAAAAATTTTTCGAGCTCGAGAAAAACTCTAAATTATCGATTTCATAGCGCTACCGAAATTGAAGTGGGCATTCCTCTCTACAAAAAATGCACACAAAAAGTTGTTCGATGTATAAAGAGATACAGGACCGAACTTAAACTCTAATTAATGTACTTTGTATTAGTTGTACTGTTGTATGTATGTATGTATGAATTTTTGGGATAACATTCACTGAGACCCTCTTACTTCTACTTATTATAGTTTCTGAGGAGAGTCTCTGAAAAAAGTAGCTCCTTTAGTCCTATTTCCTGGAGGAATTTTAGGATATCTGCTTCAACTTAGGTAAATGTTCCTATTCTTTCCAGTAATCTCCCAGGTACTGTGCTCTAGGATTCTGGACGGCTGTGCAGCTGGAAAGTATGTGGATGGAGGTTTCGTCATCCGTGCCACAATATCTGCATTCTTCTTCCTCCACTATTTTGAGCTTTTTCAGGTGGTTAAAACTCTTAGCGCAGTTTTACTTTGATTTATGCATTCATTTGATCTCAACAGGTTGTAGTCACCCAGAAGAATATTTGATTGTCTAAGCCCTATTAGATCTTTCTAATGGTCTAATCTCCTCTTTCTTTCGGCTTCACCTATTTCTCCCAATATTAAATTTGGGCTGATTCCGCAAAAGGGTTCAGGCCCCCAGAAAGGTATTTCAGTCCCTTCTTTGCTAGTTCATCTGCTGTTTCATTTCCTTCTATTCCAGTGTGTCCTGGAATCCATAGTAAACTAACTATATGCCTAGTTCTTTGATTTTGTCTGCATTCCCATGCCATTTTAGAACTGATTACACAAGAGCTCAGTGTTTTATCGAACTGGGCGCACTTTCTTATGGCGTGGATTTTCGCTTGAAAGATACTTGGAGTTTTTCCCAAGATGTTTGGTTCCTGGTCCGAACACTCCTATCCCTGTTCCTCTTATTGCTTTTGAGCCGTCTGTGTACCCTTGAATGGCATTCTTTTCAAGTCTGGTAATGGTATTTGGATCCAGTTATACTGTTACTACTACTATTAGGTTTGTTCCAACCGCAGTCAGAAACCGTCAGAAACTATCAGAGAATAGTCGACCACTGCAATCAGTGATAGGAATTACGCGGAAATAACTCGTTGGTTGCTATGACCAGTTATTCTCTGATCGCTTCTGACGGTTTCTAACTGCGGTTGGAACAAACCTAATAATGTTTAAAACCAGTTTGGATCAAAATTAAAAACTAAAACTAAATACCCACATCTTTTTTGAGATGAAAATAGATTGCAGAGTCATGCTTAAAAAGATTTTGTACCTAGATCTTATATTTAGTTCTTGTAAGAATAAAATGAATTATTTTTCACTTTATTTATAAACTATTTAACAATAATTTTGACTTTTTGAATTTCGTTACACTGATTAATATTAAGTAGTGTTATCTTGGAATAAGGCATGATTTCCTGAGCTCCATATGTGTGTGTAACATTTGTAAAGCCCTGTCCTGAGAGATCTTTCTACGATATTAAAAAACTTATCCCATTTGCTTGGCCTCGATAATACCGTACAATTCAAAAGACGAAAGCAAGTTTTTGTGACAGAAGAAATATTTTATTTTCTTGCTTCATATCACTTGTTCTTCGTTCTTTTCAGCTAACTATATCGAATTTAATAAATAAACGTAACATTGGTTTTCTTTTTCTTCCAACTGAGTTGAGTCAATCAGATTTGTTTTTGACCTCGGATTATACCGAAACTTATTTTTTCTCAAAATTACTGCCGAAAAAATCCAATAAATTGATATTAAATTCATGAACGTTTTTTTAACAGTTCAAAATTGTGTAACGCTGACAAATTGTTAGATACAGGCGACTAGTTTTTATGAAAACAGTTGAGATATAATTCGAAAGCAAATATCTGTTAAATGGAAACGAACTAAATTTAGTGCATAATCCATTTGACGAAAAGTTTACGATACTTCTGGTTTAAATTTGAATTTAATTTGCATGAAAAATATTATTAGGTATATGAAATAAAATTTGTTCATACAAGATTGTAGGCCATTCTGTTAAAACAGAAAATACAATGTAAGATTTTACAGAGTTTTAATGCATTTAGGTTAGGTTCTGTCATATTTGACATATATTGCACACAATGTATGTCAAATATATGATAAAACCTAACCTAAACGCCTTAAAATGTCGCTTGTTTTTTACTATATTTGTTTTAAATTATGAGAGAAGCGAGACGAGAGACCTACTTTATCCCGTCTCGTCTCACGTGTTAAAATGCTGCTTGGTTTTTACTATATTTGTTTTAAATTACGAGAGACCTACTTTATCTGGTCTCGTCTCCAGTGTTAAAATGTTGCTTCGTTTTTACTATATTTGTTTTAAATTACGAGAGAAGCGAGACGAGAGACCTACTTTATCTCGTCTCGTCTCACGCGTTAAAATGCTGCTTGGTTTTTACTATATTTGTTTTAAATTACGAGAGAAGCGAGACGAGAGACACACTTTATCTCGTCTCACGCGTTAAAATGTTACATGGTTTCTACCTACTATATTTCTTTTAAATTCCAAGAGAAGCGAGACGAGAGACCCATTTTATCTCGTCTCGTCTCACGCGTTAAAATGTTGCATGGTTTTTACTATATTTGTTTTAAATTACGAGAGAAACGAAACGAGAGACCCACTTTATCTCGTCTCGTCTCACGCACGCATGGATACATTTATCTTCTATAATTAACGAGTTTAAAATTTTGTATGATTTAAGATTTTTAACGAGTAGGTATCTATGCATGTCAAGTAACGATATTAATGATAAATATATATTATACAATTTTTTTATTATAGCAAATCAGTAAGATAATAAAAAAACCCGCATTAATCTTGTTTCGTTCAGATTTTAAGACAATGAATGGTTGAGCTAGTTGGTGTGTTGTATAAATGTAAAAATTTGTCACCGGAATGTACTTAAGAAGCCGCTACCATTTTGTTGCTACACTGAGAAGCAAGACATTTTTTGTGTCTAACCTGATCTTATACCTCTACTTTTTTTGACAGATACCTCAACTATAATTGGAATTGTATTGCAGTCATATCGCTGATATTTATAAGAGTTTCTCTAGAGAGTTAAATATTTAAGTGCGTTCTCTCTTCACTATAATTTTTTACTATAATATAATACCAAACACTTGTTTTACTTGTTTCCTAAAAACTACATTAGAAGCAAACTACAAAATTGCGTTCCATTACATACTTTATTTATATACAAGATAAGTAAGTACACATGCTAATGAAATTAAGAGGCTCGGCCAAGGATATTACTATTTGTATACGAGGATTTTTGAATTACTTGTATGGGTCAAAATTTCAGGTGTCATATCCTATATTATAAAGTTAATTGAACAATATTTCTGTTGCCAATGATATGAATTGTCGGATTATTTTAAAACTATATCCCTATAATTATAACGAATTTTACTCTCAAACAACAAACGCACAAATTATTCCCCTCAAATACGTTATTCTTTGTACTCATACCCTCATTGGCAAAAAATCTCACCCCCTTTTAAATCAAAAAATATAAATCGCATACGGGTGGTAACGGTCACCCTATAGAATCTGCTGTGAGTAGTTTACTGTAAAATGGCCCAAAAAAGTTTAGGGGTTGAAAAACATGGCGACCCTTCAATATTTCAGTCACAGGGCGGGTTTTGCATTGTACCAATTTGGGTAGGTACCACTCGATCTAGGATTGGGTGTAAATTCTAGTGGGGTGGGTCATGGCATCACAGGAGTGCTGTTAATGTTCCCGGTCCAGGTAAAATGTTAACCCTTAGCAAAAGGCGTTTTTTTTTGTGGACACCGGATGAAAAAACTACCCCTTTAAGGGTGGATGTTTCAAAAGGATGAGATGTATGCACCTTAGATGTGGGAATCTAGGTTTTTTTCTCCAGATAAGGCCGTGGTGATACTTTTTTTACATCGAAAGAAGTGATACTTTTTTTACTTTAAAAAAAGTACGTGAGAATATTTTTGATTACGAGCTATACCTACCATTAAAGCCATTTTTGCATTTTACTTAAGTTTAATTCCAGCCTGCAAATAACTTTATAGGTAGATACTACACACGTGGTACTATACCTACTACCTAAAATATTTTTAGTATGTTGATAATTTATCAGTTTTGGAACACTAGTGAGTTCGCCAAAATTTCCGGTTCGCTGGGGTAGTGAGTACTTCCGACGTCGATTATCGCAAAAATAGATCGACGTTAAATAACCAAATAATAATAAAAAAAACTATTTTAATTCGTTTTATATAACAAATGTTATAGGTATCATTCAAATTATTTTATTATCATCTTTTCTAGAGAGTTTTATGGGGTATTTTCACAATAAGTTGATTTTAGAGTATTCCTCATTGTCACCCTTATTTGCTCTTTAGCAATTTGAACAATAAATAAACTATTTTTCAAAAAACGGATGTATTTTTTTATGTCCAAATAATAATATAACTTGGTATTCGATATTTTAATATAGATTTTCTTTTTAGTTATTTGAGAGTGAATAGTTTATTATATGTATTTAATTACATTCCCTTCAGTGAACTTAAGTTCTAACTATCATCTTATTGCAAAATAGCATTTCTATGTCAAACAATTATTTGTGTATAAAAAATATTGTACCTATTTATCACCTTGAAGTGTTTTTCAACAATTACATTTGTACACAAATGTTTCATGGAATATTTTTTATACTTCCAAACACGTATTAAACTATACACCAATCAATGGGTGTTGCTTTTATTGGCGATCCTTTGAATTTTTCATCTCACATTACCTTTAGATAAACTATAGGTTCCTACAACGTGTGAAAAGAAATTTAAAATGAATAATATCTACCAATATAGTGAAAGCTAATTTTAAAATTGACATACAATTATTGACGTTCAAATGACGTAGGTACCTACCGATTGAGTAATATAGTTCTTTCACAACGATCTTGACGTCAGTCATTATAACGAGTTTTCAAAACAAGAAAAGTGTTTGTGACACCAGGGTGTTTTCGTATAAAGCTGATTAGCTATTAGACATTTCTCAAATTATACTTATCAAAAATAAGAATGACATAAAATAAATAACTCACAAATTAACAAACAGATGACAGAATACCTATAACGAATAAAATAATTTTCCTACAACCACTATGCAAAACACGCTTTTCTACACAAATTTTTATACGCAAAGCAGGCCTTTTCTCAATTCTTTTGATAACCGTTGTAAAAGTAATGCGAAAAGTACACGCTATGGCATTTTTCCGCACGCATTTTACAATGTATTATACCTATATTAAAATGATTTTTCTATTTATTTTCATATTTTTAGTTCTTTCTGTTCAAAGTTTAAATAAAATTACCATATAAATTACTGTATATCTTTCATTAATAAATGTGGTTGTAGAAAAAATATTGTGTACAACTTGTACGCAAATCACTTTTCCCACTCGCTAGATTTGCACAAACTTCTGCGCTCGTGTTAAAAGTGACGCTTTTCGCACTATTTGTACAAACTACTATTGTCTGTCTTTTAAACATTTAGATCTTTTTCTTTAACTTTTTATTCTATATAGCATAAATATTGGGAAAGGCAAAAAACATCTTGCATGAATATTTAATTAACCAGCCCCTCGGATTAATGCTTTTTATAAATCTTATCGTTAAACAAAAAAATGAGTATAATCCTCTTCGTTTGGGCCATCAGTTCATTTGCGTGTGAACTGTACAAAAACCCCTGGTTATCAATCCATTTAATATGCGAGAACACGGTATGTCAACATGCCTATTTGAATAAAAGCGCCCACGAAAAAAACCAGGTACATCATCTTTTGTTTTTTTCGGACCTTCCAAGACTTTACCCCTTTTCTCACACTGGGCTATCTTTAAAACTTTTTTAGAGAGAAAAAAACTCAAATTTTAGATATGCAAGGAAGTTGAAAGTAATGTATGCGAATATTCATATAAAAAAGTACTCAGGTATCTCGCAATGGCGTGTTCCTACAAAATAAAAGGGCTCGATCCTTTCGGAAGCGACTTATTATTTAAATTTACATTTGTCCTTTTATAATGAGAATGGATTTATTCACCTGGTCATTATGATCGAATGGTCCCGTTCAGGCCATCTTTTAGTTTTTTTTATACTTTTATTTCAACCTCTTTTTTTATCTAGTGAAAATGTTTTATAATAAATAAATAAATTGATGATAACTTATTAATATTTTAATAATAAGTTTGTTGGACCATATTACCAAGATTAAGTCATGTATTATTTAAATATTCCTTAAATTTTTATCATACAGATTGTCCGGAAGTTTTTACAAAAATGTTTTCATTTTAATTTGATTTTTTTAAACACACAGTACAAGCCGGAGGAAAAATTTTGTTTCATGTGGCAGAGAATCAGATTTACTGCCGCGGCAATCAAATTATCCTATTTAAAGAAATAACTATTATATAATTAAAATATTTAAACTTTTTCTATTTAATGACGTTGGAATATTCCTTAAGAATACCTTGCATTGGTTTGATATCTTATAAACGTTGAAATTTTCAAATTAAAGCTTCTTTTTCTTCGGAATCTCATTTAATGATGATTATTATCAACTGAAACTTTAAGTAAACATTCTCTTTCCATGTATTATTTTATCATACATAGGTAAGACGAAAAAAGAGTATACCTACCTCAATTTTCTTTGAAGATGCGCAGGTCTGATAAAAAAACTACCCAAAGAGAAATGCAGACACTGAGTGCAACGACAATTGAGAAATCGATAAAATTGCAGGTCAGGATTGGATTCAGGAAAAAATAGTTAGGCTGCAAACAATTGCAGGAAATAACAGTCTAAATTATGATCTTACATTCTTTTATTATTCAGAGTAAATACACAATAAAAGTGTTGGCTATTTTATTAACATATATTTCTTTGTTTCAGTTTTTCCAACATCATATCCAAACAACCAAGCTGAATTGCAGTTATTCAGAGTGATGCAAAACGCTTCTCTACTTCTATATTACGATACTCTTCTAGAGATGGGTGGTGACGATGTCCAACAACTTTGTGACGCCGGAGAAGAAGAATTCTTGGAAATAATGTCATTAGTAGGTATGGCATCTAAACCACTACATGTCAGGAGGTTGCAGAAAAGTTTACAAGAGTGGGTAACAATCCCGTCGAAATTTAAAACACCTTTAGTGCCCGGTGAAGACTTTGAATTAGAGTTATCAAGTCCAAGAGTGACTAGTAATCATGTTTTTTACTCTGATAGCGGTGATAGTAGTAGGACAATGTATTCTCCTTCTCCTGGTGGTGATCTGTGTGCCTTACCCCCTGTATCTAGCCCTGGATTAACCCTTAGCAACAAAAGGTAAGTATTCATTTTAGGATTTGATGATTTAAAAAGTTTGTAGTTATGATCTAAAACTTGAATTCTTCTGGCCATATTTAATTTTTTCAATTGTCAGTGTTGATTTCCACATCAAGATGTATCTTCATGTCTTTTACATATTCTTACTGTAGAATTTGATCATCACCATTTAATCACCAGAAATCATTGTACAATTGAACAGGTTTACAGAATCTGGCACTGCACTGTCGCATAAAGATCTTTTCCATATAATTTCTACCAAATTCCCAAATTATACATGACGGTGGTGAGTGTCTGAAGTTGGCGAAGCTATGAAAGTGAAATAAAATAAGTTGTAGAATCTGTATGTATGTTATTTAAAAGTAGAAGTCGCATTTTTCCCCAGGCCTTATTCTCCATTGGATCCAGCGTGTCCTCCATCTTCAAGTTCGAGTCCAGGAGCGAACATGTCGGTACAGCTGTCTCCAATACTTATGGAAAGCCAAATAGCAAAACTAGCACAAGCTGCAGAACGTTTAAGTAAACAGTTGCCTCAGTTTGAACCAAAGCCTCACAACACCAAAAAGAAAGTATGCAAAGAGTTAGAATTAGTTATTTCAATGCCAGAAAATGATCCTAGGCGAATGGATGAAATTAGAAGGTACGCCGCAATCTATGGAAGGTTTGATTGCAAAAGGAAGCCTGAGAAGCCTTTGACGTTGCATGAAGTATCAGTTAACGAAGCTGCTGCGCAGATATGTAGGTTTATTCCTGCTCTCCTCACGCGTAGGGATGAACTATTCCCACTTGCTAGGCAGGTTGTGAAAGATTCTGGTTGCTATTATTCCAAAACTCAGTAAGTATCCAATTTAATAAATACTTTCAAACCTAACCAGAGTAAAAATGGAAAAAAATTGAAAACGAAGTACTTAACGGAATCGACGCAAATGCCTGTACTATTAAAAAAAGTTATTTTTGTTTGTAGATTATCAAGTGTTTATATGAATAAGCATGTAAATATGGGTCATGAGCGGGAAGCGGAGATGTTGGCCAGAGCTAGTCCGAGAATGGGAGCGGAAAATGAGGGACCTCCTAATAAACGGCCAAAAATTGAGGCTACATCGGATTCGGATGACCGGCAGGTCAGCCAACTAAATCGACTTAAACATACTTCACATTCACATGTCATTATTGATTTAGAACACTAATGCTTTGCAAAATCGCTAAAGAGAGATAAATATAAGTTTGTTAAATATTGGTTGTGGCAATTTTAGAACTAGACTTCTACATATTTATTAGTTACATAAAAACTTTTTATTTTATATAAACTTCTTGCCGCTGTGATATTTTTATCGTAGATTATATAATTATCTTGATTAATAAAATAGAAAAGAAGAATAATTTAATGTTTGTGAACAAAATGTTGTCGGTGGTATCAATATATTCGAAAAATGTGTATTTTGTCGACACATTATTTTGCACACTTAAGGGTGCAGTTATGAAAATTTCTTGCAAAGCTAACCCCACTAGTCTTACTTAATTATTATGCTCTAGTTTCTTCATTAATAAAAATATGAGTTTATTCCTAAGCCTCCTATAGAAATTTTTTCTTGATGCTAAATAAGCTTTTTTGTTCTTGCAGCTTTATTCATTTTATATCTATTATCAACAAGATTTTTATTATACAGGGTAGGGTGCCCCAATCACTTCAACTCGGTCTCTAGCACCGAAACTGAAAGATATACCAAATTTTGCATATAGTTGTCATACAGTCACACTGACAAGGGTCAAAAAACGAAATAATATACAATATAACTTTTCTACAACTGTTCTACAAACACTAATCATCCTGTATGATGAATTGTTAAACAGAGACTATGACTTCTTTGTATCTTTTAGTTTTGGTGCTAGAAACCGAGCGGAAATAATTAGCGCACCCTGTATAAACTGTTGTATAAAGCTAATAACCAAATTAGACTTAAGATATTTAATGATAAAATCAAATAGAATATAAAAAAGATAGTTATTTTCTATATTGTTTATTTTATTTAAAAGTTTAGTTAATTTATGCACACCATTATTTATTATAAGTAGGTATTATACATACCAACTTGTATCTGTTATTTATATTTTAATAGTTCTAAAATCGTCCACATGTCGATTACATTTATCTCTCTGAATGTTTCAAGCTTCAGTCGCTTATATCTGCACTAGTTCTTAAAATGCATGCTTTTGTAATATAATTAAAACCAGCTCATGAAGTGCTTTTAGGCTTAATGTACATACTAGTTATTATCCACAAAAGCAGGGTTAACAGAATATATCTTCATGTAGTGTACAAATTTTAGCACCGATTCCTTGAGAATATCAAAAATTGCTTGTTGTGTTTCCGCACCTACTGCACCTACTGCCCCTACTTCACTGATAGCCCTCTTAGGCCATTTTAAGCACGTTTCGATTTATCCTCTTCAAGAGTTCAAGCACTGGAACTTCGAATCGCATAGAAAACAAGGAAAAAATGTGTGTGTATTTGCTTAATTGCGATTTCCGCGGAGTAATCTCATACTATGTTGATAGAAAAAAAATGTATACAAGTTTTATTTATACAAGAAATTCATTTTAAATTGTCACGGTAGAATGAACAAAGTTTTTTGACGTACTGAAAGACGTTTTTGTATGGTTCGAGTCAGCTAATATACAAATAATTATTTATAAAAGTCACAATGGCAAAAAAAATGTATAGTATAAACGTTTTTGTCATTTATTTGTTTTGTGCTGTAAATACTATTTAAAAACTAACAATTTTGCGGTTTTATAATTTCATAACCGTGACCCAATGCTACATTGTATTAAATACTTTTTCATAAAACTTCGTTCCGTTGAGTTTGATTTTTATTATTTTGCAACAAAAACAGGATGTGTATCAAAACAACAAAATCATAAATTATTGATAGATAATTTGTGCTGATTGATTATTTCCAAATTTAATTCTTACAAAATAATTGAGAGCTGACAGTGAGATTAGACATTTTTTTGGAAAAAAAAAGGAAGGAATATGTTGAATTTTTGATATAGGTACGTTCGCCGGAGGTATCGCCATCAGCCGAATATGCATAACTTGAAAATGTGTCACGACACAGTTAAAGCATCGTGTTAATTTTGAATGGTACAGAGCTAACTGTTGACCAGAAATAAAGGTGAAATAAAATAAAAGACGGATCATTCTTTACCATACCTTCAGATTGATTTTTTTTCCAAATCTTTTTGGTTTTAAGTTGGAACTTTGTGTTTCTACTGTGGAGTGTGGGATGTATTTTATTTCTGATGATGTCTTCGATGGCTGAGTCTCTAGTTTAATTCCTTCTTTTTTTGCTCTTGATTATTTGGAAATACAGCTAACCCTAGCTTAATGTTTAAGATGTATACCTAGTATGTACATATAATGTTCGAAAAAATCTAGTCATACGTTTAAATCAGCTTCTTTAATAGTTTTGTGATATAAACATATTTTAAAAATTGTTTAATAAAAATTGGAAATTTAGGAAAATTATATATTTATACTTTTTGTCTTTTGGCTTGGATATTCAGTACAATTTTTATTTTTAAAATAGAACGTAGAAAACCTTTATTTTAATTTACTTAAACAATAAAGAAAACTCGAGATAGATAAGTCAAAGCATATAATGTTCAGAATGAATAGATTTGGTTATTTTTAAAATGAATAGATTCAAGATCTTAAGAAATTATCTAGGGTAAGTTAAAAATAAGGCAAAATACCTTTAATACTATAATTTTAATTATTTATTATAGAAAGTAAATTAATCCAATAAAAACTAAATACCACAAATATATTTGCATACCATATAAGACAACTCAATAATTGTTAATTAATAATTAAATATTGAAACCATTTAAAATATTATCATTAAATTAATAGCTGCAATTAAATATTTTTCTATATTTTCTGTTTCAAAACTCTGTTTTCTATAATTTAATTTTTTTTAAAATGTGTGCTCTTTACTTTCAGGTATACCCTACAAAAATAAACCTTAAACAATTTGCCATTTGATCATTATCAAAAATAATAATTTGATTGATGCGTCATAGTTTATTTTTCAGAAAATCTATGGAATTTTAGTTTATATTCAGCCTCTGATTTGGCAATATCGCATGCATGTCTGCTTTTTTTCCTAAGGTAAGCTTGTAGATTGCTGCTTTTGCTTTGCTTAATACTTTTCTTATTACAGCATATAACAGGTTAGTTTTGCGAGTTTAAATTATTCTGAATTATTTTCATTGTGGAACTTCGACAGTAAATAAAATTATTAACAATTTTTGCTTTACCCTGTCAATCATGTGATCTGACTATCTTCAACACAAAAAATAAATATTATAATCTTGTCGAACTAAACTCCTAAACCTGACCTAAAGTTACAATTTCAAAAGAAAATTTTGATGTATTTACAGGACTACGATGAGGCCCTTGTGGTAAGAACATCAATTCATTCTCTCTTTCAACAGAATTCAAAGAATCATCAACCGAATGCGAGGTAAAGTTTTTCGTTCTTTTTTGTTTCTTTTATGCAGGTAATGATTTCGGCTTTTCAATAAAAAAAATTGTAAGCGAAAGTGTGTCCTTATATTAGATTAGTTCAGTTTATTTTCTGTGGAAAGTGCTATTATAGCTCGACAAAGAAAATAATGAACTTCGGGGATACTTTTAAAACTTATTAAAACTCGATTCGGACTCCGTATCATTATCTATATAATAATATAACTCAATATTCTGTGAAATACATTCAGAAATACATCATCTGTGAAACTTTTAGCTGCCTATCTATAAAGGTTCATGGTGAAAGTTTTTTGTAGGTACTGTTTCGAAAATAACAACTTAATGGCTCTTTATCTTTTTGTTATAGAGGTATCACATCACGAAGATCGTCAGTAGGAGGAGATGTAGAAGAATTTGATTCTCAATTTACCTATAGTAACTCAAGTAGCCCTCAGGTATATATTTTTTTCTATTTTGATAAATTTAATTTTATGTATTTTCTGATTTCGACGTACAAATTAGAGAAAATACAAAAAATATCTGAAAATACATTGAAAATGAAGTGGAAAATACAGAAAATTTCTGTTGAAACATTTCTTAATCATATAAAAATAGAAATAAAGATTTTTTTAAAAAAATACTTGGACAATACCTGGAAAATACAGAAAATAATGTACAGATTTTTCTCCAGTGGTTTACCCCTCGGTAACACCCTCTAGTGACATCTCAAGTTATTATTATTACAATAAAATACGAGGTAAGAGCAGAGGCTCTATAAAGCTCATATAATAGAGAAGAAAAATAATGCTTAAGGCAGAGCACACAGTATAAATAGGCGATAACTTTTGTGAAATGAAGAAAAAAAAAGCTGAACAAATTTTTTCAAAAGCATGTCTGCTCTTTTGTTGTTAATGGTTGAGTGGTTGAGTGAATCTATATCAGTAACTATTTTTTAGAGAAAACTAGAAGATACTGGAGATAATGAAGAGGACGCTAGTAAATATTCTCCCAAAGTACAAATAATAGCAGCAAGTGGAGATAATATAATAGCGGTAGCTAATCCAGCTTTAGCTATGTCATCTGCCATTATTCCTCCTCTTCACTCGGCTGCCATAATGGAAGTAAGAGAAAATCGGACGGAAATAGATTGACTGGACAGTTATCTGCCTCATTTTCATTTTATTGTTACTGATTTTAATTATTATAACACTGTGATTTCATATGTTATTTGAAAATCATTAAAGCTGACTGATACGTTGTAAGTTATATTCTAAGATACACATGTTAATGTTTTTCTTCACACTGTAATCAAGATACATTTTTTTCATTCTACTGTATTTATTCCTGATATAAAATTAATTCCTTGAAATATTTAAATAGCTAAAGATTTAAAGTATATTTTGATAAAAGTACAATTTCCAAGTAGTTATTGTTAATAAACTTTGTTTAAATTGATCTTGTTTATAGTATTTTTAAACAACACTTTCCGCATTCATAGTACGTTGGCTAAAAATGTCGCCAAGAAACTAATTTTTGACTCCATGACTATTCAGAATTTCCTAGTGCTAGTCCTAGTGAACTCGGTAGACCTTTTTCTGTGTGAAGCAGCTGATTTTTTTTCCGTTATATCATGGAAATATTCTATAATATAAGAGTTGGAATTATCAGTCTCAAATCATTATCTGGATTAAAATAAAACACATCATATTCTTGAAATTTTATTCACTAAAACTACAATAAGTATTTATTATTTTCTAAGGAACTGTACAGCAAATAAAAAATACATCAGAGATTGATTCGATTTTAAAATATTTCTAAAGGTAATCAATTTAAAAGTGGATATTCTGTGTTATGCTAAACACAGAAGTGTAAAATATGTTATGAGATGAAACACGTACTGTTTTACCCTTTTAGTCGTCTCAAACCCAATCCTTTGTACTTTATTTTGAATAAAAGCAATACAACAAGATATTTCTCTGTAAGTGATATTCTAATTAATAAATGCTAATTCCAATTATTGTGATACAAATTTTGGCCAACATTTTTTTATTATAACGGACCGAAATTGTTTTATACACTTACCATTTTCACTTAAAAACGACGCAATGGCTTACACATTACAAACATACAATGTTTCTCAATTTAATCGCTTGCATATTCTTGTAAAAGTCAGCGTAGGTAACAACTAAAAATCAAGTATTGTAAAATCCACCTAGGAAACGCTTTTGTCGGGGCTTAGCTCAAAAATAGGCAAAGATGACATAAAACGTCTAATTACAAACATGCTGAATTTGTCCTCTTCAAAAATACACCATATGTAACTATGCAGCCTCTGAATTAATAATTTGATAACTATCTACCTATAGCATGATATAACACTGCTGCTATAGTGTACGCTTTGTGTATTTTTGACATATAATTATGTGAATCTCTGGTCGGTGAAACATTACTGGATTATTAGCGAGCAGTCAAACCCCGGACTTTTAAAAGGATCGGGAAGCTCAAAATATGCATGGTATAAATGAAAATATGAAATGATAATAAATAATATATACATATAACGCACAATTTTGAAAATACAAATATTGTGTCATTTTTCCACATTTCCTGGTCGTTCCTTTTATTTCTAAAAAAATTGCAATATCAGCACATACATTTTTCTAACCATTATGGTTCACAATAACACTCCTTAAACTATCGAATATTATTCTTAATTTCTTGGTAGGTACATCAATTTATTTTGAGCAATACCTATATGAATTCCACCTACACATCACACAGTAAATACTAACAAACATTTCAAATACACATTTAACAATTATTTCCTCTGTTTCATTTTTATAATGAACAAACCGATTTCACAAAAAGTATTTTACAGAATCACACAAACAAAAACGGTCTTCGCCATCTTACTAGTCTTGATGGTTTCACTTCGTATACCAATAGCAGTTTTCAACATTCAGTGAAATTATTCATATTTCTTCTTCACTGGTTGAAGCTTCGACTGCTTCGTATACAAGACTAAAACCTTTGCCCACAAGCGTATCATCTGTTTTGAATCTAACCAGCAAAGCTTCATGCGTAGAGATAATGTCGAAGGGTTTCTGAAAAAATGAAATCCACACAATTACAACACATTGGTATATACTTATATTTTTTTGGAATAAATTTTGGATTTCGGAGTAAATTAAGAAGTATTTGTTTTATGTACCTTGGTTCCGCAGTTTTTCCCATACGAAGGACCACTCGAATCCATTCCACTAAATATTTCTACATAATCGTATCCACAATCCTTCTCATCTTCAATGTCAAATGTCAAGAAAGATAGTTTAACGTTATAACCTCCTCGAGCTTCTATTGTCCAAACACAGTCAGCTCTATTATCATAGCTAGCACTGCCAAATTTAGGATGAGAATAAATATGCTGTTTTTCGAAAGTTGCTTCCAATATTCCTCCACACACTGTAGAATGTGATGCCCAGAAGCCGTTTCTTTGCACAGAAGCATCTGATCTGAAGGTCATATACATTTGATTTCCTGATGCTACTATGGGATGAGGAAGTTTTGATCCACATAATCTTCCTAATGAAGGTGACTCAGGAGAAGGGCCGTCATAAAAGTCTACGTGATCATATGAACATTCCTGGTGTGGTTCTAATTCAAATATTTGGAAAGCTATTCTAATTCTATGTCCAGGGGTAGTGGTAAAATGCCAAACACAGTCTTTTCGAGGTGGATAGTAATCGGGATAGTTTGGACTTCCTAATGTACCATATGGAGTGGAAATTTCATATTTGCAGCCTCCTTCTTTGCAGTCTCTTCCATTTTGAGCCAAAGTATATCCATTGTGACATGTGCATATGTAAGCTCCGAGTGTGTTTACACATTCATGTTCACAGCCTCCGTGATTTATTGAACATTCGTCCATGTCTAAAACAATTTTAATTTGATGTTATTGACTAACAAAAAAGTAACATTTTGAAGAGATAGTATGACAAAATTCACCAACCCGTAAAAAAAACTGCCGCAAATCCACTTTTTTGTACGCTGGTATCAGACGAAAACACTATCCTCATGACATTTCCTTCGGATGTTATAGGTCCTGGTGCTTTTGGTCCACAGAACGAACCATGTTTCTTCAGTTTATCCTCTTTTAACTTACTGTAAATTTCTACTTTGTCGTATTCACACTGCTGTTGTGGCTGCGGAGTGTTGAAATTACCTTCTAAATCAAAATGGGTAAAATTTATAGTTATCCTGTATTGCGGATGAGCAACTATTTCCCAAACACAGTTTTTGTTGAGGGGATATAAATCAGGGAATGACGGAGATGTTATAGTTCCATTTGGTAAGTTAAATACTCCTCCACACGCATCTTCAAAAAAAAATATATGAAAAAATGTAGAATTTAAAATTTATTACAAAGCTATTACCTTCGCAATGTTTTCCATCTGAATGAAGTTCGTATCCTATCTGACATGTACAAATATAGCTGCCTAAGGTATTTACACACTGCTGCGCACATCCATGATCTATTCTAGAACATTCATCATATTCCTTCATAATAATTGCTGAAAAACCAGTTTTCTGTACCGAACCATCAGATACAAACTTAACTAACATTTGATTCGAAGAAGTTATTACATCTGCAGGTATTTTGTGTCCGCAGTAAACCTTTAGTATGGGACTTTCCGGTACCAAACCATCTCTTATTTCAACGTAGTCATAGACACAACTGTCATGGTTTTCTACATCAAACGATTGAAAACGAAGAGCGACTTGGTGACTTTTAGGAACGCTGATCTTCCAAATACATTCTTTGTTCGGTTGGTAGTCTTCTGGATAGTTAGGCGATTCCAAGTGACCTTCAGAGTCGATAATTAGATCTCCGCCACATATAGCTGCAAAACTAGACTATATATATTAATTGTTACATTACATAGTGCATACGTTAGTTTTAAGTTGAATTATTTATACAAAAACTACTTCACTTCAGTTAACTTTGCAATAACATCTTCATCAGCTTTGTTCACTGTTACTAACTATAACGCTTAAGATGCTAATTACTATGTTAATATCCAAATTTGAAGCAAAAATTAATACAACTATAATGTGTTGACTGTTAATGAAGATAAGACAAAATATATATTGATAAATTTAAATAGTTTTCATCAACCAACAAGCTGCGAACTCTCTTTCGTCAATAACTCAGCTGTGATAATAAAGTGTATAGGATTATATAATTTATTCACTAATCTGAGGATAGATATTTTCTTAAAAGTAGCTAGGTATATTGCCTATAAACCTATTTTTACCTTCGTAACTAGCAGTGAAACCCTTGTGCCCCTTAGGATTTTTCGACACATACGTAACCAACATTCTGCTTCCAGTGGATTTAATTAACGGAAATTGGCCTGTACCACAGAATAACCCTAATGTAGATGATTTGTGCCAGTACCCATCTTTAATTTCTATATAATCAGTTTTACATTCCTGAGATTTCGCTATATCAAGATTGGTGATGTTGAGTACAATTTTTTCACCATGAGTTCCCGTAATCCGCCATTCACAACGAATCTCATCTTTTGGTGCACTTTCCATGTAAATTGGAGGAGAAAATGTACCAGAATTGGTTTGATATGTGCGACCACATTCTAAAAAGTAAACAAAGTATGATTTCCCTGACACTACCAATACACCAGTTCAGTGTTCAGCGTTAAGTATCTCCAAAGGTTCCAGAACTCCCAACTTAAAGTATGGTGTTTCCAAGCCAAATTTTAATTACTTACTAGGACATTTATAAAGAAGATTTGTTTGAGCAATATCTCCCTCACTAAGCCTGACTCTTTGTCCGATCTCAGGTCGTTTCCGTCCAGGCACATCTATAGGTTGAATTGTATCTAAGTAGGTCCCCTTTGAGAATGTATTTCTTGCGTAGTGCATTATAGAATCATAATCGTATGGTACCCCCAATGAATTCACTTCATCCTCGCTCAGTTTATTGAAATTATACTCTTGACCTAAAAACCAATTGCAATATTATTAAGGTAGTTATGTTGTTAAACAATATGTTATAGAGAAGAGGAACTGCAGTATGTAACAGTGTTGAGATTATTTTAAAAGTA
Source organism: Galerucella nymphaeae (assembly GCA_963978555.1). Taxonomy (NCBI): domain Eukaryota; kingdom Metazoa; phylum Arthropoda; class Insecta; order Coleoptera; family Chrysomelidae; genus Galerucella; species Galerucella nymphaeae. The sequence continues at coordinate 5,573,759 of OZ021704.1, forward strand.
AATTTAACTTGAGTCTTCCGGGTTAATAATTGGTTAAACTAATTTAGAGAACACTGAGCGATGAATTTATAAATTGTCTAAAAAAATACAAAGTATGAGCAGCTTACCGCTCATTATGTTTTCTCTAATAATATTAACATGTTTGTCTCTATCAGGCCTTGTGTGCTCGTGCCAAAAACCAACAACGTGTCCAAGTTCATGTACTATAATTCCAAATTTATCACAGTTTTTTCCTATACTAATAGCCTGACCACCATTGCCTCTTTTTCCTACAAAAGAACAGCATCTAAAAAAAAAGATATTTTCCTCAATTTGAGTAATGTTTTCTTGATTAATATGTGTGAACATACTTTTCGCATATAAGTTTTTTTGCAAAATAAATATTCAACATCTAATCTCTTCTTTCTGGTAGCCTTGATCTTCTCGTTTCGCTGAACGCAAAGACTTTTCCTAAATTCAATTTTATCATTTCGAGTTTCTATATAATTCGCAAGAAACTTTGATATCACAACCGCGCGTCTGTCGTCCGTTATTTGTTTTCTTTTTGAATAATGATTATTTAAAAACAATTATTAATTAAAATGTTAAATGTTCTCTTTTCTTGATTTTAAGTTTTATTTACAGTAGTTTGCATCAGGTGTCCTTGACAGCCAGAGTGATTACATTTAAAAGGTTAATACCTACTATTATAGTAGATGTAGTGAAGATAATCTAAATTTATTATTATTTGTGTTTTTAGGTCAATTAATATAAATTAAGACTATAAAAATAGATATAAACTTCTATGTTCGATATAAATAAAGTTATTTTAGTAATTTATTACTTTAAAACAAATTGTATAATAAACAAATTAAAAAAAAATGTTTCTAAATGTTATTTGATTGGTTTATTAATGTAAAGTTGAACGTTCTTTTATTTATCTATCAGCAGATATAATAATTTGTATATAAGGAACTTATTTCAACAACATTATGTTGAGAATGGAGGTCATGAATGAGACAAAGTATTTTACAAAAAGTAGAACGAAAATTGTAATACATGGTTATTAGGCTAGTATATGTAAAGCTACATGGGGTGACCCACAACAAATTTGGGACAAGCTGAAAATTTCAGGATACCTTTTTTAGGTTGTCGACAATGTTTTCTTATAAATCGCATTAAATTGCATGGACCGTCCTCGCCAATCGCAGGCTATTTATTTCCTCGTGAGAGAAAATAGACATACTTTTACCTTGACATTATTTAACATCTAATTTATTTCAGTATTTTGATAGTTATTTTAAGAATCAAAAATGGATTACTTACCCACATGGCTTCTCTGTAAATATGATGTAATTTTGATGTTCATCTCTAATCCTTTCCACAAATTTAACACAGGTGAAGTTTTCCCAATGCCTCATAGCTTGTTTGAACAAAGCTTTATGCAATCCGCTGAAATTTCCATCAATTTCGTACGGAATCACTCCATAATCCCAAATTCGTTCTTTTCTGGCTGTTGCAGCTCTGGCTATTCGTATGTGGCGTTTTTCGTAGGTGGCAGTGTTCTTTCTTTTCAAATCAAAATTCGGTTCAAATTCGTGAATAGGTGGATCCATTGGAAACCTTTGACTATTAACACTTCTCCGCGTTCTAAAATGAAAGTAACTATCGATTGAGTTCTTTTTTAAAGACGTATTCATCCGTCTTAAGAAAACTGTAAATATGTATGCTTATAAGTCTTACTGACCAGTATTACCCACCTTACTGGAGATTCTCTATCTTCTCCTATTGCTATATCTCCTAAGAATGGACCTGCAACAAAGATTATTTTAAAAACTCTAGTCGACAAGTTTAAAAACGTGAAAAATAGAGGCGAAGGTCCTAAAAATATGAGCGGTAGCTCATTGGATTTGGAAATACCTCCAGAAAAATGTTTTGGTGCATGAAAAAAATTGTAAAAATGTTAATCCATCCATAATTATTTAGAAACATTTTTTTAGCGATGATTTCGAATCTAATAAGCCATCGCTCGCATTTTTAGTATTTTTATCTCTTATTTTCCACGTTTTTGAATTTGTTGACTAGAGTAAAACTATGTGGACTTATGATCTATCTTTTAAGGATGCAAACAAATTCTTTGGAGCAGTTATCAATGTTTATTGTAAACATAGTGAAAGTTGGGAAAGTATCCAAACGGTTTTAAAATTTATATTTTACAATACTATTGTTTCATTATTTAAAACTTTTGTGGCATTATTCTTAATAATCTGACTATTGTGACCTTGATCTAAGGTTATCGAGGTTATATTTACTCTAGATTCAAAACAGTTGACATTGATAATAACACTCTTAAAAAAAAACATAATTTTGCTTAAATTGTGCTGCTCAACTTGAATTTCTGAATACAGTGGCGCTACTGATAAAAGCGAGTTCATTAAAATAATAAATCAAAGAAATTATTGATGTTTTTTATGAAATATAACACTCGCGTTATGGAAATTCTGTCTATATTTTGTTTCATTGAGGATTATTATCATAGAAGTACAGATAAACAAGGGATTTTTTTGTACGTGCCATATCGTTTGATTTAATTATGTCAGCTTCTGGATTGTATCAGCATTGTGAATTGTGACGCATTAATTCTAAAAACAAAATAGGTGTGTAAGTGTAACTATAAAGAAAAATATGGAAAAAATTAACCTTAACAGACAAAAACCTTGAGCTAGCTACAAGTAGACTGAATTATGAATCCGTTAAAGGACGAGGTCATTGTCATTTTAGATTTAGAAAATTATAGTAGTGACAGTTACAGTGATTAATAATGTTATTTACTAGGTAATTTCCTAAATTTTTAGAAAATTTTAATATATTCTTTTTTACACGTATTACTGTCAGTACAATTTCTAAATAATTCACTTTCGTTCACCGAGCTTTTACTCTTTTACTTTCATATTTGTCCCAAACGTAAATTTATACTTTACACAAGGATAATCAAATTGTATCTAATTAATTTCTATAATTAAAATCTGAATGATTTTGACGTAATAGCCCGTCCATCATTCTAATACAATTGACGGTATCACATCTGAGTTGTATTCATTGATATAATTAAGTTTAACATCCCGTTTAAGTAAGTAATGTAACAAATCTTTTATGTTCACTTCCTTACACCGAGAGATTCTATTAAAGGTCGGCCAAATTTATTTATTTCCTCCATCCCACCGTTAGATATTGGGTAACTAACATTATAATTAATGAATTTAACGCGATTTTTTAATACCATAGTTAACTTAGGTAGACTAATAGAGTACGTAGATTAAAACCACGAAATGGTTCTAACCTTCCTTTCGTAGGAATAATAATAACTGTCTTTAAACGTCAGTGTCAATCAAGGATTTTTGTCATATTTTTCTTATTTGGTAGACGAAAAGCAGTGGTTTGTCACACATGAAGGAAATGCTTTAGCAGCCCTTAGCTATAGACTTGTGCTGCTATAGATTTTCTGTCGATTTCAACTCCCGAAGAAGTGGCTTTTGAGCTGAGGTGGTTTAGAGGCTACAAATTGGTACACAAGCATGGGGGAAAGGAATTAATTACTAAGATTTGTTGAGAGAATATCTAAATATTCATATTTACATCAAAGCCTTCATCTTTTGCAAAAGTACTTAAAGTGCTTTAACATTTTTTACTTTAAGTGTAATGAATTAAACAGTCTTTTATCATCAAAAAAAAAAGATGCAACAAAACCAAGCATACAACGATCTCACCTTTTAAAAGAAAAATCGTATGTACTTACCCGTCTTTTTTGGAGAGCGAGTCTGAAAACTCTCAACCTGAAAAAACCCTGATAATCAATAGATATGAAACATGAAAAATAAAAATATTTGTAAAAATAAAGGTGAAATCGTTGTACGCTATAACAATAGAAAAAAATATAGCTTTACATAATATATTTAAATGGTGAGTTGCTGTTTATAAATCGTAAGACAAATACTTTTCTACATTTAGAGCGCTTTCAGACTAGACACTTTGTGGCCAGCCACTAGAATTAATATGCTAGACGGTGGCGAGACACGTATTCCTTATCTGTGTCTCGTGTGAATGCGTCTATTTATGATAATGTATTTTTAACCGCGTGATTCTTTTCAGACACTAGTAGCCAGCCACAAAGCGTCTCGTCTGAAAGCGCTCTTACAGTTTTACTGAGTAGTATATCCATCTTCTCAATGATGCCTAGATTCATTGGTGTCTGATAAAAAATGTTCATTACTTTTATTTCCACATTGCTAAATACATATTTAATAAACTTCAAAATCTTCCTTTAGAAAAAAATAGAAAATAATTTCTGACCTCGTCCTCCTTAGTATGAATTTAAATATAAAAAAAAACATAATCTTCAACGTTGGATTGGCAGAGGTAGTGAATTTCGGTGGTCGCAAGAAAATTCTTCAAAAATGTTTGTTTTTGGTGGTAACCTCAAACGTAGCTTAGCACCTACACTTCCTGTCAAGTATGACAATAATAATATGTCAAAACATGCTTTATGTGGGTGATTCAAGTTTAAGATTTAAATCTCCATATTTACAGGATTCTAATTTTACATTTAGTAATGAAGGACCCTGTATATATATATATTTACATATTTTATTCATCATCAAAGTTTTATATGTGAAATATCTGCTTCTCTAAAATACTTTTTATAAAACCAGAAGCGACTTCTTATCTAACAGCTGACGTCAACAAAAGTGCGATCATTTATAACCTCAAGATAAATGATTTTTTCGATATTTAACAACATTATGATGAATCATTAGAAAATCCAAGAAAACATTTAATACAGTAAGCTATAAACAACACGGTATTATTAAAAGGAACGATTTATTTTTGTGTAGATGTGGGAATACGTCAATCAAATATATTTCAAAAATCATCAGAACATCTCAAGAACAGTTACAAAGTTACGCATACAGATTGCGAAATTTACATCGGAACCAAGGCCTCGGATTACAAGGATATATGAAAGAGAGAGGGAGAATAATTGTGCACGGTCATCACTTTGTTTCACCTTAGGGGTGTAAACTTATTCCCGAGAGTTACCGAATGCTCATTGCCCCCCTATCTCAATATTGAAATAGGAGGGCAATGAGCATTCTGTCAGTATTGGGAAATAAATCCACACCCTAGCTGGAATTAAATACACGCCTCGATGACTTTCTGTCGTTCTTGCGTAATCCGAGGGTTCGAATGTAATTTTCACAATCTGTATAGTTCCTGGTAAGAATTGAACAAATATTTTTATCGGTACTTGATGCCCTTATTATTGTTGGTGTTGGTGCAGCTGACAGATTAATTGAACTTAATGACTTCTTTGGGTCATCAACCATTATTTGGCTCTGATTATGTTATCTATATTGTTTATGGTAAATCCGTTTATTTTTCCCCACTTTGATTAATCGCTGAACGATCTGGACTTAAGTATTCATTGAAATAATTTAGGAGTGAATCTTACTTCCGCATGAAGTACCAGAAATCTTGAATCAAAGCCATCCTGTATTCAGTTTTAGGGAAAATTGTAAAATTGAAATACTGAATAAAATAGATCGAAAAAGTAGAAAATAAAATGTGGAAAATTATATAGGAGAAGAAAGAAATTGTTTAAAAAGAAAAATAGGGACAGTCACAACTGAAAACCCTCTACATATTTCTGTTAAATAAGTTGAAAGAAACAAGAAACATTTTTCGAAATATGTATTATTATTAGTAGTAGTGTACCTTACCTGCTTTGCACGGGTCTAAGTCGTTGTCTCCTGAGGATTTTCTTGGGAAGACTCGATTCAACAACTCATTTATTGTATATTTTAAGTGTGGCGGAGGTGCCCGCCAATTTTCTTTCTTTTCCACTACCACAGAACTGAACACTGTCATGGTATGCAAAACACAAAAAGTAACTAGCATTCTACACATATTTAAAAACATCGTCTAACACTATAATATTTGGCAACGATTTTATCACAGAAAAAAAATTTCAAACGAGACACACTTCTTTTTACATGCCTTTTTGAATTCGAGCCTCCTCACGACTGTAACAATATCGAGCAGTCAATAAATTATTATTTATTATCAACAGCGCGTTCAAAGATCACTGGTCTCTCTCGTGGTTGTGGCAACAGATGCATCTTGAAGTTTTGTTTAGTTATTACTCCCTGAAAAAATATAAACTGACTTGATAAAACAGATCATTGCAGCTCATGCATTAACATAAAAAACAAATTTTTGGCAATTAAGTATAATAGTAGAGCGGTCAACCAATTTATTGGAATTTATATTTCCATAAATTACATGCCAAACAAAAATTTACAAATTACAAAACGAAATACTCGTATACAGGGGTCAGTCAAAAATATTGGAACGTATAATTTTTTAATGAACTGGCTATTAAATATATTTTTGAATTCATATACAGGATATATCTAAAGTCATACGTAAAACTCAGGTTATAAAATTATGCTGGGTTTTTTCTATGATAAAATTTCCTCAGCCCACCCCTTCCAAGATATCACCTCAAGATTTCAAACATTATAAAGGGATGATAATGCCGGTGGCACCAAAGTGCGAGTGCACAGAAATTACAAAATTCTCCATCCTAATCCGGAAAAGTGGTTATGGAATAAAGAAAAATTATATATCCACCAATCAATGACCTTATGAATAAAAAAGGGTAAAGTAATTTTGTTATTGTTAAAGAATGTGATAATGTTGGGTACGTAACCGCTTATCTTGTAAATTTCCTAACACATTTTTAAAAATAGAAATGAATTTTAAAACTTCAAAGCTACACAAATCAGTAGTCCTATGAACTATTTTAGCTGCTTCCAGAGCTATAAAATGTATTCATTCATTTAATCATTCTTTGTGCTATTTACCCTGGTCAGATTCATTGAAATCGACAACGATGTGTAATTTTGATAATTGCTATTTGTTTCTATCATTCAACTTTGGGCAAGTGACAAGGTAGTTGCCAGCAAAAGCATCTTTTCGCTCCTCATCCTTTTCTATTAGTTGAATTCTAGTAATACTAACCCAACGTCATTTGTTAATTTTTTTGCTTTATTATTCACCTCCTAGCATACTATTTTTTTAAAAGTGCCCTTCACTGCTGTAGTAACAGCCAGTTCCACAAATACTTAGTCAGTATGGTCAGTACTACCAGAGATCTGGTATAGTTCTTTTCAAGATTTAAGAAACTGACTCTTCGGATTTACCGTGCAGAGCCGCACTATATTATACTCATTTTTCTATGCATACCAAATACAGACGTCGGCTTATCAGCTTTGTTAAGGCCTCTTTCATTTTCCAGTCGCTCGCTTAGAAAAAAAAATGATAAAGAGAATGAGACTGCCACTGATAAGCAACTTTGCTTTCGGTCTCATAACATTTCTGTAATCATGTGATGTCGACACATGGCTCACACTCCATAGTTACAGTCTAGTACAGTGTTCCATGTTTAATATCGCTTTGTTGTTGCTACAAGTTGATTGCATGCACTTCCGAGATCCTTAGCGTAAAATAAAGACGTTCATTTCGCAGTAGAATGTATTGGAATGGATAACAGTGTAATTGTAAGTTATGTGTGAAGAAAGTACTTTTTTAGAGATGAAGTGAATAATTATTATTTCCAATAAACTGTCAATTATTAAACGGTTACTAAAATAAAATGTTAACCATTCTTTTTTATTTTGACCCCAAATATATCAGTTTACATAAAAATGTCATAAGTTCATAAATAATCTTAAGATAGTTTGTTGACTGTAAATAAATGTTTCAAGTTAAGCAAGCTTTACAACAATAATTATTATATTAATCACACAGTTACCAGAACTATGTGATTTCATATTTTTTTTGGGAATTATTAGGACTGTTTAACAAACCATCTTCAAATTTTACGATAGAAAATATAATTTTGTTACAAGATTGAGGAATTTATCTCGGAAATATTTGTTTGGTTCAATAAGCTAACATTTTAAAACATCCATCACTGGAATTAATTAGATTTAGGTACTTGTGTTGTATAAGTGCGAACCATGTCATGAATATTCAGTGGGATTTACTGCGGTATTCCGTGTAACTTAGACTTAACTTACTTTTATGACTAGACTCATTTTAAGAAATAGTTTGTTGCTCCCTCCTTAATCCGCTCCTGGACAATCAACTTCTATAAAATAATCAAAACGATTATGGTTGCCGTTTTAAAACAAAAGCACAGGTCCGGCTTAAAAAAATGTCCAACAATCACACGTAATATGCACATTTTTTAAGGAGCCTCTTAAGAAACCACTGTGTGTTTTAAAATTGAAAAGATTGTTTTGAAATGTATTTAGTACCACAACTAATTAAAATTAAAAAGTCGAAAACACAAGAAGAGAAGAGAAAAAAAGTCAGAAAACCCGACTCTGCAAACTACTGCAGCGTGTGGTCTTTCGATCAATAATGAGTAGACATTTTTAAATCACCGCTACCATCCGTGCGGATTGTCTCTAGGGATACCAATATAAATTCCCGGATGAACTCACAGGGAGACCAACCTAACAGTTGCACGGGATATCGACTGAAATTGTTCGGCAGTATATGATATTTTCACGTACTAACGTTGAAATTGGTGAAATATGACGCTAGTTTCAGATATATGACATAAAGGGTGCTGAATAAGAAACTATAATTGCATATAGAGTTCATATAATACCCTTCTTGGTGTGCTTCATTGATTATTAATGTACTTAAGTTAGAAGATATGGAAAAAGGCAGGTCTGTGATTAATCCTAATCAAAATATCACAATAATAAACCGTTTAAACGTATTTTCTTTCAGCGAAATCACAATCAATGACCCAATTTGGTTTAAGCTCCATTTACGGGGTAACTAAGAAAAAGTACCTACTGCGACTGATGAAAGTGAAAAACAAATATTCATTCCCTTAATACGTATTTTTTTGTCAAGTTTTATATTATAATTAACACTTATTTTAACATCATTGGTAACAAATATAAATAATTATTTAACTTTTTCTTGTATCCAGTCAATGAATTTCGTAACTCTTGTATAAACTCCAGGGTAACCTACTTCGGCACATCTAAATCCAAATGAGACAATTCCAATTTGATAATAGCGAAGTGAATCTCCATCAAATTGTCCCCAATACAAAGGACCTCCTGAGTCTCCTTGACATGCATCTTGGCGCCCATCAGCTCGACCAGCACAAATAATTCTATCATCAATGGCTGCTTTGTTAGCAAACGCAGTAATACATTTTTCTAAATCTACCACTGGAGTTTGAGCTATCTGAAGAATGCTACTGGAAGGACCATCTAAAACAAAACGGTTTATGAATAATATTGATAAGTAGGAGATTAATATACTTACTGAAGTATAGAGCTCCCCAACCAGCTACAGTAGCTGTCCATTTCACAAATGTTTTGGATCTTAAAGATTCGTCTACTGGTAGACAAACAGGCCACACCCAAGCTGAAAGATTTGATTTCTATGAATCCTTTTCCAACACAAAAAATCATATAATCATCAAATAAATAATATATTTAAAAAAACGAAAAGGCCTAGTAGTCAAATTATGTTTAGTGAACTGTGCCACAGAGCAAAAAATATTGATCTGTGTGAGAAAATTAACTTTACAGACTAATTTTGACATCCTGGTTTATATCAGTAAACAAATCAATTTTTACTTACGATGTTTAACAGGCCTTTCCACAGTTACTATAGCTATGTCACTGGTAAATTTAGTGGGGCTGTAATCTTGATGAACTTCAGTTTTTAACACGTTTATATCTTCAGGATTAGCTCCATCCGTACTATTGTTTAGATCCCATTCTCCAAAACGAACAACGTACCTACAAAAATGGTAATGCATTTATAAAATTGTTCTCGAAATCTTTACTTCAATACTTACAAGTCTTTTCGGTTATATACACAATGAGCAGCTGTAAGAACATGTCTGTCTGTTATTAGTGAACCTCCACACAACCACTTTGGAACATTTGGATTTCTAGCGTTTCTGTAGCCCAAATTTACAATAAATGGAATTTCATCTGAAAAAATATATACAATTTATATATATAACTATATTCACTAAGAATGTGCTATATCTTTTACATTAGATTAATCCAATTACTAAAACATTCCTATATTCACATATTAATTATTATAAAAAGTTAATTAATTTAAATCAATGCATCCCTATTATAATAATAGGTGGACATATTTTAATGGAAAACATGTTTACGTAAAACAAGCTGACTATGACTTTTATCTACTTAATCTTTATTTATTAACGAGCAAACTAGTTAATTTCAATTATATAAACTACAGCACACAATGGATGGAAAATTCACCAACTTACGTAGTTTCGCGGGAATTCCACCAACTACTCTGAAGTTCGTAACGTTACTTATACCACATTTTTCTGAATTTATTGGGTACCTTTCTACATTATTGTTAGCTGAATTGTCTGTGTTCTCTCGATTATCAGCGTTGCTGTCAACATCATTCGGTTCCGGACAGCATACCATAAGTATAGATCCGATCCTACCGCAAGTGGAACTTCTTAAATAAGATACTGTTTGAGAATCTTTAGAACCGGTCCTTAATAACTGGACCATGTAAGGACAACTTTTGATGTTTATACATATTCCATATTCATTCTTTGATGTGTAACATGGTTCTCCTTCAGATACTGAAAAAAAAACGTATCATGTTATTACACCTTACTTGCAAAATAATATTTTTTATTACAACATTGTTTGTTTTTAACACAATTTCTTATTCATCTAGAATCAACCTCTTTTAAAACGGAATTCGGTATACCATTTTGGATTTGTATTATTATCTATGCAACTGACCATTTTTTTAAATAACATCTGAGTCTAAAGGATGATTTCCACATTACCGTTCCGCACCGTAAATTATTTAACTCAAAATACACTAAATTATTTTTTTCTCCTAATATTATTAATACTTAGATAAAATATTCTTTAATAGTATTTACCAATTTTCAAATTTTACTGTTGTAATAGGTACCTAATTTGAAAGGGAAATCACAAGTGATGTACCTATTTAAAATTATTAAGGAAAAAGAAAGCAAGAGTATATAACCGGTAAATCAAGGTAATTGAAAGAATATAGCTCAGGGTTTTTAGTCACAATTCAAAGAATTGATGATTGATCGGAATGTGTAGGAATTAAATAATTTTATTTGGGTGAAATATGACAATAATTATTTACTTAACTAAGTATCAGTAATAGTCTTGGGCAGCTAAAGCTTATTTTATGCCCATGTGACGCTATTGTGTTTGTAAATCTAAAAATATGTATTTTTTCCCAGTTGTTCAAAAACGTATTTACAGTAGGTAGGTACATACTGAACATACGCAATAAACTCTGTTGATAACTACATATCAATCATAATTAATTTTGCATAAAAACGTTATAATAATTCTATATTATTTCTCTAACTAGAATATATGAATTGCATTAACTATTTATTTGTTGATTGTTAGTACATTTCCTGTATTTCCATCGATACATGGTGTGAGTCTGAAAGTAGTTTACTTTTATATGCTTAAATAACTTAATTTCTAACCCAAGGGGGATGAGTATAGATTCCACAAAGTAAGGGTACAAACGGCAAATTTAATTCTTAATTTATTCATAGTTTCATATTTACATTTTTATTGCAATCATTTCTGGTTGGAACATCACCAAATAACTGGCAGGACCTACAATTCGAAATCCTTATACCCACACCTGTATTTTTTTTGTGCTGCTGCTCCAGGACATCTGATTTTGCAGTAATTTTGAGCATTCATTAGTGTCATCAACCATCGATTTAAATTAAGGGATGTACATTTTGTTGAGTTAAGAGTTAATTTACTATGAGAGTTATAAGAAAGTATTTCTCCATTTTTTGTCCAGGAGAAATATCAAAGTTTACCATTTTAGTCAAGAATGTTAGACTTCAAGTGTAAAAGGTCAGATTTTACAGTATTACAAATTAATATGAATAACAGCACACCAGGATTGCTTTGTTGATATTATAATGAATAATAGTATACAGATATGGCGTCAATTTAACTCTAATTACAATGACACATAAAGTCTGCTTTTATACTAATTAGTATGTTAGACGAGAACCGTATGGTTTCTTCTTCTAAGAATGTATTCCAAGAAATACTGAGTGTATCATTGAAATTGTACACCAGGGTTATTTTGAAATACGTTCCAAAATTGCCGCGGCCAAGACCAATTTTGCTAATCACTCAGAATAATAGAACTGTATAAAACGAACGGTAGAATTCTATACAAATAGTGTGCAAAGTTGCCATACTGGTTAGATTTATATTGTAGCTGGCAAAAGCTAGTAGTTTTTTTGTTTATTAGCCGGCCACAAAGTGTTTCGTATTAATTTTTTATTCACTGCTTGTCCATCGATTTCATGAGAAATATATTCTTTAATTCTGGTATTCCTTTCCCAACTGACTCATGCTAAATATAATTATAGCAGCAATGGATATTTAAGGTCATAAATAACAGCAAAGGGGCTTCCCGGAGGTAACTCAGATCCGTTGGTACCGGTACGTAAAAAATAGAAATACTTAATATCGTACCACGGTAAACAACCAACCGTAAATAATAGAATAAGTGGATATAACCAGTTCTTAGCTCTAATATTTTATAGTAAAGTAAATAACAAAAAATTTAAAAGTGTATTTCTATATTTGTGAAATGTCGCATATCTACAGCTTTTTTGTGTGTCTGGATAAGCTTTCTGGCAGTATTTAGGACCTCTAACGTCCCATACATGCAGATATGTTAAGAAATATCACTATTTGTTTTATTTTGCTTAGTAATTTTTCTTTTAGATATCATTAAATGAGATAATTTCAAATTCTGCTTAGCGTTTCGGCGCAATAATTATATAAGGGATATTTTATTTATGTAATTCTGATTAAATGTTGACAGTTTTATAGTAAATTTTTCTTTCTCAAAAATTATATTCATCGTACTCCAAATATGAACTGAAAGGTAGTGATTGTTATATTTTTGCTTTCCATATTTATTTTGGATTCGAGTTGAGTCAACAAATGGATTATTGACATTTGATATTTGATAAACAAACATATTTACTTATATACTTACTAAAATTTATAAATTTTAGTAGTTCCCTATTTGTAAATGTGTGTTATTTATTTTATTGGGGGTGTAATTAGTAAATATTGGAACAAAGTAAACATTTTTGCAAAAATATATTTAAAGACTTTAAAGTGTTTATTTATTATTATTGCACAAATTTGTTACATAACCGCATGAATTAAATGAGTTTATTTTATTCGATAAACGTATTGTCGGTGGTTTTACAACGAATGGTTAATAATGATTTTGAATTTTTAATTTTATACTCGTCGCCGAAAAAATAATACAATTTAGTTATTAGTTGATATTTTCATGTTTACAGAAACCCCAACAATACATTTTCAACCTAATTCTGTTAATTATGGCAAAAGCAGGACAAACAATTAGTAGATGTTTTGTTTTCTATAAAGATTTTTATAAAAAATTAAAGATTACCTTGTGATCGGACAGCACCAACCAATAAACACATACAGAAGCAAAGCCCAAGCATATTCCACAAAATTGATTTTAAACTAAAACTAAAAAAACAGCCCCAACGTGGTTATATTAATATATATTTAAAATCGGCAGATATTCACTCTTAATGATTGTGATAAGTACTAAGATGTAATCTCGACGATTGCATATATAAATAACACTCGTATAAGTTTTATAATTGAACATAAAGCTAGTTTCCCCGCCATGGTCAAACAATCGCCAGAAGGTCGAGCAATATAAACATAAAATTGGAAAGAATAGGAGGCAAATATCATCATTGGTTACCGAGAATTTACTAATTGTAGAATTTTACGCAGGATGACGCATTTTTGGATCACCCAAAAAATCATGCTTTCGGAATATTTACAAATCCGAAATCACACCTAGTGTTTTGACTGTCGAACTCGCTATATAAACATACAAAAATTAAGATTAGTCAGGGAAAAAATCGGAATAAAATATGTTAAATACATTATAATACATTTAAAGTCTCATAAGCGTTGGATATTTTTGAAGTGAAAAATCTAAACTAAAGTTAAGAGTAAAGACTCACCGAACACACACTCTCTTATTGATGAAAACTCCGGACTATCGCATAAGACATGCCCGACAGTTTCATCTTCCTTTTCACACATCCTGCATAGAGGTGTGTCCGCTAGCCCCATAGTATGGAGGTGTTTCCTAAGGTTTTTCCTGGTCATCGCCAAATATTTCTTCGGCGCCAGCTTCCCAGGGTCGCACAGGTTAATCCTGGCAAGACTGCATCCTTTGATTCCATCCCATCTCTTGAGCATGGGTGTAACGTTTGGCTAGTTCCGCAATTGTCGAAGTCGTTAGGCCGTAGGTGTCACTGGGTCCTAGAATTTTTAGTTCAGCGGCTTCCCTGGCTAAAGAATCGGCAATGCAATTTCCTTTACTCCTGTCGTGCCCTTATAACCTAACTCATGATAATATTGTTATCTGCCGAGGCGTCAGCTAAATCTTGGTGGCACTCTAGTACTACTATCAATGCAGATTGTTATGTTTTTGCCAGAAATTTCTCTTCTGGTTAGTTCTTTTGTGGCAATTGAGATACCAACCAGTTCTGTTTGAACCACGCTGGAATTGTTTCCCATTCCCCACTTAATCCTTAGGCTTAGTGCTCTCGAGTCTTCTTTCATTTTTGAACTATCTGTATATATGCGCATTGCATTTGCAGCATCTGGCTCTGTGTTCTGTTTTATTTGTATTTTGTAGGGTTTATTAAACAAAAACCTGGGTTCTATTGCAAATAAATTGGCTGCCTGCAACAGAGGTAGCGCAGTAAGCGCTTCCTGCAATAGACTTAACCTCAATTGGCCCACTTTATACGTATTTCGTTAAGTTAAGAAAAAGTGCGTGGCAAAATCGGTGGTACGAATCGAAAACAAAGTGAAGCCGGATGTGAAACCCTGGAAGTCAATACCAAGCAAGCGCTACAAACAAGTACCTACTCCTAATAAGATTAAGGATAGGACACACTAAACTGAACACACACCACTAGAAAAAAGGCAGTCCACAGTTTTAATTGGGTAGAATTTGGAGTAGAATTTTGTATTTTTGTAGATACAATCAGCCACTGTTGATTATATGAAATCTGATATTAGTGTATGATGGGTAATTAGAAGAGAAAAAAAGTTAAACTCTGTAATTTTTAATAGGTATATCTAATGGCAACAAACAAAGAAAGCAAAAATGTTTATTTACTAAAACATGTTATACAAAATAAATTTTTTTTAATCATATGATTTGAAGATTTTTCTTACAGTAATATATAATAATTTATCCTATTAAACAAAAAACTGAATATAAAATAGGTATCTTTATTGTATGTTTTTCTAAAGAATAATATATACAGTGCAAAAACTAAAATACTCCCAAGTTAATTTTTAAAATAAAAATTATCAGAATATCGTAAAACAGAGCTTAATATTCTTAAAAATACGCTTGTTTTTATCATATTATTATATAATTGAGTTTAAAAAAAACAACTAGCTTCTGAATTTTACTATCACACATTTTTTATTCTTTTTAAATAAATACTAATTTATTACGAAACATTTTTTTGTATCCAATCTAAGAAAGTCGTCACTCTTGTAAACACGCCTGGATACCCTTTCTCTGCGCATCTAAAACCATAGGAAATTATTCCAATTTGGTAATACGTAAAAATCTTCCCGTCTTTAACAGCGTACATTAACGGACCACCGGAGTCTCCTTGACAAGTATCTTTAGCACCAGTGATATAACCAGCACAAATAATTCGGTTATCAATAACTGTAGCTTGACCGAAAGCTTTTTGGCAGGTCGATTCACTCAAAACTGGAAAATCAGCAACTAGCAATACTGAACTTCTGGGACCATCTGTAAAAATACCAATATGCTGCATTTAAAATAATAAAAAAATATGGCAACAGCAGATTCCTCCACTTAAAACATTTATCAAAGTTTTCGACGTCCCTAATTCTTATCCTTTTTATGGAAAAATATTTTATATTAATGAGCAATGATTGGAATATTTAAGGTACTAATTCTGATGATTTTATTGATTGAAATATTTATGTTTACCAAAATATACTGATCCCCATCCAGTTACAACTCCAGTTTCTCCTAGAAAGGTGTTGCTTCTTTGTTTGTCCTCAATTGGTAAACATACTGGCCAAACTAAAGCTAAAAATAGAAAAGAATGAAATAAATTCCGATCTACAAAAAAAGTCAACCTTGAAACAAAAATTCTAAAAAAAAACGTTAAATTTCAATAAAGCTTGATATTATTGTTATTATTTAGCAAGTAATTTCAGATACCATAATGCATTTTGGAATACACTTTTATGCGTATTATAGCATTATTTTGAATATTCCAATTTTAATATTCTATCCGTACGAAATCATTGTAAATGTCTATGAGCTAGAATTAAATATTCTCAATAATTTCAATATCCTTGACACGTAGTTGGTTCATTGCCAAATCATGCTAATAAGCTTGATTGATAAGCTTGAACAATATATTACTCAAGTGATATTTTGAATACGCAAAACTGTCTTTGTTTATAGTTTTGATCGATTTTTTCTTTTGATAGTCAAGTATTGATTGTAACAGTTGTATTGATTTATTGATTCCGATTTAGATGGTTTATTGACTTTTAAGTCACTCGTACCGGTGATTACCATGAGGACATGAATTCTTTAAAGAATGTTTCGAACAAATGATAGATCTTCTTCCTCAGAACTATGGATGATGAAAGTTATCACCCAATGGAGCTGCTATATAGGCTCAGATAAAGTAAGAAGTTTTAATTTTTCACCTTTAGCTGCAGTTTAGAAGTTATAAGCAGGTTATTTAGGTGAAAATATGAGTGTACACCCGAATTGAAAAATTATTTTAGCTCTCCCTCTCTCTCTCTCTCTCTCGATTAAGTGATTATGCCCATGCCTTATTACTCTCTCATTTATAAAAATAGACTATAGTACTCCAGCATCATATGTAATTGGCTGGTAGGTACTCAAAATTTGTAAGAAAAATATAAATTTGTGTAGAACAATATTATCCGTGATTTTCCTTTATCATACTTGTTAGTATAAGATTACGAGTTCGGTAATAAATATTTTATGGACTCCTTTAAATTTTTATTAGTCGAATATTACAATAATATAACAATAAAACGGGGAATCTTAATGGTTATTGAATCTATAATATTTTTAGAATATATTTATCATTTAATTTACATATTATCTATTTGATTTTTCAAATGTGAAACAAATTCTCGTATTGAATAATAATATTGCATAAAAAGTATTGTTCGTAGAAATAAATATTATGCAATGCAATACACATCTTACAATTTTTTTGCATACAAAAATATTGTTATAATTATAAGTCACACCGCGGCCAGTTCCACTCGGCTCATTGTGGAATAAACACAAGAATCTATTTTTATTTGAACACCCTATTATTAATACTCCAAAAACTATCATCTATGAAGGTAACTTGTACTTACGATTATTTGCTTTTCTCGCTAACGTTAATATCGCTATATCATTAGTGAATTGATTTGCACTAAAATTCTCATGAACTTTTACATTCGTAATTAGTATATCTTCTGGCGTTGCTCCGTCCGTTTCATCATAGAGAATATATTCGCCAAGCCTTACCAAGTACCTATAACATTAATTAAAAAAGTCTAAAATATTATTTTACGTTTTATCAAAGAATAGGTACACAAGCTTAACAGGGAGCGAAGCCCGACGAAGCTTTGGTGTTTGGGTAAAAAAATTTAAGCTGGTGTATTCTTTAGATACCCATCCCAAATTAATGAGATTAGTGGTTTGAATATATTTTAGGATTTGTTATTCAAAAAACAACCGTAAAAACCAAGAAGCGTATACCTAGATACTTACAAATCGGATCTACTGCAATGAGCAGCAGTCAAAACATGTTTTTCAGTAATAAGCGTTCCTCCACAAAGCCATTTAGGAAGACTCGGATTTTTCTGGTTTCGATATCCCAAAATTGCCATAAACGGAAATTCATCTAAAACAATCGAATACATGTATTTAGGTAACTGCTGCGTACAATCTGATTCTTTTATTGACCTTATTGGAGTTACGAAGTTGAAAGCATTTTTTTACGCGATATATAACAAGAAATGATCTATGAAACAATTATCATACTTCAAAGTCAGGGTTTCCAGTTTACAATTGATATTGTCCCTTTTAATTACTAACCAGAATTGTTAATTATATCGTGAAGATGTCTCAACCCCGTTTATCTTGGAACTGTAATTCATTGTTTGTCGGTGAGAAGTAGATGTTTGTTCTTAGTGAACACTGATTTACAAGTATGTAAGGCGTTTTATAATATTATCTTGACATCTATCAAGAAATAAATAACTTACTTAGTTTTGCGGGTACACCCCCAACAACCCTGGGATTTGTTGCATTGCTCAAACCGCAAGCAGGTTTGCTTGGTAGCTTAGGATTATTCTGTCCGCTAAATATAATGTTGTTGTTATTATCTCCAGTCTTAATTTCATCCAGTTGAGGACAACAAACCTTAGGATCATTTCCTTGAAATCCACACGAGGAATCCTGCAGATATTTGACTACTGTAGGATCTGTTCGATGATTAACGAGTAAATTTACCATGTAACTGCATTTTCTGATGTTAATACACGTTCCATATTCACGTTTTGACGTGTAGCATGTTGAATCATCTAAAAATAAGGTTTTTAAACACTGATTTCGAAAGGACAAGTATAAAAGATAACAGAAAGTAATCAAAATTGTTTGAAACTACCAGAAAACACATCTTACAAACAATCTCCTCCTCTCTTCCACTGCAGGACATTATTTGGGATAAAATATATTTTAAGTCCTATTTCATTGACTTGTATATCGTTTAATAATCAATTATTGACATATACGATCCTGATCCTGTTCATCAACTCTAAATTGATAATTATTTCGATGATATTTTACATATCGAATTAATTATCAATTTATATCTTCATATATTTCGGGAATAAAAAAATACATTAAATTCCATGATTGAAATTGGACAAAAAATGGAAAAAATGCAGCTGGTTACTTGGCTTGTTTTTTTCATTTTTGTAAATTAAACTGTGTACCTACATTATATTTTGGGACACTTTGTATTCTGGAAGCTACATAAATATATCTAATATTTACTTTGTAATTATTTTATTGCCTATATAGCCATCCATTAAATTAACTACCTATTTTTCTGCTAATATTACTAATTAAAAAATTATTTACGTAGGTATAGACAGTATAGAGGTGATCACTGGAAGCTTAATAATACCAGTCAACATATTTAGATACAGCTCTTGGTATGAAGAGTGTATAAATTAAAACAAAAATGTGATTAAATTTATAATTATTCTTAAAGAATTATGTCCAGTAGCTTGTAAACATGGTGAATAAAAGATGTCCAGTAATTATAAGGTGACAAATGACAAATGTTATCCTGCTTCTGAATAGGATACTGCCCATAATGAGTCATTGATAAATTTATCTCAAGGTTTTATGTATACGCATTTATGCGAGTAGACTACCATTAAACTGATAAGTATCAATATATTATGTTAATTGTAATTAGAACGGAAAAATAAGAAGAAGGAAATCACAAAGTATTATTTAATTTGGAGAAGAAATGTAAAAAAAGTAAACCATTTTTGAGCTATTTTTAATCATATATATGGGGGCTTTGTTCATTCAATTAATCTGCAGATAATGGAAGATAATCCGTTCAGGCTGCTTTATTTTAGTCCTTCATTTTTCGGCCAACAACAAGAAAAATATGTACTGATTATGTGTCATATATGTGTAATAATTTTTTATTAAGTAATTTACTTGTGTAGTGTTATTAAATAAATCTTATTTAAATGATGTAACAAGATGAAGATATTAATAATCATACTTTTCACAACAATATTTATATTTGCACAAACCCGTTGATCAACTAAAATTAACGGTAGGTACAAAACAGGATTCTTTTGTTATGATGATGACTATTAATTGACCCTGTACGTTCATCTTTAATTGAGTAGCTTTTCAAAAAGTAGTAAGTTTATAGCATCTACAAAAAATTTTTATTTTCGCTCCAAGATTATGAATAAATTCACTAAATAAATAATTTATTATTATTCTATAATAATATTGTATGTATATAACTATAATACTTGATACACAAATATTTATTTTTATAAAAACCAGATGGCCAGATGTAATTTAGAAAACAAAACGATTTTTATCCCAGTGACGATTATGTATTTTTAATTATTATAAATCAGAATCGTCTATAATATTTGCAATAAAAATACTATTTTGGTTTTAACTGTAGTAAATTTAAAACACCCCTTTTTATTATCCTTATTTAATAAAATTTTGTTTATAACAGCGTAACTCTCAAAAGATCGTATCTCGCAATAAAATTTTTTGTAAACGAAAACCAGTTTTGTAAATTTCAAAGCGAACTTCCATTGGAATTGCTGTAAGTTTAGTTAAGTTTTTGAATATAAAACTACTCTAAGGTTTCTTACCTTGTCCATTAACACATGTAACTATTAAGTTGGTAAATAAAATACAACACAAAATTAACGCAAACCTAAACATACCCGCTAATAAAAGTTATCACATTCAAAACTGAGACCGTCCGTATGATTATAACCGATATAATCGCAAGAATCACATATTTATACCGACAGCTCTGGACTTGCCCAATACTCTAGGCTAAACTTTTTATTGCAATTACCATTTTTAACAATATCCAACAAAATTAATTGAAATTTAAATGTGTTTGTAGAATAAAATATTTGGCAGCAATCTTCTTATGATTTCAAATTAAATTTAAGGTGAGATGTCACGTCTCTTAACAAGGCAAGGTATGCTAAAAATTGTATCTACATCTGCCATTTGATTGTCCAGTTTTCTATAGTGTCGGAAAAAAAACTTCATCTTAAAGGAAAATATAAATTTCCTTGCGTAGAGCGAATAATCGATACAAACAATTTTCGGCTAATATCCAGTGGGAAGTAACAAGCAACTAATTCAGCTAAAAAATATAAAAGCTTTCCGTTAGCGAAAGCCCAAAGGTCCACATGCCTTGCAATTGTTTGATCTGAGACCGAAACTGTATAGAATTGTTCGGCAATTTTCATTACATTTAATTTTCACAATTTTCAATAAACACTATTGATAAAAGCAGGTTTCTATGCTTTAATAAGTCTAGTTTTTTATTATAATCTGTAATCCTTTTCTGACTCCCCTGTATATTGCTAAAACGTTTAATGTTTCATAATTCTTTTGCAGCCGATAGTATTTGCATACAAACCATGCACTCTGAAGTTTATTATTGTTTTTAAATAGTATAATTCTCAACGGTCAATGATAAAATTATTCATTCGAAATTTATTTTATTCTGCCTACCAACTGTAGGTACTATAAATGGTGCATTCAAGCGCAACGTTTCGGTAGCGTTATAACAGTTTTTTGCAGTCGTGAACTTCAAAATAATATTGATACATGATCAGATACAAAAAAGAATGAGTTAATTATTTTCTATTTTATGCTGTATAACGTTACTAATTTCTAGTTTAAGGTTCCTGAAATATCAAAATTTTATATTTTTTAGTTCATAATGAAAAATACAGACCTGTTTTAATCAAGCAGTTAGACAGACAAACTAAACTTTAAATTTGTGTAGCAAATTAATTGAAATAACGGCAAACACTAATAGATACTAACATTTAATTTTAGAAATAAATTAATGCAAATTTTATCTACTTGCTTCTTCAACAAAAAATAATTGTCTGATCATAAAATAATTCGGTAAATTATTCGTTCAGGACTATTGTCACAGTTTAGTGGGTAGGTAACTACTTTTTCTTATGTTATAATAGTAAGTATATAAACATTCTTAAACTTTCTCTATCTATAAAATTAAACCCTCACTATACATTTTTCAGTCATACTTGGTCTGCTTCTGTCAAACATTTTACCCCGCAAAATCACTTGCAAATACCGTAACTTATTTCTCACTATACGTTTTAGTGTTTCGCAAGACAACTCATCATTTGCACGGAATTAAGTTGCTTGCAATTAACTAATCAAAACAACACTCTGATTTGTACTGATTCTTGTGTAAATATCTCTTATCACTCTCTTTAAATGGCGAAGAAGTTCGAACCATTAAAAATATCCAGCAGGGCTGAGACAACCAAAGCTCTTGAGAAACTATGTTTAGGTGAGATCAATTTAAATGCATAAGCCAGAGTAAAAGTTTTGACAGCACAATACCTCCTGAATAGGTTCCTCCAGCTAGGAGAGAAGAAAAAATTTAGAATAAACTTTCATTCTCATACTCGCAGAATGCATAGCACTACAGGATCCTAGAGCTCAACACATGGGAGACTACTGGTTAGAAGATAACCCATAACTCCTTCAATAAAAGTAAATGAACTACCATTCTCCAGTACTTTCACCAGGACCTGAGTAGGAGTCTCAACCCCAAAAACATAGACATGTATTAGCTCTAATATTAAATTTATCCCAGCCTTTGTTAATAGTACGATTATCGTAAGTACCTATTTACCTTATCATGACTCATGATAACTTTGATAAGATTCTGACCACTCAACTGAAATATCTGTAATTGTTGGGAGAATAAAAAAAGGTTGTTATATAAATAATTTATTAAATATAAAATATCCGGTTCAACTTATTATGGTACAGGTGTATAAAACAATCAACAATTACAGAAAAATAATTGTATATACAACAGGCTTGACTTTGGACGGAAAAATATTTAGATCACATTGCAGTGATTTCATAAATATATTGAACTATGCTCTGGAATAGTAACATTATTAAAATTGTAAAATGTACATTTTGTTTAGATAAAATGTTTAGGCGAAATCAGGGTGAGATTTTGTTATTTGATCTGTGCTAGTTTGTGCGAATTATACCTACGTTTGCCCAGGAAAATTTATGAATCACATACTTTTCCAAAAAGGACACTCATCTCTTTCTTTTTTTTTATATTACATTAGACAACTCTATTACAACATACAATGTTAATCAGTGCAAAACCTTAAAACAAATATTACGATTAAAATTAAAGCAATACATATTTTATTGTGTGGATTTCTACCTACGGTCGGATTTATCACAATGTATATTCGAATCTTGTTTAGACCCTTTTTTTTTCTTAATCATTCTATACATATATTCACTGTATAGATATCCTGCCATCCTGATTTTATAAATAATTAAAATATAAATAATACTAATTTTTGTCATGGTTTACTTTTTGTTCACTAAAGTGTACAAAATGGTGATTTACGTCAAGTGGGATGAACAAAAACGTTGTTACAGATATGGAAATAAAAATAATGTCAATTTAACATTTATAAACTTCAAAATAAAATAAATTTCTTGATATCGAAACACTTTAATGTACCGAAAATGTTTTTTATTTAATGATGAAGTTGATCGTTTTGTGCTTTTAACACAATTTTAGTGCATACGAATTTACACATTCCCACTTGACGATGACCATATTTGTTGACTTTAGATTTGCATAAATTAATATAATATACTAATTATTGTCTTATACTTAATTTAAAAATAGCTGCAAGCACTTTTATAAAATAATCTCAAAACTTTGTTGTACATCTTGTGATGTGTAATTAATCATTGTAGACTCTATCTTACTTCTGTACTTTTATGGGATTATCAAAATATGTTCTTAATGGGATATAATAATCCCATTAAGATATTGACAGGTAAAAGTTCAAAAACTTAATCAATTTCTCCTATATCTATAAAAATTCAGTACAAAAAGATGTTTATTTAATGTATATAATAATAAAAACGTAGGGTAAAGTTGTAAAACATCAGTCTTTCGAGTTAATTTCTAGAAGTCAACTCCACATGTCCAAAAAACAAAAAATCATGTGAATTAGATGCTCTGGTGTTTCAACCATTGGTAAATGTCCAGCATTAGGTATTAGCTCCAAAAAGGCTCTTGGAATTGTCTGTAATAAGATTAAATTATAAACAAAATCAATGCAAACATTTTTATTATTAATTCTGGCAAAACATTTACTTACCCTTTCCATCTCACACTCTTGTACCAATGTAACATGTGTATCTTGCAAGCCATGTACTAAAAGAGTTGGAGCAATAATTCTTCTGTGAAAAGCTGTATCTCCTTGAGGCCATTTTTGGCCCTTTGCTATATTTTCTATGACATGCCTAGGTAAGCCATTTTCATCATCACACACTTTGAAATGTTTTCCTCTTGACAGGAAAAAGAGACTTCTGCAATACATGATTTTTGTTTAAATATAGTGAGATGTCAGTGAGAACTTTTATTCAATTATAATAAATAGATTCTAACAACAAAAAATCATTTAACAATATGCAAGTTATAATTCTACGATATTACATGAATACTTACCTTTTGACACCACAGTAAAGTAAAGGATTAAAAAAAGTGTATGCACAACCTAATGGTGATATTGTATTTTCTTTGACAGGCGGCGCTAATGGTATTGGTCCACCACCACTAATTAATATTAGTTGCCCAATATGCTGTGCTCGGTGTGGGTACATAGCTGTTATCAAACTGCACCCATAAGAATGTCCAATTAAGATACACTTTCTCTTACTATCTGCCATATAGTGGTCAAAAATTGTGAGAGCCTGTAGCAACAGATTGTTGAAGGTGTAATAGGAAGATTTAATTGGTGCTGAACTAAATCCATGTCCCAACATATCAGGGGCAACAACTTCATAGCCACGACAAGCTAAAGCATTTATAACAAAAGTCCATATATCTGCCGATGTTCCTATTCCATGGAACATTATCACAAGAGGTTTCTGTAAAAATAAGAACAATGAAATCTTGATAAAAATATTGATATGGGTATGAGATAAAGTATTTAGCAAAGTTCCTGAATATCTATTGAATAAAAAGGATGATATTTATCAAGGCTGCATATTACTATGACTATCACTTTAAACATTCACTTTGTATATAACCAAGAGGTTTTGTTTGAATTAAAGATTGCTTACTTGGATAGATCTTTTGTGAATACAAGTCTTTTTAACACAAAAACTATTCCTTAAATCAGTCTTGTTAGCTGCGAAGTCATTTGATTTAATTTTTTTACGTAGAGTTATGACAACATTATCTTCATCTGTCGTTTCATATCCTAAATTGACTTGACCGTTGTCTTTATCTATACTTCTTAGCATGTAACATTCATGGAAAGCTTCAAAAAATGTGTCTTGAATTAAGCGTTCCACAAATGTAACCAGGTTTGTAATTTTTGTAGGTGGAATTTCTATACTGGGTATTCTGAAACAAAAACATGTTTGTTTCATTTAGTTATACAAAATATACAATGCAGATTATAACACCTCTTAAACAAGTACTTACTTTTGGCAACTCATGCACTTATAGTGTATATTTCACAGAATAAAAGTAAAAGAATTACAATTTCCCATTAAAAAGGCAAAATATCATACATGAAAATAAATATATTTACATTTTTCTGTTGGTTTCACTGCTGTATCCCAAAGGTTGATTTGATACAAGAGAATGCCGTAAAGATCTTCTAAATGAACAATTACAGTTTCCAATCTTTAATGGTTTGTTCCACTTACTAAACCAGTATTCTTCTGATAATGAACATCTTTTAGTATCAAAGAGTATGGGTTGAGAGACAACAATGGATCGCCTTACAAAACCAGGGAGAACATGTACAACTCTAATTTGAATTTTTGAATCAATTACTATAAATTCACAGTCTCTTGAAGGATTCTGATCAAATGGATGAATCTTGTGTCCTGCATTTAGAGTAGTGACAAAAGTTCTCCATGATTGTACCACTTTTGGACCACATCCAGTGGTTTCTGTGTGTTCAGACATTGTTGAAACAGTCTATGTAACGCCCATTCTCAATTAAGGTAAAATATAGTCTCATTAAGACAATTGAACTATATTAAGCAAATATGAATCATTTTATTCTGAATTTAATTAATCGAAAACAACGTTTCTTTCAACCAGTTTCTACCTGAAAATTAAAGCACATTATTGTATATGTGATTATTTCATTAATTAATAAAAATATCCGTGATTAGAATCTTAGAATGTCACGTTTACCTGTTAAATTATTGTTGTTGATAAATCTGCAAATATGGAACATCTTTTATGATCATGCTGTTCAACCACTAGAGTATATAAAAAAATTTGAATAATGGAATTTTATGATTTCTGTAAGTAGAAAAGCAGTTTTAAAAATCAGTCTTACAAAATATTTACCGTAGATACAACATATTTGTTGATGGTTATTTATGACCAGTTATGACAATGACTGACAATGACTTATGACACTGCAAAATTAGTTCTAACCACAGAACTAACAGTCACATGAGAAATAACCAAACCAGATTTATGGGTCGATTCTGTGCATGTCTGTAAGTATTCTGTAAGAAATCTGTAACTATACCATAGAGAAATCTAACTATACAGTACAGAACTTTCGTTAGCTACAGATTCGTAAGCTCTTACGAAAAACGCAGAATCGACCCCTTACATCGGACTGATCCGAGCGGAATTACAGAAACAGAGCCCAGAGGTGTGTTCTCTTCGGGAGCACTGCTCCCTGCTCGAGAATCGGCACTCTGACACGACCCTGAACAGACCACAGACAAATTAACAAACGCAGAATTATCTTTGGACTGTTGGAATTATTTTATTGTGAAAGTGATAAATTTGTTAAACTTAAATGAACTTTGTACTAAGAATAAAAACTTTGTTAATCAGAGGTAGCTAGTGTACCTTCATAGGAACCAAATATGTTTTCCAATTACTCTAGATCTTTGGGCACACAGGTCAGTTTTATAGATTCTATTATACCTTAATTGTTGATTAATGAAATACTTTCGTAACTGGGAAATTATTTTTTTTATAATTCAAGTTTAACGCACGAGTTGAAATGGTAGCTATATTATGCTCAGTTTTATATTGAAGAAGTTTGTATCCATGTTCTTAGTTTTAACCGATATAATTTCTAATTCTAGTTCAGGAGGTTTCAAAGTACACTAGTTATAGCAGAACATAACAATGAAGTTTTATCACCAATCACTCGGAACGCTATAACTGCTGCAAAGAAGTTGGGTGGTGAAGTTTCTGTACTGGTTGCTGGTACAAAATGTGGAGCTGTAAGTATTTATTCATGATACCTAGGTATCATAGATAGGTATCAATAAAATACACAAAATATTTCCCAAAATTACTATTTATGTTATGTTATTATGTAATTTAAAATAATTGTAGGCTTCTTCATCTATAGCTAAGGCAGAAGGAATATCCAAGGTCCTAGTAGCTGAACATGACTCATTCAAAGGGTTTACAGCTGAAAGTTTAACTCCATTGGTTTTAAATGCTCAAAAACAATTCAATTTCACACATATTATAGCGGGTGCATCTGCTTTTGGAAAAGCCCTTTTGCCAAGAGTGGCTGCCAAACTTGATACTTCTCCTGTATCTGAAGTCATTTCAATTAAGTCTGCGGATACTTTCGTAAGGACCATATATGCAGGTAAATTGAAAATATAAAATAATTTAAAATAAATGATATGTTGATATATTTTGTTTAAGAATGATATTATTATAAAAATCTCTAAATTTCTAGGCAATGCCATTCAAACATTAACTGTCACAGATCCTATTAAAATATTAACTATAAGAGGGACTAATTTTGATGCTGATTCTTTGGAAGGAGGATCTGCAGCATCTGAAAATATAGCTGCTGATGGATGTGCAACTGATATTACTACATTTATTAGTCAAGAACTGAGCAAATCTGACAGGCCAGAATTAACTAGCGCCAAAGTTATTGTTAGTGGAGGTAAATAATGGACAATTTTTGTAAATCAAAAATAAATGATCTCTTTTAAGGTCGGGGACTAAAATCTGGAGACAATTTTAAACTGCTTTATGATCTAGCTGATAAGTTCAATGCTGCAGTTGGAGCTTCTCGTGCTGCAGTAGATGCTGGTTATGTACCAAATGATATGCAAATTGGTCAGACAGGAAAAATAGTAGCACCAGTAAGTATCTTTTGTAATTAATGGAAACTGTGTAGGTATATTTCAACAGCACTAGACAACAAGCATGAAGTGAATTGTAAAAAGAAAATCACATTTGTTACATGCTTATGTACCTAAAATGCTAAATTAATATACAACTTTTTCAGGATCTGTATATTGCTGTTGGTATTTCTGGAGCAATTCAACATTTGGCTGGAATGAAAGACAGCAAGACTATTGTTGCCATAAACAAAGACCCTGAAGCTCCCATTTTCCAAGTAGCTGATTTTGGATTGGTAGCAGATTTATTCAAAGCTGTTCCTGAATTAACAGAAAAATTATAATTTGTAGCAATAAAATGTATATATTTATCAGGGGGATTATGATGTAACATGAATACACTATATTTTTACATAAAATATTTTTATAATTATTGATTTTAATCCATTAGTAGTGAAATAAATATATTAGAAATCCAACAGTTTATTCCTATTTTAAAAGTATAGACTGTTAAATGTCGGAGATGACAATTAAATTGGAATTTTTGACGTCCTGATTACCTCCAATAAAAGTCATAAACTAAGAGGAAACTATTTTTACAAAATATGTATGTATGTATAATGGGGTGACATTCACTGACAGAAGATCTATTGTGCCACCTTACTAGTACTTAGCTTCAGCTCGTGAGGAATTTTAGGATATCTATGCAATACTCTCCTAGGTGTTGTGGATTCTGAATTGCTGTGCAATTCGCAAATATGTGGACGGGGACGCTTCTTCTATACCAATGAATCAATATTCTTCCTCCTCTACTATTTTGAGCTTTTTCAAGTGCCTTTCTGGCGACAATGTTCCGTTAGGATTCTTCCTGAAACTTTGTGCAGTTCTACTTTGACTTATGCATCCATTTGATCTCAGTAGTGTGTAGTCACCCAGCAGAATCTTTGATTGTTTATGCCATACTAGATCTTACAATGGTTAGATCTTCCCTTTTCTCAGATTTGCCTATTTCTTCCAATACAGCAT
Source organism: Galerucella nymphaeae (assembly GCA_963978555.1). NCBI lineage: Eukaryota > Metazoa > Arthropoda > Insecta > Coleoptera > Chrysomelidae > Galerucella > Galerucella nymphaeae. Next base: position 5,603,078 of record OZ021704.1, read on the forward strand.
TGGAGCTCATATAGCAAAAGGGTGTTTCAGTACCCCTCTTTGGTAATGATAATCATTTGCCTTCTATATTAGTTGTCAAAATTGAACTGGGCACATTTTCTTATGGAGTGAATTTCCGCTTGAAAGATGCTGTTTTTTTCCCAAACAATAACAAAGAAAGATGTCAGTTTAAGGGAAATAACCAATATTTATAATCTTTACTCTAGCACTACTGTATGTTTCACAAATCCCTTTATCTTTTCATAGCATGGATACATCCTACAGAGAATGAGTTGAAATTAGTAGAGTGGGTTTTGAAGATTAATAAAGAAGATTTTAGTTACAATTTTTTTAGCCACAAGCACAAAGTTGTTTTTATTGTCTTTAGGTAGATACATATAAAATAATTAGACATTAGTTAATTATCGTGAAATCTGATATATGTAAGGCTTATCTAACAGTTTCGATGGTAGAATACAAACATTTTAACAACACGTTTAATTATATTTAATGGAATAAGTTATGAATGATATATCTTTAATACAATTGCTTTGAACAAATAAGTTAATTATTTCACGTTCTCCTTAGTATATCCTTGAATCTTGACAAAGAAGTGGAATCCTTTACCGTAGTCCGTTAGAACATTAAATTCTATGAAATTGTACCCAACTCCTCCTGATACAAAACTTGGATAGCCACCCTTGCCCTCAGGAGTCTCATCATAAATATTCACACAAGTTATGTATACAGGACCGTCTATGTTCATCTGAAAATGTTTATTACTTATAATCTACAGTACTACACTTTAAAAAAACGTAGGGTATATTAGAAGGGTTGAGTTAAAATTTCTTTTATCAATTTTCATTATGTTTTATAGTATAAATTGTGCTCGAGACTGTTAGGGCTGCTAAAGGGTTGCCTGCAAGTGTGATACACAACTGCCGAATAAATTACCGGTGGGTGTTCTGACAAGTCTGATCCTGTTATAGACAAAATTTAAATTTGAAAATTGGATCACACTCGTATATCATATATATTGAAAGTTTAATTGTGTCCCATTTTATATAAAATATCAAGCAGATTCAGAAATATACTTTATAAAAATTAAATATTGATCGTATATAGTTACAATTTGTCCAAATATGCATCAGTATTTGAATAAAATAAATAGTTAAAAACAAAAGCCATTATATAAATTGACAGTTTTATAAAATATTCAATAATATCAACTTGGCTATTCATAACACTAAAAAATAGTACAAAATAGTTTCTTTTAATGTATAAAAAAAGACTACTTCTAATTGAATGTTTGCCTAAAGGCGCGTCCACACTATGCCGATGTTTGCCAATTCGCAAAGCCGATTAGAGTGGGGACGTGCCAACTGGTGCCAACCACTTGCCTCCCGCGGCTTCAGTTGTAATTAAGTCTGCCTGCAGTTAGCAATTTGATGAATCTATAACGGGATAGTCCTTTTCTATGAATATTGCGCGACTAAACCAAGTGAATGCCAACAAATATTATGTGGGAGTTTTTACAGTCGCTGTCATTGCCAACGGCAATCACGGCTTAGTGTAGACGCGTCTTGATAAGAAGTATTAAGAAGATGATATGTTAAGCCATACCAATTGGCAAACAGCAGTATAGTGTCAACACTTTTTTATGTTTGCTCTAGAGGTAGTATGACTTTAATAACGTTTATCAGTTTTTTCTTTTTTGTGTTACTAAAAATACTAAAAGGAAGAAGTCTAATGTCTAATGACTTAAGTCTAATACATGTCAATAGACATATCTGTCATTCTGAAATTTGTCTACGGTTAGGGAATTATACTTGACTGTTTTGTTAATTTAACAATAATTGATAAATATGATAAAACTCACCCTTATATTAGCGGTAACATGACTTTTGCCATCGTTTGTTAGAATAATGTTTTCTTGGTGGAAAATTTCATCTTTGGGATTACATCGTCCAATAAAAAGATGATGAGGTTTGTCCAATATTTTCACATCAACTAAAATGAAAAGCAAATCCTTTAAAAAAGGTTACTGAAAATGAAAATAACCTACTTTTCGATTCTGTTACATTTTTAGTAGTAACCTTAGTGAGAGTGTTCGGATTATCGATACTAATCGTAATGGGGTTGGCTAGAACAGATACAAAAACTGTTAACAAAAAATAAAAAATAGCTTTCATATTGTGTATTATTTGACTTCGGATTACCACTACTGCTAGTTTTTTTAATGTGACATGGATAGCTCAGGCCAAAGGTTATCACAGTTATTTCCCAACGTAACAAAATGGCCTACTTATTCATAGAATACGAGCAACAGGAGAAAATTATATACAGGAGAGTTTTATAACAGTTTGATTTTTCAAAATTATTTTTCATCTCTTATCATTTTTATGCTATCTTAGTTTAAGCTGTATATTTTTCCACACCTCATGCATGTCGTTGTCAAAATTTTTAGATAATAACTGACTCCAATCCATTGAATATAGACTCTGATTTCAACGTATTTATGTGCTGAATTTAATCTGACATTATTTCAAATGAAGTGTGAGTAAATTAATTAATTAACTTTTGTAGTTGGAACGTAAATTGCTTCTTGAATGTATTTGAAAGTTCGGATGCAAAATAATGCTTCGCGGCATAGTTTTACAGACGGTTATTGTTGGTCATTCTATTGTCAAACTTTTTATTGTGCATGAAGTTTTGATTAACCAATAGATTTCCCAGCTCCGGTATTTCAGCAGCAAATAAAGGTCTAAATAAAAAAGGTTAGTTGTTTATCCTGCGCAATTCCCGTCAAAATAAGGCAAATGTAGAGGAAACAATAAAGTTAATTTTTCATGGAGGTATAAATTTTACGACAAGTCCCGTATTCCCGTAAACGAGGTCATACGATCTTCCAGAATTTTAAATAATTTAGGTCTAAAGTATAAAAATTCTACTTCACTGCGGCGGCATAAAACGTATGGCAGAGAAAGCAAAACGGAAAATCATATGGGACCGCAATTTGGGTATGATATTTTCATCGAATTTTCTATGAAATAAAAACGAGCATAGCGTCAAAGCACATGTTTGTGTTTTTTGATTATTTTTACAATTTACGAATTGGTACTAGTTTTAAACATAATGTAGTATATATACATGGTATTCATAGTTGTGAAACTATCCAAACACAAAAAAACTGTAGACAACACATATCTATATGCACTCTCATACAGCCATAAAAATCTAAATCTTTTTAACACATCGGTCGAAAAACTCCTAAAAAATTTTAGTTTATTCACAATTGCTATTGTTATTATCTCGTTTCATAGACGATGAAACAATTTTAGTTACCTACATAAAGAACATTTTATTAACCTTATAAACAAATATAAGTAATTGTGTGACTGAAAGCTACTCCTCGTAGATGGATGATTGTCCCCAACCAGTAGAGAATATAATCAATCGATCAAAAAGTTTACAACCGAAAGAAAATATTCCCCACCGGCTTACAGGATGATGGCTACCGGCTACACCCTGCCAGAAGTTTGTCTTTACTAGCAAAGTGCAGTAGTAAAAATATACAAACAGGAACAAATAAATTCGAATTCGACAATTACAACAGCTTGTACATCAAATATAAACATCTACTTATATTTATTACAACACACATTAACGCCCCAATAACCAAAATCCCTCCAAATCCCTGAAAAAATTTCTGAAACAGAAAATCAAACAAAATTAAAAAATTCATTAAAAATTCGAAGAAAACTATATAAAGCCTGTAAGAGGTTATTGTGCTGAAAAGGAAGCGCTGAAAAAAATGCCATTTTGTATGCATATACTTTGGCATCTACGATATTTTGATAGCCCATACTGGACAACTATTCCCTCTACTTGTCAGCCCATACCCATTCGACAAACGGAAAACACTTAAGCGCACTCGCCCCATCGGGATGACTGCTCGCTTTGCAAACGAGGCTAACCGACAACCTAAGAACGAGCACTTTCCCACAGTGTGGTACTACGTGCATCCGTGCAGGAAATAGTCAATCGTATGTAACAAAGTTGGTATACATGTGGCGTACTTAACAGGTAAAATAAAAAGCTTACCAATATCTACTGAAAAAAGAACCAGCTTGTTAAATGAAGGCATGACAATATTCAGAAAATAGAGGAACGACATAGCTTACCTATGCCTTTTGAAAAAATAATCAGCTTTTAGAGGAAAGGGAAGAAAATATTTAGAAAAATTTACATCCGATGGAAAATATTCCACACTGGCTTACAGGATGTTTTCTACCGGCTACACCCTACTAGATGTACAATTTTACTAGCAAAGTATTTTACGAGTGAACTGAACTACCTTAACCATATTACTTCATTTTCAAGAGAACCTTTATAATAAGATACTAAGATAAATTAATATTTATAATGTTGCAGATATAAATAAATATTTCTAAATAAAGTAGTCTCATGCCGCATAACCTGATAGATACGAGAACTGAACTACCTTAACCATATTACTTCATTTTCAAGAGAACCTTCATAATAAGATACTAAGATAAATTAATATTTATAATGTTGCAGATATAAATAAATATTTCTAAATAAAGTAGTCTCATGCCGCATAACCTGATAGATACGAGATTTATTTAGTGTAGTTTGGTCGCAGGTGTCAAATTCGTTTAGAAGTCTTTATGTAGTTCAGGCACGCTTCTCACATTTACTAACGGATGTAGTTCAGAAAAGAGACCGTATATCATAGTACTTCCAGTAGACATTTTTGAATGTTAGAGACTAGAGTAATATTCACATAATATGTAATGTACCTATATATAAAATAATGCTTAGATTTATTTTAAGCTAAATAACAATAATATGTCAATTTAATCAAATGTATTTCTGGACTCCGCTATTTATTATTAAGATAAATAACTTTCTAGAATATACTGAAGACTGAACAGGTTCCAAAAGCTGATAGCTCATTGACAGAACTATTTCGAACGTTTAATAGAGTCTTTAATATCATTTTGGGTAGGAAGAAACTAACGAAATAGCAAATCTCAAGTATACACACTAAGAGCCAGAAAAATGGCTTCCACCTTACAAAAGCTGCAGCTACCATACTCAGAAAGAGCTTCAGCTAAAACTAAATCGATATTGGATTCACTCAAAAGCTATGGACTCATATTGCTTCAGAAGTAGAAGTCGCGTTTGCTCTCATCGGTCCAAAAACAACAATTCGACGAATCAAAGCGCTGTTCAAGCAAGATAAAATAATTTCTTGTGTCAGTATATTATGACAATGGATTTTAAACTCCACACGACTGAGCCAGAAATATCATCAGTCTGCAGCTTCCGGTCGAACGCGACCCAAAACTCAAAATCAAATACTTTTTTTTCCAAATCCAAAAACTGTAATGTAATAGATTATAACGAATACAACACTGTCTCGTTAAAGGATGAAAAAAGTTTAATAGGAAACATTTTTTTGATCAAAGTCTTACGTTTAGAGATAATACGGTGTTAAAATGAAAACCGGTCGATAGCGGTTAATCTTTTTCACCATTCTTTTTCAGATTTTCTAATTTAAAAGTTTTTATTTTCAGCAAGAGATAATACTCTGCATGTTTTTAAAAATTGATTAATATAGGAAAGTAACAAAAGTGTAATATAGAAGATATTTTGTAGTCATAAGTATACTAAGGTATATCTCAGTTAGTGCTTCTTGGATTTTGGTACTTTACTGTAGGTTCCTACACTTCAGAGATTCCATTATTGCTTATAATTATAATAGGTATCATATGGATTTTGAGTTGTGTAAATTGGCATCTATCTGAAAATTGTATGCCCTACAATAGCTGCTCCAATTCATATGATGATGGTGAAGATGGGGAGTCAAATCTGATTTCAGATCAGTTTCCTGCCATCTGTATTTTCAGTTAATAGTGTTCACCTTAGTAGCTTCTATCTCTGGAGGGTCTGCTGAAATTGCAAGCATCTTACTTACGATTTGTGGTACGTATCACGGGTAGCTCAATCTTGTGGTAGAACTTAGTTCATGTTTAGTTTGATTTATTCGCGGAATTGATCTACAAAATTTCAGGTATACGCGTCAATGGAAAGATCGCTATAAAAATGTATTGTTATATTTTGTAATCTACGGTTGACCGTGTAATAAAATCAAGAATAAAACGATTACGCAAAAATGAATAGCCGTGAAGGCATCTTGAAACAAAATAAACCAAAACTAATATAGAACAATGTAAATTTTTAATAGCTGTTATATTTTCTATTGGAAATATGCTTCTGCATATAGCTCACTGTTGTAAAGCTGCAAAATAAAAAAATATGCTTGAAGAATAAACATTTTTTTGGGATCTGATAAAGAGTTTTTTAGTTTTATTCATAGTATTTTATTTTCTTGCTATAAAAAATGACCGTCACCTACTTAAAATGGAAATTTCAAGTAAATCAAGCGATTTAAAATGAAATTAATAAGAGCAAATAGGTGCTTCTAGCCGAGCAAGTTATTTCTAGTTAGGCTACGAACACGACTACGCACTACCTGTGATTGTTAATCCCAAGTACTGGAAGGGATCAGGACTATGCGATTTTTTTCAGGATTAACAGCATTACCGATAGTTCTTCGATAGTTCCTGGTTCTCCAGCTTTAGTAATCTTAGATTCCGCTTTCGAGGATCCTTGCCATATATTCTTGGGTTTATGTTTGTTTCTCTTTATTTTGAAAAGAAAGCTTGTCCACTGCGATAGATCACGCATGCTCCGGAATGTTCTGCCTGGTGCCCACAGAAAATAGTTTGAGACTGCATGTTAAATCTTGCCGCCACTCAGCATTAGGCACGATACTTTTCCCCTTGGCTAGAGTTTTATCTTTTATGATAGGTAGGCAATACCTGAGATCACTTCTTTGCCCCCAGAATCCCCAGGAAGTTTCGAAATGTAGTTATAAGCAGCTATCGTGGACAAGTACGGAGTCATTATCATTTTTCTCGGGTATCCCAGGTTACAGAAAGTAATCCCATTTGTCACCACCATCAGCACATGCAGCTTTGTGAAAAAAAAAATCCAAGAATCTGCACCTAGAGCATCTAAACTGGTATCTGAGCACCTTGAGAAACGTGGTTAGCTGAAGCCAAAGCAGATTGTGTTGATTAAATTCAATATCAATCTGAACATGAACCAAAAGTTCTACTGTATGGTAAACGTCAATATCTGACAGGTGTAAAGGTTGACAGTATAGTTTTTGAGCTGATTTAAATGGAGATGGTAATTGAATATTCTATACAGTTTTTACAGTAATTTCTCGATGACAGTGTGACAGGGTGAAGAGTGAAATTGATAAAATTAACGCGCGTAATCGAAAAATGAAGTTAAAAGTGACATCACAAGTTCAGTGTCATAAACAAATAAGTCAAGATTGATGATTACCGATTGACGGTAGCGTTAAAAGTTTGGGGTTTAGCATGAAAAACATGTGGCATGAAATAAGCGGCAGGCAGTGAGCGCAACGCAAGCTCCAAAAGTGTCTCGCGCTCAGTTTCATATTAGAGTTAGCGTACAGTTGCAGATTGACCCTTCAGTTGGAAACTTGCCGTAATCGTCAGTGGGTGTCGCTATAGCTCGAAAGCTCGTACACACCGGATAACTTGAGCACGTGCTTGGATCCGCAACACGCTCTTCGGTTTAGTGAAACATTTAAGTGACAGTGGAAGTTGTTTGAGTGTTAAAATGGCAAAAAGGAAACAACATAATCGTTGTTTGACTATTGGCATGGTTTACATTGTGACCATTATTAGCCAAGGTAAGCGTTGTTATTTTTGCCCTGTATATAAATGTAGAAAAACAGAGGACGGGGCCTTAGTTTAAAATAAATTCCGGTTGTACATACAAATTTGAAACTTAATCAAAATATTTAGATTGGGTTTAATCGAGTTAATAATGCAAAAATATTAATAAAAATATAAAAATTAATTAAAACTTCATATTATACTTTTTCAAAATGTCAAGTTTCTTTTTATATTGTGTTTGAAATGATTTAAAAGATTTTTTACTTGCTAAATGCAATGCAAATATTTTTCGTAAATATTTTTGTAAATACAAAATTCAAATATTTTTTATTATTTTTATACAAAAATGTAATTGAAGAGGATACATTAATAGGTATTAAAATAATTTTGTTTATTAATTAGAAAATAAAACGATTGGGTAATACAATATTATTTTGCATATTTTTCCGATTTTTCTTAATAAATATATTTAAAAATTATAAAAATAAAAATATTTTAAACTAATAATGGAAATGCTGTGTATTTTGGTGAATATTATACATTAATAAACACTGTTTTTACAAAAGTTTTCTATTAAAAATTATGTGAATATTACAAATAAATTATAAAAAATCCCAATTGGATGTTTTATTTTACAAGAAAGTAGCACCATATATTTCTTAAAATATCACCGGACACAGGTTAAACTTTTCTAATGTTTAAAACGATGTACCACTTATTAACTTTATTGGTATATTCTGCCCAAGTCTGACCAATATAAACGAAATATATAAAAATTGCCGGAAAAATATACAATTTACATAAGCTACACTGTAACGAACACCTGTTCAATAGTTTGCACTGGTTATACAGTTAAAAAAATCGTTAATAACCCCCCATATTAATTATATTAACAATCTATTTTAATCACAGTATGTTGTCAATAAGATATACTTATTTTATATTTCCTAATTAACCACGACTACCAGTCACAATTACCCTGTAATTTGGCAGAGTTCACCCAAAAAACTGTGTCATTCTAGTTGTGGTCGTTTCATTCTTTTACCCGCAATACCGACTACACTTCTTTTGATACTGTTTCTAGAAAAAACTAATTTATATTGTTGAGTGCACTGCGATGGCAGTAAGTTGAATCAAATGTTTTTTTTAATGTCGCAGTCCGTTCTACGTTTTCTGCTGTAAATCTTTTAAGATATCTGCAAGTCTTTACAACTATTGTACCTTTATTTCTTCACTGTCAAATTTTGGAATATAAATATACTTATTAAAATTTCTCTGCGATATGTATTATATTGGATCGTTTTGTGTAAACCGTATAATCAAATAATTGAACTTCTTAACTAAGAAAACTGGTTCTAAAAATCAAATTTAAATTCTAAATATTTTATTTTATTTCTACAACCCCTGCATGTCCATTATACTCGGAATTTATCTAACTGTATTTACTATCGATTGTTGGAAACATAATTATATGAATAGATTAAGGGTAATTTGACAAATAATATTCAGGCCAGGCTTTTTTGATGCGTGCCATATGCTTCAGACAGCACGTTGACCTCTCCGAAGATTGTCTGTCTGCTGGAGTCTAATCCCCAACAGTCAGACAAGATCTCTGAAGTCTGCAGCTGGGATCCACAGGTGATCTTTTACCGTTAGATAACCTGTAATAATTCTTAGCTTATCCCTACTAATATCCAGTAGCTCTTCAGACAGTTTTAATTTGGTGTGCAGCTCATTTAGTTCTTTCTGACATTCTTCTACCAGCCTGGATGTTACTTTGCGATTATTTAAATATGTAAAGGATGCTTGGCTGTCAGTTAATATGTTTATCCCATGATTATCATGCCTAAGTCTGTTAATTCTGACATACATTCTTACGGTACATTGTTTTTTATTAATATTTTAAATAAAATCTGTGTGGTTGAACAAAACTTTATTCGTCGATTCTGTAACATTCGGTATTTATGAAATTTAGATCAACTTTCTCATATACATCAATAATTTACTCAAAAGTCCCTTTTCAACAAATTGCCATTGATGTATTAAATGATCCTAGAGCTTAACTACACCCTGAGGGATGGTGGTCGGGACGAAAAAAGGTTAACATTTTTGCTTGGAAATACGTTTCGGGTCTGCGTAGGTTTCACATCATAATAAATTATTAGAAGTTTTAACATTTTCAAAAGGGTTATTTATGTATTTGAACCTTTTTAATAAGAAGCTATAAAACATCATTTACTTTTTTTAAATCATGGATAATATTTGGATTTATCGACGAACAGCTCATTACAGACATTTAAAATATAGAGTGGGTATAAATCTATTAGTCGTATAATTCTCTTTGAGATTCCTTTTCGTCTGTTTAAAAGGTATATTTTCAAATTTTGCAAGTCCACTAAAAGCAGAAAATGTACAATCTCTTCAAAGAAGGGCGAGGAGATGTTTGTGACGATCTTCCTGGACCTCTCAGAACCTCAATAACCAATGAAAATGTATAAGTGTTGTGGAATTCACAGATAACCTAAACTTGTAGGAGTGGTGCTATCTTGAATGCCAGAGCAGCAGACAACACCTTTGACTGGCTTGTGATCTTTGCTAACAGTCGGAAAAGAAGATTCCTGTCTTTTTAGGATATTTGGCAAGAAACTCAACATTTGATTGATATTATATTGATAACTATCAAATAGTCAGGTTAAATTGAATAAAATGACAAAAAATGTACCAAAAAAGGACAGAGGTTCACCACGATCAATGATTCCCATTGATTGTAGAGCCAAGCTATGGATATTTATTGACTAACCATCACTCTCCCTGACTATTTGTTCGAAAAGTCGAAGTTTTAAAAATATCTTTATATTCTACATACGTTATAAATTGAATAAATTTCGTAAGGAGTTTCTGAGTTCCGTGTCATTATTGAAATAAAAATGAATAATACATTTGAACAAATATCTGATACACAATGATTTATGGAACAGCTAAAGAAAACGATATATTGGCAGCAATAATTTATCGACTTCGTGTCCACGGAAGACAAAATATGTCGAATTACATAGTGTTTGCTGATCTGAGCAAGCAAGAAGCATTAAAAGTAAATTTATTACTATAGTGTAAAATAACAAATTTATATTTGATCTTTTATGTGTTGAGTTAACGAACAAGGGACGTTCAAATGAAATCAAAAAGGTCTCAAATTCTAGGTTTGTTTCAACTGGCGATAGAACCGTTCTTCAGACTGCTTGGAACGGTATACAAACTGTACCTTCTAGAAGGGGTGATAAAGTTGATGTGTCTATCCCAAAAATTGGAGTTTGAAACGATTCCAGCACCGTTCATAAATGCCAGTTTGAACAAACTTAATAGGGAATCGTTATTATATTCTATATGGTTTGTTCCAGCATGCGATGAAACTAATTTGGACAATTCCTGAACACATTGCATTGTAAAGGGGTGAAAATTATGATAGTCCTGTCATTGCAGAGACATGACGAGTTGATGAAGTGGGATCTATTCCAAAATGACTTTCACTACGGTGATTATCATGTTTCTAATATAATCTGTCAAAATTATTCATAAATCTGACAGATAGATTAGTTGTAATACTCATTTAAAGAAACCTGTTTTCGTTATTGGGTAAATATAGAGAAGAAAGAATCTCCAGTGTTAATTAAACATTATTTTTTACGTGGAAAAACAATTAAAGAAACCGAGGAAGAGTTACGTAAATATTATCCTGAATGAGCTCCGTCCCATGGAATAATTTGTTACTGGTTCTCTTCTTTTAAAAGTAGCCATATGAACACCGAGGATGCTGAACGTCCAGGACCGTCATTAACTGTAACTACTCCAGAAATGGTTAATAAAATCTGTGCCCTTGTACTAAAAGTATCTACGTGAGAAAGCTCATGAAATAAATATTTCCCAACATTTTTTTACACGAAAGGTTACATATGAAAAAGGTGGTGACGCAATTAAATACAGAAATATATTCGGATCATACAAATATTATTCGTGAAACCAGTAGAATTAGATATTTATGAATTTTGATGTTTGATGATATACAGCGGTAGTTTTCTTCAGAAAATCTACTAGTCATAAGTGGATCAAAGTATAGGTACCCCATGCGTTTTGTAGTATATTTTACTTTTACATGCTATAAAACATTATTTTTTAGATTTTAACTTATTATTTATTTAAATTTATCACTTCGCTTCATAATTTTAATGACACTATTCATATCCATTAGTCTAATAATGTTAGCCAATGCCGAAATTCAAAACATAACTGCAAAATACAATATATATTTAACTAAGCATTAAACATAAATAAATGTAATATTTACATTTCGTTATTTCATGAATACATTTAGTGAGTTTTACAATATGTAAGAGTTGTTGTGTGATCAATAATTTTGATAAACAAGAGGGTAATTTTAGAACTAAATTTTGTTTTATCCGATTCTAATAATAGAAGTATAATTATGAAAAAGTGAGTGATACAATGAAAATGTAGTAAAAATGTAGTCTATCTCAAAGATTTGAAAAATAAATCTAGAGACGCATGTTAAACTATTACTTCGGATTTTATTTGATATAAATAAACTAGTGAGCTAAAAGACTTTAAGCTGAAATATCCAGTGCTGTTCGTTGAAAGCCATTTGATTAATGCAAAAGCTTTTCCCCGATTCAAGATTTATAACAAAGTTTCTTGCAACATTGTTGTTGAACATTTCAACTTTTGGTTTATAGTGTAAACGTCAATTTAAGAAAGTTTTGCATACATTTTGTTCACACTTAAAACTAAAAATTTTCTGTTTATGACATCTCCTGCAAGTATAAAAATAAGAGAACAACTGTGTAATTTGAAAAAACTACATGAAAACTAGAGGTTGTATAAATAATATTAATACAATGTTGAGAAAGTGGATAATTAACTGGAAAGGAAGCCGAAAATAATAAATGAAAACGTTAAAAAGTTTTTTATTATTCACTTCTCAGGGAATTTCCATGATTTAGGTAATTACATTTCAGCACTTATCATCGGATTTTTAAACTACCAAACGGTATACCAGGGGAAAACAAAATATTAGAGATCATTTGAAATTTAAAATTATATAAAACGATCTGATTGGAAAGTAGGGGAAGGTCGCCTAGGTTGGCATACTTAACTTTAAAGGTCTCTAATTTACTAATTTGCAATCGAAACATTTTCTGTTTTGACTGTGTACATTCTGTATAGTCATTTAAATTTTGATAGATTGTAGTTCAACAAAAACTTGTGCAACATAATTTTGTATACCCAGGAGATTGTCTTTAACGTATTTGCTGCTTAAAATTACCTACCAAGATAAACTTATTTGAATATATAAACATGCCACTAGTTTAAAATTCGCGCTCAACCAAAAATGACTGATGACATAAGGAGTACGTTCATAATATATGGAGCGGAGTGTGCTTGTCAGTCAGACTTCTCGTGTTGCGTTTATGAGATCTATGGTGTATAAGTGTAGCTCTATACCGCTGTAATATTTTAGAATTTAATACCCTAGTAAATTAATCGATTTGGAAGTTATCTGTAAGCATATATATTCTTATTTTTTGACGAAAGTTCCATATGCGACCAACCGAGCTGCCACAATTGTCTGAAATTTAAAGTTTAAAGAGTTCAGCCTCATGAAATATTGATGGTTATAATTTTTCACTAAAGGGATATGTAATAGTTCTCGAGAGGCATCTTGACTGACTACAAACATAATATTATTCAACAAAGTTAAAGTATTTTCCATAATGAACTGACTTCAGTATAAACTTTCCTCGTGAGTAAATTGTACTATTTTAAAAAGTTTTTATTGGTGCTGTTAGGGAAATAACACTCTTTATATTAATCTTGTTAACTTATAATCTTGAATTGTTTTGAACCGCTAACGAAATGAAGTTTATAATGGACGAATAAATATCAACTATTTAAACGAGTTATTTATGTAATAAAGGATCATAAAGCCTTTTTTTATCTCAGCATAATATTATGTGAGTACCTCTTAGAGTAAAATTATGCTACCCCTCGTATGAAAGGTCACAGCTTTATTTATTATTGTCTTTAGCACAGTTTTTTCGAACTCTAATTTAATGCTATAACATTTTTACTGATATTACACCAAAACACTTGTGTTTTATTTCTACTTCAAGAGAAATATTCAAATTACCTTCCATTTAGAGAAAGTATTTACGATTATTCGTGTTTTACGATCAAATATAATCTAGAAGAGTGGAAGATATATCGTGAAAAAGACACTTTCTGTATATGTAGAATTGATGTTGGCTGTCATTTAATAAGACAGAAAATGATTATTTACGTTTGTCTTCTTTGTGTCATATACATATAAAATATTCCATAATATACGATCTGAAATATCTCAACTCACAATTTTATTTATTAGAAACAAACAGAAACAGAAAAAAAAAAATTGTTGTCTAGCATTATTGCTATCAAAACCAACAGTAATCTTTTATTCAATTCAAACTTAACTTTGTCATTTATTTATTAATTACGCTTATTGAGCTTTATTTAAATATTAGTTTGAGATCAATTACTCAATTTTGCTTTATGTAGCAAAATGATCAGTAATAAACAGAGACCCTCTGGTAACTTTTTAAAATAATACAAATTTTAAATATCGTCAACTTGAAAATATGGTGAGAGCGCACGGGATAGAGCTGTTGAATAATTGCACTTTTTGGTCCAAACCAAGTAGAAAAACCACAAGCAAGATTAACTGGCAATTTTTTAACGTAATTTTCAGAATTTCTCTGTGTAAATTTTTTGTGAGAGAAATAAGTTGACGAAGCACCATTTGAACGATCGAAATTTATTATGAACTACTTTCACGCGCTTCATGCTAATAATTGTCAAATATTACATTTTCTTGAATCGAATAATTTATTTCCTAAACTTCAGTTTGAAAACAGTCCTGCATATTTTATCTAAATGCTTCTTCCTTCTTTAATTTAGAAAATTGCGATCAACGAAGTTGAATTTAATATTACGGAGCCGTTGATTTTGGAAACTAAAAAAAAAAACAGTTTCTGATCCATCTTGATAATGTATTAACTCTGTAAGAAATTTATGTTTTATGCTCAGGAGACTTGTCTCGCAAGAAATGGTAGACTCCCGCAAACCAAAATATCGTGGGTCTCACTAATTTATTTGGAAAAATAATTAAAGGAAATAAGAACAATAGACCCGGTAAGAGTAATTATATGACAGGCGAGATTGATTTAAGACTATTATCGCAAAATTTCAATGATCCAGCCTGTATATTAGTAACCATTTCAGTTTAGATCAAAATACGAGAGACTTTTTGAAAAGTGAATAACAAAATTTTTTTTTTGGGTGGAGTGAAACTCGACTGTGAATCAATTTACTATCTTCCAATTTTCACGCTTGACTTGTTGACATCTAACATTCTTATAAAATCACAGTAATTTCAACACAGGGTAATTTTAATATGAAATACACAAACGCAAAAAATAAATCACATAGTTAGAATTAATGGAAATATAATACGAGTGAGAAGCTAGCTCCTAGCTCCAAACGCAGAACTGTGACAATTGACTGAACCGGCAACAGCGCACAGATGTGTTGGGTTATAATGGTCAACTGATGATCAGTAGTGAACTATACGGGGGGGAATCGAATTCTAACAATTAGAAAGACTTATATTGAAGCACTTATTTTATTTGAGTATTAAATCCGTAATATTATATATGAAACAAATTGTGTTTTCACCTATAAAACCCAATATATTAACAGCAAAAAATGTTTCTCTTCTGTATCTACAAATAATGATGTTCGTTGCAAAAAAATTCAAAAATAGATTGATAAAAATGTAGTCTTTAGCTTGTTATATTCGAAAATTACTGACAAACGTTCCAAAGGTGAGAAAAAAAATAAAAATCAGATTTTTAAGAAAATACCCTTTACTTTATTTTCTCTCCTGTATCTACAAATAATGATGTCCATGGAAAAAAATTCAGAAATAGATTGATAGAAATGTGGTCTTTAGCTTGTTATATTCAAAAATTACTGACAAACGTTCCAGAGGTGAGAAAAAAAAAATAAAAATCAGATTTTTAAGAAAATTTCCTTTACTTTAATTTCTCTCCTGTATCTACAAATAAAGATGTCCATGAAAAAAAAATCCAGAAATAGATTGATAAAAATGTAGTCTTTAGCTTGTTATATTCAAAAATTACTGACAAACGTTCCAAAGGTGAGAAAAAAAATAAAAATCAGATTTTTAAGAAAATACCCTTTACTTTATTTTCTCTCCTGTATCTACAAATAATGATGTCCATGGAAAAAAAATTCAGAAATAGATTGATAAAAATGTAGTCTTCAGCTTGTTATATTCAAAAATTACTGACAAACGTTCCAAAGGTGAGAAAAAAAATAAAAATCAGATTTTTAAGAAAATACTCTTTACTTCATTTTCTCTCCTGTATCTACAAATAATGATGTCCATGAAAAAAATATTCAGAAATAGATTAATAAAAATGTAGTCTTTAGCTTGTTATATTCAAAAATTACTGACAAACGTTCCAAAGGTGAGAAAAAAAATAAAAATCAGATTTTTAAGAAAATACCCTTTACTTTATTTTCTCTCCTGTATCTACGAATAATGATGTCCATGGGAAAAATATTCAGAAATAGATTGATAAAAATGTAGTCTTCAGCTTGTTATATTCAAAAATTACTGACAAACGTTCCAAAGGTGAGAAAAAAAATAAAAATCAGATTTTTAAGAAAATTACCTTTACTTTAATTTCTCTCCTGTATCTACAAATAATGATGTCCATGGAAAAAAATTCAGAAATAGATTGATAAAAATGTAGTCTTTAGCTTGTTATATTCAAAAATTACTGACAAACGTTCCAAAGGTGAGAAAAAAAATAAAAATCAGATTTTTAAGAGAATTACCTTTACTTTATTTTCTCTCCTGTATCTACAAATAATGATGTCCATTGAAAAAATATTCAGAAATAGATTAATGAAAATGTAGTCTTCAACTTGTTATATTCAAAAATTACTGACAAACGTTCCAAAGGTGAGAAAAAAAATAAAAATCAGATTTTTAAGAAAATTACCTTTACTTTATTTTCTCTCCTGTATCTACAAATAATGATGTCCATGGAAAAAAATTCACAAATAGATTGATAAAAATGTAGTCTTCAGCTTGTTATATTCAAAAATTACTGACAAACGTTCCAAAGGTGAAAAAAAAAATAAAAATCAGAATTTTAAGAAAATACCCTTTACTTTATTTTCTCTCCTGTATCTACAAATAATGATGTCCATGGAAAAAATATTCAGAAATAGATTGATAAAAATGTAGTCTTCAGCTTGTTATATTCAAAAATTACTGACAAACGTTCCAAAGGTGAAAAAAAAAATAAAAATCAGAATTTTAAGAAAATACCCTTTACTTTATTTTCTCTCCTGTATCTACGAATAATGATGTCCATGGGAAAAATATTCAGAAATAGATTGATAAAAATGTAGTCTTCAGCTTGTTATATTCAAAAATTACTAACAAACGTTCCAAAGGTGAGAAAAAAAATAAAAATCAGATTTTTAAGAAAATTACCTTTACTTTAATTTCTCTCCTGTATCTACAAATAATGATGTCCATGGAAAAAAATTCAGAAATAGATTGATAAAAATGTAGTCTTTAGCTTGTTATATTCAAAAATTACTGACAAACGTTCCAAAGGTGAGAAAAAAAATAAAAATCAGATTTTTAAGAAAATTACCTTTATATCTTCTGTATGTTCCTTGTGGTATATTATTCATTATTTTTTTAATTTCTTGGGAAATTAAATTTAATTTCCCAAGAAATTAAAAAAATAATAAAATTACCTTTACTTTATTTTCTCTCCTGTATCTACAAATAATGATGTCCATGGAAAAAAAATTCAGAAATAGATTAATAAAAATGTAGTCTTTAGCTTGTTATATTCAAAAATTACTGACAAACGTTACAAAGGCGAGAAAAAAAATAAAAATCAGATTTTTAAGAAAATACCCTTTACTTTATTTTCTCTCCTGTATCTACAAATAATGATGTCCATGGAAAAAAATTCAGAAATAGATTGATAAAAATGTAGTCTTTAGCTTGTTATATTCAAAAATTACTGACAAACGTTCCAAAGGTGAGAAAAAAAAAAAAAAATCAGATTTTTAAGAAAATTACCTTTACTTTATTTTCTCTCCTGTATCTACAAATAATGATGTCCATGGAAAAAAAATTCAGAAATAGATTAATAAAAATGTAGTCTTTAGCTTGTTATATTCAAAAATTACTGACAAACGTTACAAAGGCGAGAAAAAAAATAAAAATCAGATTTTTAAGAAAATACCCTTTACTTTATTTTCTCTCCTGTATCTACAAATAATGATGTCCATGGAAAAAAATTCAGAAATAGATTGATAAAAATGTAGTCTTTAGTTTGTTATATTCAAAAATTACTGACAAACGTTCCAAAGGTGAGAAAAAAAATAAAAATCAGATTTTTAAGAAAATTACCTTTACTTTAATTTCTCTCCTGTATCTACAAATAATGATGTCCATGGAAAAAAAATTCAGAAATAGATTGATAAAAATGTAGTCTTTAGCTTATTATATTCAAAAATTACTGACAAACGTTCCAAAGGTGAGAAAAAAAAATAAAATCAGATTTTTAAGAAAATACCCTTTACTTTATTTTCTTTCCTGTATCTACAAATAATGATGTCCATGGAAAAAAAATTCAGGAATAGATTGATAAAAATGTAGTCTTTAGCTTGTTATATTCAAAAATTACTGACAAACGTTCCAAAGGTGAGAAAAAAAATAAAATCAGATTTTTAAGAAAATTACCTTTACTTTATTTTCTCTCCTGTATCTACAAATAATAATGTCCATGGAAAAAATATTTAGAAATAGATTAATAAAAATGTAGTCTTTAGCTTGTTATATTCAAAAATTACTGACAAACGTTCCAAAGGTGAGAAAAAAAATAAAAATCAGATTTTTAAGAAAATTACCTTTACTTTATTTTCTCTCCTGTATCTACAAATAATGATGTCCATGGAAAAAAATTCACAAATAGATTAATAAAAATGTAGTCTTCAGCTTGCTATATTCAAAAATTACTGACAAACGTTCCAAAGGTGAGAAAAAAAATAAAAATCAGATTTTCAAGGAAATATCCTTTACTTTAATTTCTCTCCTGTATCTACGAATAATGATGTCCATGGAAAAAAAATTCAGAAATAGATTAATTAAAATGTAGTCTTTAGCTTGTTATATTCAAAAATTACTGACAAACGTTACAAAGGCGAGAAAAAAAATAAAAATCAGATTTTTAAGAAAATACCCTTTACTTTATTTTCTCTCCTGTATCTACAAATAATGAGGTCCATGGAAAAAAATTCAGAAATAGATTGATAAAAATGTAGTCTTCAGCTTGTTATATTCAAAAATTACTGACAAACGTTCCAAAGGTGAGAAAAAAAATAAAAATCAGATTTTTGAGAAAATTACCTTTACTTTATTTTCTCTCCTGTATCTACAAATAATGATGTCCATGGAAAAAAAATTCAGGAATAGATTGATAAAAATGTAGTCTTTAGCTTGTTATATTCAAAAATTACTGACAAACGTTCCAAAGGTGAGAAAAAAAAAATAAAATCAGATTTTTAAGAAAATTACCTTTACTTTATTTTCTCTCCTGTATCTACAAATAATGATGTCAATGGAAAAAATATTTAGAAATAGATTAATAAAAATGTAGTCTTTAGCTTGTTATATTCAAAAATTACTGACAAACGTTCCAAAGGTGAGAAAAAAAATAAAAATCAGATTTTTAAGAAAATTACCTTTACTTTATTTTCTCTCCTGTATCTACAAATAATGATTTCCATGGAAAAAAGTTCACAAATAGATTAATAAAAATGTAGTCTTCAGCTTGCTATATTCAAAAATTACTGACAAACGTTCCAAAGGTGAGAAAAAAAATAAAAATCAGATTTTCAAGGAAATATCCTTTACTTTAATTTCTCTCCTGTATCTACGAATAATGATGTCTATGAAAAAAAATTCAAAAATAGATTGATAAAAATGTAGTCTTTAGCTTGTTATATTCAAAAATTACTGACAAACGTTCCAAAGGTGAGAAAAAAAATAAAAATCAGATTTTTAAGAAAATACCCTTTACTTTATTTACTCTCCTGTATCTACAAATAATGATGTCCATGGAAAAAATATTCAGAAATAGATTGATAAAAATGTAGTCTTCAGCTTGTTATATTCAAAAATTACTGACAAACGTTCCAAAGGTGAAAAAAAAAATAAAAATCAGATTTTTAAGAAAATACCCTTTACTTTATTTTCTCTCCTGTATCTACAAATAATGATGTCCATGGAAAAAATATTCAGAAATAGATTAATAAAAATGTAGTCTTTAGCTTGTTATATTCAAAAATTACTGACAAACGTTCCAAAGGTGAGAAAAAAAATAAAAATCAGATTTTTAAGAAAATTACCGTTACTTTATTTTCTCTCCTGTATCTACAAATAATGATGTCCATGGGAAAAAATTCACAAATAGATTAATAAAAATGTAGTCTTCAGCTTGCTATATTCAAAAATTACTGACAATCGTTCCAAAGGTGAGAAAAAAAATAAAAATCAGATTTTCAAGGAAATATCCTTTACTTTAATTTCTCTCCTGTATCTACGAATAATGATGTCCATGGAAAAAAAATTTAAAAATAGATTAATGAAAATGTAGTCTTCAACTTGTTATATTCAAAAATTACTGACAAACGTTCCAAAGGTGAGAAAAAAAATAAAAATCAGATTTTTAAGAAAATACCCTTTACTTTATTTTCTCTCCTGTATCTACAAATAATGATGTCCATGGAAAAAATATTCAGAAATAGATTGATAAAAATGTAGTCTTCAGCTTGTTATATTCAAAAATTACTGACAAACGTTCCAAAGGTGAAAAAAAAAATAAAAATCAGAATTTTAAGAAAATACCCTTTACTTTATTTTCTCTCCTGTATCTACAAATAATGATGTCCATGGAAAAAATATTCAGAAATAGATCAATAAAAATGTAGTCTTTAACTTGTTATATTCAAAAATTACTGACAAACGTTCCAAAGGTGAGAAAAAAAATAAAAATCAGATTTTTAAGAAAATACCCTTTACTTTATTTTCTCTCCTGTATCTACAAATAATGATGTCCATGGAAAAAAATTCAGAAATAGATTGATAAAAATGTAGTCTTTAGCTTGTTATATTCAAAAATTACTGACAAACGTTTCAAAGGTGAGAAAAAAAATAAAAATCAGATTTTTAAGAAAATACCCTTTACTTTATTTTCTCTCCTGTATCTACAAATAATGATGTCCATGGAAAAAATATTCAGAAATAGATTGATAAAAATGTAGTCTTTGGCTTGTTATATTCAAAAATTACTGACAAAAGTTCCAAAGGTGAGAAAAAAAATAAAAATCAGATTTTTAAGAAAATACCCTTTACTTTATTTTCTCTCCTGTATCTACAAAAAATGATGTCCATGGGAAAACAATTCAGAAATAGATTGATAAAAATGTAGTCTTTAGCTTGTTATATTCAAAAATTACTGACAAACGTTCCAAAGGTGAGAAAAAAAATAAAAATCAGATTTTTAAGAAAATACCCTTTACTTTATTTTCTCTCCTGTATCTACAAATAATGATGTCCATGGAAAAAAATTCAGAAATAGATTGAAAAAAATGTAGTCTTTAGCTTGTTATATTCAAAAATTACTGACAAACGTTCCAAAGGTGAGAAAAAAAATAAAAATAAGATTTTTAAGAAAATACCCTTTACTTTATTTTCTCTCCTGTATCTACAAATAATGATGTCCATTGAAAAAATATTCAGAAATAGATTAATGAAAATGTAGTCTTCAACTTGTTATATTCAAAAATTACTGACAAACGTTCCAAAGGTGAGAAAAAAAATAAAAATCAGATTTTTAAGAAAATTACCTTTACTTTATTTTCTCTCCTGTATCTACAAATAATGATGTCCATGGAAAAAAATTCACAAAT
Organism: Galerucella nymphaeae; assembly: GCA_963978555.1. Classification (NCBI taxonomy): domain Eukaryota; kingdom Metazoa; phylum Arthropoda; class Insecta; order Coleoptera; family Chrysomelidae; genus Galerucella; species Galerucella nymphaeae. The sequence continues at coordinate 5,625,007 of OZ021704.1, forward strand.
AGATTGATAAAAATGTAGTCTTCAGCTTGTTATATTCAAAAATTACTGACAAACGTTCCAAAGGTGAAAAAAAAAATAAAAATCAGAATTTTAAGAAAATACCCTTTACTTTATTTTCTCTCCTGTATCTACAAATAATGATGTCCATGGAAAAAATATTCAGAAATAGATTAATAAAAATGTAGTCTTTAACTTGTTATATTCAAAAATTACTGACAAACGTTCCAAAGGTGAGAAAAAAAATAAAAATCAGATTTTTAAGAAAATACCCTTTACTTTATTTTCTCTCCTGTATCTACAAATAATGATGTCCATGGAAAGAAATTCAGAAATAGATTGATAAAAATGTAGTCTTTAGCTTGTTATATTCAAAAATTACTGACAAACGTTTCAAAGGTGAGAAAAAAAATAAAAATCAGATTTTTAAGAAAATACCCTTTACTTTATTTTCTCTCCTGTATCTACAAATAATGATGTCCATGGAAAAAATATTCAGAAATAGATTGATAAAAATGTAGTCTTTGGCTTGTTATATTCAAAAATTACTGACAAAAGTTCCAAAGGTGAGAAAAAAAATAAAAATCAGATTTTTAAGAAAATACCCTTTACTTTATTTTCTCTCCTGTATCTACAAAAAATGATGTCCATGGAAAAACAATTCAGAAATAGATTGATAAAAATGTAGTCTTTAGCTTGTTATATTCAAAAATTACTGACAAACGTTCCAAAGGTGAGAAAAAAAATAAAAATCAGATTTTTAAGAAAATACCCTTTACTTTATTTTCTCTCCTGTATCTACAAATAATGATGTCCATGGAAAAAATATTCAGAAATAGATTAATAAAAATGTAGTCTTCAGCTTGTTATATTCAAAAATTACTGACAAACGTTCCACAGGTGAGAAAAAAAATAAAAATCAGATTTTTAAGAAAATACCCTTTACTTTATTTTCTCTCCTGTATCTACAAATAATGATGTCCATGAAAAAAAATTCAGAAATAGATTAATAAAAATGTAGTCTTCAGCTTGTTATATTCAAAAATTACTGACAAACGTTCCAAAGGTGAGAAAAAAAATAAAAATCAGATTTTCAAGGAAATATCCTTTACTTTAATTTCTCTCCTGTATCTACGAATAATGATGTCCATGGAAAAAAAATTCAAAAATAGATTGATAAAAATGTAGTCTTTAGCTTGTTATATTCAAAAATTACTGACAAACGTTCCAAAGGTGAGAAAAAAAATAAAAATCAGGTTTTTAAGAAAATACCCTTTACTTTATTTTCTCTCCTGTATCTACAAATAATGATGTCCATGGAAAAAATATTCAGAAATAGATTAATAAAAATGTAGTCTTTAGCTTGTTATATTCAAAAATTACTGACAAACGTTCCAAAGGTGAGAAAAAAAATAAAAATCAGATTTTTAAGAAAATTACCTTTACTTTATTTTCTCTCCTGTATTTACAAATAATGATGTCCATGGAAAAAATATTCAGAAATAGATTGATAAAAATGTAGTCTTTAGCTTGTTATATTCAAAAATTACTGACAAACGTTCCAAAGGTGAGAAAAAAAATAAAAATCAGATTTTTAAGAAAATACCCTTTACTTTATTTTCTCTCCTGTATCTACAAATAATGATGTCCATGGAAAAAAATTCAGAAATAGATTGATAAAAATGTGGTCTTTAGCTTGTTATATTCAAAAATTACTGACAAACGTTCCAAAGGTGAGAAAAAAAAAATAAAAATCAGATTTTTAAGAAAATTTCCTTTACTTTAATTTCTCTCCTGTATCTACAAATAAAGATGTCCATGAAAAAAAAATCCAGAAATAGATTGATAAAAATGTAGTCTTTAGCTTGTTATATTCAAAAATTACTGACAAACGTTCCAAAGGTGAGAAAAAAAATAAAAATCAGATTTTTAAGAAAATACCCTTTACTTTATTTTCTCTCCTGTATCTACAAATAATGATGTCCATGGAAAAAAAATTCAGAAATAGATTGATAAAAATGTAGTCTTCAGCTTGTTATATTCAAAAATTACTGACAAACGTTCCAAAGGTGAGAAAAAAAATAAAAATCAGATTTTTAAGAAAATACCCTTTACTTCATTTTCTCTCCTGTATCTACAAATAATGATGTCCATGAAAAAAATATTCAGAAATAGATTAATAAAAATGTAGTCTTTAGCTTGTTATATTCAAAAATTACTGACAAACGTTCCAAAGGTGAGAAAAAAAATAAAAATCAGATTTTTAAGAAAATACCCTTTACTTTATTTTCTCTCCTGTATCTACGAATAATGATGTCCATGGGAAAAATATTCAGAAATAGATTGATAAAAATGTAGTCTTCAGCTTGTTATATTCAAAAATTACTGACAAACGTTCCAAAGGTGAGAAAAAAAATAAAAATCAGATTTTTAAGAAAATTACCTTTACTTCAATTTCTCTCCTGTATCTACAAATAATGATGTCCATGGAAAAAAATTCAGAAATAGATTGATAAAAATGTAGTCTTTAGCTTGTTATATTCAAAAATTACTGACAAACGTTCCAAAGGTGAGAAAAAAAATAAAAATCAGATTTTTAAGAAAATTACCTTTACTTTATTTTCTCTCCTGTATCTACAAATAATGATGTCCATGGAAAAAAAATTCAGAAATAGATTAATAAAAATGTAGTCTTTAGCTTGTTATATTCAAAAATTACTGACAAACGTTACAAAGGCGAGAAAAAAAATAAAAATCAGATTTTTAAGAAAATACCCTTTACTTTATTTTCTCTCCTGTATCTACAAATAATGATGTCCATGGAAAAAAATTCAGAAATAGATTGATAAAAATGTAGTCTTTAGCTTGTTATATTCAAAAATTACTGACAAACGTTCCAAAGGTGAGAAAAAAAATAAAAATCAGATTTTTAAGAAAATTACCTTTACTTTATTTTCTCTCCTGTATCTACAAATAATGATGTCCATGGAAAAAAAATTCAGAAATAGATTAATAAAAATGTAGTCTTTAGCTTGTTATATTCAAAAATTACTGACAAACGTTACAAAGGCGAGAAAAAAAATAAAAATCAGATTTTTAAGAAAATACCCTTTACTTTATTTTCTCTCCTGTATCTACAAATAATGATGTCCATGGAAAAAAAATTCAGAAATAGATTGATAAAAATGTAGTCTTTAGTTTGTTATATTCAAAAATTACTGACAAACGTTCCAAAGGTGAGAAAAAAAATAAAAATCAGATTTTTAAGAAAATTACCTTTACTTTAATTTCTCTCCTGTATCTACAAATAATGATGTCCATGGAAAAAAAATTCAGAAATAGATTGATAAAAATGTAGTCTTTAGCTTATTATATTCAAAAATTACTGACAAACGTTCCAAAGGTGAGAAAAAAAAATAAAATCAGATTTTTAAGAAAATACCCTTTACTTTATTTTCTTTCCTGTATCTACAAATAATGATGTCCATGGAAAAAAAATTCAGGAATAGATTGATAAAAATGTAGTCTTTAGCTTGTTATATTCAAAAATTACTGACAAACGTTCCAAAGGTGAGAAAAAAAATAAAATCAGATTTTTAAGAAAATTACCTTTACTTTATTTTCTCTCCTGTATCTACAAATAATGATGTCCATGGAAAAAATATTTAGAAATAGATTAATAAAAATGTAGTCTTTAGCTTGTTATATTCAAAAATTACTGACAAACGTTCCAAAGGTGAGAAAAAAAATAAAAATCAGATTTTTAAGAAAATTACCTTTACTTTATTTTCTCTCCTGTATCTACAAATAATGATGTCCATGGAAAAAAATTCACAAATAGATTAATAAAAATGTAGTCTTCAGCTTGCTATATTCAAAAATTACTGACAAACGTTCCAAAGGTGAGAAAAAAAATAAAAATCAGATTTTCAAGGAAATATCCTTTACTTTAATTTCTCTCCTGTATCTACGAATAATGATGTCCATGGAAAAAAAATTCAGAAATAGATTAATAAAAATGTAGTCTTTAGCTTGTTATATTCAAAAATTACTGACAAACGTTACAAAGGCGAGAAAAAAAATAAAAATCAGATTTTTAAGAAAATACCCTTTACTTTATTTTCTCTCCTGTATCTACAAATAATGAGGTCCATGGAAAAAAATTCAGAAATAGATTGATAAAAATGTAGTCTTTAGCTTGTTATATTCAAAAATTACTGACAAACGTTCCAAAGGTGAGAAAAAAAATAAAAATCAGATTTTTGAGAAAATTACCTTTACTTTATTTTCTCTCCTGTATCTACAAATAATGATGTCCATGGAAAAAAAATTCAGGAATAGATTGATAAAAATGTAGTCTTTAGCTTGTTATATTCAAAAATTACTGACAAACGTTCCAAAGGTGAGAAAAAAAAAAATAAAATCAGAATTTTAAGAAAATTACCTTTACTTTATTTTCTCTCCTGTATCTACAAATAATGATGTCAATGGAAAAAATATTTAGAAATTGATTAATAAAAATGTAGTCTTTAGCTTGTTATATTCAAAAATTACTGACAAACGTTCCAAAGGTGAGAAAAAAAATAAAAATCAGATTTTTAAGAAAATTACCTTTACTTTATTTTCTCTCCTGTATCTACAAATAATGATGTCCATGGAAAAAAGTTCACAAATAGATTAATAAAAATGTAGTCTTCAGCTTGCTATATTCAAAAATTACTGACAAACGTTCCAAAGGTGAGAAAAAAAATAAAAATCAGATTTTCAAGGAAATATCCTTTACTTTAATTTCTCTCCTGTATCTACGAATAATGATGTCCATGAAAAAAAATTCAAAAATAGATTGATAAAAATGTAGTCTTTAGCTTGTTATATTCAAAAATTACTGACAAACGTTCCAAAGGTGAGAAAAAAAATAAAAATCAGATTTTTAAGAAAATTACCTTTACTTTATTTACTCTCCTGTATCTACAAATAATGATGTCCATGGAAAAAATATTCAGAAATAGATTGATAAAAATGTAGTCTTCAGCTTGTTATATTCAAAAATTACTGACAAACGTTCCAAAGGTGAGAAAAAAAATAAAAATCAGATTTTTAAGAAAATTACCTTTAATTTAATTTCTCTCCTGTATCTACAAATAATGATGTCCATGGAAAAAATATTCAGAAATAGATTAATAAAAATGTAGTCTTTAGCTTGTTATATTCAAAAATTACTGACAAACGTTCCAAAGGTGAGAAAAAAAATAAAAATCAGATTTTTAAGAAAATTACCTTTACTTTATTTTCTCTCCTGTATCTACAAATAATGATGTCCATGGAAAAAATATTCAGAAATACATTGATAAAAATGTAGTCTTTAGCTTGTTATATTCAAAAATTACTGACAAACGTTCCAAAGGTGAGAAAAAAAATAAAAATCAGATTTTTAAGAAAATTACCTTTTCTTTAATTTCTCTCCTGTATCTACAAATAATGATGTCCATGGAAAAAAATTCAGAAATAGATTGATAAAAATGTAGTCTTTAGCTTGTTATATTCAAAAATTACTGACAAACGTTCCAAAGGTGAGAAAAAAAATAAAAATCAGATTTTTAAGAAAATTACCTTTACTTTATTTTCTCTCCTGTATCTACAAATAATGATGTCCATGGAAAAAAAATTCAGAAATAGATTGATAAAAATGTAGTCTTTAGCTTGTTATATTCAAAAATTACTGACAAACGTTCCAAAGGTGAGAAAAAAAATAAAAATCAGATTTTTAAGAAAATTACCTTTACTTTATTTTCTCTCCTGTATCTACAAATAATGATGTCCATGGAAAAAAAATTCAGAAATAGATTAATAAAAATGTAGTCTTTAGCTTGTTATATTCAAAAATTACTGACAAACGTTACAAAGGCGAGAAAAAAAATAAAAATCAGATTTTTAAGAAAATACCCTTTACTTTATTTTCTCTCCTGTATCTACAAATAATGATGTCCATGGAAAAAAATTCAGAAATAGATTGATAAAAATGTAGTCTTTAGCTTGTTATATTCAAAAATTACTGACAAACGTTCCAAAGGTGAGAAAAAAAATAAAAATCAGATTTTTAAGAAAATTACCTTTACTTTAATTTCTCTCCTGTATCTACAAATAATGATGTCCATGGAAAAAAAATTCAGAAATAGATTGATAAAAAGGTAGTCTTTAGCTTGTTATATTCAAAAATTACTGACAAACGTTCCAAAGGTGAGAAAAAAAATTAAAATCAGATTTTTAAGAAAATACCCTTTACTTTATTTTCTTTCCTGTATCTACAAATAATGATGTCCATGGAAAAAAAATTCAGAAATAGATTGATAAAAATGTAGTCTTTAGCTTGTTATATTCAAAAATTACTGACAAACGTTCCAAAGGTGAGAAAAAAAATAAAATCAGATTTTTAAGAAAATTACCTTTACTTTATTTTCTCTCCTGTATCTACAAATAATGATGTCTATGGAAAAAATATTTAGAAATAGATTAATAAAAATGTAGTCTTTAGCTTGTTATATTCAAAAATTACTGACAAACGTTCCAAAGGTGAGAAAAAAAATAAAAATCAGATTTTTAAGAAAATTACCTTTACTTTATTTTCTCTCCTGTATCTACAAATAATGATGTCCATGGAAAAAAATTCACAAATAGATTAATAAAAATGTAGTCTTCAGCTTGTTATATTCAAAAATTACTGACAAACGTTCCAAAGGTGAGAAAAAAAATAAAAATCAGATTTTCAAGGAAATATCCTTTACTTTAATTTCTCTCCTGTATCTACGAATAATGATGTCCATGGAAAAAAAATTAAAAAATAGATTGATAAAAATGTAGTCTTTAGCTTGTTATATTCAAAAATTACTGACAAACGTTCCAAAGGTAAGAAAAAAAATAAAAACCAGATTTTTAAGAAAATATCCTTTACTTTATTTTCTCTCCTGTATCTACAAATAATGATGTCCATGGAAAAAAAATTCAGAAATAAATTGATAAAAATGTAGTCTTTAGCTTGTTATATTCAAAAATTACTGACAAACGTTCCAAAGGTGAGAAAAAGAATAAAAATCAGATTTTTAAGAAAATACCCTTTACTTTATTTTCTCTCCTGTATCTACAAATAATGATGTCCATGGAAAAAATATTCAGAAATAGATTGATAAAAATGTAGTCTTAAGCTTGTTATATTCAAAAATTACTGACAAACGTTCCAAAGGTGAGAAAAAAAATAAAAATCAGATTTTTAAGAAAATTACCCTTACATTATTTTCTCTCCTGTATCTACAAATAATGATGTCCATGGGAAAAATATTCAGAAATAGATTAATAAAAATGTAGTCTTTAGCTTGTTATATTCAAAAATTACTGACAAACGTTCCAAAGGTGAGAAAAAAAATAAAAATCAGATTTTTAAGAAAATTACCTTTACTTTATTTTCTCTCCTGTATCTACAAATAATAATGTCCATGGAAAAAAAATTCAGAAATAGATTAATAAAAATGTAGTCTTCAGCTTGTTATATTCAAAAATTACTGACAAACGTTACAAAGGCGAGAAAAAAAATAAAAATCAGATTTTTAAGAAAATACCCTTTACTTTATTTTCTCTCCTGTATCTACAAATAATGATGTCCATGGAAAAAAATTCAGAAATAGATTGATTAAAATGTAGTCTTTAGCTTGTTATATACAAAAATTACTGACAAACGTTCCAAAGGTGAGAAAAAAAATAAAAATCAGATTTTTAAGAAAATTACCTTTACTTTAATTTCTCTCCTGTATCTACAAATAATGATGTCCATGGAAAAAAAATTCAGAAATAGATTGATAAAAATGTAGTCTTTAGCTTGTTATATTCAAAAATTTCTGACAAACGTTCCAAAGGTGAGAAAAAAAATAAAAATCAGATTTTTAAGAAAATACCCTTTACTTTATTTTCTTTCCTGTATCTACAAATAATGATGTCCATGGAAAAAATATTTAGAAATAATTTAATAAAAATGTAGTCTTTAACTTGTTATATTCAAAAATTACTGACAAACGTTCCAAAGGTGAGAAAAAAAATAAAAATCAGATTTTTAAGAAAATACCCTTTACTTTATTTTCTCTCCTGTATCTACAAATAATGATGTCCATGGAAAAAAATTCAGAAATAGATTGAAAAAAATGTAGTCTTTAGCTTGTTATATTCAAAAATTACTGACAAACGTTCCAAAGGTGAGAAAAAAAATAGAAATCAGATTTTTAAGAAAATTACCTTTACCTTAATTTCTCTCCTGTATCTACAAATAATGATGTCCATGGAAAAAAAATTCAGAAATAGATTGATAAAAATGTAGTCTTTAGCTTGTTATATTCAAAAATTACTGACAAACGTTTCAAAGGTGAGAAAAAAAATAAAAATCAGATTTTTAAGAAAATACCCTTTACTTTATTTTCTCTCCTGTATCTACAAATAATGATGTCCATGGAAAAAATATTCAGAAATAGATTGATAAAATTGTAGTCTTTGGCTTGTTATATTCAAAAATTACTGACAAAAGTTCCAAAGGTGAGAAAAAAAATAAAAATCAGATTTTTAAGAAAATACCCTTTACTTTATTTTCTCTCCTGTATCTACAAATAATGATGTCCATGGAAAAAATATTCAGAAATAGATTAATAAAAATGTAGTCTTCAGCTTGTTATATTCAAAAATTACTGACAAACGTTCCACAGGTGAGAAAAAAAATAAAAATCAGATTTTTCAGAAAATACCCTTTACTTTATTTTCTCTCCTGTTTCTACAAATAATGATGTCCATGGAAAAAAATTCAGAAATAGATTAATAAAAATGTAGTCTTCAGCTTGTTATATTCAAAAATTACTGACAAACGTTCCAAAGGTGAGAAAAAAAATAAAAATCAGATTTTCAAGGAAATATCCTTTACTTTAATTTCTCTCCTGTATCTACGAATAATGATGTCCATGGAAAAAAAATTCAAAAATAGATTGATAAAAATGTAGTCTTTAGCTTGTTATATTCAAAAATCACTGACAAACGTTCCAAAGGTGAGAAAAAAAAATAAAAATCAGATTTTTAAGAAAATACCCTTTACTTTATTTTCTCTCCTGTATCTACGAATAATGATGTCCATGGAAAAAATATCCAGAAATAGATTAATAAAAATGTAGTCTTTAGCTTGTTATATTCAAAAATTACTGACAAACGTTCCAAAGGTGAGAAAAAAAATTAAAATCAGATTTTTAAGAAAATACCCTTTACTTTATTTTCTTTCCTGTATCTACAAATAATGATGTCCATGGAAAAAAAATTCAGAAATAGATTGATAAAAATGTAGTCTTTAGCTTGTTATATTCAAAAATTACTGACAAACGTTCCAAAGGTGAGAAAAAAAATAAAATCAGATTTTTAAGAAAATTACCTTTACTTTATTTTCTCTCCTGTATCTACAAATAATGATGTCCATGGAAAAAATATTTAGAAATAGATTAATAAAAATGTAGTCTTTAGCTTGTTATATTCAAAAATTACTGACAAACGTTCCAAAGGTGAGAAAAAAAATAAAAATCTGATTTTTAAGAAAATTACCTTTACTTCATTTTCTCTCCTGTATCTACAAATAATGATGTCCATGGAAAAAAATTCACAAATAGATTAATAAAAATTTAGTCTTTAGCTTGTTATATTCAAAAATTACTGACAAACGTTTCAAAGGTGAGAAAAAAAATAAAAATCAGATTTTTAAGAAAATACCCTTTACTTTATTTTCTCTCCTGTATCTACAAATAATGATGTCCATGGAAAAAATATTCAGAAATAGATTGATAAAATTGTAGTCTTTGGCTTGTTATATTCAAAAATTACTGACAAAAGTTCCAAAGGTGAGAAAAAAAATAAAAATCAGATTTTGAAGAAAATACCCTTTACTTTATTTTCTCTCCTGTATCTACAAATAATGATGTCCATGGAAAAAATATTCAGAAATAGATTAATAAAAATGTAGTCTTCAGCTTGTTATATTCAAAAATTACTGACAAACGTTCCACAGGTGAGAAAAAAAATAAAAATCAGATTTTTAAGAAAATACCCTTTACTTTATTTTCTCTCCTGTTTCTACAAATAATGATGTCCATGGAAAAAAATTCAGAAATAAATTAATAAAAATGTAGTCTTCAGCTTGTTATATTCAAAAATTACTGACAAACGTTCCAAAGGTGAGAAAAAAAATAAAAATCAGATTTTCAAGGAAATATCCTTTACTTTAATTTCTCTCCTGTATCTACGAATAATGATGTCCATGGAGAAAAAATTCAAAAATAGATTGATAAAAATGTAGTCTTTAGCTTGTTATATTCAAAAATCACTGACAAACGTTCCAAAGGTGAGAAAAAAAAATAAAAATCAGATTTTTAAGAAAATACCCTTTACTTTATTTTCTCTCCTGTATCTACGAATAATGATGTCCATGGAAAAAATATTTAGAAATTGATTAATAAAAATGTAGTCTTTAGCTTGTTATATTCAAAAATTACTGACAAACGTTACAAAGGTGAGAAAAAAAATAAAAATCAGATTTTTAAGAAAATACCCTTTACTTTATTTTCTCTCCTGTATCTACAAATAATAATGATGTCCATGGAAAAAAATTTAGAAATAGATTGATAAAAATGTAGTCTTTAGCTTGTTATATTCAAAAATTACTGACAAACGTTCCAAAGGTGAGAAAAAAAATAAAAATCAGATTTTTAAGAAAATTACCTTTACTTTATTTTCTCTCCTGTATCTACAAATAATGATGTCCATGGAAAAAAAATTCAGAAATGGATTAATGAAAATGTAGTCTTTAGCTTGTTATATTCAAAAATTACTGACAAACGTTCCAAAGGTGAGAAAAAAAATAAAAATCAGATTTTTAAGAAAATTACCTTTACTTTATTGTCTCTCTTGTATCTAGAAATAATGATGTCCATGGAAAAAATATTCAGAAATAGATTAATAAAAATGCAGTCTTTAGCTTGTTATATTCAAAAATTACTGACAAACGTTACAAAGGTGAGAAAAAAAATAAAAATCAGATTTTTAAGAAAATTACCTTTAATTTAATTTCTCTCCTGTATCTACAAATAATGATGTCCATGGAAAAAAATTTAGAAATAGATTGATAAAAATGTAGTCTTCAGCTTGTTATATTCAAAAATTACTGACAAACGTTCCAAAGGTGAGAAAAAAAATAAAAATCAGATTTTTAAGAAAATTACCTTTACTTTATTTTCTCTCCTGTATCTACAAATAATGATGTCCATGGAAAAAAAATTCAGAAATAGATTGATAAAAATGTAGTCTTTAGCTTGTTATATTCAAAAATTACTGACAAACGTTCCAAAGGTGAGAAAAAAAATAAAAATCAGATTTTTAAAAAAATTACCTTTACTTTATTTTCTCTCCTGTATCTACAAATAATGATGTCCATGAAAAAAAATTCAGAAATAGATTAATAAAAATGTAGTCTTTAGCTTGTTATATTCAAAAATTACTGACAAACGTTACAAAGGCGAGAAAAAAAATAAAAATCAGATTTTTAAGAAAATTACCTTTACTTTAATTTCTCTCCTGTATCTACAAATAATGATGTCCATGGAAAAAAAATTCAGAAATAGATTGATAAAAATGTAGTCTTTAGCTTGTTATATTCAAAAATTACTGACAAACGTTCCAAAGGTGAGAAAAAAAATAAAAATCAGATTTTTAAGAAAATTACCTTTACTTTAATTTCTCTCCTGTATCTACAAATAATGATGTCCATGGAAAAAAATTCAGAAATAGATTGATAAAAATGTAGTCTTTAGCTTGTTATATTCAAAAATTACTGACAAACGTTCCAAAGGTGAGAAAAAAAATAAAAATCAGATTTTTAAGAAAATTACCTTTACTTTGTTTTCTCTCCTGTATCTACAAATGATGATGTCCATGGAAAAAAAATTCAGAAATAGATTGATAAAAATGTAGTCTTTAGCTTGTTATATTCAAAAATTACTGACAAACGTTCCAAAGGTGAGAAAAAAAATAAAAATCAGATTTTTAAGAAAATTACCTTTACTTTATTTTCTCTCCTGTATCTACAAATAATGATGTCCATGGAAAAAAAATTCAGAAATAGATTGATAAAAATGTAGTCTTTAGCTTGTTATATTCAAAAATTACTGACAAACGTTCCAAAGGTGAGAAAAAAAATAAAAATCAGATTTTTAAGAAAATTACCTTTACTTCATTTTCTCTCCTGTATCTACAAATAATGATTTCCATAGAAAAAAATTCAGAAATAGATTAATAAAAATGTAGTCTTTAGCTTGTTATATTCAAAAATTACTGACAAACGTTACAAAGGCGAGAAAAAAAATAAAAATCAGATTTTTAAGAAAATACCCTTTACTTTATTTTCTCTCCTGTATCTACAAATAATGATGTCTATGGAAAAAAATTCAGAAATAGATTGATAAAAATGTAGTCTTTAGCTTGTTATATTCAAAAATTACTGACAAACGTTCCAAAGGTGAGAAAAAAAATAAAAATCAGATTTTCAAGAAAATATCCTTCACTTTAATTTCTCTCCTGTATCTACAAATAATGATGTCCATCGAAAAAAAATTCAGATATAGATTGATAAAAATGTAGTCTTTAGCTTGTTATATTCAAAAATTACTGACAAACGTTCCAAAGGTGAGAAAAAAAATTAAAATCAGATTTTTAAGAAAATACCCTTTACTTTATTTTCTTTCCTGTATCTACAAATAATGATGTCCATGGAAAAAATATTCAGAAATAGATTGATAAAAATGTAGACGTTAGCTTGTTATATTCAAAAATTACTGACAAACGTTCCAAAGGTGAGAAAAAAAATAAAAATCAGATTTTTAAGAAAATACCCTTTACTTTATTTTCTCTCCTGTATCTACAAATAATGATGTCCATGGAAAAAATATTCAGAAATAGATTGATAAAAATGTAGTCTTTAGCTTGTTATATTCAAAAATTACTGACAAACGTTCCAAAGGTGAGAAAAAAAATAAAAATCAGATTTTTAAGAAAATTACCTTTACTTTATTTTCTCTCTTGCATCTACAAATAATGATGTCCATGGAAAAAAATTCAGAAATAGATTGAAAAAAATGTAGTCTTTAGCTTGTTATATTCAAAAATTACCGACAAACGTTCCAAAGGTGAGAAAAAAAGATAAAAATCAGATTTTCAAGAAAATTACCTTTACTTTAATTTCTCTCCTGTATCTACAAATAATGATGTCCATGGAAAAAAAATTCAGAAATAGATTGATAAAAATGTAATCTTTAGCTTGTTATATTCAAAAATTACTGACAAACGTTCCAAAGGTAAGAAAAAAAAAAATCAGATTTTTAAGAAAATACCCTTTACTTTATTTTCTCTCCTCTATCTACAAATAATGATGTCCATGGAAAAAATATTCAGAAATAGATTGATAAAAATGTAGTCTTTGGCTTGTTATATTCAAAAATTACTGACAAAAGTTCCAAAGGTGAGAAAAAAAATAAAAATCAGATTTTTAAGAAAATACCCTTAACTTTATTTTCTCTCCTGTATCTACAAATAATGATGTCCATGGAAAAAAAATTCAGAAATAGATTGATAAAAATGTAGTCTTTAGCTTGTTATATTCAAAAATTACTGACAAACGTTCCAAAGGTGAGAAAAAAAATAAAAATCAGATTTTTAAGAAAATACCCTTTACTTTATTTTCTCTCCTGTATCTACAAATAATGATGTCCATGGAAAAAAAATTCAGAAATAGATTGATAAAAATGTAGTCTTTAGCTTGTTATATTCAAAAATTACTGACAAACGTTCCAAAGGTGAGAAAAAAATAAATAAAAATCAGATTTTTAAGAAAATTTCCTTTACTTTAATTTCTCTCCTGTATCTACAAATAAAGATGTCCATGGAAAAAAAATTCAGAAATAGATTGATAAAAATGTAGTCTTCAGCTTGTTATATTCAAAAATTACTGACAAACGTTCCAAAGGTGAGAAAAAAAATAAAAATCAGATTTTTAAGAAAATACCCTTTACTTTATTTTCTCTCCTGTATCTACAAATAATGATGTCCATGGAAAAAATATTCAGAAATAGATTATAAAAATGTAGTCTTCAACTTGTTATATTCAAAAATTACTGACAAACGTTCCAAAGGTGAGAAAAAAAATAAAAATCAGATTTTTAAGAAAATACCCTTTACTTTATTTTCTCTCCTGTATCTACAAATAATGATGTCCATGGAAAAAATATTCAGAAATAGATTAATAAAAATGTAGTCTTTAGCTTGTTATATTCAAAAATTACTGACAAACGTTCCAAAGGCGAGAAAAAAAATAAAAATCAGATTTTTAAGAAAATACCCTTTACTTTATTTTCTCTCCTGTATCTACAAATAATGATGTCCATGGAAAAAAATTCAGAAATAGATTGATAAAAATGTAGTCTTTAGCTTGTTATATTCAAAAATTACTGACAAACGTTCCAAAGGTGAGAAAAAAAAAAAAAAATCAGATTTTTAAGAAAATTACCTTTACTTTATTTTCTCTCCTGTATCTACAAATAATGATGTCCATGGAAAAAAAATTCAGAAATAGATTAATAAAAATGTAGTCTTTAGCTTGTTATATTCAAAAATTACTGACAAACGTTACAAAGGCGAGAAAAAAAATAAAAATCAGATTTTTAAGAAAATACCCTTTACTTTATTTTCTCTCCTGTATCTACAAATAATGATGTCCATGGAAAAAAATTCAGAAATAGATTGATAAAAATGTAGTCTTTAGTTTGTTATATTCAAAAATTACTGACAAACGTTCCAAAGGTGAGAAAAAAAATAAAAATCAGATTTTTAAGAAAATTACCTTTACTTTAATTTCTCTCCTGTATCTACAAATAATGATGTCCATGGAAAAAAAATTCAGAAATAGATTGATAAAAATGTAGTCTTTAGCTTATTATATTCAAAAATTACTGACAAACGTTCCAAAGGTGAGAAAAAAAAATAAAATCAGATTTTTAAGAAAATACCCTTTACTTTATTTTCTTTCCTGTATCTACAAATAATGATGTCCATGGAAAAAAAATTCAGGAATAGATTGATAAAAATGTAGTCTTTAGCTTGTTATATTCAAAAATTACTGACAAACGTTCCAAAGGTGAGAAAAAAAATAAAATCAGATTTTTAAGAAAATTACCTTTACTTTATTTTCTCTCCTGTATCTACAAATAATAATGTCCATGGAAAAAATATTTAGAAATAGATTAATAAAAATGTAGTCTTTAGCTTGTTATATTCAAAAATTACTGACAAACGTTCCAAAGGTGAGAAAAAAAATAAAAATCAGATTTTTAAGAAAATTACCTTTACTTTATTTTCTCTCCTGTATCTACAAATAATGATGTCCATGGAAAAAAATTCACAAATAGATTAATAAAAATGTAGTCTTTACCTTGTTATATTCAAAAATTACTGACAAACGTTCCAAAGGTGAGAAAAAAAATAAAAATCAGATTTTTAAGAAAATACCCTTGACTTTATTTTCTTTCCTGTATCTACAAATAATGATGTCCATGGGAAAAATATCCAGAAATAGATTTATAAAAATGTATTCTTTAGCTTGTTATATCCAAAAATTACTGACAAACGTTCCAAAGGTGAGAAAAAAAATAAAAATCAGATTTTTAAGAAAATACCCTTTACTTTATTTTCTCTCCTGTATCTACAAATAATGATGTCCATGGAAAAAAATCCAGAAATAGATTGAAAAAATTGTAGTCTTTAGCTTGTTATATTCAAAAATTACCGACAAACGTTCCAAAGGTGAGAAAAAAAAAATAAAAATCAGATTTTCAAGAAAATTACCTTTACTTTAATTTCTCTCCTGTATCTACAAATAATGATGTCCATGGAAAAAAAATTCAGAAATAGATTGATAAAAATGTAGTCTTTAGCTTGTTATATTCAAAAATTACTGACAAACGTTCCAAAGGTGAGAAAAAAAATAAAAATCAGATTTTTAAGAAAATACCCTTTACTTTATTTTCTCTCCTCTATCTACAAATAATGATGTCCATGGAAAAAAAATTCAGAAATAGATTGATAAAAATGTAGTCTTTAGCTTGTTATATTCAAAAATTACTGACAAACGTTCCAAAGGTGAGAAAATAAATAAAAATCAGATTTTTAAGAAAATTACCTTTACTTTATTTTCTCTCCTGTATCTACAAATAATGATGTCCATGGAAAAAATATTTAGAAATAGATTAATAAAAATGTAGTTTTTAGCTTGTTATATTCAAAAATTACAGACAAACGTTCCAAAGGTGAGAAAAAAAATAAAAATCAGATTTTTAAGAAAATACCCTTTACTTTATTTTCTCTCCTGTATCTACAAATAATGATGTCCATGGAAAAAAATTCAGAAATAGATTGAAAAAATTGTAGTCTTTAGCTTGTTATATTCAAAAATTACCGACAAACGTTCCAAAGGTGAGAAAAAAAAATAAAAATCAGATTTTCAAGAAAATTACCTTTACTTTAATTTCTCTCCTGTATCTACAAATAATGATGTCCATGGAAAAAAAAATTCAGAAATAGATTGATAAAAATGTAGTCTTTAGCTGGTTATATTCAAAAATTACTGACAAACGTTCCAAAGGTGAGAAAAAAAATAAAAATCAGATTTTTAAGAAAATACCCTTTACTTTATTTTCTCTCCTCTATCTACAAATAATGATGTCCATGGAAAAAATATTCAGAAATAGATTGATAAAAATGTAGTCTTCAGCTTGTTATATTCAAAAATTACTGACAAACGTTCCAAAGGTGAGAAAAAAAATAAAAATCAGATTTTTAAGAAAATACCCTTTACTTTATTTTCTCTCCTCTATCTACAAATAATGATGTCCATGGAAAAAAATTCAGAAATAGATTGAAAAAATTGTAGTCTTTAGCTTGTTATATTCAAAAATTACCGACAAACGTTCCAAAGGTGAGAAAAAAAAATAAAAATCAGATTTTCAAGAAAATTACCTTTACTTTAATTTCTCTCCTGTATCTACAAATAATGATGTCCATGGAAAAAAAAATTCAGAAATAGATTGATAAAAATGTAGTCTTTAGCTGGTTATATTCAAAAATTACTGACAAACGTTCCAAAGGTGAGAAAAAAAATAAAAATCAGATTTTTAAGAAAATACCCTTTACTTTATTTTCTCTCCTCTATCTACAAATAATGATGTCCATGGAAAAAATATTCAGAAATAGATTGATAAAAATGTAGTCTTCAGCTTGTTATATTCAAAAATTACTGACAAACGTTCCAAAGGTGAGAAAAAAAATAAAAATCAGATTTTTAAGAAAATACCCTTTACTTTATTTTCTCTCCTCTATCTACAAATAATGATGTCCATGGAAAAAATATTCAGAAATAGATTGATAAAAATGTAGTCTTTAGCTTGTTATATTCAAAAATTACTGACAAACGTTCCAAAGGTGAGAAAAAAAATAAAAATCAGATTTTTAAGAAAATACCCTTTACTTTATCTTCTCTCCTGTATCTACAAATAATGATGTCCATGGAAAAAAATTCAGAAATAGATTGATGAAAATGTAGTATTTAGCTTGTTATATTCAAAAATTACTGACAAACGTTCCTATATTATTCCAGTTTTAAAGTAATTTATTTTTTCAATAACGAACGAATGCATGTTTTTAATAATCGTGGATTAGGCCTTAAAGGGGAAACCACGTAAAAAAAAACACATCGAATCCTCTACTTTCTGGGTGATGTGGAAACGAGGATACTTTGATCTGTCATGCTAAGGACCAATTGTATTGGATATAATAAAGTCGTGTATGTAGATACAGGAGAGAAAATAAAGTAAAGGATATTTTTTCAAAAATCTGATTTTTATTTTTTTCCCCACATTTGGAACGTTTGTTAGTAATTTTTGAATATAACAAGCTAAAGACTACATTTTTATCAATCTATTTCTGAATTTTTTTTCCATGGACATCATTATTTGTAGATACAGGAGAGAAATTAAAGTAAAGGATATTTTCTTAAAAATCTGATTTTTATTTTTTTTCTCACCTTTGGAACGTTTGTCAGTAATTTTTGAATATAACAAGCTAAAGACTACATTTTTATCAATCTATTTCTGAATTTTTTTTTCATGGACATCATTATTTGTAGATACAGGAGAGAAAATTAAGTAAAGTACATATCTTTTTTCAAAAATCTGATTTTTATTTTTTTTCTAATCTTTGGAATGTTTCCCAATCACAACATAAGATGCTTCTGTTGGCACTAGTAATAAGCAGAGCAAGAACTTTGGTCTTGAAAAATCACGAAAAAGATTTTCAAAGATAATAAAAATGAAGCTCCTGTGTATTGAAAAAGATTAGTTACAAAAAAAGTATTCCAGTTTAGGTACTTGATATAATTAAACTATAAGCGATTATTTTACTTTCTCTATAAAGTTAGTTTGTCGTGTTTATTTAATACATAATAAACATATAAAATTTACTGACATAATTTGCGGTAAGTTTCACAAGAAGACTTGTAAATTGTGTCGAGGCATTAACAAAAGTTTGTAGGAGGGCCGGTTATTCAAGTTGCGGCTAAGGTTCTAACGAGGAAGTTGTCTTGGATTGTTACGTTTTAAGAGTAGGTCACAGACTGTGAAAAATAACGCAGCCGTTTGCACAGAAGGTTGGGATTAAGACACTTGATATTAATTTCCCCGGTGTACAATACATTTTATTAGTTGTTTCTCTCTTCAGGTCTGTATTTTCTTGCACATGTAATGCAGTTAATTGCTGAATGCATAAATAGTTACAATTTATCTTGAAAAATGCTATTTTAAAACACAATCTTTTCATTAAGTATTTTCATGAAGGCTGGCTGTTTTAAATAGTTTAATTATAAGCTAATATAGTTTCACAATTCCTTCCTAAATGAAAATTTAAATGAAACGTTCTACCATAAAAGCTAAAAGAAATATCTAATGAAATTCTTCTTTTACTTTGTATATTTAAAATCTTCAATATCCATATAATGATCACAATTTTCATACCTTCAATTTATTTTTCGCGTTCAAGTATTCTTCGAGTCTTCCATCTTTTAATTTGGGTTTTAATCTTCCTTGAATTTAAACCTTAACTCATGTGCAATCTCTGTATATTCGCATCACAATTGTAACTTATATTGTGTAACGAAAATGAAGTAGCAGATAATAACTCTTTGTTTAAAAGCAAATAATTTATGTTCGACATATTAACGTATATAATGAACGTTAGTTCTCTGTTAATTTGATTATTATTTTATGACAATAGGTTTAATAGTGAGGCAGCTGTCAGAAACAGTAATGCAATGAAGTAAGTTTGGTTTGGTTAACCACACATACGTATATTTCTATATTAAATCTGTGTCATCATCTGGTTGCCGTTTGTTGAAAATGGAAACCTCAATGGTACCTCGGTTGTAGGTAAATAGAAATATTAAAATAACAAATATTGAATTTGACAGTGGTTAACATTTGAAGCAGTTCCCTCACGATATTTTAATACCTATTTGGGAAAATATACTTTGTATATCAACAATTTATTATTGCCAAATAATACAGTAGAATTTGACGATAAAATAATGCATAACTTTTCCAACAATCCCATCTTAGGATAATGAAAATGACGGCAATGCTATAGAAATTAATAGACAGAAAGTAATTGTCATCTTCACAATAAGCCAAGCAGTGATAAATGTATCTGATAGTGATTAATGCCATTCGATAGACTGGAACTCTTCTTCAGCGTTGCGAAAATGACAAAAAATGGGCTACTGGAAAGAGAGTAGCCCTAAATTTATGGAGTGATGGGCAAACTTCCCATGACAAAAATAAGCGAAACAGTTC
This sequence comes from Galerucella nymphaeae, assembly GCA_963978555.1. NCBI lineage: Eukaryota > Metazoa > Arthropoda > Insecta > Coleoptera > Chrysomelidae > Galerucella > Galerucella nymphaeae. The sequence goes on from OZ021704.1 coordinate 5,645,007, forward strand.
TGGACAGAATAATGGACAAAGTTCACTATAGATTCATATAAGTTCTTGAGAAAAGGAGTACGAGTACAAAACCACTCCTTTATGGTTTATCCACATATGTTATGTTTAAACTGGACGCTAACGGCCATATAGAACCAATAGCGCATAGTGCAGAGCTCCGCTGTTCAGATTCAACTAAACGCTTAAAGCACTTCAAGTATTTTATGATTGAACGCGTCAAGCGCACTGGCGATCCTGAGCTAGACCAGCCAGGCTTCAGCAATTAGTTAAAATAAACTAAGCAATCGTGATAAGTCAGTAACTGCTGACATCTTCGAGGGAGGGGATATACTACTTAGGTTATCGATAAAACTTTCTGCCTAGTGGAACTAAAGTACAAATATTAATAACCTTATTTTCCCTATAGATGGAAATATTATAAAAATACATTCAATTCTTGTTTGTTGGTGAAAATTCAACATCTTGAAAAGACGTAGATATTTTTTAAATCGAGAGAAGACACGTTGGTATTGTTAAAGTCAAAATTATTTATTTTTTTTTATTCAGCTTAAAGTGCTTTGTGACAGCTCTGGCCATTAGCACTAGGTACAATACATACAATATGATACATTCGTTTATATACATGAAATGGATAAATGAAATATAATTAAATTTTGTTGAATAGATGTTCTTCTTTCAGGAATTGGATGACTGTCGTTATTTGGTTTGGGCAGTTTAATATTTCTTTAATGGATGTTTTCATTCCAAGCTGTTGGCGACGTTTTGCATATGGGCAGTTCACTAGTATGTGTTCAACTTTTAATGGGGAATGGCATTGTTGGCAGTTTTGTTGAGGGGAAGAGCTCATCAAGTGGCCGTGCGAGAGACGTGTGTGACCGATACGTAATCTTCTGGCAACGACCTTCTCGTTTCTTCGTAAATCGGGAATATTGAATTGGTCAACAGTGGGTTGAATTTTATGTAGGAATGTGACTGAGTGGTTCCAATGATCCTGCCAATGCAGACGAGTGAGTTTTTTCATGCAAATTTTCAAGTCACTGGAGATTTGCAAATTAATTATGTTAGTGTTGGATGAAGCGGCTTCTTTAGCAAAACGATCAGCTATTTCATTTCCAGTTATGCCTATATGTGAAGGGATCCATATGATATTGATGGTAACATTGTGAAGAATCAGGTTTTGGTATGTGTCGTGAATGCGTTGAACACTACCTAATTATATGTATAGATATTGCTGCAATTTTCTGCAAAGAATATTTTATTCATTGGTAAGTAGACTAAGAGTGGCTGGACTATTTTTTTTTTAACGAAACAATTTTTGATTTTTATTATTATCAAAACTGCCAAAGCTTCTGTTCCATCGTTATCTTCTTTGTTTAATTAATTTATGCAACATCTAAATTTCCTATAGAAACATTGAAATAAATAATAATGTTTATCCCTGATTAATTTAATATTGACATATTTTTCTGTACAATTTTTAAAATTGTAATATTTATATTTTAACAAAGGTAAGATTTTACGCTTCCAGATACTGTTGGGATTCCTCGTCCCATGGTAATCTTTTGGTAAGTAGCCTGTTAAAAAAATACTAATAATAAATAAATTATAATAATAATAAAAATCTTCTTTATATATAGCTATAAGATACATGGTGCGCAAAATAAAATATTCTTTGACAATCCATATAAAATAATTGAAGGAATAATTTAGGCCACTATGTTTACATATGTTTGTGTTTTTTTTCAGCAGCCCTTGTAGACCATTCGGTTGTAGAAATGGCTCAGAATTAATAAAATATAAAATTCTCCCCAGAATAGATATCGTATCGTATGTTTCATCTTGATGATGATAATATCAATTATTGGATTTTGTAATTAGACTGATTTGCATACTATTGTTATCTTAGGCAATAAATAAACAATGCGTTGTTCGGAAAATGATTTTGGATAGTTATTTTATTTGTGAGGGTATTAAATTTATGCAGTTTTAAATTGATATCGTTACAAATTGCTATTTTGCAATGCTCACCAGTTTGTGTTTTAAAAATTTCAGTACGTGTTGGTTACAAATATGCAAATACTGGTAAACTATAAGTTATTAACTAAAATTTCATTATATTAAACTATAATGGTTGTTAGAATTGACAGAAAATTGGTAGCTCTGATCTTCGTGTTCTTCAAATTAAATCTCTTCACATAACGATTTCTAATTTTGACTGGGAGTTTCAAATACTTTGGTATAATATTATCAAAAAAATATTCACTGGGTTTTATGAAAATCCAATAAGTATTGAATATCAAAACATATTTTTTATGAAACTTTGTCGAAGGTAATCCAAATCCCTTTAAATTATTTAAATCCGATACTGCATTAAAACCTCTTCTATGAGGTTAATGTCCCAACGGTATTTTTTAGAAAAAGTCTACAAATCCATTATTCATAGATGTTTGCACGATGTCTTTGTCTTATCGATTTGCATCAGAACTATGGGATTTTTGGTAGAATTTTACAGCGAAAGCAAACGCAGATGGAATTGATTAGTGAAAAGTTACACTGAATTCAAATATTACATTCCATAACATTTGAAAAAATCTACAGTTTGAGCTGAAACCGCAAATCAATAATATTTGGTTATGTAATATCGGCACACTGAGTCACAGCAAAAATAGCGCACCTTCTCGGGAAACTTATCATTCCATTTTGAACGTTTTCTTTGCGATCAGTCTATAATATATTTATTATTTGCTCGCCCTTTTTCGTCGGCTGCTTATTTTCATGCTGCCATATAACAAACTGGGTCTTACATTTTTAAACGAGTGAGTGCTTCTTCTTTTATTTCTTGGTACATACAAAAATCGTTTACAAAAACCAATGAAATAAATGGGTTTTAGAAGCGTTACTTCCTTCCGCATTTATAGAGAGATGGTTTAATTTTTTTATGAAATTAAAAATATAGTTCTATTGAATAAATATGTAATAAATATTGATAGTCGATTAATATCACTGTATTCCAGTAACCTACTTTGTTATCTCACAGTTATATATCATGAAAAATACATTTAAAAATTTGTGGAAACTCTCTCGTTTTGATAAAAATTGTAATTGAAAAGGGGATTGAACATTCCAAACAAAGGCTCTCTGGCAATTACTGGTCCGATCAGCTCCTCTACATATATTTTTGGAAAGAAAAGCTAGATGGATTACTAAATACACAAATCAGGCTTATACCTACAGAACGAAGCAAAATGCTAGTGGATAATGAAAGACACAGCCTCTCCAACATTAAACTACGACCTGCCTTATACCGTCATAATTCCAAAGAGAGATTAATGGGTCCTCCGTAAGGATGAAATATCAAAGAGCAGATAGCTGTTGGTACACAGACGGCTCAAAAACACCCTCAGGCTCTAGTGCAGGTGCTCATTTCAGCCAAGCAACTTCGAAAGCACTCAGCTCTCACCGTGTTACGTCGAAATTGGTTTTAGACTGCCAAAAAAGACTCTCCTCAATAAGAGAACTCAATAAAGTATTGCTGGTCTGGATCCCTGGCCATTCTGGCATGGAAGGAAACGAAAAGGCAGGCATAAATTTATCAGGATTGGTTCATTCAAAGGTATTTATACATCCTTCGAAGAATGTCTCCAAATAAATGTTAATGCTAAAGCTTGGACTGTCGGAATTGCTAGCTATGTATATTCATACATATTGTATATTTTGACACAAGATACAGTAACCAAGAGTGTACAAAGGCGTACTTGTAAGAGCATTAAACTCTAATTAATGTAATCTTCTTAACAATTGATTATTACTGTTGATAATTTCTCTAAACAATATATACGTCGTATTATTTAGAAACCTACTTCGATGCGTGTAATGCCGAGGCCGATAGATATATCATCTGCGTATTTTGTTAATGGATTCTACATGTTCTGTGTGAAGTTCAAATAGTACATGTTTGAGAATATCTCTAAATTCTGAATATTTCAATATATCTGATGACCTTCCAAGTCTTAGTTATGCAGTCTTATTATATAGTTTATTAAAATTTTTGTTGGATCAAAATTATGTATTGTATGTCAGGATTTATTGTTCTTTACTATTATTCAACTATAAACCAATATAACTAACTGTATTGTTACTAAAATAGACACAATTATCTAGTAACAAACAATTTCAATGAATTTGATTTTTGGTTTTAAGTAATGCCAAAAGACATCACAATTAAATCAAGCTGAGGTTTTCTAAAAGAATTGTATGAAATTATAAATTCTTTTTCAGATTTGAAATATTTTTTTTTAATAATAGACGTGACTTATTTACATATCTACAATACATGAACTAATTGTAGTGTTGACAATGATTTTATGGCAATATTTCGCGATAGGGATATATACGTGACTTGTTTTCCTGTTCGGCATTGCTTCAGATGGGATAAACAAAATCAGAGACATTCTTCGCTCAAAATTTATCTTGATACGGAAGGACGTTTTCAATGATGATTGGAATCAACTTTTATGTACCTGTGGTGAGAGATCGCAACGTCCAAATACTGCTTGCTAACCTGCACATTTCACTGGATAGTTTGTTTGTTCAAAATAACAAAATACAATATTTTTTTGTCCAATTGCATAGATTTTCTCGTACATACATTCTTTTTTTTTCAAGTAAGCAGTCCTATCGATTTTCCTGAAAACGAACGAAATTATTAATAGGTACATAAATGTTGCAAAAGAAAATCAATGATGTTATTAAAATTTAAAAGGTGGATGTTGGAAACTTAAGTATAGAATATAAATTACTATGTTTTGCAAAAAAGTTCTCCCAAACACCATTTTACTGAATTAAACATTAAAATGGAGTAACAGCAATCTCAAATAAAAATAGATCATTGAAGATATTGAAACACCTCCAAGAAGTTGACAGTTGACAGTTGACCTCTACTAATGGTCATAGATGACAATATATCAGCTAAGTTCAATTTAAAAAAAAAACAAAAAAATAATTAATATGAATTATTTATAGATAATAAGAAACCTATATACGATTTATCTAGCGAATATTTTGACGAATAAATTGTTGCAGATATATTAGCCATAAATTTCAAATAAGTTTGGTATTAAAAGTTTCGATAGATATTTTGGGTGAATTTCTGCGAGTAAACTCAGACATCTCGCTTATGTATTCCGCAGGCAGAGGACATAAATAAATAACTTGACCGAACTGTATACATGTATTTGATATGTGGAATGGGATAGTGGCGGAATTTTCTTCCCACTCCAACGAGCGCAGTTCTACCAAGAACTACTAGTTGACCGTAAATTATACTTTGGTGTCGATTACATATTTATATTGGCAATATACTAAGAGGTTTATACTTGGAAGATACTGAAGGATTTAAGAAAAGGTTAATATCTCACAAATTTCTTTGCGCAATCTTCGTTAACTTTTTATACAAGGGAGTAGATGCATAAATATTTTATCTACGTTACTCTAGAACGTAAAATAACAATTCAGTGATAAAGTCATTTTAATCACGACTGTAGAAAAAATTTTGTGTTTTTCGGACGTAAAGTAAAATTGCAAGTGCTACTTTACGCTCTAAATACACAAATATCTCTATTGTACTCATTTGTCATTTTACTACAGCGTTTTGTCATCATGACAAACACAAACATTAAAAAACGCCATTTTTAGTCCATTTAAAGCAGTCTAAATAAGACATTTTCTGGTTTTTACATGCACGTAGGAAAATATTGAACACATCAAGTGCTTAATAACTGCTTATAATCGTTGAATGATAACTATTACTTTTTAAACAACCAAAAAGAAAAAATTAACGAGGGATGTGAATAATCTACCTTCTGAACTATTTAAACCCATGTTGTCAATGGAGGCTCAGAAGTTGCGATTTGCTTTCCGTTAGGGATTTCGTATGTATTTCGAAGCAAATATTGATAGTTTGCTGATATGGTGATTTAAAAGGGTTCGAGGATGGCTTGGCAGGAATCAGTGTTGTCCTAGGGGTGGATTTGGTGTCCTTAAAGTGAAAAATCTCTTGCTAGGGAGTAGAAAAGAAGTTTTTAATTTTATGATTAAAAGTAGGTATTTAAGATTTTTTCGATATAAAACACAACGTCATTAAAACCTTCAATTAATATCTTATTACTATAGTTGTTATTTCAAACTAAAGTAAGTTAAATCGACTTAATATCAGTCCAGAAGTCTCAGATTACACACAATTTTTTTATCTTATGAGGTCAAACTCAAAAGTCGTAGTAGTGCCAACAAAATAATCCCATTCAATTAATTAAATTGTTACAAATGCCACTTGTAAGACGTTCCAGCACATGACAAGTATCAAGTACGGGTGTTGTTTGGTTGTTGACACAAGATCATATTTTATTCCCGAGCGCAAATATCGATAAAGGATCTGTTCGCATACCAAAACCTACTAACAATTTCAGTCAACCTATTCGTTCAATTCTTAGTATTAAGGAGCTTTTAATTTTTAGTTTCTGTAGACACAATTTACATTATATACTTATTATATATTAACGCCTCTGCAGATAATAATATTATCCTGAGGTGGGTTAAAGGGTGCGATAGGAGTAAAGGTAATCGCATTTTCGATTCTTTAGCCAGGGAAGCGACTAGACTAAAAATTTTAGGACCACAATTGTGGAGCTAGCCAAATGTTACACCCATACTCAATCCTTCAAGAGATGGGAGGGAATCAAAGGATGCAGTCTTGCTGGGATCACCATCACCATCACCCCAACCACATATAATTTTTATAATAATGATGATTTTATGAGATACTCATGTAGTTAAGCTGTAAAACCTGTTGAAATATTAATAAATAATAGCAGTAGACTATTATGCTTGTCGTTTATTATTATTTTTATGCATTTTTCTTTTTTTGTTCACTATATTTCCTTATGAAAAAAATTTCTGTAACAGCTTAAAGTTAATTCAGCCGGAATATAGTTGATCACTTTAACTACTCTTACCACTTTAGATTCCATACACGGTTTCGTCATTAAATTAGAAACTGAATGGGCATAGTCACCGTAGAGTAATTAATCTTTTCATTTAATTTTTCAATACGTCGTGACATTATTTTAAGTAGCAAATTCAGTTCGGTGAGAGCATAAATATTTCACTTTTAGCACACTTTAGCACACACACTAATTTGGTTTTTTTATTCCAACAGAATTTACTATGCGACTGCCGCGCTTTTTCCTCGTTATCTTTAAAATGCCATTAGGAAAATGTATGGGCCCTATCTAGTATTTTACAAATGATCGGGAGACTAATAATTGCACGTATAAATTAGTTTTAGATCATAGAACAAGATTTTCATCAAAAATCGACCTGATAGAGCCAACGTTTTCTTCAACTATTTCGATTAACAACCCCCCATTCTTCATCTGTAAACAATTTTCGATTTTTTCGAGCCCGTTCAATAATGCATAGACTCTAAATATTCCTTGTTACTTTACTTCGAAATTGACAAAAAGTGGACATGCAAAATTTGTGCTTTAAACCATCGAAGTATCATCGATGTTTTCATTGCATTGCAGTCGTTGAATTATCAGCAATTCCAAAGAAAATCAATAGTTTTGAGCTCCGCACGACTTGGAATTTTTGATTCGGTGAATAAAGACATAAATTTTAAACCGGTACGACAAAGAATATCCACATTTCTTTTTATAATAAATCGAACATAAACTAAGAATGCCACTGAATTCTCTTTTCTGAATATACGGTCGTAAGATGGAGGGTCAAAATACTTGAACTCTTTAATTTATGGTATTAAGGTAGAAGCTTTATCCAAACTTATCGGTCTAAGCGTCTTTAATAATATTATTAATATAATGCTAGTGATTTAAACGTATTTGCTTTACTGAAAAGTCAAAGCCATAAATAATAATTATTTTGTTCATAGAAATATTTGCTTACATTTGGATTTAACATATTTCTACAACGTCTGTAGCTAAATAGGTAAATTTATTGCTTTAAGAGGACAATTCAAAAATATTTTTCAATGGAAATAAAAAGTTGAAAATGAGTTTGTCACTGGATTTTGTTCAACGTAGTTTGAAACTTCATTGGTGTAGAATATTTGACGCGATTAGATCAATTTGAATGAGAAAAGCTTTGTGTTTCAGCATGATCGCACCCTAATTGGTAAAGTAACTCAAATACTACCCTCATAGCTGCTAACAAAGCACAAAAAGGCCTTGCCAGAGGATTTAATTGGAAATATTTAGTTGTTTACACTATTGACCACATTGTACTCCTTGACACAGCAATATATCACACTGTTAAAAAAAGGTGATCATTCAAATTTCATGGACGATTTTTGATGTTTGAATTTTGGTTGACAATTAGGCATTCCTCATGTATTATCTGTATTGGATTTTGAATGAAACATAATGAGGTTCTCCAATGTTGAAGTTTAGTGAGTCTATACAGTGTGGAACAGCCAAATAGAATAAATTCGATAAGGATTAAACATGATGGGAAAAAAGCTTGGACACGTTGATTTGTATTCTTAAATGCGCATTAAAAAAATTAATGTATTGGTGAATTAATTTGTTATCCGGATACACTCATGTATATTTTTATAGAGAATATATTAGTCTTGGAAAAACCACCGAAAATAATCTTTTACATCGCCTGGAAAAATTTATAGAGATTAGTTACGAACGAATAATTTTTTTTTCACAGTTTCGCTGGATATAGCAAGGTGCAATAAATAATAAAAATTGCTACTTAATGTCAACATTACCTGTTAAACGTTTTAAGCAGTATGAAACGTTCCAAAAAGAAAACGGGATGCTTAAGAAATTTGTTTTTGTCTAAGGAGGACTTAATAAAGCCACAAAAGTTTCATTAAGCCTGCTTTACAGTACGCAATTCTTCATCTAACATGCAATATTCTTGATCAAAAGCATGTGCAGTAGAGAATAATTTGGCAAGTCTCTTGCCATTTCAAGCTATTGTCTCAAATCGATCTGGTTTGATTTGTATTGTAGCTTGCATGCAATTCTGGGGGAAAAACTGGTAATTTTTTGGTTACCTACAAAACAAAAGTTGACTGTGTACTTCCAAACGCAACATAAATAGGTATATATATATATATATATAACAATTTTAATATAAAAATTTGTGTATCAACAATATTAGATGACACACTATAACCTAACCTTTTAAAATAAACTTGAATTTTTTTGTTGATATCCACTGAAAATTGCATATTGTGTAGTGTAAAACGATTATAGTTGCAAACAAGACCTTGCAAGGTCAAAGTGTTGCTGCAATACATTGCAAGAATTGCGAACTGTAAAGTGGGCTTTACAGATTATCCACAATGGGTATATTCCCAGCATAAGAGTAACAGCTGCATAACACGTTTAGTCACTTTCGTATGCAATTCTTAGTATAATATGTGAACTTTCTTATTTATGTATTTTATACGCATTCTAACTACAGTTTCTTGGGTTAATTATTCTATTCATTTTTAATCCTAATCACGAATGAGTGCAAAGCATCCTAATAGTGCATGTGTTAACAGAATAGAAGTTTTAGAAACGAAGAAAGTGCATGTTTAAATCTTAATTTTAACAATGGTAATGTTCCACCAAAAATGCTTTTGATAAAACAAATTCTAGTTTAAGTAATGTCATATTCATGTCTCCATGTCGCCCAGTGTTTAAATATGAAATATGTCGAGATACTGTTTGTGTACGTGGCATATCAAGTTCAGACTAACTGAATAATGTAATCCCTGTGTAGTGGAAGTGTGGATCAGCTTTGCTTAGTATCCTGTCTTTTTCTAAATGACGTATTGTTTTCATAGCAGTTAGTAGTAGGAGACGCTATTACAAATTGTCTAGAGTTTCAAATTCGCGAACTAAGCAAAGCATTTTGATGTATGACACAATTGAAAAATTATTATCATTCAATAATTACTACAAATACAACAAAAGATATCATCACACCTTGTTGGTTGCCTCGTTAGCGATTTTTTAATGGCTAATATTAATTGTATAATATCTATTCATTTTCGAAATATGCCTAATATAGAATGCAACGTTGAATAGGGGATATTGAGAGGATAATAACCATTGTTGGCTTCATATAATGATGTCGACATAGAAAACTAGCCAATGATTGATTGGATAGGTGATTATCAAATTAAATTTAAAATAGATGGAAAGCTGTTAGGACTCACAGTTACTGCAATTTCAATATAGTTTTATCCTGATAACTAGACGAAAAAAAAATTCAATAAAATATAATTTTATCTAATTTCCTTTATTATATGAGAATGAAGATATAATAAAGGTTTTTTCCGAATAAAAAGGTGGAGGAAAAACATCAAGTAGCATTCCATGCCTATCAAGATCCACTTTTAGGGCCAAGAAGATAGAAAAATATGTACGTTGGGGTTGGAGAAAAAAGAATGTCGATGCTTTCGAATTGCACTGTGGCAGCGTAAAGCTGGAAGGTAAAATAAACGGATAGTTCAACAAATTGGGAATTCCTGGAACAATTTGGGAAACAAAAATGTATGTGAAGTTTATTAATTCATGAAAAGGTAGGACGGTGACATATTTTTTGGGTTATAGGGAATTAACTTGCACGGTAAGGAAACGGACAGTCGGTGATAAAAATTGCATGACTAGACACAGGATGTAATACAAGTAGTAGCTACCAATAGCGGGTATAACGTGGAAGATTTTTATATACAGGGTGTCCCAAATAAGAGTGACTGATTTTAAACATAAATGCCCAGCTAATTAATTGCTCCAAAGAGATCTCTTATTGAATTGAACTCCTTTTTGTATTATTCAATAATAACATTGATGCAATTAGATTTTTATTTAAGAAAAAAATGATGATAAGCTAAGTCAATGTTTGTATATTAATTTTACATTTTCTTATGAGGAATATAAAGCTACCGACCGCCTTACAGTTTGCAGAGACCCTTTTCTGTCTAAAGTATGATATATAGATGAAAAGTGTAATATTCTTAAAGGCACACAGCACCATTTTTGTGTTTTACACATGTCGCTGATAAGCTATATATTACGGATTGACATGTCACGATCTCCTTAAATACATTTTTAGACTCGAAACCTTGATGCATTGTCCTTAGAAATACCATCTTCAAATATTTATGGCCGGATAAATAAATATTTGAGTGGGTTTTATGAAAAATAGTTTTTTATTATTATCATTATTGTAGATCTAGTCCTAGTCGATTATTTACTGCTAGATATATCCCTAAAATTATCTCAGTATCTTCTAATTCTCCTCCCTTTTTTATAAATTATGATTTTAATCCATTAAATGCATTGGTATTTTTTTCGGGAATGGTTAGGTACTTTAATTTTCTCAGTGTTTGTAAATTTCAAAATAATATAAAGTCGATCCTTTATAATCGCATCGTAATATTTCAAATCTTGTTAACCAAGCTCTTGAAAGGATTTTCAATAAGGCATAGACTTACACGAAGATAGCTTTGATGTGGAGTATCTGTTAACGTTTGCCTAATTAGTATAAGGTTCAGATGCTTCCGTTCATAGACACATTGAAATCACAAGCAGTTTCTATAATTAACTTATCAAAAGAAGTGGCTAGTACAAGTGAAATATCGAAAATAAGATTTATTTTTTTTGTACAACTTTGTCCGACTACAATGTTTACCGCTCATATTATTAAAAGAAAAAAATTTTGGTCGATTAGCCCAATAAGATCTTTTGTGATTACCTTACATCTACATTTTGGTACAAAAGGTCTAGGTATCTTAGAAAATACAGCAGCTATCCCAACCACGTTTGTCGTGGCATAGTCAGAAAAGTAATCGTTGTTTCTTAGTGAATAGTTTGCCTGGTGCATTACCTGTTTCCTGAATGGGTTAATCGGGGTCCAAGTCTCCCGATTTCAGCCTAAGAATCGCCTTCACCCTTAAAAAATGTTCCATAGGAGGAAGCCCAATAAGGGCTTCCATTGATGTCTTCCTCATTGTGTTCATTGCCCCGGTGATACCAAGAAGAGCTTGTTTTTGGATTGCAGTTAATAGGTTCACTGTGGAGGACACCTCTGTCCTCCTCCATCAGACTATTGTCAAAGCCAGTGAACTACCTCAGGTCGTACTCTTCAGGTTTTGCCCATAACTCTTCTGCTTAGCCAGAAATGCCTAGCGTCGCTCTAGTACTGTTTTTTTTCCATCTGTGTCTTCCAGTTCAGTTTGGGATCAATGGTCACTCCCAGATATTTAACTTCATTGGATAATTCTAGTTCTTTACCGAACATCAGTACTTTACCCTGCGGGGAAGAAGTCTTTTATTAGTAAGAGCAGCTAGTTTTTTTGGATTAACTGAAGGGTCGTCTTTAAGGCACCATTTCTCCACAATTCGTAGTGTTTCTTGTAGGAAGACACCTCTGATGTCAAACGGAATATTTTTGAGAAATAATACCAAAAAAATTATTTGAAAATTTTTAATCAATATTTTTGTACAAATTCTACTTTATCGAGAGGCGTTCAGGAGTCCAATCACTCCAACGATCTGTATGTATAATTTTTTCCAATATTAAAGCTCCGTATTTTTACCTAATTCGATTAGTTTTCTTCATTTGTTTTAGTTTAACTGACTGTCGAGGAAAATGTAAGTGCTCTAGTTTAAATTGATCTGACGGAATGTTGCCGTAGTCTAATATAATTTCTTATTCAGTAATCTCTGTTTCCTCTTTCATTAATTATCACTGATATCTTCATGCAAGTTTTAGTTTAATATAGAATCTGAATGATACAAACTGAGTACCAAATTTATCATCCTTTTAATCAAACCACAGTGAAAACATGTGTTTGATATTTATTATCAAAATATGCTTATTTACTTGGTCGACAGCCTTACAAAAGCTATACATCACTGATGTCCCAATTTCTAATACCAGAAGTTTCAGCCTCTCTCTTTGTTAATTTCTGGTTCAATAATATGTTAGGTTAGGTTAGGTTAGGCGTGTGATGTCTATAAGGCCCTCCGCTGCGACTAGCAAGAGTATATTTATTGTGGCTCACACGTATTCAGATTTCACCAAACAAATTCAGCTTCTTAACAAAGCCGATTAATTGATTTGAGTGATTCGAGTCGCGGCGGGACAGGCACAAATTATATGCTCTGCTCAGTTTCATTATCTTCCAGGCAAAGTCGACAAGTCGGATCTTCCTAAACATGCTTCGTCAATACCATACTAGAAAAATTGCACTTTGTTCAACTTTTTGTTTTAATAAAAGCAACCATCCATACGTTTAATGTGAGAATGAATAATCGGAATCTTGGGCAAAATAAATTTCGCCACTTCGTTTTAAATATTATACCTCTTTCCTGAGAATGTGTTGATATGGAAGTAACGCAATAATTATACTTTTCTTTTCCTAGGAGAAGGGTCATAATTTATAAACTTGGACTTTCTAACTTTGCTATTTGCCCCAAATCGATATCGCATTTCTTTAGCGCCATGGGTGTTTGTAAAACTATGCAGATATTTTACAAGATTAAACGACTTTAACAGTTTCATTTCATAAGAATAATCAATTTGACCAACTATTTCAACATAATATTTAATATATAAGTTGAATACGAAGGCAGGCATGAGATAGAAAATATTTTGTTCCAAAAATAAGCATAAACATAAAAATAATGAACAGACTACTATGTACGATGTTTGACTCGTGCAGCTCTCTATCTAATAGGTGTCTGGTTAAATGATGAATTACCCAGTTTTTCACAGGCACTACAATATTTCAGCATGATGGATATAGGGACAGAAAGACATGCTCTAAAAATGTTTTTTACCGATTGATTACACATAATTAAACAAATTAAAAATTTTACATCCTTTATGCATTAAAAATCAAACAGGTTTAGATAGAAATCAATTTTTTTCATTACTAGGTATAGGTAGGTATGAAGTTGACAATTATTGCTGCTTGGAATTACCTAACAAAATAAAATTATTTGACTTTAAATAGTCTAAAATTCGGGCTCAACCAAAAATGACTGATGACATAAGAAGTACGTTCATAATATATCGAGACCTGACAGTGTACATGCCTAGAGAGAAATCAGCTTGAACGAACAGAGCGCTACCTACCGATTTGTAGATCAAACTTCAAAAATTTGATTTTGAATTTTAAATGAGTTGCTTATTTTATGTTGATTGCAAAAAAGTATGGATCGATGAATGTTTTAACCTTTAGCATTATAACCAGTGAATTTTAAAATGTTTTGTTGATGGATACTGTTAGCTAATCTTAACCAACAGAATATCGATAACCGGTGCCTTAACCTCTATAAACAAGGACTGTGTACATATTATACGATTATATAGTTCGCAAACACTATAATTATAAACGTTGTTTGAAAATAAGTTTCAATCTGCATCAGACAACTTGATTTCTGTTTTATTAGTGGAAAATCGAATTTACAAATTGTTTGTACAGTACGGTGGGGAAGACCTTTATAAACCCCGCACCTTAGTTCTTTGAATAGCCTGTTAATTAATTCTACTACTCCACGCAATGGACTACTTACTACTACTAAGTGTGCAGGCGAGTCTTGTCCTGGACAAACTGAAGCGAAGTTTCCGGCACTGATGGCGGGCCCATTGTGCCATTCCTGCTACCTAGACATCCATGAAGCCGAGCCCTTCAATAAAGGCCACAACCTTTTTCAATGGATGCCTGCTTGTGTCTCCAGGGACTCCGAAGATTCGTCTGCGTAGTACAGCCCAGTGTGGACACTCTAAGAGAACATGGACTGACGTTTCGTCAGTCATGCCGCAACTTCTACATAGGGAACTTTCCTCTACTCCTAAGTTGTGGAGGTGTTTCCTAATACAGCAGTGCCCTGTTAGGAGTCTTGCTATCTTCCCTAGCGGCCCTAGCGTGTCCTGCCCTTCAGTAGAATTTTGGATTGTCTTGGACCCTGCAGAGCATTCCAATGAGCGAGGTGCTGATTCCTCGCAATGGATAAAAAGTGATAATTATTGGTCTCATAGGATTGTTGGGTTACAGCCCCAAGTTCTCCCTGTCAGATTCCTGCTCAACATGATATAAAAACAACTTGATAAAGTGATTAATCTTATCAACATCTTCTTTGATCCACGTGATCTAATTAGTTTTAAAAATTGTTAATACAAAATTGCACAGCAAATACTAATTACCCTTCTTAGTATAATATCGGAAGGTATAAGTATTAGCTACCATTTAGGGCTCCACTCTTATAACATCAAAGTTACCAACATGCTCTTTCAGTTTGCTGTAAATAATTAGCGTAGACCTTTTTAATTACAAAAGCTAATTATATTTCGTACACCGTTTAATAATAAAAAAAGTGTTAATTTGAAGGAAGCCTGACACCCGAGACCGTTTGGCTGTATAGGATTTCATATTATGTCACTCATCTCTTTATAACGTCTCATCTTCATCTTAACAAAATAATTCTAATTTGCGTTAAAGAATATATAAGGAGTGTATACGAAAATTCCATTTTAAGGTTAGATGTCGGCTTGAAAGGAAAATACTGATGATGAAGGAATTTTTTCAAACAACGCGAAAATTAAAGAGTGCCTATTTGTTAGGCAGTTGATGGAGGATGAAATATCTAAAGAGGAACTCAGTGATCTAGAAAAATAGACTCCGGAATCTTTCATGAAAGTTTTTACGGCTTCAGATTGCTCTTAAAAATTCGTTTTCCTCGTTCTCTTTCAAATTTCAACGCTTCTGGTATAATATACATTTTTAAAAGTAATGTAAGAAATAAAGTTGACTTAGCATGCAAATCAGTTAATAATATCTACCCGTAATATTCCAATCTGATAATATTAACGTTTTCATCAATTTGATCAATACCGTCTGGCAGTCAATAATCTGTATTGAACAATAAATTTAACACGGTAGGCCCTGTGGCTTAAACTTTTGATTTTATCGGCATCAGTGTGTTAATACCGGAAACAGATAAGCTGGCGTGAATTTCGGTGTATAAGACACCCCTCGGAGAGATAATCTACTGACACCATTAGTATGGATATAAAAACCGCGAAAATATTTTGTTTACGCTGCCCGACAGATAGAAGCACAGAAGTAAAGAAAAAGGGCCGACAAAGTCTATTTGACGGCTGGCTAATTCTCTAGAAGCGTGGAATTTGTAATGACTAAGAGGGAGAAGCTGAATGGGAAATCAGGAAAACGTACACATATACTTTTTTTAGGGATTCACAGTGATACAGAATCAATTTCAACCAAACTAATTATTCATGTTCTGTTAAAATTCTATAAGAAGCTCGTAAACTTTAAGAAATGGTTGAAAATTAGACAATTTTACTATTTCGCTTTAGAAAATTAACAGAAAACTCTTAATTTGACACAAACCTGTTAAAATTCGAATCTTTGTATTGACTATGTATGAGTTTTAACATTTCTTCGTTAAATAAATAACTGCATGCCTTTTAACTGTTCACCACTTCTGCAGTGCGTCCTTGAAGCAGCGCATAGGTACATTAAAATCAAAAAGGACCTGTTTCAGAAATTTCTAATTTTATTGTTTATTTATACGATACTTCATGGACGCATTGTAGAATTGACCCTATAGTCAGATAACTAACCTTTTTTTATAACATCGTTAATTGAAATTAAATATTATAAATATTGAAATATTCAACTATAATTTCTAGGTCGGTTATTGGCTGATTTCGCAGTTTTTGTGTGACAAAATATCAATTCAATGATTAATAATAACATTTCTGTCTCCCAAGAAATTCTATTTTTCATCTAAATATGCAAATGAGCTATATTCGAATAAATGAATAATATATAACTATTTATAACATTCAAATTAAGTCTCATTAGATATTTTAAAATATTAATTGAAAAAAATACCTCCTCTACCGACTACAGACACGACCTTGCGAGTATTCGTTTGGAAAGTATTCCGTGAAATCCAACCACTTAAGCATTCCTGCATGCAGTCATCTTCAGAGTACATTATCAAACTTTACCTCAGAATTTTTCCGTTCTTTTCATTTGTTTTTCGAGGTTTGCCAGATGCTCTCTCTCTTGTGCTCAAAATTGGAATTGTTGTTAAATATGTATGTTTGGATTTGGAAGCGACAGTGATATGTGTGAATAGGAAAACATGTCGTATTTTGTAAACGAGAAGCACACAAGGATCAGCTTTTATTCCAAGCTTTGCAATCAGTTTCACAAACAAATTGGCAATCATCAGAATAGATAGAATAAAAATTAAGGGAACAGCGACATACAATTGGAAAGAAAAGCTAAATTTGATCAATTATTTCTTGTATGTATTGATCTAAATATATATTTCTGGGACAGCACGCGATCTCTCCAAATGCCGAATACAATATCCTGACACCTGCTCAAATCCAAATTACAGAGTATGTATCTATTGTACCCCCTTACTTCTTCTTAGTTTCTGAGGAATCTAGTAGCTCCTTTAGTCCTTTTTTCCGGAGGAATTTTAGGATACCTGCAGGCTTCAACTTTCCTCCTCTATCCAGGTGCTATGCTCTAGGATCTAGGATTCTGGAGTGCTGTACAGTTGGAAAGTATTTGGATGGAGTACAGAGAAACATGGAATTAAGTAGCAACAAGACACAAGGACATTGTTTTAAATTCGCTAAGCCTCCTTCTCCACAAAAAAAGGATTAACATGCTCTTCTCTATTTGCAAAATTTTAATGAGGAATTATTAAATTTGGACTGTAACAAGTAACAAAAACAAATAATTAGCGTGGACTTTTTCATAAACTAGTCCACCATCAGGCTTGGAAATTTTCAGTAAATAAAACAATAATAAAGTCTGAGTAGAAAATACTTCAGTGAAAAGAATGAAGAGTCAACAATTGCTACTCATTTATCTATTTTAGTAGAATTTTCTATATAGATTAAAAGAAAAATGAAAACAATTGTTTTGAAAAGTTCTTGGGAGAAAAATAACAAAGCGGCGTTTAGAAAAGTAATTTACTTTAAACAATCGATTACTTTTGATTTAGTGTCGGAAGAAACTAGGGAAAAAGTCTCCGAATTATAAACAGAATCTCGTTCGATCTGAAATAATAAATAATTCCCTGGACTTCATTCGTTTGAGTGAAACAAAAGGAAGCACCTGCCTGTATCTTGCTAGATTGAAAGCAATATCTTATCTATTTATTTGGCGAAGCAGAGTGAGGATAAAAGATTGACCACAGTCGTTTGTTCTAATCGGAATTATGTGTTTCTGTTCAAAAGCTGTTTCTACGCTAAATTAACCAGTTCTATTCCTGATTACATCATCAATCAAAATCAACCACACACTTACTGTTGGGTCAGATGGCTGAACTGTGAAATATTTCAGAATTGACATTTCCCGTGACAATACTTACTATTTTAGGACAAAGGCAATGTATGAGAATTCTAGTCTCAATATAACATGACACTCTGTATCTATATATCGAACAAACTAATTGAAAATTTCACAATAAATATGGTATGTATCGATTCATATCTTGAATATTATACAACGGATTCTCCCCTATACAAATGTAAGTGTAAAATATTGAATTTTAAAACTAAAAGGTGAAGAAACAGAAAGAGTCCTGTTATAATAATGACCTTGCAAATTCTAGAGCCAAGACAAGGAGCTCAAAGACGGAGAGTGAACCGAATTTAGCAAAACTATTACGCCATATAATTCTCTAAGAATCGTGATAATTTCAAACGATCCTCAAAGGGCAATTGACTGATTGGAGACTAGAGATGTACACAAAACAAAGAAGACGCTGGCTGAACTCTTCAAAGTAATTTTTCCACAATGCAAAATAAATAATAATGGACCATTAGATACAGAATAGGCTCCAGTATTTTGGGACAAATTTCGACTTTTGGGACCCAATTGATCAATAACTACATAAAATTTTATGATTTTTTCCGTCTATCATTTTTATTTTTGTCAAAATATGCCTAAATTACAAATTCACTGGTTCCTTTGTAAATTTTGCTGGAGCATCAGAGGTTCGTACATGAAATCGTGACACAATGAGAATTAGCTCGTTTGATACATCGCATACACCCGTATATAGTAAGTGGTTTCAACTGGAAAGATATTGATGTGAGACTACAAGCAATGATTCTAACCCAGAGCGTAATTAAACTACTTGTTTTCCACGAGTGTTATGAAATATAGGATATGTCTGTTGTTCGCTTTTGTTTGCTGTTAAAAATACCTATTCTTTATATCCACTTATTTTATTAAAACATTTATTTATAACTCCAACGACTTTTTCAAAATGCTAGCAGAAGTGAATATACCTAATTAAATTTTTATTTGTAGTTTTTCGATAAATTAAAAATCCGTTAGCGCCGAACAACCTTTTGGGTAAAAGCAGAATGCAAAACAATATACTTTTGACACTAACGTATCCAATTGGGGTGAAAAGGACCGTTTGATTTTTAACCATTGTATTTAATTTACAGCAGGTTAACGTAAACAGGTTACACAAAAAGAACATTTGCATAAATTCACCCCAATGTTTTTGTATAAAGCATGAATTATTTATATTTTTATTTCACTGCTGCAGAGCTGTACTTAATTAAGTATGATGAATGAACAAAATGAGATAATATAAAAATTCATTGTATTTACTCTATTCTATAATATGTATCTATAGATAATTTTGGAGAGATCATTAACTGAGAATTAGAATATCTGTTGTGCCGTCTACTTCTGAATATCCCTAGGCTTCAGTTTAGTCAAGTCCTATTCTTTTACTAGGATTCTGTAGTATCGAGCATTCCGAATGTATCCGAAAATGTACATTTTAGTACTTGTATCGATAAGATTAGTATAGGTGACACTATTCTCCAATACTATATTCTAAGATAAATAAGTTACTTTGAAGAACTGTTTCATTTTTGCCAGATGTGAAGCTTGGTTGAGCTTCCTTTATAATTTCGTTTAATATTGTATTGAAGAATTTCGAGATTAGTATTCTTTTTTGTGAAACTAATTTATTTATAAAGCACTCCATTCCTCTTCCAGTGTGACTTGGAAGTCACAGAAGAGATTCCCATATCATTACACTATTCTCTTCTCTTCCTTTTAAAAATGTATCAACTTTTTCCCACTTTCAGTGCTTGAAATAAAAATATATATCTACAGAACTGTCAGTTACCAACCTTATAACGTCGACAAAGATAATAAACACTTCCAATAACATACCGTTAGTTGTTTTTTATAATTTTTTTCCGCATGTGATACAAACTGTTCATAAATTTCTGAAATATGACATTTGTTAAAACGCATATTGTTTACTGGTAAATTTCAAATGGTATAATGGCTTCAAGATAAATTATCCTAACATAAAGTCTCCATTATACGAGTCCACAAGTTGAATAGATGATCATTAATTATTGAGAGACAATTGAAACGGATACGGTGCAAAACATAACAAAACTTAATTAAGTATATTTACCCCTTTTAGTTTTTGCATTGTGAAACTTCATATAGCGCAGAGGACATACTGATACGTTTCACAGATAAACTAAAATTTGTATGCAAAAGACATTTCGAATTATTTTAGAACAAGATAAAGTTAATGGATCTAAGTCAGACCTTAGGGATCCTAGACCATCTTAGGCTTTGGCTTTGAGCAGGTTATCTTAATAAAAGATCGGAAAAAGCTAACAGATTATAAAAAACACAAAGACAAAAAAGCCATTGAAACTAAGGACTAATAACCGCAAATATAACAAAATATAATTGAAAATTACTGCAAATTCGATTGTCCAATCTGTACTAATTAACTAAATCAGTTTCCAATATATCTGTGAATATTATTAATGATTTCAACTATCCGATTTTTTTCACACATGAATAATTGCGACATAATATATAATTTGACAGTAATTTATGATTATAAATCTGAACCGATTTTCAAAATAGTGCAGGGCACAGTGGTGCATCTGTTTCCACAATTGTTTTGATTCATAATTGTTCTTTCAAATGTCCAGGAGTATCTCCTGGATATAAAACTGCATGGCTAGTTTTTTTAAATCAAAAAATTAAAAATGCTGCAAAGGCGAAAAAGAGGTGGACCCAAAACAAGATGGTAAGACAAAGGACAAGGTGAGATAAAGGCTAGTCGTCAACCAAGCCATGTAAACGTTAAGTTATTAACATGCAAATTGGAAATGGTGCAAGAAATTTTGGAACCCAAGCACTAGGCACTTGGATAGTACATGAAAAAGTGGCAGCCGCAGAATAGTTTCATATGGAACTCGTAGAGCCTACCGCTAGAGTGCCATTTACCTACACGGACCTGTAGTGCTAGTATATACAGGTTCGGCAAATATTTATCTTCCATGTGTAGAATATCATGCAAGAGCAACAGTGAGCACTATAAATTAAATTATGTCCAAGACGGAACAGCTTACACCCCCTCCATGGAAAGCCTACTTCTCTAAACTTTAGTTTTGCCATCCCACACTCAGTTCTATGTAAGAAATCTTTCAGGACAGCTATGAATGTCATTTTTTAACTTATTGAAAAACAATTTTTTATATATACGAATTACAAGAATTTGGCGAACGAATGCGCCACTATCCCCTGCACTAAAATAATACCAGTTGGGCTGATGCGTATTCACTGTATTTGAGTTTTATTGAGTGAAATTTCAATTAATTAATCGACGTTCTGTATTTGTCGGCTTTGTAGCTATAACTAATATGAACATCAAGGTATTTACAACGAAAAAATAATGTGTATCTGACTGATAGTTCAAACTAGAAACATTATTCAGATATTAGGAGAGGTATCCGTTAAAAAATTACAATCTGGCAATGTGATTCCATAATCCGTCACTTTCAGTAGTCATATTGAAAGCTGATTAATCCGATGAACTATTTTCACACTGTTCGTCCTTTCGTAGCATAGGAATGTAGCGTTTAATTTAAATGTCCGGCTAAATTCGTAACCAGTTTCACTAATATTTGACAATGCGATCTAAAGTTTTCTTTGGATTCATTAAAAGAGAAAACATCAGAATTATTATATTGTCTAGCCGAATTTTTAAATGTTCACTCTCACTTTAGTGGGGTATCCGCAGGCTAAGTAAATGACCCTCTTCTATTCAACAGACTCCAAGGTTTAGTATAGTTTATTAATGTTTCTTGTTGTGCGTTTGAAAAAAATTATAAAGAACCATAAAAGCAATGTTAGACTCGATGTTTTCGTAATTGCAATTCTAAACTTTTTAAAATACATCAACTTAACGAAACTTCTACCTAGTAAAGGTATCAGTAGTACGCTTTGAAGATTGTCAAGAAGTCATTAATTCGAAGTAAACTAGTTGCTGAAATAAGTTTGGGAAAATACCGACAGGGAGGTATCGATTAGTCCTCGAATAAAAGAAAGCCTGGTAAATATATATTATGTGATTTGATATCTTTGTCAACAGCTTAAGGTGCCAAAGTTAAAGCTTAAGGGATACAATTTGTAAACGATACCCGTTGAGGATAGAGGTTATAGGATAAATTAACTGACAATATGTATCAAGTATTTATTTAAATTTAACATAAAATAAATTAATATTGGGGATTAATGACTATCCATTCTCAATATTAGGTACTACAAAGCAATAACTCAAAATAGCTTATTATACCACACAGTCTAGGTTTGATAACCAAAACCGTTTCCTATTCTTATTCCTATCAATAATTTTGAAGTCTATAATAAGTTCAAACTACGCGGAAAGAGGGGAGGAGGGCCCGATTTTTCCCCTGTGCTCCAGGGCCCTTGTCTCCCTAGCTACGACACTGGCTCTGAGCTCTGACTCTTTTAATATTCATAAAATGCTGTAAATACGAGTATACAGAATTTTCCCAGCAATCAGATTAGTTTCTGTATACATAATAATATGAGAAACAGTTTTAAATAATTGAGAATATTTTCCAAACAGCCTTCGTAAAAAGTAAATATAAAAACACAAAAATGTATCTTTTATTATTGTTGAACAGACGACACCATTTCAGCACGTCATGTTAAAACAATTTAAACACCAACTGTCGCATATTATAAGTTGACAGTTCATGAGAAGTCTGAATCGAATTTTGCAAACTGCGTCGTGAAACTGAGTATACTCTATAATATAGGATTTTGATGTAAACTGTAAGATCACATTTGAACTTTTTTCATTATAACCATTTTTATTTCCCGAGAAAAGCCTGATGTTTTTTTTTATTAGTTGCAGTAATTGTGTAGACTTCCCGTTAAAAGAACCCACATGAAGTTGTAATCGTATGCGCGAACTGGTTGTCAAAACCAGCACCATATTGTGAAATGGACACTTTTAGACTTTTAGCGGCGTAACTTTTTCAGATTTTGTCGTCTTAAAATATTCAAAGATTGGAAATATTTGATAGTAAATGAATGCTTTAAACACACCTCAAAAGTCAATTATAAAATGGATGTCGGCATCGCTGGTAACGCCAATTCCATGAAACGGTCGATACGATAAGACCGGTTTTGGTTTCTGCGCAAGACAGTTGGCAAACTTCACGTGGCTTGCTTCTTCTTTTCTGAAAGGAGTGTATAACAATACATTCCACGTTTAATAAATAATATGTTAATTTGGAACTATCAAGGAAGTTTTTTATTGCTTTTGTAATTGAAAATTTGCCGGATCCCAGAAAATCCTTTTTACCCGTTACTATATTAAAAGGCTTGGAAGAGGCGTTTCGGTATACCCCAGAAAATGCATAATAGAGCAGAGAACTACGAAAGAGAAAATCGAATTGAGGGATATCATGATTTGCAATGCAATTGCTGAAAACGATACATTATCAACTAGGACACTAGCAGACGCTACAGAACCTAATACTTCACACATAAACTGTCTGGGGGATAAAAAGAATTGGCTTGGTTTCATTCGTAAAAAGCGCGAATACTACAAACGTGGCTTATAAAATAATATTTATTTTGTTTCTGCTTCTCCTGCTTCCAAGTTTAATGGATTAAATAAAATGTACTTGAGCATTTTGTTTTATTTCATATTTCAAATACCACTGTATTTCAAATTGTCACTGAAAATTATACAATTAAGAATAATTAATTGTTAATTAGATCGCTATACAGTTACAATAGTTGATAATCACTTAATCACTGGACTAGAAGGTCTCATTTGTCCAAAATTTCCTGTTTCAATTTAGTGTTTCACAGTTCTCTACACAGATGCCTCAAAAACTTCTTTTGGTGATGGCTGCTCCGTCACAACCAACCACAAACTATTAGGTTCGGTTACCCTCAACATGTAGTGTTCACACTGGTGAGTTGTATAGCATATTCCAAGCTTTCAAGCAAATCTCATTTCCATTCAAACGCTTAATACCATCTTTACCGATCATCTAATAGTTAAAAACATCCAAGACATCTATCAAACTCTCTCAGCTTGTGATGAAACATTTTGTCTTATCTGGCTCCCATCTCCCATTGGAATTACTGGCAATGAAAATGCTGACCACCCTAAAGAACTCTCTTCTTCCATCATCACAACAACGCTCCAGCTCCAGTTAGTTGTAGAAGTGTTTTCACAGTTTATGAAGATCATACGTGGTCGAAACGCACTACCTCCGAATCTGAGGCTGTGATCTGATCTGGAATTCGATTTCAGTTACAGATCCTCCAGCTGACTGCAGTGCTTCCGACTGAGGCTAGTTTCAGGGAAGCCGCTTGATAGGAGAGTCGCCTTGATCATATGCATGGCTTCAGCGTAGCTCCCTCCTTTTTTTGTTACTATTTTGAATGTCTCTACATCTCAGCTTTACTGTGGATGATGAGATCATTTATAACAAGAAATGGCTGCTCCACTTAATCCTCTTCTCAGTGGGTTGCCTAGTACTCCTGATTCTTGTTATTGCAGTATATAATTCATGTAAAGTGTGTTAATTTAGCTTAAGCTCAATTACTTACAATTTGTTGATATAATATAGGATTTAAAATTCAAATTCCAGTGTCAAGTAGTGTAATACATCCACGACCTATTGAATTTGAAAATTTGGAGAGGTATAAGCGCCTTAAATTTATGCCACCAAGCGTCACTAACCTGTAAAAAGGGAACCACTTAGCGCTTCTATCAACAGCCATGTATTATACAATGTCCGCATCTGGAGACTTAACTCTCTGCAATATTAAGTAAACAGATTAGTTTATTATCCTGTTATACTCTGTTTTAATACTGTTGGTCAACATTCGGCGACAATTAACGCCGAGTTTATAGCTCGCACTGGTTCTTTATTTTCAATCCCTAGAACTGTTTTCAATTTTCTTATTCGTGTTGGCAACTTACTTTTTTTTTAAACTTGATTCTGAAATGTGTATATGTCATTATACAATCGAACACAAATCGCACAAATCGAAAGTAAAAATAACTACGGCGTAAGAGATGATAAAGAACTATTATAGTTTGTATGTAGATCTATTCTAAGTTGGCTGCACATTGGACTAATCGTCTAAAAACCTTATCCATTTGCCTCCACTTGATTTTTTGTCAAATATACAAATTTAGGAGGATACACGTCAAAAAATGCTTGAAACCTGTAACCCAGATTGTAGAATAACTTGCATTGTACGCGTTTGGAGCAGTATATTTTCTTAAAATGTAGCTAAAAATTTTCTAATGTAATAAAAAGTATGTCATAGGTTCTCTAACAAAGACAGCCTTACTCTTTTGTGTCCGATTATTTTAAAAATAGTTCGGTCCTGAAACTGTAACGTATAGTTTTTAATCTTGTTTAGTTCCAACTTCAATTAAAATTTGTTTTAACTTTTTTACTGTTGGTAGCCCTGGAGCAGACAGTCGTTACGTATGGAGTCATAAAAACAAATGTATTGCTGTTTGGAACTGAAACTTGAAGTTAAAAGTTAAGGCGTTTTGATTAGAGTATCGTCGAATTTATTTTACGTTCCCATTACAGAAATATTCATGCTTTTAATTAAGCAGAAAAAAATAGCCAATGCAATTAAATACCAGAGATAAAGACAAAGAAATTCTCAAATAAAAATAGCCAAAAATATAAATAGATAAGCCACTAGTCTTAAAAATACTAAGTACTTCTTCATTTATTTGATTGGGCTGTTCTCAAAAGCCCTGGCACTTGCGCTGAATCTTTGTACCATTACCCATGCTATGCACTTAAATCTCAGAAGATTTGTGTCTTCTATAGGCTACTATATAGTTTTACTGGGGGATTTTCATTAGTTTTGATAAATTTTATAAGAATTTAATTACATTCAAGTATACACATTGTTTTGTTGATAAAACTGACGTGTTGTTGAGGTCGAGAAAATGAAGCATGTTCTTTTAATGTCATTAACAATCAAACAAAATGTATTTCTTTTGTTTGATTTCGATTTTCATCATATAGATAGTGTTTGCTTACGAGAAAAATCCATTGTTCTCACAACACGAAAGAAAAAAAGATTCACCTATTTATTCCAGTAGAATAGACCTTTACATTGTAAGGGGTTTCATGCAAACTTTCAAAGAAAAGGACCACCGCACACCGGTACAGAAATGTGCACTCATGAGGAACACAATAAACGGGAAAATACCCCGTTTCACTTTTCTGCCTTAAAGGATTACGAAAAGTTTTTTGATGATGCATCACTATCATAATTATTGTACGCTCTCGAACCATTTTGAAAGTTTTACCAAAAACTTTTCTTTGTAAGAAAACTTTGAGCATACGTGAAAATATATGTTCTTCCATATTTTTAACACACTTTCATTAGCTTCACCTTTATTTAATGTATGTTTGTATCCGACTAATTTGTCTTGTCACCTGTCAAGGACCGCTGAGAAGAATTTTTTTTTGTGAAAGTAATAGTAAGTATACAAAGAGAGAGCACAATATTGATGAAATAAAAGAGTAAAACGCAAACATGCATGTTCTTTGCTCATTAGTAGATGTCAGTCCGTTAAAAATAAGGAATAAAAAACAAACAAAAACCAAGACAGTAATACACAATCGTTTGTCAAGGTCATTATTTATGACATTAATATTTCCAGTTTTCGAAACACCTGTGAAATGAGCAAATAAAAAAATCGTAATGCTTCCAGATTACCCTTATCCCTCGTTAACAACACTTTTTTCCGAGTTTATTTTCGCTGTTCTTAAAGAGAAAAGTCTAGGAGTATAAAACAATTTCGTTTTGTTTTCAGCCATGACTGATGACCCGCGATTTGCAGAGCCAATTCCCAACGTAACAGTGGCTTTGGGAAGAGATGCCAGTTTGCCCTGCGTAGTAGAAAACCTCGGAACATACAAGGTAAGATATAGAATCTTCTCTTAAGAATAATAAATGAATACTGATTATTTGAAATCTTTTATAGCATGAATGGTCAAATCAAACTCTATAAAAAATTGTTCTTTTTAATAACTGTACGTAAAATAATGTTTAAATTTCGTATAAATATTTTAATATTTCCATTCTTTTTTATTTTTGTCCCTAGATGATTCGTTTTTCTGATTTCCTTTAATAAATTTATTCTTCACTTCTTTTCATAGATTGTCCCTAGATGATTCGTTTTCCTGATTTCCTTTAATAAATTCTTCTCTTCTTTTCATAGAACGACACATTTTTTATAATTTCTATTTTACAAAACACATCAATATAGGACAAGTTCAATTTACATTGAAATAACCCAATATAGAAACTAAATATCTCCTCTGGCTGCGTCCCTGCTTATCTAAGATATTTACATTGCATGCATAAATTAGAAGCCTGAAGCACATTGTTAATGGAGAAATACTACTTATATTTTAGGGGATTTTGTAATTTCCTAGTTCATACATAACTTATTTTAATAGGACAGTTTAATTCTGCAATTACTTTGACTTACTCACTCACTCATTAATAGTTTATGCACTTAAAATATATTGTTTACATAAGTAGATTCTTTTTAAGACAGTATTTCCATGTAAAGTCAAAGAAGAGGAGTTTTCCAAGGTTAAATATTAGAATGTACTCAAATAAACTTGATGTATTTAATGAATAATATACATCTATTTGAAAGAAATATTGCTCAGTCTATATCTTATATCTTATATCTTATATCTTATATCTTATATCTTATATCTTATATCTTATATCTTATATCTTATATCTTATATCTTATATCTTATATCTTATATCTTATATCTTATATCTTATATCTTATATCTTATATCTTATATCTTATATCTTATATCTTATATCTTATATCTTATATCTTATATCTTATATCTTATATCTTATATCTTATATCTTATATCTTATATCTTATATCTTATATCTTATATCTTATATCTTATATCTTATATCTTATATCTTATATCTTATATCTTATATCTTATATCTTATATCTTATATCTTATATCTTATATCTTATATCTTATATCTTATATCTTATATCTTATATCTTATATCTTATATCTTATTCCATGCTACTGATTTATATCGAGAAACTGCAGAAAACAAACCTTACATTCTAAAGCAATTAAATAAATGTTTGGATAGTCAAGCGACTCTAGGTTGCACAAATTGTCTTTGGTTGTATTCCAAAGGCAGGAAATGAGGTTTAGTTGCCCAAGCCTCTTAGGTGCACGAGCGGGTGAGGGCAGCTGATAGGTAAAGACTGCTTCTAAAGCGTTTCCTACATGTGTGACACACAACTGTTTTTCGTCTACCGAAAAATTTATGTTTCACCTCAAAATATGATGGAATGTATATAGGAATGAAAATCGGATGTAACATTTCGAAGCGGCATATAAATCGGATCCTCAATTTGTGGATATCACTTTCCCAACGATATTATTATTATTGGCGATGTAATAGATATGAGGCAATCATAATTTTATGTTTGACTTTTGAATAACTAGTATACACTGAATTACTAAAGGCATGATACTCATTCCTGGCTAATAGCGTAATAAACTTTTCACAATACATTTATTATTCATGCTACTAAATATTTTATACTAATAATCGTGATGTCTGTCGTAAACAGTATTCCTCTTACGGCGATCTAAATAACAGACCATTACTATTTCACATACATTACCTACAATGAGTAATATTCAATTACAAAAACTTCAAGTACAATTTTTCGGTGGTGACTAACCTAACCACATTTCCAGTAGATACTGTTCATATAATAACCTTTTTGTCCTTCTAACACATTACGTTGGAAGAAATTGAAAAAAAGCAGGATTGCGATTAATCCTAATCAAAATATCACAATAATTAACCGTTTGAATGTATAAAAAACGTTAAACCTAAGCATTGACTTAAAAAATTTGATTAGTTGATGTTTAGATTACGCGCAAGCGCGACCCATCAATCGGGAGAAATTATAACATTCAAAATAGGATGCAGACTTACTCTTCGTAGCGGCAATGTATTTTACTCCATTTTCTAATGTCACACTGACAGTTCTCGTCAGGTCTGTACTTTGTTATTTACGGTCAAGTATTATTTATGAAAAGTGAATATTAATCTTATTGTTATATTTATTAAACTATTTTTTTTTCAGTCATATAAAAATAGGTGAATACAGTGACGCATACATTTTATTATTTATACCAATTTAGACTTCATTTGTATCTGGTGTTACGGTTGGAATACAACTACAATAAAGCAGTTAATAATATAGCTGTCAATGCGAACTGTAGGCAATTGAATGTGGAATTGGCTGATATATTAATAAAATAAATAAATTTATATTTTGTAATTATGTAAATTTGTCGCATATAATATATGGGAACATGTATCTGTGAGTGCAATATTTATTTTAGGCCTGCTATTAGCATATTAAAATGATTTACAATTAATATTAGTCATTGATAAGCGTATAAATTATCTTTAACAATGGTATACATGTATGATGACAACACTCGCAATATTAGAGTGATAGGATGGATATTCCGACTGGCGACTTAGTTCGTTCGTCTTCTACCCTTTACCCCATTTTGCATTATTTCTGCAAATTTTTTTCCAGATATTATTATCATTGACAATATTATATTTGTAACTTTTACTTTTTACCTTATATAAAGCAGGATGCTCCCTGACCAAATCTATTGAGATTTCTTGTTCCGCAAAGGAAAATTGATAGAAAAATTCAGCAAGTGTGAAGCCCACAGTCAATTCTGCTCTGCTGAACGTTTGTGCCCAAATCAAACTACATTTGGTACGACGCACAAGCATGAGTCAAGAGTACGCTCCGCTAAGCGTAATTTTAACAATCCAGCATCACACAGCGTTCGACAGACTGTGAGTTTTGCGCTGCGCACTGTCCTAACAATGCGTACCTTAACAGATACAATAGAACTGACAATAGTGATAAGTATACCTGCTTGAGGGACCGTAGGGATCATTTAGTAACGCGAATTGACAGTCGACATTCATTCCTGTATTTGCCAAAGTGTACTTCTATGTACAATAATTACTTAAGGACAACCTGTATATAGGTAATGTTATATAATGTATTATGTTAACGCTAGAACCCAATTTGTAGTTAGCCTATAAAACATTTCTAGGTGTGTATCGAAATTAATTTAAACAAGTTGCTTGCCCACATTAAATTATCCATTAGGAATATCGTGCTGACGTTTGGAATTGGTAAGCACGTAAGGGTCATTGATTAAATTAATACCAATGTGTCGATGAACATCAAGACCAACTATTATGAATTGAGAACAGAGAAACTGTTTCAATTCCTTTATATAAAACCATAATTTTCTATTTTATAAATTATTATTAATCTTATCAAATCCTGTTGTTGTTTTTAGTTTTTAACTCTTTAATTACCACTTGTGACTTGTTATTTCTCACTTTATCCATTCGTGGCTATTACTTGCGTTAACAAAAAGGTGGATGATACTCACGATGTAATCTTCCATTTCAAAATAGCCATGAAACTGTCTCGTCTGTGAAAAGTTGCTGATTCTTCCACATCACTGACCTCTGTTATATTTGAACAACTGCCGCTGATACATTTGTCAGGCTCAAAACATTTTTCACTTTGTTGTATATACGCGTAGAAAATGCAATATATAGCGGTTTCTGTCTGGGCGAAGTAAAACCTTTTTATTTCTTATTTATACATGGGTCCTTTATTCCTGACAGTTGAAATGAATTGCTTGTCTTACGAGTTCTACACTCGGGAATGGAATATTAGTTACTAAATTACTTAGCAGAGTTCATTAAAAACTATAAAAGTCGACGTTTTAGAGGACTTTTGATACTTTAACATTAATTTATTAATTACCAAAAAGTACTGTATTTTTTTCACTCTACGACTACAGAATATTTATTGTTGCGTCATCTATATACTAATGTTCTTACGTAAATACTTTCGCGAAGTATTTCATATGTATAGCTTGGAAATTTGGATGAGGACAAAAACCAAGCTTGGGAAAAACCATAAGTATCTTTTAAGCGGTAATTCAATATTGACAAAAGCAAAGAACTATCATAATGTCGGATAGGCAAGCAGCATATAAGCAGTGGGCTTTTGTGTAATCAGTTCCAAAATGGCAAAGGAATGATTAAGCATACTCAATAAAAACACCTTACTGTGGAAATGAAATAGCAGATAGATTAGCAAAGAAGGGGACTGAAACAACCTAGTTAATGAGACTATAAACTATAAAAATAACACCATTTTAATTTACTATAGGATGAAACTTAATATCTATTGTATTGGACGCAATATTAATACAATTTTTTCATTTAGTTGTTCGTATAACAATCCTAAAATAATGATGTCACATTGTAATACGTTGTAAGTAATTTAGTAGCTTATATTGTGTTCCCAGGCGTTCAAATTCGGAGACACACAATTCATTTCAAGTGTCAAGGAAAAGATATACAGTCTGTTCGCTGAATCTTTTCCCATGTATGAAATGATTCACATACTACTTTTTGTATTACGTCTCTTTCCTACTCACAGAATCTTAACCCCCGAAATCAAACCGTTTGTTCCATTACAGCGTAATATAACAAACAGAGATAGCCATATGATGAATGTCGGCGATAGGTTAAACGCGAATCTGTACGTTGCCGTCGTTGGAAGACCAAAGACTGTGTTTACAACTACGACCTACGTGTTATTTAATGTATTGATTTATTGCGTTTGTATATTAATGATGACGCATGGGAAAAGATCCAACGAACCAACTGTATGTGTGTAAATAACAAACGAGTTCAGAAAAGAAAAGGTTCAGAATGAAATGTCGTCGTGCATTCGTTGAAAATTCAAAATAAAAATTAGCAGATGACTTTGTATACAACTAGGACAAACATCAGTTGTTATTCACGTTGAAGTTACTTTTTATATCAATTTATGCCTAATAAATCAACCAAATAACCTAACAAACGATTAATACAAAATGTGGACATAATTATTGTGAAATACAACGAATTGGTAACAATGTAGAAATAATTGCGTTTTCCCGTTGAATGTGTATATTAACTTGATTGAACGAAGCTTGGACCTGCGGTAGCTCCCACATTTCTGCATCAATAATTTACCAATTAAATCAGCAAATATCAACGCATCTCAGGACTAGAGTATCGCGGTAAAAGCCGTACTCTTTATATTTTACCTTTGTTATTGCATGATATTTAGCATCGGTGAAACTCATTTTCCATTGTCGTACAGAACGCAGCATCACACTTATAATCACAATAAGATTTTCCTCAGAAGTTACAATAATTTAAATAATTTCAAAGAACATTCCACAATATTTCGTTGACTAATAAAAGTTTATAAATTCCCTATTAAACACTAACAGATCTGTAGTCCGTAAAATTCAAACACTAAAACATAAATTAAATTTATTTTATAAAAAAAATTATATTTTCCCTAATCTAAATACCATGGAAGTGAATCTGGAAAGAAAGGTAAACAGAATCATTTGTCTTTTCACAAACTAGAAACTTGCAATTAGTTAAAAAAATATTGACATCAGCTTGGGAACTTTGGAACTAAGTTATTCGTTAACTTTACGTTGAAAAGTGAGTAAAAAGCTGCCTATTCCAAGTTTATGTGAATATGAAAGAGTGAAACCTGTTGAGATCAGCCGAATAGAATTTTGTAAGTTAAAATTCAGTCGACACGTAGTTCAGTTGGGATGTGGAAGAATATTTTTTAATCCATTATTTCCTAGATACGGTTTTGGTATTGTCTTGAGCTCTTTTTGTTACTGACAAACCTTCATTCACTCAGGAATCTTTATTATAATTTTTGGAAATAGGAAAATATCGCAGAGTGCAAGACATTTAACCGTGCTAGGGTTGCTTTTTTCGATCTTGGCTCACCTGGTCGTTTCCATTGGGATTATTGAACAGGGCTGGATCGTAGTTGACATAATTCAATATCTCCTGAGTAATGATCAAGCAACGGTTCATTTGTTAATATTTGGAATATT
Organism: Galerucella nymphaeae; assembly: GCA_963978555.1. Classification (NCBI taxonomy): domain Eukaryota; kingdom Metazoa; phylum Arthropoda; class Insecta; order Coleoptera; family Chrysomelidae; genus Galerucella; species Galerucella nymphaeae. The sequence continues at coordinate 5,678,550 of OZ021704.1, forward strand.
TAGAACACATGTTTCATTTCCAAAACTTCCAAAAAATTGCATTGCATTGCCTACCAACAATTTCATCCACAGCTTCAACGAATTTATCGGTTGTGGTATCAATTTTTGCTTCAGTAGAATTGGCTACTACTGCAAACAACATTTCAAGTTCAACATTTCTAACCTTTATATATGTCCAAAACAAACTAAAAATGCAAAATAGCTAATATAATGTCAACTGGTGACATATGTACCAGCAGAACAAAAAAATTAAATATCGAATGTAAGTAATAAGAGAATTCATCTTTTTTGAAGACTTGTATAATTTGAGATACAGTATTTCTTATAATATCTGTCTCAAATGACTTGTTATTAGGATGAGATTGATGTAAGTATGTATCATTTTCGAGTGTAAACACTTGAAATGTTTTTGCGAAGGTATTGGCACCTTGTTTGTTGTTTGATCTTGTTTGTTTCATCTTTTACTATAGGAATTGATACTTTGAATGAAATATGATCCTGATTTATTTATAAATTGGAGTTTTGTTGGTTCTGGATCCGACTTTTTTCAAAAAACTTTGTCACTTCTACTTTTATATTATTCAAGATTACAACTTGGATTTTATTATTTGAATGAAAAATATACACAAATATGACAAAAGAAATACAGTTATTGGTAAATAATATTAAGAATTACCAAAACGTTGTTTACTCTCCAGTTATAGCAATCTGATACTATAGCGATAAAACGTATTGAGTGGTCACTTCAGATATGAAGGATAGAATAACAAGGACATAAAGTGGAAAAGGACTGTCGTTTTCGTCGCTCTCGAACGGAATCGATTGTGCAATCTTCTTTGAAAGGTTAACCTTATTTTTTATATATACATCTCATGCCGATTTCTACCACCTATATTGTATCCTACCTTGATGACATTTCAAACGATATCACACAGCTGATAGAGTTCTGCTTTTTATATCAGGGTTCCGGTTAGTAGATATGACATAAACTTAGGTGTTTTTAATCAGAACACTCTGTATGCTCGGGGCTGTACTATTTTCTCGCTCACCTAATTTGTCCACATGTCTATTTCTTGTCATTCTCACATTCCCAATACAACCCACTAAAATGTGAACAAAATAGAGCGGCTCATGATTTGAGACACCTTGTACATGCTGTTTTGTTACATCATCTGCAAAAGTGCAGCGTAACGTTGAGAATATAAAATCGATCAGAATGCACGAATAAGATGTACTGTGATCTAAATCTACCTAAGAGGATCCGGAAAAGGAAGGCTCCTTATTTATTATAAAGATCTAGAAAATAGAGCTTGGAGAGGCGTTTTGAGACATGACGTTGTCGACTCTTATAATTTGAAACCAGGCTAGTTACTATGTTTAAGTCTTTAACATATAATTGGACTACTTTATCAAAAGTTGTTTAGGAGTTTAACCTAATAGCAAAAAATCTTATATTCACTTTCGCTTATGATACCCAGTTAGAGAAAAAGACACTGAATTTATACTTATTTATTTCGCTTATGGACTTTTTGTTAAACTTCATGTAACCAAAGAATATTCTTCGTACTGTATAAGATTTCTGTATGTTTTATGTATGGACATGATTTTTTAAATTTCACATCTTTTACGTGGTCACTGGACAGTGCTTCATGCTCTATAAACTTTCTTAATGCTGTCTCGGCAAATAAAGATATTTATTTCTAAAAAATAAAACCCAGTGCACTACAATTTGAGCCATTTATTTTCTTCTTTCTATTTTATAATATGAGACAACATCAAAAGAAAAAACGTTCAACTAAATATACACCTATGAAGATATGTGGTAGACGTCAAAAGTATCTCATTTATTTTCATCCTGCATGTTACATGTTACGAACTAACTACATTAAGAAATAGCCAAGTCTTCTTGGAATTAAAGTCATATACTTGCTGATTTTTCAAATCTACGTTTGATTGGACAAAAGTTATTTCTATATATCCGTTACTTTTCTTTTAAACGTGATTAAAATGATGAGAAGGTGGAGGTCAACACTGGAGTGATTGATTATTATTTATATAGTTTAATTAGATAGGATATTACACGTCATCTCTCACTTTCACATGTGTGTACTATATCTCCTTTCTGCATGGTTCCATTTTACAGATTGCCATGTATCATAGATCCCCTTTAATGGTCACATACTTTATGATAACTAAACCGGAAAAATTCTTATAACTCAAGCAATATTTATAATTCTTCCCGACCTTTCTTTAATGACGAAGTTCAACATGAATATCGGTTGATCTTTACAGACTTTTGGCGATAAAAGAAAATAACCCATAAAATATTGATAAAAGGTCATACGTACTCTACTTTTTATGTTAAGGCTGTTTTATGGATATAGTATCGTAAAGGAATGCTGGGTGCATTCTTCTATTTATTGGGGATTTCATGGTTTCCCTTTTTTCGAAATCGGCTTTTACGTATGTATATAAGAGCTAGGACGCCGTTTCTTGAAATTGTGATAGCTAAACGGTCTGATTTGAGGGGACAGGAATCAATTTTATCACTATAATAAAAGAAAAAATCTAAAATTGCTTGAGTACAAGAAACACAACATTTCTTACAAGGATTGTTATTCGATATCTTGTCTAATCATAATAAAACTTTCATCAGATTGGATGAAATACTAAATATAGACTTAGTGGTGGGATTTTAACATTTAATAAGAACAGCAGCAACATTTTTTGAAAATGTTGAAAAAAGATAAAATGCGATAGTAAAAATATGGATTTTAGCAATTATCCAAGAAAATATAAAAATGCTGAACTTAAAGATGTTAAATACGTTACTGCCAGGGGCTCTGAATGAACCTGAAACAATTCGAAAAAGAACAGAGTATAAACCAAAGCTAAAACTGAATGAAACAATATTGTTAGGGTTACATGCAGGTTTATTTATTAAGTAAATAACTTTAGCTGCCGTATTACCAGAGTAAATATACTTACACTTCATGCACAATGAGGTACATTTACTTTGAAAAAATATTTGAACATTAAATTGCAAAATAAACAAATAGAACAGCACATACCGGGGCTGATAATAGAGAATTCACTAAATATTTTATTGAAATTTTTTCAATGTAATTGCCAGATTGAAAATTACTATATTATAGCAGGACGCGTAACCAGTCAAAGGGATTCACTTTAAAGAGGAAAGAATTAATAATGATCTCATTATGAGGTACTTACTAACTGGCTGTTTTACGCACAAAGTTTAATTTCTGTCTCCAGAGAACGTCTTACACGCCAGTTAACATAGATAAACGAATTAACTTTATATTGTGTAAGTGTAAGTGCAAGAGTCTACTCACCTGGATAAATTATATGCTTCTACGGCTATGGTTTTTTTTGGAAAGGAATGATTTATTTTAACCAGAATTCTAAAATAGTTTTCAATCATAAGACTGTCTAATCGATAAAGCATAATGCCCTATATTTTCAGTACTAATAATAGCAATAATTTATCGAAAAAAATTTCCTTTTTATCTACAGATATCATTGCAGTGTATTGAAATAGAAATTATGTATTTTACTACTAACAATATATTCTATTTATTGTTTTGTACACTACTAGCAAAATATATAGTATATACAACGTGGTATTGGATTATTAGTAATAATATGACAAGAGATTGAGAATAAATTGAAAATAATTTGACAGATTTTTTGAAAACTACTATTTCCAAATGGTAACAAGCTTGAACAAAATCTGTCAAATTATATTATAATTTATGCAACTCGCATTAGAGTATTTTTCGAAGTAGTTTCTAAAATCTTTTTTGTTATTTCTGCATCAGAAAAGATACCTACTAAACCGAAAATTTTCACTCATTTTATATATCGCGTTGACACAATTAGGTAATTATTTTGACAACTATCTATTCAGCAAATAAAAGCCACATTGATTATTCCCACTATAATAATGACATAATTGGTTGAAACTTACCCTTGTGACAAGTATAGAAGCATTTCATTGGTTTTAAGAATCTTTTAAATTAAGCGAGATATTGTAAACGATAACTTGGGACACCTTGTATATTATGTTTTCATTTCAAACCAGTAAAATCACGTGTTTTACGATATTCTGAAATTATTCGCCGCTGATAGTTTTTTTGTGTGGGTGAAACTATTTTTTAAATAATAGTCATTTTTAAAATTAATTGTATTTTTGATTTGAATTCTGCTGGTCGATACGAATTGATAATTCCATAATATCGGCATTGGTTTATTTTTTTTTTAAACCATTTCGTTTCCAATAAAAACCATGGATACTTCATTATCTCCGAGTTTAAAAAGGATATTAATAATTTAATATTCATTATCACGATTTCCCAGCTGGGCTGACTGTCTCCAATAGGAACAAGTTTTTTGTTCTTTTAAAGTCAACATAAATGGAAACATTTCAGACGATTTAGACGTTTCATTTGAGTAAGAGTCCTTAGTTTTCTGTATTTTTTATTTTCCGATAAACATTCTTTCACTGAATGTTTGCTTTAGTCCTTCCATTATTTTCTAAAAAAACGTTATTATAGTTAGAATGCGAAAGGATGATTGAAAATAAGTTTTGATGCAAAGATTTCGAATTAATAGACTACCACAGGCGAAGGAGAGGACCTTGTATTCCTTGCCATTCTATCAATTTTTCCATATATTTTGGAGTTATTATAGGTACATCCTACTTTTGCTTCTGCTCTTTTGATCTTTAGGAACACACCCCCAATCTAGTAACTTTTAATGGTACTCTTTTGCAAATACAGGAATGAATGTGAAGGGATTAGTACAGTCCCTCAAAAATGCTCCCCGTAGATAAAAAGTATCAGTGATTTATTTTTCCAAATCTTATAATTATGCCAAATAATAAATCCCACTCTACCTTGGAGCACCATTTCAATTAAGTTCATTCAAACTTCAATCCATTAAAATTATTACGTTCTTATATTCATTTTTGATATTATACTTACCATTTTTCAACAAAATATTGTACGACCAAATCTATTAAATTTTTTTTTGGATGCCAGCAATATCAAGGCAACAATAATTCACTTCCATTTAAAAAAGATTCCAGATTAGTGGCTAATTGGCTGATTCAAGATAAAGCTCTAGCCCTTTTCATAATCAACAAGTTGAAAACCATCTACACTCCCTACACTAAAAAAATCGACAAAACGTTTTTTAACGAAGTGAATTGTTACTTAATAAAATAACAGAGATTCGCCTTTGTATCAGCAAAAATAACGTAAAGGCTGTTGAGTCTGATAAAGGCTAGTGATCTCTTCACAGTTTACAAGAATTTTGATAGATGAAAGAGAAAGAAAAATAAAGAAATATTTCCCTCGTACAATATATCATTGCACTAGTTTTTATCAGTGTACCTAAGGGGCGCGTCTTTCCATGTTACAGCCAACAGTCAGCTCATTGCTCAATTACGTTGAGCTTCTTTTAAATAAAACCGAGTCACCGGAACGTACTTTCACACTTTTACTAAAAATCTTTGAAGTTAGAGAGGAATCTCGTTTAAACTTAAACTAATAAAAAGGCTGGTAAAAGATCTGATAACTATTTTAATTATCATCTGCAATTTGTTACCGCTCTAACGAGATGTAAAGAGCTAAATGATTTTGCATGTGTAATAATAACATGTTGTATGAAAAGATTTATTGATTACAATAGTCAAACTGGAAGACTTATTATAGATTTTGAACAATACTATTAAAAAAATAATTTAGCAACCTTTACTGCAATGGGTGGGGCTTTTAAAATTACGCCTGGTGTATTTTGAATGTATATGATATTGGAAAATGTAAACATAAACGTATTAAATAAATCAATGTAAAATTGAATGTATCACAAAGTCCTTTTTATTTGGAAATATAAATTTTATACAATCATAAAAATACATCGCGGGATTTGCGAGTGTGTTAAAAGATTTAAAACGATACCGAGCTTTCAAATAAAAGATAGAGTAATAAAACCTTTGCAATGTTTGCTTTTGTATGTCTCGCAAAAAATATACACTGGTAACAGATCTCGCTCAATTTCCTACTCAACAGTTCAATGGTAAATGAACGAATTGGAATATTTTTAGTATTGAAAAATTCTATGGTGACATGAGGTTTTTACTATTATTTTCCCATGAATTTAAAACTAAAGCTTGCAAAACGATTTTAACTTTATATTTGCTTTATCTTTATAAAGTGAAAATATATTCCATGATTTGAATTAGCAGCAAGATTCATATTTGCATAGAAGTTTCCTTAATTAATTAACTTTGGGTCGTTATACATTTATTTTATTACCATCTTGATGGCAAGAAAGCAAACAAGAAAAGGTGATTTATAGGTTCTCAAATTTTCGTTCTTAATATTAGGAAACTTGTTAATCAAATTTATTTTCAACACCACAATCTGAATCTCCACCCTAAGTTTTTATTTCTCCCATTCAAACATTCTTATTTATTTATCACCGATTCTATTTTAGTACAACCTTCGTGGATAGGGTAAGTACGGAGAAGATGGCACAACTCAACTCATAACTTTACTCTGGACTCTGTATACCCCAAAACTGAGGATGGTCCGAGAGGTCTTTTATTAAACCATTATTTTTGAAGCTTCTTTGAAATATTGGAAAGGGTATCTTATTTAGAGTGCGACAAGTTTGCTTCTCTGGCGCCCATTGCACCATTTTAGACTGCTTCTGCAGACTTAGTAGGTGTTCTTCAGTCCATTTTCCAATTTGTAAAGTATGTTGGCAAAATTAAAAATGTTCAATGAAAAAACCATAGATGGGACAGATAACCTAATACTGCTAGGCCGTGTATCCCAAAATTCTGGGAGAGATATCCCATTAATTTTTTTTCATGCCTGTAAAACAAAACTGCACAAAAATCAACCAACATTGGAGTACGATATACACAGCACATATGAAAGAGGTGGCTAAAGTAACACTAACGTGGATTTAAAATTTTGTCGACAAACGTATTGGAAAAATGCCTTATTTTTCAACCATCTGGATTGAGATCGTGAAAACAGATGGTCGTTACCGACGTGACGCGACTTTAATTAAGTTTTACGGAGGTTTTCCATCGCATATACTGATCTGTTAAATAGAAATATATGTTCATTTGTAGGTAATGAACTTTCACTCTATAGGTCCGGCGGCAATTAATCTTAATTATTGCAAATACAAAATGAAACTGGTAGCTTTGAAAAAATAGTCGTTCACTTGAATAAACACACTCTTAAAAACAGCAAATGATGATCAATCGACAATTTTTCACGTGTATGAAAAAATGTTTTGTTTCAATCGAATATGCAGACAATATAATGTTTAGATATGGCGGCCGTATATTTTTAATTTGCATATTCTCGTTGATGTGCGGATGGAAAATGTATAGTTCATTAACAAATAGAATTGTTTTTATATCAACATCAATCGGATATTGATTTAATTAGAATTGACAATAAAAACCGTAATCTAATATGCAAAGCAAAATTATCACTTATGTATTTATGTATATTGTGTCTTTCTACTTCTACTTAGTTCCTGAAGAAAGTCTCTTAGACTACTAGCTCCTATTTCCAGGAGGAATTGTAGAAGCTTTAGTTTAGTTAAGTATGTCCCTCTTCTACCCAGAGTTTTACTAGGAGCTTGGAGGTTTCTTTTTCCAAACTACATAATCTATATTCTTCTTCCTCCAATATTATCTCCCAGGCACCGTCAGCTCCTCTCCCTCTTCCAGCTGTGATACTGCCTGGAGCCATTCTATAGTCTGTGGTGCTTCACAATCGATTAGAACGACTACTTGTGAGAAATGTATGCCACCAAACTGGAGCTTACGCTCCCATCCAGCATGCATTTCTTTTACTATTGCGTACTCTGGAAGAACCACCATCCTCGTTATTTTTGCTACAGCTGATAAAGGTATGGAAATTTTGCTTCCGTTTTTCTCCAATCCTTGTTTTCTGCGTCTGCAGTTTTCTTTCTTGCTTTTTCCACTTCAAGAAAGCGTACTATCTTACCCCTGCTCCACTAAGTCCACGTCTCAGTGAGTCATCCCTTCGTCCGGGTTTGCCCAGATCGTCTTACTGTATAAAAATGTTATTAACGATTTGGTAAACTTTCTACTGTAAAAGGATTCATCAAAAACTACACAAAACACCGATATCTACCCGCATACTACGGTACTGAAAATGGAATATTGAAGATTTTGATTTCTGATCGGAAACTCGGCGTCTGTGTCTCGTCCTCGATTATCGTAAATTGTAAGCAAATTGCAGATTTGAGAAATGGATATCTCACACAATCAGTGAATGTAAATTCACCTCAGTTCAGTTTATCCATTTATTAGATGTAATTCTGGAATAAAATTGACGGAAATGCAAAATATTTTAAAAAGGAACTGATTTTACTATTGTAATGCATGAATTCGAAAATAAGTCAACGACAACGAGACGAAAATATCATTTGTACAAATTAATCTGCGCTTCTGGTAACAGCGGATAAACTAGGGGAGCAATCAACGTTCGGCCTCTGGTACTAAGTACTTGCCTCGATGACTGCGCACAATTATTCTTTCTATCCATTTCAAGCTGTTTTTGTCATATTTTCCTTGTCGTACTTGTGTAGTTTTGATAAGCTTTTTCGCAATCTGTATAAAAAAATTTTTATTGAGGTTAACGCTTATGTTTTGGGATGTTAAGAAATTAGAAATCATGACTTGGAAATGGAGCAAACTGTTTTCTAGTTAATATTCTAGTTCTGAAAAATTTAGCATGAATTTTTAGAGTTTCTCTTGTAATTTCAGCCAAGCTAAATTTTTCTTCAACCAATAATCCTAATATTTTGTAACGCATCATTTTATACATTGTAACTTAATGCCTCTCGGCACTTACTTCTTAGTGCAAGTAATCAGTGGAAAATAAAATTATAAGATTACAACAGTTCTCCCTACTTCCTACAAAAGAAGAGACCAAGTTATAGTGAATAGACTGCGTATCGGGCACACACACTTAACACATTAACACCTCATGAAAAAAGAACCCGCACCCACCTGTCAAAATTGTCACACAGTGATCACAGTGAAACACATCTTACTGGAATGTCCAATGTATGACACAGCAAGACAAACTCACAAATTAAGTTCCAACCTGAAAAGTATACTTTCATCAAATGAAAATGAAGTTCTTGGCTATTTAAAAGACATTAAACTAAAATCAAAAATTTAGAAAAACTGCTATAATTATGTATACCTTTTATTCTTATACAATGAAATTATAAAACTGTAAATTACTATAAAATTGTATTGTCTCCCCCGCTAATAACTCATAGAAGTTGATGCGGGGTAAATAAATGTTTCTTGAAATAAAAAAAAAAAAAAATTATAAGATTTAACAAACTTTTTTGCGAAATAACATTTTTAGGTTTTGAAATTTAGATTGAATTCAATTTCACTTCATGTCCGCTCTAATTGCACTGGGGTAGGTGTCGTGGTGATGGGAACTGCGGCACGAGGCTGCTCGACGCCGTTTCATATTCTTCTTGTAGTTATATACAGTCGGCGGCGGAATACAGCGCAAGCACTTTAGAAGAACCGCAGCAGTAATGATGTAGTGTGTAAAATGGAGTCGAGGCAGCGCTAGGCGGGAACTTTAATACAGAGAAGACAAAATAAGAAGAGCGCGAATTACCATATCTAGGGGTAGCTTCCAGTGCTCGCACATATTCTTCTTGTTTTCTCTCTGATTTTCTTACAACTTGCGAATAAGCTGTTGTTCCCTCTGGGATTTAGTTATTCTAATAAGTTTTGTCAAGAAATAATAATAATTTACTTTTTACAAGACTCTAACCTAATCCTCACAAAACTTTCTCTACTCTGGCATTTCTACGTATTAAACATAAATAACAGGGCGAATAAGATGAAAAGTTTGGAAAAATAACAAGAAATTCAAATGGAATTGTAACAGTTTTAAAATATATGTATATTTTATATGAATTTCACAATTGTATTATATATAATGGAATCCGTCATGGGCACACATTACTATGACAACTTGATAAAATATGTATTCTGCGTACCTATAGTAATGATCAAAAACTATTTCACTAATTATTTTGTTGATTTGAGTGGTAGGAAATCCGACCAAAAGAGGTGAATACAAATGGCAATAAGGGCGATACAGGTCAAACAGAGTTTACGTATTCAGGATTTAAACGGATTACATTAATTGAATGTTCAACTTTAACAAAGTCTTTCCGCAATCATGTTAAAGTAAACTGAATCCACGATTACATGAGATCACAGCTGTGAAGAAAATAGGTAATTAAACAAAAACCTATGAGTACCTAAACTGTACATTTATATGAAATAAATTTTACAGTGCGTTCGGAAATTGTGCTCCCCTAATAACTTTTGAAAGCTATGAGATATAAAAATGAAATACATCCTATTCTAGTTTTTTTTTTGTATAGGTACCGTAATTTATTGAGAATTCCACTGTGAACGAGTCTCTTTTCTGGACATTTTGATTTCAAGTTTTACAAATCATGCTGGATTCTCTCCAAACTTTCATGTCTATTAATTTGTGAAGCTGTTTTTTAAATTAACCATTTTAATTTTGTTAACTAATACATTTTGTAAGTTGATATCTGACTCTAATTCAATTAAGCTGTGTTAAATGTTGATCGTGGATACCAGCATTATCAAATCTAATCTGAAAAAAGTATAGTTTTCTAAAGAAGACGATAGAATCTATGGATTAAAGGTATTATTGGATCGCGATAAATTAAAGTACTCGAGAAACCATTAGGAGCTATTACGAAGGAAAGGCGAGAGGTATTTATGGGAAGGTCATATATTGGAAGATTATCTCTCCTTCGATTCTAATCAAAAGTAACTATAGCCCAAATTTATTGCTAAAATATACTTAAGGGACTAATGAGCATTGGAAGTTATTGTTACACATGCTAAATAATAATTATTCAGCTAGAATTTTCACCCAAACAACCTCAAATATTGATATTTTTACTCATTAAAAGGCTGGAGCAAAGCAAATTTATTATCCACACGTACCTTTAATTGGCCACGACTTAGCAATCTTCATAGTCGTCTAGAAGTGTTACACTTCTCTCACTTGGCAAACAATGTACTATTATTACAAGAGTTTTACACGACTAGCGCTCAGACTATAAAATCTCTTACTATTTATTTGACTCTCTAAATACATATGCTTTAATTTAATCACTAAACAATACGTAATTGTAAGTAGATTAAGTCAGAATTAATTTATCATCCCCCTTTAACACCTTCCACTAATCCATATCTAGAATTGTAATTGTGTTTTTATAGCAACGTTATCTGTAACAAAATAAATATTTTTGAAAACTTTAAGTAATAATTATAATTGTGATAACAATTAGGGTAGCCTGGAATATTTGTCGGTTAGGTATCGTGGGAATTAAGCAAGTATCATTGAGAATGTTAGATACAGTAGGAGGGAGTGAAGAAAGTATACAACAGGGAATAGCACCGAAAGGAGAACGGAAAATGTAAATCTCATGGGAGTGGGGAAGAATAAAAATTGTTTAGAAACGATTTTTTAGTTAGTCCGGAGACATATGTGATAAATGGAACAATAAATGAAAACTCTTTTGATGAATTGAACCAAATAAAAGTGAAACGATAAATACGAGAGATGCATGTTTTAAATTCTACTAAAATTGACAAATTTTTGATCAAAAAACAATAATGAAAATGTGGAATGTTGTTCAAGAACCTGATTCGAATCTCATTGAATGCTAGGAAACGTCCTTGGCATAGGGGCTGGAAGGATTGGTAACTGGGGGCCCTGGGTTTGATTCCTGATAGCTTTTTCGATTTTCATAATATTCAGCTTATAATAAAGACAAAAACACTACAATTTGAAAATGGCAAGGATAAACTTGTCCCGAACTCAACCTTTTCTAATATTACCTTAAATTATAAAACATTTCTAAAGTCCCTTGCTATAAAATTATTTAAATAAAGTAAATTATATCTTTTTCCTCCTGATCCTATTCGCAGAAACTTACAGCCAAGTATAAACAACAATTCCAAGCGAAAACCTGAATACGAAAACAATTTACGTACTCCACACCTTGCCTTTGCATCCTAGCAGCACCAGTCGCTAGCGTTCAAATCAAAGACGGTAAATTAAAGTCCGACCGCTGCTGTGTAACTTTCATGGTTTGCTAGAAACAACATAGGCGGATCCCGTAAATACAGAAGAAAATAAATTTTATGACCAATTTTTACACTCTGATCTTTATCTAGATTTGAATAGTGCTGAAAATAGTATCGAAATGTCAAATGAAGCTTAGTTTTGCTTGAACCTGATGTTATTTTTAGTAGTACTGGTATTAATTTGGTTAACAAGTTGGGTATTTTAGTCTGAATACATTTGATGTAAAAGAGATGCTTATAATACAAAACGAGTTATGTATTTATGTACATTGGGCTGACAATTGAGACTATAGAAAGATATTGCTTGTTAAAAAATGGTCTGCGGTAATTACGTTTGCGGTATTTTGACGTTTATTAAATGCGCGATTCACTAAGACCTTAAAAAGTAAAACTACGCCTATGCAAAAGCCAAACTGCTAACAGAGAAGAGGAGTTTTCCGCTATATGTTATTTTCAGCGATTATTGTGGTTTTTATAGTGATAAAAGATACTAGTCTGTATTTCGGTAACATCGAAATGTGCCTTCCTTTTACCCATTTATTATTTATTTCTTGATATTTTAAGCCACAGACAAGTTACGAGATAAAAAACCGTATACTTTTCTGTCTGCACTCCGAAAAGTATGGATATTCCACAGAGGCGAATTGAGGACACAAAATAAATTTACAAAAAGGTCCTTCTAGGGAAATTAACTGTGTAACTTTAGCCCGTAGAATATAAAAACCGTTTTCCATGACGTCTGTCATAACAGCACTTGAAATAGTATCGGAATCTAGTAAATTATACAAAGTGACACATGTACAAGCGCCAAATAGGTCATGCCATCCCTAACAGATGCTTAACCATGCTCACCCAACAAAAGGCTGTGATCAAGTTCTGGAAAAGTTAAGTGCCTCTCCCGTATTTTCTGAATTTGGCCCAAAGCAGCCATTGGCTTTTTGTAAAATTACTCAATGAAATAAACTCAAATGAAGAAGTTATTACCAATACTAAGGTCAAGTTTGAGAGCAAGAAAGCTACCATTGCTGGTAACAATTTTATTCGAGTGAAACAATATAGGTAAGCTACATTCCAAATATTAGCAATACGTCGAACTGCTGAAAATGTTCTCAAACCACTCAGATTACGGCTGGATAAGCATCGAGGTATGAGTCGATCCAAAAAAGAATCGTTATATTCGCAAAATGTCGGTTGACACTAATAAAATTCCCAACTTTTACGTTTTCAACGGTAGACTTGACAAAACTACAGTTCTTATTTGAGTTACCTGGGCTGTGTATCTCCCATAAAATTTTGACTCACTGTGACTTCGTGCCGATCGCGAAAAGAGTATAATTTATATTCACAATACGTGTATTTATCTGTGCACGGTCTTTGCACTAACTCTCGAAATCTCGTGAATCGTGTGGCCTTGCTTGGTTTTCTACACTAACCGTCTCCTACTGTGAGCTTCGGTGAGGGTATTTATTGCACTAAATATTCCAAAAAATATATATATTATTTTAAAATATTGTAATATGATTGAAAGTTTCACGGTTATTGTTTACCCAAAAAGTGCTCGACGCGCCAAGTTTTCACTTCAATAATGTACCTAAAAATTCGTACTAATGGTTATAAAGGATCAAAACAAACAAAATCAATTAACATCTTGCGTGCATTTGTGTAAAAACATTCTTTTATTGGATTTGTCGATGTCGATGGCGATATTATAAAATATTACTTACTGCGCTGCCTTTTTATCTTAAAAAACTCAACAACACATACATTACCTAATATGAATAACTAACTGACCCTTCACTGAACAAGTTGTCGAGAGCTTTTGGAGTTTAACAAGGATCTCAGGTCTCAAGAGGGATTGTGAGTAAAAACTTTCATCGTCTGAATACAGATAGGAGAGTTTACTAGTGCATATTTAAGACGTGTTTTAAAATTTGTTTAATATTTAACAGCGTTTACAGCTTAACAAAAAGGTGAAAAAACGCTGTTAATATTTTAATTGGTGTTGTGTGAATATTTCAAATACAATTTCTCACATGAGTAGTTGTTTCAAAATTGAGTTGTAAAGGTTTTCTTGAAGAATATATTATTTAAAAAGATAGACATCCACAGACTAGCATGTAACATAAAAGATTCCCTAGAAAATACTGAACAACAGCAGTATTATGAAGAATTTTTCATAAAATGTGAAAATTCTTTCAATATGTGTGTCTTTTCTTGTACCTAATTCCTTTTTGTCTACATCTGCAAAAACTACCTCGGCTATTTCTACTCTCTCTAATTTTCTGTGTCCAATGAACATTTCCCCTACATTTATGTTTGCTTTTCTTCATAATGGGGACTCAATGTACAGTGAATCAAGTTGGGATTAGTTCTCCTTCTTCCCTTGTCTCCTTCTGACTTTAGTTAGGTAATATGAAATTCTTGTTTGTTTCAAATACTTTTTTTATTTTACTGTGTATTCCAATTTCTTTCAACCGTTCCCATACTGTATCAAATACATTCTCAAGATCTATGAAAGCTAGATATGTATTTTTATCCTCCAGATGGATTTTCTCTACTATCTGTTTTATCGTAAATATATGATGTTGTGGGCTCCTTCTTGGTTTAAATCCGCTTTGCGATTCTGCTAGTTGGCTATCTAGTATTGTTCTAATTCTGTGATTTATAATTTGTTCATATTATCTTCGTGATAGTATTAATCAGGGTTATTCCTTTATAACTTTGACCTTATTTTTGGTATCATTTATTATATTTTCCCATACTATATTCAATATTTTTAATAATGATATTTCAAACGAATCTATAAGTTATATTCACTTCATATGTTATAAATTCAAACAATATTATCTATACAAATAAACTTTGAGAAAAACATCGCATCCATCTTGGAAATATTGAAAATCTGAACGTAACTCTTATGGGATATTTATAGGGAAAGATCGTTGCAAAACTTACTTTTTTATGGATAAACTTTACTACATTTTCGTGACTCACAAAATCGGATATAATCCATGGTCAGAAACAAATATAAAAATATCATTAAATATTTCCTTGGTTTTTTTATGTGTGGAGAAGTGAAGTATATTATGATTTGAAAAATATTCTCACTTTATTATTGAAATAATCCAGAGGGGATTTATATATAAGTATACAATTATTATAAATTGGTAGGATCAGTGCTATTTTCCAATCACCTGATATTTGTTCTTTATTCCATGCCTTATTGATTATTTCGAGTAAATACGCCATTCTTTTTTGGCTCAGATTTTTAAACAAATTGAAAGTTTATCATACCCTGGAACTTCACCGTTTTTTAGTGTTCCTATAACTCCTGCTAGGATCTTCGATAAGTAATTATACCTTCATCTTTTTCTTCATCTGTTAAGTTCTCTCCATCTATTCAATATTTCCGTTTCTTTCGTTAGCAATTGTTTATTTTTGTATTTCACTTGAGTTTTTTATTTCTTCCGTACCCTAAGCGGCCTACTTCTTATACATGTTACTAGGCTTCACATATTTCTTTGACCTTGAAAATACATGACAAAGGAAAATAATCCTTTAGTTCCTGTTTCCCAACTTCCTTGTAAACAGAGATTGATATTAATGAACGTTTTTCCTCTAGAGTGTATATTATTTTTACCTTAATGCTATGTAGAGCAGTGAAGTCTATAGAGGAATTACACTATATCCACGCTTTGTTTACAAAATTGGCATTGATTTACAGTCATATAATCTATAACGAAGTTTATGCAAATTTTCATTATCTTCACAATAAATTTTTTAATACTTATCAACACATCCACTATACAACTTCACACAATTAAAATTATCAAGAAGAAAAAATAATTCAAATTGAATATCAAATATTGTAAATATAAAATTACCAAAAAAGGTCATATGAACGTCTAGTTATTATCAGTTCAATATATGTTTAAAGAACATCGATATGGATGTTTCAATGATTTCATTGTTTTAGGTTGCTTGGATACACATAGATCGTCAAATGATCTTAACAATCCATAGACATGTGATATCTAGGGTACCAAGATTTAGTGTTTCCCATGACAATGCTAAAACGTGGTTACTTCATGTCAGCAGCGTCCAAAAAGAAGACAGAGGGTACTATATGTGTCAAGTCAACACTAATCCAATGATAAGTCAAGTTGGGTATCTGCAAGTTGTCGGTAAGCCAAAAACTACCTATTTGTAACGTAATGAATTGTATTTTCAGTAGAATTAATGTCACTAATGTCAAGAATGTTCCTGAATTAAAAATTTAAAAGATGTTCTCTAGGAGATTATAAAGGATTTCTTTAAATTTGGAATTTTACATAGTTTTTCATAACATACACACCCTAGTTGTTCGCGCGATGAACATTTAAAAATAAAATTAGATTTTAAAATAGTGTATGAATTTTTGACAGGTAATTTATAACCTCGTCAGTTTTTTTCCTTTTTCTCATTTTATCCAAACTGCTCAGTTCGGATAGAGAATTTTTATAATATCTTGTGAGATAATAATACTAATAGATTTATATTCGCAACAGACAAGAATTTAGAAATATGCGGATGAGAATAAAGTTAATAAATAATGCAGTGGAATTGCATTCTTTAGAAGAAATGCGCATAAAAAAATAGTGGATGTAGCACTGTTCTAAATAATTATTAAAAATAGTAAGGAATTTTAGGGATCGAAGGATTTGGTTTCGGAAAAATTGAAAGAATGCCCTGTTTTAATGGTAGTTTGGGCCGTGACATTGTTGGAAAGGCCATGAGACTAGATAAACTAACATATGAATCAATAGAAGAGATGACAACCAAACATCAGCTGGAGGTAACTCATCTTACCTATATCAATCCTACCTTTTTCTCATCGCCAATCGTTTTTGCACCGTTTTCTCCCCCTGGTTCTGTTCCTATAAGGAAGTGACCACTTCTTGAGGAGTATACAGATGGAGACCCTCGAGATAACTGTCGGGTACTGTACGAAATCGTACTAAATTATATTTTCCCATCTCTTAATAATGGCTCCAAAGCGTTGAAGCGTCCAGGAATTGATTTGTTGTTAAGAAATTTGTGCTTCCGTTAAAGTTATAGCTTTGCTTTCTATAACTTTTTCCACATTATCGTCCCATGTTTTCCCTGGCAACTCCTTGTTAATTATAATTTATTAGTACTATATTGTCGACATCATACTTTTATATATTATGAAGGTCATAATTATTGGAATCATATGAAGCAAGTTAATTGGCAATTAAGCCATGGAGAAACAACAGACACCTGCTCTTCTAATGTTAATATTAGAAATAAACGCACGAGAAAGGCAACAATTCAGAAGCTGACGATGAAACGATACGTACGATGAAATATCGCAATTTTCCCTTATAGGAAAATTACGAGGCTGCAAAACTCTGTTTGGAAGTATAATTTTCAGTCATAAATTTCAGATAAAATTGAAATACCCTTTAGCCTCTGCTAAATAAAAATGGCTATTGATTTGCCAAAAAAACCTTTTTCTACTTCCGTCACTAAAACCGCACTTAAAACTCGGGTTTGGAGTTCGCAAAACGTCACTTTAAACACTAGTGTTTGAAATTAATGATCGTTAGTCACGTTTTTGACACTTGGTACTTAAAAAACTACTATGTATTCATCAATATACGTGCTTGGTCATTTCCAAAGTAACTATCCTTAGATATAATACACTAGTTCGTGTTCTTTATATCCTCAAAAATTTCTCTTCCAGATACAACAACCCGGATGAGAGTTTCTAGGCAGCGAAGTAATAAGGTCCGTTTTTCACCCTCTGTGTACGGTGCCCTAAAAATCGAGCCTGTAGAATTTTGAAAGTCAACTTTTTCATATAGATTGGTACAAGCCTTGTATAAAACCCACAGTAGGGAAATTGTTTTATTAGATTATTTAGGGTGTTATTGAAAATAATCATGCCCGCATAACAGGAGATATTACCATTCATTCATTCGCAATTCACAATTTCGTTAAAGATCTATAAAAGGGAAAGCTATAGCTCAAGTAACCATCCGTAACTAAGCTAAGACTTAGTGAAAGTCGGAAAGCTTAAACGTGGTAAAACAGACTATTGAGAAATTAAATGAATACATTTTAAATGTAGACTTTCAACAAGCCTTTTATCCAAATAACAAGGATTACACTTATGAATATTCTAAACAAATTAGGGGTCGTAAGAGAGTTGAGAAGGTTAATTTGCACTCATATAGATTCGCGTTGTGGTTTTTAGAAGCTGAAATAAGTAAAGCATTGAACAAAACCTGTAATGGTAATTTTACCGTTTTAATAATCAATGCGGTGTAAATTTAGATTACAATAATAATCATGCTCTTTGCTGATATGATAGACAATGTAAATGGATATACCTAAATCATTAATTTTTCATCGTATTTAATGCTAATCGAAAATCGATGCTGATAAATAATAAAAATATCAAGTTGACGACTGTTGACATGAGACATAATCAATAATGGTTTTTATTATAAAAAATAAAATTGAAAGGTATAAATATTTTGTTTTCAAAATAATATTTCCGCTCCGGAGACTTTAATCTATACTTATCGATAGACGTTTGTGGACAGAAATATCCGATCAAAAAATAGTCCATTTGTTTTATTTACCAAAGAAAACAGATTCCGATATTAATTTCTATAATTTATAATCCTGACAATGTAAATCTTGTGATTTATGAAACCTGTTAATGGCCGTTTGCACCAATTGATATTTAAGTCGACTTAAAGTTAAGTGACGCTTTAGGGAAGTTTTGTTTTGCACCATGAACAGCTTGTCATCTTAAGCTGCACCTAGCTAAGCTTACAAAATCGATCGCTTATTCTCCACTTATCCTCAAAGTGGAGATTTCTAACCTAACATTCTTATGTTTTGATTGATATATGTCATTGTTTTTCCTCTTCTTGGGTTTTCGTTTTCTATCTAGAGACCATAATCATAACCATAGTGAAATTAATAAAACTCAACTCTTAGCAGAAGCAGAGCAAAACATTGGTGCAACTGAACTTTAACTAAGCGACCCTTAAATTTTAAACTCGCCATAACCATTCTAAGCTTATGCTTTTATTGGTGCAAACGGCCATAAGTATGTCGTATTTCTGATCAGAGAATGTGGCTTTAGAATTGATTTGATGGGATGGCTACTGTGCTTATACTACTGCGAACTTTTTAGATCTATTTTCAGATCGTCGGTCTGCTTCAAAGGAAGCCAATGAGAACGGAGAATGGACGTGCCAACCGCTGGCCTCTCGCGGCTTCAATTGTGATTTAGACTGTCTGCTAGTTTGCATGTGTCTTGAAATGGAGTGAACGAACAAGAAAGTAAATCCAAACGAAAAGTTCAATAAAACCACAATAATTTAATTATGTCCAACAAAAAGACAATCATTCAACTACTAGTTTCGGTACACTATTACTATCATCAGGCTATAATAGAAATAGTATACTTAATATAAAGATCTCATGAAGTTGAAATACACTCCAAATTCAAATACAAATAGACAAATAGTCAATTCTACATAAAGTTAATAAGGGTTAGAATGATTAGTTAAAATACTTTCCTATAGGGTATTTAAAGAAAACGATTTTTATGTTCGTCTATTGATCGCCACGAATTATTATTCAAGCTTGGTTCTAAATAAGGAAATGTTGCTGTAACAGGAATACCAAACCGAACGGGTTTATGAATAATTAAATACAAATATACGTTATGCACAAGCGCTGGAAACATATTTCCTAAAACGCATAAAAATGAATGGGAAGATTATATTGGAAGTTGTAGCTTGTGATTGGAATATTTGTAGAGAGTTATTCAAAATGTCATGTTTTTGATTCCCAAGGGCAAGCGATAATAATTGTACGTCTAACTGATAGTCACGTACGTTTTCTTTTAATTTTCGTCTTTTAAACGCCGCACATCGTGAATACTGATGCACTTAGTAATGCAAATGCTTGTGACACAACGTACTAAGCTTCGTAATAGATTTTCTGGTAATTGTATTTTGAAATAAACGAGAAAAGCTCCAACTACGAAATATTGCTGTCAATTAAGTTTCTTGGCCTTGTTTACTTTATTAAATATTACAGAGCACAATCAATATCACAAAGTACGTGGAATTCATTTTGTAGACTAATTTGTTTAAATTAAACTACCCAAACTAGAAATTTTATTTTATATAAGGGTTGCGACAAACACAAAGGTTTTCGACACAAAAATTATAAAACTGGAACCATTTTATAAAAACTTCAATCTCCGTTATTATTTTCCAAATCCTGGAAGCTGATTCCATTACTCAAATCTACATCTCTAACCACGCATCTGGAAAATCTTGATGTCGGCTATATCCGACATCCGACATTCCTTGCTTTCATATCTATTTGCCCATGTGTTGTTCAAGTGCAAAAGTAAGAGGGAATTTTTTGGAGAGATAACTTGAAAGAACCACAATACTGGATGTCGACTCTATTGGAATGAAAGATAAAAGTAACAACAAATGAGAATTCAGGCTCATCTTACTTCTCAATTATATCACTAGAATTATTTCCAAAGTTATATCAAAAAGATTCGATTTTTTTTTTCTTTGCAAATAGCTTTTTGGTACAATTCAGCTGCAGGGTTACCAAAGCCTTAAAAAAAGATTGAAGAACTAGGTTTTGTACATAAATATTCACCTTGTGTGTATGTATGTATTTTTGGGGTGACATTCACTGAGAGCTCCTGATTAGAGTCTCAGAAACTAGTAGCTCCTTTAGTCCTATTTCCCGGAGGAATTTCAGGATATTTGCAGGCTTCAACTTGTAGGTGAATGTTCCTCTTCTATCCAGTAATCTCCCAGGTACTGTAGATGTAGATGGAGGTTTCTTCTTCCATGCCACAATATCTGCATTCTTCTTCCTCCACTATTTTGAGCTTTTTTTTCAGGTGCCCATTCAGGCGACAATGTCCCTTTAGGATCCCTGTTAAAACTCTTAGCGCAACTTTACTTTTACTTATGCATTCATTTGATCTCAACAGGTTGTGGTCACCCAAAAGAATATTCGATTGTATAAGCCCTACTAGATCTTTCCAATGGTCAGATCTTCTGTTTTTCTCGGCTTTACCTATTTCTTCCAATATTACATTGTGGCTGATTTCACAAAAGTGTTCAGGCCCCCAGAAAGGTATTTCAGTCCCCTTCTTTGCTAGTTCGTCTGCTAATTCATTTCCTTCTATTCCAGTATATTATTCTCGCCTTGGTGTCTGAGTAAACTGGAAGCAAAGCAGTGGATTGCAGAGGACATTATCAGTAGTATTACATCATTACTGTCAATAAAATATTCTTGGTCTCCTAATATTAGTTCTAAACTATCTATTTTAACTACCCAGCGTAGTGTTTACTTTGTTAGCCATATAAATTCAACCAACTTAGTGGCAAGCAGTTACCACACTGCATTAATTAACTTGAACCTCTAAGGTGGTAGTTGAAATGTATTAGCAATTGTGTAGGAAACTTGCTTTAGTTTGAAAGAACATATTTTACCTTCGGAATTTCTCATTTTCACTAGATATTTGAAAGTCAAAGATGTGCTGTTATAAATGGTGGCCGGAAATTTTAGAAACTCTACGTGGTGCTTTTATGTTAACTTTCTGCTTGGAAAACATTAGAAACAATATTTAAACTGTGTCTAAGATAGCTTTTCATGTAAATTAAGTAGTTAATTATGCGATATGCCAATTAAAATTGTGTTTTACAGAATATCACACAATAGAATTGTGTTACTACGGAAATAAGTAATGCAAGTATGTACTTGTTACCACGAATAAAACATGAGGTGTGTTAATATTACTACAGACAATGAATAAGAAAGAGTACATACAAAAGGAGACAGAAAATAATAGGAATGGTTGAAAAGTGGCAAGAATTGGTCGAATTTCGGGTGCACAATTTTAAATAAAACTTTTTTGGCAAAAAAGTAATGAAATATTTAATTTTTTTTAAAATAGTTTTTGTTATAGCAATTTCTCTAAACAATAAAGCATATCTCTAAGTTTATTTAAACACAAAGAGGCATAGTAACCTTAAAGCACCTTGGAGCAGAAAAAAATATATATTCAAAAGAAACACTCTTGTATATACCAAAACCATATTTTTGTTTGCCTTGAGACGCCATATTAAATTTTATTTGACAGGTCAGTGGATGACCCAATAAATACAAATAATTACAGATTAATCAAATTACAAAATCAACATTATTTCACTGCAGTAGTTAATCTATTTACTTAATAATAACCATACCACAGAGCCATATCTATAAATAAATAAAGTCTTTGCAAATCATGTTAACCGTTAATTTTAGGACATACTTACTGTAACTATAAATTTGTGTATTAAAAGCGTTAAACTCCAACGAATTTAATGGGATATGGAAGCTCCACAGTCACAACTAGAGAGGTGAAATCAAAATTTTAATTATGAAACTCATAGCAATCGGACTGAAAATTGGTATTCATTATAATGAATAAAATACAAGGTATACACATTCTCAGATTTAAAACAATTTTTAACTTGATGACACTACAAGAAGTTTAAAAAAATAGAAAGTACCTACACTTTGATGAAAATGATATTTCTGACACTTTTAAGTGTTCTAATTCACTTGACGGAATGTAAACCTGATGATGATGAAACCACGTATAAAGTTAGTTGCACATGTTCCTTTTTCGTTATTTTTTTGACAAAAACAACACCTCTACATTCTTTAGTCACTGTATTCACCGTACTTGCCCCCCTGAGACTTTATCCTCTTCTGAAACTATGACACATGAAACAACGAAGATTTACCACAATTTTGTAAATAAAGACCGCATCTCTGGAACATCAAAAGTGCTTTGAGGATTTAAAAAAGTGCTGAGGAGAATAACTTCGATTGGCACAAAATATATATTCTGAATAAGTGAATATATCTCAAGAAAACTAGACAGTCACCATTTATCATTTTATAAGAAATCGCGCACAGTTTAATATTGATAAAGGATACAGAAGACAAAGGATTATCATAATGTCGGATAGCCAAGCAGCTATTAAAGAACTGAGCTCTTTTGTAATCAGTTCCAAAATGGTGTGGGAATGCCTAGACTAACTCAATGAACTAGGCGACACTGGATGAACTAGCAAATTAGGGGACTGAAATACTTTTCTGGGGGCCTGAACCCTATTGCGGAATCAGCCCCAATGTAATATTGGAAGAAATAGAGAGAAAAAGAGAAGATCTTGTAGGGCTTATACAATCAAAGATTTTTCTGGGTGATTATAGCCTGTTGAGATCAAATGAATAATGGATAAGTCAAAGTAAAACTGCGCTAAGAGTTTTAACAGGGATCCTAACGGAACATTTTCGCCTGAATGGGCACCTGAAGAAGAAGGATGTGGATTTTGTGGCATGGTAAAAGAAACCTCCAGCTGCACAGCTCTACAGAATCCTAGAGCACAGTACCTGGGAGATTATTGGATAGAAGAGGAACATTTACCTATAAGTTAAAGCCTGCAGATATCCTAAACTTCCTCCGGGAAATAGGACTAAAGGAGCTACTAGTTTCAGAGAATCTCGACTCAGAAACTAAGTAGAAGTAAGAGAGCACAATAGATCATTTAGGTCTGGGTGAATGTCACCCCAAAAGTACATAGGAACATGCGTTATCATTTTGTTTTAGTTAGAGAGATGTGAATTAGCTAATAAGTTAAGCAAACTCCATTTTCTATGAACCTATGTATCTATATTATTTCATTATAAAAATGACTGTTAGAATAGGAAAAACGTGTGTAGATTTCTTAAGAATATAGATCTTTTCTGTGGGGTGCCTGTTATATTACGGACAACAGTGTAATTTCTGAAGCATCTACTCATTCAATTAATTCTTTAAGGGGAATTGAAATTGGGGAGCGGATCACGGAATTACTTGTTCGTATCGAATTTCCACGTGTTGTCAATATTAAACAACTCGATTAAATCGCGGGTCTGGTAAACCATTTCAGATTTATGTGCCGCTCACATGTTGACATTCTCCACGCGAACTTCTTTTCACTAAAACTGCACTCCAGAGGATCCTTATCAGCTTTTGTATTGACTGAGTACTTTTGTTCTCTCTATGCTCCTTTCATGAACATTTAAATAGTTTTCATTAAAGATTTCCATTTTCTTTTGATATTCTTTACTTAATCTATTTCATTTATTTCTTGTAAAATAATTTGCTAACAATTTCGGTCAATCTTAATTTTTTACCATATACTGTAATACATATTTACAAAAAACTTCGGTCAGGAAAACAGTACACTAGATTCACTGTATAATTGTGAGTGCTGGGGTCTCTAATTCTACCCTTAAAAGTTGATAACCTTCTGAGCTCACTAGCTCACTTGAACTGAGCATTTTTTTAACCTGTGCCTATAAAATCTTACTTGGATCGTTATAGTGGTAAGAACAATCGTCGTCTGTTGAATGAAATTCACCCTTGTTTGGAGGGTGCGGATTTCAGAGAGAGAATCTGCTTTCCTTCTAATCACTCTCATACAAATAAATGTTACCGAAGTCTATTTAGCTTCATTTTCAACCCCTGTGTACGAAATCGATCGAATAAATAGTCACTTAGAAAATAAGATGAGTGGTGCAAAATTAATACTATAATTATTTGGATTTTCAAGTGTTTGTCTTGAAGAGCTTGAATTCCTGAATTCCACAGCAGCCTGTTTGATTATTGTACTCTACTCTCAGCCTACCCATCCAGTTATCCCTGATTTTTATAGATATTCAGTAGTTCTTAGGTCCGTTTAACATATATGTCATCTATATAAAGGTCTTACTTTGTGGCTACTGGTTTTACTTTGAAGCAGCACTACGCCAAAGCCATGTCCTATGTCAACCCTTATGTAGTTGACTTCTTTTTTAGGGTTGTGTACATTGGGAAAACATATTTTTCTTAACTAAAACACCTCATTGTTTAATACTATAAAATATGCTTCACTTTAGCTCAAACGTGTATAAATACTGTGAATCATCAATATAATTTTCAAGAAAATATATTTTCCTTCTCAGTTGAAGGATAAAGTAACATAATTGAAAGAACAATATAGCGACCCTATTGAACTCTTATATAAACTCAGTTTATCTTCTATTATATTGAACTTATTAGTATTATGTAATTTCATTGGGATATTTTTCGTATCCGAGTCTCTATTGTTTTCCAACGGGACTTTGTACTTCACAAATTATTAGATTGAATCAGTAGCGTATCTGAAGCCACACAGGAGTATTTAATTTAATTAAAATATCCGAAAATCCACTATTTATATTGAAATTGAAATAAAAATAGAAAAACATTGAGAAAAATAGAGTACAACAAATTCAGTCAATAAGCTAGTTTGTAAATATTTAAAAAATTAATTAATTGAAATTTTAAATAGCTGAGAGCAGCTGGATTGGAGATTGAATAATCCAACTTCAGTTTTTGGCATGACGAAGTAACCTGTTTTATGGATATTTGTAAATAATTAGAATGGAATTTTGGAGACCATTTAAAAGTAAAGTTCAAGATTATGTATCGCGGGAATCTAATAATTTGGCGCCACATACAAATTGATGATAGGGTCGAATTTAAAAACAAAAATTTACATGTTCAGTGTCAACTCGCTGTTTTGAATATGTACGCGTGTTTGGAAAAACAAAATTCTGAAATTACTAATAATGTGAGCAAAATAACGAGTGAATTTTTAATGATTATCTATAAATTTATTGTTTATTATATCATTAATTTGTAATAAATCAAACGTTATCTTAGTTTTTGTTCCACTTTTCAAATAAATTGTTAATACCCCTCAGTTCTCTGATACTACGCTTGTGAAATCGCCATTCTGCACTGGGAAATTAGTTTAAGGTTGTTTTCTTTCATCTGTCCTCAGGTTTTATTTGCTCAAAATTATTAGTTCCAAATCAGTTTTCCTTTTATAAAAAAAGAAGAATACGATCTTATTGCTAGCATACGTCGGTGCTTTAAATATTGATCTATTATTTTTTATTGAACCTAAAAGTTGAGAAGTTGGAACAGCTTGGAATATTCACGCTGCCAATTTGCTTAATTATGAGTTCATGGAGCAGAAAACTGTTTCGATATGACAATTGTAAAAGCTTTTGATTAATTTGTATTTTTGTGTTTCAATAAATCTCAATTTTAGTTGTCCTCGGAAAAACTGGAAGTTGTATACACTGTAAAAATATACCTGGGCTTATTTTATCTGTATGTTCCTTTGGCATATTATTTATTATATTTTCTCTTATTTTTTGGGAATCAAACCACGTTACGTATTGATCTCACAAACAATAAATCTATACTATATACTAAGAAGAAAGGGTTTACCTCTGATTTTCTTTTCAGTTCCACCAAACATAATTGATACTGAGAGCACGCAATCGACTGTGGCGGTCCGAGAAAACCAGAATATTAGTTTGACGTGTAAAGCGGACGGATTTCCCACGCCAAAAATCATGTGGCGAAGAGAGGACGGCCAAGCGATTTCTGTCGAAAAAAGAAAGAAAGGTGAGTTAAATTGTAGTTTAAATTTTGTTTTTTTCACGATGGAGAAACTTATTTAATTAAATAAAATATTTTATGAAAATTATTAAAAAACCCTCTAAAAATTCTGGTGTTAGAAAGAGCTTTTGCTTGTGGCTATGATCTGGGATAATCTAAGATAATCCTATAGAGATAATTTGGTTTTAGAATGTTAACGTAGTAACTGATGCACTAGTTTTACAGAAAAAGTGTAGTTGCTCAAAGTAATAATCTGACTTAGGATGAAATTCATATAAAGGAGGATAAGTGGGTAATATCCGCTAAGCGCAGAAAAAAGGCAAATCCAACTAAAGGTGAATTTGCCAATTTGAGATTTATGCATCCTTAAGAGTTAAATTTTAATTTTAAATAGGAAATAAAGCTAGGGTGAAATTTTCGTTATTCCTACAGTTCGACATTTCGACATGGATTCGCTGGAATATTCAATTTAACCTTTATTAGTCTGAAGAAAAGTTTCATGAAGGGAGCACCCTCCCCGTCTCATTTATGAAATTCAAAACCCCTATAATTATTCAGTTATTGGAAAATTCAGACATAAGTTCCATAAAGTTTTACTTAATAAACTACTATTGCTCTGAAATACCAACAGGCTTTATTGGTTCCTTTTTTAATTTACATTATGAACAATTTCATTAAAATTATTATTTTGGTTTTATTTGTGTAATATGCTACATCATTCCAAAACGGGAAATATACTCCCAGTGATCAGTGAATAACATCGTTAAAGTAAAATGATGCTTTTTAAAGGAATGCATATGTCTTCGAGATTTTCCGTTATCAAATACTCCGTAAAAATTTAAAGCCAGAGTCGATTATGTTGAGTAACACATAAAAGATCTGGAGATCATTGAGTAGCAAGTAGATAGGATAGAAAAATTTAATGGTACAATCTATTAAGAGAAGCATAAAAAATACACACTATTAATCATTGGATTCAGTGATGTTTTTCTGTACAAACTTGATAATAATTATAACAGAAAACACACCTCAAGGTCCGGAGGAGGAATTTAAATAACAAAAAACAAAATTTACCTCTTCAATTATTAACTTATATTAACTATAGCTTCTCAGTTTCGAGACTTTTGCTGATAAAATGGGTTAGAAACTTCTTGCAAAACATCGAAAAACTACTTTTTTGAATCTAGCTTCAAATAAACGTTCTGTTTTTGTGTTCAATTTCTTACTTCGTAGAAACTTTTTAAAATGTCAATTAATATTTATTGCGAATAGGTGATTATCTAGTACCTGCGTTTTTGTGCTTATCAAAAGTTTATCAAGAACAATGAATTGAATATCGTATGTGAACATAAGGCGAGGAATTCGATGAATTTAAAATAAGGTGCAGTTGTTTACTAGCAAGGAAGAGAAGCGTAATTCAAAAAACGACCAAAAATCGACCGAAGTACAGACACTAGTGATACAGGGTCAGGCTGATAAGGGCTCTCCAGGGTACGATTCCGTTCGAAAAGTATCCGTGGTAAGAATGTCAACTACCACAAAACCACATAAATCTAAAGCGGTTTTTCAGGAAAAAGATTTAATCGAATTCCTTAATAATACCTGACAGGATGTTCTTCCTTTAATTCATTATTGGGATATTGGTTTTATATGAAAATAGATGTACCTACATGTAACTGTTTTAGTATTAAGAGAGTTAAAGGGGGTGTTTTTCGTGTTCGTATATAAGTTTAATATCACGCTTCTTTTTATATGTGATATTTTGAATCTACAGTATTAACCTCCAGTTATTTGGAATGCAAGAATTTTATTTACTAAAGTTTTGCCTTGCGAATTATAAGGAATAGATTCTGAAAAAAAGCAGTAGACTTTAATATTAATTATTCTGAAGTTCTTCATAAATGTAAGTAACAAATTTGAGACATTCAGACCACCATAGATTTTTTTAGTTTCCTAGCCAGCTTCTCACGAAATTTTCTAATATTAGTTCGCCGTATTTACGATTTATGCTGAGGGAATTCCGGCTTCAGGTCCCACTTGTATTTCTTTTTTCAAATCAGCTTTTTGTACTGGCTTATCCAACTTTCCTTTTTAACTTATCGCTAAAAGTTTTTACGTGATCACCCTCTGGTTGTTTTTATTAGTAGATCACATGTGCGGTTTCAATATATACATCCAATATTTCAGATATGGCCACAATGAAAATAAAATCAGACAAACAAAAATATTCCAATATATAAAGTGGACAGAATTTTTTTGAAAGGAACAACAATAGGTACCCCTATTATTCACCAAAAGATCTCACTTGCGTCAACAAAATGAAATTAGTTTCCAAACCAAAAACAACTTAGTATGTCTATTGAAAAGATTTTTATTTATTAATTCTATTTTTTGAGATACAGAGGTTTGTACATACCAGGACCTACACAATAGTGTCTAGAAACAATGTAGTTAAGTCTAAGTATACTTACTTCCCAAATTACAAACCAAATGCGCAAATGAAGTCCACCAGCTGAATTACGAACCTATTTCGCACGATCGTTGATATTTTCTATAGCTGGTGCATACCAACGTGCTCTGCGAGCTCTTCCAAACACTCCTCCTTGACGGTCAAGAACTTATCCATGATTTTAGAGGGATAGTTCGCTGCATTTATTCCAGCGCAGTGTGACATACGGTACGGTTAGATTTATCTAATTTTTTCGTGAATTTCTGATTTGTGTATTTAACAATTATTATACTAGTAATTCGTCTTGAAATACCTACTTGTAGTCCATGGTATTCTATTCGATAGAGAATTTAATGAAAATTTCTAGGCTTATTGTTTTTTTGGCAATTTTTAAACAGAGTAGATGTAATGAATTTAAAAAAAGAACAAAAGCAGACCTAAAAAAATATAGAGTTCTAGTGCATTACAGTAATTGTTCATAAGCAGATGGGAATGTGCAAAAAACTGAAGTGCACAACAAAGTATAATAACGGTACACACTTCCAAAAGAATTTTTTATAAAGGAAATATGATTACTCAATGAATTTTTTAGAAATTAGAGTTGCGGGTTTGGCAAACGCTAGCTACTTGAATTTCACCTGCAAAGGTTTAACATACTTTGAAGAGAAAATAATACACTTTTGCGGATATGGGAAAATTGGATGTTAAATTTACTTGAAAAGTTGTTTGAGAAACTAATTGGTAATAAAGGAAGAATATGTGAGGAAGCAAGAATGGCTGCATACAGACTGGAATGCAATGACCACGGTGCTAGGCTCAGGTGCAATGACCATGCATCATTGGGAAGCTGGCTAGATAGATAGGCATGGGGCTTATGGGCGACCTTTGAACATCTATTCTAGAGTTCCTTGTTCCTTTTCGTTGAACAGTACCTACTTTTTTTTGCATTTAGGATCGCTTAAAACGATTTGACTCAGATACGTAGCAATGGATCCTTGTTTTGTTTATTTTCACGTGTCAAATCAAAAAATCTTGATTATTTTGCTTGAACAGCTTCCAGCTCCCATCGATAGTTTAACTTGTCGTGACACACCTTGTATATTAAATTTCAAAATAATTAAAAAGCCTCCTATAAGTTAAATATACAATATTTTTCACAAAAGTGATCTAATTCCACTTGAGCAATACATAATGCCGTTAATCTCGTAACCGGAGACAGGGCCTAAATATCATTGAAACAACAAAATATTGTTTCCTGAATGAATTAAATGCTAAAAAGTTTGTGAAGTTGATGCTCCCCCAAGCGGAAAGTTCGCTGTGTATTTTTTAACAGGATAATTCGTTGTTCTTTTGTTAAAGAACTTCAAATGGATCGTTTTGTTTCCTATTAGCTTTTGAGTAGTTGGGGGTGAAGAAACAGTTTCATTGATAATGCTATTTCTTTGTTTCGGTATAAAGTGTGGTATTAGATGGTCTGTTAACGCTTCCGCCATCGAGCAGGCAAGTTACGAAGTTTGTAAGAAAGTTGAAATTCTACTTATTGAATCGAAAAGTTTCAACTTTTATTTTGGCAATGTAGAATTTAGATGGATAAAATATATTGAACTAAAACTTGAATGTACACAAACTGGACACGATTCAACTTTTATTTCATTTCATATTTTAGGTGCTGCAAAGAGTTATGCAGGGGTCGATACACGAGTATGGTGGCTATGTCGATTAAAACTTACACCATGTTCAAATTAAAACATTTCTTTTTTCCAAATAAATACCAGTATAGTATTTGATAAATAATTAAGGTCTGTATTGCTATTCTGTAAGTTAAAGAGAGAAAGTATAGAACAACAGAGAGAAAATGTGGCATTCCCCTCTCCGGAGAGTGTATCGAGACCCATAGATATTGAAGTAGTGGGGAAGTATCTTGTTCTCTCTTGGATATATACACTGTTGCTTCTATATGAGATTCTACAAGCTGAATATAAATATTTGTCTAACAAGGATACCACATTTGCTATGAACAAAAATAAATAGCACTTATGACATATGTTGAAGAGGTTTTTAGCATAAAGAAGGTTCTAAAGTAGACTCCATGGGCTTGGAAACGTTTCGTGTATGTAATCCTAGAGGGGAAATTGGGACCTAGCTAAATAAAGAACACCAACTCTAATGGAGGCTGACACAAGAACACCTCCATATGAAGAGTTTACTGAATGAGGTAGACAAGGAACTCTCATCCAGGCTGTTGAAACCGGGTAAGAGATATTTAAGACAGCTACCGACCTGGTGACAGAATATAGCAACCCGAAGAAGTATATATACAAGTACTTAGACGGAAACACTTAGGAGAGGAATAATACAACCATGTCTACTACTGACAATCCCTCCAGTGAAACTGGTGGCCTATATGGAAGGCATGGAAGTAGAAAGCATGGGTGATGGTACAATGGTACAAAGATTCAGTTCAAGTCCCTGGGATGTTGAGCACAATCCAAACGTATGAATGACCTCCACTTTGCCGTGAACAAGCTTGACGTAGTTGTAAAGAAAAATGTATTAGACATCTCCAGCGCATCAATCTTGATGTACAATCTCCATTTTAAATACAATTATAAATTTCAATTAACAAAAGTTGTTTTAGGAATACTATAACATCCAATTTAAGTGAATTCTCGTAATACCGGATTGCTTGTAATCTCAACCGAATGCATAAATTCACCTCAACAATAGTATCAGCTTAAAAACAATTATGATGTCTTCATCTTGTTAGCGTGCATTATCATAGCTCCGCGGTAGTTAGTGAGAGCGAAAATTTAAATGTGCTGACGTACGGTCTAATATTATTCAATCAACTTCCCACCCACTCAACACCAACAGTTTGGACTCAGTTGTTTTCGGAACTAAAGTGCAACATCATAATTTCATACTCACTGGCGCTTTACATTTATATGCTGATGTGTTTTAGGAAACTTTGAGTTACAAGTCTCAGGAAGTTGTGAATTAGTTTAGATACATTTAATGAGGTTAATTTTTATTCTCCCTTCGGAAATAATTCTATCTTGAGAAAACTCAAGGAAATGGGAAACGAAACTTTTCAGTTCACAATAAATTTTTAGGAATAGGTAGTTGGTATTGAATGTTGAAAAGATTTTTCTTAATTTCCCGGTCTCGTGGTTCTTCAATTAGAATTTCATTTTCACGTCTTGTTAGTTCCAAATTTCGCTCTTCATCATTCCCATATCTTTTCTCACATTTAGCGTTTCCCCGTCTGTCCAGTTTTCCTTCTATCAAACATCCTTGTCTCTGTAATACTGGCTTGTTATTGACTTAATTTTTTATTTCTCTTAACATCTTTGTGCAAATTTCTAATGTTAGTATTTATTATCTGACTTTATATATTTTGCAATTTCAATTCCTAATGGACACTCTTCTTTTTCCTTAGTAAACGTTTCATATTTTTAATTCTTATTGTATTAAGAGCTAGATAAGTAACTGTCAAAATGCAAATATATATTCAACTTAAGGACTAATGACTAAGATATTTGATCAAGTTCAAACTTTTTTCTGCAAATCGCCACTTTAAACGAACACAACTTCTATAACTAATCTACATAAAACAGCGGTTAGATTGAAATATGGCCTAAACAGGTCACAGAAAAGTAGAATATATAATAAAGTTCACAATACTAATTTGTACATTAAGTTTTTATTAGAATAGACAATATTCTCTTAATCAAGTTTTTAATAACAGCTAATTATAAAGCCCAACATTTGAGGTGTTACTGTTTTTCATTTTAGTTACAAAAAATAGTAGCTCAAAGTTTACGAAAAGTTATAGCCAAAGAAAAAAGCACGTTGTACTGAAATGTCCAATATTTTTCAATGAAAAATGAAGTAAAAATTTTTAAAAGTAGAGCATAAATTTCTAGAAAATATTGCTCAGATACGACCACGCCAGTGTCTCGTGAAATTCTAATATAATAATGAATGTTACATGAACTCTGGCGTATATCACCATTAAGTGTGTAAAATTACATATAATGTCTGATACAAAAGGTGAAACCTTCGATATTTATTTTCTTTGTTTGCTTTTTAAATCTATAGTGTTTTCATAAAAAAAGGATTTATTGCATAAGATGGTTTTAGCGTGGGATGCTAGAGAGGATAATGTACCAAAGCCTGCATCTGTTTTATAACAATATCTTTGAAAACGTGAGACCGAAAGTTGATTGCAGAGGTACTACAGAAGTGTATCTGTTGTACAGCCTCCCGAGGAGTTGTCCTCTTAGGTCCATCCTGTCCTTTCCAGGAAAGTAGACAGGTCACTAGGAGACATCTCCTTTATATCGGCAGTTGTAGGCCAAGACTCATCGAACAGACACTCTCTTATTGACGATAACTCCGGACACTCGCATAAGACATACCAACTCTTCTTATTCATACATCCTGCATAGAGGTACGTCCACTAGCCCCATAGTATGGATGGGTTTTCTTAGTTGTCAGGAATCCTACTGTTAAAGGTAGGTTTTTCCTGGCCAAATATTTCTCCGACGCCAGCTTCCCAGGGTCGCCCAAGGTGATCCTGGCAAGACTGCATTCTTTGATTTCATCCCATCTCTTAAGGGATTGAATATGGGTGTAACATTTGGCTAGTTCCGCGAAGTTTTCAGGTCGGAGATGCCTACAGAAGTGGAACAAGATTTGAAACTTGATCACTAGTACTAATTTACAGTTGGGATGACTGTTAATTGATAAAGTTTTATGAGGTGATACACAAGACTTTTGGTCCTTTTGTTATTTAGTTTTTTATTCGCGTTTTTTTATGATTTATCATTGGAATTTTTGTTAATCTACATAGAATTCAATACACAAAATCACAAAACTGAGTTGCGGAAGGAGTAGAAGCTAGGGTTAGATAAGGTTATGAATTTGGTTCAGCATGCTCATAATTTATAATCGATATCTGAATTGTTTACCATAGAAACACCTTCCAGTCATCAGTTTAATGAGAAACTTGATTGTATCTAAATAATGAAGTCCAATAGGTAAATAACATTTTATAACATTGCACTATTGATCGAATCCGGTCAAAAGACAGATAGTTGATTGGTTTATTGTGAACATTATGGAATTTGTCATCAACTTACTTTAATTCAACATTATTATTGCTATATTTGATTCAGTTGTATTTACTAATTCTACTGGGAAATCTGGATAAATTTATTCGGGCAATTTCATTTTGCCGCAAACATGATTTTATGTTTAAAAATAACTCCTCCATAGATTTGGTCTATATAGTTATAAATAAAACATTTATTCGAGTTTATATAACTCTCAATTGTCATACTTCCAGTTACAAACATATAAATAGAAAAGTTATAACAGGATCCTTATAGGATAGTGAAACAATATGTTAGTCATCGCTTTTAAACATTATATCCCAAAGTCAAGCTCAAAAATTTAAAAAAAAACAGAGGAAAGCACTGAAAAATGGAAGATTTAACTACAACACCTAACAAAAATTTGCGATGACTTTAAAATAATATGGTAAAGGTAATTTTGAAATGTGAGATGGGAAAAATATAAGAGAAATATAAATTATATCCAGTAGAATATGTAATTAAAATAGAATAATACATGTTAACGGCAGCTGGGCTGGAGCGCTATAGAAACGTGGAAAATTGTGGTTTAATTTCCATCGAACCGCAAACTATTAAACCAATAAAGCGCTTAAAAATTATCCATAATGAACCAAAAAGTGCTATAGGTAGAAGACATAATCATCATTCTTCAGAGTAGCAAAGTAAAAGACAAACTAAAACAGTGAAAAACTGTCTCTTCCATACACAACCGACAGGCTCTTTCCTATACGTGCCAATTGTTTGCATGTGCATGAGTCAGAGACTTTCTGACCAGCAGTTTACTGTGTTCTTGCTTTGGTACGTGACTCCAGTACGTCTCCGAGATATAAAACCGCGTGCTGCAGTTTTTAATATTAGTTTCAGTACCTAGCTTTGCTAGGGTGTCTGCCATTCTATTGCCTACCATACCTTTGTGCTCTAGGAAGCACTTAAGTGTCACCTTATTGTCCTTTACCAGGCTTAAGAATTTTTGAACGCACAAGATTTGATCTGGGTGCAGGCTGACTCTCTGAGAATTTAATTGTCTTTGGGACTCTATACCCCTTCATGTTAATTTGCAAAGCAAAGCGTGTACTCCAGCTACTGTTCTTTATTAGTTTTCCAACCATCAGTTTACCGAATCCACGTACTTTTTTTAATGCAAGCTTCCAGCTCATCCTGGTTTAACGGATATTGTACGGTTGAGTATCAAAAATTTTGTAATATTGGATAGAGAATCAAGAAAGTAATGATTAAATATGTCCTCGTTCGTCCGTATATTGATTTGCGTTTTTTCACTTTAATTCCAATTTTCAGATTATCCGCGAAATGATTTTTCAGCGAAGACAACGGTTTTGTGAGCTAACAAGCCGTCTTGACTGGTGTAATAAACACCAGAGCATCCTATAAGATTACCACGAGAATCTCCATAATAAAGCGCTATTCAAAGATTGTGGCTGGGATAAACGTATCCTCTGCACAAGCTGCCATCTACGACTTTGATAAAATGAAGAAGATATATGTTATTAAGGACTACGTTAAGTTCTGAGCATTCACGCTTACCGACCTGGTTCGGAAACAAGATTGGTGGCAACTTACACTAATTTGTCTTGATTTGTAGAGCTACTTTGAACGGTATTAAATAAAGTAGATTTATTTTCTTAGGTCAGATACTGATAAAACTAGTAACATGTTTAATAGGAGCTTGTAATGCAAGCAATTTTTCACTCATTGCTAAAGTTAATGGCAAAAAAAACTTCATTCCATCCATACCATTGAGTTTTTTCTTTGAAATGTGTTTTTTGTTGTGTGGGCATTCATATAAATAGGAGCAGTTTGTTTTCCTGGGATTATAACAATACATTATTGGTCCATTCATGAGTTCATTCTGAAATTCCCGGGTGCGAATATCTATTGCAATAATTAGTACAGACTGTCTAACAGGTCATACCTTGATAAAAGATCAACTGCATAAAATGACCGAGACCTTGCCTGACTGTGAGGCATTGGACTCCAGGAGGCAGATAATCTTCGGAGAGGCCAATGGCACGCATCCAGGTGAGAGTTGAGTACAATAAGCCAACAGGCTACAGTGCTCGCGGCACAAGAACGGCTTCCAAAAAGAAAGCAGAATGAAAAAAAAATAGAAAAAATTTAGATAGAGAACTTTCAATCGCAAAATATTTTGTACGCCAATCTAATTTTCTGTCTATCAAAAACTTTCATATTATTATATTTTTAAAAATACAGCTATCATGGGAAATAATAAAGATTTGAAAGAGAAGAGTTATTTATAATATAAAAGTTGTCACTAAAATATTTTACGACATAGTAAACTTTTATAAACATAAAATTCAACTAAAAAATGAGCTTATGAATATTAAAATGAGCACGTAAATTGGAATAATCTATTTTTTCGAAGAAACTTTTCAATCTAAGCCAATATGTATAATTTACATTTCAAGTGAGCATGACGAATGGCCAATGCAGTGTAGCTCTGTTCCGTTTCGTATAAAACAACAGTATCATGACATACAAGACAAATAGCAAGAATTATTTCCTTCCGAGATAAAAATTGTTATTCCAACAAACAAAATACTGTATACAAAGTTTCGCAGAGAAAAGAAAATAATTTAGTTTGGTGTTTGCGTGAAAATATCTGAGTTGTCAACTTCTGGATCGAGCAATTTTTTACGAGACCACTGGTGTCTGTGTTAGAAGGAGAAAGGAGTGATATCAGGTGTCTCTGCATTTGTCGACTCGGGGTGGTATGGCTTACAGCCCCACTCGCCTGTTAAATATTGCAACAGCTAATCCAGCACGAGGGTTGTGGATTCCGAGCAGGCGCACCTTCGCCACACTCTGCGCTCTATCAGATATGCAGATAACGTGGCAAAGATGCTATTTTATTTTTCACTACGAGCCTCTTATTACTGCTTTCGTTTATAACGGAATTTCTTTGCTTGCGCCAACATTCACATGTAGAGAAAAAAATTAAAATATAGGCACTACTAGTACTATGTACAGTAAATCGCCTAAAGATCTTCATAACCTCGCTTTATCCAAGGACTAACAAAAAAAAGTTATTAACAACCTATTGAATAACTCTTTAGGTCATAAGCTTGACATTTTCCTTGCAAGAAATTTCAATATTCTTCTTTCCAAAAATGTTCATCTTCAAACTGAACTACTTAGCTTTAAGGATTTCTGTCACAATAAACATAATAATTAGAAAGTAATTTTATTCAACTGAATCAAGGATTTTCTTTTTATTTTGCAATTTATTTTTAGTCAATGTAAAGAAAATGAAATACCCCTTACTTTGTCAGTTAATTTTTTCCTAGAAAGAAACGAGGGTCTCTTCTCATTAAGCGTTAAAAAGCTCAAAATTCCGGGACGCGTTCTCTATTGGAACCTATAAGCAATTAAATCACAACTCGGATACAAAACATTGTGTATTTTTGTATGTAAGTGAAAATATATTTTGTACTACATCATTACCTCCCATTTAATTCCAAATTCAAAGTTTTTTTCATCACACTATAAATAAATATTTGTATTGAAACTTTTATTTTAGTCTTTGATTCTTCAGTTGCACATCGTGACATTACGTTTACAACTCTAAAGATTTTGTTGACTTTCTGGTTTTTGAATTAAACTTGGATTATACAAAGAGATAGATCTAGCAAATTGCATAGACAAATCAATTTTGTTTCAGTGAACGTGTACGAAGGAGACCAACTAAATCTCACCCGCATCAGTCGTACGGAAATGGGCGCCTATCTTTGCATAGCCACAAACGGAGTCCCTCCATCTGTTAGCAAACGTATCATTGTTGACGTTGAATGTAAGTAAATGTTACATATATTTTATTGTTAGATAAATAATATTAATTATTAGTGGACATATAGCACACTCTGTATATTACTATTACTTAAATGATTTATACCACAACCCATATAAGGAAATTGCTTCTGAGTCCTGCTAATCCTTACTAATTTCAACTAAGTAGTAAGGAAACACAACTGTTTTAGCGCATTCAATAAGGATATGCTCCATTGAGTTGTTCTTTGTAACATATTGTACGTGTTCCTAAGTTTGTATTGAGTATACAATTTGTTTACGTTTATTTCGAAAGTTTCGGTGTAAACATATTCAAAGTTGCGAGTCTTGCCAGTAACTGTGAATGTTTATTAATAATATTAATGCTACAATGATGTGTTTGTTATTTTACCACTAAATTAACTCTATTTGCGAATAAGATAAAAGAGAAAAGACTGTACTTATAAAGCCTATTATAAAAACTGGTGAATTTATTGAAATATTCACACACATGGATACCAAACGTCCCAATTTTTGAACAGATTTTTCATACAGCTTAGCATATAAATTTCTGAGAGAGCTAAACCAGAGATAATGTGACATTTAACTCGTACTTATCGATTTTGTTCGGCAAGATACATGAACACCAGTTTACTTGAGTACCTACCTACATTTAAAAATAAATTGTTTTGCTTTCGAAGTCCCATTGTGATAAATGTAGATATATTATGTTCACAGTTAGTAGAATAGAATTCACTATTAGTACAAAAGCAATTCACTTAGAAAAACATTATAAATCACAACTGATGCAGGAATAGTATCTAAAATGAAAAAGTGTAATTACCATAATTGTTTTGTACATACCATTAGCAACAAGTGTGAAACAATTTCCAAAATCTAAATATTACTGTTTTCGTATTGCGAAATTAACATTAATAGTATTTGTTTTTCCCAAATTTCTAATTGTGGGCAATATATGACAAACTATGAATTAATTATTGTTATAAATTGTGTAATTTATATGCAGAAAAGTTCAAAACGGTCGCCAGAACTACACGTTTTAATTTAATACGTTTAACAAACAAAAACAATTTATTACAAACTTCAGTTACTTTTTATAAAATGTATGCATCCAGTCAAGTTGATATTGGTCAGTTCACCAGCAGCATATCTCTTATCATCTATGTGTGTATTATTTTCTTCACATCATTTTTCAGAGGAGACACTTTGGGGCCGGGTACTAGTGTCTGAAAAGAATCACGCAGCTACTTATAGGTATAAGCCGGCTATAAAGTGACTCGTCTAAATTTCCTCACATAGACGTCTTATTATTTGCTTCTTACGACACTTTATCCATTCAATTGATGTTCAACTTTTCCATTCAATATATTGAAACTTCTTTTAGTTTATCATTGACAGATTTCTAGTAGCTGGTGTTTTGAACTATTATGTAGGTATTTTCTCATTCTTCGGGTATAAATAAAAACATTAAACTGTGCCCTTTTCAAACGATAAATACTTATCATTACAAATGATATTTTGTGGATGAGATTAACAAAATCAGTGGTTAAGCACGTATCACCATAGTAATTATTGTGGAAATTCTGTATATGGAGAATACGCGTTAACTGTATATGCCCTTCATTTTAGTAATTGAGATTTTACTTTTTATTTTTCATTAAT
Source organism: Galerucella nymphaeae (assembly GCA_963978555.1). NCBI lineage: Eukaryota > Metazoa > Arthropoda > Insecta > Coleoptera > Chrysomelidae > Galerucella > Galerucella nymphaeae. The sequence continues at coordinate 5,718,482 of OZ021704.1, forward strand.
TTCTGCTTTCAACATACACCTACCTCTTTCATTTGGTGTTTAAACACGTTTTGCAGATTATGATTTCTGTTAAAATCTATTGTTGAGGTGATTTTTTTATATATTTTTCAGTGCTTTTATTTTACAATGAAAGGGCTATTTCAGTAGAGCTGCTATTGTATTATCAAGTAGTTGGATGGGTTTGTTTGATTTAATTATTGCTCATGAAAAAAATATTAACATCTTATCCAAACTGACATATTTATACTAGTCTTTCTGCAAAACTTTGTAACATTTTAACCCATTGCTTGGACCTTTACGCGTTATAGAGTCTTTCAAAAAGAAGGTTCTCCAGTTTCTCTCCGTTATTTTATCCTCCTTGCTACAACAACTTGATTTGAATTCGTGAATAAAATAAAAATGCTTATGATGTGTTATTTTCTACATCCTTTGCTTACATTTTAAAAACTATTTTGTGGATGTAACTGCAATTTGTAAATTATTATAAATAATAATAAGAAGAAGACGATTTATACAAAAATTTGCAGTAAAATACAAGGTTTCTAGGATGACGCTAAACTTCAAAAGCTTAAAACTTTGTTAGTTTCCAACATGAAAACATAATAAATACCTCTGGGAAATCAGAAAAGATAGGACTTTCATATTTTATAACTCTTTTCGTGCATTTCCAAATATTAGCGGTAAATTCTCTCAAATTGGCCGCATTTCTGAGATGTTCAATTGATTTACGAAAATTGAGGTAATGAAAAGAGTCTACAAAATAACAAAAGTGTTTATTTAAATGGAAATGGAAAAGTCATTGATAATTTCACTTCACAATCTCAATCTGTTTCTTTATTTTATAATTAAAAATAACATAACTTAGTTAGAAAGACTTTGACAGGTATATATACACTGTTTTCAAAGCAATCATTACATTGGTTAAGTTGAATTTAATACTGATTCAAGGATGATCGAGAAACTTGTTCAATATCTTGTCGCTAAAAGTTACCGAGAAATAAGTAAGCAAAGTATATAAAAGTCACCGATGCTCTTTGACTCTTTATTTTTAATGTCGTGGTATTTCTCCTTTATAGTTTCCACTTTTATCTCTCCAACAACAGCAACTTCATCGTTTTCTGCAGAAACTTGGTTAACAAATATTTTTAAATGGTAATAGGAAAATAAAAGTGTAGTTTGTATTTCAAATGGGTAAAGAGAAAAACATTACAGAACGCTAGGATGTTTAAAAGTTGAGCAAAGTGAAATACTTATTAAGATTTTTAACCAAGAAGTTACTTGTGAGAGGGATGTATTAAAATTACAACCTTCTTACGAGATACTTTGTGGCCGACTACTAGTGTCTGAAAAGAATCGCGCGGCTGAAAATACACGCATTCACATGAGACACAGATAAGGACTACGTAGTGTTCAATGCGTCCATTTATATCAATGTATTTTAGCCGCACGATTCTTTTCAGACACTAGTAGCCGGCCACAAAGTGTCTCGTCTGAAAGCGATCTATTTTCAGACACTAGTAGCCGGCAATAAAGTTTCTCGTCTATTACCAACCGGTTGGCGGACCTAAATAACGTCAATCAAAGCCTTTTTTATTCACATGACTCATTAGTAAACATGTTTGTTGTGCTTCATCTGCTACATGAATAAACTGTTTCCTCAATGTACATATCAGGAAACAATTCACCTTTAATCCACAAAGCGCAATAAATAAAATATTGGAAAAATAATACAGTGGATGTTAATATCAGTTCAATGGATTTCTTAAGAACTCAATTTTCATTATGCTAAAAAATCACCGACCTTTTCGCTTTAGAGTCAAGTAAAAATCCAAACATGGTTCAATGGATTCATTTTATTAAAGAAAAACAAGCTCATCACAACAGGTGTTCTTGAAATAATGAAATTTTCGATTTTCATTACAGGTGCACGTAGGAACAAATACTTCACCTCTCGTGACATTTTTTTGAAGCATAAAAATATTCAACTGAGTGATAATTTGATCTGCGAATATTTTTTGGTTGTGAACTATCAGACGCGTGCGCATTAGATGGCACTGCTCTTGCAGTGCATAGACAAAGTGATAGAAGCCAAGCCACATGCTGCTGTGTAAGTGGAAATGTTCTTTAGAACTCCGGTGAGAGAGAAAGAGACAAACGATCAGAGGCATGCGCGTCATTAAAGATAGATCTTCTATCACAGTTGACGGGCTTCAAACTGGCTTGCTGCCTCTAAATGTATTATGGTGGTCAAAACAGTTCGCGGAGATTTTAGGGAATTTCAAATTTAGAGTCACTGACTTGTACATTGTAACTTAATTACTCTGGATAGCTGGAGCGCTTCCAAAACGTAGAAATAAAAATATACAAAATATTTTTGCTAAATTCCCCAAAAAACAACTAATTTATTGAATATTATTGACCTGGTCATATTAAAATTTGAACAAAATTAGCTTAATATTGGGTTCTTTAATGAATTCGTATATTATAAATGGCACGAATGTCTAAATTTGTTGAGAAGCTGAACGTCTCTGGTTTGATAAGAAATAATAAAAAACAAATTGCAGCCTTCCACTATAAAACTTATTGTTTTTAAAACGCTATCTCTAGGAGGGAACAAAGTCCCGTCTTTATAGCCTGGTGATTTCGTTTTCATATAAAACAACAGTAGGAAAGAATACATTAACCATACACCAGTTTTCATAAATGTACCATAACACTATAACTATAGTCATGATTATATTAGCATGCTACAAGAAACTATCTCGTTTATTGTGTTTACTGCGATCAGTTTAATATCCACATTGTGTATATCTATTGTAGCACAATGTACGTTGACTTTTATCCAGGACCGGCGCATATCCAGATAAAAAGTCACCCATAGTACACACTAATGTGGCAATTCTAGTTTCAGTCGTAAAATTTCTTTAAATCGTAAATCACATGCAAAAATAACAGGGGTTGTAAAAACGACAATTCTGTGATACTTTCTGTAAACGTGTAATTTAGAGCGACGCAAATGAGCTACTACACACTTGGCGTCTATTTTTGTAAGTGAAAGTGGAAGAACTATTGAAAGGTACCTGGTAAGTATTTCGTACCAATTGAAGCAATTGTCCACAGCTTTGAGAGATTTGAGAAATGTTTTTTTTCACGATGTCTAAACATTGAGGCTGACTTTAACTTATTCTATGTGGTCTCAATCCCAGCCGCAGCCGCTGTCACATTAGGATTCAGAGACAACAACCTATAGGCAAAAAAATTGTTATAACTCTTAGAAAAATGTATCCACGATATAAAAGTGGGCATGTCGTTTGCCATATTCCAGAAATCTTATGCGGGCGGGATACGAAAACGAAATACAAATCGTCTTAAATGAGAGCACACTCTATTTTAAGCGGTATCTATTCTTGAAGTTCAAGTAGCATCCCATAAGGACCAACGAGTTTAGTTTCTGGAAATTCTTCTTCGGAATCTATCAAAACTGAATCGAACGGACTAGTTTCGTTAGTTCTGGTGAAAATGGTTGTTTAGACACTAGAAAAAATAATTTGGATCAGAATTTTGAAAAATTTGAAGGGTACTTGATAATTTACAAAGATTCTTACAAGCATTGAAGAATATTTTGAAGAAATAGAAATTTGGTGTTGCAAAGTACTAAGTCCCAGAAGGAATATGGTGGTGAATAATATTGTAAGACATGAGAGATTGACAGACTCCGAATAGAAAGGTCCGTTGAAGGTGAAAATTACAAAAAAAGAGAATGAAATTTATGGAAAAAATTACTTTTCCTTCAACAGAAATGCAAAGAGGATTATATCTAGAACAAATGAAATACTTTAAATAACATTTTAATAAGTTAAGTATTTTTTTTTTCAATAAAAAAGTGATTTACTTTCAAAACAAATTTTTTTTCATTCAGATTCAATTCGTATAGATATTAACTTTTGGCACAGCCTCGAGTTGTCAGTATCGTTTTATTTTATACTTATCCTATTTTGGTAATACCGATCATTGAGTCTGTATATTATATTTATTTTCCCATGCTGTCCTGTGAACAGCTACAAGTCTTTTTGACTTCCAAGACGAATGTATAATTGAAAATCCTTCGTCAACATATGTGCCTACGAGGCACAGGAAAATTGAAAATTCAAAATTTGTTCGGAATGACCCTACTTGACCCTACTCTAGATTTGATATAAATGTTCCACGGGGCAAAATTTGACCCGCTCTAATAAACTGCATAATGTTTTTAAATTAGATAAGATATAACTAAAGTCGTACAGTAAATATTTTCAATACAGACATTCATTAGACTTTTAAATATTGTCAGAAAAATAGATTGAAGACTTTTGAATGTATAAAAAATGTTTTTATTTGCATATTTGACTTTGGTATCACATCAATGTAACATTATGCAAAAAGGTTAATTAGAAAATGTTGGTAGAATAAACCCAAATAAAAATAGAGCAAATACGATGAACTACACCGGCAAAATGGAAATAAGAGAAGAGTGGCCCTTTGAGAAAAAGCTTCTTCACGTTTGGACATGTCACGAAATATTACATGTACAATATTGCAAAGTCTTTTAAGCGTTGGGGGAGAATCTGACGGATAGCAGGTAGAGGTAGAAATATAACCAATACGTTTTCATATTTTGTAAACAAAAATGGATAACTAAATAAGAAAATGTTTCAGAACATACATCACTGGAATATGTGTATACTGAATATAAAGCAATTTTTGCGAGAAATATGTGAAGGAGTGTTTTTGGCACATATTTCCTTTTTTACGTTGAATTATATTTATATTATTATTCTTGTACAGTATGCAATAAATTTGATGTACATAGAGATAGTTTAATTCAACTTAATTACATTCTATTCACTGCACCATTATTATAATTATCTAAAAAAATTACGAGCTTCATCAATTCAATTAAATCAAATTTTTTTTCTTTTAAAAACTAAATTTTTTTGATCATTTATTTGCAAGCTGCCTCTAGTATCAACCCAAAACACATTGTACAACTCGCAACCGACATCAAGTCCCACTAAAAACGTTATGAAAAAATCTTGGCGATAATTTTAGCAGTTTATCCTAATCTCCTAATTTCTAGACACTGAATTATCAATTCAAGCATTTATTTGCGTTGTTCTTCCCAGACTATATTGTTTTTTAACTTACTGTAGTGTCATTCAATTATGAAACGGTGCTACCAATATTCCGTTACATGGAAGAGATAAAGAATAGGGGAAGAAACTTCCAAATTATTACTCACTTCAACAACTCCTTTAGTAATCGATTTTTCAATATCGTCAGTTATCGCTTACAAACCATTACTCGCATTACGTATCTGTGCATCACATATCGTATTGACTGCTCCATTGCCTGCTATTGCTATTGAATAAATGTATTTTATTTGTTTCAGCTCCTTTTTGTCCTGTCATAACGAAACTCGAACGTTTAAATTTTATTTATAAGGTAAACACAAAGATAAGGCAAAATTTGGGCACATTTTTTTTGGTTCAGTGCCTATAAGACAATTTTTGATATTCATAGGAACACAAAAGGAATTTATGACTAAAATTATGTTTGAATTAAGAGCAGACGATACACTAGTATCCGGCCACAAAGTGTCTCGTCTAAAAGAAGAGTTTTAGGATGCCTACAGATTCAACTTGATCTCAACAGGATTTATTCCCCAGCAAAATAATTCCTGCTAGTTCTTTCCAATGGTCAGATCTTCTCTTTTTTCGACTTTGCAAATTTTTTCCAATGGTACTAAATATGAGTTCGAACATTACCTCTGACACTATTTTTTCCCAGCTGCTTTTGTCACCCCCAACAAATTTAACAAAACTATGGGGGAATGAATAATATCATCGTTTTATTCTTTATATATTTTTAATAATTTACAAAATTGCTTCCAAGCTGTTTTGACGAATACTGCATATAGTGAGCATTCTTAATTGAGGAGAGTCCAGAGTGAAACGGAGCAAATAACAAATATTTTTCAATTAACTTGAACTTTGAGTCGAAATGTCAACGTTTTATTCAAAGCAGCTGCTTTTTTTCCTAAAGAACATTGATTGCTTTGGCCATTAGCTCTGCACTAAAAAAATTTAAAATTGAAACTGTTCTATAACTTGTTATGTTATTTTTAGAGCTTTTAAATATGAAAATGATTTATCTTTAATATTATTTTCTTATTTTCTTTGTCTGTTAAAGTAAGGACAATAATTGAAGATATGTTTTACATCAAAAACACATTTGCAATGGTTCCTAGCAAATAGTGGGTATGTAATAGGCAAGTTTGGCTAATTCTTAGCCTACTTGCTATTACGTGTCCTGTTCTGCTCTGGATCTTTGGATTTTCCCATTTTTCTATAGACAATTTTATTTCACTTATGACCCGTGTAGTTGGACCATCACCTTTGTCAAGCTCTGAAAATTGTGACCATTGAGGTTTCCAGAACGTAGTTTAAAAAAGTGTCCTTATTTAAATTTAAAATTACACAATTCAAAAATATGTATGAAATAAATAAATATCACTAATTTATTTTGTTTAACAGCAACGTTTTCAATCATTTAAAATTGTGCTTATCATCTTAACGTTTACCTTGTACAGCTGCATCTTAATAAACCTATTATATTTAACACTGCTTTAAGCTGCTTTCAGTTTCTAAGTGCTTATTATGCAACCACAATTTTTTTGTGCAAAGTCGTAGGTACCGTATTTAAACACACAGATTTCAAAGATTATAGTCTGAATATTAAATTTGTCAGATTAGTTATGTTTGGTGGTAGTGCATACATTATTTTTATTATACTTTCACGAAGATTTAAGCAAAATTTCGTTTATTTGTGACAGAAAAATACGAGCAAATTTTTTAATTAGCTGAGCCATCAAATGAACACAGCCGACTGGTTCTTTTTATTTTATTTAAATAGAGACAATCCAAAAGCGCATGGATTTGCAAAATCAAACAAAGGCAGTATAAAGGCGTATTTTTGGAAAAAAAAACATATTGCCACGTACTAACAATCTACATAACGAGAATGTTACGTGTTGTGTGTATAGTTACGTGATCTTAGAAAGACGAGTACTGAATGTAAAACAATAAGATCCATGTTATGCGTGCGAACAATTTTCTTGCTCTTTATACATCCATCTTCATGGTAATTTTACCAGTGGAAACAATAGCACCCAAACACATGATAAATTCCGTTCCTCGTGCTGTCATGTTTACGATATTTTCTCAAGGTTTATGTTTGTTTTTTTGTAAAGAAAATTCTGATGAATTTTAGTGGTCAAAAAAATGTTTTAAACCAACAAAAAATAAAGTAGTTTCAGTAGATTGTTAATTTTCTTGGTGTTCTTGGAAATAAATACAAAAGAATCTGGATTCCAGTGTAACCTTATTTGGTGATAAGACCTTGAACTGGCAACACTTTCCCTTTAATTCGTAACAATGGAGATGTATTCCAGTAATATGTGGCGCACATTGGATAATTTGGTTGAGAATTTATGTTATTGTTAGAGAAATGTGCTCAGGATTCCCCCTAACTGTTTAATGTGGCTGAAATAAATTTGATCTGCTTAAAATGATAATGCAACACCTTTTTATTTCCTAATGTTTGGTATATATTCCAGGTCCTTTCATGTTATAAACGATTCCTATAAGTAATAAATTTGGTCTATTTACGTCGTTTTTTAACGCTTAACTTTGTGCTCATTTTTGTATCAGCCTCTCAAATTTGGATATTGTGGTAAATGTTTTTTTCACGGTGGGGTTGATCTTCATTCGGGGTAATGATCTTGATAATGTTATACGATTTACAACTCTGCGATATCGTCGAATATGTCGAAATTAAGTTGATTCAACCACTTCAAAAAAAATGTTGATCTCATGACGTAGTAGAAATATGGGAGAGAAGAGGAGTAAAAATAGAGGAGAGGGAATGATGAAGGAGAACGATAGCAACCTTAATAAGGATCAGATGATTGACTCGTATTACCAGAAGGTCAGGAGGAAGATGAGTTTTGAAGAGATGAAATAGGTAGCAAAAGAAGAAGGAACAGACCTAGAACAAAATGGATGGAATGGCAGTAAAAGATGATCTGTAAAAAGTAGGAGTGTAGACCTGTCAAAGCATTGAATGAAGGAGAATGGAGAGAAAAAGTGGAGAAAATTGAAGACAAGTACCACAAGGACCTGTACATTATCCACTCCTACTATTCACTGGTAAATAATGTACATAATTATTCTTGAAAAAGAGCACGTAAAATGTAAATATTATCAAATTTCATAACCTCCTAATCTCGTTGGTAAACCGCGAAATAATATTTGATTTCGACTAAAAGTCAACTGATAGAAAATGTATGGACTTTCATTTCAATAGGTTAAATTTTGCTCGCTTTTCTCGATCTTTTCAAAAGAATTCGTGACATAAACATAGTAGAAACATCAAGGGTTATTTTATACATTAGATTGGTTCTTCATTAGAGAATCCGTATTATAAAATATGCATAGCTTTTGGATTTATTCGATCGAGAGCCACATTTATAATAGAAACAGCTTATTATTTTTTCAGTTATTAATATAATGAACACTGAATTAATTCACATAATGAAGTACAAAATAGAGATAAATTAAAAAAAAAAGATTCCGCAAAGTGACAGTGACAGTGACAGGACAAGACCACCTAGTTATTTATTTAAAATATGTATAAATTTGAGTATGAACTATTAAGTTGTGTAAAAAATACAGATGACATACATACGACGGCTGAACGCTGTAACGCTAAATATATTTTAGATTTAATTCGTTCACAAGGGAAAATAATTTCGGTCAGAATAGGAACACTGGATTTCCCGCTTGGATTATTTGCGAATCATGGCGTATCCCGCGAAATGTATATCTCTGTTAGGCTCAAACCATTTCCCTAAAATTAGAGCAATAACTGTGTTATTGTCATTCAGAAATTTCGTGTAACATCGTTCGTTACGAATATATAGCTCTGTGAAAACTGTTTAATTCATGTAAAAGCGTATGCTAACACGTTTCACAGACACAAAAAATTGTTTTGTTTCTGATTTTTAATGTATTAATTCAAATTGTTTAATTATTAGGCTACTCGTTCGGTTATTGAAATGTGTATGTGCTCATTTATTTACCTCATCAGCATATATACTTACTGCCCTAGGTCAACTATCCTTTTTACGTGACATTTTTCTGGCTTCCCAATAGCGACAACTAAAAAACAATAACTAACTGCTTTGTTCTCAAAATAGAAATAGTGACACTGAATTATTTAATGATAAATAATTTCAATGAATTTAATTCTTTGTTTTCTTTTTATGTAATGCCAAAAGACATCGCAATGTAACATGCAATGAAAATATCCAAACCGGAATACAATGAATTTTTGGTTTTTCTATTTTCTCAGACCCAATAACATTCGAAATCGAATCAACTCAAACACTCTCAAAAGGGTTCTATAAAATATTAGTATTTCGGGAAATAATATCGAATGTCAAAAGTCGATTCCAACCGTGTACCTTACCTCATAAAGTAGATGGAATCTATATAAACGTCTTGTTACTTGCTTCTCTTTCTGTCGATATGTTTTGGCTCTAACAATGATTAGAAACATTATTTGAACAATGTGTTCGCAAAGTTGAAAAGATTTGACATAAAATATATATGGGAATCTGATAGAATTCGTGAGATGGTGTTTTAGAAAAATTAAAAATTGCTTTTAAAAGGATTAGAGCTTACATTGATAAATGATACATGGGATCTGGGTGATTTAATACATTGAAAATTACATGGATACTGAATTTGGAGCTAAAGGAGATCTGCCAATTCTGCAAGGTTAATAATTGAATCTCTAATATCATCTGGTATATTTTTTCATCAAGCTTATATTAATCAATAATGTTTTTTCTTGAATTTCTTTTAAAATTTTATATCAGAAAGTGTTATTTGGGAAATTGCCCTTAACTGGAAGTGAGAGAATAGAAATTTTTGATGATGATTGGTTTTAGCGCTAGAATTCGAACACAACAAGATTGTTCCATGAAGTGCACTTAGATCATGAACGTATTTCACAGTCTACTGTAAATAAAATAAAACAAAAATACATGAAAGTTATTTGGACATGTATTGGATAAAACAAAATCATATCAGTTGAGCTAGGAATTGTTAAAGAAAACTTCTCATGTATTGTTTGATATAAGTAATCGATATTACGATTTTATTTTAGACAATATAAATGGATTCTTAATCATGAATAACCAAGAAGAAAATTTGCCTTAACTGTCTACGGATATCCTAAGATTTCTGCAAGGAACAGGACTAGATGTTTTTAAGTCTCAATGAATACCATATGAATACTCAAAAATATCGATACACATCTTGTGATTGCAGTGATCGTTGTCCACCTATCGGTGTTATAAGAACTAATATAATCTAACTGTAAATTTAGAGCTTAGCAGGTGTACCTAAGATCACGGCAATAGTATAGTTCTTCTCTTGTTTTAGAGACAAGTAAACAGTGACACTTGCTACCAGCTGTGTGCTTGTAGTTTCCTTTTAAAGTCACTGTTAGCGTCTATTAGTTCCTATATAAACCTATAGGTAGACAACGGTCGCATATCTATTGGGTTTTCATGTTTGTTGATACTCGTTAGAATTGTTGCAGCTTACAGGGTGTTATTGAAAAAAAACATCCTTTGCTTCTTATTTGAAAACAAAATGGAAAAAAGTTTGTTATCCAATAATTTTTGTCTATTACTAGTTTATGATTTTAAATTATTATATTATGTTTAATTGAAAATTTTGTTGTAGTTTCTCCGATGATTTGGGTCCCAAATCAGTTAGTAGGAGCTCCTGCTGGTACAGACGTCACAATCGACTGCCACACCGAAGCATATCCCAGAGCCATTAGCTATTGGGTGTACGAGAATGTCATGTTACTTCCCACTAAGAAGTACGGAACTGAGACGATGGAAAACAGCTACCGGGCGCACATGAAATTGACGGTGCGAAACTTACAGGCAGGAGACTTTGGCAACTATCGATGCATCTCCAAGAATTCTCTGGGGGAGACTGAAGGATCCATCCGTCTATACGGTAAATAAAATATATCTCTCTACCTCTACCTTACTCGGCTATTCGGCTACCGAATTCGTCCTTTCAACATTTTTTTTATTTTAGCTCCCGATTCAGATTTATTTTGTTATTTAACCTTTACCTTTTATGCAAATAAAACGGGTCAATGTAACTTTTTACTTCCCTAAAAACGTTTCTACATTATACAGTGCGATACACTTCAAAATGGGAGTAGAGTACCCCATGAAAACGATCACAAAAGTATTATTCAAGAAGCTGGTAGTGTAGAACTAAAGCTAGTAAGTATTCGACTGAAAACAATGGTGCTTAATTTTATAACGTTTAATAATAAAATATGTTAAATGGTCAAATTAAATGACTGTCAACATAAAACTGGGAGACACAATTTATTCTAAATACGCATCAACAAGTAGGTATACATTATGGAAAAAAGGCTGTTGCTATCCGGTTTCATTTAAAAAAAGATATGCTTTCAATTTCGCATTCGTATTCTTCGACCAAAAATAAGTTAGTCTCATGTTTTTTCAACTCAGTAGATAAGTAATCTGAATATTGTCGTTTTATGCAAAGCCCTCGGGGAACCTCACGACTATGTTAAAATTGTGAGTGTGTTACTCTCTAGAGACATGCGCAAGAGTATTAAATTCGTTAAAGCAGAAATGATGTGTATAAAATGGAAAAATGAAGAATTACAAATAAAAATACTGCGTGAGCTATATTTATAATTTACTCAAACATGCCATCACAACAATTTCAATTAAAACATTTTCGTGATTGTATAATGATTGTGTAGGCATATCAAACTAAAACCAGCCATTTTGCGCCAATTGGAACAATTTTTTTAAGAGAAAAACTTATAATTGTTTATATAATATGAAATGTTCGGCAAGTGTCGGATGAGGTGGGCAGCGCAACCCAGTAAGGTAACTTAGGCATATTCGACACTGCATACATTCATATTTAAAGAGCTGCAGGCATCTGTGAGGCTCGAAGGATCTAAGAACAGCCTTCAACAACTATTATGAGGGTCTCTTTCCAATTATACGAATGACCAAAAAAACAGGACAAAAAAATAGAGATAGAGCGTCTCAACGTTTATTTCACGGAAGACCATCAAACGGTTGCGGTGAAGTTCCCAAAAAGCATTCCAGATTATTAAACATTTCAAAAGGAAGTTCACAAACACTTACACGTAGCGGAAGACGTGTTAAATTTCCAGAACTTACAGCTTTAAGTTTAGTGGAGTATAATTTCTTCCATTTTTATTATTGCTAATCAGTAATAATAAGTAATTTTGTTTTCATTTCTATTTTTTTCTTTTCGCTTGTTTTTCCAAGCAAACCACTGGTAAGGATTTCTGTGGGTAGAGATATTTTAGCTTCACTTATTGTTTATCAAACACCAGATGCTACAAGATTTATGTCCTTAATTAATACTCCACCTTACCTCACACCTTTATATCTTTTAATTGTCTATTATTTGTATTTACCTAGCTTTTGTTTGTTGATTTATACTTTCAATCCATGTTTTTAAGGCAGTCTAAATCTACTTTAATAACTTGTACTTGCTTAAGCAACATATTTTCCTAAGAAACCAAATCTCTGCGGTGAGATAGTTTTATAAAAATAACAAATATTCTCTCTCTGAAATACCTAGCAGGTATTATTATGCTTGTACGATAAAACAGGCCATATTTTTGAAATACTGCTAATTAACATAGAATTTGCCGTACAGCGAACTGGTAAAAATTGCCCTATCGTCTTTTCTTTCCGCTGAGACTTTCGTTGTCTTGAACGAATTGAATATTATTATGATAAATTCTTCGAAATTGTGATTGTTTAAAATGGGAAATATATATCTATTGTTATTAGAAATTTTCACCAGGTAGTGATAATAAGACTCAAATGAAAACCAAGCCATATCTTTCAGAAGACCTACTCCGATGCAAGTGAAAAAGTGAACCCAATAATCCATCCCGTCCTCACCATGCGTCTCTCCCGACGCAAAAAAATACAGCGATAAGGAATATCCTCAATTACCCTCAACACCAAACTCTTCTTCCTTTAATAATTCTCCAAAACCCCCTTTTTACTTCGAAGATGCTCTCCAGTGCCTCAAAACCCCTTTTGTTCCATCACCTACTCTGCTCAAATATCTTGATTCACCCGAATTCCCTCTTACGCACAAGTAGCTAAATCTCCTGCCTTTCCACTTCTTCACGCTCTTTCCAGGCCTCTTCAGTCATTGAAGCTCCTATTCTTCGCCAAACTAACGAAGCAGTCTCAGTTTGGACTTGTTCTTCCAAATCCAAGTCAATACAGTGGACCCCCGGCTCCGGCTCTGTCTGTTATGTGAAGAAACATTGTTTTTTTCTCAGTGTATTCATCTTCCCGTTTCAATATTTATGCCACATAACAAAGGAAAGAAAGTGAGCAATTGTTTAAAACTTAACTGAAATTCCTTTTGTGTTTCTCGTGTAATAACGGCTATCGTTAACAAAAGTTTAAAGATAATAAAATTTCGCTTTTCCAGACGCGACCACGGCAAGCACATAATTTCGATCGTACACACACCGTCTGCTCCAGACATTTTACGTTTCTTCAACTTTCCACAATGACTATCGATAATTGATAGAGAAAGTTTAAATTAATGTCGGATATAAAACCATGACTATCGAAAGGGACCGCTAAGAATAATATCACTCTTTTTTTATTTTTTCATATTCAAAACAACGCATGGATCAAGTCCTGACCTTCTTGGAGAGCCATTTAGGTTATATTTTTGTATAAGCGAAGGATTCTTTCTTATCATCGGATTTTATTTATTGAAAGGTCTTTACAAATTCTCGGTATTTGCTCCGCAATTTTGAAATAGGTTTTACACCAAATCTCCCAACCCTTATACGCAAAAATATTCCCAAAATGAAAAATACTAATAGTATTATCTGCTTGTCTTCAACTCCATCATAAAAATGACATTAAACAATATCGACTCAAATAAATTTTTGATATCTTGTTTCGTGCATATTTTATTCTTAGATTTGAAGGTATCGCGTGGAGCTTGTCTCGATGATTGATTTTTTGTTCATTTTCCATCAATGAAAAAGACAAATAAGCTTTCGCGAAATCATGTTTCAGAACAATAATCATTTAGTGGAGATCTAATAAAATCACGAATTCAAGTCAGTAAGCAGTTGAAGTTAATTGATGTTATTAATATACAATACCTTTTAAGTCCTTTTGTACTGTAAGATAATATGTATGAGACTGTGACCAATTGTCCTCAGCATCTTTGTCATGGATGTAAAAATTTCTACTAGGTATATAGGACTAAGATTGTTCCAAACTTTGCGACCATGCACTATGAACTAACTCTACATATCTCATGCTACTGGCTTATCCAGCAAAAGTATTTATCTTGATCAAACACTAGACCATGGCAAAGTTCTCTTCCACTGAAAACGTTTCCATTCAAACTGTGCCGTAAGCAGAACATGGATACTGATTTTTAGAGATTTTTAGAGTATGCCTTATTAGAATGTCATCGTTCGTTTGTCAACAGGAAATAGTCAGCAATGAACTGACTTCCCATTATAAAAAACATTTCAGCATCCACTTAATTGTGAATAGGAATCAAGAAGAATATAATTGAAACAACTGGTTTTAGGTTATGAAAATAATGTAGTCATTCGTATTGAATTTTACGTTTTTCCTTTTCTTTAAAATGTTTTGCAGTCCAATTAGCATTTTTAATCTCAATATTATAATAAGTTGAAAAAAAGTTTTTCATTTAAATTCCTAATCTGAAAGAGAGGACAATTTCTTGAGATTGTATTGAGGAAATTTATATAATTTACAAGTATCCACTTCTTTCAAAGAGAAATTCATGCCATAGACAGCTTGCCCAGTTCAATATTAATAAAAGAATTGTAGACAAATGATTATTGGTATCTATGTTGTAAAAAAAATAATAGGTATTATTTTCATCTTCGCTGACAACTATTCTGAAATCAAATTTGCATGAAACGCTGATTGCGGTATTGAGCTTATCCGTCTGAGCCTTGGTCAAACTTTCCTATTTGGAATTTTCCTAGGAACTTATTTTACGCACTCAGACTCTGCTTGAAGCTATCAGCAATCCAATAACTAGGTCTCTACCATAGATAACATAATACAGTCTCAACTGGTAAAAAACTGCAAAGAATCCCCAACATGCTGGCAGCAGACAACAAAGTATCTCTAATATATGTGCCGGAAAATGAGGGGACTTTTAGTAATGAAATGTCAGACCAGTTAGCTAAAAAAAAGTTCTAAAGGAGACTTTATAGGTCTGAACAAAAGATTACGTAAGAGGAAACTGGCTGGTTAAGAAAAACCAACTCAAATAAAGGCTGACACAAGGTCACCTCCATACAAAGACTATTAAAACTTGGTAAGAAATATTTAAAGACCTTTTGACTGGTCTTTACCCCTTGAGGAAGGATCTGCTCAAAATGGAAAAAGCTAGTGAACCTATATGCAGAAGTGAACTATACGATGTACTCTGCTTCTGTGAGTGCCTGAGATGTTGAGCATAACCCAAACGTATGAATGACCTCGCGTCGGTGTGGACAAAATTCTTTGAAATCATCGCAACGGTAACTTATTTTTTCACGCCAATTCATTGTATTATAATATTTAGATGCTTTCCGCTCAAATACGGGCATCTAAACATCAAGAAGTAACTTCGTACGCCTTATCTTATAAAATTTACGGGATATTTTCAAACTGGTAAAACGTTAACCCTTAATTTGCATTGTTCGCAGCGAGACATCAGCAATTTTCTTATACATCGGTTACCACATGTCAAATAAGATTACTGCCAGTCATTCGTGCTTATCATATATTAAAATGTTCTCTGGAAATTCAGGCAAACGAATGTGTACTTTTTATTTAAACGAAGAAGCTCCATTGGATGCTATATTCCGAACGACAATATTAAAATAAGAAAAAGTTTAATGTGATCCCAAATAATTTTTATTAAAATAAATTTACTAACAATTTTATGGCCTATTTTCGGAGGTAAAAGTATGACTTTTAAATCGTCCCAGTTTTAATAGTATAATTTAGAATACCACTGTCAACTTTGCAGATAATGCTTGGTAATTTAATTTTATCTCAAGATTATTTTAAGCTATTTATATTCACAACCTAACAGTGTAGTCTAAATTTACTCGGGAATATCAAAACTGGTAAACATCATTAGCAAGAGATTTTTTAGGTTAAGTATTAAGTTAAAATGGAGCTACTCCTGTTACACGAAATTAAATTATATTTTCCTTTCATACATGTTGAAAACATAAGACTATTTCCGGTGTGTTCGGAGGGGCTGTGACCTGGAACAAGTGTGCGTGCGAATGGATTACGAAAATAGGTTAAGAAAACACAGTTTATATTTACATCCTAATTAGAAACAGGTGAAATCTAAGTTATTTGAATATGTGCAGCAAAAATAAAATGTTTTCAACAAGACTAATATTTTTGTTTGAGCTGCAGCTAGAATAATAGCAGAATGGAGAAAGAAGTAGTGATTGTTGGAGTTCCCACAGTTCTACTGTAAGGTAGAAAACGTGGTATTTTGTACATGGTACAGGAGAAATAAGAATTGATGGTTCTAATATGGTTTCCTCCAAAAAAACCTAAACTAACCACAGCGGTTTTTTAACTAGATGTGATGTAACTTTTGTATTGAAAAATTTGTTAAATTCACATTTGGGAAAGATGATGCGAAGGTAAAATGGACAAGACATGATCATGAGACATAGGAATGAGTTGACTTACTAGCGCGTTGCATGATAAAAATCATAAAAAAATAAACTTTAATTGTAAAAATTGCAGAATGAAGTGGTGAAATAAATTCATGTATTGCTCAAACTTTGATTAACGAGTATCAATAATTTCTGAATTTATTCGTTCACAATATACGAAATAATTATTGGATTGTTATTCAGTTTAATGAAAACTCGCGTATTGAACAGGTAATAAAATAATTCAGTCAGTTAAATTAAAATCCTACTAGCACTTGTACTCACACAGTGCTTTTAATTATGCAAAATTTAATTTTATATAAATATATTTAGCACTAAGTGTGATGACTACATTGGAACTCAATTATTCCATACGTCAACTGCACAAACAGCATTGTGTAGGTGTTGGTTGGAAAAAGTTTGTTCAGCACGTGCACCAGTTGGGAAAATTAATCACATCGGCATAGCTCCTTTGCGGCCGACTACTAGAGTCTGAAAAAAATCGCGCGGCTAAAAATACATTAATATAAATAGACGCATTCTTTTCAGACACTAGTAGCCGGCCACACAGTGTCCCGTCTGAAATCGCTCTTATGGTATTATTTAATTATTAATCTTATTTGATAATTATGTAAAGATTCAACGTATTAAGGGTAAAAAGAATAAGTTTATTCTTAGCATTGATAATAAAAAGTAGAGAACATTCGTACAACTACTTTTAAAATGAGAAATCGATTCGTTCAGCTCGACTTGAAAGCTCAACTGGTAAAAGTGCATTGAGTTAGCTTGCAAGTAAAATATTTACACCATTAACTACGTTGATTATCGAAAAATCAGCTTTCCGTAATCTAATGTTACTGTTAAGGCGTTTCCGCATGTCTATTTCTATTATTTTTAACGTAAAATTTTCTATTTTGATAGCGTTTTGATTTGTGTAGTTTCTAAATTTGAGTTTATACGATTCAGATTTCTAGACAGACAGAGCAAGGTAACATTACAAATTTATACAATATGTTACAAGTTAAACACCATGTATAATAGTAATACGATAGCCAAGTTGGTCAAACTTTGAATGCAACAGTGACATGAAACAACATGTTACATTAAATAACTGAAACGGAATAATTTATGCTGGTTGTATTTGCTACATATTCATAATAGGGGTGTCACTTTTGCAGGACCACTTTGGTTAACTGTTACATTAATTTAATTCCATTTCTGGCTAAAAAGTACTAACAACAAATTGAATTTCATGAAGATAGTTTAAAACTTGACCTCAACTATGATAGTTTTGCTATGCGAACAATAGATTTTTCCAATGCAATTTAATAAATAAGGCACCGTCTGTACACTCTTTATTTTCATTATGTCATCAGTCATTTTTGGTTGAGTGCGAATTTCAAACTAATAGAGTTTTAAATGAAATAATTTTAACTTGATATGTAATTTCAAGCAGCAAAAAATATGTTAAAGACAATCACCTAACATTAACGATTAAAGAATTTTATAAGAAATTGTACCAACACCTTGTACTGTGTACTTAAACGTATTGAAAATCTTTGATTTTAATAAAAGGTTTTAATTGCATGAAGTAGATCGACAGTTAATACTATTAAAGTATTAAAAGCACCCTTAATGAGTTAATTATTTTACTCATCATCGTTCCACTTACAGATTAGTCTTCGTGATCAAGGATTTTCAGTAAACTTGTCTCACATATTCTCACTACCTCCCAATACCTTAAATATAAGCATAGTTCAATCTTAGAATTTGTTCGACAATGATTGCGAAAATAATAATTTTTCGAAGTTATAATTAGATTTAAAAAAAGTTTCTACGACATCAAACAAAAGAATCAGTAAGATACGTTAACATTAACTATGTAAACTTTTTTTTCTGGCAGTAACGTTCCAATATTTGCTTTTTTTGTGTTTTTGAGGTTAACAAACTTTTTTTTTGTTTTCAGAAATACCAATGCCATCGACACCCCCAAGGGCAACTGAAATGAAAAGTAATTCAAACAAAGAAAGTGAGTAGAATTATGTAAAAGAAAAATTTATTTATTTTTATCCTTCATTTTAAAAACAAAGATGAATCATACATATTATTGTATTTACTGTGGTAAATGTATTCGCCAGTTTTCAAGAACTAACCACTAATACTTGAGGGTATCTTGCTTCCAATTGGTTCTAGCAAGTTTCTTATAGGTAATCGTTTTACAGGCTCTTTTGACATCCAAGTAAACGTATTCATTTCCTTCTAAACAACAGCGCCTTTTCACCCAAATAAATACAATTTGTTCAAGGATTTTAATTCAACTAATAATTTTTTGGCCGGCTACTAGTGTCTGAAAAGAATCGCGCGGCTAAAAATACATTGAGAGCGCTTTTAGACGAGATACTTTGTGGCCGGCTACTAGTGTCTGAAAATAATCGCGCGGCTAAAAATAAATTAAACACCACGTATTTCTCATCTGTTCTCGTGTGAATGCGTCTATTTATATTAGTGAGTTTCCTTAGTGCCTGCTATTCGTATCAAATTAACTACGCTCGTACTGATTGCTTGGTTTTTATTGTTTAATGATTTAAACATCATCCTTAGTGTGTTACCTATCTAACGATCCGACGCCGTCCACGCTGACACATAGTTCGTAATAGATCGAAACCTTCACAGCGTATTGGGCACGCTAAGAAAAAACTGGATTTAGATGTGCTATTAATTGCCAGCCGCGTATTCGGCATCCATTATCCGGCTATCTGCTGCATTCTAATAACCTTTTTCAATGTAAATTTCATAATATGTTAATTTTATGCAGAACCCTTATATGTATTCGAAAATGTATGATAATTTGGAGTTATTTGGTTGGTGCTGGGAAAAAATTTATACTGTCAATATATTTAAAAATACTCTTTATACAGAAGAAATTTTTCGTACACTCAATAAGAATATAATTGAACAAACTTTTAGAACATTAAAACATTATTTGTCATGTTTTTCCAGTGCAAATTCGTCTTTGTCAGAAGTAAGGTAGTTAAGGTGAAGGCAACAAAAAGTACTGTTTCAGTGTGTTCTGAATATCACCACTGAGAATACGGTGTATAGTCTGGCTTACTCCGAACTTTGCCCATTCCGGTGGTGCGTTATTGTAAAGCCAAAACGTCTTCTTTCTTTGCCAAAAGCATTTATCACCCAACTACATAGTAAACCATTGCGGACCATTTCTGCAAAATATGTTGTTGGCTTTCCGAGACCGCTTCGCACCACTACACCCGTTTAAAGTGCTAACTTTCCAAAGTTTCTCAACTCACGAACACAGAATATAATTACCTTGTTTGAATAATTTGGATTTACAATATATTTATTTGGAAAACTGAGTTTGTTTATCCTAATTTTATTCAGTCTGGAAACTTTGGACGTACTTAGAGCACTTGGTAACTAGAATACGACAACGGAGGAAAAATTTTAAAGTAAAATATTCAATGCCACATGTTTAAAAAAATAATTATATACTTTCATTACTTTTTTTTCCAATAACTTTATCGACAGCAAATACCTGATTTTTCAACGCTTCTATTATTGTCTGATAATCTATGATCTGTCATTTAAATTTAATTTCTGTTGGGCAACGACTAAACTTTTTGATTTGTGGGTTATTTTTTCTACGCCACTCAATAATTTAATAGATACACTTTTGTAATCCACATGTAGAGGAAAACCAACAATGTAAAAGTGTAATATTCATTGAAAGTATAAGCATTGTCTAATTATATTGAACAATGGTAAAAGTAAATATATATATAATCTTAAAACCCTTCTACCACTTAGTGGTGTAGGGTGTGTTGCAGCTATTCTCTCGTCACGAATTTTTTCCATTCTTTTCTATTTTGAGCTAAGTCCTTCGCTTCTTTCCAACTTCTTCCTCTTTTATCCAGTAATCCAGCAATTACTTTATCTCAAGTTTTTCTTGGTCTGCCCCTTTTTTTATTTTTTTCAATTTTTGCTTTCCATATTTTCTTTACTGGTCTTCGTTCATCCATACGTTGTAAATGTCCCCACCATTGTAGTTGTCTTTCTTCTACAAATTCTAAAGTTGATTGTATACAATCAATGTAAAAGTAAAAGACATGTAATTTATTACTGCGCTTTCAGACAAGACACTTTGTAGCCGGCTACTAGTTGTCTGAAAAGAATCGTGCGGCTAAAAATACATTAATATAAATAGCCACGCGATTCTTTTCAGGCACTAGTAGCCGGCCACAAAGTATCAAGCGTTCTTAATTGCTCAAGATAACTAAGAGCTTCTCTGAGCGAACTTACAGTCTTTTTGTAATTTTTATCAATATTAATTAAATGTAAAGCAATTATAACTTAAGAAAGAGTGAGGAAATCGACGTTAATTCATATTCCTAACAAATTGGCTATAAACCCGAATCTCTACGCTTCATAGTGATTAACCCCATGTAAGAGAGTTTAGGTAAATGTGAATAATCTTAGTAAGGATTTGACAGTCGTTAGAAAGCTGTCTTGAATATAATGGGAGCCTAATTTAGTACGGTGCTTGATTTTATGTTTAAGTTACTACTATTATTTCATGTCGTTGATATTTCTCGTGAGATTTACTTAAACTGTTTTCCAATACTGACATTTTTTGGAGAGAGTATTTAATTATTGGTCGTGTTTGACTATTTAAAATTTTAGGAAATCAATTTTAACTGAACTCATATCCAAAATCCAAATATATGATCCAATTTGAATATTCGAAGCTGTCAATGAAAATTTACAATTGCTTACAACCTAATTATTGATGTACAATCCATAGTAATTGTTAGCACTTTGCCATTTTATTCGTTTTAAGTTTAAATTATTAAAAAAATTTTATCACGAAGACCGTTGGGAACGTGTAATTTCTTTGACATCTGTCAATTCTTTTCGATGAGTTTAATTGGTATACATAATACATGATATAGATACTACAGCTAATAATATTCAATGTACAGGGTGTAAAAAAAGAAACATGAAAAGCTGAAAGGAATGCAGGCAGTGATACCATTTTGCAAATTCCAATTAAATACCCAAAGGACGGATATCTGCGTCGACTTCAAAAAGATTGTGTCGCTTATCATTTCGACTGAATGCGAAAAATTATACATCGTCAAACAACGTTTTCATTGAAGATAAAACGGACCGGTTAATATCTTTGTTAGAAGATAAGCAAGTGTCTTTAATTAAAAATAAAATGTGCTCAGCAGTTTGATCAGTGGAAGATAAATAGACGGCAAAATTTATTCAACATAAATTGAATTGATAATTTTATTGGTTTGACAGTTAGAAGTTCCAGTTGTACAGCTTGTTGTGGAAAAAGAACGCTTTCAGACGAGACACTTTGCTTTGTGGCCGACTACTAGTGTCTGAAAAGAATCGCGCGGCTAAAAATACATTAATATAAATAGACGCTTTCAAACTAGAAACAAATGAGGACTCAATTTATTTTAATGTATTTTTAGCAACGCAATACCTTTTCAGACACTTTGTGGTCGGCTACTAGTGTCTGAAAAGATTCGCGTGGCTGAAAATACATTAACTACACGTATTCCTTTTCTGTGTCTCGTGTTAATGCGTCTATTTATATTAATGTATTCTTAGCCGCACGATTCGTTTCAGACACTAGTAGCCGGCCACAAAGTGTTTCGTCTGAAAGCGCTTATATTCTGTTAGACACCATACAATTTGTTTTGGAAATAAAATACAAAACATGCTACTTGCTAATAATGTAACTTTCTTCAAGTGGATGAACTAATATCACTTTAAATGACATGTGTTCGCCCGAATAAACTTAGAATTGCTTCACGCTATCAGCTTAAAAATCAGCAAATTATGTCTTTGGTTGAGACGTAAACACAAGTTTACCTGGAGGATTCCTTATAACTCTTACCAAGCAATAAAACTTTCTTTTAATGGATGTCTGGGATCAACTTCCGATCGAATCGATAATGCCGTCAGTAATGTTAGTTTTCTAAATATCTTCTATCTATTTATGGTCTGGTACATCAAATAGGAATAGCAAATAGTAGGCGGTTTATGAGATACATTCGAAACCAAATAAAACGCTTATGTTTTTGTAAATTTAAATAACGAGATAATGTATTCGGGGAAGTAGATTAACCTACAATAACTATCAGTTCGACTCATTATAACCTTAGCAGGAACTTAAATTCAAATCGCTCCTTTTAGTTTAAAAGCAACTATGAATAATTTGATACGTTTTTGTGTTAACTACTTTGATTATCTTCAGGTATATTTACATCTCACTTATTCTACTAATTAAATACCAGAAACCAATTCATGAAGGATTTTGCTTTAGTACATGTGTTACGATTGAAAGGAAGAAATCCCAATCTACATACATGTTCTAAAAGCTTATCAAGGTTATCATCAGCTCCGGGGGTTTGAACGCAATTAAAACGAAATCAGTTGAGATATAAAACTCAATTGGGTTTTAGATTAGAAGCTTAATGTTAAGTCATATATCTTTCGCTTATAATTAATTCAAAAGCCATATAGTTACATTGAACAGAGGTATAACGCGAATTTTATAGTAGGAAGAATTTATTGTCTCGTTAGAAGCCGGCATCGTAGTGTGTCGCGTATGCAATCTGAATTTGAAATAACTATATAAATTGCTAGATACGCTTATTGGACGATGCAGCATTTTTAACTATATCGTAAAAGATTAAATTTAATCCTTGTCATCAAAAAACGAATTGAAACTTTTACTTGTTTCTACAAAAAACAAGAAAATTTTGTAATTTTTATATCCTGCCCATCTCTCTCATTGAGCAGAGTGCAGTTAATGCGAGTCGTCCAATACGCAGACGACTTAGAATATATCACGCGTGGTTTTTGTTTACATGACGTACAGACTATAGTAATGTTTTCTAGGTTTTTCACTATGTATATTTTACAAAAATCTTATCAATAATAACGAACTTTTGAACTTGAAGACATTTACCCATCTATTCCTTAAAATAACAACACTTTTGTTCATAAATAATCTCGAGGAATTCAGCTTAAATTTCGTCATAATATTTCGGTTTCCAGACTAACGTTTATTCAGATTCAACACTACAACTGCTTTAGATAAGTCCTAACATACGGCACCCATTTCTCTATCTTCAATTAATGAGTTAATTATAACTGTAAGAGCTTTATAAATTGGTGTGATTGTCGATCTTCCTTTCCCAAATCCTCTCGGATGTTTGAAATTAAGTTATGTTTACCCAAAAATTTACCACACGGAAATCTAACTATATTTTTCTAAAGTAAAAAAACTTTAAACTATAATTTTAAAAATCTTTTATATTTTCAAGAAAACCTTGGTGACAACTTTGATAAAATTCACAAAAATAGTCTTTTCCTGTTTTTCGAAACTATTTTCCGTATATGGAGTGTAAAACACTGGGTATGTCGAATACGAACGAAGACAAATTAACTAAGATCCGGGGGAAATTTCTTTCGGCAGCTGAAAAATTTAAAGGAATAAAAGCTTTCGAAAGCAATTGCTCCAACATGAATATAAAATCGCTTCTTGAAAATAGTTTGCAAATAAAAACAAGAAAGTGAAAACTTTCACTTTAAATGGAATTCCATCATAGAATTTCAAAAGTAAAATGACTTTCGTAGTTGATATAAATACGTCTATGAATAATTGAAAATGTACATGCAGTTTGCGTTTTCCTATTACGGTTGAAGAAAAGCAAGTTTAAAATGCACTTTCGAATCATTATTGGTGATTTATTTGGAATTTCCAACTAATTGGATAGGATTCGATAGGTAAACCGCCAAACGTCAACATTCATGATTAATATAAAACCGGTTACAACTAGTAGGAAATCTCGTGCAATCGAATGGATATTTGGAATGTTTAAGTTTAGTTCTCTAAAGGCTCAATACTTTTTGTACAACGCCACTCTAATCATTTTATTCTGAAATGAGATACTAGAAACTCTTCGGAATACACGTCAGTGTGATTGCTAAGCCCTCGTCATTCCACAAAAACGCTTTCCACGAAGGAATTGTTCCAATACTATAAAAGAATAGGTGCTGTTTGGTGCCAAATCTGGTAAATATGGTGGATGTTCATACAATTCGACTTTTTATTCATAGAAACTTTTGTTATCAGGTGCTCTAATGCACAAATTTTTAATAATGTCACTGATATATTCTTCTTCCTTTTCGTTTGAATTTATTAATAAACGATTTCGTGAGTTTAATTAAGGACTGCACCGAATAAACATCAGTTAATTTTGTATAAATAGTATATCATTGTATACAAAACGACTGTAATTACAAAGTTAAGTAAAAAGTTTTTACTCTCTTCTTGACAAAATATCAATAATTCATAACAGCCGCTAACAGTTTGGAAATTGATGTTATAAATATGAATTCATTTATTGAGTATTCAACCAATGTTTAAGTAGCAGTTGATAATTACTTATTCATGAAGTTTTTACTCCTACCAATCGTATTATTTATTTTTAATTGAAAATAACCAATTAAAAAAAATATTAACGGACTGGAAATATATTTAAAACAAAATAGTGAAAAGTTTAGAGATTAAAAATATTTTTTGGTGTGCCGCAAGGACTAGACTTTGAACTGACTCTTTCGAACCTCTATACAACCTTTTTAGATCAATCTAAAATTAATTATAAAGTGTAACCATATTTAAGGCTTAAGTTTTTTTATATCTGCCAAATTTACTATTCATTACCGTCTGGAGGATGTTATTACAGTTTATTTTTATATACGATAGTATGCTGCATACTCTCTCATTTATAAAAATATACTATAACCGATATTATATTTAGTGACAATGCTTCAGCTCAATGCTCTACATATAGAACTGATTTTTGCTTATAAGTATTATACAATTACATACATATTATCACAATGCTATCCTATGAAATGAATATAGAAAATAGACAGCATGCTGAATTAATAATGTCACAAAAACTCTCGCGGACGGAAAAAATGTAATCTAATATTTATTGACATATCTCGTGCGATATTTTTTAGCAATAGTCGGTTACCATGGATTTGGTAACACTTCCTTTCTTTTTTTGTTCCTCTCATTTGAGGAAGGAATGTTGGTCTCAAAGCGAACTGTTTTAGCCTGCACTTTTGTTTCTGAACCAGGCTGTAAGCTGTTTGGCCAAATGGACTTAACCTTGACTTTCCCTGCCTAATTTTTAACCCTCCAGTTCTCACTGTCTTAATCTTACATTTTCAAGATTGTATGCCCGAGAGGCAGAGTTTGTTTTGGCTAACGCTGTCTGGACTGCTAGTGAGAAGATCTTTGATAACCTCTCCAGTGACCAAGACCAAGAAAAATTTTGCAGCTTAAAAAGTAACATCCTTCAATATAATAAAAATATTGTGAAAATGTAGAAATCAATTTTTTGAAAGATTTGCATCGGGTATGGTTTTTTTTTATACAATTAACGAGTTCCGACCGCATGTAGCCGCATCGTTAGAATCAGACCAAGATTAATGCCAGACCGTCTAATTAAGTAACGTCATATTTTCGTATGAAGTAAAGCGACGAATATGAGAAAAACATAGCAAACCGCTAACATGCCGCCACGCGTTGAGAGGAATGTTTCCGCTTGGGACCTTTTTATACTCTCAAGTTTTGATGTTTCAACTCGAAAAAAGAAATAAATAAATAGTAAAAAACTGTAAAATATTTAGTAGGAAGTGGTAGAAATAAACTCTTATGACATTCAGAATGTTAAAAGTATCACGTAGCTTTAACAATATTTTTTTAAGGCTCTTTATTATGATTATTTGAATTTTTATACATTTCATTAGGAAACTAGCTATTTAGTCAAAACCACTCAACTGGTTTCCTAGTTATGGACTAATTAAATGTGTCAAAGTTCAAATGTTATTATACAATTTTTAATTTATTTTGTCTCCATTTTTAAACCATTTTATTTAAATAAGGTTGGAATTGGAAGTTCATACGTAAAATATCAATTTAAGTTTATAAATGGTCATTATAAGAATATAAAAAACGAAATTGATATAGTTACTTAACTGTGTTGGGAAGTCAGAATGATTCAAAAAAGAATTAATCTCCTTTTGATACTACCATCGTAAATTTTCTTTCTATTTGTAGAAAAGGTTCACGTCGTTGTCTTTTTGAATTTTACGAGTTAAGGTGTAAAATCGACTCTCAATTTATAAGACCGTTTCAAGAAAAGTACGTTAAATGGTCTGGAATTCATACGATTACACATATAAACACCAGCACGAAATCTTTCGTATTACATTAGAAATACAGTGCCAGTCTAAAGTACTTTGCAATGCACTTCAACTGTCTAACAAAATAAACAAAGATCTGTGCTACTCTTACACATTTTTTAATAAACGACAAATTATACTGAAAAAATAGTAAACATTGTGTTTTATTATGATTTTTCAATATTATTTATTGAGTACCAAATAATTTTCTTTTTGCTCTCCAGACAACAATTTTTCTTAATGCGAAAAAGGGTTGTCTTCCAAATACTCTAATAAAATCCACTTATTACAGACAGTGGAAAGCGCAACACGAGTAGAAGTTCCAATCAGGAAGATCGCACCAAAGTGGTTATGGTGTCTTCCTCAGAGAAGGATGCTGTTCAAGCTGGACCATCATATGATTCAGGCGTCGGATTTTACACACCCCCAACTCCTCAGAACTCAGGTATAGATCACTGAAAACCCACATCAAAAGCTTATTGCACCAGCACGTTTTTAAATTATGCATTTAAAAATAATCTTTGGGTATTCCGCTGATATACATTTTGTACATAATGTTGATTATTTTATCAACATTTTTCTGGCAACGTCCAGTATAATTTAATTAACACAAAATAAAAGGATGTAATTTATAACAAAATGCATGAGTGAGACACGCGAATCAACTAAACTAAACATCATTTTACGCCCGAAATAAAATAACAAGTTATAAGCCGGTCCTGTCGTGAAATGTTCATCTCACACCAATTTATTTGCCACTATATCTTTTACGAGTACTATACTTCATAAATTATTCTGAGGGATATATAGTAGTGCACTCTGACTAAAATATCAGAAGCCGCGAAAGTAGAATTGTTTGTGGAAAAATACCAATGTGAACTGTTAAATCACACAGCTGACGGTGTCAAGTATTCTTGTTGCGACTGTACTTTTTGTAAGAGAAGGCTAAACTGCGAGTTGTGTCAGCAGTAAAAAAGGAATGCTCTTAACGTGCAACCGTTTGATTGTCTTACACCAGTAGAGCTGCTGTTTCTAGTAAACGATTCAGAATAAAGGGAAATCGAAAGGTGACATTGTTCACTATATACTATAGGTCAAATTCTCAGTCCTTCATTAAAATTTAACAAGCTCCTTCTTAAATTTTTTATTTATATATATCTACACAAGTAGAACGAGTTAAATATGAAATCAACAGAGCATTCCTAACACTCCTTGGTGCTCAAAAACAGGGACCACTAATCAATAAGATCTACTGTTGCTACTTATAGAGTCAGTCCAGAATTAGATCGCTAACAAACGAGACACTTTGTGGCCGGCTACTAGTGTCTGAAAAGAATCACGCAGTTAAAAAAATACATTTATATAAATAGATTCCTTATCTGTGTCTCTTGTGAATGTGTCTATTTAAATAAATGTATTTTTATTCGCTCGATTCTTTTCAGACACTAGTAGTCGGCCAAAGAGTGTCTCGTCTGAAAGCGCTCTATTGTTTTTTAGCCGCGCGATTCTTTTCAGGCACTAGTAGCCGGCTACAAGAGTGTCTGAAAATAATCGAGCGGCTAAAAATACATTAATATAAATAGACGTATTCACACCAGACACAGAACTACGTGGTGTTTAATGTATTTTTAGCAGCGCGATTATTTTCAGAAACTAGTTACAGTAGCCGGCCACAAAGTGTCTTAATAATAAAAATCTAGCCAGATGATGGAAACGGATCACTTTAAACTCATTCATCGGTAGTTCTATAAAAAAACGTGTATGTGTATATGATATTAACCTATACCATGGAGAATAAATTTTTCTTCTCAAACTGAGCTATTATTACGAATACACTTCAAAAACTAATATAAAATACTGTATATATATTAACTTTTCTACTTACAAATTTGCTTTTTTGCATGTTTTTTAACATATTCGTCAATAATTTTATCCCATGCTCAAATCAGAATATAAGCAATATATTTATTTTAGTGTGTAGTATAAGTAATTGTCTCAAATTATTTTCCACATTCCTTTTTTGTTCAATAAACGTCCACTAAACATTCTAATGATATTACATCTTGTGATCTATCTAGGTTATTGACTATTTCTTATCTACCTTTCCCTAGAAGTATTATTTTTTTAAACTAATAGATCAACTCCGTTTTTCTCAAACTATTCATTATTGTTTTTGTTGATAATTTGGCAAATTGAGCAAAATATATTGTCAATGTGGTAAGAAAAACATTTTGAACAGTATTTTATATCAATTCAAGATAATCAAAAGTGTATTAGCGGATAATCCCTTGCAAGTTTTTAATTGTTTGTCTCTTCATTGGTGTAGCGGTAGTAGAACTTAAGATAACAAAAATTACAATTATTTTTTTATTAAAATGTTGCTACAAGATAAATGTTTGTTATCCCTAGTTGCTATTACTAATAGATGTTCTAAATGTTAAACTCAATACAATGGTAGCTCTTAATTTACTTTTTAATCGAGTTTATAGGAAATTGAGTACCTTGAGAAAATAAAAAGTGATCCAATATAAGTTGAGAAAAAAACTGTTTCATACAATTTTCATAAAACATACACCTGATCCTTATTTAATAATTTAAAAGGTGTTCAATATATACAAGAAAGTAAAAAAATATTTTAGGAACGTGCTACGGTGCTGGGTTTCATTTATTACAAACAAAATGATCTATATCCTGTCAGAGGAGTTTGAATTTTCGTACAAATTTATTAATCCTGTCAAAAACAATTAAAGAGTTGATTGAAATTGAAGTGCTATCAAGTTAACTTTATTGATCTCTTTTTAACATGTTTTAAGAGCTCGCAGCAAATAATATAATGGAAAGTAAACAAGAGCTATTCGTTGTTATTTTTTTAGCGGGTGTTTAAAAAAAACTATTATTCTTTTTAGACGGTGACACGTGATAGTCCTTCTGTTTGAATACATCAAAATATTACAAAAAAGAACCAGTTGGAAATAATTTAAACTCAAATTTATATCAAACCCACTTTTATAGCATTTAGAGTGCATTTTTTTGTTTTTTACTTCTCATTACTGATGGCTCTAAGAAACCAACCATTTTTACGTACACCCCAGAAAATAATTGAGTATTCTTTTTAAAACTAAACTTTTTTTCAAAACCATATTTAACCTATTTATAAAATTTTCTCGGGAAATTAAAACAATCAAGTTCGTATTGACTGTATATCTAATAAGTCAAAATTGTTGCTCGGGGAGTACAGAATGGAGTAAATTGTCCCAACTGTATTCAAATTTGTCAGGAAGTGTTAATTCCTGCAATAGTTTGCCACTGTTGAGTTCAAGTGGACGTGCCGACAGTATAACAAAGATAATATCTGCGATATTCCATTTCTCTCCGAGTAAGTATCAAAACCGTCTCTAAAATTTCATCACAGATATTTAATAGAATACCAGGAGAATGCGTATAATATAGATTACATATTAGTATGTTCCCAAATAATATTTTTGGTGAATGACATTCAAAATATATATTTTAAAGACCGCACATACGTTTGCAAAGCAGCAAAATAGATAAAGTTTTATCAATTAAGTTTATTTGAAATTTAAACCGGCAACTTTATTCCATAACCATTACCAAATATTAGTCTGTTGTCTAAACTATAAATGTATTATTTATTGCGGTAAAAAAATGTGGTGTTCTTTAGATTCTCATAAATAAAGAATGGACGGTTTCTCGAAGCACCAAATTTGTCAGATAAAGCGTTTATGATTAACTGCAATAAGGCACACTGACAACCGACAACCTATATTAGATTCTAGTAAGACGTGAAAGCTATTAAATAAATCATAATAAAGAGAAGTAGCATGGTGCAATGATGTAGCTATTTTCAGGATCTACAATCCGATCGTCCTCTTCCTTTCACGTCGTCGTCGACAATTTACACGTATTTGTCAGTCACAGGTCACTGTTAAACATGAAAATTTACAAATATAACTGATAATTATAAAGGAGAGATGATTAAACTCATATTGAACTTGAAAACATTTGGAATCAGATTATCTTATTCATTCAAGACGCAGTTTGCAAAACTTTTTTGACTCCATATTCAAGGCCAGAGACAGCTTTGTCTGGTAGAAAAGAATAGAAGTTTTGAAAAAGACAAATGTGGTTACAGATGTGGGCCAATTGGACACATGTGCGAAAAATAATAATAGTAAAAAATGATGATCCCCTACGTAAGCACATTTTCCCCTGCTCTAAACCTAACTTTGCTTTACAGTGTAACGTTCTCAATCGTCATGAAGAGGGGAAAACGTATACTTTTATGATTCACTAGTTTTTTTTTCTCGTTTATCAGTTGCAAGGACGTTAAGAATTATGTTTATACCAAATTTTATCGACCTGACAAAATAATAGAATATTTTCTATTGAAAGTAATAACTTTTGGGAAGGTTTTTATTCCAAGTTACAATCTGCTACTATTTTACGTTTATTTTATAGCACATACGAAAAATACGAAAATAAAATTAAATGGAGGATACGCGTCAAAGTGTAACAGGTGGACGAAATTACGTGGTTTACAACTAAGAATAAGGTCGGAAATATGGATAGTTCACAAACCAATCGATACCAAAGAAATAGAAAAAAAATCAGCATAGACATGCAAAGGCCCAAAAAGTGCTAGTTAAAGTCGTAAATAATTTATAATCTGAGAATATTTTTGCTATAAACAACGTGTAGAAAAAGCGTCATGAACGTTTAAAGTTTGTTTGCAAACAATAACTTGTTAGATAATGCACTATGCTTATAAAAATAAGAATATTCAATATTCACTAGATACTCATAGTATTTCAAGACGTCATGGCAAACTGTTTTTATACTGTACGAACTATAGTTGTGCTAAGATGTTCTTATTTCATTTAACGTTACTAAAAGCTTTTGGATATTTACGTTAATGATAAATTAAAAAGATTTATTCCATTCTAAAGTTGCTATCAGAGCACGAGTAGGAAATGTAAACAGAAATTTATTCATAGTGTATTTTCGTGTACGTTTTTTGTATTTTATGCCAAACAGAAACAGACCTCGCGTAAAATAACCGTCCGTATATTGAATAAAATAAGAACTTTTTCTTAGCAAAGAAAAGTAAACTTTATTACGGCATAAAAGAGAGCAATAGCACACGATACCTTACTGTACAGTAAAAGAATTTTGTAGAACTGTATTATAAGCAATTTGCACTCAAAAAGCGAACTTAGTTCTTACCTATACCACTGTAAATCTAGATGAAAATATGTTTACCTGAAACGTGCACCGAATGTCGACAATAATGCTCGAATCTATAGGAAGAGAGTAAACCATCATTAAAAATAAAATCTTCAACTTTACAGAAAGATATCAGATCAATAAGGCTCTTTATATAAATATTTATTGGAAAGTGCTAGAGTGCAGAGTTATAAAGGCTGCTCATTGCAAGCTAAACAAGGAAGTTATTTTGTTTCACGTTTTATGAAAATGTCTACATTAAAACCAAGTTGATCCAAGACGAGTTACCATCCCTAGGTACAATAAATAAGTTTATCATTTTGGGGATGCATTTTAATTAACAATCTTGTAGGAACGTAATTAAAATTTTCTTATGTCACCGAATTACCTGCAGCTACTATAAGTGCTGCCGTAAACTGAACAAAGATTAATGAGTTTAGTAGTTCGCATTCAATGCTAGTCGTTAAGGTTTCGTTGTAAGATGATATACCTACGTAAAGTAGGATTAGCTGAGACGTTAATGCTATTATTATTTCCACGCGGAGACGAAACAGGAAGAAATACTTATATATATATATTCCCTTGAATGAATCGACTATACAGATACATGCAATAAGAAACGGAACATAGGGATTCAATGCGATCTTAATAGTCAACCAACAAAAATTTCTATAAATTTACTCCAATAACTAACAAGTATTCGGCTGAAAAACTAATTTCAGAACCACTCTTAGAAAACCCGCCTCTTCTCCTTACAATATTTGATATCTATGTGCGTCTGTGCATAGAGTAATAAATAAAAGAGAGGTTTTAAGACATATGTGCGCAGCCAGTTGAGTAGTATACATAACAGCGACTAACTTAACTAACAAACCCCGCCTCTAACCACACGAAAATTGTCAATATTTCAATTTGAGGTTAGTCACTTCTGAACATAAAAAATTCTGATGCAGTGCTTGAAATCCCTATGTTCTGTTATTCATTGCGTGTAAGTGTATAATATATAAACGTAGCAAATAATATTTTTTTACATGAATAAATCAACATACATTTATATTGCTGTAGCAGAAGCTCGTGGAAAATAGAAAAGTTAGTGCGAAAGACTGTCAAAATAGTCTCCGTAGGCGCTTGCTGGCAGTGGGATTAAAAGCTTGAGGTAAATTTGTCTGCAGTTTGGTACACAAATAGGAAGATAATGGAAGGGAAATTGGGATTAGCATGAACAAACAAGGATAACACAATATGAGTACGGTGTGCTGAAAAAGGTTTTAAATAGAGGCAATGGTGGCAAAAATAAGATTTTTTTCCACAAATTATTAAAGGAGTGTCGAGAATTTGATTTTTTTCTGTTTCTAGACTAGAAATAATTCTCTATAATTACGAAGGACTCTCTCTCAGTTTGTAAATCTCATTACTATATAATATTAAAACTTTTCGCATGAATTTCTCTTAATATTATCAACTGTAAAGTGAAAATAGGGTACATGGTGGCTAATAAACTATGTGCAAGGCCATTCTCACCCACACACACACACACATACACACACATGTTACATGACAAATCACACATCAGTGACTCCATTTACAATAATCCAATAGTTACGTAGATAATGAAATTTAATATAGTACAGTTTATTTAGCGACTCTAATAATCGCCAAGAGTTAAATATCTTCCAGGATAAATCCCTAAATTAAATAAACAATTAATTGAATATTCCCCAAAACAATTTAGCATTATTTAAATTAGATGAATTTCCATTAATTAATGCGCTTACTCCGGTTCTCTATATCCATACAATCGCACAATAACAATCGGTTGATTATCGCATTGTCGTCGATTTGGCAGCAATTAGATATTTGCGGTCATAAATTTCACTGTCGAGCAACCAATCGTATTAACAAGTTACTCAACTGACAGTAGAATTAACACTTTCAAAGATTGAGTCATACAAAACTCACGCTATTGTTATCTAGAAGGTTAATTTCGTGATAATTCATAATCACACCTAGGTACTGTTTAACCAATCTTCTTGTTATCCTGCGTGACTGGGATCCGCTTTAAATAGATCTTCAGACTCTCGCAAACCAGTTTCCAACAAACGATTTCACTATCCATACATTTCCACCAATTAAATCGGTCTGCAATTTGCTAAATATCATTTCAAATGAATTCTCTATAGGAAACAGAGCCATATTTGTTTATATTTTTTTTCAAACTTCATGCAATCTTTTTCTTATGAATAAAGGTTATTTCCCAACTTTCCTTAGGTTAGATGCTATGATAGATTTATTACCTTTCATTCGAAACCTATATTTTTTATATTTTCCTTTCCTTTTCGCGGGCGCCATTCAAACACTCAAACTAATCTCATATTTACCTCCCTTTTCGTTTCTCCCTATTATTTTCACATCAAGTGGAAAGCGATTCTTAACCGTCATTGATTATATCTGTAATCGCGAAGGAGTTTTCTTTCATTATCCGTTTTCACACCCACACATACATTTTATGTTCTTCTCTAAATACCAAGATGCTTACGGCGTTTTCAGGAGACTATTTTAATTCGAATACAACCAATTTTTCTTTCGTAGGACTGACAATTGACAAAACAAAAATAGTAGAAAATATTAAATATTAGCTCAGGTACATTCATGAAAATTTTAGGAAATATCTAGACAATAAAAGCAACATCATCGGCATATACTCTCTAGGATACTACAATATTACACTGAAAAAACCTTCAATCCTTAAGAGCGCTTTCAGACGAGACACTTTGTGGCCGGCTACTAGTGTCTGAAAAGAATTGCGTGACTGAAAATAAATTAATATAAATAGACGCATTCACACGAGACACAGATAAGGACTCTATTTATAATAATGTATTTTTAGCAGCGCAATACCTTTTCAGACACTTTGTGGCCAGCTACTAGTGTCTGAAAAGAATCCCGTGACTAAAAATATATTAATATAAATAGACGCATTCACACGAGACACAGATAAGGACTCTATTTATATTAATGTATTTTTAGCAGCGCAATACCTTTTCAGACACTTTGTGGCCAGCTACTAGTGTCTGACAAGAATCGCGTGACTAAAAATACATTAATATATATAGACGCATTCACACGAGACACAGATATGGACTCGACTTATATTAATGTATTTTTAGCAGCGCAATACCTTTTCAGTCACTTTGTGGCCGGCTATTAGTATCTGAAAAGTATCGCGCGGCTGAAGATACATTAAACACCACGTATTCCTTATCTATGTCTCGTGTGAATGCGTCTAGTTAAATTAATGTATTTTTAGTCGCGCGATTATTTTCAGACACTAGTGCCAGCCAAAAAGTGTCTGAAAAGGTATTGCGCTGCTAAAAATACATTAATATAAATAGAGTCTTGTGTGGATGCGTCTATTTATATTAATGTATTTTTAGTCGCGCGATTCTTTTCAGACACTAGTAGCCGTCCACAAAGTGTCACGTCTAGAAGCGCAATTAGACATCAGAATTTTAGCAGTTCCAGACAGATCCTTTTGTGAAGAGTTTCCAGTGATAATTTCAGAGCAATTATTTGGAAATGGCCTGAAAATTTTATAATACTTTTTAATATCATGATCATAGTTTTTCACTTTTCATACAAATTTTCAATTTTTCTAATTAAAAATGGAGTAGTTAGCTTCACTCCATAAGCCGAGATTTAATCATTAAATTGATAATATGTTCGTTTTCTCGTTATCCTTTCCCCTTGATATGCAAATGAAGTTGTAAATCGTATGAATAGTGTAATGGGTAAAGCGCAGTAAATAGAAAATTAAATTGAGCGTTTTTTTTTAGTATTCGCAATCATTTTCTGTTAAAATATTCCACACTACGTAACTGTTTACACTGGTTGTAATTTTGTTTTCGTTTTTTTTTTAATTTCACTGCAAAACCTGCGGTATAACGAGTTTAAAATAACAGGCCAAGTAACACATAATTGAGCACATTTTGTTTACTTTGCTTTGGAGTGCATTGCGTGATTCTTGCATCGTATATTTGCGACCGTATATCAGATTACATTTTAATAAGGTTATCAAATCGTATAACGTTTATATTAGTTAAGCCGGCTACTTACTATTCGTTTCGTTATTTTGTTTACAAAATGACAATCTTGCCAATCAGTCAATCTTGGAAATAAATCCTCTCAAAGTAATTGTATTTTCTTTGAATGAGTTTTTGTGTTGTGGAAAAAACGGAGCGTTGTATTAGCATATTCTAGAAATGAACAAATTTATCTTTAAACGACTTGTAAACTAAACCATGAAGAATTTCCTAATTTGAGAGGTATTTCTATTTCATTTGAAACTTTCCAATAGGAGTAAATAATCAAGAAGAACAGCTAACTCGCTTTCGTCCACTGAATAATCGAAATCGAAAAGCCCCTCATTTAATTAAATGGGATTTGATGACAGAAACGTGTGAAAATGCCGAACATTCAGCCGTCGCCGTCGTCGGCAACGGACTTCGACCGGGATAATGTGAGGTGCCCCTCGAATCAGCTATTGAAACCAGTTGGAATTCTTGCGGCAACCGTTGTCCAGATTTGCTAAATTCGCTTCAGGTTTTGCCGAATGCCTTTCGATTTTCCTCAAAGATTGTTGAGTGCGAACGCTTCATTAGATTAAAGGTTGGTTCCAACCAGCAATGGCGCGTGCGTAAAAGAAATTGGTTCAGTTACCGGTAATCTCTTACCTCAACTAGTTTAGTAGATGCACGCGATGTACCGAATTCTGTCAATAGTATAACCTCAAAAAAATGAAACACTTGAAACTCAGTGTTATATATTTTTTACAAACTATTTAAAAAATCTGCAGGTTTAAGTTGAGCTAGTATTTTTTTGGCAATTATGTCAGAAGTCATTCCCAGAATACTGTGACTTTGAGTGTCCACTAGCATTCTGCTTCGCTCTGTATAAGCCTGTTTCAGGCGCAATTCTGTATGTTGTCCATCTAGCCTCCCTTTCCAGAAATATTTGGAAAGAAGGTAGGTCCAGAAGGATCTCCATGGCTGCTGACGGTGTGGCACTGATAGTACCAGTAAATCCCAGACAAGCATATCTCTGTTAACCAGAGAGCTTTGCTTGGGCAGTTCGATATAAAGTTTTCGACCAGCAAGCAGATGTCCACAACGATAGTCTGGCCTTACGGATAACTTTTTCAAGTGGATAATCTCCAAATATTTCTTGACAGTTGGATCGTTTGTAGTAGTACTAGTTTTACTTTTTTTATTATTAACACTGTTTAAAATATATTATCCGGATATTACAGGAGATGTGTTTGCTTAAATTTTGAATTATAACGAGGCTTTCATGGAATAAGCAAAATATTTATGGAAGCAATTGGTCGAAAATCCATGAATGCATAATAAATCAGGTGAAAGAGCAGTGCAAGTCATTTATTGACATTCTGCCGTTTATATTACTAAAATTTAAACGACTCGCTTTCCATTTAAATGCTTCTTTTAGAGGTACTTGAATATGTTGGAACGGAGATGGATTTTTAAATAACCTCTTAGCCGTTACCCAACTTAATGTTTCTAGTAGAGCACTCTGTGGTGAGATTCAGCTTCCTTTTTTTCGGTTTTCGCGGCAATCGCCCCATTCATTTTAACTTCTGTTTTCAAAAGATTTATCTTACCATCACTTCTGTTTATCTTTATGCCCTTTTTTCGATTTGTAATAAAAAAATTCAATGTTTTCTACATTGTCTGCAAGTATTTTAACAATCCTAAACAGTTCCAAAGCAATAACAGATAAGCTTTCCTTTAATAAGAACACTCAGCAAAGCTACATTATAATTTTTACAAAACTAAAATAATTATTTAGTAGTTGAGTTTTATAGTTGAATGTTTTTTTTAGCAGTTATATTTGGACCCTCGTATACTGATCGGAAAAGTTAATCTAAAATATCCAGTAAAGAAATACCTTCTTAGTGTGGTAACAGTTGATATCGATTTGTAGAATATAATGTAGTGTTTTTGTTTCAGGATGTGTCAGCATGGTAAGGTGGGCAGCGCCACAGATTGCAGCTGTGATTCTTCACTGTTTTTTGTCGGGTACGTTTTCCCTCTCTCAAAATTAATGTACCATATCATATCTGGAAACAAACAAACTCGCCTCTCAGATTTTCTGTTGCTAGACCCAGTTTTTCAACATTTTTATGACTTTTAACTCTTCAAGGTGTCAGGATTTTGTGAGATTGTTGATTGAACAATAGCAAGTGAATTTTTATTAGGAAATTTCAGTCAAATCAGATATAAATCGGACATGTATATACATACTTGTATAGGATGATCTTTAAAATAAGAGAGATATAATGAAAGACAAGGCAGCTGTTCATTCAAACAACATATCCTAAATTTCCGTGATTAAGCTTAATAGAAATTAATTTTCCACTACTTGCTTATGAATCTCGTGACATGTGGCATCTATCCCACTTTTACCCTATCTATTATTTCAAAAAACCTGCGCTTCTTTAAAAAACACTTGCTATTGTCTTTCAAATGATATTAACAACAATAAATACTCTATACTGCACATACATATCTTATAAAATACCAAAACCCTAATTAGATAATATCAAAAACGTTATTTTTATATTGTTTGTATAGTGTACTGTTTATATAAAAACTGACCACAAAATAAAATGAGCATACAGGTTGTTTATTTATTTTGTATTGTATATTTTCAAGCAGCGTTAAAGTACCTCTAACAAATTGTGTTATTTTCACCTAAAGCATCT
Organism: Galerucella nymphaeae; assembly: GCA_963978555.1. Lineage (NCBI taxonomy): Eukaryota > Metazoa > Arthropoda > Insecta > Coleoptera > Chrysomelidae > Galerucella > Galerucella nymphaeae. The sequence continues at coordinate 5,757,732 of OZ021704.1, forward strand.
ACGCCCACTGCTTTTAAAACCGTAAAGTATTATTTCATAAATCAGGCTTTCGAGGTCACAATTGAAAGTATCTAGGCATTGAGAGGGCTCATTTGTTTGAGCAGTTGATGTGACTACACAGTTAGTTTGGTCACAAAACCATGCAAGAGAGGGACGTGGGAATTACGTGACATAACAAATAGTCCTTTCGGCATATTTAATTGGACAGAAATCCGTCATTAGTTGTCGAACGGTTAGGTAAAATATCTTACAACGTGTTTAATTTTGAACTTCCAAATTTTCTGGTTCACGGCTCTGATCATTTATCATCAAACACATTGTCTCATTTCCTTACCAATAAATTTCCAGTGATCTTCATGCGATTATCCACCTTCTAGAGAGGTCGTTTGCATTTTTCAGTATGTTAAAGTACAGACATAGTGGAAACAGGTGATTCATCTTTCCATTGTAATTTCTACGCTACGAACATGGCGTTAACCAAATCATCTAGCTTAGATATCTAAAGACGGATTCATTTCATACCAAATATCAATATTAAAGCTGATCAATATCTGTTTTCACAATCACGAGTTTCTGTCCGATATTTTTGTCACTTTTTTAACTAATAGAAGAACCACCCTGTATGAAGCCAACCTATGTATCGAAAATATAACTTTATTTTATACAGTACATTATCAAATTTGAGAGCGATACATCGCGTTGTTATTCCTGTACATTATATTAATTATATATTAATTATTAAAGGTTGACCCTCGTTACCGTTATCGATAATTTCTGCATTATTAATAAACATATAACGTTTGAAATATTGTAAATGTTTACAACTGGAGGCGCAATAATATGTATAATTCCACATAAGTACAATTATTGTGTTAATGAAGAAATTGTTCAGTTAACCGGTAGTGTCTGAAAAACATTGCGTAGCTAAAAATACATTACTATAAATAGACGCATTCACACGAGACACAGATAAGGAATACGTGGTGCTCAATGTATTTTTAGCCGCGCGATTCTTTTCAGACACTAGTAGCCAGCAGACACTAGTAGACACTTTGTGGGCGGCTACTAGTGTCTGAAAAGAACCGCGCAGCTAAAAATACATTAATATGAATGGACGCATTAATACGAGACACATGTGAATACGTTTATTTATATTAATGTATTTTAAGTCGCGCGATTATTTTCAGGCACTAGTAGCTGGCCGCATGTGTCTCGTTTGAAAGCGCTCTTAATATAAATAGACGCATTCAGACGAGACACAGATAAGGAGTACGTGGTGTTTAATGTATTTCTAGCCGCGTGATTTTTTCAGACACTAGTACCACCAAAGTATCTCGTCTGAAAGCGCTTAAAGTATTATAAAATGAAAATATTTTGCTACATCCATACGTCGGTTTGAATAATTGAATATTTTATGTAGGATTTATTACTATTGTCTATTCCAGTTCTCTATTCAGTGTCGCCATAACAAAACTAAATTCAGGATTTAAGGACTGAATATAAATATTAGAAATAATACCATAACCACTGAACATTCTGTTGTGATAACGCTAAATGAGTTACTGGAACAACTTTTGTCATGACGCAAAAAGCGAGGATTTTTTGAAAATTTTTAACGAGGGCCAACTTACCTTGGTTAATTTTAGAATGATTTTTTGAAAAACTGAAAGTATATTATGAAGATTTGAGGTGCAGTACAATTAAATATAAAACCTATGCCAGTATCGAGACGGTTACAATCGACAAACTGAATATTGCAAAATTACATAAGGTAATCAGTTTTTATAAATAGGTCGAACAAAGAATATGAGAATCAACTATATGGATAACAAGCAAGGGTTTTATTTGTGTTAACAATTCAATTGTTTCAACCCTTACAATGCGGAACTGCATTTAATTAAGTGAATTAAATGAAATATAATAGAAAATTCCACAATAGCATAATATAATGTAAAAACTATAAAATGATAATGTGGGATATAGGTTTTCCAACATGGAAGAAATTTTGAAAAAATCTATTAAATATTTTAAACTGAATCCTAGAATCGCCATCCTATAATATGTTCCATATGATTCACCAAGTTATAATTTTAATGTATTTTAAGTCGCGCGATTATTTTCAGGCACTAGTAGCTGGCCGCATGTGTCTCGTTTGAAAGCGCTCTTAATATAAATAGACGCATTCAGACGAGACACAGATAAGGAGTACGTGGTGTTTAATGTATTTCTAGCCGCGTGATTTTTTCAGACACTAGTACCACCAAAGTATCTCGTCTGAAAGCGCTTAAAGTATTATAAAATGAAAATATTTTGCTACATCCATACGTCGGTTTGAATAATTGAATATTTTATGTAGGATTTATTACTATTGTCTATTCCAGTTCTCTATTCAGTGTCGCCATAACAAAACTAAATTCAGGATTTAAGGACTGAATATAAATATTAGAAATAATACCATAACCACTGAACATTCTGTTGTGATAACGCTAAATGAGTTACTGGAACAACTTTTGTCATGACGCAAAAAGCGAGGATTTTTTGAAAATTTTTAACGAGGGCCAACTTACCTTGGTTAATTTTAGAATGATTTTTTGAAAAACTGAAAGTATATTATGAAGATTTGAGGTGCAGTACAATTAAATATAAAACCTATGCCAGTATCGAGACGGTTACAATCGACAAACTGAATATTGCAAAATTACATAAGGTAATCAGTTTTTATAAATAGGTCGAACAAAGAATATGAGAATCAACTATATGGATAACAAGCAAGGGTTTTATTTGTGTTAACAATTCAATTGTTTCAACCCTTACAATGCGGAACTGCATTTAATTAAGTGAATTAAATGAAATATAATAGAAAATTCCACAATAGCATAATATAATGTAAAAACTATAAAATGATAATGTGGGATATAGGTTTTCCAACATGGAAGAAATTTTGAAAAAATCTATTAAATATTTTAAACTGAATCCTAGAATCGCCATCCTATAATATGTTCCATATGATTCACCAAGTTATAATTTTAGTTTGAATAGTTACCTTTGATTTGACCTAAAAAAAATCTTTTAAACTGATATTCGATAATAAATTCTGCAATGATCGCTTGGACTAAGACGAAGGCCTGCCAAAAATTTTATTTGCAAAAGAAACCGTCATATTATGAAACATATCTATGCGCCTTTGTGACTACCAACGCATTTGCGCAGCATTGTTTGAACTGAAAGGAAATAAATATCATAGTAATATTATTATGCTCGTTCACATAGATACTTAAAATGTGTTGGCCAGATCAAAGGCATTCAAATCTACAGATTGCGAAAATTCTTTCGGAACCCTCCGGATTACACAAGTACAACAAGGAAATATAAGAAAGCTGAAAGGGACAGAAATAATAATTGTGCGCGGTCATCGAGGCGTGTACTTAGTTCCAGCTAGCGTGTAAACTCATTTCCCGAGGCTGACCGCATGTTAATTGCGAAAAGACCTAGGAAAAGCAGTTTTAATGTGAATTCTGTCTGTAAAGGACAATGTTGTCGGATGAAAGTGTTTAGTTTTACCTATTGTGCATGACTTCGAAAAAAAAATCAACGATAACCTGAAAAAAATATCATCCTGTACAAATTAATCTGCGATTCTGGCAACAGTGGTTGAAATAGGGGGGCAATGAGTATTCGGCCAGTCTCGGGAAATAAGTATACACCCTAGCTGGAACTAAGTACACGCCTCGATGACCACGCACAATTATTCTTTCAACGGTTTTCTCATATTTCCTAGTCGTACTTGTGTAATCTGTAGGGTTGCGAAAGAATTTTCGCAATGTGTATATACTTATTCACTTTATTTGACTGAAAACTTTTATCTAATTTATGTTAAATTAAAATAGGTGAAGGACATTTTAGAAAATAAAAAATTACAATTAAATTATTTTTATTTGAAAGGTAGTTCATTTTTTTATCATTAATTCCTCCAAAAGTGTGATTTAGATTTGAATGCCTTACTCCAATTCAAGGACTTAGAACAGGAGAGATATTTGTATATATAAATTATATAAAGCTTAATGTAATATACATGTATTTAGAGGATTTATTCAAATTAAATCCAAAGTTTTGTGATGGCATTTTTGTATGTATATATTGTATCATAGTTTTAAATATTTTGTGTGTGTTAAAAAATTTTGCTGGTAGATTTTGGTAACTCAATTTAAAATTTAGGCTGTTCTTAGGAAGAATACGAAATTCAAGTAAGTAACACTATATTTCGATTCTTAAATATTTACTAGTAATTAAAATTGATAAAAATAATCAATTAATAAGAATATAACATCTCCCAAAATGACGTTGTTTCCAGCTTTAGTTAAAGCTAATTCCCCCCATATTTAAAAAAATACGTATACGTCCAAAATTTACCTGCAAAAATAAGAATATAACTTACCTTCTAAATTTTATAAAAAAAACAATGAGAAGTTGTATTATGTATTATTTGAAGTGCCAAAATAGAAATAGGAGAAGTATAACTAATGTTTATTATTATAATGTGTTATTTAATAATGAAAAACAATGTCACATATTGTTAGCGAGCTGAAATATTTTGGCATTTAACTTTTTTGTTAATTAGTTTGTAATTATAACTTAACACTCCTTGTTGAACATGATGTGTATAATAGTATACAGTTCAATTATACAAAAATACCTAGCTCTTCGATCAAAATTTGTTTTTTGTGTCACCAATTAAAGAAATTTTTATAAATATCTTTCTATAATGTCAATCTGTATTTCATAAGCATTTGGGGATAATTAAATATTTTATTATCAACGTTCACCTTTTGCTTCAGCCTTATTTAATCATGATTTTTTTGGATTACACACGTTGTTCGATTCGATTAGACCTATCTGAACTTGGTCAAGCAAATAAAAATTATTGTTTCAACGAGAGGACGGACCTTTTCATAGCAAAACCGATGAACGAAATTCAACTGTTTCATTTCCCAGCTCTGACATTTTTACATATTGCAGCAGGAAATTCTATCTAAAAATGCGTGAATCGGTCGTTACTTAAAACTTTAAATTCTCGTTGAACGGTTTAAATAATTAATCAAATTCTCCAAATACTTGAATAGTATATAAATACAGTGGAAACACATAAAAATATTTCAACAGTTTTATTAAAATTTTAATTAAGCGGAATAATACAAAAAAGAAGTGTGTTATATCCACAAAATAAGTTTGCTACTTCAATTGAAACTTTAATAACAATCATATACATAGTTAATTTTATCTAAACTCCAAAAATTATTCATTAGCAAAGCTCAAACATCCAAATTTCATGAGCTGGTCGAAAAAATAGATAAAAAATATTCGCCCCCAGATCTGTCCTGATGAGAAACTTGGAATCGTGACAGACTCTGACAAAGCGCTTCATGGACGTGGACAGATGCAGAGCAGGACTAACTCCCAAAACTCTACAAGACAGTCTAACCCAACTAGTTTTCCATAAAAACACATACATCGATCTGCAGAAAGCTGCAATGTTGAGTACTTGTCACACTGTCGTAAATTTCGATTTCAAGAGGTGAGTTGGTGATGATAATAATAATAATATAATTTTTAAACTAAAGCAAACTTCACATTTAAAAATAAACGAAGTTTTACTTTCCTAACGACAGACGCACCGAAAATTTCTCTTCCATTTTACGTTGTGGTAGGTAGCCATCCATGCGCAAGACAGATCCATGGGATAGATATTCATGAACAGACGTTTTCAAAATAATAAATTTTTGAGCTTCAAATGTTTGAGGAATAAACACAACAGAAAAAACAGTCTATTCAATTCACAATGAATTGAAAGAGCCTTTGATATAAATTAGATGTTTTTTTATAAATTTTATTTCAATACGATGCCTTCTTGAATCAAATATTAAAAGTAGGAGTCAAAAAATTTTCATTTTTAGTTCCTTTTTTTATTAATTTTGTAGTTGTTTGCTTCTTTTAAAAAAATTTACGCACAAACATAGGAAAGTAAATCAGATGGGTCGACCCAAACTTAATTAATTGTTTGAGATTATGTTTTGGGTCTAACTAGGTGAATACAGTAACTGCTGGTCAGGTAGAAATTATAAGTAATAAATAATGCCTGTCGAACTTCCCTTCCCTGATAATAACAAAAAACATTTTTTTATTCATTTAATAATTTAACCCATGTTAAACTATTCCCGAATAGATAGCCATCGACAATCCTACCCTTAAATTCGTTCAATGCGAAGTAACTTTAGCTACTCACACAAGTAAATTACTGTTTCGCTTTAAATCTAAACCCAATAGACATTGTGGCAGATTTTGAAATTGCAATTTACTATGTTCCTAAATTTCCGAGCTAGGCCTCAAATTTCATTCGAACAGGCCTGGATGTGTAACTTATAAGGTCGAGCATATATGAAATGGAAAATGAATATGTTGTATTCGGCTCAGTTATTGTTTTTGCAGGAGCATTTGCTCACTATTTAGCTGGAAATTATTCAATTTTTCATTATAATTAAATCTAGTTTGTGTCACTAATTCACTTAATGCAAGCTGTTGACTGGATTTATTTGATATCTATATTTCATAGATGAATATTGTTAACATAACATTAAAAATTCATGGAAATTAGCAAAATAATGATTGTGTATAACATTACATAAATAATTTAAAATTATTAAATTGCCATTGCACAATACATATGTATAATATTATGCCTGTAACCATAATTATACATAATCCTATCAATAATTCATATCAAACAGCCTATCAAATTTGGAACAAACTAGATAAAAAAGTATTACCTATATTATAATCTGTTTGATAGAGCAGTTTAGTTTCAGCTCAGTGTGGCCAACAAAAAGTGGTTTTTATGACAAGATGACAGTTAATGTCTACCAACCAAAACAAGATGTTTATCATTGTGAACATCCACATTTTCGTATTGAAACAATGGATACACTCAAGGTTTAAAATGAATTTACTATTTATGCCATGGGACAATAGAAAAAGCAATCATAAGAATAAATAGATAAACCTACTATTAAAGGCTTAAAGAATGAAACTGACATTTGACATAACTTGACACTAGTTCCTAGAATTATAGGCAACCGAGTCATTGAGTATACAACAAAAACATCATCATCATCATGCTCGCATCAAATAAAAGTCTGCAAACATATAATTTTTTGAATAGTAGACATTAACTGTCATTCTTGTCATAAAAAACCACTTTTTGTTGGCCACACTGACTTTAATCTGAACTGGTCTAATAATTAAGAGACCTATGCTAGTGATGACGTCGAACCAGTGCAGTAGAAAAGTGAAGCAAAAGGAGATGCAGATAATAATATTACAGAGCGTTGTACCTATTACAAAATTTACAGACACTCTAGCCCTTGTACAGTTTTTTATCTTATTTTGGAGTCCATTAAATATTTATCTATCTAATACTCGAAAGAAAATATTTTCAATTTCTGTTGTTAAACAGCAAAGAGTGATAAGCATTGTATTCTTTTTATATTTTAGGAAAATGTTATTGTTTCTCATAATGTAATATAACTAAGTTAAATATATCTACGTTTTTAATTTTATTCTTTCCACTTAAATACTTACATTCCGTTAAAAATTTTTATCACCTCAACCGAATGGAAAAAAGAGGAAAATCAGTCGACTATAGTAATACATAATTAAAACAACAGATTAAAGCTATTTGGTAAAACATAAGCCATAAGAGCCAAGTTTCAAGTATTAAGACATCTGTTGCGAAATGGAAGAACCCCCTATATCCAAATAGACGACAACAAGTAATTCTCCAAGCCTAAGAATAGGTCGAATAAGACTAACACACTCACTACCACATGTTAATTAGCGAACTTAGTTCAATATGTAATTTCTGCAACATCCAGCTAACTGCCGAACATTTAGAGCGCTTTCAGACTATACACTTTGTGGCCGGCTACTAGTGTCTGAAAAGAATCGCGCGGATAAAAATACATTAATATAAATAAACGCGAGACACAGATAGGAGTCTGGCCACTGACTCGAAGTGTCTCTCCATCTCCAGTGTCCAGACACTTTGTCTGTGTACGGGCACTCGTAATACATGAACTTCAATCCATACGTTCAAACGGGACACGCGTTTCCAAGTGTTTCCATCCATGGTGGGATGACCAATGAATATTTAAGGAATATTTATGTTGAATTGAATCAAATATACGTGTATGACTAATGTGTCTTAAATCTTAATTCTAGTGGCCGGCCATAATAGACACATACAAGAGACTTCAAGTGTCACGGATAAGAGCATCCTAGTTTATTGTTTTTTTCTTTTGTTAGTTTCCGTGAAAGTAAAAAATAAACAAACCAGGATCAGTAACTAATTTTGAGTAGAGAATTAATTTTTGGTATTTGTCCTACTGATTGTAGAACGTGGGACGATTGTTTGACAAATTTAATTAAAAATATACCATTGATCGATTTTCTCTGCGAACGCTGGGAGTTCGCAGATTGAAATGTGAATGTTTCAATAGATGTGGATTCCACTTTCATGGAATTAAATGGTGTGGCATATTGAAATACTAGATTTGTATTTTATCTGTATGAATACTTGCAGATATATTCATATCTTTTTCTGCAAAAAATTGTAATTACGAGTAATGTTTCTCCTGAGAAACTGAGCACACAAATCGAAATTTAAAATAACCTATAATTTTTTGGAGAATGGAATAGCATGGATTTTGTAGGAATTTTTCAAAAATGGGGAGGGAATATAACACTGTCAAGAAGTATTAAACGGTTGCGAGACACTTTGTGGCTGGCTACTAGTGTCTGAAAAGAATCGCGCAGCGAAAAATACATTACTATGAATAGATGCATTCACACGAGACACAGAGAAGTAATACGTGGTGTTCAATGTATTTTTAGCCGCGCGATTCTTTTCAGACACTAGTAGCCGACCACAAAGTGCCTCGTCTGAAAGCGCTAAACAAAGCAATATGACTTTCACACTATTTTCGTTTGGTTTGCAGGAAACAAATTATAATTTGTATAAGCAATCTAGGAAACAAAATTATAAATCTCACTAAATTTTAATAGCCTTTGAAAACAGGGAAAATTTGTAAATAATATAATTATAAATTAGTAATAACCTTTGCATAATTCAATATTATCAAATTAAACCACATTATATTTACATAATTTGGATTTCACGGTGTCACAGATAATTAAATCAGTAGAACTTTTCTCATTATGATTCAACTTCACTCCGACTTGTATGTCTTATCGAGAAAATTACCTTTTGCCTAATAACTATCATGATGCGCCGTGCATCACATTGTTCAACTGTCACAAACGAGTTCAGAGGACTTACTTCCGGTTTCAAATTACCGATCTATAACTTCTGAATTGTGGATTCCACTCAAACTCATCCACCAATAACGGCAATCTCTCTCATCATACGAATGACTAAAGGAGGAATCAACGTTTAGGGTTCGTTCGAACTTTCAACGTTTCTTTTAAACTACATTAAAATTAGAGTCATTAACTCGCTTTTGTGTTACATTCAGTAATTTGTTTTTCTGTTGTGCTTCGAGTGATGCATCTACAGTATCTTAATCTTCAATAAATATTACTGATGAAACATGATATTTTTGTGAGCGTATCAGTTACACTGAAGTCACTTTACGCTATTTTATTACACTGGAAAATGTTATCTCATTTTTTATTTCGTTTTATATGTAAAGGGCTTCCTCATTTAAAGACACATCGTATATAGTCTGACTACAAATAAAACTCACGCACTCTATATATGAATCTTATAGTCTAATTGTCATATAATAGTCAGCTCATTTTAAAAAATCAAAATAGTGACAGTGAATGCACGAACGACGAAGCAAAACGGCAAACAAAAAATAAATACCGGCTCAGAAAAGTGCTACAGCGACACCACGGGAAGGAATTTGCTCATATTTTGGCTCAATTTTGCTGAAAATTGACTGAACTTTTATCCTAAAAACGTTTAAATAATTTATCTTCAAGCTTTCGTACATTTGGAATAATGTTTAATTATTCAACAATTACTAAACCGTTTTATTTATTAATAAATATTAAATGATTTTTTAAGGATTGATTAGCTTGCCTGGGGATATCAAATACTCCTCCAGTGTTGTGTTTTTTATAAATTTTTGGATTGAAAAAGCGTTATATAGGTATTTCCAGTATCTATATATTTTGAAATTGGATCATCCATAATTAAATATCAATTTCATTTTCAAATTCTATTATGTTTAACACTAATTAATACATTAATTAAGTTGATAAGATGTCGAGTTAATCATTACAAAAAAAGAAGATGAGGAGCCCTAGCACATATAGTATCTGCAATGATAGTAGACAAGCCCTATTAGCCTTGAACAGACAACGTGTTATATCGGGGCTAGTACCTACTAGAGTGCCAACTAGATTTAGCTAACGCCTCGGCAGATAACAATATTATCCTGAGGTGTGTTAAAGGGAATGACATGAGTAAAGGTAATCGCATTGCCGATTCTTCAGCCAGGAAAGCGGCTGGAATAAAAATTTCAGGACCCAGTGACACCAAGGAACTAGCCAATCATCACACCCATGCTCAATCCCTTAAGAGATGGGATGGAATCAAAAGTTTTGCTAGGATCATCCTGGGCGCCAAATAGATATTTGGCGATGACCAGGAAAAATCTACGTTTAGCAGTAGGATTTCTGACTAGCCTATCAACTAAGGCAATACCTCCCTACTATGGGGCTGGTGGACACACCTCTATGTTGGATGTGTGAACAGGAAGATGAAACTGTCTTATGCGAGTGTCCGGATTTATCGTCAATAAGAAAGTGTGTGATCGGTTCGGTGTTCGGCCTACACCTGTCTCCTGGTGACCTGTCCACCTTCCTGCGAAGGACAGGATGGACGATGACCTAGGAGGCCAACTCTTCGGGAGGATGTACAATGGGTCACATGTGACCTAAGTGCTGTGATCCTAAACTCACCCTCCCTACTCTACAGAAACAGATAGCAAATATAGTGCTATTGCGAAGGCCTGACTTGGCTAAGGAGAGGAAAAACCAAAACCTGAGGTTTGCAATTAGAAGTTTAGTAATAAATTTGCGAAGGTCGTAGTGGAGACGCTCGTAAAAGCACATAAGCTCCATATTTACCTTTTCTTAAAGGATATAAGGAAAAAAGATATCATAAACTATGATTTATTGTATATTATTAGAACACCCTTGTTAAAAAACAGCTTATTCATCTTCTTAGCATACTATGAAGTATTGGAACGTAGTCATCGAATTGAGCTTGATAGAAATTACCAGCAATAGGATGCCCTAAATTATACTTTCTTGCAAAATTTCTTACGTTCCATTTCAATCGATCATCTAAAGAACTTAAACATAAAAAAAGAATGTGATACCAGCTTTTTTTTAATATGTCAAGACAGATAATATATATTTTTTTGAGGAAAAGTAGCAAACATACTTGATTGCAGATTCAGAATAGTCAATATTTCCTTGTTGCTTATAAATAAGGTAGATGTATCTATGAAGACCCGTATCTTCCCGAGGAGCTGATGATATATACTTTGCTAAAAGTTGTCCACCTTTTATATTATTTCCAACGACATTTCCTACCAACCAATGAAGTACTTGGCCGGTGGCTTGATTTTGACGAGAAGGTGCGTCTGGATCTAAAAGAATTACAGTTAAGTACAACGAGAATTGAAATAATCTTCTCTCAGAATTTGATAGCAGCAAATCTCCCATTCGTATTTGAAATATTGCTGCTTCTAACGTAGTATTTTTGCTAATTTGCCATTCGATTGTCACTCATCCTGTAAAGTCTCCTAAAATTTATACCGAAAGATTTAAAGTGCAACTAGAGACTAGAAAATATAAATAGACGCATTCACACGAGACCCGGATAAGGAATACGTGGTGTTTAATGTATTTTTAGACACTAGTAGCCGGCCACAAAGAGTCTCGTCTGAAAGAGCCGCGCGATTTTTTTCAGACACTAGTAGCCGGCCACAAAGTGTCTAGTCGGAAAGTGCTTTTATAGATAAGATGATCATTTGGACAGTTCAGTATTCGTGCTCAGCCACAAATATAGAGATAGAGCTTGTAATGACTTTTTAGGGATGTCCCACTTCTCTATACTTACCGATCATAACAATTGTATACAGAACATTACTATCAGCATTCCAGTTTAATGTGGGTTCATCTTTAACTTGAGTGGGGGTGAGTTCATTTCCTAGCTCAACTTTTAGACCATTGGGAAACGTTATCTGCAATAATCTTTGTCATTATTTATATACATTACTTAATTTAAAGCAGTATATTACAGTAGTAACATTATTTATATCACCTGAATGAACATCAATTTTTTAATTACCTGTATAACTTCGGCTGGTACTGTATCAATAATTGCGGGTACTATATCTTCCTTCTCCATTTTGATTGATATACTGCAATAGGATAGATAACTTATTTGAATTTCACGATAGTAGGGGTATTACAGGAATATCACTGGGTCAATTTCATTGACCTTCTACTAGAATTACAATTTTAAGTTATCGAGAATAAATTACCTTCGTTATAATATTTCCAACCAACAAAACAATGAAATATCCAACATATTAGACAGTAAAATTTCGAGAATACGAGGATGTATCAATAAATACACTACAATACAAATATTATTCGATAGTGAATCTAGAGAAAGATAATACGTATTCTCTTAAACTTATCTAATCTATTATGCAAACAATAAGAAAAGAAGTTAAACTCCGTTTCACATACGAAGAAGAAACGTGAAGTTTGCCAGCTGTCGAATATGGTATAATATGGTGCTGGTTTTGACAAGTTCGCGTATACATCTCCAACTTCTCGTGGGTTCTTGTTACGTGAAACGGGCTCTACTATCGAATTGACGTTGTACATGAATAAAATCACCCCATACAATAAAATATTATTATCCCCTGCAGCTTGCATTCGAAATTATCTCTGCTCCAATTTCATAACCATACCTAAACTGCTTCTTATGTGAGTTCTGAAATTTTAACTTTAGTCAACGATAAAAGATTTATCATTAATCATGTTTTTAAAAAGTTTGTTACATAAAAATAAGAAATTTTCACTTGTTTACGAAGTATATTAAAAATTGTCTACAAAGTAGTGCCTTTCAACCTATGAATAGATTTTAAAATGAGATGAAAACACGAAAATGTTAATTTAGATTTTATTTAGACTTTATCTGCACAATTATTCAACGTGTGCTATTCTCTGGACAAGGGTAACTCATTTCCTTCACCCTAGTAATACCTACTTTTATTCGTGTTTTTTTTTGTAGTTACTTTTTTCATCCAGGATCACTTCCTGATACCATTTAGAGCGCAAGTCTTGGCATTTTACTTCCTTCTTTTTGTGAATAGAGTTGGAGTCGTTATTTTCGATTGAAGGTTTTATTCCATTATTATAACTAAATCATTTATGTAAATTTTGTTTCTCCAAAGAATAAGAGAATTTCAGATCGACAAAACTGGTGCTATTGTTACTTTTTATTCAAACCAAAATTATACAAATTGAAAAAGTTTATAAATAAGTATGTGATAATTGAATATTTATTGAATCTCTACAATCTGAACAATATTCCAAAAATATCATCTATAATCCTATAGATATTAACGTTAAGCTAAAAATAATACTAAAAGTATAATAAACATTAAATTACAATGTAGGGTGAAATAATAATGAACTGAATGGAAAATGTCCCCAATGTTTAACCTAGTATTTACTATGAGACTTGCGGAATTCAACATTTTTTTGTTTTTTCGGTACTTGGCAGTCAATCATTTGGGGAAGGTTGGTTGTTTGAGGCAAAGCCTGACCTGGTAACATATTGTGGTATGAAGGTATTTGATACAAATTCGGTGTTTGGTTCATCAAACCATAACGAACAGGTGGTTTTACGATACTTGGAACCCCGAAATACGCATTCGTAGAACTTGCATTTTCTTTGTTGCCGCGAGATAAAGTGACAAATAATATGTTATTTTTTATGGTTTTACCGTGCATTACTTCGATGGCCGTTTGTGCCTCCTGTGGCATTGAATAGCTAATCAAACCAAATGCTATATTTCTTTCGGTGTTTACTTTTATGTTAGAATATAATATGGTTCCGAACAAAGAAAATGCTCCTTCTAATCTATCTTTGGTAACATCGACATCCAAATTTCTAATACATATTGTGGATCTTTGTCTACACATTCTCGTCATATGTTCTTCATCTCGTTCTGCAGAACTCTTGAATCGTGCTACGTACATGGGTTGGTTATTTTCGAGTATTACACCTGAAAATAGAATAGCCTGTTGACTATTGTTCTACACAAGTAGGAAACTATACTACTTGAAAGAGAGAAAGCTATAGAACAACAGAGAGACAATGTAGCATTCCCCTCTCCGGAGAGTGTATCGAGTCTAGAGTGGCGGGTGCTTCACGGAGGGGAGGTATTTTGCTCTCTCTTGGACATATAGAATTTAATGTATGAGTGTTCACTGCTGCACATGTATGAGATTCTGCATACGGAAGGTCTATATATATTTGCCGAGCTGTATATTAAATGAAATTTTTTCAATTAACACTGACTTTATATAAACTACACTGTTAAATTCTAAGTTTCATTTATAAATTTAACAAATTGGAATAATATGTACAATTGAATACGTAGGCTGGTATTCTTTAGCATGTGAAATCATGAAAATATTTTCCAATGATTGGAAAAACATTAAAATGCTAAATTTCAAACTAATGAATATGAAAATTTGAATGAATCAAAATTTAGTTGATAAAAACCAGACATTAATTTTGTTATTTTATCATCCCAAATTCCTATTGAATTTGCTGACGGTAATTTATCAAACTATTATACCTAATAATAATTTTGCTGACTAGGTCGTAACAATTTGTTCAGATAAGAATAAATATTGACAATACCAAATAGTGTAACTTATCGATTAGATATTAAATACCGACATTCGATTGGCTAAAAATATGTTTTCAGGATAGACTTAGGTATTAGTAGAAGGAAAAAAATAAATATTTAAACAAAATATGAGGGTATTATTCGAAAAGTCAACAACTATACAGATTGCGAAAATTACATGTATAACCTCGCCTCGGATTACACAAGTACGACAAGGATATATGAAAGAGAGAGAGAAAATAATTGTGCGCGGTCATCACTTAGGGGTGTATACTTATTTCCCGATGCTGGCGGAATTTTCATTGCCCCCCTACCCACCAACTAGTGAATTCTCACTGTAAAGACAATGTTGCCGAATGAAAGTGTTTTATTTTACCTATTGTGCATGACTTCGAAAAAAAGTCAACGGAAACGAGAGAAAAATATCATTTGTACAAATTAATCTGCCCTTCTGTCAACAGCGGTTAAAATAGGGGGCAATGAGCATTCGGCCAGTCTCGGGAAATAAGTATACACCCCTAAGCTGAAACAAAGTATACGCCTTAATGACCGCGCATGATTATTTTTTCTTTCTCTTTCAGCTGTTTTTCTGTCGTGCTTGTATAACCCGGTATACTTCCATAAGGATTTTCGCGAACTGTATGTAAAAGTATATAAAATGGTGATTTATGTAACTACCGGGAAACATCTTGCACTATAATAAAGTTCCTAGGCCATCCGGAAAAATAATTCTGGAATACAATACATACCATTCATCCTTTGCATAGCTGCTGCTGCTACTTCTGGATATTTGAATTCAATGTAACCAAAACCTTTGGAAATGCCAAAATGATTCCTCATCACTTTGCAAGTAATGATTATCCCAAAAATTTTAAACATATCACGTAATTTAGCATTATTATAACTTAGAGGTAAATTATCAACGTGCAATTTAGTGAAACAGATTTGGTTAACTTGAGAACTGCTTTGTCTTATTTCTTCCGAAGTAAAATGACGTACTTTCAAACGATAATATCCTGGTTGATTGTCGTTGAAAGCTGCGATGCAATTTCTAGCTGCGTCTACTGTTTCGTAATGGACAGTACCACATCCTTTACTTCTACCGTTTTCGTTAAAGAAAATAGCACACTTGGTTATTTTTCCATAAATGCTAAATATTTTATAAAGCTCTTTGCTACCAAACCTTCTATTTAAATTGTCAACATGAACAACTGATGTTTCCTGATAGTCACAGTTGGTATATCCACGGTCTTGTTCTTCAAATTGAAGATTAAGCGCTAAAACAAATATCTCCATGACGACTTAAACAATTACACGAATGAGATACAATAAGAATCAAGTAAAAACAGAATAGATGAAGGAAAATTAACATATTTAATAAAATAATGTAGTTTGAGTGATGAAGTATTTAAAAATGAATAAAATACTAGCAGAAGATAAATACGGGAATTATTAATATTGAAAGAAGTGTCGAAAAAGTCAAAATATGAAGCAGCCCATAGAAGAAAGCTGAGCAAATGCGGAAAATTTAAGAGTGAACGGAAGGGTTCCAAAATAATAATCAAAAAATGATTAGTAAGGAATATTTTGAACTCTAGGGGTAGGAAAAATGTGATAAATGAGATAAAAATAACAAAAAATAAGGAGTGAAGTGAACGTCCAACTCAGAGAAGTTAATTTTACCCTAAAAATTACTACTGTATGATTTTTAAAGAAACTTGAATATATTTTTGAAACAATTAAATGACTTAATTTCATCCCAAAATAATTAAAAAGTTAACCATAACAAATTAAAAAATATATATTTAAATACCTTCGGCCATTTTGGAAAAATCTATAAGTTTGAACACAAAAATTTATAAGTAACTTTGCTTCAAACTTTCACTGTAGACGATCACTCAATGGTTGTAGCTCTTCCTACTTATTTTTCAAATCTGCGTCTGCGAAATACGCTTTGCACTGATAACAATTAAAAACAGTTGACCATTCAAAAAATACAATTATCAATGTTTAAATAATATATTCAATCTAATTGCCTGACTGGATTAATTGATAATCGTTATTAAGTTCTTTTTGTTAACACGTTAACTGCAGAGTCGAGAACTACAGCCATGAAAAATTCGTTTATATTTTGTAGACAGGCAAATTGCATCTTATAATTTTAATTAAATGATCGTGTTTCAGATTTCAATGAAACAATTTCAAATATATTAGAAAAGTTCGACTTTTAACGATCATCTCACTATGGTGAACTGTAAAATTCAGAGATAATGCGAATAATTCCACTGAAAACCTTTGATTAGTTTAACCTTTTTGGTGAAAAAAATTCACACGTTCAATTCTACCTTAATTTAATTGTCAGACGAACGCTGGTGGTAGCACAAAAACCAGAACACAACAGTGAATGGATTCGGAAAAATTGAATTGATTAAATTTCTGACAACTTGTCCAAAACCGCATAAATGTGTTCATGTTATTTTAAACTATGTAGCTTTTATAGGTTTTCCTGTAATTTTTTCTGTATGGTGGGAGATTACCACATGTCAATTTTTACCTTATACACATCTTTTTTTTAAGATTGACAATTAAACGATTAGTACCAGTATGTTTTTGTAAAGTTTTCAGTCTCCTTGCAACATCAGTTTTTTAAATTATTAAATATTCCTTGTCTATGCATTTTGAAAATAATTTGTATTTATACCTACGTATATATACCTAATGTTTTTATTTGATAAGGATTTGTTAAATTTGTCGACTAAAAGAATACAGTACGAAGAGAGACGACCAAAATCCATATATTTATATAGATAAAAGAGAGCAGAATTTCAATGAGCCAGTACATGCTCATAGACAACACACAGTCTCCTTAGAATTACAAATCAGACCGATATATCGAAACTATATTCAACAATAGAGAAGCTTTGTAGATTGGATGAATGACATGCACCTTATTTTTACTTTACTTGAAAATTTCACAAATTTAATATTTCTTTTGATTTTGATAACAAAAATCAAAGAACTATATCAAGGCTTACAGAAACGTCAAAAATCGCACTGTCAACATTCCTTGTAAATGACATTTAATAAAATAACATGCACGTAATGAGATCTCATTAACATACACGTGAGTTTTGAGAAGAAAATCTAAAATTCTTGGCTTAATAAAATTACAATCAAATTTTTATTAACGTATTTATACAAATTTAGTCAATTAAAAAACCTAAAAACTTTTAGCAGTAGCGAGATATATTTAGGATTGAAATAGTGATGTCCCTAAATGTAGGCAGTACATTATGCAATTTTCCTAAAAATAGGACACGTTTTCTTAAGTAGCATGCTATGAAAATAAATGTCATGTCATTTATATTGTCAATTTCTTGAACAAAATATGATTGTTCCTGAACATTAATTTTCTCAACTTTATTCACGAATATGTGTGATAGTGGTGAAAGTGAGTGCTCCACCGGAGATTTTAGAAAAAGCTCAAGCTGCCACAGATAATTTGTAACCGCTGAAATCCAAAGAAAGGTACGTAAAGTTTGAGTTTTTTATTCAATGGAAGAAAATGAATGCGTAAAATTCGTGGGCTATCCCAGTGAGCGCATAATGTCAAATATCAAGCACAGAGAGCACTTATTGCGCTGTGAAATGAATTCAAGCAAGTGCAAGAGTTAGTACTCAACTCTATACACTGCTAGGATTGTTAGGCTAGCATTGAACACTTGATAAACAATAAAAAATAATTTTTTAATATTTATTATCGCTGATATGGTCAGCACTTATTGAGCACTTAATGGTATGCATTTGGTATTTTCGCGTTATAATGCTTATTTTCGATTTTGACGGATTACACTGCTAGCTTTATCTAAAGCTAGCAATGTTTGTATTTTTTGTATATTCCGTAAAGCACTTAATTTATGAATACGGTACTTAATTTAGACTAGATAAGCACTAAATTTATAGCGAATGTGCGACTGATTCTGCTCACTTAGTCATGCTAGCTTTACATACGTAGGTACTAAATATCGATTATACAGCCAAGCACAAAATAGAACGCTTGTGAGCTACACTGACTACCTACAACTGCATCGTGTGAGAACGTTTTTAGGAGTACACTTTAACATTTTACAATATTTTTGTTATAAACTGCCAACAATACACCTGAAACTGTTAGAAATTTACCTTAATTTTTTTATGTTGAGTAATTTTATGAAAGAAACATCCCCTAGCAAATGCTTATGTCTGGTAACTTTACTTTAGCTTATCTTCAAAATATTGAAGATGTAAAATTCTAATTACATACTTACATTATTAAACATTCTCTGCAAGCATTTCGCGGTGTAGAATGGATAAACTTTCTACGGCTTAAAATTAAGTGAAAATTTCGAATATTGCGGCTTAACAGCTAATTTTATTAAATATTTATCTTCCAAGTCGGATTCAAATAGAAAAAAATTGGCATTACCAAACGAAGGAAGATACTATCGGCAAAATTGACAAAAATGCAATAAGAATGTAAGTTAAGCGGATCTCTTTCATTTTGTTGCAGATCTTAAGGTTAGTTAAATCGATATAGTTAGTATTTTCTGGTATATGTAGAGCTATTACGATCTGTGTTTGTACTGTCTGTTTATTTCAATCAGGTCCCAGGGTGTGCACGTCGCAAAATGCCAAAAATCCATTGTTTTTATTTTATCTTTAACTGAATAAATCTCGAAAAATTTGAAGCTTTGCAAAATCTGACTTTTCTAGCTTGGAGTTGGTATGGTTCACGTGCTATTATAATGTTTACAGTGTTTTTAAATTTTTGAGTCCGTCAAAGTAAGAAATTCAATGGTAAAGATTTTTAACGTTATTGTTTTCAACGTAAATTATTTCGAC
Source organism: Galerucella nymphaeae (assembly GCA_963978555.1). Classification (NCBI taxonomy): domain Eukaryota; kingdom Metazoa; phylum Arthropoda; class Insecta; order Coleoptera; family Chrysomelidae; genus Galerucella; species Galerucella nymphaeae. The sequence goes on from OZ021704.1 coordinate 5,777,642, forward strand.
AAGATAAAAGATACTCAATCATATGATGAAACGCTCATTTATATCGGCATCTGGCATCGATCCACTTATTGTTCAAATTGACAATTTCACTAGACAGCTGCACTTTACAATACACTTTCAATCACCAGTATTTTCATTATCGAAAAAAAGTAATGGCGACTGAAATGTGAATTCTTGATTTCTGAGCATGCCAATACCAATTCTATCGCATCAAATAATTTATCAGCTATAAAGCTATTATGGTAATGCTAGCAAAGGGTTTTTATATTCTAGAAAATGCTTAATATATTGTGAATACACTCACTACATGTATTTATTAAATTCCTGATCGAAGAGAGGACGATTTAATAGCGTAGTTTTTAAAAGCATGTATGGAAATTCTCAAAAATTAACTGAACATGCATAAAATGGAAAAATAAGTGCTTTTTTTTTAAATTAATTTACATTTTATGTGCGAAAATAAAAATAAAAAGATAAAAAATACTAATTGACATGAAATATTTTGCTAAGAAATTTAAATTGCTTAAATCATCTGATAATTATTATCAATCAAGTCGTGAATTGGATTTTTTTAAGCTTTTCCAAGCGTAAGTAAAGCCTAATTAAATATTCCACCCTCCACTTTTTTTTTAAACTACAAGTTCATTTGTCAACTCAGGACTTACAGTGAATGATACATAATGTAACAAGAACGAATAAATGCGCTTAAACTTCCTTTTATCCTTTTGGATGAAGCGTATGGTTCAGTTGGCTTTTTAATTCTTTCCATCATTTTCTCCCATTAACGGCTTTGATCAAAAACCTACTCAAAAGAAAGATGTGTATAATAAAAAATACGCTGGGTCATTTTCTGTTAAATCCCTAAAATTTATATTTTTATTAAGTATTATATTCTAGTATTTAATGGGCACAGTGGCAACACTGTCGTAGCTCTACGCGGCAAAATTACGCCCTTGGCTCCAGCCTGGCGCAATATATATGAACACTTGTTACTTGTTTTTTTGCTCCCTAAGAGGAGAGCACGTGCATATGCATCTCAGTTGTAAAGTTTAAGATATTAAAATAAATATACAGTCCATTAATAGTTTTAATAATTGCAACCGTAACATGATGGTCCAGACGAACCGGATATCAAATTAGGAAAAAATCAAGAAACGTTACAAAAGCTGCAAATTATAATTAATAACGAGTATAAAACAAGTGATAACAAGTAAGAAGGAAGGACACGTGTTGGAATTTGGATTCGCCGGCCGCCAAGAGTAACGGTTCAGTGCAGAGGGAGATAATCCTGTAAGTCCATTCCAATTTTATTATTAATACTTTTATTGAGGTCCATAATAGTTGTTCTTGGTCGTAAATAATTAAAAATAAAATATGACAGAATTATCGGCAGACGATAAGAAACTTTTAAGTAATTTAAAACGGCAAAGGGCAGCAATAAAAAGTAATTTAACGAAAACTAAGAGCTATTTAGACAAAATTGATAAAAATAATATCACAGATTTGAATTTTAATAATATTAATACGCGATTAGAACGTTTAGAACCGAGTTATGACCAATATAAAGAAATTGAAAATCAAATTTTTACCTTATTAGCTTCAGAAACCGATGGAAATATTAGTGAGCAAGACGATGAGTTTGAGGATAATTATTTTTTTCTACATTCATGCAAAAAACAACACTTTTGTGAACCACATTTAATGCAAAAAGTGGTACTTTATTGCACTAGTGCAATAAAATATTTTATTGCACTCATCTGTCATTCTTGTGTCAGTCAGTGATGATTAATGACAAACATAAACATTTAAATTAAATAAAAATCCATAGTAAGTATCTGATCCTGCTTTAATACAACAATAATATATGTATATCTTACTACTTAGTCTCAACGAGTTACAATTATTGCAAAAATCTTTAATTATTTAAAATTTAAATGGTCAAGGCGAAAACCAGCTATGATTGAGTGCTGACAAGGTGGAGGCCATAAAGATACAAAAAAAAGAAGAACGGGTTGACTTTGATTAGGTAGGATAGGCTCTTGACATATTTATATTCTAATTTTCCAGTTTTTGCATGAATTTAGAAAAAATATTGTATGCAACTCTTGCAAAACGTGTTTTTTGCACTTGACGTGTTGTCCAACTCGGCCTAAAGACCTCGTTGGACAATTTCACGTCGCGTGCAAAAAACACTCACTTTTTGCACTTGTTGCATAAATAACTATGATTTGATAGGGGAAATGAAATCGCTGATTAGTAAATTTGAAGCAGCAAAATACGCGGATCATGAGTCAGTAAAAGGTTCCACAATATCGAATGGGGTGAGTCGCATGCAAAGTGGACCGGGAAACGTGGTGGATGAATTAAGGGTTAATTTTCAAAATTCAATGATAAAACTACCACCAATAACCCTAACCACTTTTGATGCGTCATACACCAGTTGGTACCAATTTCGGGATTCGTTTATGGCTTTGGTGCACAATAATACTGCACTTACTGATGTTCAACGGTTTTTATACTTGAAAAGCGCGTTAAATAAAGAAGCCGGTCAGATTTTGGAACAAATTGAGGTTTCAGGAGATAATTACAACAATGCATGGCAACTATTAGTTGATCGGTTCGAAAATAAAAGTTTAATGATTCACAATCATTTGAAAGCCATATTTGAGTATCCAAGTCTGCACAAAGAGGGTCACCAGGAGTTGAGAAGCTTCTTTGATACTATCAATAAACATTTAAGGGCTCTTAAAACGTTGGGTGAAAGTACGGAGCACTGGGACCGGTTAGTGATTTACATCTTAACTAGTAAATTTGATATGATAACTCGTAGAGAGTGGGAAAACTATAAATTAAATAAACTGTCTGATCAAAAGGACCTACCGAGCATGAATGATATGAATTTATTCTTAAAAGGTCGGTGTGAATTGTTAGAAAAAGTACAGGTATCTAGAGACAAAAATGATAAGAATATTTTGATAAAGGGTCATAGTAAAAGTTTTGTAAGTACCAATGAAGACGTAGGTAAATTGGAATGTTATTATTGTAAAGGCAATCACGTAATTTATACATGTAGTTCATTTTTAAGTTTACCGGTAAAACAACGCGTAGCTGAGGCAAAAAGAATTAAAATGTGTTTCAATTGTTTACAGAAAAATCATTTTACATGGAATTGTAAAAAGAAAAAGTGTGCAACATGTCATAAGCCACACAATACTCTCTTACACATAGCGAATTTTTCGAATTTTAAAAATCATTCGTCAAATAACGTCGTGACACCGGTACAAGCACAAGATTCAGATTTCGTGAATGCGGATTTAAGGGTAGAGACGCCAACACAGCAGCTGGCTTCGAATAGCTCGAGGGGCAGTGGGGATGCCAGAGGTAACGGCGACTCAAAACAAACTACTTCGTATACAGGGGCGTCAACTGATCTTTCGCAGGTTTTATTAAGCACGGCAGTAATAGGCATAAAAATAGGTAATCGTGTTGAATATTGTCGGGCATTGCTGGATAGCGGCTCAATGAGTAATTTCGTAAGTTCTAGTTTGTGCAAAAAACTGAATTTAAAAACAGAAAAAATTAATCACGTCGTAAAGGGTGTAGGACAAGCGCTAGCCTCCATAGAAAACCAAGTAAATATCACGATTACGTCTCGCATAGATACGGAATTTAGTGAGAATATACAATGTTTAATACTCCCTAAAATAACCGATAAATTACCGATTTGTTCGTTTGATAAAAATATTTTAAATATAGACCCAAATTTGAGTTTGGCAGATCCAGAATTTTGTGTATCGGACGAAATAAGTTTATTGATAGGATCTAATGTATTTTGGTCTATTTTATTAGCGGAACAGAAACGGCTTGGTCCAAATATGCCAATACTACAAAATTCTAAATTTGGGTGGATAGTTGCTGGTAATATTTGCGCTAAATATCAGGACGATAAAATCAAAAGGGAATCGGTGGCTTATTTGAGTGTGGATCAAGATATTTTACATGAAAAAATGGCAAAATTTTGGGAAATCGAAGAGGTCGATTCCAAAAGCAATCTTTCGCAGTCAGAAAAATACTGCGAGGAATACTTTGAAAAAACGACGAAACGTGATAACGAAAACCGCTTTATTGTAAGCATACCGTTCAAGGAGTCAAGAAAAAATTTAGGTAAATCACGAGAGAATGCATTGAAGCGTTTTCACTCCTTAGAGCGAAGGTTAAATAATAATTCAAAGTTAAAAGAGGAGTATCTTGAGTTTATGGATGAGTTTGAGCGACTAGGGCATATGAAATGCATAAATGACGAGGAACCATTAGTACCCGCGGACAGCTATTATCTACCACATCATCCTGTGATGAAAATTGATAGTTTAACTACAAGGTGTAGAGTGGTATTTAATGCTAGTCAAAAAACCGACACGGGATTAAGTTTAAATGATGTTCAGTTTACGGGTCCTATATTACAAAATGAAATATTTTCCATTTTATTAAGATTTAGGCGTTATCAGTATGTTATTTCGGCAGACATATCTAAGATGTATAGACAAATTAAAGTAGTAGATTCTGATTGTGAATATCAAAAAATATTTTGGCGAAGCAATGAAACAGAGAAATTAAATTGTTACAAAATAAATAGGTTAGTTTATGGATTCGCGGCGGCACCGTACTTAGCTATTAGATGTTTAATTCAAATCGCAAAAGAAAATAGTCAACAATATCCGTCAATTTGCGAAATAATAAAAAACGACTTTTTTGTTGATGACCTTTTAACCGGAGCCGATACCGAGAGGGAAATATTGCAAATACAAAAAGAAATTTCTCATATTTTAGGAAAATCTGAATTTCCAATCAGAAAGTGGTTGTGCAATAATTCTAGTTTATTAGCTAAATTTGAGGTAGACGAAAACTTACCAGTCAGCACTTTAAAATTAGGAGAAAATGAGTCTAGCAAAACTCTAGGAGTCTATTGGAATGCAAATTTAGATTTAATACAGTATTCAATCGCGGAGTCGGCACCTTCGGGTACTGTAACGAAGCGCACTGTTTTATCGGCTGTTTGTCAGATATATGATCCTTTAGGATTACTCCAACCAATTATAGTAGTAGCAAAGCTTCTTATGCAGGAACTTTGGAAAATTAAAATTTCATGGGACGATGAAATCCCTTCAAACTTGAAAGATGACTGGATAAGATTTCGAAATGATCTACCAGAAATTAATAATTTTAAGATACCAAGATATGTAATGAATGCTGAATATACACGGGTAGAATTGCACGGATTTTGCGACGCGTCCGAAAAGGCGTATGGGGGTTGTTTTTACATAAGATATGTTAGGCCCGATGGTGAAATACATTCTAACCTATTGTGTGCAAAATCACGGGTTGCACCATTGAAACAAATTAATATACCGCGATTAGAATTGTGCGGGGCAGTATTACTTTCGAATTTAGCCAAAAAGATTAAGCAGTCATTAAGAATTGAATTTGATCAAACTTATTATTGGACGGACTCGATGATAACTTTAAATTGGATTCGCGGCGATATAGGAAAATGGAAGACATTTGTCGCAAACCGCGTTAGCGAAATTCAGTCACTTACAAATGCAAACGAGTGGTATCACGTACAAGGTTCGGACAACCCTGCAGATTTACTATCAAGGGGCACAAACCCCACCCATTTGAAAGAATCAGATTCATGGTGGTATGGGCCTGATTGGTTCCATATGCACAATACTGAATGGAATTTAAGTGAAATTCAAATAGCACATTCCAATATACCAGAACAAAAAAGTTTAACGCATACAGTTACTGACAATAAAAATAACGATTTTGAAATTTCGAATTTACTCTCGCGATTTTCATCGCTAAACAAATTATTACGAACATTAGCGTACGTTTTCAGATTTTGTGAAAATATTAAACAAAAAAATCGGAATACAAATGCTCTTACTCCAATAGAAATCGAAAATTCTTTGTTATTCATATTAAAAAGGGTACAGATGCAATGTTTTCCTCAAGAGTATAATGATTTACAAAAAGGAAAAACATTAAAGAAGGATAGTAAACTACTCTCACTCAACCCTTTTTTACATGAGGGACTCTTGCGAGTCGGGGGTAGGCTTGGGAATTCCAAATACCCATTCGATAAAAAGCATCAATTAATATTACCTTCTTCACATAGACTTACAGAACTTGTATTAGAAAATGAACACCAACGACTTATGCATTGTGGCGCTCAAAATTTGCTTGGTGCGATACGTGAAAAATTCTGGCCGGTTTCGGGTAGAAACGCGTGCAAAAAAATAATAAAAAAATGTGTTAAATGCTTTAAAGTTAATCCGTCACAGCAACCAAATTACCTCATGGGAAACTTACCGGACGTTCGGGTAAATGATATATCCGTTTTCTTAAATGTAGGGGTTGATTACGGTGGGCCATTCCTTATCAAAGATAGATTAACTCGTGGTCCAAAATTAGTAAAGGCGTATATATGTCTTTTTGTGTGTATGTGCACCAAAGCCGTGCACATAGAAATTGTAAGCGATTTGACAACAAAGTGCTTTCTTGCTGCTTTAAATCGATTTATCAGTAGACGGGGAAAGCCAGTCAGCATTTGGTCTGACAATGGTAGTAATTTCGTAGGGGCAAACCGCGAATTGAAAGAATTGGCTGAATTTTTAGCTATAAATAATGATAATATTTCCAATGCTCTCGCGAGTGATTTAATTAAATGGAATTTTATTCCTGCAAGGTCACCGAGCTTTGGAGGAATATGGGAGGCGGGAATAAAAAGCGCCAAATTTCATATGAAACGCATAATAGGGAATATCAGGTTAACTTTTGAGGATTTGAACACTATTATGGTCCAAATTGAAAGTATCCTTAACTCTCGTCCCATTTCTCCAATCTCCTCCGATCCAAACGACCTGAATGCCCTCACGCCAGCACATTTCCTGATTGGGCGGTCATTGACTGCACTGCCGTTTCCAGACCTACTGGAGATTCCAGATAATCGCTTGGATCGATACCAACGATTGCAAGCTGTCATGCAAAATTTCTGGAAAAGGTGGAGAAGAGAGTATTTGTCCGAGCTTCAAGTAAGGACAAAGTGGAAGCAGCAGTTTCCCAGCCTGATTGAAATTGGCTCGATGGTCCTACTACGAGATGAGAACCTTCCTCCACTGGCATGGAAGATGGGAAGAATTGTGAAGTTATATCCAGGACATGACAATGTGACAAGAGTGGTAGATGTTAAAACTGTCAACGGAATAGTTAAGCGTGCGGTACAAAAACTATGTGTGTTACCGATAGATGTTAAATAGTGAAGATCTTAAGACTGAAAAGAATTTTTTATTATTTTGTTTAATTTTGGTTTCTTGAAAGGGTATCCTTTCAAGGAGGGGTGAATGTTAAATCCCTAAAATTTATATTTTTATTAAGTATTATATTCTAGTATTTAATGGGCACAGTGGCAACACTGTCGTAGCTCTACGCGGCAAAATTACGCCCTTGGCTCCAGCCTGGCGCAATATATATGAACACTTGTTACTTGTTTTTTTGCTCCCTAAGAGGAGAGCACGTGCATATGCATCTCAGTTGTAAAGTTTAAGATATTAAAATAAATATACAGTCCATTAATAGTTTTAATAATTGCAACCGTAACATTTTCTATATAATTATTTTCAGGATCTGGAACATTAAATACAGAGTGTCAAATGAATTGGTTTATTATAGCAAAATTGTAGGTAGATCTTTCTTAGTACTTCCAAGCTTTTGATTCTATTTCAATCCTTTTTCAAGGCTGAAATACGGAAAATCAATCGAATAAATAGAAGCAGGAGAAGGAAAGAGGAAGAGTGAAAAAGTTTTGAGAGAAATCCGAATTTAAATAACCCTTAAATCAAAGAGAGATGTAATTTTTATAGATCATAACGCTCGGAGTACAGCTTGTATAAAAATCCGCACTGAATTTCGAGTGGTAAGTTGCAGACTGAAACTAAACATGTGCGTAAGCATTTACGCAAACGAGCATTGAAAATGATCTTAGAGATTACGAGGAATTTATTTTTTTATATTTTTATTTACGGCCCGGAAACTAATGAGGTAATTTCGTAGACAAACACAATGCGAAAAGCAAGTACACTTCAGTGGTAGAGGCTCTTCAAGAGTAGCGTATATCTGCTTTTTAAATACTTTCGGTTAAAAGTTGGCTTTGAAGACAGATGCGCCCTGGAAAACACATTAAAGGGATATGAAGATGGAAAAATGAGCTTTTACGACCCTTCGTGAATTCGTTAATTTGTTTCTTTGCACATCTTTTTAATGGTTCGCATTACACTGAGAAAATTGTGAAAATATATTTCAGGAAGTTGAATGAAAAACCTAAAAAAAGGCAATAATTTTTTACTGAATGTTTTGAAATACATGCTGGTGGTTAAACGTCCAGGACAGAATGACACTTCTATTGATTTATTGATAACACACTTTACTAAAACTAATTCGTTTGGGTTGGGCTCAACACCCAAGCAATTGTACTGAATCTTTGTACCATCACCCATGTTATCTACCTACTTTTCTTCCAGAAGTTTCGTGTTTTCTATATAGGCCACCAGTTTATCTGGAGAGATGTTCAGTAGTTGTTATTTCCACTTCAAACTGTTTCCGTCTGAGTCCTTGTAAGTTCTCTCCTAAGTAGAGTATGTGAGTAGATGTTTCATCATAGAGTTCACGTTTTCTGCACATAGGTTCACTAGCTTTGCTCATCCAGTGTGCAGTCTCCAGGTCGGTAACTGTCTTCAAAATTCTCTGACCCAGTTTCAGCAGCCTGGACGAGAGTTCCTTGTCTAGCTTATTCAGTAGACTCTTTAGTATGGAGATGCCCTTGTACTAAAATAATAATTATCAACTGTACTTTAGTAAACATATATTTGTTTCTAACAATTTTTTTGTTCATTAAAGAAGTGATATATGTATAGACTCCAACTTCCAACCAAAGTTAACCGTGTCAGTGGACCATATATTTACTATGCAAGTAGTTGTTGTGTTGCTCTTATTCTAGATAGTTTTCGAAACGCCACCTGAGAATTAACGCCTCTCAGTTTCCTTTGGATCATCCAGCTATATGTGCAAACGATTTACATGTCAAACAATCGTATATTAGATTTTCTTGCCTTGTGTGATAACATCCTAATAAATTTATGGAATAAATTAAATCTCCCAACTGAAAATTATGTTATCTAATACAAAGAAAACTTTTTTAATTGAATTACACAATAATTATTACCTTAGTAAACATTGGATACAAGTCACAGTGGACGTGTGAAGAATTGGAGGTGCTCTTTATTTATTTGGATGATAAAAACATCAACCTGTGTTCTGGATGTGGTGTTCTATTATATAATAATAATTTTATTGCTTCTGAAATAATTTTGCAGCAAGTGAAAAATATAATTCTATAAAAAACGATAAGAAAAAATGAAAAAAAAAACATTATTCGTTTAACCTTAAGAGCGCTTTCAGACGACACACTTTGTGGCCGGCTACTAGTGTCTGAAAAGAATCGCGCGGCTAAAAATACATTCACATGGGTCTTGTCTGAAAGCGCTCTTAAGGTTCACAGGTATGCGTCGCGTAAAGAGCGCTTTCAGACAACACACTTTGTGGCCGGCTGCTAGTATCTGAAAAGAATCGCGCGGCTAAAAATACATTAAACAGCACGTATTCCTTATTTGTGTCTCGTGTGAATGCGTCTATTTATATTTAGTGAATGCTGAATTTGACGTTTAATATTTTGGTGTCATCCATATATAAAAGGTGGGAAACAGTGCAGTTAGTGTTTCTGTTGGCTTTAAGTTAATAGCTTATTAGTTTATATATTATTTTATTATTATTAAAGCCAAATTATAATGTATGCAATGTGAAAGCGTCGTGTAAAGTGTGCTGAATGACAATCTCGCTCTACACTGATCAAAGACTAGGGCCGGCACTGACCAGGAGGCCAATAGAGAAGTCAAAATTATGTATACATCTACAGTATTCATAAAGTGCAACTTAAAGGTTGTTCTAATATTCATGTAAATTTATTTTGTGGTGTATTTTATTAAATAATAAATAGATAAGAGAAAGAAATAAACAATTTGAAAGGGTGACTTAAAAAATGGAGATAATGGAGATGATCGTGCCTGATTGTAGATTTTAGGGATGACATGTAATAACGAGCAGAATCTCCTGAACAATGGCACCTTCCATACACGTTATCATTGACGATACGTCGATACATTAATTACATGCTCAAACAATAACAACTAATTGCCAAAATTAAACGGCTCTAATGATATCTTCATAAAACCATGCCATAACGTATCTTTTGTTAACAGAACACAAAAAAATGTCATTAATTAATTTATTGAGCGTCCATTTTACTACAGTTTTCATACGCGTTTAGGAGTTTCATGTCGTCCATAAATCATATACAATCAAGTATAGAAATTCAATAGAGAAAAATCAAACGATAGATGCTCATAAATAACCAGGAATTAACAAAAAATAAACACAATGCCATCCATGTGCGGTGGCAATTTCTGAAGAGATGTTTTCGATAGACAAAATTAATTTGAAAAGAAAATCGATTACGCCGAATCATTTCCCTGACAGAGAAAATGTGAGAAAATATTGTTTCTGACCAGACAGGAAACTGAAGGAAATCATTTAGCCTCGAGTTAATGAAAAGATATATATTGTCCAAAGCAATTATCTTTTCACAAACCACTCAAGAAAAATTGCATACAATTCAATCATTTTTTTTAACCCAACTGACCCTATTTTGTACTAATCGATAGTGATAAATAGGAAAACCTAAGAAAATACAGGAATACAACTTATAAGTTGGCTAATGTGAAAAAAACCATGACTTTATTTAGTCAATTCTGTTGTTTACTGCCATAGTGAGACCAATTATCACTTATGGAGCAATTGCGTGGAGTAGTAGAGCTTATTGACGACAAGAGAAATCCTTTCCAAAATTCAAAGACCAGCCTGTATATGCATTACAGGAGCAATGAGAACATGCCCAACTACAGCCATGGAAGTGATTCGCAACCTCACACTTCTACATATGGTGGTGGAAAGTGTTGCAGAAAGAACAAGATACAGACTAAGTAGAGAGGGCAAACACCTCCTCACTTCTTAGAAATCAGAAAACCTGGGGCATGCCACAAGACAATACAAATTTTCTAAGAAATTCGTTACGGAATTAAACAACAAATACCATTACCAGATTTGGAAAGAATGCCAGACAGCTCAAAAGCAATAGGAGGAACTGGGATAGGAATGTTCGGGCTAGGAACCAAACACTCTGAGAGTTTGGAAAAAACCCCAAGTATCTTTCAAGCGGAAATCCACGCCATAAGAAAGTGCGCCCTGTTCAATATTGATAAAGGATACAGAGGACCAAGGATTATCATAATGACAGATAGTCAAGCAGCCATTAAAGCACTGAGCTCTAACCTAACCTAACTCAATGAACTAGGAGAGAACAATACAGTTACCTTACTATGGATTCCAGGACACACTGGAATAAAAGGAAATGAAACAGCAGATGAACTACCAAAGGCAAACTTTTGTGGAATCAGTCCCAATGTAATATTGGAAGAAATAGGTGAAGCCGAAAGAAAGAGAAGATCTGACCATTGGAAAGATCTAGTAGGGCTTAGACAATCAAATATTCTTCTGGGTGACGACAACCTGTTGAGATCAAATGAATGCATAAGTCAAAGTAAAACTACGGTAAGAGTTTTAACAGGGATCCTAACGGGACGTTGTCGCCTGAATGGGCAGCTGAAAAAGCTCAGAATATTGGAGGAATAAGAATGCAGATATTGTGGCATGGAAGAAGAAACACCCATCCACATACTTTCCAACTGCACAGCACTCCAGAATCCTTGAGCACAGTACCTGGGGGATTACTGGATAGAAGAGGAACATTTACCTAAGTTGAAGCCTGCATATATCCTAAAATTCCTCCAGGAAGTAGGACTAAAGGAGCTACTTGTTTCAGAGATTCTCTTCAGAAATTAAGTAGAAGTAAGGGAGCACAATAGATCTTTTAGGTCTCAGTGAATGTTACCCCAAAAAAATACATACATACATAGATAATTCTGTTTATTTTCACACATTTTAAGGGCATAAATAAATAACAGACAAATCATTCAAAAATCCTCAATTTTAGAGCTAAAATCTTCCTGTATATAGCAACAAAATTTGGCAATATTTTATCTTTGAATTATAAGAACGGAAACGAATTTCTATCATTAATAACATTGATAACTGAAATATGCAAAGGTATAAGTTACTAGGGTGCAAAGGAGATTGTAATCCAACGAAATTCAATAACAAGCGGACCGTGTATAATGACAGGTTCGAATGGGTAAGGTAGGTATTTAAGTGATAGTGTGGAAAATCGTGGGGTGTGAATACTGCAATGCCAGACTACGTTTGAGGGTTTGTATGCCCGGCACACTGTTCTATACTCCTGCAGGTCTCTCTGATGTATAGGTGTCACCTATCCTGCATATTTAGTAGGATGTCTACCGTAACCACATCTTTACTCGTGTCTCTCTCTTCCAAGCTTAGGATAGAGGTGGGATCCAGTTATATATTTTACATTATACAATATATTGTAATAGTTATTTACGTAACAAGTTCCGGAAGTAATATTTTACGAGATGAGTGGGCAGTAGGCTGGAAGCTGGAAGCCTGCGAGTCCCGTAAAATAACTTTCGGGTAGCGTTACGTACAATATTTTTTCTGCAGCCGTTTATTAGATAAAATATTAAAAAATAATATAGTTACTATAAATATTAGGTACTTGTATTAATTGTACAAGTAGCAGCTTGCACTGATTTCATGTGGAATAATTATTTCCGCGTCACTTTTGTTGTTGAGAATACAGTGGATCTATCAACAAATTTATTTTCATAATAAAATTTCGGGACGGTTACAAAAAAAATCATGAAATCATTTGAGTGTATAAAGTTTTGTCAATAACTATACATACTACAAGCTTTTTATTTGAAGCTGGTCTGCAAACTATTTTAAAATAATTATCGTGCATAACCGTAACTTCGCTGGACTGCTACTAACTAGTTAAGATATGTAAATGAAGCAATCATGAGCGTAGATACTGGTCATGATATCCTTCATGAATCCATGCTCAAAATTAACACAATTGTCTTAAAACAAATAAAGCACATTAGAAGAATAATAACATGTTTTCCCACCACAAGGCTACTGTAACTCGAAATATCTTTGTTATATTTTCTTGAGTAACTTGGTGAGAAACAATGAGTGGATAATGAGACATCATAAGAAAATAAAAACTGGGACGTATTTAATATTACCAAATGGAAAGTCCTGTACCCTTTGCTGGGCTCAAAGGCTATAGGTATTTTCATCTGCCCAACTTAACTTTGTTTATAAATTTCACAGTGGTATAGGGTAACAATAACATCCCATTGATACTTTTATTTCTAAGCATAATGCGGTTATCATACTTCAAAGGGTGTTGAAGTAATTCGGTTTCCTGAAGAGCAGTATGGAAGGAAATGTTTTTATATTTTTAAAGCCGTTCTTGATTTTACACTAGGCATAAACTGGCTCTTTATCACTAAACAATATTTTCGAATCAGTCAAAAATTGTATTTCTTTCTTTCTTTCTACTTTGAGTTGCCGCCTCTAAGGAGTCCAGACCAAGCCAACGTTAAACATTGAAAAGTTATACCAATGGTAACCTTGAATGTTTATTTTTTTCATCATCTGTGAAAATTTCAACAGTGTAACTATTACGGTGCATATCACATTGCCTGGTGCCAAACGGACAGGGTTTGAGCCCTAAAAAACGTATAAAATAGAAATTATTTCATTCAAAAGAAAGAATAGATGATCTGGTAGCTTGTATGATAGTTTCAACTGACTCAGTTAAAATCGAATCCAATATATTTGTGTTGATTTTATTGCTTGATAAATAAAATGTATATATTTTTATATAAAACATTGCAGTTGTAACGTATTTTATATAACAATAAAATAAAGAGAAAGCAATAAAATATTGATCCCGGGATGATCATAAACTGAAAAAGGACAAACCAAGTCATAAAAAGACATGATGTGAATACAAAAAATCTTGTAAGGAACATACTACGCAATAACAATATGAGATATACATATAACACAAATTTGACTTGATACAAATTTTATAGATACAAAATATGTTCCTTTTGGAACGCCTTACAAAGTAAATACTTTTCAAACAGCAGACCGTTCAATAAAAAGCAACAACTACTTCTTGGGCTATTTGCCAAATATTTTTATTCTGTAATCCTTGATATTACACATAATTGAAATTTAACCTTTGTTAATGGAAATAGAAAGCAATAATTCACCAAAATTCGATATCAAAGACCAATATTATAAATTTCGCTGACTTCGCACTTAGTTAGAGAGTTCATTAATCAATTGTGATATTGTTTACATCGCAAGAAATGTTTTAGTGGCAACATAGAAACTGTTTACATGGCTCAAAACCGTAAGGGTAAAGTTGCAAGCATAGCTTTTCCACATCTTTATAAATATCTTCACCACCGTTTTTCCACTACTATTATAGCCAAATTTAAGACAAAAATTGAAAATGATTAACATTATACACTATTTCAACACTTTGAGTGTAAGAGCTATACTTATACACAGTACTCACAAACGCAATACGAGAAGCGCTTACCTTGTCGTCTGACTGACATGTACAGTGTTTGTTTTCGCTCCATATATTGTGAACGTACTTCTTATGTCATCAGTCATTTTTGGTTGAGCGCGAATTTTAAACTAATGGCTTTTAAATTCAAATATTATGAGAATCCAGAGATAGTAGTTCAACAAAAACTTGTGCCATATAATTTTCTATACCCAGGAGATTCTTTTCAACATATTTGCTACTTGAAATTAGTTTTAAATTCGCGCTCAACTAAAAATGAAACACTTTTCTTCAGTCGGTATATTGTCTAAAATCTCTGGTAATTTCAGTTTTATTAATCTAAACAATTCTAAACATTCAACCAATTAGCACAATAGAGTTAAATCAGGTATGAATATCAAAATTTTGAACCTTTATAAGCTTTTCTTGTTGATTATGGATAGGCCAATCTAATGAAACCTAGTTACATAGAAAATCATCCTGTTGGAAACAGAGATAGTAACTTTTCTCTTAATGCCGCAGTTGGCCGTTTATAAATTGTGACGTTAATTATACGTAAATATGAAATAGCGGTTGCGATTTATGAAGCATACTGTACGATGAAAATGCTTATATAAACTTTCAGTTTTATCAAATGTATACAAGATAATTTATTGAATTTTGAACCAACCGTGTAGAAGTAATTTTTAGTCAACTATTACTGGGCTTCATGATTTTTGGATGCCAGAAGATTTATTATACGTGTTGATAAATAAACAAACGCTTAAAAGATTAATCACTTTACATTTATATCATTTTTATTGGAGTTAAGGATGTGACGCAGTGGAGAAGAAGAAAAAACAAAAAAATCCAAGGCACAATGCATCACAAGTTAAATTCAAGCACAGCTGCTTCGATGGTACAAAATTTAGCCAAACTACATCGAAATAGGAAAAAAATTATGATTTCTCCAATCCAAAAACCCCCACTATCAACTTTTTGTGCATAGACGTCAAAAAGCGTGAAAGTTATTATTAAAAAATTCATGTTCAACTCTCTGTATCTCTAAATATCAACATTTTATTGAAGCTAGTTTGCTTAAATCGCAATATTTTAAAGGGAATATTGTACAGCTCTTCTATGGACCACCCGTTTAGTATGCTTTACTGTATAATTTATCAAAGTACGTCACACTGAGATCTATACACACTTTATCAAATTTTCTATGTATTTTCCATATCATTTTGTGTTTATATACTCAGTTAAAAAATGCACACATGTGTTCTACATTTATTATGAAGATCAAAGTTGTATGTAAGCTTCCATTTTCTTCGGTAAAGATGAGATATATTATGTCATTCCATTTTACTTCTCTCGCGTTATATACCTAAAATATACCATTGAAAGAAAGAGCTTTGAACTTTTCTTTAAAGTAGTCATTTTTCTCTTTTTGTTTATTATATGAATACGTATGCTGAACAATATTTCTCTTTCTCAAAGTAATATACTTAAAAGATATTCTTTATATCATTAAAAACATTTAATATACTAAAATGATAATAAATATATTTTCAAATAAATGGTATTGCAGCTGGGTAATAACTGCAAAAGGTATTGTGAACATAAACGGGACTAACGTCATGGATAAATAAAAATTTGATTTAGCTATCAAAAAATTTGTAATTTTAATATTTTAAATATTATTCACAAGATGTAAACCACAGAAAATATGAACTAGTTTAGTGTCTGCGTTCGAAAAGAATTATTGTGATTGAGAGCGAAAAATATAACGCAATTCTATAATACATTGTTTTTTTTTGGTGTAGAATGAAAATAGCGCTCTTCAAAATACGCTGGTTCTCACTCAGCTGTGCAATAACATTGAGATCTGAAATTTTATTAAAACGCGAATTTCGAGAGTAATTATGAAAAAGCATCTCATAAAAACAAAGGAGCAAGGAGAATGAAGACAGCGTTACATATGAAACAGTAATCTGAATAAGCCTTATTCGGCAAAAGGCGTCAAAAGCGCAATTACAAAGATTAGAATGCACTATGCCCTAATGGATCCGACTGAGTTCAAAGACGAAGTTCATTTAACTCTATGCCACTCGTATTTTACTCAAAAAAAAGCAGTATCAGAAAAAATATATTTTATTAGATATGTTTTTATAAAATATAAACACTCAATGCAATAAAAAATACATACAGTTTAATCCGATTTACACTAGTTCGACATAGAACAATTCTTGTCTCTCCCTTTCAAGTAGTGCTGCTCGTATAATCCTTGTCATACTTGTGTGAATTCCAAATAGAGCTTGTTTTTTTTTTTAAATATTTCTAAGCCTAAAAAATTCACAATATCAAAATTTTGTCCGTTGTATACACCTACAGTATCGTAAATTTTTTCTATTCTATGAAAAAAAATCTTTTTGTCTTCAGGCATATTTTGCAAAATTCATATATCTATCTATTGAGAAGAAATATTAGCATTGAGTACAAAACACATTTCATTTAACACTCAAAAGTGCATGGTAATGTCGGAAGTAGGTTGTGACATTTTGATAGAGTCGAGATTTCTATTATTTGGCCAAACAATGGCACATATGCAGCAATGTCGGGGCTTTGTACCGAGTATAGATATTGATGTATATATTATTTCACAAGAGACCCACTTGTCAACTTATCCAAAGCACCCGAGAGATATTCACGGTCAAAATCGTTTGAATGTAAATTTTTAATTACGTACATTTTAAATTCCCACAAGGTATTAAATGTTCAATTGTTACGACCTTTTCCGAACAGCATACATTATAAATAATAGCAGTACAGGTACATGAATTTGTCAATACAATATGCAATCATTTTTTTTTTGAAAACTATCAACTCAAATATATTTTCACCAGTTTGGAATGAAATAAATAAAAATTAATTTAAATTTGTATACACGTCGATCCTGAATGTGAATAAATATGAATTCTGTGACTACTTTTTGCAAAAACAACCCTAATTTTGATCATTTCTACGTAAAAGCATGAAGTCTTGGTTTAAATGTTTAAATACATATGTAAAGGCATTCGTTTTCTGCTATTGCATGACCCAGCTCGCCAACCAACTACATTTTTAAAAGGTCAGCTCCCACATTTTGGCCTGTTCCGTGTCATTTTGGATGCTTTCAAGGAAATTGGCTGATTTCTAAATTTGTGAGTTTTACACAGATAAAAACACTGTTCAAGTAAATAATTCTGCGACTCATTTCAAAAAATAATAAGCTTATAACTTTTAAAAAGTTAGTTTAGTATTTATAAAGTATGTACCTTTCTTTATTTATGTATAAATCTGCTACTGACTACTATAAAGGTTGGTACAATTATATAAAAATGTATTTATTTTCATGGTTCGTAAGCTAAGTGGAGAAGAGCCTGTAAGAAGCGAACTTAAATTGTTAAATTTACATACAATATAAATTAGTTTTTCTTGTTAATGAATGTGCCTTTTGTGAACGCCACTGTTATGCGCAGTTCTTATTTATGTTATTAACAGGAGACCATTCATCCTCGAGACTAGACAGATACAGGACTTAATAAAAGAGTAACCAAGTACCGTAAAGAAATAAAACGTCACCAGGAGGAAAAACGGAGAACAGCAATTTGAGATATATTGCATTAAACCAGCGACCGTATTCGGACAACATTTGAAGAAACAAGCAATTTTAAGCCACAAGGTTAATAAGATGAATGTATGAACGAAATGAAAGAAACAACCGAATGGAGTACATTACAAGGAATTCTCTCTATGACATTTATTGTTGGATATTAATTTGATAGTAGGGTGAAAGAATTATGTATTAGAATATTATCACATTTTATTCTTAACTGAGTTGTACATTTATAATAATAATTCACCTTTTCTTAATAATTTTTTAATACAATTGTTTGTCAAAAAATAAAAACTAGATGACAGCTCATAACCATAATTCGAAGCACATAAGTATTCATGACAAAATATGTGGATCTGTTATAAGAATTTAAAATAGACACTAAATTTTATGTGAATATATTGACAAAAAACAAAAACTATTCAAAAGAATTTCAATTCAAAAGCTTCTGTCGATTTTATTTCCTTTGGGATATCAAGTACTCATACTGTAAATCTGTTTACTTGTCAAATAACTGCCAGACAAAAAACGCATTTTCACTAAACCGTCGGATTCTATTTCCTAAAAATTTGCTACAAAAACTTGATTAGTTATATTGATTGACGCATTTTACAGACAGTGCGAACATTCCAAGTGAAAAAGTGTGAATCGCGAGAGAAAACAAAAAAATTTAGATTATAAACCTACGCTTGTTCTACAAGTGTCAACGTGAAGAAAAATTTCAAGGACGAGGACAAATTAGTAAAATATACGATTATAAGAAATGAAATCTCATATAATTTCATAAAGGTACTTGGAAAAAAAGAGAAATTGTAGAAGATTAATTGGTGTTCTACAGAATACATAAAAGTGGAGATTGTCTGCAGATGGTGTGATGGAAAAAAATTTGTCAATCCCACCACGAAAGACTTTGGAGCAAATGACACTCATATCTGTGATAGTAGTCAGCCATCTGATCTCATATGACTTTAAAGTCTGGTGACAATCTAGGAGTTGCGGCATGACTGACGAAACGTCAGTCCATGTTCTCTTAGTTAGAGTGTCCACACTGGGCTGTACTACGCAGGCGAATCTTCGGAGTTCCTGTTATGGCCCCTGGAGACACAAGCAGACATCCACTGAAAAAGGTTGTGGCCTTTATTGAAGGGCTCGGCTTCAAGGATGTCTAGGTCGCAGGAATGGCACAATGGGTCCGCCAGTGGCCTCAGTGCCGGAACCTTGGCTTGAATTTGTCCAGGTCAAGGCTCGCCTGCTCATTTAGTAGCAAAATCTAAGGAAAGGTAGATTCACGAGACGTTTTTAACTGCTCACCATCTCGGCTGACTTTCAAAGTTTTTGCGTGGAACTAGAAAAATGGCAAGCTCAAGTGGTAGAGTTATTCTTAGAGTTGTTACTTCTTGGTTCGATAAATATGAATGGTAAGGTGGTAGGTTTTGTCTGCTCACCTACTGCCAAACTCCACGAGCTGCTACTGGTAGGATATCTCTCCTAATCATGTAGCTAACAGACTTTTTTTACTATCGCATTTTTTGTTTCATTCTATTTTTTGAGTTGTATTTTTATCTCAGTAGCCAAATATTAAATAGCAACTATTTGTTTTCAATTAAAATAACAGTAATATTCACAACAGAAGTTCAGAGTTATGTAGGTATTTGATTACAGTTAAATAACGAGGTTGAGAACGGACCTTTACTAATCCAATTTATGTTAACCTAATATAATGTCGTATATACGCATGTCTACCTACAAAAGGGCGCAACATAGTTATAGTTTATTATTTCCCAACCACTATACAATTTTCAAGTCGAAATATTACTGTTTCTAACTTACAACTTCGTAGTTTTAACATTCTCTTGAATACTAAATAGGACCACGCTATGAAATGCATATACAGCATGTCCAGTAACTCTCCTGCACATGCAAACTACTCCATATTCTAAATCTGATTTTAACCTGCTTTTGATTTGTTATTTATGCTGTGGCTTGCGCTCGTAGTTTTTTTATAATTATGACAATGCGAATGCCTTTCAGTTAATTGAAGATCTTCACCATTTCTCTTATATAAATACTATAAATCCTTTTCCTTTTCGTTACATTTACAGCTTATTGTATTTATCAATACATAATTTTTGAAACATTCAAACTATTTGCCGATGGATTTACTTTTTATAATTTTTTACTTCCAGCGAGTATCTCAGTCGCTTGTCCTTTATGATACGACAAAATTAGATAAAGGAATTATCATATCTGAGTCGAGCTTAAAATCATCTGACAAATTTTAATTTGAACGCAGTGAAGTCTAATTATGTCCGATTGTTTTTATGTTAAGAAAAGAGCAGTGGGGATCATTCATGAGTGGATTAAACAGTCCGTTACCAGATAAAGCTCTATCTAGATTAGTGGTTTCTGTACAGTGACAAGAAATATATGATTAATTGTATCTCAAGTTGTCTTTCAAACATAAAATCAACCACTTAACCCTTTCTGCTTTCTCATTTATATTCCAACCTCGGCGAATCGGCCTAACTGAGCTAAGGGGAAAAAAGAGAAAATAAATTGAGTTTTCTGGATAATAGGTATGATTGATAATTTGTGATTTGGATTCATTTGTAGAATATTTCAATAAGATTACTTATATTACACCACATATTATGTAACTGAAAGTCATGATAAATAACATTTTCATCCTGACGTTATATTTCTGTTTTTATTTAAACAATTGGTTTGTTATATTTAAGTTTTGAGCCATGCCATACAAATAGAACTTTAAGTTACAAAAGTAATACATGACCATAAGGAATCGGTGAAGTGATCGAAAAACGAGGACAATTCACAAACAAAAACTGACTCGAATGATGATGCGATATTTTCTCGAGTCCTGAAAAACCTACAGTGTACTCTAGTTTAATAGTTACCTGTCGCACGATCGTTCTCATGCATAAAACAACAGATCCCTCTACAGGAACGCCATCTTGATGAATAATGCCTGACAATAAAGTAGGAAAACTTGTACTCGAAAATAAAATTTCCAAACAAGGATATATTTCGTAAACTAATCCATATTCTAACAAACGTTTTTAGAATTCGTTTTTTAGATGTCAACATAATAATCATACTATTATATACCTATATTATATTTAATAGAAATTATATTTATTTAGAAAAAAGTTGACAGCTTTAAAAACGGAAAAAATTTATAATTTAAAAATAACAATGTTGAAGTTGTCATTATTATTGGACCGTATGACAAGTATAAGGTATCTGGAACGTTCCTTCGCAGTTAGTTTCTTGTAATAGTTGGAAGCAATCAGATATAACTTCTCTGTATTAATAATTTTAATAAAGAACCCAACATCAGCAAACAAACAGATTCATGTAGTTTCAATTCGCATTCCTAATAGTTACATTTTGATATACATATACCTAATTCCCGGTGTAGTCTTTGCAATATGAAGTGAGTTTCTGTGAGCTATAACCTTGATGCAATATAGTTTAGATATGCTTCAAAAAGCAAATATTCAGAAAATGAACAAGTTCGAATGTGAATACGAACATCGAAATTAATCAAGTCTCCAAGAATCACGTCTGGTGGCTTTGATTTGGTCAGTTTCAGCATGCACTTTGTGTAATGTGAAACGTTCAGAAATTTTATTAGAATAGTTACAGATTCTGTTGAATAAGCGTTCGATTAATATAACTACTACTAAATATACTCATTCATGGAAAAGAATGTTTTTTATGTTATGTAATCAATTAAAAGAGATGAGGTCTTCAATTATCTAAATGGTTTTATGGATGCTAGACAAATTCTAGTTGTATTTTCAGAAAAATTTTCCTATACCACCTTAAATATACTTATTCCTAGACGAGAAAAAACTGTAGAACTTGTGTCTCATTCCAGAATTCTGGATAATTATGAATTGAAATGACAGACGACAGACACCATTTGTTCAGTAGACAGAGTGGATGAATTACAAACCTGTTCATAAATGTTTGTTTAAAAAAACTTTTGTCACGGAATTGTCTGTTCATATTCCTCGCTGTGCTGTTAAAACACTCTCCCATCTCTATAAGTTACGTAAAAGCACATCGACGTGAACGGAAAGACATGAATGAACGGAATGGATTCAACAAACCACTATCCGTATACTTGTCACGAAATTTGGGGGTTGGAATACCGATCCTCTATAATCGGTAAAGTAGTGTCCAGATCTGTATATTGAGTGATGGTCTTATTTTAGGACATGCATATGATAACCACTTGTCTTTTGCACACTCTCCATCTCCCAAAAGGGTGTTTCAGTCCCCCTTTTTACTGGTTCAGCTGGTTTCATTTCCTTCTATTCCATTGTGTCCTGGAATCCACAGTAATGTTACTATTCTTCTCGCCTAGTTCATTTAGATTGTCTACACATTCCCACATAATTTTGGAACTGATTCCATAAGATCTCAGTGCTTCAATAGCTGCTTGACTATACGACATTATGATAATCCTAATATCCAAGTTCTCACTGCTCCTGTAATCCCAATTTCTATTAAAAATATTAGTTTAACAAGACATATAAGTACTTATTTATAATAAAAATAATATGGATACAGAGGATTTTAATAATACTCCCCCAAAGATATTGGAAAAAGCTGCAAAAGTAAGTTTAGATTTGTGCATTTGCAGAAAAAGTATAGATTGCAGCATATGGGGAAAGTACTTTTCTCACTTGTTGCACAATATACGATTTTATAATCCTGGAGATATTTCTCAGCCCTTTATTGTACTTAATGAAACTATATTCCCCAATTTAACTCGTTTATGTCACTATAGATAATATATAAACCTGTCCTACCCATTTATTCTACAAGTAAATTAACAATTTTCAATTTGTGTCACAGAGGTCCTGGAAACCTGACATATTTCTAAATAATATCTAATTTCAAGAAAGTTTCGGACAGTATTATATTCCAACTATTTGCATATTTCAACATATTTAATTGGTTTGTAGTCTTATTAAATGCGACAATTTTAATTACTCATGTGTTTGTGGACGTAGACGGTTCCTGAATATTTAAAACTTTCTCCAAGCTCAGTGCAATTGTGATGAGTCTCACCGGGGCTCTGTAAACAACACTTGGCGGAGATCAAAGGCAGTAAAACACCTCCTCCATTGATTGATACACAACAGATTTCCGTATAAATAAATCCACATTAAAACCCATTTGCAGAATACTTAACTACTATAACTTCCACGGAATTTAACAATAATTTTGTCATAATTTGATTGTTGACCAAAGATGTCACTACATGTATGACACTACGTTTATACAGAAAACTATATGTACGTTATCGAAAACACCAGTGTATGTTTGAAACAACTTCTTATTAAAATATTGAACAACTCAATTTGAAGTTTCCTATAATGATCAACAACAGTTGATCAACTCCAGTATTGTTGGTTGAATCACATAAATACTTAATATGCAATTTGTGATTTCTGAAAAATGCATGGATATTCAGTTGTCTAGCTGCGGTTATAAGTTACGCGTTTAAAATGGACAACCAATCGGGTAATTTACACACTGCCGTAATTGGGCTTACCCCTATCAATTTTTATGGGATTCGAACTATGTTAGCCTTGATTAATTTATTCCGTATACATTCGGGGCAAACAAAATGCAGGTACCGTTTTAGTTTTTTTAATTTGATAGATATTAAAAGAGAGACACAAACTTGTTTATTGAATTGTTTATACTTAATATTCAAGCTACTAGTCTCTTGGACTTTCCTCAGAAACTAAGTAGAAGTAAGGGGGCACAATAGATCTTTTAGCTCTCATTTTTTTCAAGAAATCTTTCAAAAAACGATTTCAATGTCTTCTTATTCGACGAAAAGGTAAAACCTGTAGAGAAATATGTTTTTTTAGTGCCGATAAAATAAGGAGATGTAGCATGTGATGTTACGAGAGAGCAAAAGACGAAAAGTGAGCCTCACGACTGTTTATTTCAGTAAGAAATATAAAATAGTAATTTGCTGTTGTTGTGTGATAGCACGTCACTGAAAAATACCACATAACGTTTGAACCAGCCGGAGCAGAGCGACTCCCTGCGGAGTTTCTTGATTTTTGGTATTCCGCTCACTGGAATCTTTCTTTTATTATTAATGTTGGACGTGCTATATTTTTATATATCTGGTTTCAACGTCGATTTTACACTACCGAATCTTCATTTACCTCATAGTAATACATTATCCGCATTTAACGAGACAGTTATATTGGTAATGTATATTTAGTGACATTTACTTTAAATTTGTATTTCGTTCATTAACTCTATATCTATACGCAACAATAATTGTCTGTATTAACTGATGTTTTCTACACTCATACAAATACAAGTGACGTTCAAAATAAATTTCAACAATTCATAATAAAGCGATATCAAAGTTGGTGAGGTCAACTACACGTTGCTAAATTGTATTACACCACAGGCAACAGCGTTAAAGCCGACCAAAATAATACACTTAACATGATTTAAATCCCTGCAAGTAAGTGACAGTCGCATTTGTGGTATTTGCATGTGATGCAACGTGCTAAATTTTATAAAATATTATTTGTCCACAACAGAGGATAGTGAAATTAGGAAATGCTTCATATACAGGGATGCTAAGGCTGTGGCACGATGTATAACTATAAGTATACAAAGAGGGTCTCTTAAAACAATCCACATTAACCAGTTGTTTATTGAATTTCATGTAAATAGAACACCCTATACATTTTTCAATTTTATAAATCTCCTTGAAAAGTAGATTCACAAAATAAACATACAAAGGGTTTTAAGAAACAGTTTCATATAAACCAAAATGAATCATTCAAAAATTAGAAAATAGAATATTATAACGTTCAAACTTTATATATAAATCGAAAATGAGGTCTTATAAAACCGTTTTCATTTAGAAAATAATTAAATATTGACAAAGTTGAGTGGTTTTCAAGTAAGATTTGCCAAGTTATGACACTTTTACAAATTCCAAACCAATTTATGGCCGCGAAATTACCTCCTGTGATTTTTTAGGCGAAAATATGATCGCTTTACACTTTCCCAATTTTCACTTATCTTCTAAGATTTATTTTATTTGTTCTGTTAATTTCTACTTGGTTTACTTTCTGGAAATTTTACTTTACCTAAATTAACAAGGAGAGAATTGAGTTTTGATGACAATATAATACAAAGATTAAAATTCAAGATACCGCTGAAATCGTTATCCAGTCAATATTGGGCATTTAAATTGAAAAGAAAGAGGAGCAATTTTATCAAAATACGTTTAGCTTAGACTTATTTTATTGAGACTTTTTTATTTCTAAAATCTGACACTGATTCTACCATTGTGCATATTCTGACGACAGATTTGTTTTATATAACAATAATTGTCGATAGTTTTACCGGGACAAAAGATTAATTACTGCAGAAATACAAATAACTGTATCGAACCGAATATTTTAACAAATTTGTAACGTTTCAGTGGCCGAAAATAATGAAAATTGTTTTCCAATGGGACTTTTACTATTATAAACTTGGATATGGAAACAATTCTGAATAAATAATTATGGGTAGTTATACTCGGCTTTGAATACATTTGCTGAATATATTTCCATCAATGAAAAATTTCATGTTGACTGTGCGGTTGTAAACACATGAAAAAAGCGATTTCAGTTTCCGTGTTGTTCTTTTTGAAAGCAACGAGTTATAGGGACTAGAATCACTTTTCTGTTAATAATTCACATGCATACGTACGTATAGGGAAAAGTTTGAAATATTTAAAAATTCGTAACCGCAGTACATGGATTGGTTCCTACAAAACTGATTTGTATAAAATAAACACATATACTGAATTAACCAAATTATTATTATGAGAACCAAATTACATGTAGGTACCCAATTGACGGCTAGCTCTGACATACACTGGGAATCATAACAAATTCTTACAGGTTACAGTCGGTCACGATTCCATTTAGAAAGGTCAGAAAAAATGATAGTAATTTGGTTCCCAATTTATAGGTATAAACAAAGAGACCCCATTATAATTGTTTATTATAGAAAAAGTATTTACAATATACAGTTACTATAAAAAATATATGAAGCTCCAGAAAGAAACATGTGGATCGGCACAATCTCATGTAATATTCTTCACGGGTTTTTCGGACAGGTCCTCTACAGTTTTTCGTTAACAGAAAGAATTAACGGTTCAAGTCTTGCACAACTGCATCATGAAAATGCTCTTGAATATATTTTTTAGAGTACGAGCAAATGATTTGTACTTTCTGTTTGTACAAGTCCATTATGCCTCTCACCACTTTTCAGGAGCTTTTGAACACAATATTTATAGTTATTAATAATTTATTAACCGTTTTCCTTGTCTCCCTTTAATATGTTATAAGAGGAGTCAGGAAATAAAGTGGATCAGGGAATGAAGAAATATTTGATTTGAGCTTTAAGTGACATGATATCATTTCTTTGGTTTTCAGTGAATGTTATTTTATGGTATCATGGATATAATTACTCAATTAGATTAGATGCTGATACGAATCTCTAGTATTTTAAATTTATCCTGAAAACCTCAAACAGTAGAGGAGGTTGAAGGTATAGGTGCCAGTGGTATCCTTCCTGTTTTTCTATATAACTTCCTCAACACTAGGATTACTCGTGTGTGAAGAATGTTTGGGCAGTGCGGATAAGTTATTCAACCAATAGCAAACTAAAAATTGATTTTGGAGTGAAGGTTGTGTTATATCCAGATCATGTTTGGTGTGTTGGACACAACGACATACCAAATATGTCAAGTATTAACAATTTCGAGAAAATAAGACGAACAACACATCCTTTTTTAGTTTACCTCATGTTCACCCACTGTTTTATTGCCACACTTCTTTCACCTGTACACTGTTTCAGCTGTTCATAAAGAATCTAGCGCAATGCACATAGTAGGACTACGGATTGTTCAGAACTAACTGAATGGGACTGCCGACTGGTGAACCCAACGTCGTTTCCTCGCCAGTATTTGATACTCTCTCCTCTCCAGCATCACCTTCATCCAAGGTTACATCTCCCGAAGATTTTCCTGTAACTCCAAATGTCGTTTCCCATTTGGAGTTACAGGAAAATCTTCGTGAGATGTAACCATTGATGAAGGTGAAGCTGGAGAGAAGAGAGTAGCAAATACTGGCGAGGAAACGACATACCCAACTGGGTTTTAGCAATTATTAGTTAGAATAACCTAGGCAATCGCGATAAGTAAGCAACTGCTGACATCTTCGAGGGAGGGGATAGACTATGTAGGTTAACAATAAACAGTTCTGCCTATTGGTACCAAATTAAAAATTTTAATAACCTTATATTCACGGCAGGTGGAAAGTTGAATTAAATGGTATGATTTTTATTATAAATATAATGTGATGTGTGTAAATACATTTAATTCAATGCTGGTACTGAATGTATACAGTATTATTTCTTTAAAAACTTACATGGCTTCCAAATTTTCCTACACTATTTCTATAAAAAATTATCATTACTGATAATATTCCAACACAGTAAAAAGTTTTGTGTTTATTAAAATCTGACAACTATGATGGATATTATATAATTGTTTTATTTCATCAAATTAAAATTTCATATTACAAACAACAATAAATTACTGATTGAAAGGATTTTCAGGAGACTTCTGCCATTCCTTGAAGATCATTTGTTTTAACTGTGATAATCGTAGTGTTGGATATTCTTCTTTTAATTCCTTAAGCCTTCTTTCTTCATAAGCTGTATAAGCTGCTTTCATGCGTTTTTCAGGATGTTTGTCGTTTTCATCGTTATTGCTACAAAAAAAGTAGGAATTTTTTATCAGTAGCTACTACAGGAGTATCCTAATGCTAATACTGACTTGAAAATAACACACTTAGTGTGACATACCTGAGAATAGAAATAGCTTCATCAACAGTTCTTGCCTCTTCACCATCTACTACAAGCCTGTTAATATTTTCAATTAAAGGTGCTTCAAGATGTGTTTCAACCTTAGTTTCTTCAATTTCTGGTTTTTTTGTTGTAGTTGCTCTGGCACTAATTTGAGCTCTAGTCACTTTCACAGGAGGTGTTGGTTTGGATGGCTTTTTAAGAACTTCATTTGATTCTTTCTCTAATAGAGCTTTTGCTTCAGCTTTTTTCTTTAATGCTTCTTGCTTTTTCTTTTCTTCGGCTTCCTAATAACATAGTATGGAAAGCAGATAGAAATTTTTGAATCATGTGATAAAATTATTCACATACTAGTGTGTTATAGTTATATTATTAAAATAAATTGATGTTGCTGGCAACAAGGTTAGCATGACCGTTAAGTAAAAAAGTACACTCATCAGAAAACATAACGTCTTCTAATTGGATAATATTGTTATCCAACATGTCCATCATTTGCTCACAAAAAAAAGTTCTCCTATCAAAATCGTCTTCCATGAGCTCCTGAGTAGGTATCATCTTATACGGATGCAATTTATTTTCTTTTAATATGTTTGCTATCGATGTATGGCTAGCATTGAATGTAGTGGATGCCTGTCTACTCGATGTATGTGGGTTTTCCTGAAACTCAAGCAACACATCTAATTTGAGTTCATCACTCAGTGCATTAGCAGCTGCTTTTTTTATCTGCCTTACATGACCAAACTCGCGAAACTGCTTTTCTATTTTACTTATTGTTCCTTGGGATATAGGCGGTAAATTAGGAAATTTCTCATGAAATAGGCGAGTTACTTCCTGTTGTGTTCGGATGTTATCTCCGTAACCAATCATTTGTAAAACTGTTATTTTATGCATTTCCGTTAATCTAACCATTTTTCAGAATTGAATTGAACAAACTTTATACTTAAATTACAACAATGACAACTTAAATATAACAATTTACTACTGCTTGTTAAAATAGCGTTGCCACGGAAATTCTTTAAAGTTTTTTAATGGTTACCATCTAAAAACCACATTGCTACGGTATTTGTTAACTTTCTCATTATCAAGACCTAAACGGGAAATAAGTTTTAAGTAATATTGTAATAAGTTCCGAGTATATTTAGCGAATTTCGGTAACAACATGATATTAATTTTTTTTATGTTAATTTTTGCATTAAATTTAAAAACAATAACATTTTTGAATAGAGAATGAAGAGACCTTTCAAATGATATATCACAAGCCTATACTTCCCATTTAAAAAATTGGGGGTTGTACCTGTCATTCTAAGGGGGTTGAAGGTAGGGGTTGCATTTTCACGTTAAAGAATGTCAAGTTATAATTTAAATTTGACGTGTTTCGGGATTTTTTATAAATATGTACAGTAACCGAAATAATGAATTTATTCCATTTGGCTTTTACACACTGTATATACATATCAGCAGTATACTACAAAGGTACTGACATTGTTACTTTTTATGGTATTTTTAAATATCGAAAAAGATATCTTACATCAGTCCAGCTACTTAGACAAATCAGATGCTGTGCAATTGAATTGCAGAAAGGTTCACCTATTACTTAGAAGAAACCTAAATCAGTCAACTCGTTAGGACCAAGATTGAGGCTAAGATATGACTAAGGATTTTTTATCAACTCACCATTCTACATTATTACCTTTTTCTGTTGCTTCCGTTGTATTTGTTTATCATCATCCTTCCAATATGCATCGTCCAATTCTTTTTGTTTCTTAACTACTGCCTCATCATTGACTTGTTTTTTTCTTTCTCTGGCTGCTACAGCTTTTGTATTTTCCGTAGCGAACTTTTTTGGCATTCTGTTGTGTAATGATAGGTGATAAACACAATAATTATAGTATACAATACAGACCTTTCCAAATATTCTTGAAATCAAATGTTTTCTCGCAAATATAAATACTAAAATATTACGAATGAAGGCAGGGACAAGTTAAATAAAGTAAAAATGTAAAATATACCATTCATAAACTTTATAAATTGTGTATAAAATCAAAAAATTGACAAAATGTCACAGAAACGTCAAAACTAAACCACAGACTAACACCAGAGACAACACAGAAAATGTACTGAGGCTGACTGACTGTGTACTAGAAGTAGACTACGAACACGAACTATTAATGAGGGAAAGAAGAAAAATGTCAAGTCAAATGTCAAAATAAAATTTTAATAACAACAAAATATATAACAAATATGTGACGAACAATGGCACCGCCCAATAGAATAGTTTTATTATTAATAATAATAATAATTTGTTTAAGTGACATAGCAGAGCTAGGGCAGTACGATCCATACACAAGCTATTCCAGTGGTTATCCACCAAATGTACAGAATCCATATAATGAATATGGGCCACGATTACCATACAATCCCAGTAATCCCTTCGAAAACAGAGCAACTTATGTATACAAAGGTAGAAGATACGGACAAAATTATAATTCCAACTATAATGATCAAGGAAGACCAGGAGATTCCAGAATTAGAGGACAGGATGAAAGATTCACTTATGATAGAGTAAGTTTATTTAAATTACTAAATTTAAAGACTGCATTTTCAACAATGGTAATTTTTATTCTAAAAAATGGAAATATTAACATTACAATCCCTTTGAATTTAATTAACTTAAATCATCAAATTTTATTGTTTAATCACATGAATCATATTACTTAATCATTCTTAAGTGTCTTATTCTCATTAATTTTTCAATTGTGTAATTGAACATTTTTTTTTATGCTTTCAAGAGAATAGCAGATACTATATTATTATGATAAAAATAAATACAATATCTAAACAAATATATGAAACCTTAACTGGTAAAATACATTGTTCGAGAAATATAAGTAATACAATACCTTATATATTGGACCTTTGCTTTTCAAATTAAACAGCTTGTAATACATTATTTAATATATCACTATGAGCTTTATTCAAAGCTTTGTTTGTTGTTTGTTTTTTAGTATTCCTAGAATGTGATAAAATAAATTTTGTTACCTTTGGTTAGGTTAATCTATGGATATGTGTAAATAGTTTGTTTTGAGCTATTGAACTTTAAATCATGTATATGCTCTTATAATAATAGAAGCTTATATTTGTCAGTTTTTCAACTCAAAAAGGTGTTTAATTAAAAGATTGTTTTAGGGTCTCCATTTTATTGCACTTTCAATATTTTTTGTTTAATATTTTGATAGGCTGGGAATGCTGAACCTATTTTACCTGGGATACTAGGCAGTTGGAGAGAAGATTTACAAGGTAAAAGACGAGAACAAACTAGAGAAAAACCTCGTGATGTCTTTGTTGAAACTACCCATGGTACTGTACAAGGCTTTCAAGTGTATCTTTTTGACAATCCTGATCCAGATTCATCATACAGACCTGGAGCTGAATTTATTGAGCGCCAACTTGGAATAGCTAGTGCCTTCCTGGGCATACCATATGCTCAACCACCAGTTTTTGAGGGAAGATTTAGGGTAAGAATATATTCATTGCTTTATAATCCTATTATTTTCTTTATTATGTACAATGTGTATGGGATGCCAAGAGGAGAAAATGTGGCATTTTTCTGTCAAA
This sequence comes from Galerucella nymphaeae, assembly GCA_963978555.1. Taxonomy (NCBI): domain Eukaryota; kingdom Metazoa; phylum Arthropoda; class Insecta; order Coleoptera; family Chrysomelidae; genus Galerucella; species Galerucella nymphaeae. The sequence continues at coordinate 5,809,579 of OZ021704.1, forward strand.
ATGACCACAAAAAATATAGATTTTTATTTTCAGCCTCCAAGACTTCATAGGGGATGGCAAATAATGCAGGCTGTTGATTTTGGTCCAGCATGTCCTCAACCTGCTAAATATACAGGGGCTAATCTTGGTATAAGAGATGTGGATGAAGACTGCTTGTACCTCAATGTTTTTACTCCAGATATGGTGAGTTTTTGTAATAATTGTTGAACTAACAAATTAATATTATTGTTTCATAGACTGAAGGAACAGGACATAAATACCCAGTAATGTTTTACATTCATGGAGGGGATTTTATACATGGATCTTCCAATACTTTCCCTGGTCACATATTAGCAACTTTTTACAAAGTGGCAGTTGTTACTGTTAACTACCGTTTAGGTGCCTTAGGATTTCTTAGTACTGGAGATGTTAACTCTCCAGGGAATTATGGAATACTGGACCAAGCCATGGCTTTAAGATGGATATATGATAATGCTGAAAAGTTTAATGGGGATAGGGACAGTATTACTTTGTTTGGACCTGGTGCTGGAGCTGCATCTGCAGGTTTACTCATGGTTGCCCCTCAAACAAGTCATATTGTATCAAAAGTCATTGCTCAAGTAAGTAACAAGGAAAAATATTGGAAAGTAAAACTGAGACTAATCAAAAATTATATTTATAGAGTGGGTCAGCAGTAGCAGACTGGGCTATGATTTTTGACAAATACAGGGCCCAAAATACCAGTAGAGTTTTTGGTCGCCAGATTGGATGTAGTATAGAATCTTCATGGAAACTTGTAAATTGCCTTAAAAATTCCAGAAGTGCCTTTGAAATAGGAAATGCGGAATTTCCACCAGAAGTTGGTCTTTTCCCATGGGGACCTGTAATAGAAATGAATGTTTCCATGCCATTTTATGAAGGATGGTATGAAAAAGATTGGCACTTTATCACTGAAAGTGTTGAAACATTAATTAAAAAAAGAGCTTTTAATCAAGGACTGCGATATATGTCTAGTGTTACTTTACAAGAAGCAGCTGGATTTATTAGTAAGTTTTTAATCTTTAATTAATTAAATTGTAATTAAGTGAGTGTAATTTATTTTTATTTAAGCTTCAAATAAGACATTGGAACCAAATTTCATTGTAACTCAAGAATTTTTTGATCTAAAAGTGAAGGAACTGGTTTCAAGGTATAATTATACCCTTAATCCTTATGGAATATTTGATGCAATAAAATATATGTATACATATTGGCCTGATCCAACTAATGTAACACACATCAGAAATGAATACATACAGGTAAGCATTGAGATGACATTCATCGTGATTTAACTAACCGAACCTAACCAGCTGTAGTGTTATTAATATTGTTTATTGTTTCAGCTACTTTCCGATTTTTTATATACCGCACCTAACGATAAAATAGTTAAATTATTAATTGAACAAAATGTACCAGTTTATATGTACGTTTTAAACACCACAATAGAATCATTTCATTTGGAAGAATGGAGGAAAGTACCACATAATATTGAACATTACCTTCTATGCGGAGCACCATTTTTAGATGTTGAAATGTTGCCGTCCAATGAAAAATTTGTTAGAGATCAGTGGACAAGAAATGATAGAAACATGAGTCACTTTTTCATGAAAGCTTACAGCGATTTTGCTAGATATGGAAATCCAACACACACCCAAATATTAGGATTGCATTTTGAGGAGTCAAAACATGGACAACTTAAGTATCTTAATTTGAATACTACTTATAATTCATCGATAATGTGGAATTTCAGACAGACTGAAACCGCTTTCTGGTCTCAGTATATTCCTACTTTAGTTGGACACCTTATACCTACATATCCACCTACTACAGAAGTAAGAATGTCTCTTTTAACATTGCATTTTTTAGTTCGTACATACTATTGTTTTTCTTGTGCAAATATATTAATTAAATATTAAATTTTTTTAGTTTTGGTGGGAACCGAGAGCACCTTTGCAAATTGCATTTTGGAGTATTTCTGGTATATGCTTACTTCTTATCGTACTGTTAGTGATTTGCTGTATACTATGGAGGAATGCAAAGAGGTAAGAAAGGTAACGGAAACTCTTTTAACTACTAGTAGCATGCTAGTGTAGAAGGTTTCCTGCTTTTATCAATAGAATAGAGAGTTGTTGAATAAATAAGTGCTTAATATGTAACATAATTCTAAATTCTTACGGTGCCAGGTCTCTTTAACCCACTTAGGATTCTTCATAGATGCTAGATAATGAAATTTAAAAATTATTAATCCTTTTACTAGGGGCTTCATTACATTTATTTACTGAATATACCTTTTGGAAGTAGCCAGTAAATAAGTTGAACTTGTATCACATGCAATTTTCTTATTGTGTGTTATTGTTTACCAGGTCATCTGACAGATATTACAACCCTTATCTCTATCCAACGGACACAGATACAGACAACGAAGGTATTGACAACAAGCGCAGAACTGAAGTCAATGAATATATCGAAAAATATGGTTCTCGCATAGCACCTCCTAGCTCTAATAGTCCTTCATCGTTCCGCAGTGTGTCCATGAAAGAAATGCAGGGTTTTGTAAATAAAAATTCGAATGGTGAAACGCATCAACATAAAAAAAGTACACCAGATGTACGACCAAAATTCAACAAAGTGCGCGAGGTACCATCAGGTATTCCACAAACAGATGTTTAATGTAGAAGTATTCAAAAAAATCGCAATTCAAAGTATTTCAGTGAAAAAGTCTGATGTTAATTTACCTTTTATATTATGAGATTTGTGTACAAATTACTTTTTTATTTAATATGCCCGCTGGAGTGTAGGGTATAGATAAATAAAGAAAATTAAGTTGATATATTTGCAATTAAATTGTAATATGTTCAACAATTCTTATATTAGATTTATATTCATTTAATTGTAAAGGACAAATTCCACTATAAATATTTAATGATAATCTATATTAAAGACATTTGGTTAGGTCTAACTGCACAAAAGTAGTGTTACACAACCAATAAGTGTTCAAGCTATTCAATTTCTAGCGGAAACTATTTTTTTGTAGTTTTCTGCAATAGAAAATGTTTATTGTTTATACTAAGTGAATTTTTATGAGTGTAAATACTGCCAACACCATGAGAAAGCCCTAAGAACAAATTACTTTAGATATAGGTCACTGCCAACATTCAATTGAAATATAAATTGCATTTATTTTAAACCAATGTTAAAAGCACTTTCCATTACGAATTAAATGTATTCAAAATTCGAATGCAATACACGAGGTATTATTGAAACCTTTTTTTGCTGATTTTGTAGTGGCATCTAATAATTTTTATGAAATTCGTTTTCATATCGACAAAAAGTAACTGAATAAGTTACCTTGAAACACTGGCAATAGAAAGAGAACTGCACTATACGAATTTTCGCAGTAGACTTCTTAAATGAGAAATAAGTATTAGCCACGAAATATATTTTTCAGTTAGATGATCATGGCAGTTGGGATAATAATAAATCCGGTTTCTGAGGAGACATTTTTATAGCTTGTAGGTTTTTTATGAGAAAAGCTCTCGATAATATTTATATTATATATTTTGATTTATATCTCTTTATGTTACTTAAATCCTAGATGAATGAAGTGTTGAAGATTTGGAAAATCATGGTATGCATTACTTCAACAATTCTTTGAAAGGAAATGTTCACGTTATTTTATACAAGGTGTTTTATTTAGTAAGAAAACTTTTGTCATCACTTAATTGTTTTCTTACTTAATTCCACCTTGTATAGTTTTTAAACTTTGCAGCTTCTTGAGGTCCAGTTATATTTAAAGATTATCTGTGATGTATTTCATATTATATCCACAAGGCAGGTTATTTTTTACCTTTTTATAAAAATTGTAATGTAAGATATGTATTGAGATTTGTAATAAATTATATAGTTTTTAAAAAGACCGTTCCAATTTAGCCACCAAAAAAGTAGACCTGACTGAATATCAGGAATAGTGATTTTTTTCAGATCATATATTGCGTTTTTGTTCAGTTTACGCGTTGAAATCATAAATCCTTGAGGAATTAAAACCAAGAGCAATTAGTAGAGAATATGACGAGTTCACGTGACGTCTAGTCCTGAGGAATCTAACGATAAATAAGTGTTCTTTGCATAACAGTGATATTTGATATTGGTTAAGTAATGTTAGCAATGCTGTTTTAATTACTTGGGTATTTTAAAAGCTGTATTTGACAAGAAAGTTTGATTAGTACAGTAAGTTTTTTATTTATAAGTTGAAATATTTGGGATGACTACATCCTTATATAACAGTAATTTTAAAATTTTTGTGTTTTTTCAGGAAAGTGAAGGAAATACGTCAACATGTCGAAAAGCTTAGTTTGTTGGAATAAAATATTAGGACAATGCAATGGAGGAACTGTGTGTTTTAATAAGATTCAACTGTATGTATACATAATTATTATTCATATTCTAACATTTTCCAGAAGTAGAAATAATAATAATAGACTTAAGCAAATAGTGTTTTTTTATTGGAAAATAGATCTCAGGATAAAATTTTGTCCTTCATGTTTTTCGGGTGAATATAAAAATAGGTTTTATTGTTCTATCTTCCAATGATTGAATTTTGTTTGTGTCGTAAAATATTTTGTATTTAACTGTTATAACAAATTGATAGTTTCAACTACGTTTAATCTTCCTATAATTCTAAAATAAAAATCATTGTATAGCCTAGTATAATTTCATTTGTATTCTGTATTACCACTATTAGCAGCAGGAAGGTATGCAACTGAACAGGCATGACAATGCATGTTTGGTTGCATACCTATTAGAGAGGTGTGGTAATTTTCTAGTAGATGGCAGCATTGAAAAATGATTGACATTTCCGGTTAATTATCAGGTGTTTCCGGTGCTTTTTAGTTCTGTGGTTTCCGTTTTGTTCGTTTGACTACCACTTTGCACTTTTTGACGCTTTTCACTCTGATTTCGTTCTGGTATAGACTCGAACGCAACTTTTATTTCCGAACTAAAATGGCGTGGCGTCTCCATAAACAGAAAATCCACTTCCCATTTTTATTCACCCGTATTAATTTTAAAGAGTTTTTCCGTGAATTAAACTTATGGTAACACCATTAATATTATCGTTCGGAAATAACATTTGATCCAGAGGTGGTAGAAAAACAGATAAGTATGTTGAAATAGACGTTAATATATTGATATAGCAGTTCACAATCATTTACATCATTTACATCAGTGTGCAAAACTATATTTGTTTTACGATTGAAATTATAAGCCTTAAAAAGCCAGTTGAATATTTGTTCTTTCAAAAATGATTCATCTACAGTAATTGTAAATATTTTATTCTATTTTAGATACATGATTGTCTACAAGTTTTACGTCGACACAGTGTTGATCAATAACCAGGTACCCTTTTATTGGGCCAGTAGGGTATTGTGGAACAACAGATGAACAATGAGCAATGATAGAAGCTCCTCCAGGATTAACTATCATCTGATTCAGTTCCAGTAGTCATTGGTAAGTGTCTCATTTGTAGATTCAAGTACTTCACAATACTATATCAACAACACATTTTCAACATTTATTATTTTAAAACATCAATTGAGTTGCATTTTAAAAACTGCTTAACTGTAAGTATATGTACCTATATGTAAATTCTAAATACGTATATAGTAATAATATTCAATTAAATTTGTGTTTGTTTTAGGAAAATGAATGAAAAACAACAATCTACGTTTATTTTATTAAAATATGAAAATATTGGGACAATGATGGAGGAACTGTTTTAATAAGATTCAATTTGTAAGTATACATGTTTATAATTCATATTCTAATATTACCTGCAACACTGGACCTAAGCAGAGTTTTTTTATTGGAAAATAGATCTCATATTAGAATAAAATATTGTACTTCAACTTTTTCAGGTGAATATAAAATAGGTTTTATTGTTCTATCTTTCAATGATTGAATTTTGTTTGTGTCTTGAAATATTTTGTATTCAACTGTTATAACAAATTCATAGTTTCGACTGCGTTTAATCTTCCTATAATTCTGAAATAAGCTCGATTATTGCATAGCCTAGTATAATTTAATTTGTATTCTGTATTACCACTATTAGCAACCGGAAGGTATGCAACTGAACAGGCATGAACAATGCATGTTTGGTTGCATATTTATTAGAGAGGTGTAGTAATTTTCTAGTAGATGGCGGCATCGTACAATGATTGTCATTTCCGGTAAATTGTCATTAAGTGTTTGTTTCCGGTACTTAGTTCTGTGGTTTCCGTTTTGTTCGTTTGACTACCACTCTGCTCTTTTTTGACGCTTTTCACTCTGACTTCGTTCTGGTATAGACAGAGACGTGAGAGACGTAACTTACGTAACGTAACCTTCATTTACGAATTAAAATGGCGTGGCGTCTCCATAGACGAAGAATCCACTTAGTATTTTTATTCACCTGTATTAATTTTGACGAATTTTTCCGTGTATTAAAATTATGGTAACACAATTGAATATTATCGTTCGGAAATTACACTTGATCCAGATGTGGTAGAAAAACAGATAGGTATGTTGAAATAGACGTTAATATATTGATATAGCTGTTAACAATAATTCACATTTTTAATCATATCGTGAAAGTATGATAAGAGAGCATCCAAGGAAGAAATACGGTGTGCCAAACTATATTTGTTTTACAATTGAAATTTTAAGCTTTTTAAAAAGCCATTTGACTATTTGTCCTTCATTCCAAAATGATTATCTATAGTAATTGTAAATATTTTATTTTATTTTAGATATATGATTGTCTACAAGTATTACGTCGATACAGTGTTGATCAATAACTAGGTCCCTGGAACAACAGATGTACAATGAGCAATAATAGGAGGTAGGAGGTCCTGCAGTCTTAACTATCATCTGATTTAGCTCTAGTAGTCATTGGTAAGTGTCTTATTTGTAGATTCAAGTACTTCAAAATACTACGTCAACAATACATAACATTTATTATTTTAAAGCATCAATTGAGTTGCATTTTAAAAACTGCTATACTGTAAGTATACATACCTATATGTATATTATATATACGTATATTCTAATATTATCTTAACCTAACTTACGAAGCAAATGTAGGTTGCTTATTGGAAAATGTATTTTATATTATGATATAATTTAGTCACTTGAATTTTTCCCAAATATGTTTCTATTAAATCTGAAACATTTTCAACTTGTCGTGTCTGTAAAATACATATACATGGAAAATAACACTATTAGTAACGACCATTAGAAATCAGACGGCTTCTGATGTTGAGCTTTGAAGGAAGAAATAAGGTCCAATTTGTTTTGTTGAAATGCCAAAAATTATTGTCTATTACTCCTAATAAATTTAATTGTGAATATTTGTTTCTATTTTAGATAAGGATTTGTCTGCAAGTTGTTTCAAGTTTCAATAACTAGAGTTCAATTTTTATTGGACCAGTTGGAAGTTGTAGACCATATGGAGTTGATATGCAGATGTAAAATAGCAATTGAGCTCTTCCAGGCTTAATTATTATCCACCCCATCGAGCTGTCAGAATTGATAGTTGAAGAGCTGGAATCAAAATTAGAATTGGAACAGACCACCGGGTCTAGATTGGAAGTACAAATTAGCAGTTGAAGGAAGCCGTGGAAAAGTAGCAGAACAATGTTATGAATGCTATAGTGAAGGAACAACAAGTTCAAAATCAAATTAGAAAACATCAACAACAATTGCGGTAAGTGAATTGAGCTAAACCAATCAATGAGTTCCCGTCACTGACATACTAATGTGACTGGACGCATGTGCTTGTTGTATTTACAAAATATATCTGAGATTTTTTTTTTTGTAAAAAGGTCCATTTAACATGGGAAGCCTCGTTATTGTTTAAATTCTTCTTCTCAAGCAGTATTTAGTGATATATGGTATAGACATAAGTTACGGTATCGCCTTGGTCGATTTTTGGATAAAATTTCTATCACCTTATCATGGGCGTGCTATAAATAACAAGTTCATTCATATTTTCTACAGAATATATTGAAAATTTTATTTTATTTCAGTGAAATTAAAGAAGAGTTTGGTCAAAGATCCGAAGATATAATTGAGAAAAGGAGTTAAAGAAACGTTGCGAATCGTTGGAGGGTGAGTCTGGCTTTGAAGAGAATCGAAGATTTGCATTCTGCCATACAGGGTGATTTTGGAAGATACGATCTCGGATACTACTATCCGAAAACCCCGGCAAAGCGAAATTTTATTCACATGTATCCGACTTTTGTAAATATTCAAACTTTTTGTGATCATTTATCAACATTTAAACCTTTTTTTAAGACCGACCAGAAAATATACACATTGAAGGACGGAAAATGGACGTAAGGGAACCGCTGAAGCATTTTCCAGTCCCTGATGTTTCATTTTTCTAATCGCTCTTGATTTCATTACTATGGTAACAACGTTTCGATATATTGTCGAGTAATGACATTTCGTTGATTTTTAATTTATCGTTTATGTCTAACTTATTTCGTGAGTGCGCAAATTTAATAATAATAATTATAATAACAATAATAGGTTTGTTCCAACCGCAGTCAGAAACCGTCAGAAGCTATCAGAGAATAACTGGTCATAGCAAACAACGAGTTATTTCCGCGTAATTCCTATTACTGATTGCAATGGTCGACTATTCTCTGATCACTTCTGATGGTTTCTGACTGTGGTTGGAACAAACCAAATAATAACAAAGTGTGTTTTGATAAAACTATTGTACGTCACGCAACCGAAAATTCGTGTTATTTAGGTCTCTCCAAGCTTCTTGCTTGTCTTGACCTGAAAAACACTACTTTGCGGTCCTATAACGTAAATTACTATTTATTGTTCCACCAATAAAATTATATTCATCCAATTAGCATAGTTTTAAGAGTATTGTTAATTGTATTTATTATACAAATTTTATGTGAAGGTTATAAAATAATGTACAAAGAAATAGTTTCTTTTCTGCCACCAGGTAGAGTATGGCTTGTATTGAATTCCAAATAGTCGTCCATGGGCAATGCAAAATGACGACGGAGCTTGATAACACCTTGTGTTGGTAGTCCGCCGTATCAAGAAATTTGATATTTACATACCTTTTTCTATATATTTTCATATTTTTTATGTCTGTGTAACTAGAGAAATTTACAATTAAAGAGATTGTACCATTATGAAAATGCGTTTTCTTCAACTCAACCGTACTGTACTATCATAAAATTTTTCAGACAGATGAAAATTTTGATAGACATTAGCGCCATCTATCAGCCAGTAGAAAAACTAAAAAAAGTTCGGGTATTTACCAATAGATGGCGCTAGACGTTTTGAGTGTTGCACAAAATGTCCGATAGGGGGCGCTGATCAATGTAATAAAATCAGCGACATCTGGTGGTGACCCCTCCAAGTAGTGATAACTGTTAGCGTCATCTAGCGGCAAACCCTGGAACTTTTTTCAGTTTGTCCTCCGGCAACTAGATGGCGCTAACAGCTATCACTACTTGGAGGGGTCACCACCAGATGTCGCTGATTTTACTACATTGATCAGCGCCCCCTATCGGACATTTTGTGCAACACTCAAAACGTCTAGCGCCATCTATTGGTAAACCCCTGAACTATTTCCTTGAATTTTTTTTTTGCATAGGCGCTCATTGAATTTTTTTGGATGACGCTTTTACCAATAAATAATGAATAACACAAAGGAGTTTTTCAAATTCGTTTTATTTATAAAAAATTCAAGAATTAAATGTACAAAATGGAATTAAATATATCTCCACGGTGATCAGGATAGAGGTAACATTGAAAATGTCGATGTATGTACGGTATAATACACAGTGTTAAGAGAAAAAACATAATCAGCAATTGTTAATTACTAATGGTCACTGTCAACTATGCCCTTTCCTCCTAACTATGTACCTTTTCGTACAAACAATTCACAGAAAAATACGAATCAACATAATCAGTAGCTTCCGATTTCTCATGGTCGTAACTAATCATGTTATTTCCCATTTTTGTGTAATTTGAGCGTGACATGTGAAGATGGAAAATGGGGGTGTGAAAGGAAGAGAAAACAGCACTCGCTATTATTATTCTTACTCTAAAGACTGGGCATTTGAAAATATATCTTAATCGATATAACTGTAAATGATCGATACACAATACAACAATTAAATTAGCAAAAGTAAGTAAACAATAAAACTAAATTGATGAACATATCGATATAGACATATTTTTTTTCAATTATATACAATGCAATCAATGAACTACGATCAATATAGCCCAGTCCTGATACTACACACCATAATTTTTTGATTATGGTTCCATTTTGCTCTTTTTGAATTGCAATAACTACAATAAATATTACAAAACAATTGAAAATCAAAAAAATACATTCAAGTATTGTTCTTCTCTTTTTCATCTTCTCAATTTCTTCAAACAAATGGATCCTTCCTAACGGTATCATCTGGGGATCCTAAAAATTTAACATGATGAGTAAAATCCAGTAACAACAAACTGATACATATTTATCAGTGAGCATTTCTCGAAACAAATATTAAAAATATTCAAACTAGAGCTGCTTGAATTTAATGAATAAAAATAAAAAATTGATAATCAAAAATTATCAAATAAATTGAACAAAACTGAATGTATTCTCACCTATCAGAATTATCGGAGATCATATCTTGCAAATCTTCGATTCTCTTCAAAGCCAGTCTCACCTTCCAACGATTCTCAACGTTTCTTCAACTCCTTTTCTTGATAATCTCTTCGGATCTTTTACCAAACTTCTATTCAACTTTTCTTTAATTTCACTGAAATAAAATAAAATAGCCATATTATCAATCAAGGTGATTTCGTACTTATGTCTATACCAAATATCACTAAATGCTGCTCAAGAAGAAGAATTTAAGCAATAACGAGGCTTCACATGTTAAATGGACATTTCTACAAAAAAATCAAAAAAATTTTATCCTCGATATATTTGTTAATACAACAAGCACTTGCGACCAGTCACATTAGCATGTCGGTGACGAGAATCCATTGATTGGTTTAGCATAGCTCAAAGAAGTTCCCAATTCACTTACCGCAATTGTTGTTGATATTTTTTAATTTGATCTTGAGCTTGTTGTTCTTTCACTATAGCATTCGTAACATTGTTCTGCTATTTTTTTACGGCTTCTTTCAACCTGCTAATTTGTACTTCCAATTTAGACCTGGTGGTTTGTTTCAATTCTAATTTTGATGCCAGCTCTTTTACTATCAATTGTGACAGCTCGATGGGGTGGATAATAATTAAGCCTGGAAGAGCACAATTGCTCATTTTACATCTGCATATCAAGTCCTTCTGGTCTACAACATCCAACTGGTCCAATAAAAATAGTACTCTGGTTATTGAAACTTGAAACAACTTGCAGACAAATCATAATCTAAAATAGAAAAAAATATTCACAATTGAAACAAAGAAATTTATAAGGAGTAATAGACAATTGGCATTTCAACAAAAAAAATTGAACCTTATTTTCCTTTAATGCTTAACATCAGAAGTTTCCAATTTCTAATGGTTGTTATTAATTATGTTATTTTCCTTCCATTTATATGTATTTTAGAGACATGACAAGTTGAAAATGTTTTAGAAACATTTTTGACTGATTCAAGTGAATAAGTTATATCATAATAAAAAATACATTTTTCAATAATCAACCTCCATTTGCTTCTTAAGTTAGGTTAAGATAATATTAGAATATATATATATATATAGAATTTACATATAGGTACGTATACTTACAGTATGGTAGTTTTCAAAATGCAACTCAATTGATACTTAAAAATAATAAATGTTGAAAATGTATCGTTGACGTATTATTTCGAAGAATTACTAATGATCACCAAACTATTATTTCGAAGTACTTGAATCTACAAATAAGACACTTACCAATGACTACTAGAACTGAATCAGATGATAGTTAAGACTGCAGGACCTCCTATCATTGCTCATTGTACATCTGTTGTTCCACAATAACCTACTGGCCCAATTAAAGGGTACCTAGTTATTGATCAACACTGTATCGACGTAACACTTGTAGACAATCATATATCTAAAATAGAATAAAATATTTACAAGTACTATAGATAAATCATTCTGGAATGGACAGATAGACAACTGGCTTTTCAAAAGGCTTCTAATCGTAAAACACATATAGTTTAGCACACCGTATTTCTTCCTTGGATGCTCTCTCATCATACTTTATGATGGGTAATTTTCACAATATGATCAAAGATGTGAATGATTGTTAACTGCTTTATTAATATATTAACGTCTATTTCAACATACTTATCTGTTTTTCTACCACCTCTGGATCAAGTAGTGTAATTTCCGAACGATAATATTAATGGTGTAACCATAAGTTTAATTCACGGAAAAATTCTTTGAAATTAATACAGGTGAATAAAAATAGTTTTTCAAAGTGGATTTTTTGTCTATGGAGACGCCACGCCATTTTAATTCGTAAATAAAGGTTGCGTTTGTGTCTATACCAGAACGAAATCAGAGTGAAAAGCGTCAAAAAAGAGCAGAGTGGTAGTCAAACGAACAAAACGGAAACCACAGAACTAAAAAGTACCGGAAACACTCAATGACAATTTACCGGAAATTTCAATCATTGTTCGATGCTGCCATCTATTAGAAAATTACCACACCTCTCTCGTAGGTATGCAACCAAACATCCATTGTTCATGCCTGTTCAGTTGCATACCCTCCTGTTGCTAATAGTGGTAATACACAATACAAATGAAATTATACTAAGCTTTACAATGACAATGATTGAGTTTATTTTAGAATTATAGTTGTTTTTCATTTATTTTCTTAAAACATACACAAATTTTTAAATGACTATTACTAAGTGTTGTGTTCATCTGAAATATAGGTATATTTGAACTTATAAATAGATCTTACTGAGCTCACCAAATCAATTATTGAGATTCTCTATCAGCAAAACAATTCAACATTTCACATGTTTTACATAAAAACAAATAGTATTGTTTGTACTGGTATTATGCAATTAGAAAAAAAGCATCATTAGAATTTTCCAGTTTTCACCTTCAATTATTCTCTTTTCCAAATCCAAGGTACATTGTGCATAAAATTTACCGAAAAACGTTAATCAACATAATCAAAATCTTCCAATTTCTAATGGTTATAACTAATTATTTTATTTCCCATTATGTAAGAAATATTCAAGTGACAGTTATATGCTAATATTAGTAAGACTTGTCAAAAAAATCCTACATTCTCTAAAGTTAGGATGCAGTAATATATAACTGCATACTCACAATCAAACATTCTTGAAAACACTCCAGCGAATTGCAATAATTACAATAAATATTGCAAAACAATATAAAATCAAAAAATTATAATCATTTATTTTTCAGCATCTCAATTTCTTCAAACAAATGGATTCTTAGATTCTCAAAAAAATAACATGATGGGTGAAATCCAGTCTAACATAAATGTGAGCATTTTTCATCTGCAAAATTTTGCCTCTCATTAGATAAAACAATATTTTTATGAAAAGAAGTCATTGATATATACACAGGATTGAAAAAATGAACATAATCAGTAATTTTCAATAACTAATGTACCTATTCGTACAAACAATTCACAGAAAAATGCAAATCAACATATTCAGAAGCTTCCGTCAATTTTTAATGGTCGTAACTAATTATGCTTTTTTCCATTTTTGTGAAATTTTGGAATGAAACCTCAAAAATAAATTATTGTGAGAGTAGATTTGGGAAAAATTCAACTGACAAAGGTCCATTGATTTCATGGTAATATTTAAAATATGCATGCAATTTTCTATACTTACGGATAATAGATGAGCTTGGAAGAGCTTCAATTGCTTATTGTATATGTCTATATCAACTCCATCTAGTTTACAGCATCCAGCTTGTCCAATAAAAATGGAACTCCAATGGAACTTGAAACAACTTGCAGACAAATAATAGTCTACAATAGAAATAAACATTTACAATTGAAACAAAGAAATGTATAAAGAGGCATTTTTACAAAAAAATTGAATCTGATTTCTCCCTTCAATGACTAACGTGCATCAATGCCTGATCAGTTAAATTTGTAAAATAAAATGTTCCATTTAAATTATAAATGGGTTATAAATCATATTAATAAGCTTGGAAAAATGCGCTGTTTAATTTTCCATTTTAAAAATGATTTCAAATAGCAGCAGTACCTATGTTATACCATTGTCTAATTATTAGACAATGGTTATACCTTTGAACTATATGAATTTACAAATATGTAAGACTTACCAAGGACCGATAGGAATGAATCAGAGAATAGTTAATCCTATGTCCTGGAGAAGCTTCTATTATTGCTTATTGTACATCTGTTATTCTACAATACTCTTCTAACTATAAAACTGGTACTCTGGTGTCTGGTTATTAGTATTGAAGCAACTGTATCGACGAAAACTTAAATTGAAAAAACATTAATAATTAAAACAAAGAAACCATGTTCAAAGGAGATAGCCTATTGGATCTTTTACAGCAAAAATGTAAAAAAAAATTTTAACTGTATTTATTGTAGTTTTTATAGAATAAAAAACTATCCAAATAATAATATTAACATATATACCAACATACTATTTGTATTAAGTGTAATTACGGAACGATTGCGATTGCGAACGATAAAGTGTCAAAAGAGCCGTCAGCCGAGTGGTGATCAAACGAACAGAGCGGAAACCACAGAACTAAAAAGTACCGGAAACTCCTAATGACAATTTACCGGAAATGTCAATCATTGTTCGATGCTGCCATCTACTAGAAAATTACCACACCTCTCTAATAAGTATGCAACTAAACATGCATTGTCCCTGCCTGTTCAGTTGCATACATTCCTGTTGCTAGTAGAGAGTACAAAGATGAAATTATACTAGGCTATACAATGATTGGTTTTATTTTAGAATTATATGAAGATTCAACCTAGTAATAAGGGTTGAAACTATCAATTTGTTATAACAGTTACATTCACAATATTTTACGACAGAAATAAAATTCAATTATTTGAGGATAGAACAAAAAGACCTATTTCATATTCATCTGACAAAATTTAACTACAAAATTTTAATCTAATATGAGACGTATTTTTCAATAAAAAAACTCTATTTGCTAAGGTCTATTGTTATTTCTAGTTCCAGGTAATATAGGAATTAATTACAAAGTACTTACAGTTATCTATGGTTTACATGGCTATGGCAGGTAGAAGAATAGTTTGACAGGTTTGACTTTCATATTATAGTTCATTTGTAAATGGTATACCAATATGTCAATGATACCAATAAATCAAATGTAAATAATGTCAAGTCGAACAGTTTAAGTCGCAGTTAAATAAGTATTACAAATACAATACAATAAAAAAATGTTAAAACCTATTTATATCCGATGGCTAGACTGTTATACATTACGCCTTTAAAACTATTAACTCGCCAGTAGGCCAGTAGGCAAGGTTCGTGAGTTAAATTTGTGTATATTATTGATTTTTTCTAAGTGATTATATTTTAGGTTGATGTAAAATTCAACATAAAATGAATGGTATGTATACTAAAGTGGTCATGTCTACATATTGAAAGTACTGATACCGCACTAATTTATGATGGACTCTTTTCTCACTATAAATATAGTCTTGGACAGTAAACCAATTGCAGTCCCTTATACAGTCAATCAAACCACTGCAGAAGATGTTTGTATTTACATATGTAAATCTTTAAATATTGGAAATCTTACCAGGCATGTATATGGTCTTAGGATAACTGGAAAGAACATTTTTTTGATGCCGGCTACAACTTTTAGTGACAAATATGCTACTCTAGATTTTAGAATTAGATTTAAAGTAGCAAATATTCTCAAATTAAGGAAAATAGATATAAATACATACAACTATTATTTCCATCAAGCAAGAAATGATGTTCTAGAAAATAAAATACCAGATATTGTCTATGAGAAATGCAGAAGAGAGTTGGTAGGATTGGGTATTACAGACATGTACAGGGTAATGTTGGAAAAGGACATTCCAAGAGAAACAGTAGAAAATGAGTACAAGAAATATATCCCAAAGGAAGTAATAAAACGCCATGCTTTCTTTATAAAAAAACCCATTCATGATACCCTTGGAAAATTGCAGAAGTCTGTACATGATGCTTCCTATGTTAAATCAGAATATCTGAAGCAGTTAGATATACTGGCCCCAGAATATTTGTCTGAATCATATAAAGCAGTGGTTGATCAAAGTGGTTCTACATGTAATGTTATTGTGAAAGTTTCACCTCATCATCCCACAGATCCTGGTGTGAAATATTGTTTAGATTCCAAAAAAGATGAGTGGCATTTAATTTGTACAATTGAAGATATAATTTTTGTTTCTATTAGAGATGATGGTACAACTGAAATAAGTCGTAAGAATGGAATCCCTTTTTATTTAAAATTTCACTCATTACCTGTTCTTTATTCATTCATTAGCATTTTAGATGGGTATTACAGACTTATGTGTAAGTGGACTTTTAATATTTGTAAAGATGTTTATACCCCTTCGTTACAGAAACTATATGCTATGAAATGTCATGGACCTGTAGGGGGAGAATTTTCTTATGCCAAACTAGAAGAAAAAAGGAGTAACAGGCTTGGGTGTTTTATTGTAAGAGAGAGTGATTCAAAATATGATGATTTTTACTTAGATGTGTGTGTAAAAGATGGCCTGAGACCAAAAACATATAAATTGGAAAAGATTACTGGCAATGAATTTATTTTTGATAATGATTTAAGAAAATATAAAAATTTGTATCAGTTGATGAAGGCTTATCAAGATCCCCATGGTGCTATTTATTTGCAAGAATGTTTACCTCCCTCTGAATATGATGTGTCACCATTACTTCTTTGTCGAAGTGAAAATTTAGTAGGTGATTCATTGACTGACTCTTCAGCTTTGAATTCACTAGCTATGCCTACAACACCAGTTTGTATTAACTGTAAAAATTTACAAGTTTTTAAAGGTCAAGAAAAAGAGGGTTCAAGAGGTTTAACGCTAGTTTACCGAAGTATGTGGAAAATAACCAAAGGTAAAAAAATTGAAGTTGCCATGAAAGTACTCAAACAAGACTACACTGAAAAGTATCTAAAAGAATTTTTATCACTTGCTGGCCAATGGGCGTTTTTACAATCAACTGCAGTAGTTAGACTGTATGGTATTGCATTCACTAGTAACGTATCACTTGTTTTAGAATACTTTCGGTTAGGTCCTCTTGGACATTATTTGAGGGAAAATAAACAGCATTTGAAGCCTGTGGACTTGATTGAAGCAGCAAGTAACATTGCTTCAGCTATGTGGTATTTAACAGAAAATGGCATCATTCATGGAAAAATTAGATGTAAAAAAATAATGGTTAGTACACATGAAGAAAATTCTTTCACCGTAAAACTGACAGATCCAGGTATTCACACTGAATATACTTCATCAGAGGTTCACTGGATACCAGTAGAATGCTACTCAAACTTGAACTATGCTAAAAGATCAATGGAAGCTGATGTATGGGCATTTGCTACAACCTTGTGGGAAATATTTATGTATGGACAGGAAATAAAATCAACCGACCACAATCTAGCTATGAGATGGTATGCAAGTGGGAAAAGATTACCACAACCAACAAGCTGTTCTCACGAAATGTATAGTCTTATGAAGGAATGCTGGGATAATGATCCACACAAAAGGAAGAAACCACAAGCTCTTATGAGAGATATTAACCAAATCTTGTATCAACTGTATAATTCTAGAAAAGTTCATTCTTATGCAAAAGTTTTTAAATCTGGTTTACAAAGTGTAGAGGGGACTTCAACAAATAGTCTTTCATCCCATAGTACTGAATACACAATAGTTACTGATGATTTAATAAGTGCTAGTGATGCATGCAGTGATGTGTCTGATAATTGTAGCATGTCTGGCAGTATATCTCAGGTTAGACTAAATAGTGATAATTTCAAGAACTACAGTGATGAATCATTATCATATGATTGGTCAACTTTATTAACAGACATAAACATCTCAACCACTACCACATCTCTTGATAGTCTCAATTTAATGCAGAGTGTTTTTGAGTTGGATGGCAACTATAATGTAGTGTTACAAGGTAGAATTGGACAAGGATTTTATGGAGAAGTATTCAAGGGAACTTTGGAATTTGCTAATGGTCAAAATGGCGAAACTCGAAAAGTAGCTGTAAAAAAACTAAAGTCATCTGCAGTTTCTTCATGTTTACAAGATTTTGAAAGAGAAATCAATATAATGAAGTCATTAAATCATCCAAATATAGTACAAATTTTTGGGGTATTAAGAGAACCAGAAATTTCTCTAGTTATGGAATTTGTGCATCATGGCTCTCTCCAATGTTATTTAAAAATCTATAAAGAATCTCTGACAGAAATCCAACTATTGAAATATGCTCTGGATATTGCCAAAGGAATGGAATATCTAGGAATGAAAAACATTGTTCATAGAGATTTAGCAACCAGAAATATTCTAGTGGTTGATGAAAATCATGTTAAAATTTCTGACTTTGGCCTAGCACAAGTTATGGGAAATAATGATTATTATATTCTCAGAACTCCCAATAGAGAATTACCAATTAAATGGTATGCCCCCGAAAGTTTAAGAGATGGAAAATTTTCAGTACGATCAGATGTATGGTCATATGGTGTTACTATTTGCGAGATGTTTAACTTCGGAGAAGAGCCGATGTTGCAAAACTTGGATGAAGATGTGGAAGCCCCGCAGCAGCAAATTTTGCTTACGGCACTAGAAAAAGGATCGCGATTTCCATGTCCTTCTAAATGCCCTTCAGCTGTATATATTAGGATAATTCATCCCTGCTGGAATGCGCATCCACATGAAAGACCATTATTTTCTACATTACTATTAGACATACAAGACCTTTTGACAAAGTTTTAATTAATATACATACTGATCGTTAATGAAATATTTATTCATTTTTGAACAACACATAGGTTCAAACGTTTGTGTAGAAATATAAAAATCCATTATTCTAAGTAACTTGTAAATTTATGTAAATTTGTAATTGAAAAATGAAAGAGGTATATTATTTAGTAGAATATTCATAAAATTTATTCTCTGTTTATTAGAGATTTAATAAAAAATCATGAAATACTTTATGAAAATTTGTTTTCATTTTGTATTTTTATAGAATACTTAAATTGTGATTTCATAACCATTAGCCAGTGATATTACTTTACCCCTTGAGAGGGAACCTTCGATCATAAAAATAGTAGATTTTTGACTAGATAAAAAGGAGTACAGATAATTTCTCTGAAGCAAACTGAATGCTGCAGTCATGTCATCCATTATTCCAGAATTACATTGTCTGTGCACTTAAAGGGGTTATAAAAGATATGTGTATTCTTTTAAATAAAAATGGTTGATGAAAACTTTTTTCGCATTTCTTACTGAACTATTGAGACTAAATTTGTATATAATAGGTAATCATAATAAGTATATTTTTTGCCATAATGATCCCAAACTATTAATTAGTGCAATTGTTAAACTATTTGTTATTGCGATATGTTGATATTTAAAATTGTTATTATATACACTAAACATTTTATTAAATTTTTATCTTGGAATTTATTGAAAACATCCTATTATTTTGAAAACTATTCTGTTTAATATTAAGAGAAAGAGGCATGCCATTTCTAAAAATCGCCAAACTTGTATAATGTAATTGAAATTAAAATTGTAAAATATAGCTTTAATTATGTATTGATTTATATTTTGAGTTTGAAATAAACTTTATAAAAATTTAAAGCTTGTGATCCTAATTATTTTTGAGAATCTTCTAACAAGACCAAATTGTCACGGATGCAGTGGAGTAGTAGCAAGGGAGTAGACTGGATTTACAACAGGGAGGGGCAAACCATGGTCGTCCAAAATGTAAAATTTTATTATAAAAAGAAAAGGCAAATGAAAACAAAAAAAAGAATATATAATATGCCACAAGGAACATACAGAAGATATTCAAAACTTTGATGTTTCATTTATATTACTAAAATTTATCTTGGGTTTAAACTAAATTTATCCAAAACTTTCTTCACTATGCGGTCCTGATTTTCCTTAAAATTTTTTCGATACACACTCATCAAACACCACCCAGTGAGCCTGTCATCGCCTCTTATACTCCTGAGCCAGGTTTTTACCATTCGTAGGTTACTGAACGATCTTTCCAAAGTAGCAGTTGTGGATGGGAAAGCACTTATTATTAGCAGTGCGTGCCTTGTTACTGGGAAAAAACATTATCTTCTTTCAAAAGTACAGCCACTTCAATGTCCTTTAATTTTCCTTCAGCCAAATACAAATGAATCATATAATTTTATACCTGAACTCTAAACTTTTCTTGCTTTTTGAGTTGCTAACTTTTTAATCAGTTTAACAAAGTCCATGCATAGGCGAACCTACAGGGGGACAGGGTGGGCCATGGCCCGCCCTAATCTTTCCACCCCAATTCCTCAAAATATCAATATTAAAAACATTTTATAATTTTTAAATTTTAACGTTCTTTCAATGATACGAGGAAGCAGTTTTTCATTCTTTGTTTTTTCATCAGAAGATTCCGATTTGAGTTTCGGCACCCCCCCCTAATAAAAAGTCTGCGCACGCCTATGAGTCCAAGTTATAAAGTTCAGCTTAAGCAACAAAGCTTGCTAAACTAAACAATTTTGCGTCATAAACTAGCATTTCGTAAATAATTTTTTATCCTTTTTAAAATGCTAAAAGATTTTTCTCCAGACGCGTTTCAAGTCGTCATACACAGTAAAATTCGTAGAGTCGTGTCCAAGTTTGGGAAGAGTGTAGTTTATTGTTTGTCACGAAGTTATAGGAACTCCAAAAATGAATTTCTGTGCTTTGCTTTTTTTTCTCTTTTACTTTTTTCTTCAAAGTACCCCAAGTGAACACATTCTTCAGCAAAATCACTATCAATGTCTTCCCTTGCGGCCCTAGGCGTTTGCCTAGTCTTCCTAGTGGTGAATCCGCCACTGGGTTTCGGCGTGTTTTCGCATCATCAGTACCTCCTGTAAATAGCCAGGGAAGTAGTTGATGCTTGTTTGAAAAGTAATTTTAATATTTCCAAAACACTTGAAGGTTCCATTTGGCTGTTCCACACTGTATAATTACTTTTTATAATAATTTGTTATACGTTTGACAGATATTGAAATTAGAAAAATAATAATTAGGTATTATATTATTAATTTCGGTCGATTTTAAGAATCGAAGTCGAGAATCGATTCTTCAAAAATGTTTTCATCCCTAGACGCGTCTGTAGGTATATTATAAAATAAAGCATCAGCATAAGATTGAGCGTCTGCACCGCCGTCGGTGTCTCCGGGGTGTATGGGACGCGCGCACAATATCGACCGATTAAAACAACCCCTGGCCGACACCCTTTCGGTGAATGCCATGCAACACCATTTAGTTATTGCACTCTCTGAATAACACTTGTGTTACGTTTGGTAGTGTACGTTATGTAATAATATAATTCCTTGCATATTTATAATTATTAATAATAATTCCCACTACTATTGTCTATATTTAATCAATAGTAATAATATACGGATTATTTCAAGTTTATTATTCAAGTTCTGTTCCTGTGGTACACTAGGTTGGCTTAAATAACATTGCATTGTTACTATTTATTCCAATTAAAAGTCTTAAAAATTAGTGCAATCTTCTTAACTATTTGTTTATAAATACTCATCACTGTACTCACTGTACAATACTCATCATCGTACCATCAAAAAATTCAGTGGATACCAACTTCAAATCGCCAGATTTATTCACAACTGAACAGTATCAAAACACTCAAATCGGTAAGTTTATTTACTTTTTGAATTACATAATATTATATGAAAGGTTTTTGGATTATTTTATTTTTTGAGTGTGTTTGTAATTTAATTATTTGTTGTAATGGTTTCGAAAATTTTGTGTGTAGGAGCTTGCTTATAATATGTTCTATACCAGCGAGCGATAGTAGCTGGTTTCGCGCGGTATAAGGGAGTGAGGGTGGGAGCTGCTTCTGGATCAATACTACAGGTCGCCTGGTCCAAGCCGCACTCTGTTCTGTTACATACGCTCATTTTACAATACTTTTTCCATTTTTATTAATGACTTTTACCATATTTGAAATTTCCAACTCACGTTTATTAAATCGATTTTAAATACTTAGAAAATATTTCCAGTTGTAGGCATGTTTGGATTAATTTTTGCGCAAAATCTGTGGAAATCATTTACACTGCTATATCGCTCCAATTCACAAAGCTTTTCCGGCTTTGGAACATCACCAATTGATTGATAAATCAATTAATACAAATACAAATTATTTATTTTATTATTATTAGTTTTACAAATACTTTTTACATATATTAATATGTTGAATCAATAATTTTTAAACATTATCTTCAAAACCGATGTACTTTTAAACTTGTCTGTGATTATACTTCAATTTAAACATGCTTTTATATTTATATTAATTTTGTATAGTCTTATAGATAATGGTACGGAACCATTCGTGCGCGAGTCCGCGGTCGGTTTTTTGTATTATAATAATTATTACTATTTACTTATATCATCCCATATTTTTGATAATTTCTGTTCCACGTTATGCAGAACTTGTTATTAATAAAAAGTTACAACCCTTCGATAAGTTACCAAATGAAAATTGATTTTTTCAAATATTTCGATAGTTGTTGACATATTATAATGAAAGTTGACAAGTGGCTTTCTTATGATAAGAGCATCTTGAAAAAAAAGAGGAATTATTGCACCCCGTTAAGAATTTATGGGAGTTGAGATCCCATAAACTCCCCCATAATTTTTGTGTACAATTTAATGCTTATTGTGGTACCATTATTCAAACACATTATTTTTGAAACTTTTTTGCCCCCTATCACTTTTTACAATTATCAGCTTTTATCTAGATACGGCCTATTTTTCATTATGCTTCAAAAATTTCGAGTAACAAAAATTAAAGTCAATGAATTTTTAAGTTTCTCGAGGGTACCAAATTTTTTCGCATGCACTAGTACTAGGGTAACTTGGGTTGGATCGAGTTATTTTTAGCCCCAGAATATGTGGTATGATTTATAACCTGTCTTTTTGTTACGCCCTGTATAAAATAGCTTTTAAAATATTAAGTGTGTGCATGGTGACTAAAATTTATTTTTAATGCTAAAATGTTGATTTAAGAAAACACTATTGAAAATCAAACCCTACAAAATCATCTCACATTTTTTTAAGGGTGTTACCAATTTTTTATAAATTTCTCCTAAGTTTTTTTTTCTTTTTATGGTATAATTTTATCTCGAATTTTATAGACCCAAAAATGAGTTTCTCAATAAATTATTTTTTTATTTATTAGCACATTAGTTTCGATTTATTCAACCCTTGAATATTCATATTAAAATTCCATAATTTTTCCTTTTATTTAGTAAAATAATCGATAAAAATAAAACAAAATACATATAAATAAAAAAAATATGTAATTTTAAATGAATATTTAAAGACCGAAAAAATCTAAAGTAATGTACTAATAAATTGAAAAAATTATGAGCTACATTCCAAACCTTAAATTTGGACTTTCAGAAACCCTTTTATTGTCTATAAACCGTAAGGGGAAAAAGAATAAAAAGACATTTAAAAAAAAATTTTAATCCAAGTATTGAAACTTTTTTTGAGCTGTCCCATCTCTTGAAACATCAAAAACTGATATTTTTTCATATCAGAATAAAAAAATTGTTTATGTCTGACGTCTTCAATTGATTACATAAGAGGGAAAGTCGGTAAATGGCTAGTTAAGGAACATAACTCAAATGGAGACCTCCCATACTAAGAGTTTACTGAAGTAAGACAAGGAACTCTCGTTCAGGTTGTTGAAATTGGGAAAAACTGGCAAGAGAAATTTGAAGACAGTTGCCGACCTGGTGACTGGAAACTGTATCCTGGGAAGCATTTGCATAGGTAATATTGGAAGAAATAGGTGAAACCGAAAGAAAGAGAAGATCTGACCATTGGAACGAGAAGGATCTGACCATTGGAAAGATTTAGTAGGGCTTGGACAATCAAAGATTCTTCTGGGTGACACAACCTGTTGAGATCAAATGAATGCATAAGTCAAAGTAAATCTGCGCTAACAGTTTTAACAGAGAGGAAGTGGAGGAAGAAGAATGCAGATATTGTGGCATGGAAGAAGAAACCTCCATTCACATACTTTCCAACTGCACAGCACTCCAGAATCTTAGAGCACAGTACCTGGGAGATTACTGGATAGAAGAGGAACATTTACCTAAGTTGAAGCCTGCAGATATCCTAAAATTCCTCCAGGAAGTAGGACTAAAGGAGCTACTGGTTTCAGAGACTCTCCTCAGAAATTAAGTAGAAGTAAGGGGGCACTATAGATCTTTCAGGTCTCAGTGAATGTTACCCCAAAAAAAATAAATACATACATACATTTAACGTTTTGCCAAGACGTATAAAATCCTCATTAATGGTTTATCCACAAAAACAATCGACAAATATATTTAAAATATTTGCTTATATTCGATTTTACTAAATACCTAAACATAAATAAATATCTAATTATATAGAGGTGTAAAATAATTCTGTAATTCTATGGAGACAACAACTTAAATACAATTTGAATGGTGAAATTGACTTTTTTGAAGTTTTTTTATCATGATTGAGTTATGAACATCGAAAAAGGCAACAAAAAAGCGGTTTTAGTTTATTTTAATTCTCAAACAACTTTACCCTTCATTTTTGAGAGTCCGTCAACAATGGGGGAACATCCCCTCTGTTCCTTTCTTTCAAGGGAGTGCGATGCTAAATTTGAGATAAATGACTACATTAAAACGATAGAGAAGTTTTAAAAATTGAACAACTGGTTTTTACCACAAAAAGGGAAAATTTTCATAATCAAGATATGTAATTGAGATGGTAGGGTGGATATAGTTGCTAAATCAAATATTTCAAATTTTAATTATGTTAATTCCTTTTACATAAAATTATAGTATTCTCAAAATAATAAATTTGTACTTTCTTAAACCTATTACTTTGGTGTGGATACTTGAAAATGAAAAGGGACGCCTAGAACATAATTTGAACAGATTCGCGATGGATAAAATGAATCAATAAAGTTGATAGTTCCAATTCCAAACTGCTGAGATGAAAATAGCAAATAAATCTTTCTGTTCATAAAATCTACATTTTATTAGTGTGTAAGAATAATAATCTATGCGGGCTAAACATTGAAAAAATAGACATTAGCCACTGTTTAACCCGAATCCATAGTTATTATTGATCAAATCAAATAAGAAACCTGTTCCGATGCAAAAACTGCGAGTGAAGATAATGAAGATATCACAACAAGACTAAGTTATTTCATTGTCTAATAAATTAGACAATGGTTATTTCAATGTATTTTAGGTATTTGTAAAAAACTTTCTTTATTTCCCATCTTTCAGTAAAAATTTTGTACACACATTCAAAAATATAATTTTTTATTTTTTTTTGGTCTCAAAATTTTTACTTCCAAAGAGATTAGCAATAGTGGTGAATGAAACAATATTTGAACACTTTTTGCCCTGAAAGCTTGGAACTAAGCAAGCCAAACGTCAAAAAAAACTAAATCAAAACCAAATAACTATTAAGAACCACGTGTTGTGCAGAAAACGCTTGCTTATGTCAGAGGTACTGTGAGTTGACGAAACCTGGACATACCCCCTTCATTTTTTTAAAGGTTGGACACGTTATCAATCCCAATGGTATTTGACAGAATAGAAGCAACAGAAATTCTACAGATTTTGGAAAGATACATACATAAATTATAAGATTGCGACAATCTTTTCGGAACCCTCGTCGTACACAAGTGTGAAAAAAAAAACTTGAAAGATAGAGAAATAATAATTGTGCGCGGTCATCAAGGCGAGTACTTAATTCCAGAAACCAGTGACCGAATGTTGATTGCCCCCCTATTTTAACCGCTGTTGCCTGAAGCGCATATTAATTTGTACAAATGATATTTTTGTCTCGTTTTCATTGACTTTTTTTCGAAGTCATGCATAATAGGTAAAACTAAACACTTTCATCCGGCAACAGTGTACTTTACAGAGAGAATGATGGAAATGTTTAGTTTTATCTATTACGCATGACTTCGAAAAAAAGTCAACAATAACGAGTCAAAAATATCATTTGTACAAATTAATATGCGCTTCTGCCAACAGCGGTTAAAATAGGGGGGCATCTGGAATTTACTACACGCCTTGATGACCGCGCACAATTATTCATTATCTCTTTTTCAAACATTTTTCTTTTATTTTCCTTTTTGCGCTTGGGTACGACGAGGTTCCAAAAGGATTTTCGCAATCTGTATATATCTATCTAAATCAGAAAAATAATTCGTCCTAATGACATTGCCATTGTAGAGGATTTGATGGGAATCACAACTCGCCTTAGAATTCGTGTTCAGTATCATTCTAAGAATGGAATTTAAATCTCTCAAGACCCAGAACTAAAAAACAGCTCAAGGATTTAGAAATTCCGGGATTACTCGAAATTCTTAGCAAGTTTTTATAAGTAGTTTTGAAAAAAGTCTTAAGTAACAAGATATGACGATATAGACCTAGCGCCGGCTCTGATAATTCTAGTTATTTCTTATTGACCACAGTATGGATACAATTTTTTGATAAAGTTTCAATAAAACATGAACCAATTGACTCACTGTAGACAAATTTAATTTATACTTATAAATTATGTAAGCAGATTTACTACAATTATTTACCCCCCTTACCCCATGTCAGCAAAAGCTACTTCTTACGAAAATATTAGTATAGGCATCTTCTTTTTTTATATAGATATAATTCTAGAAATAAGAAAATATGTCAAGAATAGAGGATTTTAACGCAAATAATATTAATTTAACAAATTATTGACACGGTTTTCAATATAGAGTAAGGTACAAAATGATCTTATACATTTTTGGTATACTTTCCTCATAGGTAACACGTCAAATAAAAAAATAAGCAATAAGCTCTTCTGCCCCCCTATAGTGTATACGTAATACCTCAAGAGATTTAAAAAACAATCATTTTTTAGGCTCTCATTAAGCTTTTAGATGCGCGCATGTCCACTCTATAAAAATTATAAAAAATTACTGAACCGTTTTTACCCTTCTGAATTGCAAAAGTCTGGCCCACACTGTATAAGTGCGTACGTTTTATGCGTGATATCAGTGTGCCTGTGTAACACACGATATTCTTATTAAATATATTATCTAGAACATAAAGCATTGGTCACGTGCATTTGTTGTAACCCTAAGCCGACACGTCACCCATAGAACATACGCTAATCCGGATGCAGGAGGAAGAACAGACCAGGGTCGTATCAGTATAATAAAATTATACTCAATTTCATCCAGAAATAAAAGTCATTTTTTCCGAGTGTATTTTTTATGTATCTTTATGTTAATTGGTATTATCGACACATTCCCATAAAAATTCCTGATCTATTAATGTATACAATTGATAATTAATGTTTTGTGATATACATATATTGCTAAGAAAAACCATAATATCCTTGGTCTTGAAACTATCTTGTTTTATAATATGTTTCAATGAATTTCAGTACCCTCTGCTGTTTTTAATGTGCTGCCAATGATCTGTAATATTCTTTAATTCCACATTAATCTCCATTTTAAAAAAATATTACTATTTTTAAAAACTATCCTTTATTTTTGTAATTATTTAACAATTTATTATTTAAATCAACTGTATCACTAAAATAGCACAATCAACAAATTTTTTATTATCTTGAAGAAAATAATAATTGACCAGCCATAAAAAAACAACCTGGTTTGTCTTCCAAACAATATGATATACATTATTTTTGATTATTAACAAATAGAATATTTATTAGTTCACTGATTTCACATCCTACATTTGCATCGTCAGGAGAAAATTGATATAAATAAACAAGCAACTAAGATACCTCTTTTATTGTGTGAAATACGATATGTCATATTTAATATATCAGACACTTGAACATGTATATGCTATTTAAACGACAATCTAACAATGGAGTATGAACAATATCTATCTGTTGATTTATAAGAGTATATTGAACAAATTTTTAATGATTGCAAATAATGGTAATTATTTTGAAGGCCCATTGGCTTATATGTGTTTTTCAAAATCACTTTTCATGTCTATTCACTATTGAAAAACTTTGGGTGTTTATTTAGTTTTTCTCAACACAAAAACTAATTTGTAATTATACTGTTCAAATATGTCAGTTGACACGACTATTTTCAGGCAATGGTACAAATCAGACATAGTACTCTTGGAATTGTATGATTTACTTTTTGATGAATATATTTGGTAGAGGTTTCATGATTCCTACTTATTTTTGGGGAGAGACCTATAAGATCTATTGTGCCCTCTTACTTCTAGCTCCTTTAGTTTTATTTCCTGGAGGAATTTTAGGTAAATATTCCTCTTCTATCCAGTAATCTCCCAGGTACTGTGCTCTACGATTCTTGAGTGCTGTGCAGTTGGAAAGTATGTGGATGGAGGTTTCTTCTGCCATGCTACAATATCACAACTCCTACTAACTCAAAACTACAACTAACCCATAAATAATTTTTCTTTTTTAAAACTCTATAATATGAATATCTGAAGAGAAAACAAACTACAATGTTTTAAAGATGACCTTGCCGAATAGATAACGAAAATAATTTTAAAATTCCAGAAAACGTATTGTTGATAAAACTGAAAATTTTAACACAAATATATTATTTTAAAAGCTGATTGACTAAACTGTCCTCAGCATCTAATGCAGTAGTCTATATTACAGAATAATTCAAATAATATTAAGGAAATAGGGGTGCATTAATATTGACCATTGTCCTATGGGGCTAGTGAGATACTGCACAAAGGAAGAACTAGAAGCAGAAAGAGAAAGAAGTAAACAGTGGTTGAATTGAATGTTGAATGAGAGGAAAGCGAGTTGAGAGAACAGCTGATATTAGAATGGGAAGGGGATGTTATATGGGAACGTAATGTTGGCAACCCCTAGCTTTTTTGTGTACTGTAGCCATGTTACTAGACTGGAGTTCAGTCAGGTTCAGAGTGCATTCACCCGAACCCTTTAAATTCACTACAGCACCTTTTTAGTTGTCTGTTATATTTTAGATGACTCGTGATTATAAAATCTGTGAAGTAGTTATTTTTTTTTATTTTTTTGGACGGTCAATATAGGAAGTAAGTGAAAACGTATTTGTAATGTAGTTGAATAGTAACTTTCCTTTGTTTTTGCAACTAATCGTCTAATGAGTCATTTATTTTGACAATACCGGGTGCTCTTAACAATTATTCTTATTCCAACCTCATAATATTATTTTAACTAAATTAGATAAATATTATTCTAAAATTATACCGCGTATATTAATTCATTAATTAAAGTGGAAATTGAACAAACATTAGAAAAACATTTTGAGAATTTTTTTACCCCCCCCCCCGCCATTGGTTTCATGTAGTTATATTTTTCTCGACAAACCCCCCCATCCCTATTTTAACGTGAGATTTTACTATTTTTGTGTTTTGGGTGTAAAATGCGCTGAATTGAAAAAAAAAATTTTTTTTTATTTAACTGAAATTTTACAATTTTACATCGTTTTCTGATAGAAAAAAATTAATTGATATTTGCCAAGATAAATTTATTGGTGGTTGACACATAATTTTTCAAAAACAAATTTAGGTAACTTATATCTAATATTTGAAATTAAACAAATTAAACATACAGGGTGGCCCACCATATATGTTTAGATTTATTACACCTAAATGGCATATGAAATGTAGGTGAAGTACAGGACAGAAAAGGACAACAAGCAATGGAAACTCTTGAACCAGATTGGCAATTAAGTAATGTAATGTCAAAAAACCAGTTATGCGATTCCAAGCACACTATAAAATTTTGTATGTGAGAAAGAACATGTTTCATATTCTCATAGAGAAAATTTTTTCGAAAATTTTTGGTCGCGTTATACAGTAAATTTCAGGGCCGCACTGAGAAATGGAAACGCCGGGGGAAAAATATTTATTGGGCCCCTATTTTTTAAATTTTTTTCCAGTGGTATTAAAAAGGAAATTTTATAATCATATAAACAAAACAAAAAATTAATCAGTAACAAAAGTAAAATAAATCCTATGCTTCAAATAAAATAAAAACCAAAAATAAAAATAGATAAAATGCTAACTACATCGCAACTTTTCTTTCTTTGACAAAATCAATTAATTCATTTAATACCTTGATATGATAGCCACGCTGCTCAATATTTCCTGGCCTATCGAACATTTATTATAAAATAAATACTGACAATAAAAAAAAGGAAATTATTTTATTTTTATCAAAGGCGCTTATGGCGCTCGGAGCAAACACCCCCTTCCTTTGGTGTGGCCCTTGCAAATTTTATTGACGAAAATGTTTTCGTGTCACTAAATTCAATATATAAAGATATAATATATATATAGTTATTGGGACACACAGTATAACAAAACATTAAATTAAACTGTATGTAGATCAGTATGGGTAATTTACCAAACAATAGGCACTTATTTTTCGTAAGAATATTTGGTTTTTTGGCAATGTAGAAACATAACATTTTTGAGTCAAGCATGTGCTCAACAATACATTTTTTGCAATATTGAATACATTATTTGTTTTCAAATAATTAAATTAATAAAAAGTGACAATAATACTTAGCTCTCTAATACACGCATGTGCTGTCTAAACCCTCACAATCGACAGTTCCGGACGAAGCTGTTCAAGTTTAATATTCCGACCCGTCGGTAGTACGAATCCGAACTCGGTTGGAGTAGTTTTGGTTTTTACTTTTTTTTTCTTTTTTTTCTTTTCGTTTGTTTTTATTTTGCCTTTTATAGTAGTATTTCAGTTTAATTTGTTAGGTTATTTTGAAACGGTTGTGACTTTCCACATGTTTAATTTGCCGGATTTTGGTGAGTTTGATTTAGTTGTTTATTTTTGATATTTTATTAAATACATGGGTTATACTTATGACATGCTGTTTTTACTGTCCACAAAGTATAAGAGATAGAGGGTATGTTATTTATTATTCATTCGATAACAACTTTATGTAAGTAAGCTTTAGTAACTTTTAAACTAAAATAAATGAACAGGCTTTGAACATTGATAATAATTTTGTTTAAATTAATTGCGTGTTTCCAATATTCCCCTAAATATTTAGGGTTTGTTATGCCTTTTACGAAAATAGCTACAGCATCTATAAATATCCAAATTTAAATTCATGTGAGCATACAGTAGGAAGTTACTACATTCTGAAGTGTTAAAAACTAGACCATTCCCAACTGCTTTTATTTACATACCTAGTTTGTAATTTGATATGCCCACGCTATTCACGCTTTTTTATTTTTTATTTTAAATCACCGTTCCAGACAGTAATGCTGTTTTCAACGTCGGATTCGTTGGTGGTCATAATGACAGCTGTTAACAAAAATTTAATTGTTGACTGATCATATCACTATCAACATTTTTTATACCTACCACGTAAACCACGTTATTTTTCTAAAAATCGTAGGTACATAAATTGTCTAATGAGTACCTATTGTAAATAAAATATTCTAGTTTGCACCGTTTCATAGTTTTAATTATGATTTCTGTGTGTAGAATAGACAGATGTATCGTCTGTTTCGTACATTTCACGTTTATAGCCATAGATATGGGGTCAGAGAGATTGACGATAGTTTACCCCAACGTTAGTGCTTCCCGTTACTTAATGTCATATGGGTTCCAAACTTTTTTCACAGTGATCTTGATTATAATGCAAATAGATTTAAGTACACCCTATTTTATACGTCATGCAATGCAAGTGACTAATATTTATTTAGACTTCTAGCGTGGTATAAATTGGTAAGTCTAGATTATTGCCTACGAAAGTATACATGTAGTTATTAGTTGAAATAATTTGTACTTAGGTATGTATTTGTTTACATAATTATAAAGAAGCAGACTTCTATAAAATACAATGAGGGGCTCAGAAAAATATTGCACATAATTTTATAATTGATGTGAGCTATATTTTCTTTTTAATGTTTTTTATCATTTTCTCTTTTTTTTTCGAAGATTATATAGGACATAGGGCGCTTTTAATTTGAAATAAAATTTATAATACTGTCATTTAGTGTGATAAAAATGGGTTACCTTAAAAATGGTGATTCTATAGATCCCTGCCAGGAAACCAATCGTAGGAACATCAAAAATGGGGCTTATTCTTTAGCATCCAAAGGGCAGAAAATTTTTAACACCACAATTTTCCACTATCCGTCACTTGGGTACATTGACGTTTTATCACCGATCATAAAAAATGCTTACAGCTTTACTAGCATCACACTGAAAAAATGTATTTTAGCATAAAGTTGTGTTTTATCAAATGTATTAAGTAGGTATATACCTACCAAGGTAATTTTTCCAACAGTAGCTATTTCTGCACTTTTCGTTGACAATATACACGTGAAATAGATCATTGAAAACATAATTTTAACCGACAAGCAAACTTTAATCTAATTTGGGTTTGTATGACCATAAGAAAGTTACGTGTGATATGATAAATATATGATACCTATTTCAACTATTAACAGTATTATTAATAATAGCATAAATAAAATTTTTATTTGCTAGCAATACTTTTTTATGGGTTCGATTATGCGAAGCGTAATTATTTAGGTTAGGAACATGTTATCTCTGGCTGGAACCGTAGATAAAGGATGGATTAAGTTAGGTTAGGTTGATAGGAGTCGATTGACTAGATAGGCAACTCAGTATTTAAGTTTTATTCTCTGATTTCCGCGCCCCCTGGCGTAGTGTAGTGAGAAATAAAGCAAACGCGACGCTTTAACCGATATAAATACAATAAATATTTAACAAATATAAACAATTTTCACCATGGAAACTATGCACAGAATGTGAAATGATAAACACAATAAAAATAACTTTTTATTTGCTGTGAGATTTTTTGACCATTATAAATAGATTGAAGAATTTTATAGATAATATTTAAAAACAAATTTTTGTACCGGGTGTATTTTAATATCGAGCAAAATATCGTTGAATACATTCATTTTCTGTTGACCGTTCGTTTTTGAGCTAGAAGTAGTAGCCAGTAGACAAAAAACTTTTGCAACAAACACGAGTATTGATTAACAATCTCAAACATTATCTCGATTGTTAATAGTCTTTATTAATACGCTTGTTTGTTGAACAACTGAACAAAATTTATTAAAATATCCCTGAAACATGTGTGTATTTATTGTAATAGTAAGTAGTGACCTTCGAGGGCAAAGTTTATACCTACTTCTTACTGACTTAAAATTTTTAACAAATACGTTTCTGCTATATTTAATAATCGGTGTGAAGATAGGTACCAGCCAATTTTATCCTTAAAAATAGTGAGAACTGCTCAATTCGCGTGTAAAGGTATATTAAATCGAGTTCATATTCCAGAGAGCCAACTTAATATTTAGTGAGTAGGGGTATATTGGTGTAGAGGACACAATTTTTGAAGAAAATTGTTATTAATATTCCTCCATTTCCAATCGCGTACATCAGTTCTCTGTAATTCGACAAACGTAGGGGTCAAACGTATCGCTCAACAGCTGTGAAACTAGGATACGTGTGCTTCCATGACTGGTATTATGTATTCATCACGCTTTCGCATAACAAAGGTTATTCGTACTGGTAAACGCGAACCTGCATCAGATCAGAGGGTGACTTATATTAGATTATTTTAGGCACACGACAAGACGAAAAGATCTGTACACATTCGATACCGTTTAATAAAACTGCTTAAATCACATTTGGATCTAAGGGTTCCATCTTGACTTTAATCCAATTTTGCCAACATGGGAATCATTAAAATAATATTTACCAGTTAAAAATCTTGAATTTGTACCTATAAAGGACTTTTCTGAAAGGAGGCTTCCCTTTTTTTCGTCGAGGCAGTAGCGCCGACCGTTCCTGAATTTGTGTGCTTCACACGCATTCGTCTCGCTAGGCTCGGTTCGAAATAAACATACCTAATCTGTATACAAAATTTGACCTTTGGATATCACAAAATAATAACAATGGTATGTTGTTTGTGTATAAAAATATCTAGTTATTTAATTGACTGTTAAATTTGTTTAGTATTACCAGGTATTACCCGTACACCTTTGTTGTTCAGGTATTAGTTCGCGATGGTTTAGGGTGTGTGACATAAGCTAATTAATTGGTTATTAATGTTCCTACGCACCTAAACGTGAAATGACACGAAATGATATACCACTACAAATAACAGTGAAATAACTTGTAGACCACTGATTTGTGTCTAAAAATAATCAACTGTAGACAATATGAAATTATAGAAAAAGGTCTTCTGTCCTGAATTTCTGTAATAAATCCAATAATGGTCCAAGCTTACAGTGTGTCAACGTAAAGGGTCTTCCGGTTGTATGTATGTATGTATTTTTGGGGTAACATTCACTGAGACCTGAAAGATCTATTGTGCCCCCTTACTTCTACTTCTGAGGAAAGTCTTTGAAACTAGTAGCTCCTTTGGTCCTATTTCCCTGAGGAATTTTAGGACATCTGCAGGCTTCAACTTGGGTAAATGTTCCTCTTCTATCCAGTAATCTCCCAGGTACTGTGCTCTAGGTTTCTGGAGTGCTCTGCAGTTGGAAAGTATATGAATGGAGGTTTCTTCTTCCATGCCACAATATCTGCATTCTTCTTCCTTCACTTCCTCCCTGTTAAAACTCTTAGCGCAGATTTACTTTGACTTATGCATTCACTTGATCTCAACAGGTTGTAGTCACCCAGAAGAATCTTTCATTGTTTAAGCCCTACTAGATCTTTCCAAAGGTCGGATCTTCTCTTTCTTTCGGCTTCACCTATTTCTTCCAATATTACATTGGAGCTGATTCCGCAAAAGGGTTCAGGCCCCCATAAAGGTATTTCAGACTTCCTTTTTGCTAGTTTATCTGTTATTTCATTTCCTTCTATTCCAGTGTGTCCTGGAATCCATAGTAAGGCTTCAGGTTGTAGAAAACAATCTGTACTGTGTTCAGTGTTCAATCTTCAATTATTTAATATTATAATTCTCAATATTCGACTTATTTTCTATTTTTCAGGGTTATTTAATATTTTTAAGTATTTTTTTTAACAGCCATGGTCATTTCGATGAATAAAACGTGACTAATATTGAAAAATAAGTAACCCAAAATATTGTTTTAAACAATAATTAATATTTGTATCAAATTGCAACTTGGATAGTTGGCTATATAAAATATCTTCATTGCTATAAGATCAATCAAAAATTTTTTTGAATACTTTGGTCTTTTTCACATTTTGTATTAATTATACAGGAGTCATAAGGAACTGTACTCCTATCTCTTACTGGGGTTTCTAAATGAAATGATAGTGACCATTATTCTTCCAATGTAACACAAGTTGAGTGGGTAAAGTTTGCGAAAAGTCAATGGACGAGTTCTATACAAGGGAATTGCTGCCAACATAACGAACAAAAAAATACTGAAAAAGGTTAGTCGCATAAGGAAGTGGTTTTTCCAGTCTATGTTTAGTTTTTCTTATATGTTTTGAGTCCCTTTACCACCCATGTTGTACCATAAAAGTTTTGAGTTTTACCTGAGAAGTTTGTAGGTCTATTTAGCTTGGGGAATTTTATATCTTACAGTTGACGAACAACTAATGACAGCTGTCTATACATGTTTATTTGGCTTTGTTTGTGTTCTTTGTGTTTCGTGTAAGATGCAAAATACCCCAAACTAAAAATACCTCCAAACTTTTTGGGTACAGCATGGGTGGTAAAGGCATTCAAAACATATAAGAAAAACTAAACATAGATTGGAAAAAACACTTCCTTATGCGTCAGTATTTTTTTGCTCGTTATGTTGGCAGCAATTCTTTTGGATAGAACTCGTCCATTGTGGAAGCGGCAAAAACATGTTGGCCCATTTTGTTCAAAAAGTACTTCTCAAGAATGAATTTTAAGATATTTGATACGTGCCAAATATGTAAACAACTTTACAAAAAATATCCCCTTCGTTACCTTCGCTAGGGTCGCAATGCTGAACCCAATGCGGTAGCATTGGCGCACATGAAAATAAATTACAGTCAAAATTCATATTTCGCTCTGTATATTAGCAAACAATGGTAGGATATAGAAAAAAGTGATT
The DNA here is from genome assembly GCA_963978555.1 of Galerucella nymphaeae. Taxonomy (NCBI): domain Eukaryota; kingdom Metazoa; phylum Arthropoda; class Insecta; order Coleoptera; family Chrysomelidae; genus Galerucella; species Galerucella nymphaeae. Next base: position 5,845,996 of record OZ021704.1, read on the forward strand.
CATTATTTTTAATAGATATTAAAAAAGTAAATGGCTTAAGGTTTAGCTTTGTTATACATAAAATGTTATCTATGAAAAGCATTTGGTTGTGTTCATATGCATGGTGTACAATAGTGAAATTAGCTTATTTTTGAATTAATCGCAATCTACAGGTTTTACCCTATTCTGTTATCTTTTCTACAAACTATGGGTTTGCTTTTAAATAATCTCTGAAAGATTATCAAAATAATAAACCCTGAGGTCAAATAAGTAAGGTAAGGGGCTATCATTCAGAAACCCCTTAACATATATAATATGTATGACCTTTCGGTAGAAATCATTGTACAAAAGTTACCAAGAAATTGCTGGAAATTATTCTCAAGTTTGTACCTAATTATGTCCTAAAAGTTGCCTAATATACTGACATTAATAAATCGTACGTTTATAGTAACTCTTCAAATACATTGTCGTTGAAATAAAAATGTTTTTAGCTTCGACTATTTGGATTTGTCTGCAATTTTTGTACTAATTATTATATGAATTTACACCCTATCCAACTAGCATAAAATATTTTCTAAATCAGAACAATAATCTCATTGATTTCGGCACTGGCAATATCAAAATATATTCGAACAAAAAAAACAACATTTTTAAATAGGCTTGTTTGGGTTCTTCAAATGGCGACAAGGTATGGCGACGAAGGTTACTGCAAAATTGTTTTGTCTGGTGTCGATGCCGACTTTGAGTAAAAAAAAGGAGCAATAATTATTTTTAACAAGCTCTTCTCTTTTCTTATTTTAAATATAATGAAACTTAAATAAAAATATTAATAGTACCTATTTGTATCTTTATATTGATGTTTTCTTTTTTACATTTTTCGCAACTGGTTTTCCTGTCGCCCTAGTTTCCCTTTTAGCGTGGGTACTTTACTGAAAGCTCCGACAGAGATAAGTATTCAAAAAATATGAGCACGTCTCTTTTATTTGAACTCTTTCTGTAATCTTTGATCTATCAAGATTAGTGCTACCCTTGCTACCATTTTATTATAAACGATGTTATTTTAATTTGGAATAATCCTCATTCTCTGTTTCTTCTCTTATAAAATATGTGATGTACTTAATTTACAATTTTTCACAATAAATCACTGTCTGCATTTCCAAACTTGAAAACAATTTTAACCTTTCTATTGTGGCGGTATGAATTACAACTTTTTGCATAAGCAGTTTACCGCCAGTGTTATTTGCTCAAGGCGCTCCTGCCTTCAAATCTATTTAATTATGTATAAAAATCTTACGTCGTCCATTGCCAAGTTGGCCTAGTGCCAGACAGCAAACAGCGTGATGGCACACCACCTATGGCCTCTAATTAGAATTGTTAAAATAATACACATTACAAATAAATACGTTTTTATCTTCTATTGATAAGCTTTAAAATTTGAAGATACCGTGGATAAATAAAAAGTCTATGTAGCGCTGTAGGTACTTCTTCTGTTTCTGTTTTTTCAAAAAATTTTCAATATCATAATGTTTCCTTTTTTATATGATGTACAGTGTACATTGATAATGTACAACTTCACTTAGGAGAGACGTTTACCAAATTATGTTATACAAACTACAGGGTGTAACAAAAAGACAGGTCATAAATCATGCCACATATTCTAGGGCTAAAAATAACTCGATCCGACTCAAGTTTCCCTAGTACAAAAAATATGCATGCGAAAAAAGTTACAACCCTTCGAAGTTACCAAATGAAAATTGATTTTTTCAAATATTTCGACAGTTGTTTGACATACTATAATGAAAGTTGACAAGTGGCTTTCTTATGATAATAGCATCTCAAAAAAAATTAAGGAATAATTGCACCCTGTTAAAAATTTATGGGAGTACAGATCTCCTAAACCCCCTCATAATTTTTGTGTACGTTACAATTTAATGCTTATTGTGGCGCCATTATTCAAACACATTATTTTTGAAACTTTTTTGCCCCCTAGTACTTTTTACAATTATCAGTTTTTATCGAGATACGGCCTATTTTTCATTATGCTTCAAAAATTTCGAGTAACAAAAATTAAAGTCGATGAATTTTTAAGTTTTTCGAGAGTCCCAAATTTTTGATTGAATCTTATTTATTTACAAATATGTAGTTTTTATTAGATGTTCGAAATGTCCCCCATTTACCCCCCCCCCATTATTTTACTAACTAAAACCGAATATTCTGGAAAAGCAATGGCTTCTGATGATTTCTAATTACAGCCAGGTTGTAACTTTTTTCGCATGCACCTTTGTACTAGGGTAACTTGGGTTGGATCGATTTATTTTTAGCCCCAGAATATTGATAAGGACTTTCAATTAGAGTTAACAGTAGGTATTTCTATCGGCTATAGAATCTGCTGCTTTGTCTGAGTGGCCGTCGTCTTTTGGATCTGGCTTTGGCGTTTTTTTTTCGCCGTCTTGTTCGGTGCTTGTGAGTGTCCCATGTATTACTTTCCATTTTCCATGATAATTGGAAAAGACCTATTCAAAATTTATGTATCATGTTAACAGTTTGTTTCTTTGTTACAGATTATACATAAGGGTAGTCTTTACCCCACAAAAATACAAAAAAAAATAATCATCAACTTTTCGACTTAAAGTAAACAAACAACACCAACTAAGTTAAGTGTACAGGATAAGTTATTTTAATAGACTAGCTCTTTAAAAAAAATTCAAAATTTCTTCGTTTCAATTGACTTAAGTAAAAAGAAAGAAGAAAAAATCATGATGTCCAACGGTTTAGATTCTACAGTTGTGGGACAACAAAATGGCAGTAGCGGCAATAGTGTCGGAGGAGGGCAAGAAGAATCAAAGACTAACCTTATTGTTAACTATTTACCTCAGACCATGACACAAGAAGAAATTAGATCTCTATTTTCCAGTATTGGTGAAGTTGAGAGTTGCAAACTAATTAGGGATAAAGTTACAGGTAACTTTCTTTATTTTATTTCTATGAAATTGATTTATAGTTGCTATTGTTAATAACTATCTGAAAGAAAAAGTAATCCTTATTCAAAAAAAGTAAATTTCAAATCAACTATGATGACAGGAGGCAATTTAACCTAAATAATAAAAATTTGTCATGAAGCCAGAAAAAATTAGTCAAGAAAACAGTTTTTTGTATTCTGTGTAAAAATTTTTAATTTAAAAAAATTGCAAAGCGCTTTCGGCTTTTACGACATCATCAGTGCATTACTCGTTAGGTATCTACAAAAAACCAAATCCAACAAAAAATCGACAACACATTGATAAAATAATTAAAACTTTTTTAAATTAAAATCACCTGAAATTTTTTAAAAAATGTCCCCTATTTGGGAGTTAACTATTGTGCATTTTTATCTATCATAGTTTCAAACTAGTTACACGTGTTAGTGTAACGGAAATTGAAGTGACACTAGAACTTATATGAATTGCCTAAACCAGTAGAATCTTGTTTGGCTATTGTACTGTCAAGTACTGTGGAGTCCTCGAATGCTTCACTACTGGCACAACTCCTTCCACCCCTGTATCTAGGCTAAATCCAGAGACTGCGCTGTAGCTTTCATTGATTTCTTGATATCAACATTGCGTGGGATAGTGCATTATCGATCTGTCCAAACTAAAGGGTGATATTTTAGCTTCACGCAGCTTTTTTACCATGTTGCCATTCGCTGTATTTTAATAGAAATAATATGGATTTTAATGTCTGGATATCATTGTCCAACGTGTTAAAACGCTCTACATCGTTGCCAATTGGTGCGTTGCAGATGCTCTTCGCAAATTTAGCATGCAAAGGTTTTATTCAATACGGCGTCAATACATATATAAATGTTAAATAAAGTTGCCAAGCCTTTTTTTGAAACCAATGTAAAGCCAAAAAATGGCTGATATAACATATTATATACTGAGAAATATAAGAGCTGATTTCCATTACACCCAGTAATGTAAGTTTTACGTATGGACATAGTTTGAGCTAGTGGTCGTTTTATGAACGCACTGTATAAAACATCGTTTAAATTATTTTGTTACTACGGTATCATTGGAATTGAACGCTGTGTGACAGATCAACGAGAGATTTATTTAATAGCATTGCGAACTATTCAAAGAATTTTCATTCTGTAAACTAAGATGGATAAATATATACATAGATAAATCTAAACGAGGCAACTACATGGCCCAGTTTTTGTCATACCAAATATATTTTTAACAAAAATACTTCAGTTTATCAAAAATATTATTGTAGTTGCTTCAAATACAAATTATAATTAATAAATAATAAATTAAACAAATTCAATTCACCATCTCAACTAGGCTGAAACCGGTTTACAAGTGATATTGTCCCTTTTTATTTTCTATTTATATATTTTTCTATAGCTTTTTGCTAAACCACAGTTAGACAGAGCCATTAAGTCTACAGTAATCTTTGATCAATCTGGTCGTAAAGAATCTCCATATCAAATTAACTAATTGCTTTTGCATTGAGTTGTCACCAGTGGACTATTTTACGCGTATCAAGCACCCGTTGCTGCCTATTTTTAGATCTTTTATTGCCACAGTAATACACGTATAGCTATCGCCGTTGTTTTTTAATTTAATTGTTTTACTTTTTACAAAACTTAACCTAGGAATCAATAAGAATATTATTTGAAATGTGCGCCTAAAAACTGCAAGATACTGTGTGAAATAAATGGAATTATAATGGGACCCAAAAAAAGTATCTTATATTTGCATTACTTTATTATTGAATATATTTTAACGTATTTTATAATTGGAAACTAATAGGACCGTACCCAGCGCGACAATGAATGTTTTGACTTAGTTTCCGGTTCTAAAATACGATTTTCAACTTGAAAAGGTCCGCCTTGTATAACTACCAGTTGTGTTTGTTTTCATTGAATGTTTTTGACGTGTACCTGTCCAAGAATAAGAGCTATTTTATATTCTCTGTTATATTTCTTTGATTATATAATTTTCTTGGCTCATTGGTTCATAAATAATTGATAATGCAGGTGACACTGATTATAATTTGAAAAAAAATATTAATTTCATTAGTTGTCATTTTCCATTCCAGAATTACGTCACTGACAGGACGATTATATTGTTCGGGACCTCATTTATTCCACTTAGTTTTCATTGTTCACTGGTGAGCAACGGATAACAGTTCGACTTCAATTAGTAAAAAGTTATTAAAATTATCTAAATTACCATCGTTTTTTAGTGTTTTTGAGTGTGAAACTCGGGGAACAAGAGATGAGGTAGGTAGTTTTTTTTTCGATTTCGGGCTGTTTTGCAAGCGAAGTGACTATTTAATTATTTACCTCAATGTGTTGCTCACACAACTCTTTTTTTTTCGTCACCGTCTGATATTTCAATTATTTAATTAAATTCAGAAACTGCTTACTGAATGTGCTATTTGTTTTTATTATTAAATAAAATTAAAATTATATTGACATTCTACAAATCAGGCTGACCACCAACTGACTTACACATATCAAAACCCACAAACTCTAAATAATCCGGAGCAACATTCTTTCATTATTTTAATTCACACCTTAGTTATTCAGTTGTTCTTACCAAAATCTCCGATATGTTTTCCCGAAAACTCCTCCATAGACATTTCTGAACGTAGATCCTTTTATGCCAGATAAGAAATGCCAAAAACAGAATTTTACAATGTAAAAATAAGAAAAGTTTGACATACAAAAAGGTTTACTTCTTCTTAGAATACATGTTTGTACATAAAAACTGTGTCTACCAATTATTAATTAGGTACTAACATAATATATATTTTATTCACTTTTTAAATATGGTTTTAAACTATTACTTTGAACCTTGTTAAACTTTATAAACACACGTAATGTTCTAAATCAAATAAGGTAAAGTTATACAAGGTGTTTTATTACCCTTTTGTTTATAATATCTTTGATTTATTTTGCTTGTATTATGGAGAAAAGTCTTATTTTTTGTTACTGTATATATTTGTATACGTTCTTTTAAAGAACTTGATTTGTTGGAATTTGGTAAACGAATTTCGTAGTCCTGGGATATAACAAAATAATATAGTGAAGTTTGTGAAAAAAAAACAATATCAGAAGCGACGAACAAACACGTGCTTTAGCTTCTGCAATTGATTTTGGACAAACTTTATATATATGTATTTGGTATAATTTGATCGATTAATCTTTTGTCAGTACGAAAAAATTACAACGCATTGCAAAGGTACAGAAAAATAACTTAAATAATACCAAATTAAGAAAAACTGGTGTTCTGTTCCATTCAGAACGATTTTTAGAATGAAAGCAAAAAAGAAATCTAGTTTCAGGAAGACCACACGATAAAAAACAAGACATAAAATGATCAAAAATTTTAAAAACTTTATGAAACATAACTAACTTTTTATTAAATCGAAGTCGACTTTGCTAACATATTATTATAAACTCACGACTGCACTTGTTTTCTTTAAATAATCTAAATCGGTTGGCAAATTAAAAAATTGTCAAGTTGACAATCTAAAATTTATTTAAAAACTGTTATTACCAAATATTTTGTTGAAACCAGGACTAACGTTGTTTTTTGCAAAAAAATAAATACCTTCTAGATAGTGTATTTTTGCTTTATCTTCAGTAAAAATTAAAAAACACTAATACCAGATGTCTCGTAGGTTTTCCTTACAAAATCCGTATAAAATGTTATAATTTTGACACAGTTATCATCGAAATAATATTATTTTCAATGGAAATATTTATTAATTTTGGATTCCAACTCATTTTTGTCTATATTTATTTATTTCACACAAAATAGATTCTCAATTATTTGGATCCTGTGAAAACTTCTTGAAAAATCTTGAATTTATGGTTCAAACATTGCGAAAAGATGGTAAATATAATAACGAATATAGTTTTTTTAATGAAAAAACAAAAAATGTATATCTATTAAATATTGTAGTCGAGTCCGACCCTGTCGAATTTCCTTAAAACCCTCCTCTATTGTATTCCATATTGATTATTTACTTATTCATTTCCACCTTAAAATTTACTATTAAACACTTTCAAAAAACGTGTCATTATAATATACAAGGCATTTTTTATTAGAAATCTCGAAATTTTTAATTTTAACAAACTATTGTTATTTACGTAACATTTGTAAGTAAATAAAAATAAAATAACTACATATCCTGGATTTTTTCATTAAAATTGTTTGACTTATTTCACGGACACACTGTATGTTTATCTGGGAAAAATACACGACATCTGGTATTACTAAAATTAGTTTTTTTACTAACTTCAGTATACTATTAACGTTCTAACATTAGTTTCATTTTGTTTTCGTTATTAACATTTGTTTTTTTTTTGGAAATTTTTATTTCTGCAGTTCCCGGGGTTATGACTAGTCCATTGCTTACAGGGCAATCCTTGGGCTATGGATTCGTGAATTATCATCGACCAGAAGATGCAGAGAAAGCAATTAACACGCTAAACGGATTACGGTTACAGAATAAAACTATAAAGGTAAGATTTTTGTTGTGTATCCATCTGGAAAATACAAATTTATTATTAATTACTGATTGAACCACAAGAAATCCTATAAGCTAGAAAATCAATAAAAACTTCATAATTTATTTAATAAATGCAAAAGCAACTACACATTTTTACTGAATTTATTAGTATAGAATTTAACATATTTCAAGGAATTTTCTTTTAAATTTGACTAAAAGCTAAAGGAAAAAACAAAATTATACAAAATATCTGCTACTAGAACAAGGTACCGCGGTCATCCAGTTAGGTATCTTTCTAGAAAGTTGGTATCTCCCCAAGTCGTAAAGATCTAGAGATAAAATCCTTCAAAACATTTTTTAATTGCTAGGAAATGATTGATAGAAAAAGGAAGTATTTGCCATTCTTGTATACCATTCAGAAATTCATATATGTATTAGTTAGTTTTTTATGGCACCTTTGCATCATAAACTTAAAAAACTCTTTCTAGGAGTCCCTAACTTAGGATTATGAATTTATAAAGATAGATAAAGATTTAGTTTTTTGTTTGAACTATGCATCGGTGAAAACTAAAAGATATTAGTTGAAACTCAGTTATTTATTTATTTATTAAATATTGTTTAACTACACAATGAGTCACTTATCACGTTTGATGTTAATATTGTTTTGATTTATTTTCACATCATTTGACATAAACATTAAATAAATATTGTAACAATCACAAGGTCATTCAGGTACGATTATTTACATTTATTTCTAAAAAAATTATTAATGTAGGTATTCCTTTCTCTATAAATACTTTTACTTCTAAAAAAGGTCTAGTGGACAATATTTTGTCACATTTTTAAATTTCTTGTTTGGGTAACGCAGGCTTACATAAATAAAGATGCATACAACATTATAAAATAAAACTATGCGATGAAAGATGAATTTCCATTCCATGCATGCATGATTCTGTAAAAGAAAAAGTATTTTTTCCTTGGGGAAATTTTAACAATACTTTTTAATATACCATAGAGTTAATATAATATAAATAACTTTTTGCAGGTATCATATGCACGACCAAGTTCAGAAGCAATCAAGGGAGCAAATCTATATGTATCTGGTTTACCAAAGAATATGACCCAACAGGACTTGGAAACCCTTTTCAGTCCATTTGGTCGGATTATTACATCTCGTATTCTCTGTGACAACATTACAGGTAAGAGACAATGTTGTACTCTATTTTTTATTAGGTATGTTTATGCAAAATTTAGTCATGTGAATATAGTGCCAAAAATGTTAAGTTAAGAAACAGAATAAAGTAGTACCAAGACACTCCCGGAAGACTACGACCAAGTGAGAATAAATTAATGCATAAGCTTCACTAAAATTTTAAGTAGGTGTTGTGATAGAGCACTGCTGTCTAAAATTGCATATCAAAAAGCACAAATTAGTGAAGAAAGATTATGTGAAATTTAAGAAGGCAAACATCCATTCATATGCATGTCTTTACAGAATCTCAAGGTATTCCTAAAAAATACAGGGATCACAGTCTTATCAGCCAATCCAAATAACGTCAACACATTGATTTCTAAATCTGAATGAAAAAATACAGAGCAGTTAAAAGAACAATTTTTGGAAAGTGGACAACATGCAACATTATACGTGAACTAATCTTTCCCAATTCATATTTCGTTACTCTTCGTAAAGTCGACCCTGTTTATTTTACGAAAGTAGCAAAACGTACAATGACTGTAAGATTGGCAACGTGGTTATTTGTGAACAGCCATCTGAATGTGAACCCCACTAAAGTCTCTGAGAGTCTCTGAATTGATTAAAAGAAGGGGGTTATCTGGATGTTTTATGTCTCAGTGAATGTTCACCCCAAAAAATATTTTAACTACTCAAAACTTACAACTATACACATTTTATTGCTTTAAGGTAAATTATTTATCCTATTTTTCAAATAAAACTGTTTCTAAAGAATTCCATATAATGAAAACTTTTTGAAGAATTTCAATATTTAAAATTTTAGAATAACAGAAGGTTCATATTGTGTCCAATACAATTTGCATAAACAAACTATTTAAATTATCCTTTATTCAATGACTCGAGTATTATGACAGGTATAAGGAAATTTAGAAAAACGGTTTTATTGATAAGAAAAACAATTTAACTAAAACGTTTAGGGAACTTTGTTTGTATTAACTTTTTTACCTCCGTATAGGGCGCTTGTTAAAAAATTTCAATTCATTAACATGTAGGGAATTGATTGGTTACTTATACGTTATTAATAGATGTAGACTATTGTTTGGCGTTGTTCCAACACTAAGTATAAATATATACTATTGAATTTTCACCGTCACATACCAGTCCTGTTTGAGTGAAATTGGGGAACTCTCTCAAAAATTCGGAATTTGCGAATACACAATTTTTCGTTGTATCCGCATTGATGGTAAATGTTATCGGACACAACGGAATTTTCGAGAATTGTAGTTTTTCTATTTCTGTATAATTTGTCTACATCTGCTCGTGTTTTTTCTTTATTGGGCATAGTGCAAACTCCTAAGCTCACTGAACTAAATTATTGCTTCTACCGCTAGCTACACAATTTCTTTGAGCTTCATACTAAGATTAGGATTTGCTGGATTAAAATGCGTGCAAAAATTGTCAAATATATTGTAATACCATTTATAAAGTGGCCCTTGTTGGAATAATACAATTGCTCATTGTTGATTGTTTAACAAAGCTGGTTATTACAATAGTATTGTCATTTATAAAAATGTTGGTTCAACAAAATAGAAAATAATCGATTTTTAATCAATAAGCGTCAAATTCGGAATATTAAAAAATGAAAATTCTGTTGATATTACTTGATAGGTACAGAATAAAAAATTATTTTCCGGTGCTAAAAATAACGTCACGCTGAAAGTTCCAATAAATATTCTGGAAATTAATTTCTAAACAGATTTAGCTACGGCTCATCTCCGTAATTTTTCTATTTTTATATTGTATCCATGTTAAAAGGATCTACCGGCGACTTCACATACTTAATCAATTGAATAAAAAGCTTCATTGTTCAAAATTTTATATTGACTCTTGTGTTTAAAAAAATAATAATACGAGGGTAGGTTAATTAATTACTAACAATTAAATAATGTTGTTATCTAGTTCTTCCTTGAATATTTAATTATAGTAGTAATCCTATGCTTTATTTTTTTTAAACCGATTTTTTCAAATAAATAAAATGCTTACATCTAAATCAAACCTATTCTTAATTTGATGAAATATCGTTTTCTATCTTACTTTCGGAGGTTGGTTGATACCTATTTCTTTATTTCCTTAAATATTTAAAAAATGTTTAAGATACCTTCCATCTCGAGCAACTTTTTGTAAGGTTAAGGTACTATTGACCAATACGTTTAATCTGAGTTTTTGTACATGTAAATATGTAGAGTAAAAATCATCGTGGAAACTTGGTCTAAGTATCTTCTGTTTATAATGAATAATATAATATGTTACACTTAACTAGAAACACAATTACTTTTGGTTGAAAAACAAATTCTCCATCTCTCCATGTTAGTGATTTTCAATGGGAATTGCATCATATTCGTATCAAATATACGAAAATTTTAGTTTTCTGATACAAGACTTACCAAGGTGAACAATTTTAGTGTAGACAACCAAACATACACGTTTAACAATCTTTTGATTGTGTTAAATTTAAGTTGATGGGTCAATTTTTTTTTACTTCCGTTATGAATCGAGTGTCGAAAACAGCGAGAGACAGGAACATGCTGGAAGTTGAAAATTATCACTTATCTTACCAACATTTTTAAACAGAATGACTATTTTTATTTATTATTTTTGACTATTAATGTCAACGTGTGAACGTAACAATTTTTCAATTATTAATTTTATTATAAAAAGTCTTTATCGTATATAGTCATAAAATATTTTGGTCGTATACGAGGGTTTGTTCATAATTTTGTGTAATAATAAAATATTTGCTGACATAATTCATTGTAATTATTGGTTTTTTCATCAAATTACTAAGGAAAATCAGTGTTATAATAAAATATATTTTCTATTTTCGTAAACTTCAGTTTTCTTGGAGCGAATTTAAATAATAATTTATATAAAAATGTGATTTCTAGCTATAGTGGAACACATTGTATGCCACAATCACAGTAACATACATACAATCTACATCAAACATACTTGCAGTTTGTTTATTGATTATTGTAATCAGTAAATATTTAGTTTTTTATTATTTTTAGATGTTGTAGCTTTGATTTAATTATGGTATGATTTTACTCAAGTTACTGTTGAAATTTGGCTTTTAAAATTAGAAGTGGTCACGGGTGCAAAAACCCGCGTACTGCCAATACTCACCCTAATTTTTATCTTACTGTACCTATATTTTGCGTTTTTTCTTCTCTTCCTTAGTACGTCAATTTGTCTCGGGGGCCGGAGAAAATTTGCCTGGTACGTACCTATATCTCTACCATAACACCCAAAAAACACCACCCACAACTACTAATCAGATATACGTGATAAGTACAATATAAATATCTGCGATCAAACAAAAAGTAATGAACGCTGAAGTCCTCCGTTTAAAATAAAATAATGACACCGACTTGCGCCTAGGTGAAGGTTTTCTTATCGCGCTCTTAATATCTATTCATTTGCTAACAATATCTGTTTTAATTTATTGTGTTTCATCGTGGACATAAATCTCGTTTATTCTTAAAAATTTGTCGAATGAAAGTGTGAAAAAATATATATTGAACTTATATTTAGAAAATATAAAACAATTTATTTTGATATAAAAAAAATATTGAAAATTATTGTAGATATGAAGAGAAAATTTTATTTTTGTCTACTTTCCACTGGCTTACATCGGCCTATTGCTCATCTACGAGTTTTCGTTTTCCATTTTTTCTTTAGTACCCATTTTTCAACTTTTCCAGTGGCATCACCACTTCAATTTCAATTGGAAATGATTTTATCATTAATTAAGACTATCCAGCGTTCCGGTAAATGTGAAATTCTTTGACAGGGACAGGGATATATCTGGAAACTGTATTTTTTTCATACAGTAGTTAGCGTGAATTGAAGGTGACAAAATAAATCGGCCCACACATTTTAGAAGAAGAAATTATTTTTGAAAGAATAAAATGAGAAAGTCTACTTTATATACTGGCTTCTATCTAACGCACTTTACCTAGTATTATATCATTATTAGTGTTATAATTGCTACATTTTTAGATACGAAGGTACTTTAGACATGCCAATTTAGCACTATAGATTTTTGTCGTTGACCAAAAAATGCTTCAATTTACAATATAAAATAAGTGATCGGTGTTACTGGGTATAACATCTAAGACAACAGTTCTAGATTTTTGGTTTATGACTTCCAAAAAAGAGAGTGGTTTATCAGTAAAAATTTATGAATTATTCAAGGTCAAGAGCAAGGGTAACAGGGTCTCTGCTATCAACCGTAATACTAAACTGGATCTTATTGATATAATATTACTGACCACCTACTGAGGATTCTTTATTATTTATTATATAATAGTATACATCTAACAGTATATCTTGAAACCGATTTATCTTAAAAAATATGTATAAACAAAAATTGTTCATCAGCAAATTGATTTGTTGTACAAATAGGTAAAATGATTGCGATTGTCAATATCAAAAAGTTTCACTGCAATACTATATTTTTTCCACACTCTGATATCAATTATATCTTTGAATTATATTGTACTTATCGCGTATATTGATCCACCTTTGGTTGTTCTGTTAACGAGTCGTGTATCAACTAAATGTAAAACCAATCGCTGACATCAAAATTTATTCGAAAAATGAAAGGACTAAATGCACCTCTCCCCCTAATCAATTGACGAACACATGTTCATAAAATAATTTACACTTTTTCGTTTGAGTTCAGCTCATTTACAGCTTGAATTAATTTTGTTGTTGTTTTTGTCTTTATTTGCGTCGTGGCATGTAGATTTATTTGGTTTTTTGTTCGTTTACGTTTTATTTAATTTTGATTAAAAAGCAGAGCAATCACTACCTTACACACATTTACACAAGCACACTATCCATAAGAAAGGAATGCTGTATACACATTAAATACATCATCTCTTTCTTGTGTCATCAACATCATACAAAGGCTTTTAGGAAGTACTAAAATTTCCATACACATTTATTCTGCATGTAATCGACCAAATTTAAATGAAAATTAAACTTTGAAAATCACCTGAAGGCCTGTGTTTGAGAAAAGGAACAATAATAGGATTTCAAAATATAGCTTTATTGAATTACTTGAAAATCCGTTTTATTTGTTCCATGATAAAAGACGTATGTTAAAATGATGGCCTATTTATATAGGTCTTTCAAAAGGAGTTGGATTTATCAGATTTGATCAACGTTTGGAAGCAGAACGAGCTATCCAAGAATTGAATGGTACTATTCCAAAAGGATCTACAGAGCCCATTACTGTTAAATTCGCGAACAACCCAAGTAACAATAATAAAGCTATTCCTCCATTAGCAGCTTACCTTACTCCACAAGCAACACGCAGATTTGCTGGCCCTATTCACCATCCAACAGGACGCTTTAGGTAAGAAAGCTAATTTTTAAATACATAATATACAAATATACCAATTATTTATCACTTAACTGATACCTACTGAAGTACATTATAATAAATAGAAAAGTGTAGTGGTAGTTTAACAATTTCCCAAAAACTTGATGCTATATTATTACATTGATTATCATACATGTGTGACTGATTCTATAGCTTGATTTAACTATGTTTTTAAATAATTTGAATACAGTGGAATTTGAAATGAAAACTAATTTCATTTCACAGTAAAGGTTAAAAGAATCACTCTGGAAAATGATGTTGTTTTAGGTATTCTCCGCTGGCTGGAGACCTATTGGCAAATTCAATGCTACCCGGTAATGCAATGAATGGTTCTGGTTGGTGCATTTTCGTCTACAACCTCGCCCCAGAGACCGAGGAAAACGTTCTCTGGCAGCTATTTGGTCCATTTGGTGCAGTACAAAGCGTTAAAGTAATACGCGATCTCCAAACAAACAAATGTAAAGGATTTGGATTTGTCACAATGACTAACTATGATGAGGCAGTGGTCGCTATCCAATCATTGAATGGATATACATTAGGCAATCGCGTATTGCAGGTCAGCTTTAAGACGAATAAAAGCAAAACTACATAGAGCGACGGGAAATCGTAGACACCAGCGCGTTCGATGCACTCTGCCTCTCCATTATTTATTTCTATTTATTCTTTGTGGTAATGTACCACTAGATTTTAGGTAATTGACTACGGGGTGTGAATAGGGTGCAACGGACTCGGGGGTGCCCCTGCCAGACAGAAGCGCACCTCCTTGTAATTTAAATATTCTCTAGTACTTAAAATACGAAGCTAGTCAGAAGTGCATTCGCGTTTCCTATAGCAAACCATTATATAGTCTGATGTTTTGTATTAGTCATTTATATTTATTGTGCCATTGCAATTTACTTTTTGTTTTTACATTTGTCGTCTGATGTCCGTTTTAAATATTTTTCGACTTTTAGGTACCGTCTGAGCGTTCTGTGTACCATATATTGTTAATAAATATTTTACATAGATTAATGACTTCCCTCGAATATTTTTCATCGGTGACACACACTGTTTCGCAGATACGTATAATATAATTCTTGAAATTAAATTGAATTTTAGTTGTATATTTTTTCTGTAATTTGCTGCGTTTAAATAAGCTTGTGTGATTGGTGAAAATATCATGATGTGGAAGTATTGTTAAGCATTTGAAATGAATTGAATTTGAAAGACTATATGCTGTTTCGAATTATTATGTAATTGTTAAAAGCAGAAAAGTATTTCAACAGATAGATGATATTAAAGATGTAAAATGAAAGGTAAAGCGGCGTTTTTTTTTGAGTAGACATATGAACCAAAGATTCATACTTCTATTAATTAGTAACTTTCACGTAATATTTATTATATTATTTTCTAATATTAAGTTCAATGTCTTTGAAAATAGATAAAATTTATGTATTTGTATGTAGTAATTTTGTGTATTTATTTTATTCAGACTAGTCGCTCGCAACGGCCAAATTCTGGAAACATATTGAATACTAAGTGTTGGTATTTTTCAGTGTCGTTGCGTACCTTTATTTGTGTTAGATGAGTCGGCGGTGGCAAGGGCGTCATCCAGCCTTGTGATAGTGTACTTTACTAGGTAGATGATTGAGAAACTGACTGATCGTGACTAACGATTTTTTAAAATGGTGATCGCCCCTGCCACTTAAGATTATCATTATTTCATTTGTGTGTTGTGTTTAGTTTCCCAATTTTTCTTGGCTTTTCTAGAATTCGGTGGTTTTGCTTCGAAAGCCTTCTTTAGTTTGATGGTAATTACTAGCAAAATCACAACTATATTGTTTGATTACTTCATCCATTTTTTCCATTTATTTAGCTTTTCATTAATTCTCATCTTTAGTTTTACTAAGTCACAGAGTTTAACAGCTCCCATTCAGATTTATTTTTCAGTTGTTATCTAATTTATCAATTTGGTTTGTTAATTTATAAAATAACTTATTTATTTTTTAATTTACTGTTTATTTTTTTTGTGAATACAAATTAAAATTTATTTATGATTTTACTTTTATTTACATCTTTCTTTTTTCCTTCACTTGCTATTGTGTCTTGCAGTGTTTGCAAACATTAGTCTAAAGTTTTTCACAAATGGCGTGTTTGTCTTTACACACAATTTCTATAATTCTTCAGATTTCCAAGATTTTTTCAATATATATTGTAAATTATTTTCACCTTTTACAAAAGTAGGTTTTTAATTCCAAAAAAACAGTAACGTTTACAAAGTAATTTCAACAAAAGTATCTAGATGCTTCAAATGCTTTATAATTGAACCATTTTTTAATTTTTGATACTAATGTTACCAGACATTGATTAAATACAAAAAATAAATTTGGAACAACTATGGTAGGTAAAGTACGATATCCACATAATCATTGGCATTTAAATATCTTCTGTATGTTCCTTGTGGTATATTATTCATTCTTTTTTTAATTTCTTGGGAAATTAAACCACAATATTTTTGAATTCTTGATTGTCTAGTTGTCAAATTTTTTCCGTTGTGTCAGTTAGGAATAAAAATCAATTTTTACTTATTTTTTCTTGAAAACGGTAGCTGGAACGCTACCGAAACGTTGAAATAAAGAATTCAAAAATATTGTGGTTTAATTTCCCAAGAAATTAAAAAAAGATTGGAATTTAAATTAAATATCTGAATCAATTTTTGTTTAAATTACTAATATCGATACATATATGTGTTGAATATTTTTCAAAATAGTCTTGGAACTGTGGAGAATTTGCTACAGTCTCATATACCCAGGCTGTTATCATTCGCTACAAGCACAGTCATCAACCTTCCCTTCAAAACTAACCAGCCACTTCCCAAAATCACTTTATTTTTATTATACTCATATTTCTATGAGTATAACGATAAACTTCTCGAGGCAGACTGACTACATTTAAACAATCGAGAATATAACGATATAACCAGTCCTTATCCTAGCTAGAAAATCAGTGAAAAAATTTGTAAGCTGTTGGAACGCCACAAAAAAAAACAGAAATATATTCATGTTGAATGAAAAAATCTGTAAGTACCTCAAAAAACTGTAGTTTACAGAACTATCTTTTGACTACGAACAAAAACTCCAGGACCAATTTAAGACAACTGATTGGTGCAACTTTTATAAAGTTGATTTTCGAAAAATCGGTAGCAATGTTGTCGGTCTTAGTGTTTTAGTGAATTTATTTGATATTTTCTTCTCTTTTAGAATTGTTGTGTGATATAAACTATAATCTGTTTCAGTTTAAAGACAAGCAGCAATAAAAAATACACTTAATAAATAGGATATTCTTGGGGCAGTTGAACTGAGATACATTCACGTGATCAATTTGAAAATCGATGGGGAATATTCTGTTAAATTTCATACAAAGTATGTTTGGATATATATCCCAATCTCCTATGAAGTTCCAATGAATTTGTGTTTTTAATAGATCAATAGAAAATTTGCCAATCCGTTATTTTCATTTTGCGACTAACTAGAAACTAATTTTTTTTCAATATTTTATATTGAGATATAAGATGTAAGTAGTTCTTTTTATCTATAGTGCATTAACTTATTATTTATACGGTTGATCAGGGGTTGGGACAAAAGTATTGAAGAAGTATAAGCACAAAATTACAGTGTGACTTTGTGTGTAACCTGAATTTTTTTCACAACCAAGTTGGGTGCGATTGGAACAGTTATGATTTCCTTAAGATAATTGGAAACGACATGCAAAGGAAACAATTTGTTTGACAGGGATATGTTCAAAGAATAAACAACATAAATCACTAATTTAATTGAGAAAAAATTAACAAACAACAAATGGCAAAATGACAAGACATTCTGATTTATATATATTTACAACCTACTTCTTACAGAATTTTAAGTAACTGTGATAATTTGATACGCTTGGAAGAGGAACATCTGCTGATGTTTCTCATCAGGGGCTGCTTTATTGAATCAGATGCTGAGACCATCTTATCTGTAGTCTTTTTACGTCAGGAGTCTTGTTAAGCTGCTCAATTAGATTGCTGTGATTTACTGTGTATGGAAACTGTTACACATTTTCACAATAGCTCTAAGGGCGTTGGTCCAAGGTGGCTTTCATTCAAGGACGTCTTCATTAAAATATGTGGTTGAAGAATTTTTCATTCCTGATAGTATAAGAACAATACTGGAAATAATAGTATTAGTAGTTATAAATGGGACTGCGGTAATTTCTTAGAAGCTCTAAGTGATATTGTTCTATGGATGTGTTGTGAAAGTATGATAATAAGTTATGTTCTTGATAAATGATCTTCAGTGCCAGTCTTCTAAAGATCTTACTTATATATTTCTGAACATACTTTTTATGTTATTTTTGCTTTACTTGACTTTAACTTCAATAGATTGTAAGAAGTACGAAATAGTTAAGAAGTGAACAAAGTGATTGGTAAATGTTTATTCCCTAAATTTATTTATTCAAAACGAAATTAGCGGGTACTAATTTTAAACAACAAAGTATGGTTTTTCTCTTAAATTGAGGTACAGTTTTTTGTTCTAGGATTTGGTCTAAACAAAAATAATCATAATAATTAGCATACCGAACGCACACCCACCACATAGTGCTGAATGTGAATTGTACATAGAAGTGACAAAACTGTAATAGAAAATTTTTTAGGTGAAATCTTGATAGCTTTAAAGGTGTCGGTGCTTTTCTACGTTTTATGTGATTATATAACATTAGTATCAGCACTTTCGCCTTCAACTTTGATTATTTACCCACCAACAAAAATACAATAGAATTAAACGATCTTAAAGTTTAGGATTTATATCCCTCCATTGTAAAATACACGTCTGTACTAACTTTCAATGCAAAGCTAAATATCGTTAATATAATATGTGTATAAATTTATAGGCCATAGCTATTGTGATTTATTAAAACTAAAGTGTAAATAAAAATTATTATTAATTATTCCGCTCTGGCTCGACAGCAAGTATGTATTATATACGACGTTGCTGTCGTTCAATCAATTTAAGAAATTTAAACTAGTGTAGAGTTCTGCGTAAAAGAACATAAAACAATATTTCTGGGGTTGCTATTCCTTTAGAAGCAAAAAATATGTCGGATGGAATTTTTTAACATAGTTAAGAAGCATAGTATTAATTATAAATCTATAATATAACTATTCATTGTAAATTTTCAAATAGTTAACGGTATATCATAATATACTAACGAATTTTTTGAATTTTTGAATGTCACTTCGCAAAATGTATAAATATAGATATTTGTATTGTTCTATTAGTATTGTTTAATTCTATTGTGTCACCATTTTGAATGTTTCAAAATCAAGCAGTAGGTATCTCCGCGTGTGATTCACTGTAAGAAAAGCTGTGATCTTAAATTAATTTGAAGGTAAAATGTTCTATGTAGGTTAGATATAGAAAGAAAGTGAGAACTATGTACCCGAGTGCAGTTAAAAGGACATATCTAAAAGAAAATAAGAAACGAAGTAATATTCGCAGATTTGTCCCTGCTTGTTACTTACAACAGTTCCTTTTCGATAGGAACTTATCATCCAAATGTTAACGATGTCCTATTTAATCTTGCAAAGCTACGTCAATTCGCATACAGATTTGGAAAAAATAATACGAATTATGTAATTTAAAGGTTTGCTGAATCAAAATTGGAGTAGACCTTTGAAATTTGTATTCATGTTGAAATATTTATTGTCGAATCTCTTCTGGCTTGTATTAATACTGTTATTTTTGACAGAAAATTTATTATTAAATTGGAGGCTTCCTTGACAAAATAGCTTGTCTTGAATAATTCTGACACATTTCCTTCCATATATATATACCATCTGAAAAAAGACATTTAAGTTTCCAATTTTATTAACAAGACAGTAGCTCAGTCTTAAACTGGCTAATGATAATTGACAATTCCATTTGTCTTGTCCTCTGCCATTCTAAACAGTAAGTATGTTAGCAATTTCTTTATAATCAGTATTCCATCTACCCATAACGTGTAGGATGTTTTGATATACATTTTTTTGGTACTGGCAGAGCCAACATGGAGTCAACATGCCAGCTATACAAGGGTATTTTATTTTAGTCATTTTTGCTGCTTCTGATCAAGTTTTTGTAAAATTAGTGCTCTCTAATCTCGGGTCTGCACTCTTGTCACTCATACCCGTTATTTACCGGACTTTTCGGGTCTATCCAATTGATGTGGTCAAAATTACTTAACCAGAAATAAGTATTCTTTTCCTAATCTGTGATTCTGCGAAAAAAGAGATTGAAAAGAAATAATTGAATATTACTGTTTGCAAGATATTATATGACAAATTGAAAAAAATTGCTTAGGATTATTATATAATTATTTGTCATGTTCGTTACTTGAAAATATATATTCTGGCAAATATAATAATTAAGCCAAAAGTAGGTTATTGATTGTATTAATGAACAGTTTCAGGATAATCCAGTGGATTCGCACGAAAATAATTTTTTATGGTCGAAATAAATATTTTCACGCTATTGAGAGTCAATTATTGGCTTAAAGCTTTGCTTGTGTAAGTCTAATGGCTAGTAATGAACGTGGTGAAGAATTATAATTCCCCGATTAAAGTTTATAGAGCATTATCTGTAGGAAAATGGCGGTACCAGTGTTGGATGATCAATTTTGTATTTAGTTAGAAGTACCAGTATTATTAAATACAAACATTTTTTTATCATATTTTCACTTGAAACGGAGTTATAGGATATGAATTTTATTATGGATTGATAAACGTAACAATTGATATAAATATGACTAAATACAAATATAGGTGTTGATTGGAATTAAGATGTTAATTAAAGAATAAATTATCCAACACTCACCGCAGTACACACGCGGCCGCCGATGCCGTGTAGCGCGCAATCCCATAACTCTGTACGGGTTAATGTACAATCTTACATTTTTAAGTAAGTAGTATACTGAGCACAAAAATATATTAGCGACGTAGATGATATTACATTGGTTACTCTGGCCTAATTCGAAACTCGAGTAGACTAATACCACATACAGAACAACGATATTATTCAAATGATATGTCTGTCAATAATTATTATTTACCATTCTTTAGCTTCTATTTATATATGTGCATCTGTATGTATGTATATATATTTACCTACTGTAAACACACAATACCTGATTTCAAAAGCATTCCTTTGGAATTTGATGTTAATTGAACTATTAAATTTATTTTAGATCACGTGTAGAGCATATTTATAACTTTCTTTATAATAATTGTATCAATACTTAACATTAATTACAATTTTTATTACCAAATACTGTCCAATGAGTATGGTATGTACCTTTAAGAAGTTTGTTTATGTAGGTACCAGATGATTGTAAAATTTAATATAATTATTCTCGATTCTCATACATACTAATTTGTTCTGAGGTGAATTATCTCAACAGTCACATTTAAATTTAGCTCATTTATTTAGTATGTATAATTTATTAATAACTTCCCAAGAAATGCGAAAATTGCAAATCAATAACTAGTTGATTTACCAAATTGATAACTAAAAATGCTTAAATGTAAGTAGGACCCTTATTCAGTGTATTAACGAAAAAGCTGTAGCATACCTTTATCGACTTAAGATTTAAACAGACGTTTTTAAAGTTCAACCAAAAGTGCTAAAAAATGTGCTTATAAGAATCAAATTCACAATATTTACGTGCATAAATTAAAAACCTATAACACGCAAAGCACAAAGTTATTTAATAAAATTTAATTTTATAGTATGTATTGTAATGAAAAAATCACTTTAATCACGAATATAATAAAATTGTAAAAATTAAAATTATTAAATATTCAGTATTTATTATTTTTTGGTTATTTAAAGTGGAAATCATTAGATTACTATACATAATATACATTTTAGGAAAGATGATCAAAGTAATATTTGTTGAAAATGTAATAATTATATATCCCACAAAGATATCTAACTATATACGTGGCATTTGTATACATTAAAATTTTAAACAAATTACATCGAAAATACACAGCTTTATGAGGTATTGTGACAATTAAATGGTTATATAAAATGTGATGCAGAGGAATTGGTTATATAGGTACTAGAATATAAATATGTCGGATGTATGGCTTTGTGCTTTGAGGTGATTTGGGGGTTCAGTTGAGTGTTTGACTGTTTAAATATACTGCTCTGAATACCGTAGTGGCATAAAAAATGCTTTTTTATTGAATGCAATGTAATTAGTTGTAGTAGTGAACACAATAAAAAAAATCTATTCTTATGAATAGTTTTAATCTCTAATAACTTTCCAAGGATTATGGTGCTATGAATTATCTAGAATGGATGTTAAAAGTCTTCCTAATACTCACAAGCCACGTTCAGTTGCTTATGGGGGCTACAACTAAACAATATTTTAAAGAATCCCACATACATGTCAGTGAGGGTATCCATGTAAAAATGCAGTAAGAATGAAAATAATTTTGGTTGTACTTTAAAAAAAATTAGAAACTAAAGTTTCTACTAATACTAGTGGGCAAAAATTATGCTGAAAAAATGTTACATATTAAAGGATCATTTAATGATTGAAATCGCACATTTCTAGGCAAATAGGAGCAAATTCACACATTTTATAGTTCTAATTCTAAATGAAATCATACAAATATATATGTCACTTGAAACGTAAATGTTTACGTTATCGCACAGTGTAATGGATTTAATTACATTAGTCCACCCTGATTCAATTCTTTCTTAAATAAAGAAGTTCCTAAATGTATATATAATAAAGTACGTACAATTTTTTTAGCTCAAAATTGAGAGAGGAACGATACGGGTAATTGCCTAGAAATAAGCGACTATTATATTTGATATAACTTCAGAATGTTTGTAATATCTAAATAAACAGCATCGGTGGGCATTGAGAATGAAACACAAAATATAATAAATTAATTTCTTTAACATTTTATTCGCGATTCACGGTCGATTATATTGCAGAACTGCATATATGTCGTATCCTATATTTACATAAGGATTTACTCTTGTGTGTTGTGTAGGTCTTCTAGAATAAGTGTAATATAGTACATTACTTATTCCAATTGGTTATTTTCTCTAAATGTGTAGCTGTTGTGTTGAGAGGGGTTCCGACATAGACTTTTTTATGTCAGTACTCAAATCTCAGCTAGTCAGTATAACTGACATATACCTTGCCCTGCTTAACGAAGTAGGGTTTATAGCTCAAACATTGTTGTGACGAGATACATTCCATTATTTAAAGAATACCGATTGATATTTACATATTATATATACTCATGCCTATTATATTCTATCTGTTTTGATAAAATTGTGGTTATTAATTATTACAAATAAAATCGAGTGCAAAAGTTATATGTACAGAGGTTAAATATTAGGAAATACAGTACCTCATAACTGTAATTCATGCAATAACTTATTATAAGAAAGTTCTAATTACAATATACTTTAGCTATAGTAGTATATAAGAAAGTGAGGTTTGTATGATCTCTTTTGCCGTTTGACGGCCGGTAGACCCGTTCGGGGCGGCTCTAAGGCTCGTCTTCCTCCTCATATGCCAAACACATAGTTACATTTTTTAACTTAACCACAAATCCAATCCTTGCACATAAAAATTGACATTGTATTTAATATACCGAAAGTATTTCTGATCATGAGATCAGAATCTACAAGACAAACATTTCTCATCAGAAACTATAATGTAAAAAGTATACAAATGAGTATGGTAGCTAAAAACCAACAAATTTTTAATCCAAGCAAAAAAAGTAACACAACATTAGTAGCGGAAAGAGTAAACTTTCAAGCTTTGGACCCCCAAAAAAAATTTCAGCCAAATTTTTAATAAAACATTAAATTCCTTGCTACTATCGTTAGGCACTACAGATTATTCCAAATAAGATGTGAGCTTTCAATAAATTTTCCAACCTTCTACTACATATTTTATTACATTTAGGTAAACCTAAAAATATGATATGGTTGATTTTTTTATGTGTGTTTTTAAAATATTACCAAATGAGGGTCTAATTACTATGGGCATGTAGGTATACATTTTAATGACTGAAACTTCAATTGGTAATATTGCCATATAAAATGATCCTAATTAACATATAAAATAGGTAAATTATAATTTAAATTCCACTGCTCACTGGGTACAAACGTAGACGTAGAGTATTTAAATGATTGAAACAAGCACGTCCTGTTGGGATCAATTAAAAAATCTTTTACAAGAACTAGTAATACAGAAATGTTTACCAAATTTTACGAAGACTTAATTTAAGTTTACGGTAGATAGGATGTAGAGGTAGATATCGTAATTTTGATGATAACTCTATTATTCAGAGAGCTGTCGATATTGCATAGGAACACAGATTATAATGTTTAAGTGAGTAGAAAAGGATTGGATTTGTGACGGATTAAAAATATGGCCGAGGAGTAAAATAGTAGCGAGGAGGACATAGATGACATATCAACCGAAACCACCGTATCAATTACTTTTATTCTAAGAGTGTTGGTCGGTGAACATAACCCCGCTGTTAGTCTTAACCATTCCCAAATCTGTGCAATCTTAACGTAATTAGATGCACCAAACTTTCTCTGATATGCCTTTAGATATAATGAAAATTTACACATGTTTAGTTCTTTGCCGAAAATCACTGTATAATCTCTATTATTTCGCAGAATGTTGAGCAACGACTCGACTATTTTTGATACTAAATTACTAAGGGTCATATTGGGTACGGGTGAGAGGCACAGGCTTTGGATTGGAATAGTGACTATAGATGGAACTGGACTGATTCACTCATTTCCGATACTATATTATGAATACTTAATGTTATATGGTAATAAATACCAAGCGACACGTTCTAACCGTACAGCGTTGTGACTTCCGTACTGAACTAGTTACTCTAGTTTTTATAGAACGAAAGTAACAACCATACTGAGTTTTAACTCTTTAATTCGATTAAGTTATCCGTATATATACTTCTGTGTATATATATATGCTTGCGTTAGTTATATATTATATTTAATCTTTAATCTGTTATTTGTATTTTCTTGCTTACTGTCCAGTGTCACATGCGCATTTGTGTGTATTATTGTCATTTGATGGTTATTTGTATCTTAATATTATATCTATTTATTATATAATTGTATAAGTACCTACTGACATTAGTATTAGTTGAGTCGTTTAGAAATTTGTATAGTGTACGGGACCGCGATCGCATACCAGAACATTCGGTATATTTTATCACCTTCATATTGGTCACTATATCAGATGGATAATGTTTAGAGTTCGGTTCAGATTCGTGTAAAGGGTTTATTCACTAGAAAAGGGCTGTGTAAAGCTGGGAACCAGGTCGGATACGGATAGTACTTAGAACAAAACTAAGTTATTAAGTACACTGGACACTAGCAAATACTAAAATGGAGGCGACTGCAATAAATTTACATTGCGAGTTGTACAGAGATCGACTACATTAATTTACACACAAAGCAATTGTGTATTTCAGGCTAGAAGTCGGTGTTATGCAATATTTGTACTTTTCCATGTTGACAAAATTCAGTACAATAAAATATAAAAGCTGTATTCTAGTTATTTCTTTATTACCAATAACATATACCCTTAACTCTTACCATTATTGAAGTAAAATTCCTCACATGATGCAAAATACTTGTATTAATATCCGAATCTTCGGATTCCACTGCAAATACTTGTAAATTGCTAGCAGCAAACTGAAGCTTATTTTATCTTATTTACACTATGCCTATTCCATTCAAGTATAATTAGTTGAGTATATTGACCGAGAAGATGATCATTGCTCTAAGAGCTTCATCCCAGATTGGAGAAGATACTAAAAAAGGAAGGAGAGTTAGTTCTCCCAATTCGAGGCGAGCGAGCCACTAGGCTTTCCGGAGCCTCTTCAGCCAACATTGGAAGGAATAAGCATTGTTTAGTTCCTGGTATGGGAGTGAAGGGAACGGTGGTAGTTTGCTGAGAGGTGTGTAGGTACTGACAATACACTCGCCTACTGCTACGAGAAGAAACCTAAATCGCAATCAATACATGTCTTCCAGTAACGGAAATGTGAAAGATATGTGACGGTAGGAATCCAATAAAACAAATATTTTTATAAATAAATATGTTTAATAAAATTAAGTTACAGTTGCTTTGTATTTTTTCATTTTATTTTGATTGATATATGCATTAATATCATCCCGAATAATTAAATTAAAATCAATTATGGATAAAGAAGGTTCCGGTAGAACTACGTATGTAGTAGGAGATACAGGTGAAGTATAGTTTCTTCCTCTCTGGGTATTATCGTCTGTAGTGTGTAATAATTGTTCAGTGATTCTGTCAAAAGTTGTTCTGTGTGGAGTTGCATTTCTATGACTAAAGTTTAAATCGTCAAAAGAGGTATTGTAATCACATATTTTCAAATTTTTGAAATGAAGCTCTGCTAATGTACGACTGGTTAAAGGTCGTTGAAGCTTCTTTTTATTCCTTCTTCGTATGTCTTTTAATCTCGGTTTTCGTTTTTTCTGGACTATCTCTGAACCTATTAGAATTGGAATTGCCCCGGTGTTCTGGTAATACTCTAAGAAAGTTTTTACCAAATTTCTACCACATCTCATATCGTTTATTATGTATGGAAATGTAAGAAAGAATATTTTAAACATTCGAACGGGAATCAATTATATATCCAAGTCAATCAATCCAATATTTCATTACCTACTATTAAAACATGATACATACTTTTAAAATTGAAAAGGATACAGGTATCTTCGGTGTAAGGAATTACGGTATCCGATGTTTTTAGCTTATAGCCATAAATAGAAACTTCAAATGTATAACAATTTACTTTATCACTTAAAATAGAACAAAGGTATCTCCTAGCAGTTCCAATTTTACTCATATCTGAGTTGAACATTGTATTTTCAGGTACATAGTCATCTGAGGTATTGGCTAAAAGTTTTGGAAATAGAATGTGTCGTTCGTACCTAAAACATAGCAGAATACAGTTAAAACTTTAGTATCATATTTCATGGGCACCATATAAACTTGAAAAATGAAGCCTAGACTGGTTAGAGTGTGATTTCTTTGCCCCGAATTAAATGCCATTGGCTGCGAATTTATTACAAGTGCTTATCTGAGTGGTATGGTAAATTTAAAAATCGAAATAGATAAATACAAACCTATATACATCTTGGTAACTATTTCCGTACACAAAACAACCCTTAAGGCTTGAATGTGCATGTATATCAATTACAAAATCTAATTGAAACTCCTAAAACAACAATTTTGAACATTTTATAAAATACAGGGTGATTCAAAAAAGGTGGCCCGTTGCCGAGTACACTGAAAACTACTACACATACACATTTTTATGCGCTGGGCCACCTTTTTTTTAACATCCTGTATGTGGGTGGGTATTCGTGAGGCTATCCTAAAAAATGTGACATATAATATTTTCTTACTTTATTTTTATCTATTCTCAATAACATGTCAATCACAGCTCTTAATGCAGGATGGCACCATTGGTTCGAAATATGCCAAGATCTGTTTAAATCTGCCCCTATTACGGTGCTTCTGTAATTACCTAAGAAAACTCCATCCGGATTTAACATTGGAATAACTTTAAATATCACATGCTCTCTAAGAGTTGTTGCTATATAATTTGAACTTATTAGTAGCTCTAATAAACCTAAAATTAATTAATTATTGTATATTTAACATAATCAGAGAAAAAGCATTTATTTATCAAGAGGTATTTTTATTTTAGTTACTATTACCACCAGAATTATAAAAGATGTAGATGCTGCTGTATGTATTTTGTTTGAAATATAACCAATAAATGTCAAAGCTTTAGTTTGTTTAACAAAAATTCTTCTATTGTTTCCTTAAGCTACATACCTTGACATACAAAACTAGACGGAGATTCTCCAGGATGAACTCTTGCCATTATAGCAATCACTCTCCTTTTAGATTGTGGGTTATTTTTGTTCAAAGATCCTATAGTTATTAGATCGATTCGCCTTTTTTGCTAAAAATATTTTTTTTCTAAAACCAGATTAAAAATATTGATATTTTTTGACTTACCACAGAATTTTCAAGAAGCTCCCTTTTAAAATTTTCTGTAAGATATGCGGCTTTCTTTTCTAAAATGTTCGAAAACGTTTGAAGCTTAGTATAACTATAAGGAGGAGCTAAGCAAAACTGGAAGAGATCCTCTTCTTTGTCGAACCCAAATGAAAAACTAAGTACGTAATGCCCATGATGAAGAGCAGATTTGTGATAGAAGACATATTGTTTAGGAATTCTTTGCCTAGGACACATATCAAAACATTTTCAATTCTTTAAACCTCGACACAATGTGTAATTTTGTTTAACTTACCACTTTGGTCTACTAGAAGATTTAACTAAAGGTGTCATATTCTCCATAAATAAATTTCTTTCCTTACTAATGTTTACAATGTTAAATATAACTCTCTGGAAACAATAAATATATATTTTTGAGTATTATAAGTTGATTGCTAATATAAGGTACGTCAAAAAATTATAAAAAAAAAGTATAAATTATGCAATACATATAATTTAATTTATTATATTTTAGATAATATTACATTATATAATTTTTAAGTGCAATCTATTCAGTATCGCTTGGAAAACGACAAATAATTCTTATTTAGGGTAAACTATTTGCCATCCAAATTTAATATTTGCTTACCTGATCTTGTTTAACGTTATCTACTGTAAAATTAAACCAAAATCTTAATTTTGGGTTGCATGTATCGGGGCGTATAAAAAGGTCATACTCGTATTCATTAATTAGATCCACTCTACCTAAATTACCCGTTTCAAATGAAGCATCAAAACACAAATGACCTTTTTTCGCTTTTCCAGAATGTCCTGGAGGTCGCATAATAATCCTACTTACGTTTCCCATTCCTCCTTCTCCGTCACTGTCATCCGAATCTAAAAATAATGGGAAAATAAAAGTCCTACCTGGATCTTGGTTTATTGGAATTGCAGATTTATATCGTTCGGCAAGAACTGTCTGATCATTATTGAATTAACGACATGTAAAATGTAATTAAATTATAATATAACTAAAATATAGTTATTTTGAAAATCTCATTTGGTCAACGTTGACAGCTCCTTCTCTTAAGAATCAACATTATTTTATCACTCATATAGGTAAACGTTCTGTATTTACATCTAATTCTTTAAAAATACATTTTACACACTAAAAATCTAAATATATCATACTTACCTTCTCCAAAATCACCCATATTTCTTCAAGGCACTTAGGTGAATACTCTTTGTTAAAATTTTGAATATACCTCAAAATGTTACAGCTGGTAGAATAGTTTATGATAAACTGTCTAGATAGTTTGTTTGTTGACAAACATTGTTTGATCAATACGTAAATCTTGTGGCTTGTCAACCTAAATAGATCAAACCATCTATATAGTATTGACCTATTTAGGAAAAGTAATTCGTTTAATTAATTAGAAAGGGTTGAAAAACTACAGGGTTGGTATAAAAGACATCCAAGTGAACCACCAACAGTTAAAATTGGATTGATTGCTTTATGGAAATATTTTTGGAAATTATTGAAATATTAGTTAGCAATTTTCGTTTGGTAATGGCAAAAAAATTTGTGACTACTCAACTACTTCGTTTTATTTTATCGAAAAACGTCTCTCCTCCACCAACAATCATTAAGCAGATTGTTCAGAGAACCTAACAGACATATTTCTGTTGCTATAAGCAATGATTTTCTTATCACATAGACCTTAGACAAGTATTCAATTCTTGATTTAAAATGTTTGATAAATAAAAATACTAATCTTAATGAAATAATATATTAAAGTAAATACATATTTATAGGGATACATTTGCGGGATATACAAATTTTATTTATTAATTTATATAAAGATGCAAGAGAAAAACACGTGTTTCAACAAACCCGTGTAGCGACATTATAAGATATAATATGTTGCTTTCACATTCAAATCTAAGTGTAAGTTCTTACAGCAAACTTTGCTACTAAAATAATGTTTATTTGTCATTGCTTATCATTACCAAAGCTGTAACAAATATATTTAAAAATGGTATGCGCCCAATATTAATTCTCAATCAAACCTCGTTAATTTCTCTTTCATCAACCTAGTTATGCACAAATAAGGTATCTAAAGAGGTAATGAAAAATTTTTGTCAATTAATATAATTACAGTGCAAAAAATTACTAATGCATTGTCGTGCCTGTCATTTTGGGTGAACTGTTACAAATATGTGTAATCAATACCTACTATTTCATAAAATTCATTTTACTATTGTATTTATTTTTGTGTAGAGTGAACAAATCAAGAGAAGTTTCCGCGAATTATTGTGAATGTTGTGGTAATTAAAAATAAGTGAGGCTAGTAGAACATAGTATACAGTGAGAATATACACTTTCTTTGGAATGACTAAGTTTATACTATACTAAACATAAAACATAATGATAAAAAATAATACCAAAACGATAGGCGGTGTATTAATCTTAACACATCGCTATACTTACTTTCTTTAATTTAAATCAAATCTTGCTAAAATATATTTGTCATCAATTAATATTGGAAAACAAAAGCAATATATCAATGTTATTATGTGTTAGCAATAAGTCATACTTCTTAACTCATTCAGTACTTTGTACTTTATTATTTCAGTATTTGGGAATTTTATAAAATTATTTCGCGTCTAAATATCAACATAAAACAATGTTGAAGAAAAATGTTATATTCATTATTCAAATTTCAGTGCTTCTCAGATGCAACAGCTTTCAAGAACATTGAAGTTTGCATTAAAGATTGGTTGATGATGATTCGACTTTACTATTTGATAATTAAAGTAAATACTTGTTTGTATTTGTCATAAATATACCATAACTAAATTGAAATGACAATAAATAACTAATAATCAATTTTTTGTACATACAACATCAATCGAAAACATATTTAACGAGAATAAAGAAACATAAAATATTATTTTCAATTCCACTGTCTTTGATGTGAGATACATGACTACAAAACGTTCCCCTATTAACCAATTTTCACGTCAACTTTCATTAATGTTAGTTATTTTATAGATATACGAGATCTCACTTTAATAATGACGGCAAAAGAAGAAAAAACTTACTCACCTGGCAAATTTTTAGAATTTACTACATATCTTTTAAATACTGCATCTTATAGACATAAAATTATTCAATACAAAACTTGAAATGTATAGGTATACGATTTTAAACATGTAAAAAAGCCAATTCGGAATCGTTAACTCACCAATTATTCTTAATTTAAACAATATTCGAAACAACAATCATTAACAAACACTCTGTACAAACCATACCTTGACTATAAATTAGAATTTTAAATTTTAAACTGTTTTGGTTGGTTCCTTTTAAAAGCAATCAACACTGTCTAAGATGTTCTGGTGCATGATAATGCTGTTGTGGATTGATAGAAGGATGTATAGGTGGTGGAAAGCATCTGACATGCTCTACAGATAATTCATCGCTTTCTCCAGATCTCAGAAATTTATTCAAAATGGCAAATATTTGAGAATTTAATACCTGGAAACGTCGGATTCTGTCTACCATTCTTTTCAAATTCTAGAAATGGAAGAAAACCCATTGGTAATTTTGTCAATTGATGTACAGTCGACAGAAGGAAACAAGAGTCGACTGTACTTCAGTGTGCTTAGGTTAAAAATATTCAAATTAACAATGTGTCAACTTACTATTCTTTTCACAACTTCGTCTTTCATGTCCACTCTTTGTACCCTCAATATGTGATAACAGAAATCCAATGCCTCAAATCTCCTTTGTTGGCCAAGAAGAACTATCATAGTACAACCTGCCCAATGTAATCCCTCTCCAAACAACTCTCTAAAAAATACACAATGTTGTCATAGTTCATTTCAAAGAAGACCTGCGGTTAGGTTACGTATATTGAATTTTTCAATGAATGTATTGGATTAGGATTTTGTAATAATATGGTAAACAAATAATAATACTAGAATTGATACTTACTCAACTGTGTACTCATTTTCACTAACCGGAATACAATAGACAAATTGCAAGGCTGACCATAATCTATGGAACTCAGTACATTCATCAACATTCATAACTCCATTTGTAGGTGGAGGTCCCACCCATACCGGATCGTCCAAAAAGCTCCTCAGTCTTTTAAGGACCACTTCAAATATTGATAAGCCACAGCAAAGTCTTTCTCGTGTTAATAAATCTCCTTCTCTAGATATCATTGCTTGTTTTGCAGTTCCTAGTTTTTCTATATTAGGAACTATTTGTAGGGCTTGATATTTTGCTTCGAGACGTTTCTGCTTAGCTTCAAGTTTTTCGCCTTCTGAGAGTATAAATATAAATAGTTGTAATGCTACCATTTTCTGCTATATCAATTATATTTCACTATTTGCAAAATTTCAGTGGAATTCACATTCAGATGGCAGTAACAAGGTATAGCATTACAGCCAATCCTACTCCCTTTGTAGTTGTTTTTAAAATACCAGCACAAAAAAGTGGAATCTCACTTTTTATTTTACAAATATTTC
Organism: Galerucella nymphaeae; assembly: GCA_963978555.1. Lineage (NCBI taxonomy): Eukaryota > Metazoa > Arthropoda > Insecta > Coleoptera > Chrysomelidae > Galerucella > Galerucella nymphaeae. Next base: position 5,878,779 of record OZ021704.1, read on the forward strand.
CTATATTATTACAATATTCCCACAATTTTACTTTGCTCCTACTTGGATGTGAATTCCACTATAGTGACTGCTTGTATTATTCTCTTTACAATGTATAAGTATATTGTTACCTTTGCAAAATGGTCTAGGCAGGATATTTTGGAATGGTGCGGCTTGTAGAAGATCACAGACTTCTTCTTGTGACAGAGCTTGTTCCATCAATAGACAAAACAAAATTATGTTTCCAAATTCCCTAAAATTGTGGAACAGCTCAGTGCGAGCATCCGGATATTGAACAATATCGTTGAGTTGTGCTTGATAGTAACCCAAAACTCCTGGAGATCCATAATCATATCTAGGCAATTTGCAAATCTTTGGCATCGCTTCCATTAAGGTTTTTGTAAATTGAAGAAGACTTCCTTGGATAAGACTTTTAACTATTTTAAGAAGTTCTTCCATGACTACTGCTATACCTTGGTACCCTAGGAGTCGGCACATTGTGTGGAAATGTTGAGGACCCACAAAACCTACAACAAACAACAAATGTTGCATTTTTCGTATGAATATCACAATAAACTCTTACAAGTCGCAGTGGACCTCACCTTAAAACTAACCTAGTTTTGTCAATATTTACCTGAATACTGTGAATATTGTGTTGTATATGCTAAGTTCAATTGTTTGGTTCCCCAAAGATAATGGTGTGACATTTGTGGGGGCCTGTCTCTAGATACAGCAGCTCCAAATGATATACCTCTGTATTTAGTGAACCTAAAAATGACAATACCATGATTTTATGTAATAGTTTGCATTAAAAAATAATCCTACCTATTTGTTGCTGCATTGTAAACATAATTTGGCAAAAAATCGTAGTTGAGCTCCCAAAATACATGTAGGGTTATCCTTCCATAAGGAGCAAGAACATTATGGTTGGCTTCTCTAAACATTGAATCAAAGTCATCCAAAGCTAGCCATTTACTCAGTAATTTGTGACATAACCGATTGACCTATAAAAAATCAATAATAAAATCAAGAAAGAGAACACCAAATAACAAGATAAGCAACAAGCTGGAAGAAGCTGGCATGAAGCTCGAAAACTGATAAGAGAAGAAATTAATGAAGGAGAGAAACAAAATAAAAAACATATCTAAGTGAAACTATGAAATTCAAAACATTGTACATCGATAAAAATAAATAATTTTTACCTGTAATAAACCATCTAGTTCTATAACTCCAGTAATATCCCCTGCTTCAAATTTACTAATTGCTAAATCTAATGATTTTTGCATGTCGGCATTTATTCTCTGAGTTATGAGTTTATTTAAGTCTATTGATCTACCTAATAATTGCACATGTCTTTGTTTTAAAAGAGTTTCGTATCGATTTGCCCTTGGATATGGTAATAAATAAGCTCCGACTGCTGAACATTCAACTCTAAATCGCTTATCCAAAAATATACTGTAAATTGTTAAAAACATCTTCTGTCAAATATTATTATCAAGTGTAAAAATATAATAATTCAATATGATGAAATATAGTGATAAATTATAACCAATATTTGGCTTACCTTGCTGCTAGTTGTTTGTAATACGCGAAAATTTGTTCACTGAGTTTATAAACAAACTGGTCAAAGCATAAGTTTACCTCAGCTTCTACTTCATCATACAAAAATTGTTTCCTGAATATTGTTAAAGCATATAAAGCACTATCGTTATATAAATCTAAAGGGTACAAAACATATCTAGAATAAAAAACAGTTATCACATTAACAATACTTACATGAAATCATAAAAGAATATCATGAAATATCTGTGATATTTCACTTTTATGATTTATTGAAAGATAGTACAACAAACTTCAAAATGTGTTCAACATATACCTTCTATGAATTAGGTGAGTAGAATGTTACAAATATTGTTTTGAATTATGGTAAATTGTGAAGTACATTAAATCAAAAATACTTACTCCATCATTGAAGGTTCTTTAGTTTTAAGAATATGATCAGTTAGAATCCAAGGCATTGACATATCTATGGGAAACTGTATTCTTTTTTCCATAGTAATCAAATCATTACATTCCTCATTGTGATTATGACGTACAGTACATTTCTAAAATTTGAGTTAAATTAACCTGCAATCTGATCCGAAAATCCACTTTTCAAAACTAAATATGCTCAAAACTCGATTTTACATATTCCAGTGTATTTTGAGTCCATAATTCCGACCAGGGAAAAAATTAGCACCAAGCAATTTACATTAAATATTTCGATACCTACTCCTTGCTTCAAAATTTTCGACAAAAAAAAACGTTTTTGATATAAAAATTGCTCAAAACTCGTCTAAAAAGGTTTTTTGGTGCGAAAAATCGACTGACACAGTCTGTTTTTGTATAAAATCATTTATTCTCCTTCAAATGAGGTCATGAAATTTTCGAAAATCCATTTTTCAAAACTAAAAGTGCTCATAACTCGACTAATACGATAGAGAGAACGTTCTAGTCTCCGGCAATCAATTCAGCGGAAAATTTTACATATTCCATTGTATTTTGAGTCTATAATTCTGACCAGGAAAGAAGTTAGCACAATGCAGTTTACATTAAATATTTCCATACCTACCCCTTGCTTCAAAATTTTCGACAAAAAAATCATTTTTGGCATAAAAATTGCTCAAAATTTGTCTGGAGGGTTTTTTTGATGCGAAAAATCGACTGGCAAGGTCTGTTTTTGTCTAAAATCATTTTTTCTCCTCCAAATGAAGTCATGAAATTTTCGAAAATCCACTTTTCAAAACTAAGTGTGATCATAACTCGACTCATATGATAGATAGAACGTTCTAGTCTTCGGCAATCGATTCAGCGAAAAATTTTACATATTCCACTGTATTTTGAGTCCATAATTCCGACCAGGAAAGAAGTTAGCACAAATCAGTTTACATTAAATATTTCCATACCTACCCCTTGCTTCAAAATTTTCGACAAAAAAATCATTTTTGGCATAAAAATTGCTCAAAATTTGTCTGGAGGGTTTTTTTGATGCGAAAAATCGACTGGCACAGTCTGTTTTTGTCTAAAATCATTTTTTCTCCTCCAAATGAGGTCATGAAATTTTCGAAAATCCACTTTTCAAAACTAAGTGTGCTCATAACTCGACTAATATGATAGATAGAACGTTCTAGTCTTCGGCAATCGATTCAGCGGAAAATTTTATATATATCAGTGTATTTTGAGTCCATAATTCCGCCCAGGAAAGAAGTTAGCACAATGCAGTTTACATTAAATATTTCCATACCTACCCCTTGCTTCAAAATTTTCGACAAAAAAATTATTTTTGACATAAAAATTGCTCAAAATTTGTCTGGAGGGGTTTTCTGAAGCGAAAAATCGACTGGCACAGTCTGTTTTTGTCTTAAATCATTTATTCTCCTCCAAATGAATTTATGAAATTTTCGAAAATCCACTTTTCAAAACTAAATGTGCTCATAACTCGACTAATATGATAGATAGAACGTTCTAGTCTTCGGCAATCGATTCAGAGAAAATTTTTACATATTCCACTGTATTTTGAGTCCATAATTCCGACCAGGAAAGAAGTTAGCACAATGCAGTTTACATTAAATATTTCCATACCTACCCCTTGCTTCACAATTTTGGACAAAAAAATCATTTTTGTCTTAAAAATTGCTCAAAATTTGTCTGGAGGGGTTTTTTGATGCAAAAAATCGACTGGCACAGTCTGTTTTTGTCTAAAATCATTTTTTCTCCTCCAAATGAAGTCATGAAATTTTCGAAAATCCACTTTTCAAAACTAAGTGTGCTCATAACTCGACTAATATGATAGATAGAACGTTCTAGTCTTCGGCAATCGATTCAGCGGAAAATTTTATATATATCAGTGTATTTTGAGTCCATAATTCCGCCCAGGAAAGAAGTTAGCACAATGCAGTTTACATTAAATATTTCCATACCTACCCCTTGCTTCAAAATTTTCGACAAAAAAATTATTTTTTACATAAAAATTGCTCAAAATTTGTCTGGAGGGGTTTTCTGAAGCGAAAAATCGACTGGCACAGTCTGTTTTTGTCTAAAATCATTTATTCTCCTCCAAATGAATATATGAAATTTTCGAAAATCCACTTTTCAAAACTAAATGTGCTCATAAGTCGACTAATATGATAGATAGAACGTTCTAGTCTTCGGCAATCGATTCAGCGAAAAATTTTACATATTCCAGTGTATTTTGAGTCCATAATTCCGACCAGGAAAGAAGTTAGCACAATGCAGTTTACATTAAATATTTCCATACCTACCCCTTGCTTCACAATTTTGGACAAAAAAATCATTTTTGTCTTAAAAATTGCTCAAAATTTGTCTGGAGGGGTTTTTTGATGCAAAAAATCGACTGGCACAGTCTGTTTTTGTCTAAAATCATTTTTTCTCCTCCAAATGAAGTCATGAAATTTTCGAAAATCCACTTTTCAAAACTAAGTGTGCTCATAACTCGACTAATATGATAGATAGAACGTTCTAGTCTTCGGCAATCGATTCAGCGGAAAATTTTATATATATCAGTGTATTTTGAGTCCATAATTCCGCCCAGGAAAGAAGTTAGCACAATGCAGTTTACATTAAATATTTCCATACCTACCCCTTGCTTCAAAATTTTCGACAAAAAAATTATTTTTTACATAAAAATTGCTCAAAATTTGTCTGGAGGGGTTTTCTGAAGCGAAAAATCGACTGGCACAGTCTGTTTTTGTCTAAAATCATTTATTCTCCTCCAAATGAATATATGAAATTTTCGAAAATCCACTTTTCAAAACTAAATGTGCTCATAAGTCGACTAATATGATAGATAGAACGTTCTAGTCTTCGGCAATCGATTCAGCAGAAAATTTTGTATTTTGAGTCCATAATTCCGACCAGGAAAGAAGTTAGCACAATGCAGTTTACATTAAATATTTCCATACCTACCCCTTGCTTCACAATTTTGGACAAAAAAATCATTTTTGTCTTAAAAATTGCTCAAAATTTGTCTGGAGGGGTTTTTTGATGCAAAAAATCGACTGGCACAGTCTGTTTTTGTCTAAAATCATTTTTTCTCCTCCAAATGAAGTCATGAAATTTTCGAAAATCCACTTTTCAAAACTAAGTGTGATCATAACTCGACTCATATGATAGATAGAACGTTCTAGTCTTCGGCAATCGATTCAGCGGAAAATTTTATATATATCAGTGTATTTTGAGTCCATAATTCCGACCAGGAAAGAAGTTAGCACAATGCAGTTTACATTAAATATTTCCATACCTACCCCTTGCTTCAAAATTTTCGACAAAAAAATTATTTTTGACATAAAAATTGCTCAAAATTTGTCTGGAGGGGTTTTCTGAAGCGAAAAATCGACTGGCACAGTCTGTTTTTGTCTTAAATCATTTATTCTCCTCCAAATGAGGTCATGAAATTTTCGAAAATCCACTTTTCAAAACTAAATGTGCTCATAACTCGACTAATATGATAGATAGAACGTTCTAGTCTTCGGCAATCGATTCAGCGAAAAATTTTACATATTCCACTGTATTTTGAGTCCATAATTCCGACCAGGAAAGAAGTTAGCACAATGCAGTTCACATTAAATATTTCCATACCTACCCCTTGCTTCAAAATTTTCGACAAAAAAATCATTTTTGACATAAAAATTGCTCAAAATTTGCCTGGAGGGGTTTTTTGATGCGAAAAATCGACTGGCACAGTCTGTTTTTGTTTTAAATCATTTTTTCTCCTCCAAATGAGGTCATGAAATTTTCGAAAATCCACTTTTCAAAACTAAATGTGCTCATAACTCGACTCATATGATAGATAGAACGTTCTAGTCTCCGGCAATCGATTCAGCGGAAAATTTTACATATTCCAGTGGATTTTGAGTCCATAATTCCGACCAGGAAAGAAGTTAGCACAATGCAGTTTACATTAAATATTTCCATACCTACCCCTTGCTCCAAAATTTTCGACAAAAAAATCATTTTTGACATAAAAATTGCTCAAAATTTGTCTGGAGGGATTTTTTGATGCGAAAAATCGACTGGCACAGTCTGTTTTTGTTTTAAATCATTTTTTCTCCTCTAAATGAAGTCATGAAATTTTCGAAAATCCACTTTTCAAAACTAAATGTGCTCATAACTCGACTAATATGATAGTTAGAACGTTCTAGTCTCCGGCAATCGATTCAGCGGGCAATTTTACATATTCCAGTGTATTTTGAGTCCATAATTCCGACCAGGAAAGAAGTTAGCACAATGCAGTTTACATTAAATATTTCCATACCTACCCCTTGCTTCAAAATTTTCGACAAAAAAATTATTTTTGACATAAAAATTGCTCAAAATTTGTCTGGAGGGGTTTTCTGAAGCGAAAAATCGACTGGCACAGTCTGTTTTTGTCTTAAATCATTTATTTTCCTCCAAATGAATTTATGAAATTTTCGAAAATCCACTTTTCAAAACTAAATGTGCTCATAACTCGACTAATATGATAGATAGAACGTTCTAGTCTTCGGCAATCGATTCAGCGAAAAATTTTACATATTCCACTGTATTTTGAGTCCATAATTCCGACCAGGAAAGAAGTTAGCACAATGCAGTTCACATTAAATATTTCCATACCTACCCCTTGCTTCAAAATTTTCGACAAAAAAATCATTTTTGACATAAAAATTGCTCAAAATTTGCCTGGAGGGGTTTTTTGATGCGAAAAATCGACTGGCACAGTCTGTTTTTGTTTTAAATCATTTTTTCTCCTCCAAATGAGGTCATGAAATTTTCGAAAATCCACTTTTCAAAACTAAATGTGCTCATAACTCGACTCATATGATAGATAGAACGTTCTAGTCTCCGGAAATCGATTCAGCGGAAAATTTTACATATTCCAGTGGATTTTGAGTCCATAATTCCGACCAGGAAAGAAGTTAGCACAATGCAGTTTACATTAAATATTTCCATACCTACCCCTTGCTTCAAAATTTTCGACAAAAAAATCATTTTTGACATAAAAATTGCTCAAAATTTGTCTGGAGGGGTTTTTTGATGCGAAAAATCGACTGGCACAGTCTGTTTTTGTTTTAAATCATTTTTTGCTCCTCTAAATGAAGTCATGAAATTTTCGAAAATCCACTTTTCAAAACTAAATGTGCTCATAACTCGACTAATATGATAGTTAGAACGTTCTAGTCTCCGGCAATCGATTCAGCGGGCAATTTTACATATTCCAGTGTATTTTGAGTCCATAATTCCGACCAGGAAAGAAGTTAGCACAATGCAGTTTACATTAAATATTTCCATACCTACCCCTTGCTTCAAAATTTTCGACAAAAAAATTATTTTTGACATAAAAATTGCTCAAAATTTGCCTGGAGGGGTTTTTTGATGCGAAAAATCGACTGGCACAGTCTGTTTTTGTTTTAAATCATTTTTTCTCCTCCAAATGAGGTCATGAAATTTTCGAAAATCCACTTTTCAAAACTAAATGTGCTCATAACTCGACTCATATGATAGATAGAACGTTCTAGTCTCCGGCAATCGATTCAGCGGAAAATTTTACATATTCCAGTGGATTTTGAGTCCATAATTCCGACCAGGAAAGAAGTTAGCACAATGCAGTTTACATTAAATATTTCCATACCTACCCCTTGCTCCAAAATTTTCGACAAAAAAATCATTTTTGACATAAAAATTGCTCAAAATTTGTCTGGAGGGGTTTTTTGATGCGAAAAATCGACTGGCACAGTCTGTTTTTGTTTTAAATCATTTTTTCTCCTCTAAATGAAGTCATGAAATTTTCGAAAATCCACTTTTCAAAACTAAATGTGCTCATAACTCGACTAATATGATAGTTAGAACGTTCTAGTCTCCGGCAATCGATTCAGCGGGCAATTTTACATATTCCAGTGTATTTTGAGTCCATAATTCCGACCAGGAAAGAAGTTAGCACAATGCAGTTTACATTAAATATTTCCATACCTACCCCTTGCTTCAAAATTTTCGACAAAAAAATTATTTTTGACATAAAAATTGCTCAAAATTTGTCTGGAGGGGTTTTCTGAAGCGAAAAATCGACTGGCACAGTCTGTTTTTGTCTTAAATCATTTATTTTCCTCCAAATGAATTTATGAAATTTTCGAAAATCCACTTTTCAAAACTAAATGTGCTCATAACTCGACTAATATGATAGATAGAACGTTCTAGTCTTCGGCAATCGATTCAGCGAAAAATTTTACATATTCCACTGTATTTTGAGTCCATAATTCCGACCAGGAAAGAAGTTAGCACAATGCAGTTCACATTAAATATTTCCATACCTACCCCTTGCTTCAAAATTTTCGACAAAAAAATCATTTTTGACATAAAAATTGCTCAAAATTTGCCTGGAGGGGTTTTTTGATGCGAAAAATCGACTGGCACAGTCTGTTTTTGTTTTAAATCATTTTTTGCTCCTCTAAATGAAGTCATGAAATTTTCGAAAATCCACTTTTCAAAACTAAATGTGCTCATAACTCGACTCATATGATAGATAGAACGTTCTAGTCTCCGGAAATCGATTCAGCGGAAAATTTTACATATTCCAGTGGATTTTGAGTCCATAATTCCGACCAGGAAAGAAGTTAGCACAATGCAGTTTACATTAAATATTTCCATACCTACCCCTTGCTTCAAAATTTTCGACAAAAAAATCATTTTTGACATAAAAATTGCTCAAAATTTGTCTGGAGGGGTTTTTTGATGCGAAAAATCGACTGGCACAGTCTGTTTTTGTTTTAAATCATTTTTTTCTCCTCTAAATGAAGTCATGAAATTTTCGAAAATCCACTTTTCAAAACTAAATGTGCTCATAACTCGACTAATATGATAGTTAGAACGTTCTAGTCTCCGGCAATCGATTCAGCGGGCAATTTTACATATTCCAGTGTATTTTGAGTCCATAATTTCGACCAGGAAAGAAGTTAGCACAATGCAGTTTACATTAAATATTTCCATACCTACCCCTTGCTTCAAAATTTTCGACAAAAAAATTATTTTTGGCATAAAAATTGCTCAAAATTTGTATGGAGGGGTTTTCTGAAGCGAAAAATCGACTGGCACAGTCTGTTTTTGTCTAAAATCATTTATTCTCCTCCAAATGAATTTATGAAATTTTCGAAAATCCACTTTTCAAAACTAAATGTGCTCATAACTCGACTAATATGATAGATAGAACGTTCTAGTCTCCGGCAATCGATTCAGCGGAAAATTTTACATATTCCAGTGGATTTTGAGTCCATAATTCCGACCAGGAAAGAAGTTAGCACAATGCAGTTTACATTAAATATTTCCATACCTACCCCTTGCTCCAAAATTTTCGACAAAAAAATCATTTTTGACATAAAAATTGCTCAAAATTTGTCTGGAGGGGTTTTTTGATGCGAAAAATCGACTGGCACAGTCTGTTTTTGTTTTAAATCATTTTTTCTCCTCTAAATGAAGTCATGAAATTTTCGAAAATCCACTTTTCAAAACTAAATGTGCTCATAACTCGACTAATATGATAGTTAGAACGTTCTAGTCTCCGGCAATCGATTCAGCGGGCAATTTTACATATTCCAGTGTATTTTGAGTCCATAATTCCGACCAGGAAAGAAGTTAGCACAATGCAGTTTACATTAAATATTTCCATACCTACCCCTTGCTCCAAAATTTTCGACAAAAAAATCATTTTTGACATAAAAATTGCTCAAAATTTGTCTGGAGGGATTTTTTGATGCGAAAAATCGACTGGCACAGTCTGTTTTTGTTTTAAATCATTTTTTCTCCTCTAAATGAAGTCATGAAATTTTCGAAAATCCACTTTTCAAAACTAAATGTGCTCATAACTCGACTAATATGATAGTTAGAACGTTCTAGTCTCCGGCAATCGATTCAGCGGGCAATTTTACATATTCCAGTGTATTTTGAGTCCATAATTCCGACCAGGAAAGAAGTTAGCACAATGCAGTTTACATTAAATATTTCCATACCTACCCCTTGCTTCAAAATTTTCGACAAAAAAATTATTTTTGACATAAAAATTGCTCAAAATTTGTCTGGAGGGGTTTTCTGAAGCGAAAAATCGACTGGCACAGTCTGTTTTTGTCTTAAATCATTTATTTTCCTCCAAATGAATTTATGAAATTTTCGAAAATCCACTTTTCAAAACTAAATGTGCTCATAACTCGACTAATATGATAGATAGAACGTTCTAGTCTTCGGCAATCGATTCAGCGAAAAATTTTACATATTCCACTGTATTTTGAGTCCATAATTCCGACCAGGAAAGAAGTTAGCACAATGCAGTTCACATTAAATATTTCCATACCTACCCCTTGCTTCAAAATTTTCGACAAAAAAATCATTTTTGACATAAAAATTGCTCAAAATTTGCCTGGAGGGGTTTTTTGATGCGAAAAATCGACTGGCACAGTCTGTTTTTGTTTTAAATCATTTTTTCTCCTCCAAATGAGGTCATGAAATTTTCGAAAATCCACTTTTCAAAACTAAATGTGCTCATAACTCGACTCATATGATAGATAGAACGTTCTAGTCTCCGGAAATCGATTCAGCGGAAAATTTTACATATTCCAGTGGATTTTGAGTCCATAATTCCGACCAGGAAAGAAGTTAGCACAATGCAGTTTACATTAAATATTTCCATACCTACCCCTTGCTTCAAAATTTTCGACAAAAAAATCATTTTTGACATAAAAATTGCTCAAAATTTGTCTGGAGGGGTTTTTTGATGCGAAAAATCGACTGGCACAGTCTGTTTTTGTTTTAAATCATTTTTTGCTCCTCTAAATGAAGTCATGAAATTTTCGAAAATCCACTTTTCAAAACTAAATGTGCTCATAACTCGACTAATATGATAGTTAGAACGTTCTAGTCTCCGGCAATCGATTCAGCGGGCAATTTTACATATTCCAGTGTATTTTGAGTCCATAATTCCGACCAGGAAAGAAGTTAGCACAATGCAGTTTACATTAAATATTTCCATACCTACCCCTTGCTTCAAAATTTTCGACAAAAAAATTATTTTTGACATAAAAATTGCTCAAAATTTGCCTGGAGGGGTTTTTTGATGCGAAAAATCGACTGGCACAGTCTGTTTTTGTTTTAAATCATTTTTTCTCCTCTAAATGAAGTCATGAAATTTTCGAAAATCCACTTTTCAAAACTAAATGTGCTCATAACTCGACTAATATGATAGTTAGAACGTTCTAGTCTCCGGCAATCGATTCAGCGGGCAATTTTACATATTCCAGTGTATTTTGAGTCCATAATTCCGACCAGGAAAGAAGTTAGCACAATGCAGTTTACATTAAATATTTCCATACCTACCCCTTGCTTCAAAATTTTCGACAAAAAAATTATTTTTGACATAAAAATTGCTCAAAATTTGTCTGGAGGGGTTTTCTGAAGCGAAAAATCGACTGGCACAGTCTGTTTTTGTCTTAAATCATTTATTTTCCTCCAAATGAATTTATGAAATTTTCGAAAATCCACTTTTCAAAACTAAATGTGCTCATAACTCGACTAATATGATAGATAGAACGTTCTAGTCTTCGGCCATCGATTCAGCGAAAAATTTTACATATTCCACTGTATTTTGAGTCCATAATTCCGACCAGGAAAGAAGTTAGCACAATGCAGTTCACATTAAATATTTCCATACCTACCCCTTGCTTCAAAATTTTCGACAAAAAAATCATTTTTGACATAAAAATTGCTCAAAATTTGCCTGGAGGGGTTTTTTGATGCGAAAAATCGACTGGCACAGTCTGTTTTTGTTTTAAATCATTTTTTCTCCTCCAAATGAGGTCATGAAATTTTCGAAAATCCACTTTTCAAAACTAAATGTGCTCATAACTCGACTCATATGATAGATAGAACGTTCTAGTCTCCGGAAATCGATTCAGCGGAAAATTTTACATATTCCAGTGGATTTTGAGTCCATAATTCCGACCAGGAAAGAAGTTAGCACAATGCAGTTTACATTAAATATTTCCATACCTACCCCTTGCTTCAAAATTTTCGACAAAAAAATCATTTTTGACATAAAAATTGCTCAAAATTTGTCTGGAGGGGTTTTTTGATGCGAAAAATCGACTGGCACAGTCTGTTTTTGTTTTAAATCATTTTTTGCTCCTCTAAATGAAGTCATGAAATTTTCGAAAATCCACTTTTCAAAACTAAATGTGCTCATAACTCGACTAATATGATAGTTAGAACGTTCTAGTCTCCGGCAATCGATTCAGCGGGCAATTTTACATATTCCAGTGTATTTTGAGTCCATAATTCCGACCAGGAAAGAAGTTAGCACAATGCAGTTTACATTAAATATTTCCATACCTACCCCTTGCTTCAAAATTTTCGACAAAAAAATTATTTTTGACATAAAAATTGCTCAAAATTTGCCTGGAGGGGTTTTTTGATGCGAAAAATCGACTGGCACAGTCTGTTTTTGTTTTAAATCATTTTTTCTCCTCCAAATGAGGTCATGAAATTTTCGAAAATCCACTTTTCAAAACTAAATGTGCTCATAACTCGACTCATATGATAGATAGAACGTTCTAGTCTCCGGCAATCGATTCAGCGGAAAATTTTACATATTCCAGTGGATTTTGAGTCCATAATTCCGACCAGGAAAGAAGTTAGCACAATGCAGTTTACATTAAATATTTCCATACCTACCCCTTGCTCCAAAATTTTCGACAAAAAAATCATTTTTGACATAAAAATTGCTCAAAATTTGTCTGGAGGGGTTTTTTGATGCGAAAAATCGACTGGCACAGTCTGTTTTTGTTTTAAATCATTTTTTCTCCTCTAAATGAAGTCATGAAATTTTCGAAAATCCACTTTTCAAAACTAAATGTGCTCATAACTCGACTAATATGATAGTTAGAACGTTCTAGTCTCCGGCAATCGATTCAGCGGGCAATTTTACATATTCCAGTGTATTTTGAGTCCATAATTCCGACCAGGAAAGAAGTTAGCACAATGCAGTTTACATTAAATATTTCCATACCTACCCCTTGCTTCAAAATTTTCGACAAAAAAATTATTTTTGACATAAAAATTGCTCAAAATTTGTCTGGAGGGGTTTTCTGAAGCGAAAAATCGACTGGCACAGTCTGTTTTTGTCTTAAATCATTTATTTTCCTCCAAATGAATTTATGAAATTTTCGAAAATCCACTTTTCAAAACTAAATGTGCTCATAACTCGACTAATATGATAGATAGAACGTTCTAGTCTTCGGCAATCGATTCAGCGAAAAATTTTACATATTCCACTGTATTTTGAGTCCATAATTCCGACCAGGAAAGAAGTTAGCACAATGCAGTTCACATTAAATATTTCCATACCTACCCCTTGCTTCAAAATTTTCGACAAAAAAATCATTTTTGACATAAAAATTGCTCAAAATTTGCCTGGAGGGGTTTTTTGATGCGAAAAATCGACTGGCACAGTCTGTTTTTGTTTTAAATCATTTTTTGCTCCTCTAAATGAAGTCATGAAATTTTCGAAAATCCACTTTTCAAAACTAAATGTGCTCATAACTCGACTCATATGATAGATAGAACGTTCTAGTCTCCGGAAATCGATTCAGCGGAAAATTTTACATATTCCAGTGGATTTTGAGTCCATAATTCCGACCAGGAAAGAAGTTAGCACAATGCAGTTTACATTAAATATTTCCATACCTACCCCTTGCTTCAAAATTTTCGACAAAAAAATCATTTTTGACATAAAAATTGCTCAAAATTTGTCTGGAGGGGTTTTTTGATGCGAAAAATCGACTGGCACAGTCTGTTTTTGTTTTAAATCATTTTTTTCTCCTCTAAATGAAGTCATGAAATTTTCGAAAATCCACTTTTCAAAACTAAATGTGCTCATAACTCGACTAATATGATAGTTAGAACGTTCTAGTCTCCGGCAATCGATTCAGCGGGCAATTTTACATATTCCAGTGTATTTTGAGTCCATAATTTCGACCAGGAAAGAAGTTAGCACAATGCAGTTTACATTAAATATTTCCATACCTACCCCTTGCTTCAAAATTTTCGACAAAAAAATTATTTTTGGCATAAAAATTGCTCAAAATTTGTATGGAGGGGTTTTCTGAAGCGAAAAATCGACTGGCACAGTCTGTTTTTGTCTAAAATCATTTATTCTCCTCCAAATGAATTTATGAAATTTTCGAAAATCCACTTTTCAAAACTAAATGTGCTCATAACTCGACTAATATGATAGATAGAACGTTCTAGTCTCCGGCAATCGATTCAGCGGAAAATTTTACATATTCCAGTGGATTTTGAGTCCATAATTCCGACCAGGAAAGAAGTTAGCACAATGCAGTTTACATTAAATATTTCCATACCTACCCCTTGCTCCAAAATTTTCGACAAAAAAATCATTTTTGACATAAAAATTGCTCAAAATTTGTCTGGAGGGGTTTTTTGATGCGAAAAATCGACTGGCACAGTCTGTTTTTGTTTTAAATCATTTTTTCTCCTCTAAATGAAGTCATGAAATTTTCGAAAATCCACTTTTCAAAACTAAATGTGCTCATAACTCGACTAATATGATAGTTAGAACGTTCTAGTCTCCGGCAATCGATTCAGCGGGCAATTTTACATATTCCAGTGTATTTTGAGTCCATAATTCCGACCAGGAAAGAAGTTAGCACAATGCAGTTTACATTAAATATTTCCATACCTACCCCTTGCTTCAAAATTTTCGACAAAAAAATTATTTTTGACATAAAAATTGCTCAAAATTTGTCTGGAGGGGTTTTCTGAAGCGAAAAATCGACTGGCACAGTCTGTTTTTGTCTTAAATCATTTATTTTCCTCCAAATGAATTTATGAAATTTTCGAAAATCCACTTTTCAAAACTAAATGTGCTCATAACTCGACTAATATGATAGATAGAACGTTCTAGTCTTCGGCAATCGATTCAGCGAAAAATTTTACATATTCCACTGTATTTTGAGTCCATAATTCCGACCAGGAAAGAAGTTAGCACAATGCAGTTCACATTAAATATTTCCATACCTACCCCTTGCTTCAAAATTTTCGACAAAAAAATCATTTTTGACATAAAAATTGCTCAAAATTTGCCTGGAGGGGTTTTTTGATGCGAAAAATCGACTGGCACAGTCTGTTTTTGTTTTAAATCATTTTTTCTCCTCCAAATGAGGTCATGAAATTTTCGAAAATCCACTTTTCAAAACTAAATGTGCTCATAACTCGACTCATATGATAGATAGAACGTTCTAGTCTCCGGAAATCGATTCAGCGGAAAATTTTACATATTCCAGTGGATTTTGAGTCCATAATTCCGACCAGGAAAGAAGTTAGCACAATGCAGTTTACATTAAATATTTCCATACCTACCCCTTGCTTCAAAATTTTCGACAAAAAAATCATTTTTGACATAAAAATTGCTCAAAATTTGTCTGGAGGGGTTTTTTGATGCGAAAAATCGACTGGCACAGTCTGTTTTTGTTTTAAATCATTTTTTTCTCCTCTAAATGAAGTCATGAAATTTTCGAAAATCCACTTTTCAAAACTAAATGTGCTCATAACTCGACTAATATGATAGTTAGAACGTTCTAGTCTCCGGCAATCGATTCAGCGGGCAATTTTACATATTCCAGTGTATTTTGAGTCCATAATTTCGACCAGGAAAGAAGTTAGCACAATGCAGTTTACATTAAATATTTCCATACCTACCCCTTGCTTCAAAATTTTCGACAAAAAAATTATTTTTGGCATAAAAATTGCTCAAAATTTGTATGGAGGGGTTTTCTGAAGCGAAAAATCGACTGGCACAGTCTGTTTTTGTCTAAAATCATTTATTCTCCTCCAAATGAATTTATGAAATTTTCGAAAATCCACTTTTCAAAACTAAATGTGCTCATAACTCGACTAATATGATAGATGGAACGTTCTAGTCTTCGGCAATCGATTCAGCGGAAAATTTTACATATTCCAGTGTAATTTGAGTCCATAATTCCGACCAGGAAAGAAGTTAGCACAATGCAGTTTACATTAAATATTTCCATACCTACCCCTTGCTCCAAAATTTTCGACAAAAAAATCATTTTTGGCATAAAAATTGCTCAAAATTTGTGTGGAGGGGTTTTTTGATGCGAAAAATCGACTGACACAGTCTGTTTTCGTCTAAAATCATTTTTTCTCGTCCAAATGAGGTCATGAAATTTTCGAAAATCCACTTTTCAAAACTAAATGTGCTCATAACTCGACTAATATGATAGATAGAACGTTCTAGTCTTCGGCAATCGATTCAGCAGAAAATTTTATATATTTCAGTGTATTCCAAGTCCATAATTCCGACCAGGAAAGAAGTTAGCACAATGCAGTTTACATTAAATATTTCCATACCTACCCCTTGCTTCAAAATTTTCGACAAAAAAATCATTTTTGACATAAAAATTGCTCAAAATTGGTCTGGAGGGGTTTTCTGATGCGAAAAATTGACTGGCACAGTCTGTTTTTGTTTTAAATCATTTTTTCTCCTCTAAATGAAGTCATGAAATTTTCGAAAATCCACTTTTCAAAACTAAATGTGCTCATAACTCGACTAATATGATAGAACGTTCTAGTCTCCGGCAATCGATTCAGCGGGCAATTTTATATATATCAGTGTATTTTGAGTCCATAATTTCGACCAGGAAAGAAGTTAGCACAATGCAGTTTACATTCAATATTTCCATACCTACCCCTTGCTTCACAATTTTGGACAAAAAAATCATTTTTGTCTTAAAAATTGCTAAAAATTTGTCTGGAGGGGTTTTTTGATGCAAAAAATCGACTGGCACAGTCTGTTTTTGTCTAAAATCATTTTTTCTCCTCCAAATGAAGTCATGAAATTTTCGAAAATCCACTTTTCAAAACTAAATGTGCTCATAACTCGACTAATATGATAGATAGAAAGTTCTAGTCTTCGGCAATCGATTCAGCAGAAAATTTTATATATTTCAGTGTATTTTAAGTCCATAATTCCGACCAGGAAAGAAGTTAGCACAATGCAGTTCACATTAAATATTTCCATACCTACACCTTGCTTCAAAATTTTCGACAAAAAAATCATTTTTGACATAAAAATTGCTCAAAATTTGTCTGGGGGGGTTAATTTATGCGAAAAATCGACTGGCACAGTCTGTTTTTGTCTAAAATCATTTTTTCTCCTCCAAATGAAGTCATGAAATTTTCGAAAATCCACTTTTCAAAACTAAGTGTGCTCATAACTCGACTAATATGATAGATAGAACGTTCTAGTCTCCGGCAATCGATTCAGCGGAAAATTTTACTAATTCCATTGTATTTTGAGTACATAATTCCAACCAGGAAAGAAGTTAGCACAATGCAGTTTACATTAAATATTTCCATACCTACCCCTTGCTTCAAAATTTTCGACAAAAAAATCATTTTTGACATAAAAATTGCTCAAAATTTGCCTGGAGGGGTTTTTTTGATGCGAAAAATCGACTGGCACAGTCTGTTTTTGTCTAAAATCATTTTTTCTCCTCCAAATGAAGTCATGAAATTTTCGAAAATTCGACTCTGTAGCAAATTTGCATCTTTTACATGATTTTCTACACAATGAGATAAAACCAGGTAGTTTATTGCAGTTGATAAGCAAATACTATTGAGCATGAAACTTAATATACCTGATATTCACACACTTTTTGATATAAAATAAATAATTCAGTTGTAACATAGATGTAAAATGATTTGTGTAAAATTTCCAAACTTACATTAATTCTTTTTCCCATTGTCATCTCCAAGTAAAATTCTCTATACCATAACTGGGATAAATCACAGCACTTTTGCAGGTATTCTGAAAATATAGATCAAGGAATTTAAATTTAAAACAATAATCAAATCAATATTCTTATTTTCAACTGTATATTTCATTTTATAGGTAATTTGGATAAAAAAATAAAACATTCAACAACTATAAAATCAATAGAATATTTTTTGTAAAAATTGTGACAATCTTCAAGGTTTATTCACAGTAAAATATCTTTGATAAAAATTAATGTGATTAAAGAAATATGTTTCGTAATAACATTCCTACATTATTACTTTCTACCTTGATATATAAAATGCAAGTAGGAAGGTTTTGACAAGTAAATTACTTGAATGTTTTAAATTTTAGTTTGTAAATTATGTATATAATATAATCCAAGAGATAATAAGTCTCTTAAACAGACTAGGAGACCGTTGCAAGGTTACGGAAGCCTAGGTACCATAGCATGACAGATATAAGGCCAATGAAATGGCCAGACATTCAATCAAGACCATTCTGCGACATCGTATAATCAACAACAAACATGGCCACAAGAAAGTGGGTGGCACAGAAAGATCTAGAATGATTGACTTAATGAGCAAAGACAAGAATTCTGTTGAAAGTATTAGCTCAATAGTCATACAAAGCTAATGGGGAATGATCATCACAAAAAACATATAGGTACTTACACACAGTTTATGTTAATGCAATAATAGAAAGGTACTTACCACTGAAACTCAATAGGTAGTTCCAATAAAATGAGGTTTTGTGAAACGAATCGATATGCATCAAATATTGCCCATCTATATCTTTACGCAAAGTTCTTTTACCACCAGATTTGTCTGCTATCAATGATTCTAACATTGTTCTGACCATATACAGTTGTGTAGAAGATGGACCTAAACATTTTAATCTTACATTTTTTGTTTGATTGAAAACCTTTGCTATGAAATGAGCTTCAAGTATATCATTACTCACCAACATTTCTTCTGGGGACTTTGATGTGGAAACCTGTATCAGGATCTTTTTTACCCTTCAATACATGATCTTGTATTGGATCAAACTGTTTTGACCAGTCGGCACAAGTTTCTCTAACAGACATAATTATGCTGAAAAACAAATCAAAATTATCATCTTCCTACCACATATAAATTACCATTTCCGTGTTATTGAGCTATATTAATGTATAACAAATCATTCATTACTAGTCAATGGAAAGGTTAACAAATTGGTGCAAGTGGAATGTTATAATTACCTTCTAATCAAATCTTTTTTATTCTTGATTGCTTTTCTAAGAGGTTCTCTTAAAGTCAGTTGTGCAAAGTCTTGTAGTTCTGCATAAATATTACGTCTTATTGCATCTGTAAACACAGTTTCCATTCGTGCCATTAGTACTTGCAGTCCTTTTATCATGGCAATTACTTCAATTAATGCAAATTTTTCCTCATCAGTATAATTATACCTAGTAGCCTGAAAACAACATCAATTAGGTATAATATATTAAAGAAGATCTGAAGTATTTGCTACATTTTCAATAAAAAATTAAAATATAGTTAAATGTAAGTAATTTGTTTCTTAAGCTTACTCTCTCATACTCTTCTGCATCCTTTGGACATTCCTTGTTTTGGTGATGATCTGTGGGATGCAGCAACTTCCAAGAGTACAACTCAGTAACTACACTTGTCCATTCAGAGAGAAGCTGTAATCCACGCAAAGCCAAATCTGCAGTCTCTTTATTCTCAGTATCACTACCACATTCTTTGTATGTTGTGGTAACTTCATTGCTGTATCTGGATAACTCACTAATGTATTTAACATGGTCTTCTCGTATTTGAGGAAGATGGACCATAAGGTCAGCTTGTGGGGATGGTGTATTGCTATTTGACAAGGGCCATTTGTTGGCATCAAAATGTTTGCTCCTCTTTATATAGTTAAATGGAGCAATTTGCATATCTCCAAATAAAGGAACTACTTCTAAATTCTAAAAAAAAATACTAGTTACTGCATAAAAAAGTTGATTACATTTTTTAGCATACCTTAAAAATTCTATCGATTTTGTCAAGTCTCAATTTCTTTTTAGTATCAAGTTTATTAATATTGCACAATTCACTATCCATTAAAAACAATCCAAAGCCCATAACTTTAACCAGCATATGTTTTTCACTGGGAGTGAGGTACATTTTTGTTTCAAACATGTGCACACATATATTAACCACATCAGCCAACAACTCTTCATATCCAGTAATTTTTTCCAAGTTTTCTTTAACTGTATCTCGAATTTTATTTTGAGTTGCCAAAAACATGGAAAGATTCTGAGATTCTTGGAGAGTTTGTGAATCTGACATCACTTTTAAAAATTGGGCAGCCCTTAAAAATAAAACAATTCATATAAAATTAATTTATTATAAACATAATGCTGGGCCAAAAAGAGGTAAAGAGTAAAGTTATAGTAAACTTACCTTCTATATGTTGAGTAGTCATTTTTAACACTAGACTTCATATTTTTCAGCTCATCTAATACAGCAAACATGTTAATAAATTTTCCCAAAGTTAGTAAATAGGCTTCAGATACGAAATCTTTTCTTTTTTCTGTGTGGCACAATCTTTTAACTTCTTGTGAAAACCTTTCAATGGCTTTTCTCTAAAATATTATCACATATTTATAGCATACTATTAAAGATTAACATTTTAAATGTAGACATATAGATCAGTTGTATTATTTATTACAATTAACAGATATAATATGAGTAGGTACCTGGAAGTACATAAAATTTAATAGTTTATTGACTTCGGGTGCCAACACTTCAACTGTCTTTTCATAAATTTCAACTCTGTTAGGTTGTTCATTAGATTTAGGCTGTGGAATTGCTCTTGAACAGCAACGCCAAGTGTAAAGCATAACAGCATGTTCTTGTCCTTCATCTAAGAGTTCATTCTAAAATAGACATATTTATCATATCAAAATAACTTTGAAAGTAAAAAAACATACTAAACTAGCATGTACAGTTGCCTCTTCTATATATTTTGCTATGCCAGTAACAAATCCATTTCTATCTTCAAAATTTGTATCAAAATTAGCTTGGTATACTACAGAACATGGTTGGGCTTCTATACAGGGTTGTTCATCGGGTAAAGGAAGCTCATCCAATACTTCCACATTCGATAAGGCATCATTTAAGGAAACTCTCTCATTGCCTGCCATAGTTCAACTAGTGATAGATTGTGTTTATGTTTACAACTTAATTAACTGAAAAATAAGATAATAAATGGAACTGTCCCTTTCAAATTGTTTCTATATATATACCTGTTAATCTCATGTCTAATAAAATAGTTAAAACCTGGAAAAACAACTCTATCATGGATTAAGAGGCGCGGCAGTATAATTCGTGTAATGTAAACTTCAAAATATAGCCCTTAATTATTGACATTGACACCAAAAATGACACTGTTGATGTTTGTTTACATGGAGACTGTGCTGGGACTCTGCTCACTATAGAATTCTACTGTCGACGATTTCTCAATAAAAACTTCGAGAAATAAAATAATACATACTTGTCGACAGTATAGAGATGGCATACAGAGTAATACTGTCAACTGCTGTCGACTGGAATAATAATAGTAATAATACTGTAGAAAGCGATCGGTAGAATTCTATAGTGTGCAGAGTCCCAGTGGAGACAGTAGCCATTTTTCTTTTAGCTTAACCACACTATAAGCTAACCAGTCAATATTTCTCGACTTGTATTCCAAACCTTGACGTAACAGTTAGCTAACCACACAAACCAGCTCGCTGATTAGTTAGACAAAATAGAGGTTAGGTGTTTGTTTTTTGTTTATTTCTTAGGTTTCACAAACCAAACCTTTAAGTTATAAAAGTTGACCGTGACATAATTTTCCACAGGAGCAATGAAATCACTGTGCTGTGAATGAAATTTCTGGTTAGTTGTATCAGTTTTTGGCAACATTGACATTAAGTGAGTAAAATGTAGATGCCTTCACATTAATTACAGCTAATTATCTCATACCTACTTTCGAAACGTGCCGATAGATCGCACCACAATTAATCCACTGAAGTTTGGCGGCGTGTAAAACCCTCAATTATCCTAATTGTTTGTAGTATAATTTTCTGTTTTTCTACAGAAAATAAATGAGTACGATTGTACGATAATTCCAATCGACAATGAAATAGGGATAAATTACTCTTATTACATTATTTTCAATAGTGTAATTATTTTTTGATTATTAAAATAGTTATTTCAAGAACTGTAATACATTTCAGCAAAAAAGTTTATTAATGTTTTTGTTTCCATGGGTGGCAGCTGCTCCCTGTCCCTTCGCTGGGTACGCCCATGACTCGAGGGGATTGTCCATATAGCTCTCGGAAGGATTCATTATTCTTCTTAGGTATTTTTATTTTAAATATCTTAAGACGATGTATTTAAACGCAAACTAGAATGATATAGTCACTGTACTAGAAGGTAACGTGGGGTATCATCTGTTGGCCGGTTATATAATAATATCGAAGCGCGCACTATTCTAATAGTTTTCTCCATTTATCCATAGATAACTTGTTCTCTCTGTGTACCTACTATACTAGTATTTGCTCAAGCGTTAGTTGGAAAGCGACACGGTTCAACACGGTTGGATAGGACAGGTAGTGATACATCGAGGATGCTGCTGGAGATTATTAGAACTTTTGATTATCATTGCGTGGGCTATCGATCGTTGGCAGTTGTCATGGGCGTATCATACACCATTCTGGTCTAATGACGCAGGATACATTTTTAAAGGTTTCTGAAACCTTTTTCTAACTAAAGATCTAGGGACGCCTACTACTACAGTAAAAATTTTCATTCCTCAATAATGATTTCATGATAGCTTTGTATAGGTGTCT
Organism: Galerucella nymphaeae; assembly: GCA_963978555.1. Taxonomy (NCBI): domain Eukaryota; kingdom Metazoa; phylum Arthropoda; class Insecta; order Coleoptera; family Chrysomelidae; genus Galerucella; species Galerucella nymphaeae. The sequence continues at coordinate 5,901,524 of OZ021704.1, forward strand.
GTTTTGTTCTTATTTTTACTCTAATAGCTGGCAGCTATAAAACAAAACAGTCTCTTATACATCTCCACAGTTTGTCAACTATATTAAACCACTCATACAATTTTATCAAAACTTCAAAGATAATACACCGATAACTAATGTTGTTAATGTTTGGAGTAGCTGATAAGGCATCCGCCTCTTAAAAAGAATTTGAGTTTTCAAATCTCTCTGGTACCTAAAATACCTCATTTGTAATGAGAATACCCATTATAGGTACTTGGCCGTGGTCGACTAAAACTTCTCAGCCCTTATCTCTTCAAGTAAGATATTGGAATATTTTCATAACTTTCCCTATTTATAATTTAAAATAATAATTCTTTTATCACGAGCTTTATTTCTATTTGCCCTGGAAGCTCTATATAGTTTCCAGGTATTAAAAAGAAAAGTAATACCAGTGGTGTACCTAGTCATAATTTTGTAGGACCCAAGGGGAAAATGTTTTATTACAATTGTGTTGTTAGGCATTACTAAAAGTAACATCTAGGTGTGTTATATAGGCTCCTATCTAATCTGGAAACCTATTGAATATCAAACTGATTGTAATGTTTATAATTATATATTAGCAATATTTGCGGTGTTAATATATTCCTATTTTTTAAAGGAAAAACATAATATATAATATACGATCGCATCATTACAATAAAATTTAACTGTAATTTTTGTCCTTTCTGATGGATTTCCTTTTAAAAGATAGATTTCTCTTGCACTATATGTATCTATATGTACCTATCATACCTACGCATCCATTCAGGTGCGCCTTCATGGTTTACAAAAACCATTTAGTAACCATTTGTTTGAGATGTGAAGATAATTAGTGCGGATTTTATAACAGTGATTGTTTATCAATTTATTATGAATAACAATTTTCTGAAAATGGCAGCATCCTTCCTTTTCATCCCCTTTTGACTCAAGGTCAGTGTTATAGACTGTGCAGTAGATCTATCAAAAGATCATGATCGGCAGGCGCGTGCGTATGCTGGGGTGCTGGGTGGGGTATATACCTACTCCACCACTATTCTAGCAGTCTGTGTACCGTGCCGGGCGGGCGTGTATAATTTTTATTATTGAATTGGTATTTAATTGGTTTAAAATAATAACAACAGAAAATACCCAATTAATGCATGACTATCTTATTATTTTTGTGACCCTTTCCGTAACATCAAGAAATTTGCCAAGAAGAACATCGAATAACAAAGCAATATGTGTTGAGTCAATTCTAACCTCTACAAACTGAAAGTGACAGAATGGCAGGTTACGAGTAAAGTTTACTAATGAAATAGTGTAATGTGGACAATATACTGATTCCTAGCTCCCCACGAATAGCTCAGTGATATATACCTATTTCAACTTGACTGTTTTATTTACTTTTAGTAGTGAAAAAAGTGGACAATAATATTTCGCATATTTTAGTGACATGAGAAAAGTAAACAACTGGCTACTATAAAGGTAACGTATTACATATCTTATGTGTAAATTAGCTGTATGATTAAGATATTTTATGTTATTTGATTCAGATGTTGTTATGTTAGGCTTTGTATTTGTGTTGGGTATGTCATTGTTAAATAATCTAGTTGGATTGCTTAACCAGAGCTCCATCTCTGACGTTTCATAATGGAAACAGTGACTTTCGTTATTGGTTGGATTTTAAAGCAATGTTGTGAGCTGTTACCAACTATTTTTCCAATTATCCGTATTATTAAGTGTAAAACGATCTTTTTTTATTATAAATGTGTCCTTCAAAACTAATATTGAAGGAATTTTCCAATAAATGTCAGTTTTCACTAAAGAAAGTGTGTAAAAATTATACACCTTCATATAGGTAGTCTGTAGGCATTTAAATGACAAATATTTTTTCTGTGATCAAGCAGATTCATTTAGCTCTCATGGCAAATTGAAAAGTTAATTAATTATACATTTTGTTTGGATGTCTCTATGTTTAATGCACAGCATGTCCATGTTTTCTGTTTTCACTGTTATATGAAATGTAATCTTCAATGCCAGCACAGGGTAAGTAACTTAATGTTTAAATTGTTGCACCATAGTCTCATCTGGGAAGGATCACTCCTATACTGGTTATCTTAAATTAAGAGAGAAAAGGCTTCTTCCTACTGTAAAGTTTATAATTATAGATCATTGATTATGCAGCTGAAAAAAAACGGAAACTAGTTATTAAGTAGATATACTATTAATTTCAATTCAGTCTAATCAAAAATATTTAGATGAAATTGAATTAATTAAGTACCAAAACATGAAAGTAAAACAATTAGAAAAATAAGATCAACCAATTTTGTTACTAAAATTCTATTTTTTTTTTTTCATGTAGGTACTTACTAAAATTTTTCTATTTTTGTTTTTACTCAACCATTGCTTTAAGTTGAAACATTTAAAATTGAAAGCACCCAACACTAATCAGTACTATACAATCTAAATTGAAAGAACTTCTTTGATAATTAATTTTAAAATGTAGACACTTGATTTCTGATAATGTTGACTAAAACCAGTTGCTGTTGCTAAGAGATACTTTTCTGATAAAGGTACCTTATGTTGAGTGTAATGTAATATTTACTTTCAAAGTATTTGCCTATTTGTTAACAGCTTGACCTGAATTTGATTTTAAAATAAAATCCATTTCATTTTCCCAGCATGAAGTCAATATAGTGTAGAACAAAAATATTTCTAAACCACTCCACATTGATTAAAATAATTTTTATTTATTTTTTCCAAGCACTCTTCACATACATTCCTTAGTTGTTATAACAACTTATTAGTTGTTATACCAACTAAGTTATTATTTTATGTTTTGTGTGTGCCAAAAAAATATTGAAGTGTTTTCACATTAGTATGTGAAATGAGGTTTGGTAAATATTTTACAAGGTGTACTTACTGTCCAAATTCCATTCATTACTTCATTTAAATGTATGGAGTGAAATATGCCATCCATGGGATATTCACTATATTTTACTATTTATTTATATTAGATACTTAATTTGTATGGTTCTACTGTCCAAGGTCTCTAGTCTTCAGCACCTCATAAGGCTTTTTGTGCTCTTGGTTGTACTGTTTATTATGTGAAGCAAAAAGTTGTCATTCGATTTTTTCTTCTCTTTTCATTTGATACTTCTTGTCCTAGCAGTCTTTCCAATTATTTCTGTGCATTATTTATGTAACATTTGTGGTCATTTTTTAAAATTGAATGATCCATGTTCAAAGTTCCAAATTTATATATATATGCATCAAAGTATGTATTTCAAGCTTTGAATGTTTTAAAATATATTCGTTAATTCTGGATGTATTCGATTATGTTTGTTTTCGATTAAAAATACTATCCTCTGGGTCAGCCTGTCACTTCCATAGTTGTTTAAAGCTCTTTATGTTTCTGACAAATTTAGAATCAAATCAATAGGATTAAAAATGTTTTATTTAAAGCAGATTCCTTTGATAAACCAAATAGATTATCATACAACTTCAACACCCATTTTGACTATTATTTGCTAATGATTATACCGAGGAGTAAACCACTGAAGAAAATAGTGTACAAATTTAAGAAAATACATGAAAAATACAGAAAATTTCTGTTGGAACATTTTTTAATCGCATATTTTGTTATGAAAACAAATGAAGTTTTTCCTGAAGAAAATACTTGGACATTACCTGGAAAATGCAGAAAATAGTGTACAGATTTTTTATCAGTTACCCCTCGGATTATGCAAACTAAACATTTCTTATCCCTAGAGATTATTATTAGAGCTGAAGAATAAGCCAATACAAAAAAAGTTTAATTAAGAGACGCACACTGCTGAAATTAAAATTTGCAATTATAATTTTCTGTATGGAAATTTTAAAATTTTCAAAAGTAGTCTGCATTTTGTAATCATTAGTTTGTTATCTTCCAAATTATCTTTAACAGGAAAACCGCTTTGTATCTATTTTACATTTAAATTTATAAACCCTGGTTTAGGAACTAAGTTGCCAACTTTGTAAATTCCTTATAATCTGTTGGTAGCCCAAAAATTACTCGATTGATTGGAAATCACAGTTTTAAGAACAGCAACCTCAAATCCTCAAGACTTGAATTACAAGTAAATATTAAAATGACTAAAAAAATAAGCATGATCCAATTTCAATAAAAAAGATCATAGTCCTTGGCTGTTTTTGATGGGAAATATGTGGGGAATATTAAGATAATATTGAGGAAAGTCAGGATTGGTCTTGGCCCATTGGCAACTATAAGACATTTTTAAATACTATCAGTTAGTTCCCCAACTGCTCCCTTGCCATTATTTAGGACATTTAATTCTACCAACTAGAATCGATTTATTTAATCAGTACTGTTTACCGATGAAGCAGGATTTACGAGGAATGGCATAATCAACTCATAATTTACATTTGTGGTACAATGTTAATTCACACGGCATAATTCAGGCACGGCACCAGTGAAAATTCATAGTTAATGTTTGGTCTGGGATAATTGAAAACTACTTATTTGATCCATTTATAATTGATAATGTTTTGCATAATCAATCGCATCCATAATTTGTTGAGGAATTTATTTCTAAATGATCTTTCTTATAAACCAGAATTGATATCATGACTCTTATTGAAGCCCAAGTGTTAAGCAAAAATTTGCGAGCAAATATTGAGAGTAACTCCCATTTTTTAATGGTTAGAAGTAATATCTATTTCATAATTATTGTCATATAATATATCAAATAGAGTTGTTGTATTTATTGACATGGATAAGAGAGTTATCCTAGATTGAGGACATCCTCTAGCACATCCAAAAAACGATTATGTGAACAGTCTTCAGTTGAGATGGGTAGATTAAATTTGGTTTAGAGCAAAATTGTGATATTTAAAACAAATATTGTAATACGTGACAACCCTGGTATCCCTGTTTGTTATAGAATAAGAATATAGTGAGCATCTTGAAGGAGGGGCTTGTCCCTCCATCTTATTGTCTCGATCTGTGTGCTGTAGTTGCTGTGAGCAAGAAAATAGTGTTTACACAGGTTATTGCACCTTTCAAAATTGTATATCCACTTCGAATAGGGTTATTTTAGAAGTAAACACGTGGATAAAAGTCATCTGTACTCTTTATTAACTCAACAACATGTCATAGAGAATGTAATTTAGAATCAGGGGACTTGAATGAAAATGTTATGCGATTCTTTCCTTTTAAACTAATCTTATATTGCAGCAACTTTATTGCATGTAATATTAAAAACCAGTTTTCTTACACTTGAGCCTATTTGTTTCTTTCCAAGACTTTTTTCACAATTGATATGTTACATTATTATTATCACATTAATTTGATGTTGACATATAATAGTTTGTTCTCAAAATATAAAATCACTGAACATATAATGTGAAGTTGTGCGTGAATAACCTTGAAAATTTCGGGTTTTAGTCTCGACGTCAGTCCCAGTCTAAGCCGACGACTTGATAATACAATAGTTTTCTTTCTATAAAAATTAATCAATTTTTTAAAGTAATTGCAAAAGTTCATTTATAATACAAACGAATCAAAAGTTTAGGCTGTCTATGAAAGACAATTCAAATTTTCAACGAGTATAAAAGAGTTCGAAAAAGTTTAATTCTGATGATTTAAATACTAGAGAATGTTAATTTAATTTTGCAGGATAAGTTAAATTACGTATTTCCAAAAGTCTTTGTTACAGATCAAATTGTAAATTGATTTAATTAAATAAAAGCAATTTTTTGTTATAAGAGCTCTCAAATTATGAAGGAAAGGAAATACTATAATATATACTATTCGATACAAGAATGTCTTTAATAAAAATGGGTAAAAAACTGACATATTTCAACTTAAAAATGTAATGTCCTTCGTGGCATATATCCAGGGACGTAGTTATTGTTTCTCAGTGAACGATCTGCTCTTTTAAAAGTTATTTTCCAAATTGCAAGGCGTTTTAAATTATTAACTTAGCATAAATAATGGCGCTAGTAATAATAAAAATTTTAGGCTTTTTCTGAAAACATACCTTTAGAGATCCTAATTATTATGATTACCGATTAAATCAGTTCAATTTATTTTTACCTTACGTTTCAATGTAAATAATTAAATTATACTCTTACATAATGTATGTGTGTGTATGTGTGTTTGGATAATATTCAAAGCGATACAGGCAAATATTGCAGATGATGCTGATGGTTATAAATATATATTGGAATCATCACACTTAATTATATCGATGGTTTAGTTATATACAGCAACAAGTCAAATATTTACCACTTTTAGATGATTGATTGGGCGTAATATTTTGTTGAAGTAGTGTACCCAGTTTTTGGAAGCGCTAGGGGTGGAATATTTGGAAGGTACAGAATATTACACACATTTTAATTTGAATTATACTCAATCAATTGTAGCTCTTTTAGGGATAATTAGGAATAGAGATCTTGAGATGATCTCGGTTTTAATTCTTTAAACTGGATTTTTTAAAAAGGTTTGGGAAGCTTTTTATTTCCCTAGGGACAGGGCTGCTCTTATTTAACAATTTAGTATTGACCCAATCCGTAACTGATAATAAAAAAGTATAAAGCAAAAGCTGTAGTCCCTTGCCACTATTTAGGGATCCAAAAGTAATTTACATAAAATAATTATTTTGAATTTGCTTATTTGAAGATAAAAAATAAAATTAAGCTTTCAATATACTCAATATTTTGATGGTATTACGGGTTTACGAAGATTTCTAATTTTTTTTACAAGAACAAAAGACTATTAATTTTGCAAACAATAATCTGGTACACCTAACCTCAAAAAAGTAACAGCTGGTAATACTAAAATATATAACCAAATTATCACTTGAATAATCTCGTGTAAAACTGCCTTAGGGATATACATACTAAAATTCGCGATACTTCCTTCCTGTCATGATGCGGGCAAAGATCAGAAAACCTGCATCCTGTACACTATTTTGCCCTTTTGTTAGTGATACGAAGATGTGAAATTTTATAGTTCTGTTTTGTTTTTTTCATAGAGAATGCTTCAGTTTTATAAAAAGGAGATGCGTTTGGACAAAACGAGTTGAAAAAGGATTGCGTTTGGTCAAAGATTACAGAATAAAAATTTTTTTTAAAGAGCCGTCCCTTCGCCGACATCAGCTCAGTCTCCTGGGCTTATTATGGATCAAAACTGTCACAGTCGAGTCAATATTTTAATTTATGATTTTTCGACGATAAATTCATTTAATATTATAATTTCAACCAATAATGGTTAAAACGTTCTTAATAATTTTTAATTATTAAATAACTGTATTGACTGTCTAAATTTTATTTACGCTCTGCCAAATCAATACCCCCACATCCCCACCTGATAACAGCTGTATAGAAGTGTTACGTTCTGTATAAATTTTGTTACCAAAACTCATTATTTTTGAAATATTATTCAAAAATATTCTTACTGATACTGTCTTAATGTTTTAACACTTATTGACATAACAATGTCGTGTTGCAAACGGCGACGTGTCGACTGGAAGCTGTTAATCCGTCGCAACGAATGACCAAATATAATTTCCCGACAAAATGTTTTTCGTTTTCATGATTAAAAGCAAAAAAAAACATATTTAGGTCATTAAGATTTTCCCGCATCAAATTAATGGGCTTGTAGAGGTCGATAAAATGACTCGCTAACAAGTAAGTAGGAAAACACATACAGTGTGTATCGACAATGAGGCTGCTATTAAAAAATCGTGAGCTTAAAATTATATTTATATCGCGTCCTTTTTCATAAAAATTCACTCTGTAGATTGCGGAGGAGGTTAGATATGAATACGAGTTGTGAATAAAAAACAAAAATGATAACCCACGCCAAGAACAACAATTAGAAAACGACCGGAATTAAGCATTATACGAATAACATTAGCTGTGGGGTCGTTGCCACATGTGGCCAATCTGATATTTAATTTTAAAACCAAACAGTGTGCATGATAACTTTTGATTTTACGTGAATTTTAGACAACTGTAATGGACATCTACACTAAAAAATAGAGATTGAAATTATTTTAAATCAAAATAACAAAAAACTGTCCCAAAGTCTGAATGTGTTTAACTTTTTTTGTTGTTGTATATTTCGCTTAATTTACAATCTACATTATTATAAAGTATTAAGAAAATGAGAGGTAAAGGACACTGTTGCCGGATGGAACCACAATTATTCTTTCCTTCTCTTTCTAGCTGTTTTTCTTGTATTTTCCTTGTCGTACTTGTGTAATCCGCATGTTTCAATACGCTTTTTCGCAACCTGTATATTTTTTTTGTAAAAATGTATTCATTTATTCGAAATTGGACACTCTACACAATTCCAATGGTTTGGCTTTTTTAAAGTTATTCAAATTTTTGTCATTTGTTTTTCTATCGTTATAATTTCTTCATTTCCTCATTGACAGTTTTTTTTTCAATTATAATTGAAATCAAATCAAATAAATTTCCGGCTACCAATTTATACAGTTGAAGTTTTGACCTAAACTCCGTATTTTTATGCGAGCATCTGTTTGAACTGATTTAAAATCTCAATAAACTGAAAAATTGTTCGTTATGTCGAACAAAAGCTGTTGAATTTGTGATCGAAAGATTCGCAAGCTTTTGTAATATGTGTATGCAAATATTGATGCGCGATGGTCTTATAAAATTGTATTTCCGAAAAGATTTTCAGGATAACAGTTCAAATGATTAAGAGCTTAAATAATATGTATTGTTATTTTTTTGGTAAATAATATGTTTATATTTTTTATTTCAAGTTGTAAACAATGAACAAGAAAACCTGGAAAAAAATTAATGTATAGTTATGACAATAAAATGAAGCAATGTTGTAAAATGTATTTTTCTATAAATTGTTGGGCTCACTATATACATATTATAGCGGGAGCAATGAGAACATGCCCATTGGCAGCCATGGAAGTGATTCTCAACCTCACTCCTCTACATATGGTGGTGGAAAGTGTTGCAGAAAGAACAAGATACAGACTAAGTAGAGAGGGAATCATTAAAAAAAAACACCTCCTCACTTCTTAGAAATCAGATAACCTGGGACATGCCACAAGATGTTATGATGAAAAAGTACAACTTTTCGAAGAAATTCGTTACAGAACTAAGGAACAAGAAGGAATGGGATCCAAAAATCATTACCAGGCTTGGAAAGAATGCCATTCAATGGTACACAGACGGCTAAAAAGCAATGGGAGGAACTGGGATTGCTCTGTTATTGCTCTGTTGTTTTTACGTTTGTAGAATAAAAAGTATAAAAGTATAAATACCTATTGGTTGAAGTTTTTGCAAGTGACAGATAGACCCGATATGTTGAAAGAAAATATAGAAAAAATTGTGGTGTATAACAAATTTTTTAAAGCTACAGTTTAAATAATGTAAATTTATAAAATCAACTACTCAAGTACCTGGAGGAGATTTTTTTCATCAACCTGACGCTGCAGTTTTTTTGACTAACCTTGGACTTCTCATTTCTGCTACATGTGTTCTATTGACAGTATTATTATTATTATTATTATAAAAAACCGTAATTTCCGAGGTACTACTTTTTATGTAACATTCTTTAAAATATATTTCATTCGCCGCCGTGTACTTTTTTTTATAACATTGATTTCATATTATTTGGACCGAAGCCTTATATAATTGACGACTGTGAAAACTCGCATTGTCCATCACGCTATTCGAAGGAATGTTTGGTAAAAGACAATTATTGAAACATTCTTTAAAAAGTTAGTTGTACTACCGCGGGAATCTTTTGTTACCTGATATATCTTGATATTAATTGACAAAATGTTTTTCCAATACACAGAAGAAACAACCGCGTGTAAAAAGTTTATATTCACGTAAAAATCTGTAAATTATAATAACTAATATCTGAAATTATTGTGGGATTCCTGACTGGCCACTGTCAACTAAGGAAACACCTCCATACTATGGGGCTAGTGGACACACCTCTATGCAGGATGTGTGAACAAGAAGATGAGACTGTCAGGCATGTCCTATGCGAGTGTCCGGAGTTATCGTCGATAAGAGAGTGTGTGTTCGGTGAGTCTTGGCCTACACCTGCCGATATAAAGGAGATGTCTCCTGGTGACCTGTTCACCTTCCTGAGAAGGACAGGATGGACGATGACCTAGGAGGACAACTCCTCGGGAGGATGTACAATGGGTCATATGTGGCCTAAGTGCTGTGAGCCTACACTCACCCTCCCTACTCTACAGATACAGATACAGAACTAATATCTGAAACACACGAAAATAATTAGATGGTAACCTCATTTAAAAACCAGGTGGAGTAATTTGAATTTAAGTTGGCAATTCTGATTGGTCTGATTGCACCCAGCACTTTTTAGCATCGACGTCTTGTTATAATTGACAGTTCTGACATAAAATATATTTTTTTATCATCGTCTTTAGGTACATAAGGCATGTTTCATAGATTTTGAATACGACTACTTTGGAACACGCTCATTAGTAACTAATCTGGTAACTTCCTCTACCAATTTTTTCCATTATTTTCTATCCCTGGCTAATGCCTTTATATCTCCTAATGTTTTTCCTATGCTCTTTCCAATTTCTTCAATCTGGTCTATCCATTTCCTCCTGGATCTTCCTCTTTGTCTTTTTCTTGATATTCCATAACTTTTCTCACAATTCTCTTGCTTCATTCTTACTAGGTGGCCAAACCAGTTTAATTGTTTCTTTTTAATATTTTGATATTATTGGGTCTTGATTTGTTATGCTTCTGATTTCTTCGTTCCTTACTTTGTCCCATTTCGTTTTACCATCTATTTTCCTTGAATGTTTCATTTCCTTTCATTTATTTTTGTTTCATGCTTCTTCTGCAGTATCCAGTATCTGCAGTATCCAAAAAATTTTGTTGCACTAGTGCAAAAAAGAACCACTTTTTCCATTAAATGTGTTTCACAGAAGTGTTGTTTTTTACATGAATGTAGAAAAAATAAATTTTAAATGTGGGAGAAGTTACAAAAAGTGAATATAATCCCCTGGACTAATAAATTTGGTAGATAACTAAAGGTAACCTTCTACGCGCTGGCTCAACTCACATTTTTCCGGGTTGCTTTTTTCAATAAACAAAATGTATGATGCTAATAAATAAAAAAAAATCAATATATTGGTAATTTCAAATTTATCAATTTATGAGTTCGTTATTATAAAAACAAAATGGAATTAGTTTGACATGGTTCAGTGGATTTCATTATAACTTTTATATACGCGATTTTAACGAGCCAAACAGAGATACTGTAAACGAAAATTTTTACCAAAAAAAGAGCAGAACTACAACAGAATAAAAGTTTGAATTAAATTACATCCTCTACCAAAAATCACAATACGGTCGCACCTTCCCCTGTACAACGCATTTTAAAACGTATGGATTTAAGTTTGGCACTGAAATCAATACCACGACGAATTAAAACTATCTATATATGGAAAAATACTTGAAGTAAAATCATGAAAATTTATACATTTAGGTTTTCGATTTCGAGATTTCGATCTTCTTAAACAAAATATTTTCAAAGATGGCCGACTTCAGGTAGAACCGGAAGTCGACTGTAACTTTGTTATTTTAAACGGAACCCTGTATAGCAATACATTTTTAAAATCTACGTAAAATTTTGGTATCCTTTTGTCTGAAAACTTTTTTCGAAAAATGCATACTTTTTGAGTTATTGATTTTTTTGTAAAAAATTTGGCGGTTGCAGACCCTTGTAATATGGTTTCTGTTGGGTTGCTTTTAGCAAGGTTAGACATATTCGAAACTTTTTTAAAAAATTTCTATTTTATACAGGGTTTGTATGAAAAATGTTTAACTTCATAAATATAAAATTTCTCCATTTTTATATGTTTATGGTAATAGTTGAAAACGGCATTTCTGCAGTAAAATTTAATTAATTCTTCACGTCATGTTCAGTTCTAATCTTACTTTCTCATTGCTACCTGCCCACGAGGTGAATTAACACAAGAAAATATAGTGTTTGATAAAAAACGTATTCATTTGAAAACTAAATTATTTTTTGCGTCATGCAGGTTTGTGTAACTGACCATTATAATACGATTTGCGCCAATTAACTTGTACTACATTCTTTCTACATTGAACTACATAAATAATTAAACATATTTACCTTTTGGTTAAAAATGTGTTACTCCGGAAGTTGATTCCAAAAAAATAAACAGTTTGTCTAAATAATAATTTCAATAAAAACGACCCTTACATAATAAATACTTATTTTCGGAAGTAGGAATTGAACATGATAAGAATCTAAAACCCTCTTTGTATCCCGTAATAATTCACATGAGCTGTCAACTAAACGTGTGATTTATAAATGAAGTGTGATATGTCTTTTGTTTAATTGAAAGCAAAGTGCAAATTGAACTTGAATTAAATCTCGAGTACATTGAAAGATTGAAAAACGTTACTTCATGAATAAATGCAAGGTTTTTGGTTTTATGCAACTTTAAACATGACAAGTTCTAGATGTTGTTGATTTTTTGATAAAGCGTTGATTTTATAACCTCAATTTGGACGACAAATTATTTATTCATAATTCAGTACACCGTTCAAACATGGAAAACTTAATACTTAATTACAAAACCGGGGATAGGTCGTTTGCTACTTCTTGGTTCGATAAATACGAATGGTTGACGTCGTCGTCGTCGTCAACTTGACGAGTTGCGAGACTAGAAATAAATACTTACAATCAAGTCAGGTGCAATGGCATGAGTGATGTTGGTATTGTAGAACATGAGTTGCGAATATGCTAACAAATTTTACAAGTATAATAAATGTTTGCTGTTTTGTTTGACCACTTACTTCCAAACTACACGAGCCACCACTGGTTTATTAAAAAAAGTGTGATTTTTCCATGCAAATATTTGTTTAGCTTAAAATTAATTTATTCGTCATTGTATATGTATCATGAATAACGTTGAATGGTGTATACAATATCAGGTGATTTAAAATAAATGTTATAAAAAGTTAACTTTGATAATAGCACGTTGTGTTGAATGGTGAATCATTGTAATAACAACGCCTTAAAAATACTTACATAAAATTATACTAAACTGGTTCTAATACTGCATTGTTATACTGATGAAAAAATCGCGAGTAACCCATACAAACATTTGCCTAACCTTGAAGTGGTGTATATTTATTTTTATTACTTTAAGGGTGTCGATCAGCCCCAAATTAAACTTCCAATCAGCGTGAAAAAAACCTATCAATACAGGGTGGTTCTTAAGTAATTGTACTCAACCTCAAAACCATAAAACTTGGATAGAAGTGTTTGGGCCAGGAACCAAACACTCTGAAAGCTTGGGAAAAACTCCAAGTATCTTTCAAGCGGAAATCCACGACAAAATGATGTGGGAATGCCTAGACGAGAACAATGGATTCTATGGATTCCAGGAATGAACTAGCAAAGAGGGGGTCTGAAATACCCTTCTGGGGGCCTGAACCTTTTTGCGGAATCAGCTCCAAGGTAATATTGGAAGAAATAGGCGAAGCCGAAAGAAAGAGAAGATCTGACCACTGGAAAGATCTAGTAGGGCTTAGACAATCAAAGATTCTCCTGGGTGACTACAACCTACGGAGATCAAATGAATGCATAAGTCAAAGCAAGACTGCGCTAAGAGTTTTAACAGGGATCCTAACGGGACACTGTCGCCTGAATGGGCACCTGAAAAAGCTCAAATTAGTGGAGGAAGAAGAATGCAGATACTGTGGCATGGAAGAAGAGACATCCATCCACATACTTTCCAACTGCACAGCACTCCAGAATCCCAGAGCACAGTACCTGGGAGATTACTGGATAGAAGAGGAACATTTACCTAAGTTGAAGCCTGCAGATGTCCTAAAATTCCTCCGGGAAATAAGAATAAACGAGCTGCTAATTTCAGAGACTTTCCTCAGAAACTAAGTAGAAGTAAAGGGGCACAATAGATCTTTCAGGTATCAGTGAATGTTACCCCAAAAATACATACGTACATGATGGTTTTACTGTACTTCTATATACAATTACTTAAGGACCATCCGTATCACGTAACCAAAATAATAATTTTGAAACTGATGACTGAGAAGGTTTTTATTTCGATTTATTTACTATAATATTCACCTACTTCCAAAATAATTTGACATTTTGAATATTAAAAGCCTATGTCAATTTCATCATATACGCAAAAACATTGAAATTAAATATGTGACCATGACAACTGCTCCAGACACCCATCTTGTATAGAGTTGCCAAAGTATGTATATGCATTTTAGTCTTTGTTGCCAGACAAACTATGTGTCACGGAGAATGAGTTTCATGTAATAGAGTAAATGAAATAGCTGGTTTGAGAACGTGAATGCAATAATTTGAGTTTATTGTCATGTATATTGTATACTATCTTCTTCCAATAATTTTTGGATTCAATTACACTAAATTTATTTTAATTGCTTGAATTTAGATATATTGGACTATTACACAGACATTTGAAATTGTCCAAAAATAAAATTGACTAACGTGACTAACCGGAAAATTTAACACGTCTGCATATAGAATTGAATGAAAAACATTTTGCCCCATAAAACATCCATATTTTTATATTTATTTTGTTTAATTGTGTATGACCATTTTCGATTAGATTTTTGTAGCATTTCTAATTAGCTGTATCTCTATTCTTCTAATTACTTATTCCACTGACATTTGACATAACTAGTGACTGAATAACAGAAATGAAATGGTGACTTGCCAGAAGTTCCTATAATTATAGGCCACCGATGTGTTGAGTATACAGCTAAAAAATCATTTTAAATTTCAAGATATACTCTTCGGGGTGTATTCATTATTTTAATAAAGCAATATAGATGTTCGCAATGATAAAAAACATGCAAAATATTATGTTTCGAACAGTAGACCTTGACTGTCATTCTTGTCAGAAAAAAACACTTTTTGTTGACCTTAGGCTGAACTCCCCTATTCTGGCCTATGCGAAGCTTGTCGCAGGTCACAAGTTTTTTCTTACAAATATGCGAGACACGTGTGCACCGCATGGCGCTTATTTAAAATTTTTGTCCCTCGGGCCGCCTGATCCACGCTCGCCTAACACTTCATTTCGCATATCGATGAAATTATTTTTTTAACCTACTGTTGGAAACAATTATTTGGTATATGGCAAGAATTATACGATATGATACATGTTTGTACATACATTTTTCCAATATTTTATATACAATAGTTTATATTTATATACATGTAGATGTAGAAACCCTTTAATTACCAGAAACATTTTGCTGTAATGAAAAAGTGGACATTTTTATTCTCTATGACTTAATTTGCTAAAATGAAAATGTCGTGTTTACTCGACCACCATTTGCAGAAACTTGAATTTGCAATGTTCATGTTAAGTCTCGTGTTGATCGTGCTGTTCACATTCTATAATGGCGTACATTCTACGTTAAACCACTACACACAACTAAAATTATAGTTCGTATCATTTGTTTGATCTAATGGGTAATAAATATTAAGTTTGAATGCTTGTAACGGGGTACTGTCTAGCAGTGTATAGATTAAATAAACTAATTCTCTATTTAACGGGACTCAGCATATATTTAAACCTAATTTTCCTAATGGCGATTTGGCGGAGCTCTTGGCACGCCACTGTGAGTATAAATTGAATGATTCCGTATAGTGGAATAGTTGAAATTATTGAAACCTAAAACACAACATAGCAGGTTGTTGAAAACATCTGAATCTATAACCCTTTACGAAAGTAGTAGTATTTATAGTAAAATTTGTAATGGTTAACTTTTTTACAGACATTCTGTTCTTAAAATGGGCAAATTGAAATATCCAGGTCACAGAAGAAAATCTGTGTAATCATGTTCTGAAGCAACAATGGAAAAAAGAAAGGGGTAGGTATGTATGGCCTGTACTTTTAGAAATTAAAAGATTCAAAATGCATAGTGTAAATTTCCAAGTTTAACTAACAATACAATTTTATACAGGGTGTTAATTGTAAAACTGTACTTTGTGAACAAAAAGAGATTTTTTCGTTTCAAAATTGGCACCCTGTATGAACATTCCTTTCACTTCCCTCGATTCTTAATTATTTATTGTTATTTCAATGGTATCACTAATAGCTTCTCATTTCTATCGGAGATTTCTGACTTATACTCATAATTCGAATCTTCATCTTCTTGATTTTCTACATGATCTGACATAATTCCTTCCTTATTAACTTTACGGAAACTCTCAATTTCTACCGGAAGTATAAGACTGCTTTCAGACGAGACACTTTGTGCCCGGTTACTGGTGTCTGAAAAGAATCACGTAGCTAAAAATACATTAAACACCACCACAAAGTGTCTGAAAACAATCGCGCAGCTAAAAATACATCAATCACCACCACAAAGTGTCTCTAAAGAATCGCGCAGCAAAAAATACATCAAACACCATTACAAAGTTTTTGGAAAGAATCCCGCAGCTAAAAATACATCAAACACCACCACAAAGTGTCTGAAGCGCAGCTAAAAATACATCAAACACCATCACAAAGTGTCTGAAAAGAATCGCGCAGCTAAAAATACATCAAACACCACCACAAAGTGTCTGAAAAAAGAATCGAGCGGCTAAAAATACATCAAACCGCACCACAAAGTTTTTGAAAAGAATCCCGCAGCTCAAAAAACATAAAACACTACCACAAAGTGTCTGAAAAGAATCGCGCAGCTAAAAATACATCAAACACCACCACAAAGTGTCTGAAAAGAATCGCGCAGCTAAAAATACATCAAACACCACCACAAAGTGTCTGAAAAGAATCGCGCAGCTAAAAATACATCAAACACCGCCACAAGGTGTCTGAAAAGAATCGAGCAGTTAAAAATACATCAAACACCACCACAAAGTGTCTGAAAAGAATCGCGCAGCTAAAAATACATCAAACACCACCACAAAGTGTCTGAAAAGAATCGCGCAGCTAAAAATACATCAAACACCGCCACAAGGTGTCTGAAAAGAATCGAGCAGCAAAAAATACATCAAACACCATTACAAAGTTTTTGGAAAGAATCCCGCAGCTAAAAATACATCAAACACCACCACAAAGTGTCTGAAGCGCAGCTAAAAATACATCAAACATCATCACAAAGTGTCTGAAAAGAATCGCGCAGCTAAAAATACATCAAACACCACCACAAAGTGTCTGAAAAAAGAATCGAGCGGCTAAAAATACATCAAACCGCACCACAAAGTTTTTGAAAAGAATCCCGCAGCTCAAAAAACATAAAACACTACCACAAAGTGTCTGAAAAGAATCGCGCAGCTAAAAATACATCAAACACCACCACAAAGTGTCTGAAAAGAATCGCGCAGCTAAAAATACATCAAACACCACCACAAAGTGTCTGAAAAGAATCGCGCAGCTAAAAATTCATCAAAAAGCACCACAAAGTGTCTGAAAAGAATCGAGCGGCTAAAAATACATTAGTATAAATAGATGCATGCACACGAGACACAGATAAAGAATACGTGGTGTTTAATTTTAGCCGTGCGATTCTTTTCAGACACTAGTAGCCAGCCACCAAGTGTCTCATAGTAATAAAATATTGTTCTTGCAAGAACTAGTCATCATCTTTTTAGTGATAATCTCTAATCTACGAATAACCCACTGTATTGTTAGCATGAATAAAGGAAATACATATTTCCACATTATTATTTATTATTAATTGATAAGTCGAACAACAACAAGACTTTTATCAGCACAGTACACTTGCTCAAATTATCATTTTAGTTTCATTGTCGTATATATCTCTGTGATTAAATAAGTGTCGTGAAGTTTGTGATATCAAGAGTCATTAACTCTGAAAAGACTAATTTTATTTTTTGTGTGGGGTAATCGAGAATAATGTTTCTAGTTTTTGTTTGAAATATTAAGAATTACCGTATTAGGATAACGTTAAATTGTTTTTGTAAGTAATTTTTATTCATGTAACAGTAAATTAGGAAAGAATCTTTATATACAATATGTCCCCCTAAGTTGGAATCGTATGGAAAACTTTTTCATTATTCGTTTTAGGAAAAAAAGATATTCTTCTGCATTATCTAAAATGCGGAATAAGTACCTACATAATACAAATAATAAAATACATTCAAATTATAAAACCACCACCATATTGATATTAGAAACAAACAAATTCTACTACAAATTCAAACGTAGTTTTTAATTCTGATTAACTTTTTTTAGAAACATTCTTGGATATTGTCAAAGGTACTTTATGTTAGAAAATGAAACGCGATACTAGGTTTCTCAACACAGACTGACTCTATTCTTTTTACACTTTAACAAGTAAAAGTTACAAGTACCAAAAAACACATGGCCCTAAAACTGAAAGGGACCTTTTTTCTTAAACTACCTACATTCAGTGGCGTTCCAGCAACACTTTACTCTTTAGTAAAACTAATATTTCATGACAAACCTCGCATACGACTAAAACATTTGATATTTGTTGACTAGGTTCTTTCCTAAAATTAATAATAAAAAAGTTTTACATATGATTCCAACTTTGGAGGACATATTGTATAGTTCTTACGTATTTTTATCTGTTCAATAAATTCTCCTATAAAACTGAATAGATTTAAATTGTGATTTTCTCCAGAATCATTAGATTCGTATTTTCTATCTAATATGGGGAGAAATTCGATTGGGAAAAATAAACTCCAATGTCTGGCGATATATCCACATATCTAGCTCTCTGTCAGTTTAATCTCAATTAGTCCAACAGAAAATACATTCGAGACATATGAATAGGGGAGTAGAAAATATTTTCTTCTACAAACGACTTCCTTTTACTATTGGGAATAGCCGCACGGGGTGAAATTATCGAGTATTGTTTTGACCCCCTGCAAACGCAGCTGTAGAAAGAAAATGCAATGTTATGAAAGTTGCCCATTGGGCGGAGTAGAATTCAATGAGACCTCTGGCGGAAAAAATTGTAATTGTCGCAACGAGTAAAACAATTCGTTTTGCATTGTTTTTGTATTATATGCAAGTCAACGTAATTACCGTAAATTCGTACTTTATTTGTTTAATTTTGTGTCAGTGACAAGCTTAAAACTGTGTTTTTCTATTCAACTCAATTGTCATAATTTCTGAGGTTATATTCTTATATAGATATTATGGAAGAGGTTATGTTATTCTATTTTTTGTTTTCATTGCACTTTTATAAAAGTGACACTATAGGTACTGTGCAAAAATATATGGCCAACTGCCTGTCCCTCATTTAAGTATGCACCTAGAAAAAGGCTCAGCATTTACAAATTCAAATAAACTTTGAATAGTCAGTATATACTTAAACAAAGAGAAAATAAGTCGGTATTAAAGATTTCAAATATTACTCAATACAAACTTACCTTGTCTGTAAATTTTGTAGATATGACTATATCAAAAATAAAATAAAAACGCGAAGTCAGACCTAAACTTGTTTTATTTTTGACAAATATCAACCATACCTATTACTCCAGAAATAAAAATATTAGGAGTCAAAATTTAGTATAAAAACACAAATAACTAAAGCACAATCAAAGAAAAAGCAAAAGTTTCACAAAACGCACACTTAAAATAACTAAAACAGCAAAATAAAACCACTTAAATATCAAAGGGCTTATATGGCAGCTGATTTGTTTTACTCGTTGCTAAGATGACATTGTCATTTCGGAGCGCCATCTATCGAATTCTACTTTTCCCAATTGCAGTAAAACTAAATGTGCTTCAAATAAATTTGTATAATATTAAATTTTTATTTACATTATTAATACGTTTTTCGAACTAATTAAATGTAAATTACGTTTAATTGCCATCAATAGTATATGGGGTAATAAACTTCAAAAACAAATTCAGGCAGTATTATAAACTTCAACATCGACAGGAAGCAGGGCCGGCTTAGTGCCTTATTGTTGACCACAACAAAGAGATGTGTTGGAAAGTTTGGACAATATAGTATGAGCTCTGTTCAACCGCCATGATTATAGACTTAAAACAGCAACACAACGACGGAGAGTCGTTCTAAGTGAATTAATTGGTAACCGCATCAAAGTCAAACGATTCAAAGTTTTGACAACATACGTTTATAAAGTAATAAAGGCAAATCTAATATTTATATACAACAATTAAACAGTTGGCATTAATGTTTGCTGGAAGATGAAACGTTACATAGAAATTAGTAATGACAGATTTTAAAATGTAGAAATTATAGTCCAGGGTAGAAGCCTTTAAAAATAATGAAAAGTGAAAAAAAATTATAATAGAATGAAACCCGATTTCCAGCAAAACTAAAAGTCCTATCGAAAAAAGTCAAATGGAAAAGTTGTAGATAATAAAAAGATGGTGAAAAAAAAAATATTTTACTATACTTTTTTCGATAGGACTTTTAGTTTTGCTGGAAATAGAGAAAAACCGTTTTTTACCCTTAAAAACTCACCCCCATCCCCTTCCCAACCTCAGATCGCCCGTAAATTATTTTTCCTTTCATTTTTATCATATTTCCCTCCTTTTCTAATGGGTTTCATCCTATTATGATTTTTTTTGGTTTTAAAAATTATCGACCCTGGACTATTAATCCATTTGTAGATTTAATTACTGTGGAGAAAGTGAAAAAAAAAATGTATTAGAACTTCACCAACTTGATACAAAAACCAGGTTTTTATTACTATTTGTGTACTATTTAAAAATGAGAATATAGATTGGTTCAACTCACTGGCACAGGTAGATCTATGGTTGTATGTATGTATGTATTTTTCACTGAGACCTGAAAGATCTATTGTGTTCCCTTACGTCTACTTAGTTTCTTAGGAGAGTCTCAGAAACTAGTTGCTCCTTTAGTTCTATTTCAGGGAGGAATTTTGGGACATGTACAGGCTTCAGCTTAGGTAAATATTCCTTTTCCATCCAGTAATCTCCCAGGTACTGTGCTCTGGGATTCTGGAGTGCTGTGCAGTTGGAAAGTATGTGAATGGAGGTTTCTTCTTCCATGCCACAATATCTGCATTCTTCTTCCTCCACTATTTTGAGCGTTTTTCAGGTGCCTAGATCTATGATTTGTAAAGGTATTCATATACCATTGTCAAATCATCTTAGTCCTGTCCTGTACAGACTGAATTTTCTAAAATCGTCTATTATGGGCAAAGTTTTTAAAAAACTGTGTGAGAATAAGGAAGTCAAACACTCGTCTTTATAGCACCATGTATTTTTCGTGATGTTCTATCACGTACCTTTGAACTGCTGAATTTTATTTTCGTAAAGGAAGCATTCGCAGATGCAAGAGAAAGGTATTTATGCGAGATTTTTGAAACTGTTGAACTTTTCCAAGATACTGGAACCGACAGATGTAAACTCTAAACCGTTTTAGGGTTATAATCCTCTCAATTAAAAGACACCCCAAAATACGGTATTTATTATGATGATACCAATGTTGCCAAACATTTTTTTAAATCCAAAAATTCAGGAAAATTATTTAAATAAGACAAAAAATGTGAAAAAGTTGATAATTAAGTATTTTACATGTAAAAACCATAAAACATTTTTCTACGCTTTTAAGACACCTTCAGAATGATTTCATTACTTTTTTTCTTCTTGTGATTGATTAGTCATACTTTCATCTAGTGTAGATCGCCATGGGAAAATCTTAATTGACAAAAAGGGCAGCGACTGGTGAAAGTTTAGGGAGCATCACAACATATAAAATGCAAAGCAAAATCCAAAAATATTTCACTCTAGGGACGCGACGTCAATAATATGGGCAACCATATTGTAGAAGGTCCAATGCAGCAGGCTTAAATTCTAAAAGCAAAAATACCTCTTAGATTTGTGATGAGATAAAATTATTTTCTACCACGATTTTTGACCCAGCAGCAAATTGACTATTGCTGTGATAACTTTTTTCGCTGAATTTTAATAAGTGAATTGAATTGGGGCAGTGGAAAGAAAGCTTTTAGGATATTCCGAATGGCTCGACACGCAAAGGTGTTGGATAATTATAATTTTCCGGGCATTTTAATTGGTAAAAATGAGGTTTTATAAAAGCAGACCGATTTACCTGATATTTGGTATGCTAAATTATAATATGTGATAAGACTAAAAAATGTGTGTCGAAAATCAGTCGAAGAAGCATATGTAGATAGAGTACCGGACAGGGGTGGAAAATATTAATAGAAAATTTAGAAAAGTGTTGATGTTGTTCGCCAAAATGTCAATATTAATTTGTGTTTAAATTATTATTAAATTCAAGCTAACCCAATTGAGCAAATCCTGTAATCAACAGCCTATTATCAAATTTTCGATACTTTAACTTTTTGATAAAACCATTTCCAATATTAAAACCATTAAATATACTGAAAAATTAATTGATTTTATTGAATTAAATTCTATATCTACTTAATGCTGTTTAATGAGTGATTATGGACGACGTTTTATTTAACTTAATCTATACCTGTACATATTGCTCATTGTATAGATAATTGATGATCACCATTCTCTCGTTAAAAACTTTCTAAAATGTAAAAACGTGGTTTGTAAAACAGTCACAATAATCCAATAATCCCGTTTTTTTTTTCTCATCTTGTAAATACATTCTTTTTCTAAAAATCATGCATACAATCTCTCACAGTTGGAAATTCACTCATTCAACCGTAAGTGATACTAATACTTCGGTTGAAATTATTCATGCTTTTCTACTTCACGCTTATTATTGAAATGAAATTTGTAACAAATAGATTTAAAACTAATCAAATAATTTGCTAATGAAAGTCTGCAATTGCTGACTAATGATCACTTTTCAAACAAGCAGTACCATTTAATTTTGTTGCTTTATTCAATTAGAACTGTATATTATTTTGATTTCATTCATCCTGTGCTACCCTTGCGGTTTCTTGTATTAGGAAATGAGGAACTACAGCACGAAAGGTTCAGCCTGGAGGCTGATTGGTTACATAATGTAATCTAGGTTCAGAAGACCACAATAGATCTGGAAAGGTCGCACTGAAATAGGCCAATTAGCCACTTGATCAAATCTAATTGATCTCCTTGTATGCCCAGTCAAAACTTTAGGTTGAGGTTCAATATCATCACTCATTCTACTTGATAAAATTGTCTAAATGCTATTTACTCCAATATTATTAATTAATACCTTTGAAATGATAATTATTATAACCTTGCTTCGTTTCACTATTAATTTTATATTACTTTTCTTGCATTCCATTTTTTCCTTTAAAATATAGGTATATCTTTATATTAAAAAAAAAATCTAATTTTCCCTTTTATCCCTTAGGTCAAAAATTTGAAATGCCTTAATATTGATTGCCTTGAATAAAAGATTCTATAATTTTTTTCCATTCAAAACGAGTTTTTGCGTTTTTGGACACACTCCTGCGTTCTCTACAATAACTCACGTCTTAAACTTTTCGGATTAATATTTTCAAAAAGAAAAAAGTTGACATTCGATATTAATTATTGATGAAAGGGATTTGTTATTAAGATAATCCCTCACTGATATATAAGATGTCTATTATTCACCCTTGTACCGACCCTGGTATTTTAGAGGAAATATATCCGTATATACTGTGATGATACAGACTTCCGAAGGTATATATCAACCTCCCCCAATTATTGGGACCTTTTATTTCATTTTGCGACCCTACATCTTCGATCGTTTATACTTTTAAATCCCTGTGGTGTGTACTCTTTAAGGGAACACACTTTTAGTTCCTTGACTATTTCAAAACTCGTATCTTGAAATTTTAACCAACCCTCAAGAGAGGGGTTTTATTTTCGATCGATATTTGCCAAACTTGTTAGGTGGAATTCTGAACTGGATTAGAATTAGAATTAGATGGGGTGACAGAGTGAGTTTCAAGAACAATTTTTGGTGATGGCATACCTAGCAACCTGTATAGTTTATCCGAGAAATGTTATTATTCTCTACGAAAATTGGACGCATTCACACGAGACACAGATAACGATTACGTGGTGTTTAATGTATTGTTAGCCGCGCGATTATTTTCAGACACTAATAGCTGGCCACAAATATCTCGTTTGAAAGCGCTCTTATTATAAATAGACGCATTCACACAAGACACAGGTAAAGAATCTATTTATATTAATGTATTTTTGGCCGCGCGATTCTTTTCAGACACTAGTCGTCGGCCACAAAGTGTCTGAAAAGAATCGCATGGCTAAAAATACTTAAATATAAATAGACGGATTCACACGAGACACAAATAAGGAATACGTGGTGTTTAATGTATTTTTAGCCGCGCGATTATTTTCAGACACTGGTAGCTGACCACAAATGTCTCGTTTGAAAGCGCTCTTATTATAAATAGACGCATTCACACAAGACACAGGTAAAGAATCTATTTATATTAATGTATTTTTGGCCGCGCGATTCTTTTCAAACACTAGTCGTCGGCCACAAAGTGTCTGAAAAGAATCGCATGGCTAAAAATACATTAATATAAATAGACGCATTCACACGAGACACAGATAAGGAATACGTAGTGTTTAATGATTGTTACCCTCGCGATTATTTTCAGACACTGGTAGCTGGCCACAAGGATCTCGTTTGAAAGCGCTCTTGATATAAATAGACGCATTCACACAAGACACAGGTAAAGAATCTATTTATATTAATGTATTTTTGGCCGCGCGATTTTTTTCAGACACTAGTTGTCGGCCACAAAGTGTCTGAGAAGAATCGCATGGCTAAAAATATATATATAGACGCATTCACATGAGACACATATAAGGAATTCGTGGTGCTTAATGTATTTTCAGCCGCGCGATTCTTTTCAGACACTAGTAGTCGGCCACAAGTGTCTCGTTTGAAAGCGCTCTTGATATAAATAGACGCATTCACACAAGACACAGGTAAAGAATCTATTTATATTAATGAATTTTTTGCTGAGCGATTCTTTTCATACACCTGAAGCCAGCCACAAAGTGTATCATCTGAAAGCACTCTGAAAGCTACAAAATACAAAAAATATTCCGATATTATTTTCTCCCTCAGTTTGTTTTCCCACCTTAATATGCTGTTGCTTTACGATTGACTTATATGTAGGTATAATTTTAGCCACTTTACTAACTGAACACTTATTTACATAAAGAAACGATTACATTTAATTCTTTTAATATCTCTGAAGTGTTTCAGACACGTTTTTGAATTTATAATTCAGCTATCAATATGATAAAAATTCACTATAATCTTCGCAGACCTGGTCTTGTTGAGAACGGATTTTTTTCACCAATGTTAAGATTGTTTACTTAACTCAACACATTAAAGAACTTGTATATTAAATAAAACCATTGAAATCTAGTTTTCTTTAAAAAATATTTAATGAAAGTGAATAGTTTTTATCATGGATTATGAAAGTGAACCAAATTTGCAGGAGACTGGCGGATACCTCATGTTAATAACATTCTTCTCACTAGATATACCTTGTGCAATCTCTCTTTAACAAAATTCCGAATTATATTATCAGTTGATAATGAATTCTGTAAATTGTATATAATAAATTTTTGGTCTTTCTTATGTGTTTTGAGTCTCTTTACCATCCATGCTGTAACCGAAAAGTTTGGAGGTCTTTTTAGTTTTGGGATATTTTGCATTTTACAGTTGACGAAGAACTAATGTCAGCTGTCATACATAGATCGATATTTGTTTGTGTTTCTGGTACTTATATTGGATACTAATTTTTATTCTACCTTTGTTTGTGATTTGCGAGACTCTAATCTGCTTTTATTATTGCAAATATCATCGAGAAGAAACGAATATGTGTTGACAGCTGTCATTATATTTCGTCAACTGTAAGAAGTAAAATACCCCAAACTAAATAGACCTGCAATCTTTTGGGGAACAACATGGGTAGTAAATGAATTCAAAACATAAAAAAAAAACTAAAAATTGATCTCGACCTTTTTTAGTATTTTTTTGTTCGTTATGTTGGTAGCAATTCCCTTGTATAGAACATAGAACTCGTCCATCGGCTAGAGTCAATTCGCGGGATACTCAACTTTTTATTTATTTATTGAAAAATATATCATCAAAATTATTGTTTTTATTTAATAATATAAATAATTTAATAAAATAATTCATTTTTAAATTACTTTACTTATGTTTGAAAATAAAAGCATATAAATAAAAGTAAATATTGAATGTAATCTGAATAAACTTTTGCGTTACATAACCTATAATCTTAAAGCATACAGATTTTTAAAATTAAATATTTTTATATAATATTTATTTAGGACAAAAAAGGTTTATTAAAAATACTTTCTTGTGCAAAAACGAGCCAGGATCTAAGACGACAGATTTGTTCTCAAAGAATCATGAGCTAAGAAATCTTGGATTTCGAAGTGTGAACTCAAGCAAACAATCCACTTACACCCACTCTGGTCGTTGATATAGTAGTAGTGGAGAACAGGAGCATTATCAATTGCTCTCCTTTTTAAATGCGGACCCACTTGGGTGGCTTGTACTGTATAAAAGACCAATGACCAAACGTTATATTTATCTTTCCCAACTCGGTCTTCGTACGTCCAAATGAAAAAAAAGAACCCTTATAGGATCACTCTGTTCGTCTGTCCAGTCAAATTGATCCATACATTTTGAAAAAACTTCATAATAATTGCATTTCATTGTAATGTTTTTTATCAATCTAATTTGATTATTTTCTGACTAGCTTCACCATCAATTTCAATTTACTCTCAGTTTAAATCACTTTTCTAATTTACATAATAAAACTAACAATTGTGTTAATACAGTGTGGAACAGATGAATGGAATAAATTCGATAACCAAGCATTTTGTGGCACAAAGTTACCACTAATATTATATTAGTAGGAGGTAGGAGTAGGAGGTAGGAGGTAGGAGGTAGGAGTAGGAGGTAGGAGTAGGAGAAAAAAAATTCTGCTAGTGAGAAATTACTATTGAAACAACATTTTTCATACAATAAAATATCAAAAATAACACAAAAACAGTCAATAAAAATAAAATAAGAACAGACAAACAAATAATCCACACTTATACACCAATCTACCTGGAGATATCTTAAAGCACACACCAATATCACACGAACAATGTTCGAAATACCACTTTTTCTAGACTTTTAGCACATCTTTCTTATTGTCTACAAAAAAAACGATAAAATGAAAAATATTTTTCTATTATTTTACTTCTTTAACTTACCTATGATGATTTATAATGAATCCTATGATAATAATAGGTGCCAATGTTAAAGATAACCAATTTAAATAAATAAAGGCCAATAAGAATTAAATAAAAATATTTATCATATGGAGACTACAATACACGTGACTAACCTCAAATTAAAATAATATTGACAATTGACATATTCACAATTTTCGTGTGGTTAGAGGCGGGGTTTGTTAGTTTAGTTAGTCGCTGTGCTGCGCACAAACTTTGTGCCAGTTTCTTCCATATGTTTTAAAATCTTTTTTATTTATTACTCTATGCTGAATATTTATTTCTTCATAACTGTATATTCAATGATCCTTCTAGATGTTTTCTTGATCTCTCGTAATTGCCGCTATGACTATTCGAGTGTATTCGGCATAAAGACTATACATAATATACATCGGTGATCGGGAACAGTATGGCATGGTTAATTAGTAGAGGCGGCTGCGTGGGTAGCGGAAGAGGTACGACTTGCGTAAAATATTTCGGGAATAATTTAGCGGGGGTGGATAATATAGATTTAGTATACAGAGGATATGGGAGTTATTTATGGATAAGAGGAGACTAACCTAGTTAGATGTATGAATAAACGATTGAACGACAAAGGATTCACTACAAAAAATTTACCAAATTTTGAAATTATATGATGTGACTCCGTATCAGCTTTACAACGGCCGACACTGAACTTCAGTAATTGAACTGGAAGTGGAGTTTCTAAAATAATCTAATTAATTTACCAGTATCACAATAAAGTTTCATTAATGATTGTTGACTAAATAATAAAGTCATGTAACATGTAACACGTAACACATATTTTATGGAATATGATTACTGAAAATCATATCGTAAATTACAAGCATATTAAGCGGCCTAATTGTGTTTGTTAATTGTGGATTAACTTCTTTAATTAAAACATTAGATTGACTGGAATGAGAGGGAGCTAGAACAAATGAATGAATATGTTGAAAAAGGAACATGAGTGAATAATTGAAAATCAATGAGGGTTTAATTATTTATATTTTTGTTGTTAAACTATGGAGCTCTTATCCAATTTATAGCATAACTATCTTTAATTTCAATTTTTATAGGTCGTAGAATATGCCTAGGAACATTCTCAATATCGACAGATGACATTTTTGTCGTCTTGAGTTCACACCATATGGGAAATTTTTTTCTCCACGACTAAATAATAACGCACAAATTATTTTAACATATTTAGCTACGTAATGATATATATTCTTCACACCAGTGAATAATGAAAAAGAATTCACTCTCGTTAGCTAATCACATTCTATTATTATTATCAGAATTCACGCTTGAATGAATTAAAATGAATAAATCAAATTTTAATCGTCTCTTTTAAAACGTCAAATACCAAATAATGCAAATCGATTCTGACAGCGCGTCGTTTGAAACGTCAAAATAATGATAGAATCATAATTTTACGTATTATTTAGAGAAAAAAATGGACAACAGTAGTTATATTTAGTTATAACTCCCAATTATCATTTATAAATGTAAGGGTTTCGATTAAAACTGTATGTTACGTATCCCTTTTTGAAAATAAACATGCTCTATAGCCTAATGGTAGAAATATTTGACTCTGGCGCGGACGATTAGGCTTCGATCATCACTGGAAGCTTTCTTTTTTTAGTCGTGGAGAAAGTATAGTCTTTCACTTGTATAGAATGGCTAATATTCACTTGGATGATTCCAAAACTCACTCGCTGCGCTCACTCGTTTAGGAAACTTCATCCGCGTGAATAATAGCCATCATTCTGCACTCGTTGAAGAATATACTATTATCATCAATTTAGGGGAAAAACTTATTTTTCAAGAATGTTCTGCATGTTCCGAAACCTAAAATAAAATCATCAAATATAATTATTTTTAGTATTTTACGAGGTTTGTCAAAAAATATGGATTCTATTCAAGAGTAAAGTACCTTTAAATTTGACAATATCGAAAAATGTTATTAGAAAAAGTTGATCAGAATTGAAAATTACGTTCAAGTTACTGCCAAACATTTGCAACTATCAAAAATTCATTAGTTTGTCAGGTTTTTTTATTTGTTTTTTACGTTTGGTTTTCGATAAACAATTTTTTTTTATACACTGTATACATTTTTTCAACATAAATTGATATAATCGTCGTAGTTTTCAATTCTGATCAACTTTTTTTGATAACATTTTTCGATATTGTTAAATTTAAAGGTACTTTACTCTTGAGTAGAATTCATATTTTTTGACAAACTTCGTATAATAGTAAAAAAATATATATTCGATACTTTTATTTTAGGTTTTGGAACAAGCAGTACATTTTATGCAGAATAAGTTTTTCTCTTAAAATTGATATTAAAAGAGTTTGCCAAATGGTACGAGCTTAAGTGCACACAGTTTAAATATCAAGAAAACCATGAACTGTTATAACACCCTTTATATTTTCATCACAAGGTTAAATAATTTTTAAATACATAAACATTTTATACAAATTTTTCTGTCAATTTGTCCTATTTCTGTTCAATTCTAATTCACGTGATATATTTATAGAACGAGTCCTATTTTCTATCAATTAATTGACAGCTTAGGGCAATACGGTAATGTTTACTTTAACGTTGTTTATTTTTGCAGTTTCAAAGAGATTGGTATCACTGAGGCAACATAGCCTCTAGTCAATGGAGACTTGATATATCTAGTATCTATTAGTTTTCCATTTATTTATTTCTACATCATACTTGAAAAGTGAAAAGAAATATTAAATGTGAAAATGTCGTGGTCACATGATCAAGTAGTAATTTTCAAGAAAATATATTTGACTATTTTCAAGTTGGTAAATGAAACCATAACTTCCCAAGATCCCACAAATTAAACTGGTTCAAATAAGTATTTTAAATTTTCCGATTGTTCCCACACTAAAATAGAAGAATTCCGATACACTTTGAATCTTAAAATTGGTAATAACTTTCTCTATTCGAATTTGTGTATTTCTATCGTAAAGAAATCGCTGACGGCATATAACGTTCGTTTTATAGTCCATGAATTGTGAACACTTGAATGAATAACTTGTATTTAAAAAGCTCCATCGTTTCAACTTCTATCTAGATGCGGAATTCCGAATTTGATTTTTATGGGATACCGTTCGCAAGCAAAAAATTGTCGTTTTTGAAAACGAATCATTTTAGCTCATTGCTCGTATCCATCAATTTTTATTAAACTATTCTCGACTACGCCACTTTCAATTCCTAAGGGAGGTTAACGATTTATTCAAAAAATATTTTAAGAGCTTTGGAAATCGAGTAGTTTAAAGTCTTTGCACTATTTACAATCGTCGTTGAATTTTAAAATACTCTTTAAGAATTCTCAGTTAAACTTATTTTCTCGACTTTGAGACGGCGCTTCTCTCGGGAAAATGTGTCTCAAGGTGCAAATTTTCTGCTCTTCTAAATGTTTTTGAACGAAAGATTTTATCCTTAATGGCTACCGAGAAATTCACATTCATCGCTAAATTCCAATCATCCTGTACATTGAAACAGATGAATTTTGGAATAAGATATTCTTCAAGATATTTTGAATGGGATGATGCTCAACTTGTTCTAGCATGTTGAAATGAAGTTGTTTTGAATCCAATGGGCGTTGTCTGTCCAAATAATGAATAATTTTATTAATAATTATCAATAAATAAAATCAAAATATGTATTCATTGCAGCAGAGCAAATCAATTACACAATTTAAAACACTAACACAAGAATGATCACAAAGCACATTATAAATATGTTTCCAATGCATGCTAAATTATTTTTGTAAATATATTTATTTACTGGATGGAATTTAATACGTTTCAAACCATTCGTTAGAGGCTCTATGTAATTGTGTTTATTTATTTTTCAGGAGTGAAACCGGACTTGGAAATTGCAAACACAGTTTATATAGTTAAGGTAAATACTACAATTATAATATTTAATTTTAAAAGTAACCAAATGCCATTTTATACAAAAAATTATTTTATCAAAATACAGGAATTATCTTATTATTATCCTATGTCAATAAAATAATTGGCTTGGAATAAAATTTGATAAAAATATCCGCTATCTAAGAGCGCTTTCAGACACTTTGTGGCCAGCTACTAGTGTCTGAAAAGAATCACGCGGCTAGAAATACATTAATATAAATAGACACAAATAAGGAATCTATTTATTTTAATGTATTTTTAGCCGCGCGATTCTTTTCAGGCACTTTGTGGCCAGCTACTAGTGTCTGAAAAGAATAGCGTTGCTAAAAATACATTAATATAAATAGACTTTTTCAGACGAGACACAAATAAGGAATCTATTTATTTTAATGTAATTTTAGCCGCGCGATTCTTTTCAAACATTTTGTGGGCAGCTACTAGTGTCTGAAAAGAATATCGTGGCTAAAAATACATTAATATAAATAGACTTTTTCAGACGAGACACAAATAAGGAATCTATTTATTTTAATGTAATTTTAGCCGCGCGATTCTTTTCAAACATTTTGTGGGCAGCTACTAGTGTCTGAAAAGAATATCGTGGCTAAAAATACATTAATATAAATAGACTTTTTCAGACGAGACACAAATAAGGAATCTATTTATTTTAATGTAATTTTAGCCGCGCGATTCTTTTCAAACATTTTGTGGGCAGCTACTAGTGTCTGAAAAGAATATCGTGGCTAAAAATACATTAATATAAATAGACTTTTTCAGACGAGACACAAATAAGGAATCTATTTATTTTAATGTATTTTTAGCCGCGCGATTCTTTTCAGACACTTTGTGGCCAGCTACTAGTGTCTGAAAAGATTCGCGCGGCTAAAAATACATTAATATAAATAGACGCATTCACATTTCCTAACCGGAAATTTTGCTCAACCGAAAAACGGCGCATCTGCATTATACCTCGTGCTAATTGGTATAATGTCTGCGAGTTGTGAGTACATACTATATGACGCTCTTCCCCTTGGTAACCCATCCAAGTACTAACCGCGCTCGACACTGCTTCACTGTTATTACCGCATCAGAGGCGTTTCCACTACAATACTAGATTGACGCCCTTGAAAGTAATTCAAATCCATTTTTGAAATAAAATGTTTGTGAATGATTTACAGCAGTAATCTTTCATCCCCGGCTTCTTGTCTAACCCGATCCAAATATTGAGTACAAATCAGCAATCTCGCTCAGCTATATTCGATTATTTGAAAAAGTTTGAGCAAAATTACCGGCAATAAATTCATCGATGTTTACTAGTATTGGAAGAGTAGAGAGAAAACCTCAAATTCAACTTACAACATTCACAATTCACTTGCTAATGTGCTATTAGAAATCCAACTAGGTTTGCGCCTGAGGGAGCCACCGCAGTTTAGACAGTCGTTTGTTGTGTAATTGGCACATAGGGTTTACTGAGAAGGTGCAGTGTGTAACTAGGTGCACATGGGACTTACCGTATTGAAAGTTATTTAAGAAATAGTATATAGAAAATACCTCTTTTCAAATAGATTACTGGAAACCATTGAAATACCATGGCTAGATACAAAAAAAACATGATAGATAAACACTAAAAACATATGAAAATAGTTTCAATAGCAGCTGAAGAAGAAATAGACAATTCACATAAAGAGGAAGAAGATAAAATTATTTAAAAAAAGGAGATTTTCAATGGGACACTTAGCCAAGTTCTAAATGCTAAAATAAAGATACCTATACAAAACTGTGTCTCGTGTGAATGAGTCTATTTATAATGTATTTTTAGCCGCGCAATTCTTTTCAGACACTTTTTGGCCGGCTACTAGTGCCTGAAAAGAATCGCGCGGCTAAAAGTACATTAATCACCACGTATTCCTTATCTGTGTCTCATGTGAATAGGTCTATTTATATTAATGTATTTTTAGCCACGCTATTCTTTTCAGACACTTTTTGGCCGGCTACTAGTGTCTGAAAAGAATCGCGTGGCTAAAAGTACATTAATCACCACGTATTCCTTATCTGTGTCTCATGTGAATAGGTCTATTTATATTAATGTATTTTTATCCGAGAGATTATTTTCAGACACTAGTAGCTGACCACATAGTGTCTCATCTGAAACTGCTCTTACTGCGCAAAGTATAGCCTACAGATGGAATGTAAAATAATTATGTTGAAAAATTTACTGAATTAAATATGAAATTATACAAGACTGTTGAGAAGTTTGGTAATCTTGGAAGTATTCAGAAAGAAATATATCTCAACCTTATTTGAACATTATAAAAAAATTTATAGGTCTTTTGATATTTGTGTAAAAAAACCCATAACAAAAATGATAGTCTTTTGCTTTTTCCTTTTCATTGGTCATGCTACAATTTTGATCCTCTTTGAAACTTAACATAAAAAGGTATAAACTTATCTTATATACAATTACCAGAAAATGGCGTTTGGTTCTTTTAATTATTTTCTGGAGTTTTATTAACAATAATTTCTTAAAAAATGGATACTGTGCGTCTTTGTCAAAGCTTTTTCAAAATGTGTAAATTATTGAACCTGGTACACAATTTTATTCAATGCTATTCATTCAAATTAATCGTCGAATGATGTTAATAATAAAAAATTGGAAAAAGAAAAAAATATTCCGAATTTGAGTGAGCTTAAAATCTAAATATTTTGTCGGCCGTTTGTAATACTTGTCTTTTAGACAAAAATTCTTAATAATCAAGATACGGGCCTGGGTAACTTGGAAAATAAATTATTTTGCTGGATACTATCAGAAAACACAGTTTTAATTAAAACTGTCGTTTATAAACTAACGCTTACATTTGACAGTGTTTGCAGACAGATTCTCGAAAACTGTATTTCGCGTTCGAAGAAGTAAAAGCTCCGTGTTAAATCTAGGCATTCTTCTTGAATGATAACCAATAAAATTATGTATACAAAATAATAAGAAAACGTATCTCAAACTTGCTTCCAAACGATTCTGATGGCATGTTAAGCGTAAAATGTTCACTAAAATATTCCTTCCAGGTGAGTTATTTATTAGAATGTTCATCAACAGTGTTGGAACGCTTTATTTTATTACTTTTCCCATGAATTTAATAAGTAGAAAATTTTCTGTCAACGTTTGACACTTTATTATTTCATTTTTATATCTTTCATTTAAATATTTTAAAATTAAACAGATATAAAGATGTTTCGCAAATTTATGCAATATAAATAAATTACTAAAGGCTAAAATAAACTTTATTGCAAATAATATTACTTCTCACATTTTATTTTAAAAATATTGTGATGAAATTCTTTGAGCTTCTTCTCTCAGTAGAGCTCTGCATGACCTAAATAACACCTTTTTTATGATATCCATTATTTTTTCTAATATTAAAGTCCCAGTCTTCTAAAATTTTTGCTAATTGTATAATAATCTTCGCAAAATTCACAAAACAACTTCCTAAAACTGGTTTTGAACTTTACTATGTTTTCTGGAACCAATTTCTTCACTTGCGTTGTTATAACACTTGCACTTGGAAAAATTATATATATTACACAAGCGTAAAGTAGCACTTCTCTCCCTAGTAATATAAATAGTTATTATTTCGTACGCCAACCCTCGTTTTGCGTTCAACGTAACTGTTTAGTGGGCGAGGAAAGTATTTTATTTTATAGTATAATGTTAAGTACAACTCTGTAATATCCGATAACCATCTGATTGTTGAAGGATTATTCCTTTCCAAAACTAAATGTACTTTTTGACACAAACTATAGCTGGTATTGTGTCGATTTCTTCCTTAATTTCAAGAATGACGTGTAGGATTATTGCTCGTTTTGTGCTGCTGCCTGCTGACATTTAACTTTTAACGGGACAGCCACTACCTTGAAACAGTGAAATTCTTTCGGATGAAAACGTGAATTTTCGGTTAAACGGTCGTTAGTTGAATAGACAGCAACTTCCTTCACACAATTATTTCATTCACTTGTAAACTATAATAAAATGTGGATTATGTTGGGCGTCCGAAATAGCTCATACACTCATCTCTAGGTTTATAATATTGCTTAATGTTCCAACAAAATATTTTTATTATTTCACTGACTAGTAACGTTAACAAGAACGATATTAAGTTATAGGTACGAAATTAGTGGTAACTTATTTATAAATAATTGCCAAAATATTACAATTAATTATTGAATTTTTTTTATAAATCAAAATAATCGTAGAAAAAGTACAGTACACAACTTAATACAATCAGTTTGTCTGTTTCCAACTAACTGTAAGAATTATATCTTTATTCCTGTAACAGTTGGTGTGGCGAGTTCAACATTTCGGCCAAAGATTATTAGTTTTTTTTTCAACATTAACCACAAATTCTGAAATTAGTTTTCCTGTTCTCGAATTTTCTACGCTATTGCAAACAGCAAAATCATCAATTTCGTCATTTATTAATTCAAAATCGATATCAAGACATTATTCTTCGATATTAGATATCTCGGAGTGAAGATTGACATTTTTGTTTCAAATTTTTTACAATATTTTAATAAATATCTTAAAAATAGAGATATTTGTTCATTACACATTGCAGTACCATCAAAAATCTGTTGTAGAAGGAAACAAGATTTAAATAATATTTACTAAGCAGAGTTTTGTATATTTGGTATGGGAAAGCCTAGGCAAACTAGAACAACATAGTGTGTATCTGTAGAGTAGGGAGGGTGAGTGTAGGCTCACAGCACTTAGGCCACATGTGACCCATTGTACATCCTCCCGAGGAGTTGTTCTCCTAGGTCATCGTCCATCCTGTCCTTCTCAGGAAGGTGAACAGGTCACTAGGAAGGAGACATCTCCTTTATGTCGGCAGGTATAGGCCAAGACTCACCGAACACACACTCTCTTATTGACGATAACTCCGGATACTCGCATAAGACATGCCCGACAGTTTCATCTTCCTGTTCACACATCCTGCATAGAGGTGTGTTCACTAGCCCCATAGTATGGAGGCGTTTCCTTAGTTGAGAGTGGCCAGTCAGAAATCCCACTGTTTTACGTAGGTTTTTCCTGGTCATCGCCAAATATTTCTTCGTCGCCAGCTTCCCAGGGATCCTGGCAAAACTGCATCCGTTGATTCCCTCCCATCTCTTGAGAGATTGAGCATGGGTGTAATGTTTGGCCGTAGATGTCACTGGGTCCAAGAATTTTTAGTACAGCGGCTTCCCTGGCTAAAGAATTGGCAATGCGATTTCCTTTACTCCTGTCGTGCCCTTTAACCCACCTCAGGATAATATTGCTATCTGCCGAGGCGTTAGTGTGTATTCTAGGACACACTTTGGATGCCTTGGACAATCGGAGATCATGCGAAACGGCGGAATTCATAGTAGTACCGAATCATAGTGCACAACACCTGGGAGTCTGTTGGATATATGAGGAAAATTACCTAAATTGAAGCCCGCGGATTCCCTAAAAGTCCTTCAGAAAGTAGAACTGAAGGAAGTACTGGTCTCTAAGAGACTATATCAGGAACTGAGTAGACGATGTATACTTTTAATTTGCTAAGTAAATGCCAAACAAAGGATCAAAATACTAAACCTTGCAAGGATGATCAGTTTCAGTTGCTAATAATTTTCTTCGCTGTCAAGCAAACTGGAAAAACCGTGAATTTGGAGTATTTTTTTAACAAATCACTCCACACTTCCAAGATACTTTTATTGACTTATTCATTCAGACTGGCCGGCACTTTGCGTGTAAATATACATACCAAGCTCGAACTAGCTCACTCTTAGTAATAAAGTGAACCGTACCTTTAAAATTAGTCGAGAAAAATCAATAATTTGCAATTTTTAAGGGAAGGACCGCCTATCCCGTTCATAGTTGCTCCCATTGATAAAAAGGTTACTGTCCCTAACACAACATGTCATCCTAGCCCCATCTTATTTACATTCGGAGAGGAAACAAAAATTCCAGCTTAACTAGAATTTCCACGAGCGTTTAGCAGCTTGCCAATAGCGGTTCAGTACCAGTATCTCACGGACGGTCGTGGAAGGATGTTGCAAGATTGTGTACAAATTTGTGTTGGGTTGCGCGCAGACGATTCTGTTTTACCCACTGTTCATTTATTCCGAGTATAAGACTTCTTTCGTTCGATGTTCGATCGCCTCTCGAGAACAGCGTTGCCGGTTTAAAAATAGAGCATAACTGAAATTCGAAAAAGTACTACCTAGAATTGTTTGTTAAAAATTTAAGTTCTGTCAAAAATAATGTGCATTCTTGTGTGTTGTGTATCGATAAGTTTTAACGCGTTACTTATGTGCTTGTTGATGTGTGAAATGACTATAAACTGAATGAAACAGTTGGATTTACAGTAAATAAAATCATCAGGTAGATACATACATACAATATTTACAATTCGTCATTATTTGTTGGAATTTCAATACGTACATCAATTACAGTACCTAAAACATAAATTTCGATACAAATGTTCGTCTCAAAGTTGCATATGTGATAAAATCTTAATTTCACACTTTATAAAAATTACAAGCAAATAAAAGACTAGAGGGATAGGTCAATTATTTATATTCTTATTACATTTTTAAACCAATTGGGTAGTGGCTAAGAACAGTGATTAATTAGAATATACAAGTGCCATTGCAACTGCACCCCATGTGTTAACAAAATGTTTGATTGTAAAGTACCTACTAGGAAATAGGGGTTTTTAAATACCTACCACAGTTTAATTAATATAAATATCCAACATTTCCTTTACCCCACACTTACATACTTTCGTGAGTGAAGATAAAGCTTTCAAAAACGAACATCTGCTTTGGAACCATCAAGGGCCAAGATTATAAACTATCCTTAATTTTCCCGGATGTGCTAAGGATCTACAACAAATAAAGTGAAAGCTTTGATTCTTATTGCTCGAGTCGCATCAGGTAAACAACATTTCACAATATTTCGTTGTATCGGTATCTGCTCTTATTGTAAGGATTTAATATAAAACTATATCAT
Organism: Galerucella nymphaeae; assembly: GCA_963978555.1. Taxonomy (NCBI): domain Eukaryota; kingdom Metazoa; phylum Arthropoda; class Insecta; order Coleoptera; family Chrysomelidae; genus Galerucella; species Galerucella nymphaeae. The sequence goes on from OZ021704.1 coordinate 5,939,789, forward strand.
TGTTCTGTAAATAGTATTATCTTACCGGCCAAACATTTCAGTTGAAGAATAGGTAATCATACTATTAGGCATTATATTTTCTTTTATTAGAAAATATAAATACAAGAGCTGCTATTTGCACAGATATAAGCAAACGGCTCGATTTGAAAAATGTGCTGTAATTTTAGTACTCATTCTTCAACTATAAAGTGAACAAACTGTAAATATAGGTTTTTAGCTTGCTGTGACTTGTTTGAGTTATTACTTCTTTGTGAATTGACTGAATTCTGAATTCCTATAGTACTTCAAGCATGTAACGTTGCCAAGTTTCAGATTAAATCTTGAAAACTTTTATTTAAAATATTAAGTTTTGGATATTTTTAAACAGTTTAAAAGCAATAATTGAAAGTTATACATAATTATTTCATGGTCAAAACAAAGTAAGCAAGTTCACAGGAAGTTAATCCAGTTTGTCATTTTTTGATAAATAGAATTATTCAAATTTAAAGTTATAGAAATTATTTTGCATTCACTATTTGCAGCTTCAAAAATAAAAGTGAAGACATACAAATATTAATATTTCAAGTTGAAAAGTAAGGCTTCAAGTTTGGTTCTAATAGTAGTACTGGTAGCATACTTGTTTTTTTTTATATCTTATTTCCAAATTTACAATTCTCAAAATTATTATTACTACTTGATAACATTATGACAATGAGTAATTTTTCCTTATCATATTGTTTGTTTTCGCAAACACTCCCCAGGAGACTCCCCATGACTAATGATACTTATCAATTTTTATGCACCTAAAATGTCGTTCAAGCCTTTGATTCTGACATTTAACACGAGCTTATTTATGGTTCTCTGGTTCTCAAGTGCCATTTCATTTCAAACCTGACCCGAAATTTTTTATTTAGGCACTAGATTCGAAATGGAACCTAAAAACTCGCTTAAATCTTAACCAAGTAACTATTATTTTATTAGGTATTATTAAAATTACCTAAATTAATCATATGTAGGTGGTCCAGGTCAGGTTTGGAATGAAAAAGCACTTGTGGTCCCGTCTAAAATCTGGCTAGAGGAAACATACATTCGCCTAAATTTGAAATGGAAAAATAATTCCTTTGTGAGATGTGGCTCTAAAATTTAATCGGTAAACATAAGAGTTTTGTGGTTTTGATTAATATAATTGAGAAAAAATACAATACAATACCGTAGCCATTTCCCAATGTCTGAAATTTCAACGCTGTATTGTTCGATTAATTCAAGTTTTTAAATTTTATGATCCCAAGCTTGGATTTCACAATTTTTATCGTTGTATTGCATGGTAAATCCGAGTTTTTAAATTTTACGAGTCCAAGCTTTAGTCAAACGAAATCTGAAGCCTATAATTTTATTATCATCGCAAATGCCGTATTATGGCGTTTTCAATCCACAGCTTGAAATTGAAATTTACAATTTTTTGTAGAGCCTTTTTTAGTTGTGCCATTCAGTATCAGCGGTGCTTTTGAATGAAATATTTAATACGAAAAATATATATAATTTTATAACATTTTACTTTATCGAAATGTTGGGTACCACTTCCGATATTACTACTCCTACCCTGTCTTCTTTATATCTGTAGAAAAAACATTCGAAGCAATCTTGAAAACCATCTTTGAGGCGACAGTTTTATTGAACTGATAATAAAATTAACACTAACCAAATCACTATAATTGAATTGCTGTACTATTTATACACAGTGATTTGTTAACAAAAACAGATGTAAAAAATATCAAAATGAAGAACTTGAAGGTATTTAGAAGTAGTTTTTAATTGAATTTCCAAGGTCATTTATGCCTGGAGAGGTAATTCACCAAATTTATTGCCAGTTGGTGTAATGCTTGTTGAGTCTTATTTTATTTCTACAGACTGCGACGTTGCCAACGTCATCGCATTCCTATTTAATCCGGCTCCTACATAATCTAGCTTGTTTTTATAGGTTCATTCACTTAAATATGTCCAGATCTTGTTGGAAATTTAACCCTTAATGTAACGAAAGACTACGGTAAGGTATGATATAAAATTTACAAAGAAGCTTCTATAGATTCTGAAATAAAGAAAAACGGATGTAATGGGAAAATGTGCTGAATAACTGACGTGGAACTTTCCTTTGTTTTTTTCATAATAAATGAAAATTTTACCTGAAAATTGAGAGCAAAAATATTGTTTTTTTGGAGTCGAGTATAATAGATGCAAGTTTCTAATAGAAAATAAATTAGTACAAAAAAGTATATAATAGGAGCAATATTACCTTTAGACTGGGATTTAAAAATCTATTCGAGAGAAAAGTCGCTGGCTGTACGTTATTTTATTTAGACCTTTTTAAATATTATGAGCACAATTCACCTTATTTGATAGTTCATTCAAAAAAGAACTACGTGTGTGTGCAATGGCATCAGCTCGCTATTATTTGCCACAAAAAAAGAACTACAAGAATCCCTATGTCGCATCTTATAAATAACATATATTAATTATTATACAGATTGCGAAAATCCTTACGGAAGTATTCCTGGTTATACAAGTGCGACAGAAAAACAGCTGCAATAGAGAGATGAAGAATAATTATGCGCTGTCATTAAGGCGTGTACTCTGTTTCACCTTATTGGTGCATACTTATTTCCCGAGACTGGTCGAATGCTCATTGCCCCCCTATTTTAACCGCTGTTGCCAGAAGCGCAGATTAATTTGTACAAATGATATTTTTGTTAACAAAACACTTTCATCCGGAAACATTGTATGAAAATTCCGCCAGCCTCGGGAAATAAGCATACACCCCTTAGAGATGACCGCGCACAATTATTCTTTCTCTCTCTTTCATATATCCTTGTCGTGCTTGTGTAATCCGAGGCGAGGATTCCATAAGGATTCTCGCAATATGTATGTACCTACTTTGTTAGAATATAAACGGGGCTTCGGTAAAAAAACCATTTTCAAAAAATGTATCATGTACTTTTCGCTGAAAGCCATTTCTATTTATACACCCGGAATATAAAAAAAAATCTAATACTATACAAATGTTAAAAGAAATTTAAACTGAATACGTGCCTTCATTTTGGTAGCAGGTGTAATCTCCTCTGTAATTTTCGTATAAAACCAATGTGCACCGAGGGCTGAATAAACTTTATATACAGTACGCGATCAAAATACTTCGCCCCCTCTTTTATCTTTTGAATTGCAAGACCGAATCAAAGGAAATTTGACAAACACGAAAGGCATTTTTTTGGTAATAAAAATTTCTTAATTGATAATAAAAATGTATTCATCCCTTCTGATCATATTTTACATGGAATAGGACCAACATAAAAAAACACAGAACATAATATACAGGGTGTCCCAGACTAATTTTTTCAGGCTATATATCTTACACGAGTGAAGATAATGGGTCAAAAACTGATCTATCACATTTCTATTACATTTTCATATGATGTAGAAAAAACCATCCCCTAAATATTCATCCCTCAGTTACAACCCCTAACTTCAGTTGACAAATAATTAAGTAAAAAAATCATTGGCGCGGTAATTACCAACTTGACAAATGCGGAGGATTGTTACTTTACACTCTATAGCAATAAATGTGAAGTGTAAGACGATTGTTAACAGTTTGTAGCAGGACCTTGCAAGGTCAAAGTGTTGCTGCATATAATTGCGAACTGTAAAGCTATTTCAAAGAAAACCTCTACACTATATTTCAAAGTCATCAACATATTTTTCACATATGTTGTTTGCTTAAATTACTATCTATAAATCAATAATAGAAAAGTGGATTTTTAAATGGATAGATTGCCAAGGTATTTTTTTCATTCAAGATAAGAGAGCGACTGAATCGTGTGATCTAGGACAATCTGTAGTGAATTAAAATTTTGTGCAACTCAAATTGTCAATAATTAAGTATTCTACATTTTTATATTTTTATAACTGATCTAAAAATAATTCCATTAAATATTCATTTATACCTAACAAATAAGCAATATTTTACTGAAACTTGTATTAAACACATCATCATAGTTATGCAAATTCATAACGAGTTTGTTGCTCACCATGCCTTATTTTTTATTTTAGTCAGTATTACTCATCGTTGGACGAGTTGACAGAATTATTACAGATACGAAAATTTTCCTTATTTAAAAATTAAATATTTACATACGTTTAGTGTTCACACCAACATTATTTTGAATGTACCAACTTGAATAGAGGAGTTCAGTCTAAGGTCAGTGTGGCAGACAAAAAGTGTTTTTTTCTGACAAGAATAACAGTTGAGGTCTACTGTTTAAAACATAAGATTTTGCATGTTTTTTATCATTGTGAAATCTATATTGCTTTATCAAAATAATGAATACACTCCCGAAGCGTATATCTTGAAATTTAAAATGACTTTTCAGCTGAATACTCAACATATCGGTGGCCAATAATCCTAGGAACTTCTGGCAAGTCACCATTTCATTTCTGTTATTCAGTAACTAGTTATGTCAAATGTCAGTTATATTTATTTTTGTTGATATTCGTTTAATCGTGTATGTCAATTTTCGATTAGATTTTTGTAGCATTTCTAATTAGCTGTATCTCTATTCTTAAACTGAACTCTTCTATTGTCCAAATACCCAAAGCCCTAGCATCTACGGACACATAAACTAACCTCACTATTGCCTGTCGAAAACGGTTGGCAAACAAATAGATAACATTTTTATATAAAAATTTGTTCAGATTATTTCAATCAAGGGGTTCATAAAGGTGAATAAAAATTTTTTGTATCAATTGATGCTTATTATAGTTTTACTTTAACATTTAAATTTTTCGAATTTATCTTTTTATCTTTAAAATGCTATCAACAAAAGCTGTAGTTCAAGAAGTCGAAATATTCAAATCAGTTGCCACCGTCTCGTTGTATAGTCGGCATTGTTTTTGTGATTTGAAGTTTGTATATGATAATATATTACCAATTCTGAAGATATTAGGTTTTAATTTTTTGTTAAAATGTAAGTACGTGTTTAGTTATATTTAAAATGGGGTATGAAACAAATTTTGTAAATTTTTTTGAAAATTAACAAATTAAAAGTAAACTATAACCATATGTCTGTATGCTACTAGTGAAATTTGTTTTCCAATGCGATAAAAGGAACGGGTTTTTTAGAAATATATTATTTGGAGAGACAAAACATCTACACTATATATACTATTATTATTTTCATATTGTGCTGGTATACGGTAAGGTATCAATATATTTGTCATAGACTTAATCATTTCTTCAGAAAATATGTTACCACGTAGACAGCTGTCAATATATTTATCATGCTGCCACCTGAATAGAAAATTTTTTATTACTTATGTATTACCTGAAATGACAGAATTTACGTTCAATAAATTTGCTTTTAAAGTACGAAAAAGCACCTGGCAATTCTCTCGAAGCAAGAATATTTTATCTCGAGAATTTCCTCTAGGAAACAGTTTGTTGGTACGAGATATTGCGATTATGCGTTTTAAAAAATAATCGATTTACTGGGAAATTACATCCGGAAGTCACCTTAAATTTTATTTTTATATGCAAAACCCTTAAAGCAAGAATGAACTACCGTAACATCTGGTACAACACTAAAGAATATGGTACGAGGGTGAATTTAGATAAGTCGACGGTAATGGATGGCAAACAGCAATTATAATGGAGGGGTTCGGATGTTTAAGTATCTAGAAACAGAAAAGGAAAACTCAGAAAATAAAGATATAATTATAGAAATTACAATAAAAAATGCTTACAGGTTAACAAATGTTCAATTATATTGTTAAAAATATTTGAAAATAAAGACCATTAAGAAAAATATGAAGTTTGCACCTTCTTCTTGGGAGCTTTTTAAAAAAAAATGAATTTTACAAAAGTGTGGCTATTTTACGATAAATAACTATATGCCCCAACGGTTTTTTATGTTAAATATTCTCTACAATGATAGTAATTGTTTATTTTTGTTACAGGACCATGACGTGAAAGTGGACATCAGCTTGGTGCCGCCATGAAGCGGTCCTATCCTCTCCTCGTATTCCTGGCCACGGTGATGGCTACAGCAACAGCGGCCATTCCCAAAGAAATAGTCAAAACATTTTCAGATCCAAAAGTGCAAGCCTTTAACCATCTCGTTATTGACAAGAATACAGGCCGCGTGTACATAGGAGCCGTAAATCGACTATACCAACTCTCCCCAGATCTGGATTCGGTAATCACCGAAGTAACGGGTCCTAAACTAGACTCCGACGATTGCTCAGTTCTAGAATGTAACAATGCAATCAACAAAAAACTCACAGACAACGTTAACAAGGCGTTGGTGATCGATTACACCACGTCCAGATTGATATCCTGTGGAAGTCTTTCACAGGGTATCTGTTCTGTTCGGCCTCTACAAAACATATCTGAAGGAAGTATGGAAGTGAGGGAAGCTGTTGTGGCTAACAACGCAACGGCATCCACTGTGGCATTTATTGCTCCAGGTCCACCGACTCCTCCAGTATCACAAGTAATGTATGTCGGGGTGACTTTTACGTTAGGATCGCCGTACCGGTCCGAAGTACCGGCGGTGAGCAGTCGGTCCTTAGATAAAGACAAAATGTTTTCGATAGCTCAAACGGCCGTAACGACGGGTACCAGAATGTTCGTTAATTCTTTAGCTAGGGAACGATATCCAATTACTTATGTATATGGCTTTGCCTCAGAAGGTTTTAGTTATTTCTTGACAACGCAAATGAAACATACCACTTCGAGCCAATACATCAGCAAACTAGTGAGGGTATGCCACGATGATGAAAATTACTATTCTTATACGGAGATACCAATGGATTGCATTAGTGAGGCACAAGGGGGTAGAAAGTACAATCTGGTCCAGGCAGCATACGTTGGAAAAGCTGGTTCTGATCTTGCATCAGACCTGGGTATAACGGCACAAGATGATGTTCTTTTTGCGGTGTTTAGTGAAAGTGAACCAGTGATTGCAAACAAACCTTCTGATCTCTCAGCGCTTTGCGTTTATTCACTCAAGTCGATTCGCCGAAAGTTTATGCAAAATATCAAAACCTGCTTTAGTGGAAAAGGACAACGAGGACTCGATTTCATCTCGCCTAGTCATCAGTGTGTGCTAACGGTAGGCAAAAATGTTTCATGTTTATCTAGCTAACAATGAATACTTGTAGAGGAGTGGAACACCCCCCCTTTTTTGACATACCGACCATCCTCGTTCTATTCGCTATCTTTGTATTTTTTAGGGTACTGTACAAATACATATAATTTTTTTTTAAATTGGGGGAAACGACTTTTTAACCGACAATACGAAAAAAAAAATTACGATTTTCGATGATCAACTTGTGGTTCCTTTTTATGACACATTCTCCAACCAATTCTAGAGACAATGGAACTACGAAATCCCAAAAGCATTTTACATTCGAGGAATGAATGTAAGAAATTTTTCCTTCGAATTTCTGACTTCGTAGAAAGAAAAAAGCTGGATGAGCAAAAGATAGACTCGAACGAGGTTGGTGGGTATGTGAAAAAAAGGGGGGTGTTCCTCTGTCGGTATGTGAAAAAAGGGGAGTGTTCCACTGTCGGTATGTAAAGAAGAGGGTGTTTCTCGCGGTATGTGAAAAAAGGGGGGTGTTTCTCTGTTTGGTAGGTGGAAAAAGGGGGGTGTTTCACAGCAGGTATGTAAAGAAGAGGGTGGTGTAAGAGCGCTTTCGGACGAGACCATAGAGTAATAAATAAAAGAGATGTTTGAACGTGTAGCGTTTTGTGGCACAAAGTTACCACTACTTATCTAATTGTATAAACTAGCCTTCAAGATGCGCGCTTTTTCAATTTGGAAGTTTTCAGCATACGTGTAATATTGAATTAGTAGGAGTAGGAGAAAAAAAACTCTGCTAGTGAGAAATTACCATCAAAACAACATTTTTCATACAATAAAATATCAAAAATAACAGAAAAACAGTCAATACAAATAAAATAAGAACAGACAAACAAATAATCCACACTTATACACCAATCTACCTGGAGATATCTTGAAGCACACACCAATATCACACGAACAATGTTCGAAATACCACTTTTTCACATAACTAGAACTTTTGGAAAATCTTGCTTATTGTCTTTAAAAAAACGATAAAATGAAAAATGTTGTTTCTATTATTTTACTTTTTTAACTTACCTATGATGAGTTATAATAAATCCTATGATAATAATAATAGGTGCCAATGTTAAATATAATCAATTTAAATGGAAAAAGGCCAATAAGAATTGAATAAAAATAGATATCGAATAGATATGTTCATACTACATGTGACTAACATGTGACTAACCTCAAATTAAAATAATATTGACAATTTTCGTGTGGTTAGAGGCGGGGTTTGTTAGTTCAGTTGGACGCTGTAATGCGCCATACTCAACTGGCTGCGCACAAACTTTGTGCCAGTTTCTTCCATATGTTTTAAAACCTCTCTTTTATTTATTACTCTATGGACGAGACACTTTGTGGCCGGCTAAATATACATTAAACACCACGTATTCCTTATGTGTCTCGTGTGAATGAGTGTATTTATAGTAATATTACTCTCCTCAAGGTTGTTACTTTATGCATGCACTGTTTATTAATTTTTTTGACCCATTGTGTGGACAAAACCCATTCTATATTTTACTGTAATATTAATCCATTCTCCAATAAAGAGATAAAAAATGATGATGTAAAGAAAAAAGTTGAAGCGGTAGTGCATCTCTAGTGAATTATAAATTCCCCCATTTGAGCAAAAACTTGATGATCTCGAAACGCCCTCTCGAAAATGTTTTATAATTCGGATAACCACAGGTCACAAAATTACATTTTTAGTTTCGTACAAAGCTTTGAGGTTAATTTGTATGTAAAGATACATTTACAAGATTAATTTGAATTTTTTCCTATAACCTTTGTGCTGAAATTGACGAACAAGGCGAGAAATTATATCAAGATATTTCCCTTAAGGAAAAGCAGTGTCGAGGGAAATGGAGATCTGGGACGTTAGCCAATTACTGATAGGTAATGGAAAAGAGAAGATATATACAGTTTTTTAAAAATATATTCTAGATTTTTGCCATAATAATCATATGGGTATAAACTAATGATACATATGTCGATTAACAAATGAACAAAACTTTTTATTGTTCAAAAAAAAATTTTACACTGTTAACTTCCAATTTCAGCCGACAAAAGCGACGTTGCCACGTTTACTGAAAAACACCGAAATATCCAGATAGTCAAGCTGTTTTTGCGTGTACAAAGCAAATATATACAGTGTGACCCATTTTTAATGGAAACACCCCCATAAAATTTGAAGTTGTAAGGCAGATTTTGATAATTTTTTTTTGAAATGTCAAGTACTAAAAGGTCTACCTTAGGACAATATTTGAAATGTTCATTCCAATTTTCAGGACATGCTACGATATTTTTTCGTAGTCGTTGGCGTAAATTAACTAGAACTAAGACCTAATTGATTTTTCAATTTAAATCTTAGAAATGATATTACAGAAAATTTACGCTATATTTGTTTTCTTCTGGCGGCACTTTATTGTTGAAATCATAAAAAAATATTCTCATGGCCAAATCTGTTGATATAGGGTGTTTTTGTGACTATTAGCTGTGTGTTTTCGAATTTTTGAGTTGTCATAACTTTGTTATTAATGAATATTTTTCCATGAAATTTTGGTCACATCTGTTCAGAGGCACACTGAATCCAGTGGAGTAGTGATTTTTTCAATAAAAAAATCGCTAAAAAAAATCTCGATTTTCGACTAAGAAAAAATATCGTAGTATGCCCTGAAAATTGGAATAAACATTTCAAATTTTGTCCCAAGGTAGACCTTCTAGTACTCGACATTTAAAAAAAAATTATTAAAATCTGTTCACAACTTCAAATTTTAGGAGGGTGTTTCCATTAAAAATGGGTCACACTGTATATTTGTAAAATGTATAAAAAGGAAAATTATTTAAACTCGATTTTTTATTGTACAAGTAATTCAAGTTGAATTTAACATACTATTCAACAAATCTACAAATGCATTGATTAAAATTTTCCATTGAATAAATATCCGGGAATCAACAGACCCTAGAAAGTTGCTTTGACACAATTCGTAATCGTCCAACTTTCGATGTACACATCAAATAAATTGATGCACTTATCGCACGGCAGGTGATTCATCTGACACTTGATATCTTTAATTGAATCTTGATTTGTCGACTTGCCGAGATAAATTAAAGAGGAATAATTAGTTCACTGTTCGCAATTATCTCTCGGTTTAACTCATTTTTACAGATCAATACAACATGCTTTATTCACAAAAAATTAATTAATCAAATGTATGGGGCAGTAGTTGACAGTTCACTGCTGATGCGTTATCAACAGTCGGTGCTTATTGTGTGAAATGATGAGTCAAATTAGTGTGCAAAAACAAATATGGTTAATGATAATCATTTTAAAACTGAGCGACATGAGTGACAGTTTAAAATATAAATATAAATATACACTGTGTTCACTTATGCTCGCACCATATGGGAAAAAAAGGATGCAACTGCATATTTCAACCTAGTTTTCAATTCTAATCAATTTTTTGAATAAAATTTTTCGATATTGTCAAATTTAAAGGTACTTTGTATGTATTTTTGGGCCAACATTCACTGAGGTCTGAAAGATCCATTGTGCCTCCTTACTTCTACTCTTTCTTTCGGCTTCACCTATTTCTTCCAATATTACATTGGAGCTGATTCCGCAAAAAGGTTCATGCCCCCAGAAAGGTATTTCAATTTGCTAGTAATATTTCAAATAATATTTTTTCAGTTTTTATTTATGAGGAAAAATAAATTTAGCATTTTATTTATCAAACTAAAATGTACATTACCTAATGTTTCAAACTCTATTTCCCTTTGAAAGCATTTTAAAATTGTGGATTTTATGTTTGTCGCTGCAAACCGGAAAGTATATTTGTTACGTTCATCAATATATTGCATTTTATGGAACTAATCGGATTTCTTTAGCCAACTTTTACTTCGCAAGATAAAAGTAAAATAGAAAACGCCACAAATAAATCAATTATACTAGCTATGTTTACTATCTTCCGGAAAACAATACCGCTGTAAACTGGATACGCTAGGAGACGTTGGGAACATTAAATGTTTTGTTTTTCCATTACCCGAGTGGTTTTGACGACGCTGTACGTGATTATTATTTAAAAAAACGACACAAATCTGTTTTATTTTTACAGTTCAATAAGAAATTTTGACCTGCAAGAAGATGTACCCTTCTTAGTTCGTGAGAAAAATCCAAGACTAGTAGTTCTTTCAGTCCCATTTCCTGGAGAAATTTTAGAATAACCGCAGTTTAGTTGAATCTACTTCTTCTATCCAACAGTCTCCTAGGTGCTGTGCCCTAGGAGTATGTGAATGGAGTTATCTTCTGAAATTTAATTTCTTGATACTGTAGTTTGATCTGCCTGTTCCTGTTAGACCTGTTAAAACTCTTTCTCTGGCTTTTGATCCCACTTAGTTGTATTTTTCTATTTATTTGCTATTGATATTGAAAAATTTGTATTTTTAAGATATTGTAGATATTAGACGACAGCAACGTAAACTCATTATACATTCAAATTTTTTATTTTGTCTGAAACAGAACTAAAACTGTATATCTGCTATGCAACAAACAAAATAAAAATAATGATTTTTTCATTTTATCTTTCTGAAATCAAATACCATTTCACGTTAACTTTTACACAAAGAAAGTTTTTCCTCTTCTTGGAAGATATCCAATTTTTTGTGTACATACTTGTTAACCGAAAATAATCAGTAAATAGAAATTTAGTCATAGATATAATTAAAAATCGACAACGGTGAGTAATTTTATCACTATCAGCAACGTTACAAATAATTCCCTGAATCTCGTAAAACTCCCCACACTCAATTATTTTTGAGCTTTAGTTTTAGTACCCATCAAATTTTAGCTCTTTATTTATATTGAACATTTATAAAATAATTCATATTTTACTTGGGATTTAAATTACTAGCGTAACATAAAATCTCATCAGATTTATTTAACTTAACCCTGAGCTTCAGTTTTCTCCCATTCTATTCAACCCTGCGCATCTTAAATCATAATATTGAATTACTAGGGTTGAATTAAATGCTTCGCTTGCTTGAAATTTCAATAGCGTAATACTTCAAATGTATTACATAAATCTTGTACCTATGAGTCATCGATTACTATATATATATATATATATAAGTTCGTTCCATTAATGTGTAACTCTGTAAAGGGTGTACTATAGGGTGACTATTCAGTCGGTTCATACCTTGGAAATTACGGATAGACTACAAAAAGTATATAAAAGGTATTGATTTTTAGTTTCCCCATATTATATTTTGTTTTCCTACAGTTCGGACTGGATAATTATTAAAGTCGGACAAGGGGCATTTATGAAAAATGTGAGAGGAAAACAGTTCACTCGATTTTGATAAGTCAATTACTCAAAGTTTAATTAATAATAATCACTGAAATTGAATAGATGAGGCTTTTACTTGATGTATATCCCTCGGTATATCCATACTGAATTATGAAATAAAACAATTTTAATTTGTTAAAATATTTAAACCTAAAACAAACGAATGGAGGTATAATAAGACATTTTCAATTTATACAGTGCCTTAATACTAAATTATACGGATATTAACAATAAAATTATGATCTATTTACATGAAAATAAAATAGAAAAGGAAAAAAAATCTGTCTAAATCAAATCATTTTTAGAAACTTTAGACTTGCTTCAAAACCGATAACAATTTATCCAAATTCATTAAAAACAACAAATTAAAATCTTCAAAACTAAATAAAACAGGAGTTTATAAAGTATAATGTGGTAATGACAACTGTAACAAAATTTATATAGGTAGAACTTTTAGGAATTTTTAAACTAGAATTTCAGAACACAAACCAAAAATCAGATTCCAACTATTCAAATCATTTATTAACAAACAAACACTTTTTCGATTCAAATTTTGAAATTTTGCATATAGAACCTAAATCCTCCAAATTAAATATTTCAGAATCCCTTGAGATAAATAAAAACAAATATTCAGATCTTCTTAACGACCAAATAGATATCAACAATTCTCCCTTAATAAACCTTTTTACCTAGAAAGTTAGGATTGTTGTGATTGAGTTTCCAGGTAGACTTGTTAAATACTTTAGTTAATCCCATATTTAGACACATTTATTTTCCTTTTTATTTTATTTCCATGTAATTAGATCATAATTTGATTGTTGATACCCGTATAATTTAGTATTAAGGCACTGTATAAATTGAAAATTTCTCATTATACCTTCAATCGTTTGATAAAGCTACTATGTTAGCGAAACGCGCCCCAATCTTAAAGTTTAAATATTATGTAGATTTTAACAAATTAAAATTGTTTCATTTCATAATTCAATAACAATCACAGCTTTTACACATCCTAAAGTCTGGTGAGTAGTGACGTATCACCAACGGTATTAATATATAGGGCTGTCCAAAAAAATACCGGAATTTCCTTTTTTATTGATATTATTTTAATTTATAGGTCGATTTTATTGATGTGGGTTTTGTTTAAAAGACAATTGATCAAGACACACTACTAATCTAATATTTCGATCACTTGATTTTGAAAAATGTCGAAAGAAATTAAAAATAACATACTTGTTTTTTTCGAGCCATACATCAGACAATTTTTGACCGATTTCTATGTTTGACCTCTCGTTACATTCACAAATGTCTGAACTTTTGTAAAATAATTCGCAAACATATACAGTGCGAAACATAAAATGTCCAGTCAGTTTTAAAGTTTGATAAAGTTTGGATGTGTCCGCCATTTTGTTTTTTAAACAAAACTCGAAATATTAGATTAGTAGTGTGTCTTGATCAATTATCTTTTAAACAAAACCGACATCAATAAAATCGACCTATAAATAAAAAAAATATCAATAAAAAAGGAAATTCCGTTTTTTTTGGACAACCCTATATATTTTATTAATATACCTAATATGTATTCAAAACTATTACAATTTATTCATAATTTAATCAAAAACAAGAAATAACAAGATAATAATAATGATATTGTTATTTAAAATCTCGTTTAAAACGATCTTGCATTGTTAGATGATTAACGAACAAAGTTTATAAAGCATCAACCGTGAAGAAATACCATTTTGTTGTAGAGAAAGCCATTGAAAGCGTGTAAATGGTTTGAAGAAAATAGTCTAATTTAAAAATAAATTCATAAAACAAGCAGATACCTAATTGATGAATTTTGTTACAAAAAAAAAACGTTTATCTTCTATAAATTTTCTCGAGCAATTTTTAAAAAGAACCCTGATTCATGCTTCTAAGCGTATTGGTAACTGAATTTTTTTCAAACACCCTGTACCTCTTCAACAATTCAAAATTTATGAAATAAAGTTTTCTCAGGGGTAGAGCGAATATACAACGACTTCAAACGAGACACCAAATTCAATAATCAAAAGTTCATTTTCCCCGTGTATACTCGTATTTTCCGCTCCGCCCTGGCTAGTACATTGGCACTCCATTCATCTTTTTTATCTTTTGAACATATTTGTAACATTTGTCTCGTGTGTTCTTTGTGCTTTTATCGATTTGTCAGTGTTAACCCTCGTCGGGGCTAAGAACAATGACATTACAATCCACATTCTATGAAAAATCCGAACACATTTCAATTCAACTACTTATTGAACTTGATCCACATCGAAAGGTACAGTGCGAACAGGCATGAAAATAGTTGTTAGCTGTGCGAAAACAAAAAGAGAGAAACAACTTTGCGGATCTATGTAGTTTGTTGTTTTAACAGCGTTGCCAGATCGAATGTAATCACATTTCATAAAAGTTTCAAGCGGAAATCCACGCCATAAGAAAGTGCGCCCAGTTCAATATTGATAAAGGATACAGAGGACAAAGGATTATCATAAGGACAGATAGTCAAGCAGCCAGTAAAGCACTGAGCTCTTGTGTAATCAGTTCCAAAATAATCATCAAAACCCTTCGCGCTACTCATCAAAATCAGTTCGAAAGTTCTGGGATTTTTTAACCAAAGTCATAAAAAATGTATTCTCTTTTCTACAAAATGATTGGTATTGGGGTTATTTACAGATGACATGGGTTCTTTGGCAATTTTAGCATGGAATTTGAATTCAACCTCAAATCTCTATCAAAATTTTTTTTTTCTAATCTTAATAAAAATCATTTATATTTATAAAATTTTTTAATATAACTTTATTAACTTCGAGAATGAATAATATGCACATTTTAATTTAAGCTGCATCAGAAAGTGAATGGTGGAATTATAAAGACCCCTACAAAGTAGGGATTGCTGTCACAAAGCATTTTGCATGTGACTGTGTCACTATGGCAGAAGTGAGTCACTCTTATTTCACCACGAAGGGGTCTTTTTTATTAATTCCACATAGATAGACAAAACTTTCAATTTAAAGCAGAAATATTGAGAACTTTCTTTTATGAAACTTATTGCAACGATGCAAAAGTAGTTTAATAATTCTATACTAGTAATTCTACCAGCAGTAATTTCTTCATCATACTCTGATGTAGCTTTTATTCATATGACAATTTGCGTAATCTTAACGTATAAAATATGTAGGTAGGTAGGTATTAGATACGTTCATATTCAATAGAATACCCAGTATACCTACGCCCAAACAGGCGATTAATGTACGTTTGTGACCTTCAATAACTATTATTTATTGAGATTTGTTGTATGGTACATGATTGTGGGAATGTATCGAATGCAGAATAAATGTCTATACCTTACGCACTTTTCAAAGTTGATATCTCATTGTTCTATATTCATCAATATCCTCCCTATAGTGACTTTTTTCACATAAATTTAAAATTGCATTTTCCTCTCCCACATATTCTAAGTACTTGATTTTCAATATGTTTTTTGAGAGCTCTCGTTTGATGATTTTCAAGTAAGGAATATGAAACTTCAAAGAACTTAGTTGCCTTTTGATATTTTTTTACATTTGTTTATCAACATAGACTTTAAGAAAGTTACAATCTCTTGAAAAATTCAACCAGTGGCGGTAAATATTTTATAGGTAAAAGATATTAGGCGAACTTAAAGTTGCCGGCTTTTTGCTTGACCATTTTTTTAACTTTTTTTTATTACCTATTATTTTTTTTCAAAGAGCCGTCCCTTCGCCGACATCGCCCCAGTCTCCTGGGCTTATTGTGGATCAATACTGTCACAGTCCAGTCATTTTTTTTAATTATAATTTCAACCAATAATGGTTAAAACGTTCTTAATAATTTTTAATTATTAAATAACTGTATTGACTGTCTAACGATTATTTTTAACCCGCAGTTATGTAGGGCTATTCTACTTTTTAAGATACTTAGCGTTAATATATAGAACAAAATACATTTTTTAATAAATCTTCAACTGATCGACGACTAGTGTTTTCATTTTATGAATTCATGGTTTCTTTCAATCTAAAATTTATTTGTTCTTTTCTCTGCTAATAAAAACTCTAATATGAAACATTCAACCCAGGTCAGGCATTTTTTTTCTGTAAATATTCATATCGCAGTGCTGCAGTTATAAAGTCAAAATCTGATTAAAAAGTAAACAAACGGATGTTAAACTCCTATCAAGGCGTGATCCTATTCTACTCTAAATCAAAAAAAATAATTATATTCGTTTAAAAACATTCTCCCTTCATTTTTCACTCAATAACTGACCCCTTCCGTTGTGGATCATTGCAAAATACTTGAAATGAGGGGTATGTATGTGCCCCCTTACTTCTACTTAGTTTCTGAGGAGAATCTTTGAAACTAGTAGCTCATTTAGTAGCTATTTTAGGATATCTGCAGGCTTCAACTTAGGTAAATGTTCCTCTTCTATCCAGTAATCTCCCAGGTACTGTGCAGTTGGAAAGTATGTGGATGGAGGTTTCACAATATCTGCATTCTTCTTCCTCCGCTATTTTGAGCTTTTTCAGGTGCCCATTCAGGCAACAATGTCTCGTTAGGATCTCTGTTAAAACTCTTAGCGCAGTTTTACTTTGACTTATGCATTCATTTGATCTCAACAGGTTGTAGTCACCCAGAAAAATCTTTGATTGTCTAAGCCTACTAGAACTTTCCAATGGTCAGGGGTAAACCACTGTTAAAAAAATCTGTACACTATTTTTTCTATTTTCCAGGTATTGTCCATGTATTTTCTTAAAGAATATCTTTATTTCTATTTTCATAAAAAAATATGCGATTCAGAAATGTTTCAACGGAAATTTTCTGTATTTTCCACTGCATTTTCAGGAGTATTTTCTAATGATACTAGAATTTTTTGTATTTTCAATGTATTTTCTATAATTTGTACACTATTTTCTTCAGTAGTTTACCCCTCGCTTAATATTAACCTGATTGAGAATTTAGAATAAATATGAAAAACCAAGAAATTTTCAAAACACACTGTAGGTCCATAGTATTCAAACCTCGCCAACGCAAGAAATTTGTCGGACAAGAAATTTAAAAAATTCTATAAGAATATCATTTTGTTTTATTTTATTGAAAACAAAAACGTAGTAGAAAGCTAGTATATTTAATGAACTGATCGAAGTAACTACTTTTTTTTAAACCAGAATCTGTTAACGTTTTGGATACATTTTAATCGTTTAAAATTAAAAAATAGCTGAAATATGCTGTTACCCAAAAAGCTATAAAACAGAATACAAAATTTGTTGTTGAAAACAACGGAATTTCACCATTTATGCTATTATCGCTAACTGAAATTCCTCATTATTGGAATGAGAGTATATGCTATAGAAACAACCGCTTTATTTCCACTACATCAAATTAAATTTGAATAATTTGCTTTAAATTTACCTTTTAAAATCTGTTCGATATCGGTTTTTATATGGTGGAATTTAAATTCGATAAAACGCCCGGCTACTAAAAGGACACTTTTAAACACGTTTGCTGCGAACAAATGAATATTTCGCTCCCTGCTTGAAATTTATCTACTCTGACAATTGCTCGTTTACAACAAAACTGGACAATATGAATATATCATGAACTTTTTTACTAAATTTTCACATAAACTCGATATTCATTTTCTCTTGAAGTTTAGGAACATTTAATCCTCTTTGTATGTATGTATATATCTGGGGTAACATTCACTTAGCCCTAAAAGATCTATTGTGCCCCCCATAACTTCTACTTAGTTTCTGAGGAAAGTCTCTGGAACTAGTAGCTCCTTTAGTCCTATTTCCCGGAGGAATTTCAGGAAATCTGCAAGCTTCAACTTAGGTAAATGTTCCTCTTCTATCCAGTAATCTCCCAGGTACTGTGCTCTAGAATTCTGGAGCGCTGTGCAGTTGGAAAGTATGTGGATGGAGGTTTCTTCTTTCATGCCACAATATCTGCATTCTTCTTCCTCCACTATTTTGAGTTTTTTCAGGTGCCCATTCAGGCGACAATGTCCCGTTAGGATCCCTGTTAAAACTCTTAGCGCAGCTTTACTTTGACTTATGCATTCATTTGATCTCAACAGGTTGTAGTCACCCACAAGAATCTTTGATTGTCTAAGCCCTACCAGATCTTTCCAATAGTTGGATCTTCTCCTTCTTTCAGCTTCACATATTTCTTCCAATATTACATTGGGACTGATTCCGCAAAAGGGTTCTGGCCCCCAGAAAGGTATTTTAGTCCCCCTCTTTTCTAGTTCATCTGCTATTTAATTTCCTTCTATTCCAGTCTGTCCTGGAATCCATAGTAAGGTAACTATATATCCCACACTATTTTGGAACTGATTACGCCAGAGCTCAGTGCTTTAATGGCTGCTTGACTATCTGTTATTATAATCCTCTGTATCCTTCATCAATATTGAACTGGGCGTACTTTCTTATGGCGTGGATTTCTGCTTAAAAGATGCTTGGGGTTTTCTCCAAGCTCTCAGAGTGTTTGGCTCCTGGCCCGAACACTCATATCCCAGTTCCTCCTATTGCTTTTGAGCCGTCTGTGTACCATTGAATGGCATTCTTACCAAGTCTGGTAATGGTATTTGGATCCCATTCTTTCTTGTTGCTTAGTTCTGTAACGAATTTCTTCGAAAACTTGTACTTTTTCATTATACCGTCTTGTGGCATGTCCCATGTTGTCTGATTTCTAAGAAGTAAAGTAATCCTCTTTAGTGGTAGTAGTTAATGTTCACTGCAGAGGACACTTGTGACCTCTATTGTTCCATCATTGGCTGGTATGTAGCCAGTGAACCCTCTCAGGTCGTATTCCCCAGGTCTTGTCCATTTCTCTTCTGCATTACCAAAAAAGCCTAGTCGAACTGGTAGTAATTTTTCCTGATGTTTCTCCCAGTTGAGTTTGGAATCAAGGGTCACTCTCGGGGTCACTCCCATATTTTTAACTTCTTTGGATATTTCTAGTTCTTCTCCGAGCAGCAGTACCCTACCCTGCGGGAGAGCTCTTCTATTCGTGCAAGTAACTAGTTTTTTTATCAACTGAAAGGTCCTCTTCAAGGCACCATTCCTCCACCTCTGGGAAGTTCCCTGCGTCCATATGCCTTGATCATTCAACCTGCATCATGTTTTCCACGATCTTACCAGAGCGATCAGAAGAAAGCCAACTAATCCATTATCATACATTTAAAGTACGAATCATTATTTTATATTTATTTTTAAAAACTGAAAAATGGGTCTACGCTTAGATTAAAATTCAACAAGTTCAATCAAATAAAACTAGAATGATTTAAAAATTCCTGGTTAATAGCTGAGGGAGCTTTCTGTGTTGCACACAGTATGTCCCCAGCGTCACTTGGGAAACTGGCGTTTCCCCTGGATTAACAGCTTTGAACTATAAACAGTAAACAACAAAATCCTGCAAGTTAATCTGATGTTAATTTAATCGATTCAGGATGCTTTACACTTTAGCATCCACACACAAAATTGAAATCGTCTGTATTTGGTATAGAGATAGGAATATTGAACACGAATTGTAACACAAACTTTTAAAATATATCATTGAACAAAATGAACGGGAGAAATTATAAATCCGTCAATTATAAATACTCGTTTTGTGAATTTAAATATTGTGAATCATGAAATGTGTGTCTAAAGTTGTCTTTCAAAATAAATACATAATTCATTCTGCGGCTCTGCCCATTAGTTCAACTAATCTTTATATTTGCATTGGTTTGCATAAACTGCTGTACAAACCTTCGAAAAATAAAACGTGGCATTAAAAGCTCAGTTAATTCGAAATACAAACAAAAATAATTCAAAAATCTTAGTTTTTCTCTTACTTTATAATACTTATACACATGGATAAAAAAAATTGTTTATACTGAATAGGCCCTGGATTAATTATTATACCTGTAGAACTAGAGCCTTATTTTTCTGGATTGAAATTTTCTCTGACATATTATAAGGCGATTTCGTCCCGTTTTGGTTGGTAGGGACTTGGGTTAACCAATTGGTAGGTCCTACGTCACCGCTATGACGTAAACTACCAATAACAGGCGAAATCGTTTGGTTCCCAGCATAGCCCAGCTGGTACAGCTGATTGATAAAATTGACATAGAACAATATATTTACAAATAAAAAGAAAGACAGAAAATACTTTAGACAAGGATAGAAAGCTACCAATTTCAGTAACCGTGCTGCAGATCTCGGTATGTGATTTGACAGACCAAAAAGGTACCAAAGTTAGATTGACGTCATCGTTTTTCGAAACGAAATCGATTGGTATGTAATTGACAGACCAAAGTGGGGTACCAAAGCGGGACGAAATCGCCTATAGTCAGTAATGGGCTCGGTAATGGGCTGTTCGATTGGAGTATCATGCATCTCACTCTCCTCCTGTTCGGTGGGCTCAGGAGTAGCTAAAGATAAAACCGCAACTTCATTTAATAAGAATCAGGGTTTATAATAGGGCTAGACAATGGTAGGTATATGCCAGAAGCTTTGCTTGTTAGTAAAACTGAAATTTAAATGAACAACATTTTTATAAAATGATTTTTACTGAAAAAAAACTCATGTCCACACATTTGGTCTAATGTTTTCAAATATACATGCAATTTAAAAATTCGATTGTTTTGTTTCAGAAATTACAAACAATAGGAGAAGATTTTTGCGGCCTTGATGTCAACACTCCATTGGGTGGTGAGCAAGCATTGTCGGCAGTGCCAGTTCTTCTTTTCAATACTCGTTTGACAGCTGTTGTGGCTACTTCAACAGGAGACTTTACCGTAGTTTTTATTGGAACATCCACGGGTCATTTGAAAAAAGTAAGTACTAATAGTTATTTATGCAACAGGTGCAAAAAGTGAGTGTTTTTTGCACGCGACGTAAAATTGTCCAACGAGGTCTTTAGGCCGAGTTGGACAACACGTCGAGTGCAAAAAACACGTTTTGCAAGAGTTGCATACAATATTTTTTTCTAAATTCATGCAAAAACTGGAAAATTAGAATATAATATGTCAAGAACCTAACCTAACCTAATTAAACTCAACCCGCTCTTCTTTTTTTGTATCTTCATGGCCTCTACCTTATCAGTACTCAATCATAGCTGGTTTTCGCCTTGACCATTTAAATTTTAAATAATTAATGTTTTTTGCAATAATTGTAACTCGTTGAGACTAAGTAGTAAGATATACATATATTATTGTTGTATTAAAGCAGGATCAGATACTCGCTATGGATTTTTATTTAATTTAAATGTTTATGTTTGTCATTAATCATCACAAAACTGACACAAGAATGACAGATGAGTGCAATAAAGTACCACTTTTTGCATTAAATGTGGTTCACAAAAGTGTTGTTTTTTGCATCAATGTAGAAAAACATAGTAATAACCCAAGCGTGTGTCAACAAATGAGTTCTTCCAGATTTCAACAGTTGTCAGTTGAGGTTTTATTGCCAATAATCTCATATTTTTTATTGATTTTTTTACATCCCGTACTACATTCTCGTAAATCTTTTAACTATATAATGACAGTTACTAACTTCCTACCACTAATCTCTCTCAAGTTGTACACCATCTTGTGCGATTTACAGTTCTTGTAACCCTTTATAAATTATGTAAATTGTCTGATATGCCCCTAAATGTAGTCCTAGTTGATCCTAATAAATTTCAAGCAAAGTTCGTACTGTTTGGATGTCTAAGGAAGCTTCTGTCGAAAGAAGAAAGCAAACTATACTTCAGTCTACACGTTGAAACCTTTCAAGGTGATTTAACATCTTTTAGTAACCATATTTTTTTAAATAAATATACTCATTTATAATTTTACAGCTACATCTGCTTTTCGTTAATTTTCGTTTTATTATTTATGCTAATTAAAGATTTTTATATGCTGATGTTATTTATGGTCCCATATACCCATAGCTGGGCATTAACTCGTTAATCCGTTAATCGTTAATTAACGAAGTTAACATTTTGATTAACGGATTAACTTTTAAGTTAACTTTTAAAAATGTTAACGGACACGTTAACTTCCGTTAATATGGCAGAAGTCCGTTAATCGTTAATCCAATGCCTACTATTTACCGCACGGCACCACGGCGCGGCGCGAAAAACAGGGGAACAGATATTCATAAATCTATTTATAAAATACAATACTGCTATACCCTCAAGCGCTGCAGTTGAACGTTTGTTTTCCACGGGTAAAGACATTTTGACACCAAAACGAGCCTCGCTTTCAGACGAGAACTTCAACATGTTAATGTTCATAAAGGGGAATATGCACCTTATGTCCGACGATTAAATTACACATTTGAATTATACATGTATTTTGTTTTATTCATAACCTGTTAACTTCCAGAACCTAAAACAATAAGTTTTTTAAGTTCACTAACGCAACGGCCAACGATATAAAAATGTAATTTTACACATATTAACGGATTAACGATTAACGTTAACTTGCGTTAATTCTTCCGAAATGTAACGCTTTAACGTTTAACGAAGCTAACTTTTTTTGTAGCGGATTAACGATTAACGAAGTTAAATATTTGATTAACGGTGCCCAGCTTTGCATATACCTAGTTTGAATATGTTTTAAACAAAATGTTCCGGTCGCTATTTGGAATGCTCGGGTACTATTCTAATGATAATTAAAACATCTCGATTAAATAAAATTAAGGCAGCTATAAAGAGAAAGTATTTTCATTTTAAATACGGTAAACAACCAAACAGGATTTTTTTTTTATTGAAATATGAGATACCAAGGTCAACAATACCGTAAACTGCGGTAGCTACACCCAGAGAAAGTTTACTTGATACGTTTTATTTTAAATGAATACCTACACAAACTATCCCGTTAGTTATCGTGGAAAAATTTTAAAATCAAATAATTGCGTCAACTCAAAAACTATACATTTCTTTGGAATTGGTGACATTAGTTTGACATTTTTAGGTTATAAGACATATACACACACAAGAAGAGTTTTGGATTTATACAGGGAGCCGTAACATACGTTATAGAAAGTTTATTTTATATTTTAACCTTTACATATTTTATTTGAAACTAGAAACAATGTAGGTACAAATATATCGAACCATTTCGAAATGTTATCTTCATTTCCCCCCCTGGGAAAGCAGTCATTATTAATTCAACACTATCGATCAAGTTTGGAAAAGTAAATACGTAAAATATACGACTTGTTGAAAAATGTATATCTACTGTAAATAAATGTAGCTAGACAAAGATAAAGATAATAACGGAAGATAAGATCTGGCAAATAAAATGATGTGGTTTTTACTTATACCCGATTTTCTAATTCTATATTCAACATTAATTTTATGATTTGTGGCGTCCCAAAATTAAGGATACAGAGGACAAAAGATTATCATAATGACAGATAGTCAAGAAGCCACTAAGGCACTGAGCTCTTGTGTAATCAGTTCCAAAATGGTGTGGGAATGCCTAGACAAACTCAATGAACTGGGCGAGAACAATTTAGTTACCTTACTATGGATTCCAGGACACACTGGAATAGAAGGAAATGAAACAGCAGATGAACTAGCAAAGAGAGGGACCAAAATACCTTTCTGGGAGCCTGAACCCTTTTGCAGAATCAGCCCAAATGTAATATTGGAAGAAATAGGTGAAGCCGAAAGAAAGAGAAGATCCGACCATTGGAAAGATCTAGTAGGGCTTAGACAATCAAAGATTATTCTGGGTGACTTCAACCTGTTGAGATCAAATGAATGCATAAGTCAAAGTAAAACTGCGCTGAGAGTTTTAACAGGGATCCTAAAGGGACATTGTCGCCTGAATGGG
This sequence comes from Galerucella nymphaeae, assembly GCA_963978555.1. NCBI lineage: Eukaryota > Metazoa > Arthropoda > Insecta > Coleoptera > Chrysomelidae > Galerucella > Galerucella nymphaeae. The sequence continues at coordinate 5,964,136 of OZ021704.1, forward strand.
CACCTGAAAAAACTCAAAATAGTGGAGGAAGAAGAATGCAGATATTGTGGCTACTATTTTCAGAGACTCTCCTCAGAAACTCAGATCTTTCAGGTCTCAGTACATACATGCATACAATCTCACAAGGATAAAGGCAGGCAAAACAAGATAGGAAAACTATTAAAACTGTAGTTGATCTGTTAACAAGACACTGTAAGCTTAACACGTTGGCAAAAATAATCTTTGAAACTAAAAAAAGATTTGCCACTTATTATAGTTAGACCAGGAAAAAATAAAGTCTAACGAACATGAGGTGCGCTTTTGGAATTTTTTATGAAATCTAAAACATTGCAAGGTCAATGAACTTTAAGACAGAATGTCTGTGAAGAAATAAACTTATAAACTATTGAATATTTGATACTAGCTAATCTTAGTAGTATTATAATGAAACGTTTCAAATAAGAGATATTATCCGATCGTAAATTCTTGGAATCAAAACATTATTTATGATTGATAAAACCATAAAACTACTCAACCTCACAAGATATTCAACATACATCTCTGATAGTATTATTATCTATCAATACAAAAGACAAATATTTTACTATTATATATTAATTTGTCAGCCTATTTATTTCCTTTTTATTTGTTTATAATTTTAATGATACATTTCCCATTTAAAGCTGATTATAGTTTGTTATTGTAATTGATTTATACACTGTGTGTCATTTCTATTCGGTGAGAACGTTCAAGCTGAGATAGGAGCAGTTGCCAGTGCGGAACATCTTAGCATTTGTCATGGTAGGTGTAAGTGTATTTCTCAAGAGTTAGTTCTATGAATAACTGTTTTGATTCTGGATATTCATATTTACGGACGACCGCTTGAGAATTCGAAAACAAGATTACTATGCTAAATTCATTTCAAAATAAATTTATAATACCTACTCTCCCAGTAAAAGAGAAGACAGTAAATAACCACTTGTAAAAGTTATTCACTATCAGAATGGGATTTCCGGTATTTCAGAATATTGAATAGTAATCCCAATACGGAACTAATTTAAATTATGACTTCCATGCAAACGGACAATTCATCGTCCAACAACCAATACTGCGCACACAACCAATATAAATTTCCAACAGAAATCACAAAATCAATTGTAATTATTGCATCAACAACCTCTATAGACGCATGGAATTAATTAGAAATAAAAATAAAAAGATTAAGAAGCCATTAAAAATGTAATAAATACTAACAGAATAAGCCTATTGGCTTGGTAGTAGCATCACAACAAAAGATAGATTTAGCAGCCTTACAAATGATCCAACCACTGATTACATTGTAAGGTACAAAGTAAAAAATCGAAAAATCTCATTTGGGCTCTTCTTAAATTTTTTTTTGTGTTATTTATTCAAACATTATTCAGTGTCTTCCTCAAAAATTATTCCAATCTGCGTTCTACAGGGTGTAACAAAAAGGCAGGTCATAATTCGTACTACGTAATCTGGGGCTAAAAATAACTCGATCCAGCCTCAAAAAAATTACAACCTGGCTGCAATTAGATATCGTCAGAAGCCAGTGCCGACTGTGTATTCAAAAAAATGGGGGCCATTTCGAACATCTGATAAAAACTACACATTTGTAAATAAATAAGATTCAGTCAGTCAAAAATTGGGGACCCTCGAAAAACTTGAAAATTCATTGACTCGCAGCATAATGAAAAAGGCCGTATCTCAATAAAAACTGATAATTGTAAAAAGTGCTAAGGGACAAAAAAGTTTCAAAAATAATGTGTTTGAATAATGGTGCCACAATAAGCATTAAATTGTAACGTACACAAAAATTATGAGGGGATTTAGGGGATCTCAACTCCCATAAATTTTCAAGGGTGCAATAATTCTTTGATTTTTTTTAAGACGCTCTTATCACAAGAAAGCCACTTGTCAAATTTTATTATAATATGTCAAACAACTGTCGAAATATTTGAAAAAATTAATTTTCATTTGGTAACTTCGAAAGGTTGTAACTTTTTTCGCATGCACATTTGTACTAGGGTAACTTGGATTGGATCGAGTTATTTTTAGCCCCAGACTATGTGGTATGATTAATGACCTGCCTTCTTGTTACACCCTGTATATTGTTACAAATTAATTTATATTATTGGATAAAAAATGTCGCTCGGATAAATATTTCTCACAGTAACGTTGACCTTTTATGGCCTTTGCGTGCTATTTTCATCGCTATAGAAACTAACGGTTTGCTGTTTAAATAAAATGGGTCCTAGACCAACCCGCGGCACGCGTGACACTATAGAGTGGCACGCAGGCTTTTCATGAAAAAAAAATTACAATAGGATTGAACCAAAAATTTAAACTTCTCTCCCGATAATGGGCACGATTTTTTTTATTATTCAAATTACTCATCATCTTTCATTAAATATTTTACGATCTAGCTAGACCATAGAGATGAACGCCAACCAGTTTTAGTTCATTTGCGCCAATACGCAAACTACCAATAATAAAATGAAGATTTAAAAAGGGTTTGTAATTACACCCGTAAATGTAACGTTCAGAACTCTCCGGTTTAAATTCACTTAAAACTGATAAATTGGCAGTCCGGTTCCATTCAAACAAATTATCCTTATTTTATGGGTCTCCGAGTGATAAATGGATTTTTTTTGGATTGTCTCCAATAAATTTATTCTATTTGATCGATATAATAATGTATGTTGAAAGTTTTCCTGGCTAATGAACCTAACGAAAATGGATAGTCATTCAACCAAATACAATGGGCTTGTTCAAGAAAAACATTTGAATTTAAAAATAGAAACTAGAACTCATTTTAAACGGATTCCCAAAATTTTAGATTTTTCCGCGAACGTTTAAGCCCTCAAATTAATTAAAGAAATTGGATTGAACGAAAACGGGGCGTGGTTACCTGTGACGTCACAATGCACGTTTGAAACGCCGCGAGTCGAGAGCTATTGTATGTGGAAGTGTACTGTTTGTTTATTGCATTATACATTTTGTTTTGTAAGAAACAAAATGCTGGACTGTTGATTGAGATGTTTCTTTATTTTGGTTCCCGACAGTCCTAGCACATCCAAGAATGCACCAGAAAAATATGTACAAATAATGAACAGTGGAAAAGTTACTAAATCCTGTATTAATAGCGCGATTTTTTGACTGTCAAAAACGCTTACTTAAAAGTCATGTCACAGTTTTTACAAACTAAAGCACAATAATTTGTCATTAAGCTCAGAAAATAGAACCCCTGGAGGAAGTCAAGTAGAGGAGGAAATCAATGGATATCACACGAATGGAATCTATAGGTATTTTGGAAAATAAGGGTTCAGGCTTGCATTAAGGCTTATGTACGTTCCAAGACGATTCAATGCGGAGGCGAAAAATTGCAAAAAAAGAAAAATGAAGAAATCGCGTTTGGAAAAATACGAAAACCCTTCAACGAAGAATTTTCAATATCCACTAGAGGTTCTTCTTTTACCTTAACTTCGTCAGATTTAAGCTTACCAGATCCGAATAACTTATGTTATTCAGACATTTATAGATCAGAAGAAATACAATATTGAACATTTTAATTGATACAAAAAAAATCCAAAGCTTCATCTAGGAGTTCCGAATAATTCATTATTTGTTGTGAACTTGTTAACTAACAAATGTGAGCTAGGCAAGCTTGATATCTTTTTAACATTGAAAAATATCAAACTGAATTCACCGTATGGATATTAGCAGACGATTTTGGGATGCCACTTTCCAGAGTATGTAGCATTATACAAAAAAGTATACCGTTATTAGCCATTCGTGCATTGGATGCTCCTCTCTGGAGTTGAGAACTTATTTCCTACAGAGGTGATATTAAAATGAACAATGTATTATAGATTGTTATGAAATTTCAATTCAAAAACCAAGTGTAAACTCTTTGTTTTTATTAAAGTAGTCCATCACCATAAAGATATCAGGTTCAGGTAAATTTCCAAAATCTACAATCATTAATCCGGTATCTAAGTACTGAATACATCATTCTTCAATAGTAAAAACCACTAACTATTTGAAATTTGAAGATATTGCAGCTGGAACCAACTTTCTTATGTAAAACGCAGCGGTGTAATGCCGAATATCATACCCCGACGTGCAATGTGACGTCACAGTCCGCTCTGCCGCTTTTTAAGGGAGCTCCATTTTCAACCTTTAATATCTAAGTAATGGAGAAAGTTTAAGAGCTGAAAATTTTACCTGTTATTTTGATGACTCAGTTTTACAAAAAATCGTGAAAAAACCGAAAAAATATTTCATTGCGAACAAGCCCATTTATGTATAAAATTTTATTTATTTTTCGGATATGGAGAATAAAAAAAGATGATTATTATATCATCAACATATAAATCATACAGAGTGTTTTCAAATGACACTTACAACGTTTGCATGTAGACCTCTCGTAAAATTGGACAAAATGATATAAGAATTAAGGGGTCCAGCTCATTTATTTTTCGAAACACGGGGTGTTGAAATTATAAAAATTTAAATTTTTTTATTTGATAACTTCAAAATGGATGAATAAATTGATTTGATATTTGGCAGGTTGTTTTTAAATGTTGAAAGGCATATTTTGATAAAAAACATTTGTCAATTCTTGATCCTGTGGTGTACATTTGGAAAAAAATGTCACTTTTCTCCTCCCATTTTTCACGCCACTGGCATTTGTGGCTGTTTTCAATTAATTTTGTATTCCTTAATGTTTTTCACGTAAAAAATACATTACCTTCACATATCAAAAAATGTGTAGTTATCAAGATATTTAATGTTTTCATAAAGTCTAATTTTTTAATAATAAAATGGAAAAAATATTTCTTTTGTATTTTTTTTAATAATGTCCAAACTACTAATGGTTAAATAAAATATGTATCAGAAACTAATTTGTGAAGCAGTGATGCATCTCAAACATAGCTTCTCACTATCAAAAATATTTGTCCAAACTTGTGCTTTTATCATTGAAAATGATGTTGCAAACTTAATGAAAACATTGAATATCTTGAAAACTACAAATTTTTTGATATGTAAATTGAAAATAGCCACAAATGCCAGTGGCGTGAAAAATGGGAGGAGAAAAGTGACATATTTTTCCAAATGTACACCACTGGATCAAGAATTGACAAATGTTTTTTTGATCAAAATATGCCTTTTACAATTAAAAACAACCTGCCAAATGTCAAATCAATTTATTCATCCATTTTGAAGTTATCAAATAAAAACAAACAAAAGTAAGTGAGCTGGACCCCCCAATCCTTATATCAGTTTGTCCAATTTTATGAGAGGTATTGCTAACGTTGTAAGTGTCATTTGAAAACACCCTGTATAAACAACAACACTTAAATTCGTTTTAAAGTTATATAGAGTAGCATTTGTCGATAGAAATTTCTTTGCTATCTCTTTTCTATTTCTATCAGTGAAGCTAACCCCGTTTAACTTTGAAGTGTAATTCAATAGCCGCCGATGCATATAGCCCGGGAAGTAGTTGTTGCGTCTTAGTTGAACAGTCACTATTTTTGAAAAATATTTTTTTTCAAAACTTATGAAATGAATACGACCCTGTAACTGCAAATACAGAGTAATTTGATTTTCGTAGAACTACTCCCGGTAAAAAATATCAAAAACTCTTTAGGCAATAATGGAGTTGCAGAGATACACTAAAATTTAATCCTATTTTCAATTTATTTTAATTTCAGCTGTACACACTATCCGAGTATATTTTTTTGATTTTAGGTTGGTTGAAAAATTCAAAGAATATTTCACTGCATATGTCACATACTACAGCCTTTGTAGATATTCATTATTTTCGCGGAAACGTTTTAAAATGGAACCTGCTTTTCCATCATTGTTATTCAATAACTGACTCATTTTAATAAACTCTGTGAAATACTTGCATTAAATCCTTTGGGTATCGATTACACCTCTCGGTGGATTTATCAAACAATTTTTAATAAAGATAAATGCGTTGGTCATTGAATGCAAATGGATACTTATTTCCCATACAAACTAAATGCAACGATAATTACTTTTTATATAAAGAGATTCAAATCTGGAAACATTTTATGTCGTAAGTTTCTGAATCACTATAATCTCTAATTCGATGTTTGATAGCTGTCCTGCTTATTTTTCTCTTTTGAATGTCCTCTTTCGCAAAACGATCTAAGATCCATACTAAAAAAGATTGGCATCTTATTTCGAGAGCGTACTTTTTGAATAAATCCTACACTATCTCTAAATTTCAATGCACTCAAACGAATAAGTATAAAATAAGAATTAAATAAAATTACTTTTTGCTTTATACAGTCCAAGGGGTAAACCACTGAAGAAAATAGTGCACAAAATAAAGAAAATACATTGAAAATACAAGGAAAATGAAGTGAAAAATACAGAAAGTTTCTATTTAAACATTTCTTAATCATATAAAAATGGAAATAAAGATTTTCTTGTAGAAAATACTTGGAAAATACAGAAAATAGTGTACAGATTTTTTTTCTTCAGTGGTTTACCCCTTGATTCAGTCTAATATAATGTCTGAAGCTTTCACAAGAAGGTATGATGAAAAAGTACAACTTTTCGAAGAAATTCGTTTGAGAATTAAGCAACAAGAAGGAATGGGATCCAAATACCAATACCACACTTGGAAAGAATGCCATTCAATGGTACACAGATGGCTCAAAAGCAATAGGAATCAAGCACTCCCAAAGCTAGGGAAAAATCCCAAGTATCTTTCAAGCGGAAATCCACGCCATAAGAAAGTGCGCCCAGTTCAATATTGATAACGGATACAAAGGATTATCATAATGGCAGATAGTCAAGCAGCCATTAAAGCACTGAGCTCTTGCGTAAGCAGTTCCAAAATGTTGTGGGAATGCCTAGACAAACTAAATGAACTAGGCGAGAACAATATAGTTACCTTACTATGGATTCCAGGACACACTGGAATAAAAGGAAATGAAATAGCAGATGAACTAGCAAAGAGGGGGTCTGAAACACCTTTCTGGGGGCCTGAACCTTTTTGCGGAATCGGCTACAATGTAATATTGGAGGAAATAGGTCAAGCCGAAAGAAAGAGAAGATCTGACCATTGGAAAGATCTAGTAAGGCTTAGACAATCAAAGATTCTTCTAGGCAGCTACAACCTGTTGAGATCAAATGAATGCATAAGTCAAAATAAAACTGCGCTAAGAGTATTAACAGAGATCCTAACGGGACATTGTCGCCTCAATGGGAAAAAGCTCAAAATAGTGGAGGATGAAGAATGCAGATATTGTGGTATGGAAGAAACCTCCATACACATACTTTCCAACTGCACAGCACTTCAGAATCCTAGAGCACAGTACCTGGGAGATTACTGGATAGAAGAGGAACATTTACCTAAGTTGAAGCCTGCAGATGTGCTAAAATTCCTCCGAGAAATAGAACTAAATGAGCTACTAGTTTCAGAGACTTTCCTCAGAAACTATCTCTTAAGAAATTTAGTTTTCCTGTGCCGGTACTAGAGTCACTGCCTTTATTCAAATGCATTGTTTTGTGTAATACGCCACTGACCTCATTAATTTGTAAATGCTGCAAAAAAAGGGGTATAAATTATCCAATTACTTCCTAGAACTTTCGATAACATTAAAAATGCTTGGAATAACTTTACCGTAAAGTGAGAATGATTTTTCTCACTCCAAGGTTATCTGATTCAGTGTTTGAACGATCCACAACAAAACAATAACAATGCCTCAGCCAGTGTTTAATGAAACATCAAATATTAGTTTCTGTATAAATAAGATTCATCATTGCCATATTTGCTTCTTTGTGAAAATCTCAAAATCCTCCGTTATGATTCAAGAAATTAAAACAATTTGATAATGAGATTTTATACATTTTTCGCAGTCTTACGAAATAATTTCAAGACTCTAAATTAAATTATACGAACATTGTCGAAAGGAGGAGGAGTTTAATTTAAATTTTTATAAAAAAATTTCTGGGTTGAAAATTATACAAGGCAAGGTTGAACATTTATATCATTGTCTATAAATAACAAGAATAACAACTAGTTATAGAAATTGTGGATACTATAATCATACTGCTATTGATATTTATGAAGAAATTAAAAACATTTACTGTGGCAGACATATTAATAACATAGATATGCTCCATTTCAAGATATTTCGTTGTGTTGCGATGACTGATTTTTAATAGTATTTTCCGCTTTAGTCATTATTTAATATATGACATTAAAAAATTGAAATTAATATATTTTTTTACTTTTAGGTTGTCGTCGAGTTATCAACCTCTGCTTTGGAATATGGAGATCTGACTGTGGAAGAAGGGTCTGCAGTAAATCCGGATTTGCACTTTGATTCACAATCTATGCATCTATACGCGATGACAGAGAAGAAGGTAATGAGATCACATATAACTACACAAAGAATATCAATTTGACAAAATTACTTTCTTGCAATTTTACCTCTCTAAAAAACAATATTGGTATTGTAACTACTACACTTCTCTTTACTTTGAGAGTTATTGAAAAGTATTTAGCATCAAATATGGTTTTGTTGTTCAAAATCAATACTTCTGTGGCTTGTGAGCTATTGTTCTACTCAAACAGGATTTCCCAACCTTCTGTAACTTAGACTAACTTAGTTTTTAATAAACTAAGAGCAGAATTTTAGGAAACCTGAGTCTCACCACTAAAAGTTACTAGAATTGGAGTGTGTTCCGAAAAGGGCGTGTCCAGACTTTTTGAACTAACTGAGAATTACGTAAAATATGAAGGTTTTGGTATAGCACAAACTGAAAGTAAACAGAAGTTTTGATATCGAAAATTACCACAATATTTGTAAAATTTAATGAGAGAATATTTACAAAAACAATATTTAACTTGAAAGCAACAGAAAACAAGCATGAGTTTTGTTTAAATAATAAAAATATCATATAACTTAGTTGGAATGTGATACTTTGTTGTAAATGAAACTATAAACAAACGTAAAAAATTGGTAATAAAGATTGAAGTAATGAATATTTTCTTCTGAGTGACTACAACCTGTTGAGATCAAATGAATGCATAAGTCAATATAAAACTGCGCTAAGGGTTTTAACAGGGATCCTAACGGGACATTGTCGCCTGAATGAACACCTGAAAAAGGTCAAAATGGTTGAGGAAGAAGAATGCAGATATTGCGGCATGGAAGAAGAAAATCCTAGAGCACAGTACCTAGCAGATTACTGGATAGCAGAGGGACATTTACCTAGATTGAAGCCTGCAGATATCCTAAAATTCCGCTACTAGTTTCAGAGACTTTCCTCAGAAACTAAGTAGAAGTAAGGGGGCACAATAGATCTTTAAGGTTTCAATGAATGTTACCCCAAAAATAAACACATACATAGATAGCAGAAGTGTCAACTTAAATCCAAATCTCTTTGCAGGTATCAAAAGTCAAAGTACAAGAATGCACTGTATACAGAAACTGTTTAGAATGCTTGGGAGTGAAAGATCCTTACTGCGGTTGGTGTTCCTTAGAAAATAAGTAAGTTTTTGACCTTTTATAAATGGTGTTTACCTTCTCATCATTGGATATTTAATAGAATATTTCCAATACATTGAAATGCTAACCATAGCTCGAAAATTTCAGATGTAGCTTACGTTCTGATTGCCAAGATGCTGCCAAAGATCCACTATATTGGATTAGTTACAAGAGTGGAAGGTGTACAACTATAACATCAGTTATTCCCAACCAGTTACAAAGAACAACAGCGAGAACGGTAAGTCTTAACTATTTATTATTTACATCTTTTACTTTACATAATGGAAAATTACTTTTGCTTGCAGTTGGATCTGGTTATCGATAATTTACCAACTCTACAGGGACACTTCTTGTGTGCCTTTACAGCTCTCGATAAGACATTGATAACAAACGCTACAAGAAAAGGATCAGGGGTGAACTGCACAACACCAAGAACTGATGCTTTACCGTCGATTCCCCCTGGACAACGTAAGTACTAAACATTCAATCACTCTTTTGGATTGGTCCCAATAAAAATATTTCCTAAAAATGTCTTGGGTCATTCTTATTGTGTTTAATTTTTCATCTTTTTCATCAGGTATAGGTAAATCCGAGTTATCTTATTTCTACTGACATATTACACTGATTCATTCAAAATTATATTATTATCAACTTCCTCTATTTTGATATTGATATTGGGGGCTATTTGATAAAGAGCAAGAGAAAATTGACATTGTCGATACGACTGATAAGCTCTGCAAATGATAATTGAGAAATTAGTAATCAAAAGTTTTCACTAAATACTGTATATTTTATAATTTATTTTGGAAATATTACTGCATGTGGAATCTTATGTAACATGTGCTTTCAAAGCAATGTCCAAGAAAATTTGTATTGTTCTGTGTGTGTTTGCTCCGATCTCTCCACACATTTCCGCCTGAAATACTGTTGCATAGAATCCTAGAGACAACTAGAGAGGTTGAAATTTCTGTCATAGGTCTGCGCCCTTATCCATATCCTGACATCAGTAATTTATACACTCCATCTATAATTACTTTTGATTTATGTTAAAATTGTTTCGATGTGAATTAAATTACAATAATTGTGCAAAATAATCGTGTACAGCAGAATTAACAAAAACATGCAAATAAAAATAATGCTATCCAATAACTACGAACGTAAGTCAACAAACTCTCGAGCGAATTAGAATATGTCGTGGCTATTTGTCCGTATAATCAAATCAATATGGTGTTGGGAATTTAAACGATCCATATCTTGGGAATATTGTAGTGCACAGTAAAATAACATCACCTGATTTGCTAGAATTTCCCATTTATCAGCTTATATTTTAGTTATGTATAAAATTATCAGGAAATGAAAAATAAAAAAATGGAATTCGGAGTGTATAGGGTGCTTCAAAAGTGTCAGGCATAAATCCAAATGAATTATTTATGAATATACACTAATTAACAGCTAGTAAAATTCGACCTCAATCATCAGATAAACATTTTCTTTCATTTATCTCAAAAACAAAATCAAATGAATTCGTACAAACAGCAATTGATGAATTTGAACTTGGAAAAAAGGAGAAATCTAACATTTGATAAACAATATTAATTTTAGATTTAACCAATTTAAGTTAGGTATTTGCTCAAGTGCATACAGGGATTATAAAATTGAATGATCAAAACATTTGTTTGACTATAGATTTTGCTACATAAAATGAAATAAATCTGTAGGTAAATAAATAAATAAATCGAATTGTACTTCATCCAATCAATGTTATAAGTTTTTTTATTTCGTTTCAGATCATTTTACTGCCAAGCTGTCCGTCAGAATGACTTCAGGACCTGATTTCGTAGCTACAAATTTCACATTTTTCGACTGCAATACTTATAGCTCTTGTACACAGTGTGTTTCTTCTTCATTTCCGTGCGATTGGTGTGTTGATGGCCACAGGTGTACACATGATACTGCCGAAAATTGTCGAAATGATATTCTCGTTACTGGCATTAGTGTGAGTATTTTAAATTCTATTATAACATAAACATCTACTATGGCTAAATACAATAATCTTGATATTCACCTACGTTTTTCATATCATTTAAAGACCAATAATAGAGGAGTTTAGTCTCAGGTCAGTGTGGCCAACAAAAAGTGGGTTTTTCTGACAAGAATGACAGTTAAGGTCTACTATTCAAAACATCTTATAATTGCGAACATCTATATTGCTTTATTAAAATAATGAATACATCCCTGAAGCGTAAATATTAAAATTTAACATGACTTTTAGCTGAATACTCAACATATCAGTGGCCAATAATTCTAGGTACTCTTGGCATATCACCATTCCATTTATTTTATTCAATCACTAGTTATGTCAAATGTCAGTTATATTTATTTTTGTTGATATTCGTTTGATCGAGTATGTCCATTTTTGATCAGATTTTTGTAGCATTTCTAATTAGCTGTATCTCTATTCTTCTAATTACTTTTTTCACTGACATTTGACATAACTAGTGACTGAATAACAGAAATGAAATGGTGACTTGCCAGAAGTTCCTAGGATTATTGGCCACTGATATGTTGAGTATTCAGCTAAAAAGTAATTTCAAATTTCAAGATATACTGTTCGGGTGTGTATTCATCATTGTAATAAATCAATACAGATGTTCGTAATGATGAAAAACATGCAAAATCTTATGTTATGAACTTTCATTCTTGTCAGAAAAACCCACTTTTTGTTGGCCACACTGGCTTTAGACTGAACTCCTCTATTTATATGGATCAAATTTGACATTGAAGAATTTTCTTTGTTTTTACAGCGGGCGGGACCAAGTTACAGATCAGGTCCAGCGTTTTGCCCAACGATAAATGCCACAGTAGGAAACTCTCCAGAAATTTTAGTTGCTTCTGGCATAAAGAAAACAATTAAAGTAAAAGTTCACATAATTGGACAATTTATTGTTCAAACAAGATTCGTTTGTCAATTTAATATTGAAGGACGAGTGACCAGCGTAAATGCTCATTTAGTTGGCGATACTATTTATTGCGATCCAATGGAATTCGCGTATACTTCTCGGGCACCAAACATCACAGCAACGTTTGCAGTTATTTGGGGAGGATCTAAACCTCTTGATAATCCTGACAATATTCATAGTAAGTATAAAATAAAACGGGTTGCAACAAAAAAATTATAATACTGTGCATTAATTGCCAAATTTTTATTTGTAGTTGTGATATATCGCTGTCGAGATATGGCAGACAACTGTGGCATATGTTTGGCCCTAGCTGAAAAATATGATTGTGGCTGGTGTCAGAGTTCTGATCGATGTGAAGTAAAAGATCAGTGCGAAAAAGGATCGGCTGTTTGGTTGAATAGAAGTCAAACATGTCCGAATCCGGAAGTAACATCATTTAGTCCCGAATTGGGACCTTGGGAAGGAGGAACTAATATCACTATTCAAGGTATTAACCTTGGTAAAAACTTCCAAGATATATATTCCGGAATTAGTATTGCTGGAATCAATTGTCAACCCTATGAACATCTTTATATCAAAACTAAGCAGATTGTTTGTCAGGTCAGTATTCATAAAAACAGCATTTTTAAAGTACTGTATTCATTTGAAACGTACTTATTGTAGGTCGATGGCCCGGGCACAAAAGAACTGCGTCAAGGTCCTGTTACTGTAAAAGTTGAAGACTATCGTGGCGAATCTAAAATGCATTATAGGTTTGTGAATCCCAATATAACTGGCATTTCCCCTAGATGTGGACCAAAATCTGGAGGAACAATGTTGCAAATTACAGGCGAATACATGAATGCTGGTAGTAATATTCAAGCATTCTTAGATGATCTTCCGTGTAGGATTCTCTCGTAAGTAAATTATTGATTAGAGCGATGATTACATTTTGTGAAATGATTATTTAATTTCTAGCACCGATCAAAATCAAGCTTTATGTATAACCAGTGCATCAGAAAGTACTACCAAGAGAAAATTGAGAATGAAGTTTGATAAGGGCGATCGATTTTTAGATAGTATGATGTTTGAATATGTAGATGATCCTGTGATAGAATCAGCGGAATCTGGTGTAGCTAGCCAAATAAAAGTACCCAAGGGCATACCAGCTGGGGGTATAAAGATTTCAGTAACTGGTAGAAACTTGGCTTTCATTCAAAAACCTCAAATGTATGTTTTTTACGAACAAAAAATGTTTATCAGTGTAAGTATTCTCTCCTAACCATGAAATATATGTTCTGTTTTTAAATTTTATTCATATTTCTTAGGAATGTGCCGTTTTAAGCAACACAAGTATGGTTTGCCTCAGTCCAGTTATTGATGCAGCTGAAGATGGTAAATTAGATGCTGATAACCCATTAAAATTAGAGTATGGGTTCCGTATGGATAATGTAACTGGTGTCCAAAATTTAACACTCAACAAAGAATTTAATCGATTCCTGTTATACCCTAATCCCATATTCATTCCATTTGAAAAGGAAGTTAAATACTACAAATCAGATTATCTTAATATCAACGTAAGTATATTTTTATTGTAAACTTTTAGTTTATGGACTTTGTTTATAACTGTTGTAAATTATTTAGGGTCAAAATATAGATCGTGCTTGCCAAGAATCGGACGTGGAAGTACTAATAGGAAAAAGTACTTGTAACGTGACTTCTTTATCACGTCAACAACTTACATGTCGTCCACCTGAAACTCAACCTCCTGCCATTAACGAACAAGACGTACCAAACGGCGAAGCACTACCAGAAGTCGTTGTTATAGTTGGTGGCTCTCTACATTACAACATTGGAGTTCTTTCGTACTCTTCACCTCAAGGTCCTAAATCTAATTTGCTTGGTAGATATAGACGTAGAATTTTTTATGATGTTGTATCTAGCTCTCTTTTTTCTTTTTTGTAGATACTAATATCTAATTACTAATTTATTTATATTCTGCTTGTTTAATATTGATTTTTTTGGGGAAGCTTTGTTTAGTTAGATTTGTAGAGTAATATGTATGCTTTTAGTTGGTTTGGGAGCAGATGTAAAACAAAAACCATATAAATGATGATTATTATGTATCGAAAAAATCCATTCTTCTAGCAAATACACACGGCTACTAGACGTCATGTATTGAAGTTATTTATAGGAACTGGTAACCATCTCTCTTGAGTTTGAACTATAATTTCACAAAACGTTTGAATGGGTATAAAATCATACAAATTATCAATTTTACATTGTGAATGTAAATGAACATTCTACATTCAATTTTATCATGGATATATGCCACAAAGTAAGGCATGAAAAGAATCTTGATGTGAAAATCTGAAAATAAATAATCGGTGTTCTATTCTACTTAATAAATTATACGTTCTAATCGTAAGTTAGATAAATTATTCACTTATGAAGCTATTGCGTGGAGTAGTAGAACTAGTCTATTGACGAAGAGAGAAAACTTCTCCAAAATTCAAATACTAGTCTGTAAATGACAGGAGCAACAAGAACAAGCCCAATGGCAGCCATGGAAGTGATTCTCAACCTCACACTATTAAATATGGTGGTGGAAAGTGTGGCAGAAAAAACAGATAAGAACTAAACCACTTTCTTACTTTGAAGAAATCACATAACCTGGGACATACCCCAGAATGATTCAACTTTTCAAAGAAATTTGTTAGGAAATGGAATGGAATATAAATACTATTACCAGACCTATAATTTCATTCCATAGCTCACAGACAGCTCAAAAGGTACTAGGTGGAAGTAAGAGGACTCAGTCCCAGGGAATGTCACCACAATATATTTACATACATACACTTGAATAGACCAGCAAAAACTAAATAGCCAAAATAAACATTCGGTTTTTGGGTTACTTACGTCAAAAATAATAAATCATACCCATTTAATAAGTTTTTTATTTGCTAAAACCAGCGATTTTATGAAAATCAATCAGTAACTACATATTTACCTATCAATTTACAAATCTCCGACTAAATTAATAGAAGTACAGCTGCAGTTGCATAAGGAATTCCCTGGTAGGTACGATCCTTATTGATAATGACCTTGAGAAGAATATTGGATGTGAAACAAAAGGTAAGTTTCTATGACATCTTAGGTGGGAAAGATGCCTAGGAACAAATTAAATGATAAAAGCCAGTAGACTAATGCAATAGCCTAAAATATTGGCTAAAAATAATATTACTAATCTGCTGTATCTTTCGGAGACGTAATCAACTATACAAATGAAGATAGTAGACTAATGTATAAATAAGGAGATGAGAGAAGATTGGACTATAAGTAACTTACAAAAATTACCGAGAAATGATACAACAGCTCTCGTAAATTGTGAACAGACATATAAAGATACCTGACATTGTTGTATCCATCTTGAAAAAGAAAAGTGTATTATGTGAGATTCTTATATAAATTGTTTACATTGAGGCAGATTAAAGGTTATCTTACCCGAGTGAGTAATTATTACTTAATAACATAAAAAAGTTTTAAATTCTGGTCGATATCTGACAAAATTCGAAAAATATTGTGGTTTAATGCATTGGTTTGAATACTTTGTCAGTTCTTTTTCAAATTTTCGAAGTAAGGTTTATTGGAATTGATAAATATTTATAAAAATGATGAATCAACCGTCACAGTTACTCAAGTGAGAACCATCTTAGACTACCAGGCTACTGTAAGTTTCTATCAAATAATCTTTATTATCCCAGAATTGGTTTTAAATAAGTTATTAAAAGTAGATTGACAACATTTTTGGTGTCTAGTAGTTGCTTTTAAGTAAGACGGGAGAAGCCTTGGAAGTAATCTTTGATATTAGGGCTCAAAATTATCCAACTAAGGATTGAATTTTTGAAATACGTTTCAACAATGGACACTGTGAATTCGTATATGTTTTTTGTTTTATACTAACTGAATTGAATGAGTTTATTGAATAGTTGTATTGTTTCAATCTGGTGACTTTTTCACCGACCATATTTAAATTAAATTCTCACCTATGGTCAGTGAAAAAGGTACCCGATGAGTGAAAGATAAGTTCTGAAATATTATTTATTATTCCAGGTTTAAATGGTTCAATTACACAACCCGCACTTATATCAATAATATGTGTAGCTGTAGCCATCGTCATTGTTTTCATCGGCTTCTTAATAGCCTATCGTAGAAAGTCTACTGAAAGTAATAGGGTATTAAAGAATATGCAGGAACAAATGGACATACTGGAGCTTAGAGTAGCAGCCGAATGCAAAGAAGCATTCGCAGAACTACAAACGGAAATGACTGATCTAACAGGAGATTTGACTTCCGGTGGTATACCTTTCCTTGATTATAGAACGTATGCTATGAAAATTTTGTTTCCAAATGTTGACGATCATATAGTTCTCCAGTGGGAACGTCCAGAATTGCTATGCAAAGAAAAAGGTCTAAGACTGTTCGGGCAACTTATTATGAACAAAACTTTCTTACTACTATTCATAAGGACTTTAGAAAGTAATAGATATTTCTCCATGCGAGATAGAGTGAATGTAGCAAGCCTGATCATGGTTACTTTACAAAGCAAAATGGAATATTGTACAGACATTCTTAAAACTCTTTTGGCTGAACTGATAGAGAAGTGCATGGAGGGAAAGAGTCACCCCAAATTATTGCTGCGTAGAACTGAGAGTGTTGCCGAGAAAATGCTTAGTGCTTGGTTTACATTTCTTCTGTATAAGTTTTTAAGAGAGTGTGCAGGGGAGCCCCTATTCATGCTGTTTAGGGCTGTTAAGCAACAAGTTGATAAAGGACCAGTAGATGCCATCACTTCGGAAGCCCGATACTCGCTTAGCGAAGAGAAGCTGATAAGACAATCAATAGATTTTAAGCCAATGGTAAGTTGGATATTTTAAAACTTGTATATTGTAACATTATGGTCGACTAAATTTGTTTTATTTCCTTATTTCGAGAAATAAGATTACAGAGAAAAATGTTATGGAATTATTCATTCAATATTCTTTCACGTTATAAAGTATAATGTCTACAGTTGAATGACTTATCCCGCAATGCAACCCTTCGAGAACAACCCGATTACATGAACACTGTAGTTTATAATATGGCTTCTTTACCAATTAACAATTTTCATTTTCCACCCCTGAAATATTGAATTATAAGGTACAGTCTATCAAAGAAACATTCCAGTTCCATAAATTATCGAGAATAGATTACTTTGTGATGTAAACTATCTTGAATGCATTGTGATCGAAATAATAGTGTTGATATTTTTTGCACCTTAAATTTTATTTTGTAAACAACAAACTACAGTGCCATAGAATTTCTCAATGTATACGTATAATTTACCTTTGAGGTAAACGTTACAGTTTCTGTAAGATATTAAATTTACAATTTATACTTACATATTCTGTTGATACTATTTACATATACTAAATAAAATCACAATTTCTATGACATGCTAAACAATCCACAATTTAATTGTATTTTTTATTTTTTAGACCGTCTATGTCTCCATATCTCAACAGACTGTGTTTGTTGGAGGCATGGATCATAATACAGACAATGTTCCTGTAAAAGTTTTAGACTGTGATACTATTAGTCAGGTTAAAGAAAAATCACTGGACACTATTTACAGAGCCACACCTTATTCGCAGAGACCAAGAAAAGATGACCTAGATCTAGGTAAATAATAATATAGTATTTATTATTATAATATGTTACAGAAATATCGTCTAATCTAATACTTTTATAAAAAAAAACGCAATCTGATAGTAATTTTTTTGAGAATAAAACTATTTGGAGTAAGTAAATACGTATACATACTTAAAAATATGATTTCTATTGAAACATCGCATTTAAACTCTATGTCTATACCATGTACACTAATATAGTATTTTCTAACAATCAAAAAATATTTGATCGATTGAATAGATGAGGTTTTTACTTTACCCTCTCAGTCCCCTATTATCAGAAACTTTCATGGATAATATAGAAAATATAGTTCATAAGCACCCCCTCACTGGTACTACGAGACAATTAAATAACTTCATTACTTACATTAACTCAATACATAAAAATATCAAAGTAGAAATTGAACAAAATAAGTCTATAAACTTTCTAGACCTTACAATTTCAAATATAAATAATAAAACATGATTTTTCTATATTTCACAAACCATTACATACAGACATTACAATTCATAATAGTTCAGTCCACCCAGTTAGTCATAAATTAGCAGCTTTCAATAGTATGATCCATAGTCTTTTGACAGTTCCATTAAATATTGACAATTACAACAAAGAACTAAATATAATAGAACAAATAGCTGTTGATAATAATTACGATCCATATTTAATTGACAATATCAAATAAAAAGATACGAAAATATACTCTAGAACAAGTATTTCCTTCTGATAAAAACAAAAATAACCAATTTAGAAGTTTAACATACTTTGGAATACCATCCTTAAAAATCAAATAATTTTTAGAAACTTTAGACTTGAATATTAGCTTCAAAGTCGATAACAATTTCATCCTAATTCATTAAAAACAACAAATCCAAATCTTCAAAACTAAATAAATCAGGAGTTGATAAAATTATAATGTAATGACAACTGTAACAAAATTTATATAGGTAGAACTTTTAGGATTCTTAAAACTAGAATTTCAGAACACAAACGTAGCTATGACAACCAAAAATCAGATTCCAACTACTCAAATTTATTAGCAAACCAACACTTTCATTTCAAATTTTGAAATTTTAGAAATATAGAACCTAAATCCTTCAAATTAAATCTTATAGAAGCCCTTGAGATAAATAAAAACAAATATTCAGATAATCTTCTTAAGGACCTTATTAAATCTTTTTACCTAGAAAGGTTCCTGTAGGATTGTTGTGAATGAGTTTCTAGGTAAACTTGTGAAATACTTTGATTAATCTTATATTTAAACACATTTTTCTCCTTTTTATTTTATTTCCATGTAAATAGATCATAATTTTTTGTTAAATATCCGTATGATTAAGTATTAAGGCACTGTATAAATTAAAAATGTCTCATTATACCTCCATTCGTTTGATAAAGCTACTGTGTTAGCGAAACGCGTCACAACTTTAAAGTTGAATATTATGTAGATTTTAACAAATTAAAATTGTTTTATTTCATAATTTAATAAATATTTGCGCCTATATAAGAAAAATGTTTGAGTAAGTGAAGCAGAGGTACATTAGCAATTAAGTTAAGTTGAACCTCGCCATAAACAAACTTTTATTTCTGTTTTATTTATCCGTATTAACATTTATTTTATTTTCAGAGTGGAGAACAGGTACCTCAGGCAGACTGATTTTGTATGACGAAGATAGCACTACTAAAATAGAAGGGGACTGGAAGAGAAGGAATACGTTACAGCACTACAGAGTACCTGACGGAGGATGTCTAAACTTAGTATCCAAGCAAAGTTCCATTTATAATTTAAGTATCTTCTCTGAGAAAAATGATAAGTCCCACAAGTACGAAACTTTGAATCTCAGTAAATTTAGTTCAGTAAGCCCTCCACTCAGTCGAGCAACTAGTCCATTAAACCATGACCACGATCAAGGACTTAAGGTTTGGCATCTCGTCAAACATCATGATAATGATAATCAAAAAGAAGGAGAAAGAGGAAACAAGATGGTATCGGAAATTTATCTAACCAGATTACTTGCAACAAAAGGTATATATTCAACTTTAACTATCCTAAAATCTTGTTTTATGTATACTTGTTTTTCAGGTACACTACAAAAGTTCGTGGATGATTTATTCGAGACCATCTTCAGTACAGCTCATAGAGGATCTGCGTTACCTTTGGCGATCAAATATATGTTTGATTTCTTGGATGATCAAGCTCTGCAACATGGAATATCGGATCCCGAAGTGGTACATACATGGAAAAGTAATTCTCTCCCATTGAGGTTTTGGGTGAATCTTATAAAAAATCCCAATTTTGTATTCGATATACACAAGTCTAATATAGTAGATTCCTGCTTATCTGTGGTTGCTCAAACATTTATGGATTCATGTTCAACGTCTGATCATAGACTAGGTAAATATAAACGTATCTTCTTTTTGACAGTACTATTTATTATATTGTATTGTTTTAACTTCTAGAATATTTTCTGTTACTAAGGGAGATTTTTAATTTTTAGGAAAAGACTCGCCCAGTTCCAAACTTTTGTATGCAAAAGATATTCCATGTTACAAGGAATGGGTAGAGAGATATTATTCTGATATTAAAGTGATGCCGGCCATATCCGACCAAGACATGAACGCCATGCTAGCAGAGGATTCAAGGGTAAATGTAAATGACATCCTTATATATATTTATTAATACTTTTAAAATTATGATGAGAGGTCCAAGTAGTATTGAGAATTGCTGTTTCAGCCAAATTCATGCAACTCGATCAAAATTTGAGACCTCTAATGAATCGAATTTTTTCAAATATGTTAAGTGAGTTTAATTTTTTTCATTGCAGCTTCACACAACGGAATTCAATACAAATTGTGCTTTACACGAGCTCTACACATACGCTATGAAGTACAACGAGCAATTAACAGTTACCTTAGAAGAGGATGAGTTCTCTCAGAAACAACGACTGGCCTACAAATTGGAGCAAGTTCACAACATAATGGCAGAGTCGGGGCAGCCGTGATACTGGCCTGACCTGACGTGCCCCCCCACTGCTCCTCCTTTGTCCCCTATTTTCCCTTCGGCACCTCAGGAACTGGCTTGCTGATAAAAGTTTTATGCCAAATATACATATCCATTATCAAAACAATTTTTGTGTGTTATGGATTGCTGTTGTGCAATTATTGTTCAGTGTATTGTGGGGCAGTGCTCACTCAGTGACTTCAAAGTGCCTCTGGTAGATTGAGTGCGGTGCTAGCTCCAAAAATGTGTACTATATTTTTATGATAACATTAGAATAATGCTTTACCGTGCTGAAGGTCAGCGTCTTCGTCTAGGCCCGTTTTCAAGAAAGCTTTGGCCGTCACAATTTATTGTACAGTACTTTTAATACATTTTTTTTTTATAAATAACTTATAATGTACCTAATTGTATAAATTGTGTAAACAGAAGATAGAAGTGTTGAGAACATCGCACAATTCAGGGATAGTATGATGAATTCAGCAAACTATAAATCGATACCGTGCAAAAAAGTAAAAGAAACGGTGAAGCAACTTTTGCTGTTATTTTGTTTTTTTTATCACAAATTTGAGATTATTGATTTTTATATATTGTTACGTAAATTAATTTTATTTATACTTATATTTTTATATTAGACAATTATTCAAGAAATATATTTACAGGCAGTTGTGGACTGCGGTTTTAAAAAAAATTTTAATCGTATTTAGTCTTTTCGGAAATTTTGAATATTTCGTTGTTAATGGAAATGAAATAATATCAAACATTGTAACACTGTTAAATATATCATTTAAAATAAAACAATTCCCTGCTTTTGCAGAGCAAGCTTCCTTGAAAACTTCCACATCGAAAATCTGTTCTTTACTATCAAAAGGTTAAGCACATACATGTCCATTGGAAGAGAAGAAGTTTTCACGAGTAATTTGGTTATTTCTAATTACCTTGAACTGATGAATGATTGGCAACATGGAGGAAGGAAATCAAACCTGATTTTGGTAAAGTGTCTGATTTATTAAATTATAAGAATTACATGTTTTTGAAGTTAAAATTTAAGAAACGTAAGGATTGTATTTCAGACGCAATTTATCACAAGAATTTACCAAATAATGTTTTTATCAAACTGTTTAAACAATTTTCACAGACTACCACTTCAAAATACACTATAACTCATACTATTGCCACAAAAATTATTCCAGAACTGCGTCGTTAATAATTTCTCCTTTTTTTGCTCCACTAATCAGTTAAAACCTGTACGTAAGTAAACTATGCTACTACCAAGACTACCATCTCACATTTCTTACCTAAAACTAAAATGACGTTTCTCTGAACCCACTTTCTACCATTTGCCATATTTTTTTGTTTTTGATTGTCAAACTAAGTAGGTTTTTTGACAGTGAACTTGAACTTCATATCATT
Organism: Galerucella nymphaeae; assembly: GCA_963978555.1. Classification (NCBI taxonomy): domain Eukaryota; kingdom Metazoa; phylum Arthropoda; class Insecta; order Coleoptera; family Chrysomelidae; genus Galerucella; species Galerucella nymphaeae. The sequence goes on from OZ021704.1 coordinate 5,986,752, forward strand.
TTGTCAGACTGTTGAATCCAAACCCGAATAATAAGCTAGATATTTACAAGATAACATCTTCAATAATTGTGGTGATTGAAATGTATAAAAATAACATTCATTGTAACTTAACCAATTTTATTTGCCATCTGAAGAAGCAACTAACTGTCCAGTACCACATGTTTATTATTCATTTTTTAAGTAAAATCGAATATTTTTCAATTGCTGGTTGATTTTAAATTGGAAAAAATTTCTTAAATGATCATGTTGCTCAGAAATAATCTCTCATGTATGCTTCATTTATTACTATAACCAGAATAATATTTTTTATAATATATATTAAAAACTTGTTATCAACGAAAAAGGAGTGCAGGAACGTAATGCGATTGTCAAACGTATAAGAAGTCTGAATTATAATTTAGATACGGGAAGTCTGATTATATACAATAAATTATTAAATTTTATATTGAAATATTCAATTGAAATGAAATACTGTCATTTAATAACATTTTAAAGTATTTTTATAAAGGGTGATTGTGATTTTAGCTAATAATTTTTTCCCTTGGAATTCGATTACAAAAATGATATTTTTTGCTCTGGTTTTAAGTTGAGTACAATTTTAAGCATGACAAAGTTATAATTTTGGTGAGCATTTGTCGGTGTTACCATAAGACTGACTAATATAACACATGCAAATTAAAGAAATCGACCCCTATTTGTAATATTTGGATTAGTTGAATACTAAACGACACTTTTACACATTCCGTAGCTCAATAAAACGTCGTTTTATATTTTACTCATGCAATTATTATGAAATAAATTATGCATAATCCTAAAATTCATATTGTTGATATTTTACTTATCATAAAAATAAGTGTACCAATTTTAAAGCAAGTAATATTTGTATGTCTATGTGTCATGTTTTTTAAATTAATCTAATTTATTATATTGAATGACAGTATGGAGATGTAATATGAGATTAAATAATTCTTTAATGCATATTACAGGGTTTATGTTTTATACTCGTTTATTGATTTTATTTAAAAAGAGACCATAAAAGTATTACATAACTCCTGTAATCGAGCAAGGAAATCTAACATAATTAACTGTTTAGTAATACAAAGATTATTTGTAACAAGTCGCTGAGTGCAGTTCTAACACATTGATGTAAATATATGTATGTCTACAATTTAGTTATATTTTTTTTTAAATTCCCACTTTAGTTTTCAGATTTAATAATCTAGATGAAATAATTTTAGTTAATACGGGAAATCATATGCATCTATATATATCGAACATTTTAAACTCAACATAATTCTATAAGTTTTATCTGTTCAAAAGGCAACTTTACCATACTAAGTTTTGATTATTTTTCAATTGTATTGTCGTTGACGATTGTATGCCATATCTTTCTTTTATTTCACGACAAAGGACAGCTTCAAATATTTTTCTCTTGAAATCAATGATAATTAAGGTTTTTTCCAATACCTTTCAGTTGAAATTTAATTGTAATCCAGAGTCCTCTTTTTCATAGGCCCTTTTAATGCTTAGAAATATTTTTAATGTGATTTCGGTGAATCAAAATAAGTGGGTTATCACTAACAGGTAATTAATACCGTTGCAACAGCTTTTATCACTATAAATTATATCTTAAATCAAATCCATTAAATCAGTTGATAATTTATAATATATGATTTACAATTTTTCAGAAGATATACATATTAATACAGGGGATATTTTTGATAAACATCGCGATTCGCATCATTGTGTTGTATGCTAAAATGGCAGCTGCAGTATACACAGAGTGGTAGACTTATATCATCTCGGGAAGGAAGACGACTGGACAGAATCTAATTTTGTCTTAGGTGTGACTCAGGCCTGTTGTTTATTTTATTTATTTGAGATCTTAAGATACAGAATTTTGTCTAAATTACATAATTTTGCTATTTGGTGTATGGATATGATAAAAACACAAAGCTGATGAGAGATGTGACTATTATAACTTGAGTTACATTTTATTTATAAATCACATTCTACCAATGAAGGTTTTAATTGGACGTTCTTACACAAAAATTATTTGAATTGAATTTTTTCTTCTGTTTATAACGATTTAAGCTGAATTGAAAAAAAAAATGTTAAAAAATCACTGTACTGAATGGCCTTAGCTTGAGAAATATTGGTCCTAGACTATTAGTCCATATTGTCGATATATGCTTTTTTGAAATTTGTAATATGATCGTACCTTTATACATTTAATATTTTTATATTTAGTTGAATACAATCATGAAGATTGTCTTCCGCAATGAAGGAAGCACCAGGGTGTAGTATTTAATTGCGACCTTTCAATCATTGAATGTTTCAATCTATACATTACATACTATGCACAAGGTCGTGTCAATGTTGTTAGTGTATGTGTAATAAGGCTGTGTAAAATTTCTTATTTGTAACAAAAACAATATTTTTAGTTGTCATACCTCACATTCTTCATCTAATTTGTATAGGATGAATCATAACAGATTTTATATAAGTATAATTTTATTGTAAATAGTGGTAATTCCATAGAAAAACTTCTGTTGGCCGAAAATACCTCATTTTTAGAATAAATCGTATATTTAAAATTTTAAATCCCAAAAAAAGACGGAAAGTAATTTCCATTCATTCTAAAAGTTTGTATTTGGTTGCTTTACGTTTATTCTATTGAAAATTTTATTTATAATTTTTTGGCTTGGGCTGATAACCATTGAGCCAGTAACATAATGCTTTATTTAACGCGAGAGACAATTATTCTTCCGTTCAATCCTATTCTATAACAAAATTTCAACTGATTTATAATTTATTTAAACCATATAAAATACGAAACCAATGCTTCTAATAACGGTCATTTATTTGTTACATAAGGAAACAAAAAAGCTCCACATTTACCCCTAGATATTTCGAGACTATTCTAGATTTTCTTCGCACACACAAAAAAGCAGACGAAACTCAAATTTGAAACGTTTTTATGGTCGACACATAAAAATATTCCAAAATAGTTTATTTCTTATTAAACCGATGTGGTAGTAGAAGAATATTAGTGTTTTAAGGGATTGGAGTATGAATAAAATTGGCCTAAAACTGTGTGTGTGTGTGTCAGTAACCACTTCAGATGACTGTTATTAACAGGATGGCCCCAAATTACACTTAAGCTATTGATGAATTGAAAACAAAATTTGATTTAAAGTTTAATACGATTTTTTAATGTTATATATATGGATGTTTAAAAGAATGATGGTATTAGATTATTTAGAACCCATTTAATGAAATGATATCAAAATATTGGGTTACTGATCAAATTATTTGAATATTTTAAATCTTAGGACCAATTCAAATGTGATATAATTTTAAATATTTAAGTTATGGCCATTGAAATAACAAGCACCAAATACGTCAAAGATTTTAATTATAAATACTGCTTATTATAATATATTGAAGCGATGAGATGAGAATAGGGAGAAATATACGAAATAAAGCTTGTAGTGGAAAGGAAATGGTTATTAGAGTCGATCAGTTTGGCTCTCCTTTAAAAGGGGTAGAGATTGAGTTGGGATGGGCAAATCCGTAATAAACAGTCTATTTACAATTAAAATCTTTTAAATATCTTGATCATCTAATGAAAAAAATATGTGTAAGGTCAGATCGACCAAGTTTATTTCTTTGTCTTCGTCATGTCGCGTTGAAATAACGTATTCACATAATTCAGAATAGATAGTTAATCGATACATAAAGTAATACCTACATAATTTATGGTTATATAAAATTGTTACTGATTCATTTTGTGTTTACGCCCTTCTTCAGACTGGAGAAAATACAATACATTTTGTATTTGGACTTAAATTCGGCAAGACCAAGCAAAATGTTTAAAATTAATGGTAAATCCAATGTACTTCAATATGCAAACCTAGTAGGAGCATCTGTTAGGAATGCATGAACTGAACTGTTCTCTTGGACAAATCGCAAAAAAATAAAAAACTAAAAAGGATGTAGTTAACTTTTAAGGGTAAGTAACTTTTAAAGGTCCAGAATAAAATTAGTTAAAAATATTGTCAATGTAACGTTGTAACTACATCCGCTTAAGACATCTACGATGATGTTAATATACAGTTGGTGTCATTTATATGTGCTTTTAATCGAACTATCTACATTTTTAATCTAAGGGCGTTGTCAACTTACGTGAGCTTCATCGGTTCAAAGCAAAAACCGACAAAATGCATATCGAGAACCTTTCAGACATGTATGTAGAAAGAGTACATTTTTGTCCGTTTTTGCAATATAATAATACTGTAGTCCTCTTACGGTTACATACTTTTCATCATGATTAGTTTGACAACAGAAATGAATATGATGTTACCTATATGACGTCAAAAATACTAAACGGCAAAAAATGCATTATTAATTATATCAAAAAATACACCAGTGAAGAAGAACAATCCTTTTTTTGTATGAGTATGTCTGAAATGAGCCATTTTTAAAATAAAATACCTGTCTTAACAATTTTTCATTATATTTACTATGTTATCTGTCAATGTCTGTCTCTCAATTGTCAAATATTTTTGCCGAAACATCAAAGATTGTGTCAGAATTCTCTTCGTGTTATTTGGTATCGCAGATTGTTGGTGTATTATTTGATGATATTCTCAAAACAACATAACAATTGTAAGTGTGTAATTTCTTATAATAAATAATATATACAAGAAAATAAATGATGAACAAAATATGAAAATATAAAATGTATCATTAATAGCTGAAAAAATGACATTCCTAAGGATATGTAATCATAAACAACTCAGTGGTTTTTGTTGAAATAATTCGGTAACTATGTTTTTGGGGGAATAATTCTGAAGAGTATTGAAAAAAACTTTGATTTTAATTACACTATTGTATGATTTGTTAAATAATAATCTTTTTCGAATGCACTGCCGATAGGCACTATTGACGTAATCTAGGTACTTATAAAATATCTTAAAATTTACATATATTGAAATGCATTTTTTAAGACCTCTTTGATGTCTGAATCTACTCAAGAAATGTATTATTTTTTTTATACAACTGTAATGAAAATGTATTTGTTTATTGTAATAACAGTAATATGTGTAATTTAAGTAAATTGGCGATGTCTGTGATTTGAGTGTGGGCGAAGTCGCCTTGACTATCAGAAACTGGTGAAACAGCTGTATCCAGTAACGTCTGCGTGCAGCTTTTTGCGATATTCAACCTTTTCATTCTGTACCTATTTTTTCTTTATTAACAAGTATAATTATTTGTTCAGTCTACGATATCTTGAAATTAAGTAAAGTTGCTTTGTAGTTGTCTATCATTGGCATATGTATAAAGAAAAAATATGTAATAATGAAAACAACTGACTTCTTGGCGAATCAGTGTATAACTTGATGTTGTACAATAATGTTTTGAGTGTGACTAAGAAGTTATTTGTCCTTAAACACCAGCACCACTCATGGTTGATGTTTTTTATATTTTGTGCGATTTTCTTAAAATAAACGTGTTTTTTAATTCTTGTATTTTTTCATCACTCCCAAATATAAATTCACTAGTCTTGTTACAATCCGAATCTCAATGATTAAATATTGGAACATATACAAAAATATATTTATTGAAAAACACCTAATTCTAATGTTTTGACTTAATTTCACGATTCATGCGGTGGTCTCGTCTTGTACTTATTTCTTTCAACTCGTATGTAAAACTGTTATAATAAATTAACAACATCAACCCTTACTACGTGGAATATTTTCATAATTCTAAAATAAAATTAATCATTGTAAAACCTAATATAATTTCAATTGGATAATTATAACCAACAAGGAGGTATGCCAAGAACAGGCATTAATGCATTTTTGGTTGCATACGTATGCCTCTCATCGTAATATTCTATGATATACATTTCTAAATTGTCATCACAGTATTCTATGATTATTTCTTTAATTTATAATGTATGTTATCTATGATTGTTATTATTTTTTTTTATTTTTTTTATTTATATCAACATTCTTCAGCACTGACGTCTTCACAGAGAAAAATCCTGCGTAGCTTTTATTATTTTGGTTCATTTTATGTACGTATTAATGGTATATGTATTGTACTTATCAAGCATAAAAATTTCGGTAACATTATAGATATTATTGTTCCGGAATTACCTACATTTGATCCAAAGGGGTATGTTGAATTAGACGTTGATATATTAATTTGTTAGCTTATTTTTCTATAAAAACTACAATTATAACGTTACTAAAGCAGTTCATAATCATTCACACTCTTCAATAATTTTGTGAACATTGTTCATCATTATCTTATGATAAGCGTTGAAGAGAGAAATAAGGTGAAGTTATTAGCTCTAAAAAAGCCCATTGGCTATTTCTCCTTAAGGCATGACTTTTTTGTTTTAATTGTGAATGTTTTTTCTTTTCTTTTTCAGTTAAATGATTCTCTGCAAGTTGTCACCTATACAGTTGCTTATTGAACCAGTTTGGCAGATATAGTTTATATGCAGATGTACAATCAGCAATTGAAGCTTCTCCTCCGAATTAATCATAGTCCTTGGTAAGTCTTATTCTAGATGCTTACGAAAGTGGCTTTGAGTTTATCCTAGTATGGATTCCCGGACATAAGGGTGTAAAAGGAAATAAAGAAGTTGATATACTAGCTAATGTAGGGAGAACACTTAATGTTCCTGCTGATTTCAAAGTTGAAAAATATGATTATTTCCCATTTTTCAAAAAGGAAATTTTAAAGATACATAATTATAATTGGGTAAAATCATTCAAGTCAAAGGGAAAATGGTATCCCAGTCAGGAAAGGTTTCCTCATGAACCGTGGTTTTTGAAGTTTCCCTATATAGATCGTAGACATATAACAACAATCATAAGGATTAAAACGGGGCATACACTTTGTAAATCACATCTATTTAAAATAGGAGTTATCAATGAGCAATATTGTGAATGTGGTCAAATTGAGGACCTACACCATATATTTTTTGAATGTCCCATCAATCAAACAGTAAATTTTGATTTATATAAAGAATTGATAAAAATGGGTTATCCCACCCCCATTTCAATCCCAAGTATTTTATATAAAATTAACATAAAATTAATTAAAATTATTATGAAATTTATTAATACCTTTCAAATTAAAATCTAATTCTTACTTTTATAACTCTATTCACTCTGGGTTACCTATCCTATCCTAACCGAGGCAACATTTCGGGGTTGTGAATGCTCGGCAGTTGCCCCTGAGCGAGAAAAGTTTGTACCTATGTTGTTTTGTTTCATAACATGTTAGCCTTAAAAAGAAGAAATCATGGATAATGGAAATAGTAAAATGGTTTAATCAGAGGGAATATGGAAAGTTCCAGACATTCCGTAAGGAATATTCCCGAAAAAATTAGAATAATTACCTGCTCTGGCTAAATACCTAATGGGTGGAGGCCAATAAAAAGAAAGAAGAAGAAGAAGTCTTATTTATAAATTCAAGTGCTAGGTGCTGCTGCTAGGTGAAATCATATATGCAATTATTATGAATATTATGCTAACCTAAATTGACGATAGCGTGAAGTCTTGACAAAAAAGATGGTCAGTTGAATTTCCCCAAAATCTATCTTGGTTAAATCTAAAATAGAAGATTTATGTTTATTCTACATTTTATTTGTGTCTTGAAATAACAAATTGATATTTTCCCTACCACGTGGAATTTTTCCATAATTCTAAAATTAATTGATATTTGTATATATATTTTAATTTGGACATTCTGTATCACAACAATAAGCAGCAAGGAGGTATGTAACTCAAAAGGCATGAACAGTGTATGTTTAGTTGCATTAGAGAGATGTGGTAATTTACTAGTAGATGGCGGTACCGAACAACATTTGTATCGATTGTAGTCTATCTTATCCTAGTATTTTATTAACATCATTGGTATTTTATGGTTTACATTTCTGTGTTCTTTTAAGATATTTTGTTCAACTTTATTGATCTGCTCTAGCCAATTCCGTAAAAAGAAAAAGAGTTATTTGATTTGAAATGGCTTATTATCGAAAATAATTTCTCCGTGAATGAAACTTCTGGTAACAGTATTGATATTATCGTTCCGGAATTACACTTTATCGAAAGGCGGTATGTTGAAATAGACGTTAATATATTAATTTGTTTAGGCTAGGTTAGGTTTTCATCCTTCTCTATAAACTAGAATTATATGATTTAATAATCATTCACAACCTTCAATGATTCTGTGAAAATTGTTCATCAATGCGAAAATATTGGGATAATATGCAATGAAGGAACTGTGTGTTTCAATAAGATTCAACTGTAAGTACTTATACATAATTATTGTTATTGATATTCCTATATTACCTGGAACTTGAAATAGCAATGGACCTAAGCAAATAGTTTTTTTATTGAAAAATTAGATTAAAATTTTACAGCTAAACACATGAATATAAAATAGGTTTTTTTGTTCTATCCTCAAATTATTGAATTTTATTTCTGTCGTAAAATATTGCTAATTTAACTGTTATATCAAATTGATAGTTTCAACCCTTACTAGGTTGAATCTTCCTATAATTCTACAATAAAATCAATCATTGTATAAGTATAGCCTAGTATTATTTCATTTTTGTACTCTCTACGAGCAACAGGAAAGTATGCAACTGAAGAGGCAGGCACAATGCATGTTTGGTTGCATACTTATTAGAGAGGTGTGGCTATTTTCTAGTAGATGGCAGCATCGAACAATGATTGACATTTCCGGTAAATTGTCATTAGGAGTTTCCGGTACTTTTTAGTTCTGTGGTTTCGGTTCTGTTCGTTTAATCACCACTCGGCCCTTCTGACACTTGATATATTATCGTTCAGTAATTACACTTAATACAAATATGGTGGGCTGGCATAAATGTTGATATTATTATTTGGAAAGCGTATGGTTCGTATATCTTAGGTCACTTTGTTTAGTAACTAGTCGGTCCGTATAAATTAGATTCCTGAAAAAGTGGTGATGATTTCCTGAAACTTCGGTGAATTATCTGTCACCAGAGCAACCATATTTTTATTCTGGTAAGTTTGGTAACCACTTGTCATTTGTCATTTCCGATAAATGTTCTGTTTGTTTTAAACAGAAAAAATTGAAAAGTATTCATCAAAATGTCTGTGGAACATTTGGAAGCAGCAGAAACGAGAGAAATATAGGGAATATTTTATTTAGTTATGAAAAAAATACATATACGATACAGATTTCATGAAATCTGGAAACCGCTAGTAACCGCACTGACAATTCTCGGGGGAAAAGTAGAATTCGTTAGGTGGCGCTCCGAAATGTCAATGTCATCCTAGAAACGAGTAAAACAAATCAGCTGTCGTATAAGCCTTTTGATATTTAAGTGGTTTTATTTTGCTCTTTTAGTTATTTTCAGTGTGTGTTTTGTGAAAATTTTGCTTTTTCCTTGATTGTGCTTGTGTTTTTTATTCTATAAAAACTACATAGATTTTTTTACATTTTAGCTGTAAAAAATCCAATGGAGTATATCCTTTGAACATGGTCTCTTTGTTTTAATTGTTAATGTTTTTTTTCAATTTTAGATGTATGATTATCTACAAGTTTTCGTCGATACAGTTGCTTCAATAACCAGAGTGCCAGTTTTATTGGACTAGTAGAGTATTGTAGAACAACAGATGTGTACAATAAGCAATAATAGAAGCTCCTCCAGGATTAACTATTCTCTGATTCATTCTTATTGGTCCTTGGTAAGTCTTATTTTTGTAAATCCATATAGTTCAAAAGAATAACTGAACTGAAGAATGACTGAAAAAGTTGAAATCATTTTTAAAATGGAAAGTTAAATAACACATTTTTCCAAACTTATTAATATGATTTATAACCTAGTTATAATTTGAATGGAACCTTAGTTTTACAAATATAAGCAGCCTATCAGTCATTGAAGGGAGAAATAAGGTTCAATTTTTTGCTAAAATGCCAATTGTCTATTACTCTTTATAAATTTCTTTGTTTTAATGTAAATATTATTTTTTCTATTTTAGATTATTATTTGTCTGCAAGTTGCTTCAAGTTACAATAACTAGAGTTCCATTTTTATTGGACCAGTTGGATGTTGAAAACCAGATGGAGTTGATATACAGATATACAATAAGCAATTGAAGCTCTTACAGGCTAAACCATTATCCGTAAGTATAGAAAATTGCATGCATATTTTAATTTCTAATTGTATAATACCAGTACAAACAATACTATTTGTTTTCATGTAAAACATGTGAAATGTTGAATTGTTTTGCTGGTAAAAGAATCACAATAATTGATTTGGTGAGCTCAGTAAGATCTATTTATAAGTTCAAATATCTATTTCAGATGAACGCAATTCTTAGTAATAGTCATTTAAAAATTTGTGTATAATTTAGGAAAATGAATGAAAAACAACTATAAATCTAAAATAAACTCAATCATTGTATAGCTTAGTATAATTTCATTTGTATTTTGTATTACCACTATAAGCAACATGAAGGTATGCAACTGAACAGGCATGAACAATGCATATTTGGTTGCATACCTACTAGAGAGGTGTGGTAATTTTCTAATAGATGGCAGCATCAAAGAATTATTGACATTTCCGGTAAATTGTCATTGAGTGTTTCCGGTACTTTTTAGTTCTGTGGTTTTCGTTATGTTCGTTTGACTACCTCTCTGCTATTTTTTGACGCTTTTCACTCTGATTTCGTTCTGGTATAGAGACACAAACGCAACATTTATTTACGATTTAAAATGGCGTGGCGTCTCTATAGAAAAAAAATCCACTTTAAAAAACTATTTTTATTCACCTGTATAACTTTTGGAGAATTTTTCCGTGAATTAAACTCAGGGTAACACCATTAATATTATCGTTCGGATATTACACTTGATCCAGAGGTGGTAGAAAAACAGATAAGTATGTTGAAATAGACATTAATATATTAATATAGCAGTTAACAATCATTCACATCTTTGATCATATTGTGAAAATTACCCATCATAAAGTATGATAAGAGAGCATCCAAGGAAGAAATGCCAAGCTATATTTGTTTTACGATTGAAATTATAAGCTTTTTAAAAAGCCAGTTGACTATCTGCCCTTCATTCCAAAATGATTTGTCTATAGTAATTGTAAATATTTTATTCTATTTTAGATATATGATTGTCTACAAGTTTACGTCGATACGTGTCGATACTGTGTTGATCGATAACTGGGTACCCTTTATTAGGCCAGTAGGGTATTGTGGAACAACAGATGTACAATGAGCAGTAATAGGAGGTCCTGCAGTCTTAACTATCATCTGATTCAGTTCTAGTAGTCATTGGTAAGTGTCTAATTAGTAGATTCATGTACTTCAAAATAATACATTTTCAACATTTATTATTTTGAAACGTCAATTGAGTTGCATTTTACAAACTGTAAGTATATGTACCTATATGTAAATTCTATATACATATATTCTAAATTCTAATAATATCCTAACCGAACTTGAGAAGCAAATGGAGGTTGTTTATTGAAAAATGTATTTTATATCATGATATAACTTGGTCACTTGAATTTTTACCAAATATGTTTCTATTAATATCTTCTGTATTTTCCTTGTGTATATTATTAATTATTTTCTCTCTTATTTCTTGGGAATTAAACCACAACGTTTTTTAAAGTTTTTCATTTCAATGTTTTGGTAGTGGTTTTTGATTGAAAAGAATTTTTCTATTGAATCTAAAATATTTTCAACTTATCGTGTCTCTAAAATTCATATAAATGGAAGGAAAATAACATAATTAATAACGACCATTAGAAATCGGAAGCTTCTGATGTTAAGCATTGAAGGAAGAAATAAGATTGAATTTTATTGTTAAATTGCCAATTGTCTATTACTCTTTATAAATTTCTTTGTTTTGTGAATATTTTTTTTTCTATTTTATATTATGATTTGTCTGCAAGTTATTTCAAGTTTCAATAACTAGAGTTCCATTTTTATTGGAACAGTTGGATGTTGTAGACCAGATGGAGTCAATATGCAGATATAAAATAAGCAATTGAAGCTCTTCCAGGCTTAATTATTATTCACCCCATCGAGCTGTCAGAATTGATAGTAAAAGAGCTGGTATCAAAATTAGGATTGGAACAGACCACCACATCTAGATTGGAAGTACAAATTAGCAGGTTGAAAGATGCAGAACAATGTTACGAATGCTATAGTGAAAGAACAACATGTTCAAGATCAAATTAGAAAACATCAACAACAATTGCGGTAAGTGAATTGAAAACTCCTTTGAGCTAAACCAATCAATGGGTTCGCGTCACCGACATGCTAATGTGACTGGTCGCAAAAGCTTGTTGTATTTACAAATATATCTAGGATAATTTTTTTTTGTGAAAATGTCCATTTAACATGAAGCCTCGTTATTGTTTAAATTCTTCTTCTCAAGCAGTATTTATTGATATATGGTATAAACATAGACAAGTTACGGTTTTTGGACAAAATTTCTATCTTCTCATCATAGGCGTGCTATAAATATTTTATAACAGGTTCATTTATATTTTCTACAGAAAATGTTGAAAATTTTATTTTATTCCAGTGAAATTGAAGAAGAGTTGAATAAGAGTTTGGTCAAAGATCCGAAGAGATTATCAAGAAAATGAGTTGAAGAAACGTTGAGAATCGTTGGAGGGTGAGACTGGCTTTGAAGAGAATCAAAGGTTTGCATTCTGCCATACAGGGTGATTTGGAAGATACAATCTCGGATAATTCTGCTAGGTAAGAATAAATTCAATTTTGTTCAATTTAATTTGATTATTTTTGATTATCAATTATTTATTTTCAGTTCATATGATATGTCTGCAAGTTGTTTCAATAATTAGAGCTCCATTTTTATTGGACCAGTTGGATGTAGATGTAGAGCAGATGGAGTTTATATGCAGATGTACAATAAGCAATTGAAGCTCTTCCAGGCTTAACTATTATCTGATTCAGTCATAGTTCTTGGTAAGTCTTATTAATAAATTCAAGCAGTTCTAGTTGAAATAATTTTAATATTTGTTTCGAGAAATGCTCACTGATAAATATGTAACATCAGTTTGTTGTTACTGGATTTTACTCATCATGTTATTTTTTTAGGATCCCAGATGATATCGTTGGGAAGAATCCATTTGTTTGAAAAAATTGAGAAAATGAAAAAGAGAAGAACAATACTTGAGTAATTGTACATATTTTTTGATTTTATATCGTTTTGCAATATTTATTGTAGTTATTGCAATTCAAAAAGAGCAAAATGGACCATAATCAAAAAATTATGGTGTGTATATCAGGACTGGGTTATATTGATCGTAGTTGTATATAATTGTGGAAAAATATGTCTATATCGATATGTTCATTAATTACTGTTTAATTTTATTGAATACTTGCTTTTGCTAATTTAATTGTTGTATTGTGTATCGATTAAGATATATTTTCGAATGCCCAGTCTTTAGAGTAAGAATAATAGCTAGTGTTGGTTGTTTCTCTTCCTTTCACACCCCCTCTTCTCCCAATTTGACATGTCATTCTAAAATTACACAAAAATGGGAAATAACATAATTATTTACTACCATGAGATATCGGAAGCTACTGATTATGTTGATTTGCATTTTTCTGCAAATTGTTTGTACGAAAAGGTACATAGAGTTCGGAGGAAAGGGCTGACGGTGACCGTTGGCGGTTTTGTTTTTTCTCCCAACTCTGTGTATGATACCGTAAATACATCGATATTTTCAATGTGACCCTAATCACTGTGATATAATAAATTCCCCTTTGTACATTTAATTCTCAATTTATTCATAAATAAAACGAATTAGAAAAATTCCTTTGTGTTATTTATTATTTATTGGTGTACAGTAAATTGCGCCATCCATGGAAAACATTTGAAAAAAAATTCAACAGGCGCCATCTATCGACCAGTAGAAAAACTAGGAAAATAGTTCGAGGGTTTGCCGATAGATGGCGCTAGCTGTTTTCAGTGTTGCCGGAAATGTCCGATAGGGGGCGCTGATCAATGTAGTAAAATTAGCGACATCTGGTGGTGAACCCTCCAAGTAGTGATAACTGTGAGCGCCATCTAGTGGCCGGAGGACAAACCAAAAAAAAGTTCGAGGGTTTGCCGCTAGATGGCGCTAACAGTTATCACTACTTGGAGGGTTCACCACCAGATGTCGCTAATTTTACTACATTGATCAGCGCCCCCTATCGGACATTTTGTGCAACACTCAAAACGTCTAGCGCCATCTATCGATAAATCCCCAAACTATTTTTTAGTTTTTCTACTAGCCGATAGATGGCGCTAATGTCTATCAAAATCTCTTGGCAAATTTTTATGATAGTAGGGTACGGTTGAGTTAAAGGAAACGCAGGTTTCATAATGGTACAATCTCTTTAATTTAAAATTTTTCTAGTTACACAGACATAAAAATACAAAAATTTTGGAAATATATAAAAAAACATACGTAAATATTAAATTTCTCGATACGGCGGACTTCCAACTCGTTGCGTTATCACGCTCCGTCGCCATTTTGCATTGCCCATGGACGTCTATTGGGAATAGAGGAGGTCAGCATGGTCAGGTCAGTGTGACCAACAAAAAGTTGAATGACAGTCAAGGTCTACTATTCAAAACATAAGATTTTTGAATGTTTTCATCATTGCCAACATCTAAATTGCTTTATTTATATAATGAATACACCCCCGAGGCGTATATCTTGAAATTTAAAATGACCTTTTTGCTGAATACTGAACATATCAGTGGCCAATGATCATAGTTACCATTTCATTTCTGTTATCTGTCACTGCTCATGTCAGATGTGGAAAAAGTAATTAGAAGATTATGTATACAACTAACTAAAAAGGTTACAAATATCTGATGGAAAATGGACATACACGATTAGACGAATGTCAACAAAAATAAACATTTGACATAGCTAGTGACTGAATAACAGAAATGAAATGGTGACTTGCCAGAAGTTGCTATAATTATTGGCCACCGATATGTTGAGTATTCAGCTAAAAAGTCATTTCAAATTTCAAGATATACGCTTCGTAGGTGTATCTAGTTTTAATAAAGCAATATAGATGTTCGCAATGATAAAAAACATGCAGAATCTGTTTTGAATAGTAGACCTTAACTGTCATCCTTGTCAGGAAACACCACTCTTTGTTGGCCACACTGACCTTAGACTGAACTCCTCTATTGACAATACTTTTAAAACTATGAATATAATAAAAAAAGTCAACGGCAATGTCTAATCTACAATCAAAAAGTTTATAGCACGCCCATTATAAAGAAATAGCCATTTTATACAAAAATCGACCAAGGCGATACCGTAACTTAGTTCTATACCAAATATCACTAAGCGCTCCTCGAGAAGAATTACAACAATAACTAGGCTTCCCATTTTAAATGGACATTTTTACAAAAAAATTATCCTGGATATACTTGTAAATACATCAAGCACTTGTGACCAGTCCCATTAGCATGTCGGTGACGCGAACCCATTGATTGGTTTCCAGCATTCACTATTATTCCTAGCCTGGGACTGTGCATTTAAAAATATATCTTTATCGATATAACAGCGAACGATAGATAGACATTTTCGTATTATTAACAATGCAACAATTATCATATTAGCAAGTATTTAAGGAAATTAAACAATTCATGAACATATCGCCTTGGACATTTGTTATTAGATACATACAATACTATTGATGAACTATCATCAACATAGCCAATCCTAATATACAGGGTGGACTGGTTTCAATTGACATATAATGATAAAAAATTGAAATAGTCACCTAGATATTCGACAAAATCCGAAAATGGTCATTTTCGTTTTATAAATGTGCCATTGTTATTATTAAAGATCATTTATCATTCATTAACTAAGCTCCTTATAAATGACCCTAACAAAAACTCCATTGACGTTTCGTCTCTGCAGGGTCACCTTAAACTTTTTTAGGTTTTGTATAGATACATACGTATCATCAGTTGTCACACCTTGAAAAATCATTATCTTTTTCAAGACTGCTCTCATTTACTCAAGTCAAATTGATAATTTCAAATATTATTATAATATTAAATGTAACTTTCAAGAGAAAATGAATGCACTAAATTTGTGTCCAAAAATCTGCTTAATAGGTTAATGAGATATGTGTGAAAATCAGTTATTTTTTTATAACAACGCCACATTTAAAAAACAAAGGATTATTTTCAGAATTTATCGAATATCTCCAGAACTAGACGATTTTTCAAATTATCCAATTTCTCATCAATAAACAGAACAATTCAGTTGATATTGTATCTATTGCAGTTAATGAAATCTCGGTCATTTAAATCTGGTCCACCCTGTATACATCATACTTTTATGATTATGTTTTCACTGTGCTCTTTTTAAATTGCAATAATTAAAATAAATATTGCAAAACAATATGAAATTAATGAAATACAATTTTTCAGGTCTTGTTTGTCTTCTTCATTTCTTCAATCAAATGGATTATTCTCAACGATATCTAGGATCCTAAAAAATAATAACATTATGAGGAAAATCCAGTAACAATAAACTGATGCTACATATTTAAATGCACCAAAATGATCAGTGAGCATTTCTTATCAGTAAAATTATGTCTACTGTTTGATAAAACCATAATTTTCAACATTCTACTTGAAAAGAAGCTACTAGTGTATACACTGGATTGAAAATGAACACAACAAATTCCAATCATTACTGGTCATTGTCAATTAAGACCTTTCCCAAACCCTATCTACTTTTTGTAGTAACAATTTACACAAAAAACAAAGCAGCATCATCAGATGCTTCCAATTTCCAACAGTAACTAAATATGTTATTTTCCATTGTTGTGTAATTTTCAAGTGAAGCATTAAGATTAATTGATTACTGTGCATATAGATTTGGGAAGAATCAACTGGGAAAGGTCCATTTAATTCATGGTAATATTTACAATATGCATAGTTGTGTATACTTAGAATAAATAAATATAAAAATGGTTTCAACTTACAGCAGTACATTTATTTAAACTACTTGTATTTATAAATAAGACCTACCAGACTAAATCAGAGGAAGACCTTCATTATTTGCTTATTGTACATCTGCATATAAATTCTATCTACTCTACCATACCCTACTGGTCCCATAAAAATGGTACTCTAATTATTGAAGAAATTGTATAGGGGACAAGTTGCAGAAAATCATCTATCTAAAATGGATAAAAAAAACATTTACAATTTAAACAAAGAAATCATGTTCTACGGTGAAATAGCTATCTATCACAACTATTATAACACAATCTTCACACAAATGATTCCTGCTTTAGTAATATTAGTTGACGATTGTCACAGGAATTGAGCAAAATTAATTATATATTGTAGTTTTTATAGAGCAAAAAGATATGAAATCAATATATTTACGTCTATTTCAACATATCCCCTTTGGATCAGCTCTAGGTAATTCCGGAACGACATTATCAATAATGTTACCTGAAGTTTCATTCACAGAGAAATTATTTAATATGAATATATGCACTGTAATAGTAAAAAATAAGCTCATTTTTTTCCTCTTTGAACACGCCACGTCGCCACGCCATTACAAATCACTCAAATCAAATCCGAATAATCCGATATGACACATATCAATCAAATCATATCAATCATTATCATAGATAACATACATTACAAGTAATGTAAATCATAGAATAATACTTATTACATATCATAGAATACTACGATAACAATATAGAGATGTAAATCATAGAATACTCTTCAATAGGTATGCAACTAAAGATGCATTAATGCCTGTTTGTTGCATACATCTTTGATGCTTATAGTTGTAATACATAGTGTCCAAATGAAATTATACATAATTAATTTCACTTTAGAATTATGAAAAGATTCCACGTAGTAAGGGAAAAGAATATTAAATTGTTATAAAAATAAATTCACAATATTTCAACACAAATGAAATTCAGTCATTGGAGGAAGAAATGAAGAATATTAAACAGAGACTATCTATTTCAGGTTTTTCCACGATACATTTTGGAAAAATTCAATTGCCAAAATTGAAGTATATAATATTACAGTATGAGATTTATTTTTTATTAAAGAAACTCTATTCACTTAGTTCCATTGTTATTTCTACTACCGGGTAAGATTAAAAAATCAATAGAAATTATGTATACTTACAGTTGAATGAATTAAAACAGTTCCTCCTTTGCATTGTCCTAATATTTTCATATGCCAGCAAGTTAAGCTTTCCACATGCTGATTTCATTCACTTTCCTGAAAAGCACACAAATTTCAAAATCTCTATTAAAAGTGTTGTATTCATCTGGAATATTTGAACTTATAAATAAATAATTTACGGAGACCACCAAGTCAATTGGTAAGTTTATTTTGCCGTGTGTGTAACAGTATTATACTACACAGTTGAAAAAAACCATAATTGGGAATTTGCTAATGATCACTGATAAATGCACATTTCCGAACTCTATGTAGCTAATTCTGCATACTTACCAATGACTACTAGAACTGAATCAGATGATAGTTAAGACTGCTGACTGCAGGACCTGCTATTATTGCTAATTGTACATATGTTGTTCCACAATACCCTACTGGTCCAATAAAAGGGTACCTAGTTATTGATCAACACTGTATCGACGTAAAACTTGTAGACAATCATATCTCTAAAATAGAATAAAATATTAACAATTACTATAGACAAATCATTTTGGAATGAAGGGCAGATAGACAACTGGCTTTTTAAAAAGCTTATAATTTCAATCGTAAAACAAATATAGTTTAGCACACCATATTTCTTCCTTGGATGCTCTCTTATCATAACTTCATGATGGGTAATTTTCACAATATGATAAAAGATGTGAATGATTGTCAACTGCTATATTAATATATTACCGTCTATTTCAACATACTTATCTGTTTTTCTACCACCTCTGGATCAAGTGCAATTTCCGAACGATAATATTATTAATGGTGTTACCATAAGTCCAATTCACCAAAAAATTCTTTGAAATTAATACAGGTGAATAAAAATAGTTTTTTAAAGTGGATTTTTTTCTATGTAGACGCCACGCCATTTTAATTCGTAAATAAAGGTTGCGTTTGTGTCTTTACCAGAACGAAATCAGAGTGAAAAGCGTCAAAAAAGGGCAGTGGTAGTCAAACGAACAGAACGGAAACCACAGAACTAACAAGTACCGGAAACACCTAATGACGATTTACCGGAAATGAAAATCATTGTTCGATGCCACCATCTACTAGAAAATTACCACACCTCTCTAATAGGTATGCAACCAAACATACATTGTTCATGCCTGTTCAGTTGCATACCTTCCTGTTGCTAATAGTGGTAATACCAAAGAGTACAGTGGTAATACAGAATACGAATGAAATTATACTAGGCTATACAATGGTTGAGTTTATTTTAGAATTATGGGAATATTACACATAGTTGAAACTATTAATTTCTCATAAGAGTTGAATACACAATATTTTACGACACCAACAAGATTCAATCATTGGAGGATAGAACATGAGATCAATAAAAAAACTCTATTTGTTTAGGTCCAGTATACTTACAGTTGAATCTCATTAAAACATACAGTTCCTCCTCTGCATTGTCAGCAAGTTAAGCTTTCGACATGCTGATTTCCTTCACTTTTTTGAAAAACACACAAATTTTAAAATCTCTTTTAAAAGTGTTGTATTTATCTGAAATATTTGAACTTATGGAGCCCAAAAATCAATTAGTAAGTTTATTTCGCTACACTACACAGTTGAAAAAAAAACCATAATTGGGAATTTGCTAATGATCACTGATAAATGCAAATTTCCGAACTCTGAAGCCATTGAAGGTTATGAATGCTAATATATGGGTATATGGCTAATATGCTATACGTCACGTGGTTTGCGACTTTGCGATTACACCATCACCATCTGGTGTAATCTGTGACACGGTGGTGTGACGGAGGTTTGTGGAATAAGCCATTGTTATGTGGTTTACGAAAAAATTCGCCTTTGGTGCTGGCAGCCTGAAAATTCTGTAAAAGACAAAATTCCCTACTATATACTGACAAAAATCGATTGTCTATACTAACCTAAAAAGCGTTTAGTTTGAACCCAAAAAGCGATAATGTAATTAGGGAATTAGAACAGCTAATGATTATATTATTAAATGACATGTGAAATAAGCCTTTCCGCTTATAATAAACCCAGAAAAAACCAGGGATAACATTAAATACTCCAATATGGCTACTAACAACATAGGAATTGACTGGCTGGGGACTATGGGTAGCCTAGGTGTTGGAGTTGATTTTGATAGTACTTCTGAACATCCAGGATCTTCTAATATGAATCAATATGAACAAATGGATAGAACAAATGCAACCTTAAAGGTTAGAATTAATTCTGTCATGTTATGAATCAACTTTAAAATGAGAATTTGTTGTTGATGTTTATGATCGCCAAACATTGAGGATGAAAGACTATTTGTTATTATATTATTTTTCATGGGGTAGTTTCCATTAACAGTAGTAATTTTCGTTGTAACTTGTTAATAATAAACTCCTGCAGTTGATTAAATAATTAATAGGGTTAGATAATATAATATAAACAAAGTATTGGGTATTATGAGCAATAGTATAGATACTTAGTATAAAACATATAAACAATTTAAATCTGTGGTATTTTATTACGAGAATTGTAGTCAGGCATGGATATATTTAGTTCTATCAAAGTTTGAAAAAGCAAATATGCACCAAAAGCACCAAAAATATACTAAATATACTACAAAACGGAAACATACTTGAAATCCATGATTTGTGTTGTTTCCAGAGAAACCCAAAAATGGAACTGTCAAAAAATGATCTCATCAAATTGGTTACTTACTTTGAAGGAGAGATACAAGCTAGAGACATAGTGATCGCTGCTTTGAAGGTGAGTAAAACATTACTTTTAATATTGCAAACATATTTATGTTAAATCTGAAATACTAGCATCTATGCTTAACAACAAGATATTATATTATTGGAAATGCAGATTTATGATATGGTATTTTAAGTAGAGCAGATAATTTATTTTGGATATATCTTACATCATTTACAATAAAAAAATGAATACTAATACAAAAACACTTTACATAACTTATATAAATAATTTCAGTCAGAGAGGTTGAAACAAGTAGTAAATGTTGGAAGATACAGACCAGCAGTATTATCAGATCCCTACACTGCATTACTAAGGGACAGTACTGCAGATGGACCTAATGCAAAATCCCCAGTCAGTGAAAAAGAAATGGCACAGGCAGCTGAACAGCAACTACAAGCATTTGGACAGCTAATTTTACAACAACGTTGGGCGCATCAACACATGACAAATATATTGAAAGAAGCAGAGAACAAACATAAGAAGGTATATATCTGTAATTTTAATTCTTCCTCTAGGTTTATTAAGAAATATCACTCGGATACTTGATGTTATAAACAGGTACATTTCTATTAACAAATATATATTCATACCAAATAGTATCAAGAAATCTGTTAATCCTTATGTATCTCTATAGGTTATACAAGAATTAGAAGAAGAAAAATGTAAGCACGAACATGACACAGCTCAAGGTGACGATATCACATATGGGCTAGAAATGGAACGGACTCGATTAAAACAAGAATTAGAAATGGAAAGAAACACTAGAAAAAAATTAGAAAAAGAAGTAAAACGACAGTTAGAAGTTGCAGATGAGGAAAAAGCAAGGCAAAAACAGATTGTCTTACTATTAGTAGCAGAGCGAAAGAAAATTATTGTAAAGTATATTGAAGAAAGAAAGAGAAGTGAGGATTTAGCTCAGGTTAATATCAGTTAATATGTTGCTATAAATTGCTTACCTGTCTTTTATACTAATATGTCAACTATAGCCATATATTTTTAGTAAATGCTATTGGATGATTGTTTTATTCATTATAGATATTATCTGAGGAAAAGTCAAGGATTGATTCAATGGCAGAGGGTTTGGAGGAGGAAAGTAAGAAATCTCTTCAGATGGAGGCAGAGCTGGAAAAACAACTTCATGTGTATGAAATGGAGAAGAAATCTCTTAGAAATCAGTTAACAGAAAAAGAATTAAGGTTAGTTATATATGTATTGTACAAATTTACCAATTTTTTGGAAATCTCATTCAATATTATTTTCTGTTTACTACTAAGGTCAAGAAAGATGACAAGAATGTAAATCTATAGATACATATACATATGAACAACTTATGGAATATTAATTTTTTTTTATATTTAAGATGTCAAGAGTTAGAATCGGAATTGCAAAGAATTAAGACGGAAATTGAAGTATTGAGAGGCAGGTCTTCCGTATCAAATGATGGCAGTGCTGCTATGATAAGCAGTGTTGCTAAAGTTGTTCAGCCTACAGCTACTGTAACTAGTGTGCCGGTCTCTGGCCCCAGTAAGTAATAAAAAAATATGAATCCTAAGATTTCCAATAGATATGCCCACAGGCATGGTTTGCTTTGTGGGAACTGTGGCAAACTTATTATTTTTCAATTCTTGGAGAGACAAGTAGGAAAGTTATAAATGTCTATACTGGGTCTATGAATCTTAACTTTTAGTATATCATAATGTACTTAAATTAATATAAAGATTAATTAATTTCAATTTATAACTTGCTTTGCAGCTACAGGAATTGCTCAGTCAGTTTTACCTGGACAAGCACTTCGGCAAACCGCAGTAGCTCCATCCCCAAGTATACCTTTGAAACCAAGCACCACGTCTCCATCACCAATACCAGTTTCAGCACAGACACCTTTAATGCGTACTCCACCTAAAGTAGGCAGCTTTCATGGACAATTTCAGTCCCCAAGTATAGCACCTCATACACCTCCTAAAAAAAATACAGCTGCAGCTAGAGGAGTGCCGCCTCCCATACCTCCTAATAAACCAGTGATTCCTTCCAAGGCTCCAGCTACAGTTCGGAGGCCTGAGAGTGGAGAAGCTGATAAAAAGAAACCAAACTTACCTCTTAAGGATGGAGAACCTATACGACCTGGACAAGGGATAGAGATTTTGGGTCAGGAGTTAGCTGATTTCCAACAGATGTTTGTGACCATGGCAACTAGCAATAATACTTAAAAAAACGATGTAAAATTAATTCTGCAATATGTAGACAAACAAATATTGTTGAAATTGTGACCGCATGAAAGTTGTGATTAGCTGAAATTTTTATTTATTTTATTTAGATTAAAACTTCATTTGGAACAAACTATATTCGAAAATTATTTTTCATTTTATTTTAACACTCACAATTCATTAACATTTATGTTTACAAAGAACAATGGATGCAATATATATTTGAACAATTTTTTTTTGTGACGAATTATAAACCACTAAATTTAACGGAGCTGCTTAAATTTAATTGTAGGATCAATGTGTTGAACATGTAGATTTTATGTATAGAAGTTGAACAACTATAAAAACTTTCTCAATGAAAAAGTTTTAATAGGCGAATCGAACAACGCTGAACATTAACCAATAAAATTTTCAGGAGCGTAAATACACAATAGTGGTAATGCAAAAATATAAAGAACATTTTAATAAAATATGTTTAATGAAGAAAATCGAAGTAGAATATGATCGATTTGAAGATATAACTAATGTTAGTTGAAAGGTTTTCAGAAAATTTGCAAACTGAATAAAACTTAACATTTATTTAATTGTCCGATAAACTAGAAGTAGTAGTTTTTCGGCGTCTGCTAACAAATTTATTCCTAAAAAACTGATTCTCCATTTGTTCCTGGCATGGTGGAAATATTTTAGTAACAGCATTGTTAAGTATGTTACAAATTCAAAAATTATGAGTATTTTAACAAAACATGAAATGTTCAGGAAGGTTATGCACTAGAATACTGGTGAATCTCGAGATAAAAGTAATGAAAATCGGTACCAATTGAAGTTTATACAATATCTTATGTATGTACCTTGTGATTCATTAGGAATATGTTATGCAAGTTTTACGATAAATCTTCACATTTTGGTATCTTCTGTTACTATTGGAAAATTCTTAATGATACACCTTGTGACTCTGACCACCTCAGAAGTAGGAAAATGTACTATGTATAATTAAACTATTTTATGCGCTAAATTGTGAAAAATGATTAAAATTTTGAGCAACGTATCTTCAAAGTTGGGCGATTAATATTCTTTCCAAATTTTGGAGTGTATAGATAGCCTCATAAATATACTAATAACCCCTTTTCATAAAGTACATTTTCAAATATTTGGTTCAGGATTTAAGAATAAAACTATAATTCCTTCACTTTACAAAAATAAACAGTAACAGATCCCAAGTCGTTAAAATTTTGATTCTGAAGATATTATTTAAACAGTAAAATAATAGTACTATTAGGCATTATCTCTTCGAAGAAACGAGTACAATTCGATATTATTATCGGATTAACGAATGTCTGCTGTGGGTTCTTCTCTTGAATCAACCATGTTGGGATGAAGTTAAAACAAATTATATTGGAATGGAGTTTACCTAACATATTATTGTAATGTTCAGGGTAGGATATCATTAATTGAAATTTTGTAAATAGCAAATAATAATTCGCAGTAGTTTCTAAAGTATGTCGCTTTAGCATCTAGACAATCGAATCTCTCCAAAATATATTATTTGAGCTGCTATGTAGATATAACGGATAATAATGAATAAATTGTCTATTTGACAAATGACTAAAATAATAAAAGTTAGCACTCATTTGAATAGATCGACCACGTGAAACATTAAAAACTACATTTGCTTGTTTGGTCAGATTTAAGTGGTCTGCTTCTATTTTGATTCCTTATGTACTGTCACCAGTTTATTCATATATTAATAGACAACAAGTTTAAACTATCGATATGTATACAGGGTGTAATACAAAGATTAATCATATCTTATAGCACTTAATCTATGGTTAAAAATAGGTCGATTGAATGTACCTTACCTCTACGTACAAAAGTGTTAAAGTGTAAAATTTACATAAATTTTATAAACTATGCTCTTTAACTGTTTGGGGTGCGAAGGGTATTGACCTCTTTTATTATAATCTAACGCACCATAATCAAATTTCATGAAAAAATATTCAGCCGCTCAAAAGCAACGTTGGGAAAATCTATGAAAAATTTCGTGTACATATTTTAACACATTTTGTATCCACAGATCAAGTGGTACATTTTATTGCCAATTTTTTTGTTACACCCTGTATATCATGTCTCCTTTTTCACCAGTATTCATTATGTATGTATTGATCTACCAGGTTTATCACTGCTTTGTTTTAACGTGTACATATCAATATTGCAATAATTGGAATTTGTTGATAAAATTTCATGCCTTAGTTTAAAGTACTTAATCTCGTTTACCTGTTTATGTAGTTGAACTTTTGTAAATGGATTATCTATTTTATCTTAGCGTTAGTAATCAAGATTGAGTTGTCACATTTAATAAATAAAAGTCGTTTTTCTATAATTTCTCTTAAATTATCCAACTATAAAAACGGCATCTCGAGATCTATATAAGAGACCCCGAAGAGAAATAACTTTTGAAATTGAGTAATTTTTTGAATCTAAAAAATGAAATCCAGTGAGGGAAATCTTCGATCAGAACTGTGAAAAAAAAACTGTTTACTGTCATCTGCATCTGTTGTTTAGAAAAGGCAAAAACAGAAGAGGTTTGAATGTTTGAATGAAAAATATCAAGATTATATAAGCCAATCAGCAAGTTAACTTAAGTGGTGTGAAACGTTTTTTGTAGATTTATTTGTATCGGGCTAAAATGTGAACTACGTATAATAAATATATAAATAGGAAAGAAACAATTATTCAGCTCATAAAGAGGGCCTTTGTAGGTGGTTCACATCATGCTAGCCCGTCCGTTCTAAAGTACCTAGTTTAGTTCCTGTTATTTATTGTGCCTATATCGAAAACTTCTCATTTTTGTATGCATTTTAGTTTTTTTTAAACTTCACTTACCCCTCAATTAGATAAAAAAAGGTATAATAAATGATTTGCATTCAAATTTTTTGTTCATTATTGGTTATTGGAAGCTAATTTTCTATTATCTACTAGCTGGAAAGGAAAATGAAAACAACCTACAATAGTGACTTGAAAGCTCTTGCAGAATGAACGACAGTAAAGAAGTTTTTTTTCATCCGATCTTCATTATAACTTGCGAATATTGTTGATTGATTTATTGGTAATAAAGCCGGTTAATAAGAATGTCATCAATGATAAATGAGCAGTCTACAATTTGGTGAAATGGATACTTAATTATTGTTAATTATACATCCTCAATTACCTACATCAGCACATAAAAAGCCTGATCTTTTATAACCAAATTTATTTAAGTGTATTATTTCTACTCATTAATTTGTGTTATATAAAAATAAATATACCTAGTCTTCTACTTTTTTAAGGATGCTCAAATAGAATAGTTAATAAAATGACTATTATTACTTACCTTATTGATATGATTTTCAAGCAAGACACATAAGTATATCATAATGTAACCATCTCACTGTAAACTGCATGGAGTGCCCTGAGGAAATGTGTAGTTATAATTAATTTTTAATTAAACATCGGTAGTGTTTTAAAGAATATTGAAGATCCACATCGTGTCCTTCTTAATTATTTGGGATATAAAGATCGTTCTTTTAGGAGAATATAATGATTTTTAAAAATGTCTAGACATATACATTAAAATAAGAAAATAGGATCTTTATCAAATTAATTGATTCAAGTTCGTTTTTCTTTTTATAAAGTAATTTATCGAATGTTAGATTCCACACTGACCAAGGTCTCTTTTGACTGCCCCATGTCATGACCCCAAATGTCGATTATTCAAAAGGAAATTGATAATTAAAATTCATGTGAGGAAACAGCAATGTTAAACGTGTAATGTTAGAAGAAAGTAATCACAGACAATGTTAATATATACATACATAAGTAATATTTATCCAGTATCTACATAAATCATCTGTAAATTTTGCACAATCAATTATACAGAGATTTTTATAAAACCGATTGAACAAAGAGCAATTTCCAATATAATATAGTAATCGTTTCTAAATGTGTAATGAGATGTTAAGAAATCACCATGAACATTTTTGGGTTATTAGATAAATTCTAGTAAGTACCTGTTAACACAGCTGCTACCATCTATAATTCAAAGTTTGCTTTAGTTCAGAAGATGTGAAGTTATTGGACACTTACAAATTATCAGTTCTATAAAACAATATTTAATATGTATGAAACTATACTCTTTAGAAGAAATTTTCACTTTGCCACACAATGTGATTTAGTTTCGTTACCTACTTCAATAGAATATACGAATTCAAAACGAAAATGTGTAGAACATATATAGCTTAAATATACAGATTTAGTTGAAAGTGAAATGTCTCAGTATCTGCAGTACCTAATTCATTGCATATATATATATATATATACAATTTTTGAAATATATTTTTTATTTAGATAGAAGCAATGAAGAATACATCAACTTTGTTTTGAATGGAATATTTTTAAATTTTTTAATACCTGTGTAATCCAGGTTAGGCGCCTACAGGTAAGCTCCAAAAGAGAGTGTTAGATTAACAATATATTTTTATTTTATTTCGAAAATAGTAGTTTTTGTTTATATTGATATGTATGGTCTACATCAGTTTAATATGAAATAAGGCAACAGTACCGATTAGATGTTTGCATTTAAACTCACAGAGATTTCACTACCATTTTCTATAATCAAATTATTTGATATGTGCAATTTTTAAAGTTAATATTTTTTAATGTGTGCTGCAGACAACGCTGTGTCGGAAAATTTCAAATATGACACTATATACTACTAGCATGAGAAATTAACAAGAATTACATAAAAAATGGGATCACGTTTATAAATACTATTTTGTAGGTCCTTTTTGACACTTATTCAGTATTGTTACTAGATATATTAGGTACACCAGTGTAAAAATGTTGTCTGGATTATGGGATGTACAGTTTCCTTACTTATAAGTATGAAGAAAGGTACAATAGGTGAAGGATTTATGCATCAAAATTACGATAGAAATTAATATTTAAAAATTATAGTTTAAAGGTGACCCCTTTGAATGTGATTCATGCTAAAAAGTGTAATTAAACTTTTCGAAATATTCGGCACAACTCTGACCAGAGTATTTTTGTATTCATACAGCGTGGAACAGCAAAATGGAATAAATGAGAGCGTGTTGGAAAACACGTTTGATTACGTTGATTTGTATTTTTAAAGGTACGCATTTATTAAAAAAAATAATATAGGGTGTATGTGACTGGCCAATGCCAACTTTTCTTATTTTAAATGTAACATCCTGTATATTATTCATTTTATCAATTCTTTAGAAATGTCCAGATATAAAATTCATGTACAATGTCTTATACCTATCAGAAGATGTTTTGTTTTCTGATGACAGCACATTTACACTTCACGGTCGTGACCATACGAAATATCCTGAAAAAGTTAATGTATCGGCAGGAATTGTTGGAAATCATATTGTAGGTCCCTTTTTCATTGATGGCAACTTGAATGGAGATAAATATTTAGAATTGCTTCAAAATAATGTCTGTCCTGCCAAAACAATATGGTTTCATCAATGTCTAGCAGTACATGAATCAGATTTTGTCAAACCGGTGGGTAGGGAGGCGCGGATCGATAGAATAATATGTCCAGCACGATCGACGTGTCCAAGCGGCTGCTCCACACTGTATAATATTACTACTATAAGTACGATTGTAATATTTTTATATGATTAAAATCGTACTTCTCGCATCTTGTGTTTTCCTGCTACCACATAGCATTAATATATCTATATCTGTTCGTTTTCAACAGTATATTATGAAAGATGTAGAATATTTATATACGAGTGAGTAAATAATTTGTTGATTGTTTTGAATAAAAATTTTAAAAAGTAAGTGATAAGAATAGTTAAATTGCGAGTTTTTTAGGCAACATTTTGTATAATTAGTTGGTGGTTAACACTTTACAACTTGTTACTTTAAACCGTAATAAACCCCAAGATGTATCTCAAGAAAAACAACAATTATTTAATTTTTAGAAAACAATTG
This sequence comes from Galerucella nymphaeae, assembly GCA_963978555.1. Classification (NCBI taxonomy): domain Eukaryota; kingdom Metazoa; phylum Arthropoda; class Insecta; order Coleoptera; family Chrysomelidae; genus Galerucella; species Galerucella nymphaeae. Next base: position 6,015,986 of record OZ021704.1, read on the forward strand.
TAAAGTGTCTAGGAAAACACAAATTAGTGTATAAAACAATCTACTTTAGTTTCAAAATGATTGTGACATAATTTACCTTTTTAACGTCCCAAGGTGTTTGATTTATTCAACAAAAAATAACCATATTTTTTTTTTAAATACAAAATTAAGTTTTTTTTAATTACGTTCCTTGATACCTTGAATTACAAAATATTGTCCTGGCAGAATGGAAGGACCATTCAGTAAACTATTTTCATTCAAAATATCCAAATTTAACTCGCACTATGACATTGAAATATTACAGGAAATGAGGTAGCAGAAATTGCATCAAAACAAGCGACCATTTCACTCATGATGATAGGATATATTATGTTGCGTTTGGAGACCTGAAATCGTTGATAAAAAGTACCATCACTAGATGGTCTAATTATAAAGCACACATGAGTGAAATTAAGGGTTCCGTAATAAAAAAGAACCTACTTAAAAGAATTGGAAAAACCAGAATAAGTAGTAGCATGCAAACTATAAGAATAGGCCATACCCACCTGGTTTTCACTAAAATCTAATAGGACAACCAATGTATATATAGAACACATTTTGAATTGCCCTAATTTAAATATGCAAAGAACCATTACAGCTATTTGCTCTGAAATGAAGAATAAAATTTCTATTGACAAAAATATCCTACCTGAAGGATCTAAAATTAAAAAAATAGTGTATTAATTTGAAAATTGAGCACAGAGCTTGGTTACTACAGCCAATGCTCATTAAAAAAAGAAAATATATTTTTATCTAGTGTTAGTATAACTACAAATAGTTTGTCAAAAGAGACCCTGTGAACCGATGTGAACAAACACCAAAGGACTATCAGTATAATACATCCATATTACTTTCGATTGTCTTCGACATAAGAAATGATTGTATAGTTTTTACTTGATAGTGGTTGTCGATGACTGAGAGACCAATCTCGAAGTTCTAGGCTCTAATTCTAAAGACGTGTTATACAATTCTTCGTCGTCCATAATAATTGTCGGATCCAATAAATAATTAGCTACTCTTTGAATGAGTTCGATTTTATAGGGTGTTTGCTGGAAATGTCGAATTTCTCGAATGACGTGAGCAATCTAAAAGCGATGGCAAAAACATAAAGTTTACACAGATATGTTAATATATTTTTTTAAATTGAGTGCCTACCATTCTCATTTTTGAAAAATTCAAGAGACCTTCAGCAGTAAAATTTGGTGTACCTTCTTCTATAAACGACAAATCAGTTAAATAAATTCCTAAATACGGAATACAAGGTGGATCACATCTATGTAAAGCATCTCGAAGGGATCTGAATCTACCATCAGAAGATACTACATTTTGCAGCTTCTCCATTGTATGCTTTGTCTAAAAACAATAAAAAATATTCATTTATTTATTTATATTTATATTGATTGTCAGCTTACTGTTTTTGACACTTTTTCCCATGTTTTTTTCAGTCTGAATATGGAAGTGTTTGTGAAAGCAGAACAAATTTGTAACACTCCATTAAAGTTGTGTAGACACCTAGCGATATCCGCAACAGCTGCCCATTTCTCAATAGCTGATACTCTGGCTGTGATTGATTTACGTCTCAAAATTTCCGATGAAACTAATCTAGAAACATGGTTGAATCTTTTGGTCATCATAAGAATATGAGGTGCTCGTTTATCTTTGTCGAATTTCATCCATACTTGTCCCAAAAATTCCCTGAAACCAAGATTGAGTCGTAGTCATGATTGGAAATGAGGTTTGTTTTAGGAAACTGACATCATTAGAGCTAAGGAGAAGGAAGAGAGGGAGAATCAAGCAATACATAGATAGGTCCTACACCAAAAAAATGCCAACAGGGAAAAATGAGAGATCAACGACTGTTGATATCCTTCCACAGCGGTTCTGGGGATATGGCGAAGAAGTGGTTTAGGGTTTACCTGGTAGGATGTGAAAGATTCCCTCCCAAAAAAAGGTTAGAACAGTTAATATTGCATTTTTAGATGAAGAAAATACTCACTCGCTTGATATTGCCACAAATATTTGATGATCTATGACTGTAAGCTGTTCTGCTATCTCTAACGCGGACAATGTTTCTATGGATTCCTTGCTAGGTACCTGAAAACGATCACTTTTATATCGCCATGCTAGTTGACCAACGATTATGGTTACAAGAAATTACGTAATTGAAAATACAGATTTGTATTTAATCTATTTATAAAAAATAACACACCACTTGTTCAACTGTCATTGTTTTTTCACATCAACAAACCCCTGGAAACCCCCTGGATTATTTCATAGGCTGGACTTGTTCATTTGGAATCAATAGTACCTAATGCAATGTATGATTATTTTAAGCCATCACATTTTTGTCCCTACTTATTATTTGTAAATCTTAAGCCAGTAAGCAAATTTTTAGTAGTGCGTGTATTTGACAAGATAATAATAAAATTTCAGCGCAATAAAGATTCCGAAAAGCATTTTATCCAACTTTACGCGTAAAAATGCACTCACGCCCTACTTAGTTACATACGTTAAGTAGAATCAAACGTGTCACCAAAATCAAAATTTCTTAAAAGTAATTATTTTTTTGTTCAAGAAATATTACCGCAGTTGGAGTGAGGAGCCTCAGAATATCAACCTTGCTACTTTCAGACTCTTCTTTCGTAAGTAATCTTAATAATTGTGCCGCTGCTTTGTGTTCTGCAGGCAGCAAATTCGGACTGTAAATGATATCTTCTAAAAATTCGATTGTTAAATTTTTTAAGCGCAGATCGTTTTCAAAATCTTGAGAATGTTTTGAAATCCAGTGCCTTAATACGTTCAATACTCTCATAGTACACGCTGTGGATATAACCGACTCTTTTTGTCTTTCTCTTTCAGTTTGACAATCTTCTTGTTCTCTGCCAGGAGAAATGTCTCGAGGATTGCTTGATCCTGATGTTGCAATTGCAAACGCTGTAGCGGAACTAGATGTACTACTCCTAGAAGGAAGATTATAATATAATATAATAGTTATTTTAGATACATTTTTTGGTATGATTAACAGGACCTGGACTTTACCTGCGTTTCGATTGTCGAAAAGATGTAATAACAACACCAGCACGACTGGGCTTGCAAGAAGATTCATGCTGGAAGCTTGATCGGGCAGTTGACCCATCACCATCTTGTATGGATCGCCGGGATCCATAATAGTTGTAGAAAAGTGACTATATAATGAAAAAAATATTACAAAAACTGTTTTTTCACATTTATCTACGGAAAATTTGGACTGTTTCAAAAAAATCGATTATTTTTTTTCCACTAGCTATAAAATTCTTAAGCACAAGACGATTTTGTTTCCATATTATTTAAATGGAAAATAGAAATTATCAATGCGGCATCTCTAAAAATTTTCAGTATATTTGAAAAACATACTTGTATAATGCCAGTTGAGGTTGAGATACTAGCTGATCTAGAAGAGCTACATGAAGCTCTATGACTGTGGCTATAATACAGGTGATCTTCGGACTGATCTTCTGATTCAACAGAAGCACCTCGTTGTATAGATTTGAGTTTATCCGTAGGCTCCTGTTTCAATGTAATTGACGGTCGCTTTTGATGTTCAGCTTTTGTGGTTCCATGGTCTTTGGTAGGAGATAATGTTTTTACTGTTGGTTTGGTAGGAGAAGGTTTTGTTGATGGTAGTGTTTTGGTACTTGTTACTGATATTGTTTTGGATGTACTGATTTTAGTCGGGGATGTTTTTGGTGACGATTTATTCGATGAAGGTTTGCTTGGCAGTTTGGAAGGAGAAGAACTACCTTCTTGTCCACTATTATCTGATGGCGATGAACCAACTAGTGTTACTGAGCTTAGGTTACTCGGAGAGTATTGAGCACTTAAAACCGTTATATCTGGAAAATTTAAAATTATATTTTATTGAATAAAATTTAAAAAATATCTTACCTGTCAAGGTTTCACTGCTACTGGACGCCGCTACTTTTGGTATAGTTAACAATTGGTTCTCTTCATTATCTTTAGCAGTGTCTACTCTAATTGAAACAGGTTTTGAGCCTGGTGGTGCAAGAGTGTCGCTACCTTTTGTAGGACTACTGTGTTTGTTAATTTTCAGTTTTTCTGTTTCTTGTCCTTCTTCTTCATCTGTAACGCAAGAATAGCACTCAAGTTCCATAAATACTATAACACTAGGTACTTACACATTTGCAAAGTAGCTTTCCAAACCCTATGACCTTGTGAATCATAGCTATGAGATCTGTCTCTATCGCTCATCTCAGAACCATAGCCCGAAACTGAGCTAGCTCCACTTGTTCTTCTCGGTGAAAAACTACTTCTTCTCCTGTCGTCGTATAACTGCAGAGTATTTTCATCTTTGTTGGGTAATCTTTCAAAAGACATACTTAGTTCTTGAGGATCCTGATCAATACTATAGAAAACTTTTTTAAGAGCTTCCAAAACACTCACTCCGTCGGTAAATACTCTATACGTTAACAAAAATGTATTGAGAAAATCAATTGATAGGAACCTTAAATCTGCAAAAAATAGTGTCGATTAAAACATATTTTATGTTCAAATATTACTTACCTGTTAATCTTTGAAGTAAACGTTCAGGTGTAGCATATCGGATTTGAGGTACTTTACAAGAATTCAAAGTACGACTAAACCGAATATCAGCTTCATCTCTAAATAATTTTGGATCGTTTTTAAGGGATTGAGGGAGACTAATTGAACTGCTATCTGGCATTGCCGGTCTCATCATGTCATTAAATTGAACATTATCCAAACATTGAGTTATATCAGAAATCCATGCTGTTTTTTCTTGTATTGATGATGCCAGAAGATTAATGGAAAACTAAAACCAATTAGCTCAAATAATTTATATTTTACAAGGTTTAGGTGCAATGTTGAAACGAAAAACTACTGTATGCAATATTTACCTGACTAGGTTGCGTATTATTCTTCGTTTCTACAATAATTTTGAAGTCTCTGTTGTGGTATCCAGCTCCTCCCACCGATGTTTCACTTAATGTGGATTGACTAGACACTGAACATACAGAAGATTCTGTTTGGAAACGTATTGATTGAATACATTTAACAATTTATTAAAATTTTGTGCTTACCATCGTCCTCCAGATTATCATGGGGATCCTCTATCAAAAGTGCATCAGCTAGAGGAATTTTGCCAACGTCAGGTACTAAATGTAATTTTCCGCTTGATGTTCTGAATAAAAGAAAACAAATAAACAGGGATATTCTAGAATCATGACCAAACTATTTGTAGTTTCCAAAAAATTGTTTTTTAAATAATCAGGATTACAAGTGAAGAGTGAATCTGCAGAATTTATTTACCCGAAGATAAAATATATGTACCTTGAAGCAATGATTAGATGATTCGAGAATAAGAAACATTGCCTAACAATTTCTTTGTCAGTTTTAAAAGGAAGTTTACTCCTTTGAGCTTTAGGTTTTTCGTTGGGAAGTTGAATCAGAGATCCTTGTCTAACAAAAACTTGGTTGACGTCCAAAAGTATGTCACACCCTTCAACAATCATTCTTTCAACAGCCAAATTCTTGCGTAAATTTTCTGTTTCGGAAACCTAGAAATAATTTGATTGAAAAGGTTGTACGAGGCTTGTAAGAATTGGTTACCTCGTCATGCATTTGCCTTGATAAATCTTCCAGCTGTTGTCTGGCATTCTCTAGGCTTTTACGTTCAACATGATCATGAGGGGTATGTGCCAGCAATTCGTGGAGAGTTATTATATACCTGGGAACCTACAGATTAAAATTGAGTTTTATTTTTATAGAAATCACTTGAGCATATCTTACAGTATAGTCTATTTTCTTCTAATGAAAAACTAAGTACTAAGTTGACCACAAAAAAGAATAAAATGGTTACCACTTTAAATGAGATTAAACTATAATGAAATTGGAAAAGTACCCAAGCGATCTTGTCATATTTTTAATATTCGTAGTTTAATTTAAAATTGCTTGTTAGTATCATCAGAAAATTTATTTTTAAGCTAGTTATTGAGGGAGACCTCATTTAAATTTAGGTAGATACGTTTTCATATTCTTTCGCTCTCGTCGTAATTTACATTGGTAATTCGCACCAAGCAATATTTACAACGTTCTTATAATGGGTTTTCTGGTAAATTGTTTAAAAAAATCTACTCCATGTTTAAACTTAATGCTATGAAACTTTGACTGTATAAAAGAATGTTTTGCAGGTAATAAATAGAAAGGTATAAAATAAACTACCTGATGCATGGGATACGTTAAAAATGTTTCCAAAGATCTTCCTCGACAAGCTGATTTATTTTCCAATCTTTTTAGTAAAGCAGAGAATTGCACTGACTGCTTACATTCAGTTAAAACTTGAAGAGAGTAATGATGATTTCTAACATATTCTTGGTATATGCTTAACATTGGAAGTAACATTGAAAATAAATCTCCTGCGAAAAAACAAACGAAATTATTAAAAATAAATTAGATTCTCTGTTGTGAAATACTATGTTTTAAACCCAAACACAAAATTTTTTTCATAGACATTCGCAATGAAAAATAAATAAATAAAATAAACTTACCTAACACCAAAGTAGGCCAGCTTTCCAGTCGCGAGGTCAAACCCTTCAAAAAAATTTGATGTAGAAACAAAACAGTCTCACTGTTCAAGAATATAGAGCTAATGTCTTCATGTGAGCAAGGAGGTTTTTTCGAAGAAGCCGCCATCTTAAAAGGTCTTAAAAAACAAGTAACCAACACTTCCATTTGTTCCATATATTCCTCCTCATCTTCCACCATTCGAAATACCAAACTGTTTCTTTTTCGCATGCTTTCAGCATGAGGGCTCTTTATGTATTGTTCTACGATCTGTTTCCATCTTCTACGACACAGCCAGCCGCGAAAAAAACTTTGGACTTTTTTGATTTTTCGAAGTTCTATTGAGTCTTGATCTAAGTTTGCAAAATGACCACTGACTTCAGAGCTACACGATCGTTGACTTGATGAAAAACTACTGCTGGATTGGTGATGCAATAAAGGTTTACATTCCTTTTTTAAAGCAAATAACTGTAACAATATGTACAGATAATTATGATATTCAAGATAAAGTTAAGAGTGATATGTGAATTTTTTTAAAAAGACTATTAACAATTGTCAGTATTTCAAAAATTCATACATCTCTCACATTTTGAATGCGTTTTTTAAATACCATTCTTAAAAAATTCAATTCAAAGAATAAATCTGGTAGAGGTAATTAAGAAATATAAATATCATCCGAGATATCTATTATTGTTTTTAAATTTGTTGAGAATTATTTATTTTATTCCAGAAACTATGAGGCAAAATGAAGAGTTAAATATAAACAAAAGTAAAGATACAAAACAAAATTAGCGATAAGAAACTTTATTACTCGACTTACTTCCGCTCTGAGTTTTTTTATTTCGGTTGCTAACTCTTCACATTGTAAACTATATTGCCATTTCGCTGTTTTCTCAGATTCGACGATTTGTAGCAAATGTAAATGTTTTTGCTCCAACTCCTCCTTTTGAAGCAACAACTTGTTGAAACTGGAAATTTAAATTGTAATTAAGGTAAAATATTTTGCGATAGTTCGTAATTATAATCTGCTAAAAATAAAAGCAAAACATAGATTAAGGTTACTTTAGGCAGTGGCGAGAAAAAAGCTTTTTCTCGCAATACACAGTGTTATAAAATTACTTTTAAATAAAATAGTTTCCTTACCCACTATACTCTACTATTAAATTGTGAAATATTTTGTCAAGTTTGAGTACAACTCTGTAATATCCGATAAAAACCATGGTTGTTGGTTGTTAGTTGTTAGATTATTGCATTACAATACTCTATGTAATTTTTGACACAAACTACAATTTAGTACCTAAAAGTAACTCACCTAGCTTCTCTTATAGCCTCTATCCAGTTCTTGCACTCAATTTCACTAAGAGCTCGTAGCTCGTACTGCCGAATATTTTCCCGTCTGTACGATATTGCAAAACAGAACTGGAAAAAAAATGTGATGCATTTTTGTATGGCTTACATAATATTGAAACTATATTGAATAAAATATTTAAACTCACCTGTCTCTCTAAGCCATCTTTAGATTTTGATGCACTTCCAGTTGTTATCAACCGCTCACAATAACATCCTTCCAAAATCAAAATTCCCGAAGGACGATGACAGTGCTCGGAGTCGTAGTAGAAGAGAAGATTCTGTAAAAAGTTAGTATTACTAATTTCTGTTTTTTAAAAAAATTTATTAACCTGCCAAATTATATTTTAATTATTATCAACTCGAGTAAGCTAGAACTCTCATAAATTTACTTAGTTCCTGAGGAAAGCCTCAGAAACTAGTAGTAAGTAGTTCCTTTAGACCTATTTCCTGAAGGAATTTAAGGATATCCGCAACCCAATAGGCTCATAGATGTTGTAGTCTAAGCTTCTGCATTGCTATGTATACTGCAAGTAAGTGAATCGGGGTTTCTTCTTCCATTAACCCTGGATTACTACCCATTAAAAATGAAATATAAAAAATATTGTGGTTTAATTTCACAACAAATAACACAAAGAATAATGAATATATCACAAGGAACATACAGAAGATATTTAAAACAGCGAACTTACAGTAACAACTGACTTATACGAGAGCGCCTCACCATGATGTCAAGTGTTACGAAGTCCATTATTAAGTTTTGCTCCAGGTTCAAATATCTCTTGCTTTCTTCTCTCTCACTTTTCAAGTAACAATTAAACAATAAATATTTTTAATAAATGTTTATTCAACAGTTATAACATTTTCTATCATTTATTCACCATTAACTTACAAACAACACAAAAGTTTTGGCACTTTTAGTCATCACTTATTTCGATTTAAATTAAAATCTTGTAAATTTTTCCCTTCAGTTTTCTAGATAAAAGACAATATTACTAAATAGTAAAAACATATAATTTAATATCAATACTTACCCATAATATTATATTTTCTTTCAGTTTTTTTAATACACTGAAATTCAAGTTGGTATACATTACAAAGAATAAACTTAATTTCAAAATGAAGCCCCATCGAAAAATGATAGTCTAGATCTAGAACGTTTCAGAACTTTTTTCAGTTCAGAAATTACCTACTCATCAATATTGAAAGTTTTGAAAACACAAATAGGTATATTAACTAATTCACTTTGAAATAATTCCATTTCACTAAAAATCAATGTTTAATAATACTAACCTAACCACGTTATAAATAAAATATTATGTTAATTTCAAATTTGTGTTATTTATAACAAGCAAATTTTACAAAGCAAAGTTTAGTTTCTTTCAATTTTACGAGGAAAAAAAAAGATTTAGCAAAAAGAAAAAAAGTGGAGGCGGTACGAAGGTGGAAAGAACGTGGGCAACAAATAAAAATAAAAAGTTGAATCAAAATTGAACTATGATACAGAAAAAGTGACAATAAAATGTTCACTTTGTGAAGACGAATTCAATAGCGAGGTAGAAAAAGAATCGGAGAAAAATATTGTCTGTGACCATTATTCCACATTGTACCAGTGTATAAATTATTTTTATAAATAACTCACGTCATTCAGCCAGATAACGTATTCCAAGAGGAATTCCCAAATATGCACAGGGTCTCTACTATTTCATCTAAATTGATAAATGATATCTTACTCCAGATCATCCGGAAATTTATCAATAATCAGGAAATTGGAGCCGTCTTCTCAATCAAATGGAGTAATAGTAAACTGGGATTGATTTTTATAAATAAGATTTACAGATATTCTAATCTATCTACAGATACAATCCTATTCTATAATTTTATAAAATAAATAATGTTTTTGAAGAGTGTCCATGTGAGGTTTTCTTTGTTTCAACAAAAATTGCATACAAAATAAAAACATTTTAATATAATAATGATAAAAATATATTTATTGCTAGCTTACAGCAACGAATGGCTAAATATACACTTAGGTATATGCCATGAGTATTGTGATATAATATAATTAGTTGGCTAGACTGAGAATAAAAAAAATTTTTGAAAAGTATTCATTTAATTTGAGTAAGTATATTATTATTATATCAACTTACCCGTTTGTAGACTTTTATACAAAACAGTAAACTCACCCATTTTTCATTACGATTTTTAATTTTGTGAAAAGAAACTTCTGCAGCTTAGGTGAAAACAAGTTTTTTCTCACTGCTTTTTCCTTTTGGATGCATCTACAAAGACAAAAAGCTTTTGTTTAATACATCATAATAAGTGAATAAAATATTTAGACTGAAAAAATAATAGATATAGAAACCATGCCTATGTTTCGACTACCTAGTAGGAAATAAATAGAAAACTGATTGAAAATACAATGCATACATTTAAAATGAGACATAACAATATATTTCCATACAAATCAAATTAGAATATAGGCGTAAAAGTGACAGGCAAAAATAATGGAAGATGGGATAGAAATAACCAAAAATATGTGGTATTTAAATGACAACTTCAAAGTGAAAAACGCTTGCAAAAATAATATTAACTTACTTTAGATATTGTCTATAGCATTACCTACTTTATTTCACAAGTATTAAGCTCACTTTTCTGTTCTTACGCGGTATATTAGAGTATGTATATACAGTGTGACCCACTATAAGATCGCTGCACCTAGTTATAAATTGACATTTGAATTTCGTATTAAGGAACATTTTGTACTTTATTTTCATATAAATGTTTTCTAATACATTTGTTAATATTCCCTTCACTCGTTCGATAAAGCTGATGAAGATTTAAACAAATTAAATTGTTTTATTTCATCCTTTAGAAATCTTTTGTTTTCGATTTTACCTCATCTACTTTAGCGGGCATCAGTGGCCAGAATCTGCCTCATACTCAGGCTTCCATATCATCAAGAAATCTCCAGAATAACAAGAAAATTCTATCGACAAAGACAACAAATAGTTAGGGTAGGTTTAATAATAAACTTTTGAAGAAAAAAAAGAAGAGGGAGAATGCAATAATTGTAGTCTCAGGGGCGTACCCAGCGAGGGTATGTAATACACCAACTGAGACTGCGATATTGAATACTGGAGATAGGATCCTTGATTATCTTGACTCTTCAACTTTGTCATTGAATGTTAGATTCTAGCATGAAAATACACTTGTTTTTGTCTAATGGGTGATATCTCTGCAGAATTAGATCTGTGGTATATCTACGGTAAAAATATTTCGAAATAGGAAAATATAACAAAAACCTTCGACATTCACAGACGTTTAATTAAAAAATTTAGATGAAACGTCAAAATTACGAGAGAGATTGTGCCCTTGGTCTGCTAAACAATAATTTCCGTTCTATTTTTGGTGCTCAATAGTTTTGGTGAAAATGATCAGAGTGAGAAAAATTAATAAATACTCAATGGTATTATGCAATAAATATTTTAATCAAAGTAATTTCTGGCAAATGGCAAGTCATTGTCCTTTTTGTACTCCTATTATTTTTCAATCAATAGAAATTTCACCAATCGATCTAATAAAACAACGTTTCACTTGCCAGCCAACAATGCACGTCATATCTAGTAATTTAGAACAAAATTTGCCAAACAGTAATATAATGTTGAGTGGGAACTTTGTGATTAAAACCGATATGAAATGAGAACATGCACATTTACTGAAGTGTTAATTAATAGGTTCTTGTAGCAATATTCGATACAGTGAGGTTTGTTTAATTATTCAGTATTGTTATTAGAAAATTGCGTGTGAGGTTTATTCTAGCTTATATTAACTTTATGCTATTCAATTAATTCGCACCTATATTCAATATTCTTCATCGTATATAATCTAAACTCAAGAAAAATATTTTCTTTCTTGGTCCCTTTGATATTAGCATTGTTTAGTTATTTTCATGAAACAACTTCTTACAATATTTTTCTAATGAAAAATTCTTGGTAATCGTCCTCGGTAGTACCTATTTAAATGAAAGTTTTTCAAGAGATTATTATGTATACCTAATATGAACAACATTTTCCAGTTTTCTATAGAGAAATTATTCTTTTCTCATGAGAGTAAAATATTTTCTCTGTAAAAAGCTTAAAAATAATACCTCTATTATAAACCCTTCGTAATTTTTGAGAGACTCGAAATTCAATGGAAATATCAGCAATATATTTTAACATGAATAAGAGATTTATTTAAATATTACTGTGGACCGAATTCAAAAAGAATCATTTGAAAAATGCACAAGCCTAACTATTTAAAGATAAATATAAGTATACAAGTTTATATTAAGGAAATAAAAAATGAGCAGACCACTAAATCGATATTTATATAGTCGAGGCGCTGCTATAGTCATCTGTTAGTTCACCACTTTCGGATTTAGTTAGGGCGATAAAATGTTCTGTTCGTGAGAAACTTATTTTTAATAAATAATAAGATAGACGAGCCTTCTTTAATCATTATTCGTGCCTCCGATTACATACAGAACTATATATACTATAACTTTCTAATCCGAAATTGGTAAACTGAGAGCGGCCCGACTATATCAGAAAGTTATTGAAAACATAGCAGGATATCCGTTAAAAATAGATACTTTCGGTCAGAAATATTTAAAAATACAATACATTTTCCACAGTGACTAAATAAACAAATTGAATACCTATTGGTTGGAGCGCTTAATACAGAAAGTAGACGGGCTTCTTATAAAGCCTCTGTATAGTAAACAATTTGATTAAAACAAAAATACAAATTCCTAACAAGACCATTACGGAGATTACTGCAGTACTACTCAGTCTAGTTATGATGAATATTTAGTATGATGTTTATATCTACCTACATGTTTTGTAGATGTGGGAGCTGTTAATTTAAATTCTAATGGAACGAATTTTAAATATTCAGTGTAAGGTTTTCATGTGAAATTATTAGAATCGTTTTAAAGTAAGATGTACAAATGTAAATAAATAGAAATCAAATTGGTAGCATATTAATTAATTTTATGAATTATTAATTATGAGAGACGGACCTGTATATTATTGATTCATTGACTAACAATACATAATTCTGTCACGGAATGATACTTTATTTAAAGGTTTTACAGGAAAAAAATATAGAAAACATCCATTTATCCTGTCGTTTAATAAAAAACATTAAATGCATACATAGGGCCGGCCTAAGGCGAAATTTGTATGCAATACTCAAATTCTGGGGAGTAGTTTTTGAAATTCAACGTTAAAAAACACACATTTTTATCCACCAATAACTTTGCGACTTACTTGATATAGAACGAACCATCTCATCTGCCATTTGTTGCTATCTGCACATCGTTTGTGAAGATAGCCAGCTTGAGAATAATCGTAGTGAGCTCTTTCAGACAGCATGATAAGTTGGTTCTCATTTAGACGGATTGTTCTTTGCATCTTAGGACTCAACATTACTGTAGAATAACATACCTGAAATAATAAAACCTTTCTAACAAATAATAGTTATTTTCTGTATTGTTAAATTACACAATAATAATAAATATTTTAGGTATTTAAAGTATCTGATATGCCCCGTTAAAACTTGGAATTGTAATTAATTTTTTGTCGGGGCACACAACCAGAGCAGTAGATGTCTACTCTTTAAAAAAAATTTCATATTATACCCTATACCTGACACCTATTGATATTTCTCTCAAATTTTCTCGTTACCCTTACGGAATGTTATTTGTGCAAGTAATTCCATCTTCCCAGCTTTCAGAATTGTTTCAATCCTTTTCCAAGGATAAAATATGAACAAGTTCTAATATTTACAGAAAAAATTTTGTGTTTTGTTCATGAATTTAATATTTAGCTAATCAAAAGGGTTATTAATAAAATGAGCCAAATGTCAATAATAAACATGCAACTGGCAAAATACTTATTATTTATGTGATGAACACTGACATTGCACTAGATAAAATGATGATGACCAGAAAACACAAACGTGTGAATGAGCTGGTATTGTTGGCAAAATGATTATCAGTTTAACACTATTTTGATGAAAATTAAACCAGTACATTGTTTGAATTTTCCTCAAAATTCTATGGCTTCTGAATTGTCCATGATACTCATATTGAAAAGATTAAACTGAAAAATCTCGATTCAATAATCATCAATCAATTTTCATCTCCCAGGTCATTTAATAATTTCTCTTCAATTCTCACAACGGTCCTCGATTGTAAGGATGTTTTAACCCAAATTCTTACTAACGATCTCTTCACATTCTATTTTTTTTTTCATTGGTAACAATAAAATCCGGGCCATAGCTGCACACTCTTTTACTTGGCGCTATTTTTAATAAACTTTAACCGCATCCGATTCTACACATAATGTAAATAAAACTACAGTATACGGGTAACTCGTAAATGTAACTTCAGCTTAAGAGGCTGCAGATTACGATTAAGTATTATTTATGAGACAGTTTTAAAAACTAAATTTTGTAATAAAATTGGATTGGATATCGAGGTAACAGAATTTATTATAATTTAAATTGTTTCTGTAGTTTCAATTATTCCTGTCCTATATAAGTGTAAGTTTATTTTGAGCTTTCCTTTTCTTCATTTGTCAGTTTTATTTTGTATAATAAATAGATGAATATAAAACATATACCTATCGCAAGAGATTTTATATACAGAATATTTTTGTTCATTTGCTCACATAGAATAAATTTAAAATGCACTTTATTGAAATCAGCTGAGCAGAGCATACAAATAAATTATTTAATTTAACAAGATGCATATTACTAAGTGAACGTTTCACTCTGTAGATTGAATTACGTAAAAATACAAAAAAAGTAAAATCCAAAAATCGATGTTTTAATGAATGTCCTCAAAATTTTTGTTTAGAATTACAAAAACGCATAATAATCCGTAGATTCATTGTTAAATATCACAACAAATGGAAATACTGTATGTTGTTCGTTATTCATAGTGGTTTTATGTGTAAAACTATATACCTTATAGGTACATGTTTTCGAATTAAAAGCAAGCCATTACACTATAAAATAGAGTTACTAAGGTATTTATTTATCATTTAAAACAACCAGAGAGAATTCATGACATAAAGTACAAATCAATTTCAATGTTGATTTGAAAATTTTACCTCCAACTTTCATTAACTGTATTGAATTATAAAAACACTTACATGTCAGTCGCGTGAAAAACACGGTACATCAGTCATCACATAAACACGTTTCAAAGATCAACTGGAAAACTGTCCTCAGGTTTTCTATAATTCGAGAAAACAACTATATGTGCGCAAGCGTACTTGTTGCACATACACACTGACAAAAATAAGATCGATAGGAGTGTGGCTCACCTTATCGGGTTTATTGGAGCAACAAGTATCCAGAACCCAATTGTTTGTTTTCATAAACTTACCAAAATTATCATTATTTGATGTTTTTATTTAACTTCTATCTATATAGGTCAACTGCATATTTTAATGCAGATTCAGATTCTGAAGTTATGGAACAAGCAGAACAGTAAGAATAGCTATAAAAAAGTAAAGAAGCTGAAAAAGACAGTCACTAACTATGATTGAAAACCATCTCTGTCTTTAGTCAGCAAATAATTGCTTCAAATTATTTCATGTAAAATAAATGTATCTGTATCGATTTTACTTTTAAGCCCTGCTGGTCACATTATATGTGGACCTCACATTAATTAACAAAAGAAAATTAATTTTTGCAAACTCCATGAGTAATATATACTCTAATAAAGGTAGGTACACTGTACCAGAAAAAATGTTTTCTCTCAAAATTTCAAATTCAGAGCTGAAATGGTTAAAAATGAAACTATTCAAAATCAATCATACACTGGTTTGTGTGAATCTGGATTGTGTTTGTCAAAGTGAATGTGTCATCCTCAGGAAAAAAAATTACGCAATATACTCTAGCTGTTCTTCTACAGTAAAACCTTTCTCCTGTATAAGCCAGGGAAATTATCCCCTGTTAAAGAAAAAGAAGAAGAAACAGATACCTACCTATTCCTTAGTCTCTCCTTTCCGTGAATCACAGCAGCAAATAAGGTAAAATATCCAAAAGACATAGGAGAGCTATGTCATTCCTCATTTTTCTAAATATTATCCTGCCTTCATCCTCCTATACTCAATATATACGAACTTGCTTGCTTAATATTTACTTTTTTCTTCACGGAAGCACGAAGTACCACACAGCGGGAAAGTACTCGTTCCTAGGTTGTCGGTAAGCCTCGTTTTTCCAAAGCGAGCAGTCACCCGGATGGGGCGAACTCGTTTCTCAATTTTTCAAAAGACTTAAGCTATATCGTTACTCATTTTTCAGAATATTGTTCTCCCTTACTTTTACAAGTAGTTGGTCATTTTTTCAAAATAATAGATAAGCTATGTCGTTCCTCATTTTTCTAAATATTGTCTTCCATTTTCTTTACGGGTTGGTTATTTTTTCACAAGACAAAGGTAGGTTATTTAAGCTATGTCGTTCCGTATTTTTTCTAAATATTGTCCTAATTGAGTTGTATTCATATTTTGGCAGTGCTATGTTGAAAAAAAGATTTGTCTTATTAAAAATTGGTTCTTCTTATTTAAAAAAAAATTTTAATGGCACATGATAGAACAAGTTGACCACAACACAGTGTACTTTTTTAATAGTGGTGCAAAATGACAGTAATAATAAGTAGATATAAAAAACAGAATAGCACAAAACAATACATTTTTTTTCTCCATAAAGGCAGTGCTAAGTATGTGGACATCAATAAATATATGTATCAATTTTGATAATCAAATTGTTTTTTTTAGAGATTTAAGCAAATTTGAAATCTAATTTTCAAAATTCTTCGTTTATATAAATATCAATTATTGACAAAACTACCAGTAAATAAAATAAAAACTTACCGTAATTACAGTACATTCCCTAAGCACACCGATTTTACATTCCATCTATTAAAAATTTAACTGGCTAGTTACTGCATGAATATAAATCATTCTTTATACCCAGCCGGACCTCTGACATACTGATCGGCGAAAATCTACAGAAGCCGGTTGGCTCATTGGTTACTAGTGGTACCGGCACACTGCACAAGGCCACTTCCACTGGCTACCTTATCCAGGCAAGTAATCGAGTTCCACATAATTTTTATATCTGTTGAAAATAAAATTGTCTGTTCCAACCGCAATCGGAAACCGTCAGAAACGATCAGAGAATAACTGGTCACAGCTACATGCTACCAGCATGCTACAACAAGTGGTTTACTTTCGGGTAATGCATATCATTGCAATGATCAAGTATTCTCTGATCGTTTATCGTTTCTGATTGCGAATTGGAACAAGCCTATTGACATAAACCATTATTACTAACAAACGTGTGATTGATTTAATTGAAATATCTTACCTGCTACATAATCATTGACACCTTGCATTAAAACAGAATCATCATTACTAAACTAATTCAAGGCAAGTACTGCCACGGAATTGACAGGTAAGAGACATAAAAATTTTATCATGGAAACTTGTATCTAGTCTCCATGGAACTCGATTACTTGCCGCGATACGGTAGAAATATGCATTTATCCCACAATCTGGACAATCGACGTAGTATTGAAAATTTTGGAATTTTCACAAATGCATTACTTATTGCTTGGGAAAAACATGACATACAAATCCATGTGATAGTAAAGGGTTGATAAGGATAGAAAATATACATAGGAATTTTCAGGTTGGAAAAACTAAATTAGAACAAAAGTTTAGAGGTTTTCAGACTAAACTGATCGGTATAAAAATGTGCATAACATTGAGTTAATTAAAATCTATACCTTTTCATATGTGGAATTAAAGATAGTTTCAAGGGATTTCATATGTATATTTTGGCTTTTGATAATATTATTGTTTTGTATATGAAATGAGTATAACCCGAGCAAATACGCAACTTATCGTGTAAAAATATATCGGTACTATTTATGGAAAGTAAAGATTTCAAAATCATATCCTCTAATATCGGGACCACTCTCCACGATTGAAACATGTACAGTGCTTAAAATATGTTTTTAGTGTAGGTCGAGCAGTGAATCAAATTCATTCAATCTTTGAATTTAATTTAAATGATTGCATAAATTGCACTAACAAAATTTAGATAAATAAAATAATCAAGAATATGCATTTGGAGAAAATAATAGAATTTATTAGTTTATGTAAAATATTTAAATTGAGAATAATACTATAAAAAGATAATTTTATAAAGGTGAAAATTACAATAGATCAATCAAGTGAATTTTCCAATATTTAGTTATATATGATTTTCACAAATATTGTTTAATAATTAATCTATATTTAATTAAATTTGAAAAATTCTATATTGAATTTACAAATCCAACAGAACACCTTGCATTACAATAAAACGTTTTAAAATCAATATATAAAAGAAAAGTGTAATTTAAATAATTAAATAGATCACATAACTAGCAGCAAAATTGAAATTTCACAGCTTAGCACTCAACGAAAATATCTGAATCCCAAGTAAAACATTTGCATTTTGGTTTTGTTCAGTGTCATCTAGTGATGAAAAAAAAAGATAAGTAATTGCTTTTATATTACTCTTCAAGGGTTTAAAAAAATGTTCTAGAGTATCTAGAGGTTTCATCACAATCAATTGATGAAAAACATCTTTTGCAGTTACTATTTTTGAATGTCTTTTCTGTTCTGTGGTTTTAGTTATTTTGGTAGAGTTGTAATTTACTGAATTAGCTAGGTTAGGTTAATTTATTTAAAATGGTGTGGTTCATACCTGTACAGGGATCAATGTATGTATACATAAATATTTCGTGCTTGAAATTCTTTGTTTTCTGTTATTGTACATTCCTAAAATCAGAATTGATATAGATTCCCTAAAATATAGCACATAATTAGATTAAGAATGAAAATTCATTAAAGTGGTTAGCTCTTTATTAAATAATATCGTTTTTAAATGTAGACACAGTGTGAAGCAAATATTAAAATTATGCAGCAATTACAGGATTTCTAGAATCCAAGGAACAATTTTGAAAACATTTTTCATAAATATTCCACCAGTCATTCAACTAAAAATAACAAACATGAGAGAAAAATTGTGCTTAGGCAAATTGATTTTGTGATTCACCAACGTTATAAAAATCACAAAATATGAAATATTCTGTTTTATGAAACATTTTTACTACTCAAACTTACAAAATACATGTTTGTAACAGAAGAAAGGTAACTATGCCATCAAATGCGAAAGAATTTAGAAAACACATGGTAAAATCTACTGTACTGTATCAGAATAATCTAAAAATGTCTCTTAACATAGAAAATTGTACTTAAGAAATTACCTATGATTTTATTGTATTATTTTGGATCACAACGGGGTTCAGATTTAGAAATTACTGATTTTATTCCATATTTCACGGGAGTACTGTATATATTATATAATATACATAAAGGTCTATAGTATTATATTTTCAAGCCAATTGTGATTCAGGTTTTTTTTTAGACTGACATAAATAAGAACGTATAAAACCAAAACATTTTGGAAACTACCTATTTCTTGTTTATTGATGGAACATTAAAATGAAAAATATTTCAAAACGAATTAACAATTCTTTGTTCATATTTTTACAATACTTTAGATGACATTTTTCAAGCCAACCAACAGTCTTTGGTATGCTATTCACATTCACAATAACGAATACATAGGTGTGATGCAGTCATTTCAGATAAGTTTTATGGTTATTAGAAAAGGAAGTAACTGTTTCAAGTACTGGAACAATAAATCAGTTTTACGCAGGCAGAAGATAGTTAACACCAGTTAACACTACACTAATATAATTGCAATCATTACAAAAGAAATTAATTTCCAAGTTCAAATTATCTTATCGTCACTTTTTTTGACACCAGTTTTGTTTATACGCCCTTTTTATCTATATACCAAATTATTTCAATATATTTGATTCAATAAATTTACTGTTTTTAATTGTCTGTGTTTAAATAACTATTTTCCTCTATAATTGGAGAAGTTATAAGATGAAAGATTTCGGAATAAAACTTATATGGGTGCTTGCAATCAAAAACTAAGTAAGATGTATTCCAAACTTCATCGAGAAATAATATAATTTTAGAAGAGCGACGAAGAAGATGTGATAGGAGGTTTGTAAGTAAATTCTTTTAACTGCGCCAAGACTGAAACACTAGAAGTTTTACTTTGAAAACCTTTAATAGCAAAAATTAGATTCCAGAAAATATATTTAATATTAAAACTTTGTAGTAACAGGAAAGCCTGGGATGTGAAAAGAAGTTGTGAACTAATTTTCGTTTAGTTAAAAGTAAGTAATAATTTGATTAAATTGAGAGTGGTTAAAATATAGACCATTTGTAAGGTTCAGTGTTTAATGTTATGATTATATAATGTAATATATTACATTTGTTTATTTTTAAAACACAGTTGCTCATGAGTTTCTCCATAGTAACGATTTTGTACTGTATTTCTGTATCGGTGAAACCACTGTATTCGTTTGTGTATGAACAGTTCCATCTCATTTAGTTTTGGAATTATATTCAAACCAATGTACGTGAAATTGTATTACTCAGTTTCAAAAACTTACTGCATTTACAATATTTGTACAGTCATAATTCACAAAAATATTGATGATTTTCGACATGTATTCCCCTCTTAGGATTTTAAAAACAGTAAAAATTCTTACATTATTGTAAATAGAATAGATTTTTATTTCAATAATAGCTGATATATTCAATAAAGTAAGGGTAAAATAAAGACTAGAATTTTTTTAGCTGCAGTAAATAAAGTGTCGATAAGTGTAGCTAATGGTTTATTAGTTTATGTGTCAACTGCACAGTCCTTTCAATTGTGCTGTTTATATCACTTCCTTTGATAAAAACTATTACAACTTTCAAACACAACTTTCAAATTAAACTGATTCGGTTAATTTTGTAGCAAAGTGCAGTTTATTTCATAGAATGAGCTACAAGTGTTATTCAAAAAAATATATACATATAATATGATTTGGACAAGTTTAATTTATTCATTCACAACGCTTATTGAGCAATGCAGTATCTGAAAGTGAGTGTGTGAAAGTTGATATTGTCTTTGGCTTAATGAGTACTTTTTTGTTAAAAGATTTTACGCAATGTACAAAGAACTCATCAGTTCTTGAAAAATCAATTTATACTTCATGAAAAATCTAAAATACCTCCTTAAATTTAATAAATATAATTTTTTTTATATTCAACTAGAAAATTGCTTAAAAAGCAATTATTATGTCAAGCTGTATGCGTGACAATATGTTTTTTTTTATATCTTTTCATTTAAAAATCATCATTGCAATATTTACTGGAAATAAAAGTATAATAAGCATTGAAAAATATGTAATAAACAATGTGTTAGTCATTTGTTAATGTTTTGTTGTTGATCTCATACATCAACAATTTTGGAAATTGCTTTGTATTAAATTCAAGAAATTAATGATACATTTCTAACTATGAGATGAATAGATAATAATATTTTCCAGTAAATAAATACATAATTTGTGAAGCAATGTATCAGTTTTCGCGAAAAACCTATACATTTATAATAAAATAAAAATCTCAACATTGGACCACCATTCAAAATGTTTCATAACAAACTTACCTTATTTGGAATGGAGTAGTTTTAATATTTCGCTCGTTCTCAACCTTATTACCCTGTTACAAAGTTTATATCCGAAGAATCTTCAATTCAGTGCACATTTGCCGAAATAATTACTGGTTCTACCTATTGCGACGGATCGTTTTGTAGTACTATCTAGGGACACTGGTAGAAAGTAGGTATGAGGTAGAAAAAGAGTCTAGTATTAAGGCTAGTTTATGTAGCGCCATCTACATTTTACCCATTCAATAATGACAATGTTACCATGCTGCAATTTGGAAAACTGAAAGTATATGTACAATTATAGATAATCGTGACGCTTTTGTTTCCATTTTCTTTTAGTATAAAAGAGATTAAGGGACATAAAGAAAGTTCGCTCTTTATTTCAATTTCATTATCACAAATTGAATTCATAGTTTGTAATAGAAACATGACAGCATTGACATTATCAAGTGAGTAGATGGCTGTAACTAATCACAGTTTCTGATTTACTAGTTTTCTATGCAGCTATTTAGAGTACTTGAATAGTTCCATTTAAAGACCTAATTCTTTCTTATAAATCGTGTATGCTGTAAAACTTACAAGAGAGATTTGGAATCAGGCTGAAAAGTGTGTCGCTCAGAAGCAGAGTGACCCAAGTGTTAATTTATTTTCATTTTACAAAATTGTGAGTTACTTTATAAGCCAATCAATGGCTTGACTTCTTTCTCATTATCGATATCTACTGCAAGCAAAATGTATAGCAAACTCTTATTATCGTATTTTGTTTTTTATATTGCTACCTCTGCAGCACAGTATACAAAAACAACTTTGGTATCCTGTGTCTGCAGTATGTAGTATAACTACATTAAATGGCACCTTAAGTTCTTTCTAGGGATACTAACGGTGTAAAATAATCACTATTTTCACGGTTATTCAACTTATGTGTTTATACACTCTACTGGACCCATTTTTTTTCTCCTTTTACTGCACTATTCTCAATGTTTAAGGCACTCAAAATAACTTTTATCCAGTCATCTTGGAAAAAGTGACTTGGAAGAAACGTTAAAATGTTTTGATTAATCCCCATCACAGGGCAAGTAGAAGAGTATCCAAAGACAGGAAAGCGTGTTTGGGATTATAACCATCACATGCAATTAGTAGCCATCTTTATGTCTCATTTTCCCCTTATTTCACTTATTATATTATATTTTGCAGAATTTTTTTTCGTATTTAGCATTCGTTTTTCCACAACAATGAGATGTTTGCAATCGGTAGGGATAGAATAGTGAAAATCAGTTCATTATTGAAACAAACTATTAGAATTTTTTTAACGCTTCTGAGCGACATAATCATCCTGTTTATTTACGAAAAATCTTTTACCAAAAAGTAAAAATTCAATAAGCCCAAACGACAACGGTACTTTTTCAATTGTATTAGCTAAAATGATAGAGCGAATTACGCGACAAAGTAGAGATATGGTCTATCACGAAAGCTCAGCGCAATAAGATTTGTGCAGAGCGCAGTTCTTTGCTTGTATTGTCTTCAGTCTGTTGAACTTATTCTAACAATAAAAAATATATTGATCTGCGACTCAAGCACGACCAAATTAAAACAATTCCCAAGGACAGTTCAATATCAACTACAAGTAGGCACTTTCGAACCTTGGTTAATATCAACTTAGATGTAAATAGGATTTTCTTGACCAGTAAGCAATCGGAACATGGAGGTCGGCATTGTTTTCATCAATATCTGAAAATAATATAGATTAATACAATAACCAAAACACTTCATTTAGTATCAATCAACATTTTTGTTTCTTCCAATTACTCAAGTCTTACAGCTCTCTTTAAAGGAGAAAATTATACAACTTACTTCACCTACTGAGGTGGCCAATAAATTTACAATTTTTTCATGAGGCACGGCCACAACACTTTGGTTATTTATTTCAATTATGCGGTGCCCAACTCTCACTCCTCCACGTTCTGCTATACCGCCCCTAAGTAAACTGCAAATCTGAAAAAAAAAATCGATATGCTTGATTGCCAAAAACTTTAACAAAAGTAATAAACTGGAAAAGGATGTGTGTTATCAAGTATACATAATAAACAATACTTACCACTCCATTCTGTACACTGAATCCAAGTTGATATTTAGTATCCGGTCGCTTAATTTTCACTTCAACCACAGGAGCACACGGTACTACAGTTAATTTAACTACAGTTTGATTTTTGGAATTTTTGATGTATGTTTGGCATGTCGATAAAGGAAGTCCAACTAAGCTGACTCCATTGATCGCTATGATTTGATCTCCAATATTCAACTGACCACATCGTGCCGCTGCCCCTGCTGGAGCCAAGTTAGCTATCACAACTGTCGGCAACATTGAGCCCCATCCCGATTCTACAATAACTACTCCTAGAATTTCACCTTTTGCTTTCGGAACCACAACCTTAAAAAGATGTTTTTATATTACATTAGTATACATATAATTACAAAGATCCTGTATATTTAAATGTGAAAAAATTAGATTGAATTAAATATTAAAGTAATAGAAAAAGAACATTTTGTACTTACTTCTTTTTGCATTTCTTTTTTCGCGAACATTTGCAGCTCGTCACCAAATATTTCTTGCGAATTTAAAACTTCTTGATAGTCCATTTCTTTCACAAAACTGTGGTCTTCAATTCCATTAGCCTTCAAAAATTCCATATAAGCTACCTGAAACGCCTGTCCAATAGATTGGGCAATAAATTGAGCTTCCTCACTTTCAAAAACATGACAGATCATTTTTGGAGTGCGATTAATTTTTGGAGCATCTTCCATTTCATGTGGGACGAAACGCCGCCTAAGTTAATAGATGTAACTTTTAAGCCATATACATTCATAACTAATAATGAAATTTATAAAATAGCAAAAACATATCGGTAGATAGTAATATATTTTAATTAGTCAATAATTAGGTATCTAAAATATTTTTTGACATAATGTGAAATTGATTAAAGCAGTTAATGTTTTTAGAGGATAATATGGGAGGTGATTAAATTAAATTGAAATATGTACTTCATATGTTATCAATTCGTAAGTTTTTTCATTCAGTTCAACAAAAATTTCTAGGGGGTTTATGCAACAAAAATAAAAGCAGGGTGAATAAAGGATTGGATGGACCCTTAAAAAATAAATAGGATGTATAATCTTTATGATGGGTTAAAGTGAAGTAGTATTGTTGAACTTACCTAGCCATCAATACCACTAGGTCACCGATATCAGCTATGTAAGAAATAGTTCTCAAAGCATGATCCATCATAATTTCTTTTAAATCTGTATTGAGTACCATTATTTTCTCTGTGGAAATAAATAGATCTACTTCTGTGCTGGGTTGACTCTCCCCATCGGGTGCCTAAATTTATAAATTGTTTATATGGAAGTGTCATGTAAAGGAATAACTAACGATACATGTAAAAAACAAACATTTAAAACAATTAAAGCACAAAAATTGGTGCTAGCCAAAAAATATGCCGTCAGGAATGGAAAAATCATTTACATAACTTTTATATCCAAATTGTGCATGTTTATAGCATTCTTGATTTTACTTGATGCTTATATACACAGACTGTGTTAGTAAAAATAATTATTGACCCAATATTTGGCAGTAATAATTGTCTATTTCAATGCAAACGATAAATAATTGGTCCTGTATTTGTATATCTTCTTGTCCGATAGCCGAATTTTATATACATTCAAACGGTAATCCCGTGTAAAACATTTTTGCTACGCATATATTTTCCTTATGTTTTTCCAGTAAATTTCAGGAATGGTTTCAATTAGTCCAGCATTTTAATAATATTCAATTCAATTCGATTAATGTTATTGAGTACTGAGTACTTTCCACTTGTAGAGCAGTACAAGGACCTGTTTCTTGGATGAGAATCAGCATACCGAGGGTCAGCAGGCTGTGATAAATCTACATAAACCAGTTTCGGCATTTTATCAAAATCTAACAGTGCCAAGAATGGAGGTGAATTATTTTCTATTTTTACTTATATACAGTTGGAGGGCATAACTTTGGTTACATGGGTCTACAAATACCAAAGAAACAAGGTTCAATTTGTGCATAATTTTCTTTTCGATCATTTGAAAATTGTAGTAGGTTTCAACCATTTTCAACTTTCGACCCAAAAGTCCCCGATATCAAATTAGAAACTTTTAAATCTTATTATTAAGTAACTACAGTGCACAACTGCACATCTGGTTCATAAGCCAAAGTTATGTCCACTTACTATATACCAAACTCCAAAATCACCAAAGTGCAATCAAATGTTTATAAAACAGCAGCACCTATCGCAAAAAACTATTCACAGCCTTTGGGTTAAAAGTAAAAGATTCTCAAAGGATTCGCAAAGGCCATAACATTATCTATTGTTAATATTTAGTAATGGTTTATTTAAAAATGTAAAAGCAATAACACATGATTGGTAGGTTCGCGTTATGCAATTTTATACAAAGCGTTGATATTTTGGAAAGCTTTAACGATCACACCTTCAACCAGGTGCAAATTAAATTAAATTGGAATAGTTTCTTGAAATGGTCCTTCTTTTTAAAAACTCATTCAAACACAATCTACGTTAATATATTAGAATGCTTACCAAGGCCTATGTATCCATGGAAGCAAGATTGCAAAAACAAAATAAATTTGTTAGTAAATGTTAATCATCTTCAAACAACAAGATTCAAACGCATGTTTATATGAAAATGTTCAAAGTTCTTCCATACTGTGGAAATCATGTTAAAAACACATTTAAACAAAAATCAGTTTGTATTTTATATGACAAATTTGCTACCTCGCAGGTATATATAATTGTTTTTAATGTTGCATAGAATCAAGATCCTACTTAGCGCATTGGTTGAGAAATATATAAGATTGTTCTTTAATTCGTTAAGATGAACAGTTTACGAAAAATATATGATTGGATAGAAAGTACATTTAAATTAACAAAGTCGATTAAATTCCATTTAACGAAATTTGTTAGGATATTTTTATTTAAATTCATATTACGTTAGCTTTTGTCTACAATGAGAAAATAAATATACATAAAGCATAAAACAGACCTTAATCTTGGTAACAGCTACTTCTACCATATTTTTCTTGAGTCTTTTTCTTCTTTTCCTACCCCCCTCCTCATCCACTTCAACTGAACCAAGAAAATGGAGACGAAAAACAGTCCCAGTAGATCCAAGAGGATTCTCGTTGAAGTGTAGAAAATGGTCTATTCAATTATTCATCATTGAATTTATTTATACATATAATTGACCGTTTAGAGTAATTATACCGATTATTATTGAAATTAATATGATTTACAAAAATTATAATAGTATAAATTAAAAAATCAATCAATTATTTATAAAGAAAATAATTAATTTTAAAAACAATTCAAATTTAAATCAAATAAATATTTCTTGGGTGTTGATAATACTGTACTTATCAGAATATTATTTTGCCTTGGTTCACTCTACTTGCCAAACAATATGTATTTAGTCCCAATCTATATATAAAGAATCTATTGTACATCAAAACCCTGTATTTTTGAAATGTTGATTCTAGACTATGGCATCTATACTGTATGCAAAACCGTTAAACATTGATCATTGTTGACTATTAGCATTCCACTACACTATTCCTGAAATTGGGTGTTCAGTTGTATCTACTGTAATCTCATTAGCTTTTGAAAGAGTATAGTATTAATCTTAGAATGAATTTTGACTGGGTAGGTATCATTCACCAGAATCAGAGTCTGGGATATCCATAAGAAGTTGTGAGCCATACCCTCAAAAGTATTCAAAAACAGAAACAGCAAAAATACATATTGGCCGCTCAGTTTTGCTAACAGTAAGACATTCAACTACTATTCACATTTGTTTCAAGGAGAAGAACTAAAAATAAATATTGTCGAGCCCAAATTTATGAATACAAGTCATATTCATATAAATATTAGCTAAACTAATAAAAATGAACGAATTTGTTCAATCTTCAATAATTTTCAAAACAAATCTCACCCATAGATTGTGGCTGTATGGAATGTTGTGTAATCATTTCAAGTTGTGGCCCCACCTGTGAATCGTCTTCGATACTACCACTTTCTGGACTGCTTGGTATATAACTTTGCCCATAACTTTGAATCATTTGGTTGGATACCTCCTGCAAGGTTTACCTCTGTCACACTTTCGTTTATATTTTGAATGTTTGTTTATCTATTCTAACTCCTTCACATATAGTACATGTAAACTTAAATAGAGGTCATTTCTTAAAATGCCTTTAGTGCATTTCTATTTACATTCAAAGAGACATCCAAAGCCATGGAATATGAGTGCGACATAGTGAAATCTAGGTAAAACATGTAACAGGCAACCAACCAAATAACATAGGGGTCTCTTCATTAAAGGAAAAGGTTTCATAACCTAATCTGGACCAAAAGTAACACATCTCAGTATTAAAATGTAAAATATAAATCAATATTTAGCGAAACAAACAATTCTGATCCTATTGTCTATGAAACATTTTTCCACATCCATATATTTAAGAAAATAAAAAGTGTTTTCATCTTGGCAAATGCTTAGCGATTGGCACATTTCAAGATCTCTAATGGATTCTGCTCTTCACTTGGAAGTTGGTACAAGTCAAATATATCTGAAATTTCTTATATTTTAGTATGGACTATTTTTCCATCTGGAACATTCTTACTTTTAAAGGAAATTAACGTAAGATGTGTTACTACTGTTCACATAAAATTGTTATTCATTACTGTAACAAAAATTTCAACAATAATGTTAATACTGTCTTATGAACATTACAAAATTCAAATTAATATAACATCTCCCTGATTCAAGTTCCATTTAACATCTGGAAAACCTTCCAAATGGCAGGTTAATTGGAATCGGATGCAAAATCCAAAATATTTTTGTCAACATCAGCGTTTTACATATATTGGTTCAGGTGCTTCAAAAATGTTCTTCCCGTGTATATAATTATTCTTAAAAATGTGAAATGAATATTCTACTGATTGAATGGCTATAGATTTAGACAGCACTAATATTATTATTAACGAAATTCTGCAATTGACTAAAACTGAAAAGCGTGCACCATAGGCACTGTATTTAAAAGTGGGGGAGAGGAGTACGACACTGTATTAATTCAAAAAAAAAATAACACATTGAACGTATATCATTTTTTAACATAACAATTGTTGCTGAATAATTGAACATCTACTTGCAAACTGCATAGAAAATCAAAAATTACAAAAATTTGTTCTGTCTTTTCAGATTCCAAAATGAAATTAAACTATTAAAAATGAAAAGGTTAAAAAAGTAGTTTTTTCCATCAGTTATGTAACTAGATTTCATTATTATTGAACAAAAATAGATATGTTGAAAAATAACAAAAACCCAATAAATTAAAAATTGATATAGTTGTTCCGTGTTATGACATGCCTCCATGCCTGTTTCCACATTTATATTGTTTAGGTAAGGAGTAGCTTGTCAAAGTTAGGGAACACATAAATGCTTTCTCATAGCTCTCACACTAATTTGAACATGCTTTTTTATGTACATTTAAATTGATTTAGGCAGAACGTTTTTATGCTGATTTTTTTATGTTTTTTTAAAAATTTTTAAAATGTAAACGCTAGAGATGTCATTATAATATTACAGCATAAGTGTAGTTATATGAAATAAAATACCTGAAGTATGTGGTTTTATCAACATTTCAAGAAAACTTTATATATGTAGAAAAGAAAGATAGTCGTAGCTGAATAGTTATAAAGGAACGAGTAAATAGTGGTGTATGGAGCAGAGTGTAAAAGAGAACTCTTTAAAGGTTTTCCCAGCTTTTGGAAGTACTCATTTCCATCATCAGGGAAAAAACTGACGGAAATAAACCTCTAAGTAAATATATTTTACTTTGATATATTGGATTGACTACATTTAGACATTACTTCCTTGAAGTATTGTATCTTATGTCAATGGCACACTAAAAAATACATGAAAGCCAAAACAACATTATTATAATCAGTAGCGCTATTTACACCGCAGAGTTTTTAGTTTATATTTTCCTAATTTAGTTAGCTATAAGTTTTTAGGATGATATTGAAAAATTAATATGTGATAAAACATGAAATGGTTTCCATTGGTATTGAAGAACTTGGTCATTTATTCACTAAACGTATTCAAGTTATACTTAATCAGTCAAAAAATGACAATAAGTAAATTGAATACATGTTTACTTAGTAATATTTCGTTTCATAATCCGGTATGAATCATATCCAAACTATATACAATTATACAAGTTTATTTAAGAACTTATTAATTTTATTATTGTATCATTTTAACACAATATATTCAGTGCACTACGCAAATCAACATTAACATTTCAATTATTTCTGTATAGTACTACAAGTTTATATTAAAAAAATAGTAGTAACTCTTATACCTGTTTGATGAATGTGTAAAGAAATAAATTATGCAGTCGATCATCCCGTGTAGCTTTCTAGAAATTTCATCCACACGAAAATTTGAGTGTTGTTGATACAATGGAACTAAAGAGGTCAAACTTACTAGTAAAATAAAGTATAGGATTTTAATTTGGATATAACCTACTTGAATAATTAAACATATAATTATATTTTAATACCACATTAATAAAGCTTAAATTGAAATGTATTAGTTGGGACAATATTAATAAAATAGAGCTTTTCAGGCTAAAGTGGATTTCAAGAGAAAAACATGTAGTAGTTTACAGAAATCGTGATAACCATTTTTGATACATTAAAAGGATTGTGGTAAAATTTTAAAAATCACATAAACTAAACGTTCGAAACAGTGTTAGTTATAGCAGAATAAGGTGCACTTCATAAATTTCATGCTTTACCTTTATCCTAGAAACTGCTTCCTCTGCTTGCATCATCCTTGTGGTTTTAGTCGGTTGTCCTTCGCATACTAGTTGGGTAGATCCCAAATATCTCGCTCGAAAGAGTACTCCTTCTATCAACACTGAACGTTGAATCACATCTGTAAAGAATGGCAACAGCTGACAACTTTTTTCTAACCAAAAATAGCGACTAATCTATTGAGTAAAACAGACTGCAATACAATAGACATGGAACTATGGTGAGTTTTTACCAAATTACTTTGAATTTAGCATTAATACTTAAATTTGTACATGTACACCAGAGATAAATTTCAATTTGACAAGTTATAGATTAAAAGTGAAATATTTAAAATCGTGTGTGAAATTTTTAAAATGCAGTCGATAATATTGAAAGTGTGTATTGCTAAATTTAAGATTTTCCACCTATTTCGTAGCATTGATTGAAATACTTTATGTGCTACTTTGTAGATATGGTATGAGTGGTATGACCATTCAACGGTGTGAACATGAATATTGATAGAAACATTCTGTTTCACATTCCGATTAACTTACCATAAAATTCCAAAATGTTTTGCAAATTAAATAAAGTTAATTTTTACAAGAGGACTACAAAGTTTAAAAAACCAGACTTACCTTCTTTATTCCTGCCTTTCTTTTTGTTATCTTTTTCCTGAAAATAAATATGGAACTAAGAAAAAATATCAAATTTGAATTATAAATATGCCTATGTACAAGTTTGAAGCTGCTTCTAGTTTCAAAGGTTTCGTTATATGATTAATTTTATTTTCTTACAACTAGATTGGGTATGTACTTAAAATAAAATTAGTGCATTAAGCGAAAATTAAATAGGTAAGTGTATACAAATTCATTTCTTCATATGGTAGTAAAATAAATTAATTATATATTTTTGTATAAATTATGGTCACAGTTGATTAAAAATTATGTAACACAAGTATTGAACTTCCATAGCATATTTATACATACAGTGGAATAAGTGTTTGGACATGTCAATATGTATTTTCAAATGCGCAAATTATATAGGTTAGGTCATGTGACAGCAGTAAATGAGTGAAACTAATGCCTCGGTATTGACTGTCAAGTGGAAAACGAACTTTATAATGGTGTTCCTTGTGGTAGATCTTCTTTCTTCTTGGCTGTTTTTGACGCACACTTTATTTTAATCATTTTTTAGGTTTTTGTGTTTTTAATTTAAACATACAAACAATGCTGGCGTCATACCCAAACTAGTTAAAACGTTAAAGAATTTGATTTGGCATTCTGCATGCAACTTTTCAACTACATGTTAGTCTACAAAGAGTTATTTATTTTTCAAAATAGATGTAATCGAGGAGTGTTAAAGTGAAAATTAAAAGCCTCAGCTATTCTAAATATTATTCTATCCATGCTCAATCTCACACCTTTTTAATTTTATTTGAAGAGACGGATCCTTTTTGACTTTGAGGCGATTGGCTTTTTTCTGAAACAGCTGTCGGGGAGGGAGGATCAGAAATTTGAGTTTCAGAAGGGACTAAGGGAAGGGTACCTTCATCCAGACTATTTAAAATTTTAGGATTTGCTAGACTTAGTGGAGGCATTATAGTCCGACTTTTAGGTTTTCTCCAACCCTGATAATATAAATAAAGATGTTAGGAATCATGCTCATTTTCAAAAAATTTCTACATTTTAAATATCTTTTTATAAAAATCTGTTTAAACTAAGTTTGTTTTATTAGCAAGACTATGACACATTTCATGTTAAGAAGCAGCTAAGATTCCCGGTAATTAAATTTAGTACATTTTCAAAGACCAAGATGAACAAGTTAGTATTCTACAAATTCAAAATAGCTCTTAATAGCTGGGCGTTTTAAATTTTAGAAATGAATAGCTACAATCAATAATCAGTCTTAAAATGATATCTGTTTAGGACATTCAAATATGACCACTTCAAAATCGCTATTTAGTGAAATTTATTAAACTAAAACTTTAGAAATGTTAAGAATAGCTTTTAAGTGTGTAAAAATGTGTCATATATCATGTAAATTTTTTTAAATTCAATTCTTATTACCGGTACCGAGCTCATTACAAAACAAAAAAATTACCTTATCATCATAAAAACCCTGATCGTCAGTCCTTTGTTGTCCCAGAAGTCGATCTGTTTCTAAATCGGTGTCATTTTCCTCTATAAGAAAAAATATATATATTCAGTTGAAATCTTCTTGTCTATATTAATCTTAAGTTAAAGAATCTAGTATAAGGTATAGTATCTATTGACAAAATGTCGCTACCACATAGATACTAAACTGTGATGGATTTGAAGAATGCAGTCAGGAAGGAACGTTGGTGTGGTACACATACGGATCTAAGAAAAATACTGGAACAAGAGCTGGTACTAAACTCATATGCAATATACACGCATCGTTGCTCTCGACAGGTGTTTGCAGTTGAATATCAAACGGAATATAGAGGCCAAAAGATCCTTATACTCTCTGATAGTCAGGCAGCAAAGCTGGTCCTGAACCTGTACATGGAAAAGGAGGAAACAGCCTCTCACATTATCTCATTGGAGATATAGATTCCCAGGACTAGAGCTTCCAAGGGAGCAATTTTAGTGAAAAGATTGATGAGCCTGATAAGGACCACTAGTCTCTTCACATAAACAGCACAACCATGAGTACAACAACCCTGAAGGACTCTTAGCGTCTGGCTGATGGTGCAATCAATCAACACATAGATTGCGCTTATAGTTGTAGTACTGTCAAAGTATAACGACACATAATATATTTGAAATCAAAACGAGCTTACCTTCTTCTCCAGCGCTATTAACCTTCCTCTCCGAATCTCCACTAGCTGTCGAAAGACCCCGTTGCCTGAAATGACTGTTATGAATATAAAATAAAACAATTTTCCGTAATTATGAACAATACCTCGGTACCCAAATAGGACTAGCTGCATTTTCTTCGCCGTCTTCTTCAGGGTGACGCTGTAACGGTAACGTTTTCGTCCTCTGCAAAGTTAACCTAATGTCTTTTAGAGCAGCTTCGACTTCGTTTGTTTTTTCTCCTTGCATTAAACGATGCGGTGCAGGAGCTGGAGGAGGGGGAGTTTTTTCTACAATATGTTTATAACGGTTACAGTCGAAGATTTTTTCATTCAAAATAATCACGAGTAGATAATTGAATAATAAAAGGGAAAGTATCTAGGTAATAAATAAAATAAAAATATTGACTGTATAAAAGATAGTGGTGGTAAGAATAACTTGAAATATTTTAAATACGGTAAATTGATGTCAGGATCACAGATATGTTTCATGTTAGTATAAAAGCATGCACTAGTTAGGCTTACCAAGTGAATCTGTTTGAGATATCGTCATAGGTTCTTCAAAACTACTAACACAACCATTAATATCAATAGGAGATGCATTACGTATTTCGTTTTTAGGAGACAAACCGTTTTCATTAATTTTGGTGGAATTTGATTTACAAATTCCTTGATTAATTTCTCTTTCTATTTCAGTTATTTGTCGCTTCATGAGCATTACAGTTGGGTTATTGTTATCTGTATCACTAGCATGTCCAGATGATAAACCATCTTCTAATACTGGCATACTAGAGTATAAGCGTAAAGAATCACTAGGAATAACTAAATCTGTATTTGATCCTGAAAATGTTATGGAATGGTAACAGATTTTAATTTATAAGTTAGTATTTACTTACCTAAGAGGCCACCAGAAGGTCCCATATCATTTTCCATTAACATTAAAGATGCTTCACTATCTAAATCTCCACAATTAGAGTCACAGTCTGTAGTTTCTGGAGAAAGGGTAAAATTTCTACTATGTCCTACTTGTAAACCTACTTCTGTCTCACCTAAGTCACCACTAGATCCAGTGCCAATAGACAGATCTAAAAAATTGTTCTCGTGCTCTGTAATGTCATGATCCTAAAACATAATCTCATTTCTGTATAAAAGTAGTAAATCCATTAAAAAATATTCCAACTGTTTGCCTACCGATTATTAATGCTTATTATTTGAATATTCTCTCATTCATAAAAAGTAAAAAATATATGATTTAGTTTGTACTTACATGGACTAGATTGGATAGATTCGTGTTTATACACTTCCTTGGACTGTCTATCCTAACACAAAATTCATTTTCTTCTGGTAGGGTTTTAGCTAGTCTTTGTCCAACATAGGAATTACCCGAATCACTGGCTTGTCGCCTTAATTCATATTCTAAATCTTCAAATTCTACCTCCAGTCGATTTTCTTCATCAGTTGGAGGACATTTAAAAAATTCTTCTAATACTTTTCTAGTTTCCGAAAATTCATATAAGTAATCAAAGGTTGATGTTGTTGTTGCATTCGGAGACACATATTTTTTCTAAAACAATGCTAGTTGTAATTCTGAACAGTTCAAAATTATATAACAAGACTGTATCATTTAGTTAGTTGTTGATTACACTACGGCCTATTACTATTATTAATATTTAACCAACAAGTTTATGAACAAAGGCGATAACATTATACGCAGGGTGTTTTCAAATGACACTTACAACGTTTGCATGTAGATATCTCTCCTAAAATTGGACAAAATGATATAAGGATTGAGGGGTCCAGCTCATTTAATTTACGAAATAGGGGGTGCTGAAGTTATAAAAATTTTAATGTTTTTATTTGATAACTTTAAAATGGATGAATAAATTGATCTGATATTTGGCAGGTTGTTTTTAAATGTAAAAAGGCATATTTTAATAAAAAAACATTTGTCAGTTCTTGATCCAGTGGTGTACATACTTTTCTCCTCCCATTTTCCACGCCACTGGCATTTGTGGCTATTTTCAATCAATTTTGTATTCCTTAATGTTTTTCACATAAAAAACACATAACCTATACATATAAAAAAATTTGTAGTTTTTAAGATATTTAATTTTTTCATTGCAACATCATTTTCAATAATAAAAGCACAAGTTTGAACAAATATTTTTGAGAGTCTTCTTAGAATGTTTGAGATGCATTGCTACTTCACAAATTAGTTTCTAATACATATTAAACCATTAGTAGTTTGAAGGTTATTAAAAGAATACAAAAAAATATTTTTTTCACTTTATTATTAAAAAATTAGGTTGCAGACTTCATGAAAACATTAAATATCTTGAAAACTACACATTTTTTTATATGTAAAGGTTATGCTTTTTTTTACGTGAAAAAATTGAGTAATACAAAATTAATTGAAAATAGCTACTGATGCCAGTGACGTGAAAAATGGGAGGAGAAAAGTAACATATTTTTCCAAATGGATCTAGAATTAATGAATGTTTTTTTCATCAAAATATGCCTTTTTACATTTAAAAACAATCTGCCAAATAGAAAATTAATTTATCCGTCCATTTTAAAGTTATCGAATTAAAACATTTAATTTTTCAATATTTCGAAAAGTAAATGAGCTGGACCCCTCAATCCTTAGATGATTTTGTCCAATTTTACGAAAGGTATCTACATGCAAACGTTGTAAGTGTCATTTGAAAACACCCTGTATAATATTATGCAAACATATGAACCGGATGGGTGAGCAAAAATATTCGAAGCCAGCAAAGTGGCAGGTTAAAGAGAGTAAGAAAATATGTATGGAAATTAAATAAATAATATAATTAATTGTACTTACATTCGAGATATGGTTTTCAATATTTAAATTGGAATCATTTTCTACAGGACTAGGAGTACTGACAACCCTTTGTGGAAAGCCAGGTCGAGGCGGGTAAACGCTAGGAGAAGCCAATAAACTTTGTGCACTAGGAAGCTGCGGGTGTGTACAATTTGAATCGGTATGCCTCTGTCCATATCGTCTAGGAGAACCTTCGTAAACAGCAATCGGTAAATTTCCTATAACTTTGGTAACTTTTTCGCTATCAGTATCACTGGTATTGAAAACTTTTGTGTCAGTGTGTAAATGTTCTTTCTGTATCCTTTTATTTTCATCGACATGCCAGTTTTCACCGATGTCGTCAAAAACGACCACTTCTCCAGGAAAAGTCATATTTATTGGACTAGATTTATCTGTAACACTTTCGGCATTTTTCTCGTGAGTCACTGAACATACTTCCGACGAAAATACTGTCTCGGTATAATCTCGGGAATTTTGTGATTTTTTCGTTTCGTTTCGTGCACGTAATTCCCAAACACCCTGCCTCATAGGCGATTTCTGGACCTTTTTTTCCCCATCTTCTCCCACTAGGGAATTTCGGGATTTTCTTAATGCTTTAGTTCGACTCTGGGAATATATTTCTCGGCCTCCGGCAATTTCAATGATCCTATGATAAAAATTAGTTTTACTACACATGTATAATCATTATTTTCACAAACAATACATAATAATATTCTCAATTTTATAAATAAAAAATGTAGAAAACATCTTCAATGCTAGTTGAATAAATATCCAATGCTGCTTAGTTTATTTTTGTACATTTCTCAAGAGCTATACCGGGTGGTGACTCGACCTTAGGACCATAGGATTTCAACATGGGAAATCAGAAAATCCTAAATATTTGCTTCCCAGCAGAAGAGAACCTAATGATATTTTGTGTGGGCGTAAAGTACATTATTTCTGACAATATTGTCATAAAATAATCACTTTTTAATAGCAAATAAGTTTAAAAATTAGGATAATAAATTTAAAAACACAACCTGTCATTCAAGTACTTAAATTTGACAATTGCTGCCGGAGTTGGTTATAGCGCAGAGATACGAGCGGTTGGCTTCTACACGGATGGCCCGGGTTCAAAACTAGCATAATATCTTTTTTTCAATTCTTAATAAAAATTTGTTTTTTAACGTTTATTAAATAAAATAATTTTATAAGTTGTTAAAATTTTAAAACGATAAAATAAATTAAGCATGTTATCACTAGTTTCGAACCCGGGCCATCCGTATTCTTAATTTTTAAACTTATTTGCCATTAAACATTGATTATTTTATGGCAGTATTGTCAGAAATAATGTACTTCACGTCCACACAAAATTTCATTAGGTTCTCTTTTGCTGGGAAGCAAATATTTAGGATTTTCTGATTTCCCATGTTAAAATCCTAAGGTCCTAAGGTCGAGTCACCACCCGGTATATCTAAATTCTCAAAGAATGAACTGTACTTATATGGTTATCATTTCGGAAAAAACCCATAGTAATTTCAAAAAATTACCAAAAAATTTTTTGGAACAATATATCAAAATTGGAGCAAATCTATGGAATGTATTGATGAGATATACATCCATCCAAGTAGGCAAGAAAAAAATTAGTTAGGCAAAAAAAAATTGAGCATTGAGTACTCTCATTTTTTATTGTTTATTCAAAATCTATTTCCAAGGAGGTGAGAAAATTTCGCTTCGATGAGCAAGCAGCATATTTTTTTTCCTATCCATGGTGGCAGATCTATCTACATTCTACATGAAAACTGGATTATAAACAAAAGCTTACAATGGAACGGAGATACACAAATGAACAAACAGAATAATTGTTTCATTCCAAAGTGGCAGATTTATGTACAAAAAAACTGGATTCTATCTGCAGTAATCAGTATTGGAAAGCAACAGGCAATGAAAGTTATTGGACAACATTGAACACTTAATATACAAGCATCTAAATCTGTATTATTATTAATAGTAATGAATTTGTAGGACAATATCGCATTAGAGAAAAATTAAGTATGTACATTCTTATTTTTTTAAATAAAAAAAATGAGGAGGTAAAATTTTGAAACTTGTACCATTTCCAAACACTTATACAGATGTAGTTTTTCAACATAAAGTATAATTGTGTAAAAACAAATAGAGATATATTATACAAATAATATTGCTACCAATCAATTCAAATAAAGCATGGCATGCTTGTAAACTAGAAAATTCTAAAACTGCAAATAACTCATAATATTTCTCATCATAAATAAAATAAAATAAAACCCTGGGTTCATTTTAGTGCTTAGATTAATTTCCTTTTCTTGTCCTTATTCTGAGGACTTTTCTAATCTTATTCACCTTTTTATATGGTATTAAACAAAACAAAAAATGTACAAGTATGGGAAAAGAGTCATTTTCATCAAATAATTTCCAATGATTGTTTTTGTCATTTAATTTTCTTTTGGAGATACTAAAATAAACAATTTTCATTCTGGGAGTGGTATAAAATATTCTCAGTTAGGTATTTGATAAATTATATCCTAAATATTTTGAAATATTACCCTTTGCCTTCATAGAGCACACAAATTAAGGTCTATGTGAGTAAAAAAAGAAACAAAATAAAAAAAATTAAGACTAATGAATATTTGAAACAATTTGGTTGTATTGTGAAAGCTTTGTGATTGTTGTGCATTTTTACAAATAAAAATATTGAAGCTAAAAACGTAGATTATCGAGATAAATAATTTGTAGCAGCATGCAAGTATGTTTATAAATACACACAAGAACACATGCATTAACATTTATAGGGATAAAAGACTCTACCTAGAATCACGTAATTTGTATGTTCCCCCTGTGTGTTTATGTTCAATAATAATATCATCATCATCTGTTGACTGCAACTGACTTGTATTATCTCTACTAATATTACAGGAACTATCTGCTATCCATCTGATAAAAATGGAAATTATTTTTAAAAAAGTATAGGTACAAAAAAATTAGTTATATTTCATTAAAAATGTAGTCCCAACATGTTCAACTGATATATTAAAATTAGGTAAATTTGTATGGTGAACTATTGAATTGACAGTTTCTCCTATATGATTATCCTTTGGAAATTTTCGGCGCAGATGTCGCTAAAGTGAATTAAAAAATGTAACAACGAAAAATGTATAAGACATGTTTACCTATCATTTTCGCTGTCGACACTCATGACAGTATTTGTTGTATTCTCAATACATTCATGGTCTCTTCCAGACAGAATAATCGGATTCAAATTAATATCACTTCTTGGTCTGCACTTTGGAAATAATTTACTAATTTGTTCTGTATTTTCAGTAACATCAATATTATCTAGTGTTAAAGTCAAACTGGTCATTGCTATTTCGAATTTATAAATTTAATTGCCATAATCTTCAGGTAAACCTACGAACAAAATTTTCTGACATAACTGGATATCTACCCAAATAGCTTAAAACATAATAATGATCTTACAAATCAACTATATGAAATATCATCCATCTACATGTGAAACTGTTGATATTATAAGCTGTTCTACAGAAAGCTTTTACAAGCAAGAATATGTTTTTTTTTAATAGGTTCTGGGTACTTAATAGTTCTACAATTCCTCTCAATACAAGGTTCTAGTAATTGAATATTGGCCACTGACAACCTCACTCAACAACTTGAAGTAAGAAAAGTGGCAAAATAGCCAAATTGATTGTTTACCTTATTTGAGGAAAGGTATTGGTTACAACAATAATACAGAACATATATTATGTGACCAAAAAAGGTGTTTAAAGAATCATTCAGGCAGTGACATTGAAACACCAACAATCAATGTATGCAACAGAATCAGAACATAACAGTTACAGGTTTCTACTATTAGGGTAACTGCAAAAAAGGGATATGTATTTAAACACAAAAAGTTATAGTTTTCAGATTTTATGCAGTATATTGTTACTTTTTGTTCATATTTTTGTTTTTATAATATACTGTGTGTTACTGTGGTTCTTGTTTAAATATCTAGTAATTAACAGAGAATTAGCAATATAATTAATTTCAAATATCAAGAAAAAAACTAGATTTACTACATCACAGTAATGGCTAAGCAGTTTTATTATATACACAATCATGACTTACAATACAATACCATTTGCAAATATGATTGCCTTCAATAAACATATATTTACAAATAAAATGTAATAAGCAAGGATGTATAAAATATAATTTTTAAGAAAGCACCCAATAACATCCATCACAGATATATGTATTTGCCTTACAATCATAAGTTACAATTAATTTTTTTATGGTGATGTGCACAAACCAACAAAAGTTGATAATACAGTGGATGATTAACATTTGGTACCTACCTATGAGGAAATAGTTGCAAGTGAAATAATATCTATAAACAGGTATCTATGACAATTAATCATGAATCATCAAAACTGTATTTTACTTAACATGCCCAGCACTGTTCTTCAATGTTATACAGAAATTGCATTACTAAAGTTTAATTAGAGAATTTCTTACTGAAAAAAATTAAATTTTCAATAATTATACAAACAATACATACAAAACAAGGGCACATGATTCAATTGAAATCTACTTGATGGAATTGATATACATTCCCTTTTTGCAGTGGATTAAAATATGAATTTATTGGATATAATAGGAAAAGTTCAAGATAACTCACTGGCCATAGTTGCTTTCCATTCCTGTGGTAAAATAAAATAATCTTACCAAACTTTAGTTGTACATCAAATTAACAAGAAAATTATACATTTATGAATAATTAACAACATTTAACATTCACTGACACTTATAACATAGTTATTAAATACAACATGAACTAATAGTCAGGAAACACTAAAAGCCGTTGCAAATATTTTCATATTACCAAATGGATAGTTAAGTTGCAATAACAAATTATATTTTTAAAATAAAGAGTATTTGCACAGCGATACTTTCTTGCGAGTTTTAATGCAAGATCACAATTTTCTTTAAACTGCCAGACGTTTGTCCAGCCCAAAATCAATATTTGAAGAGGCGGCGCACACATACAAAAGTTTGCCAATCGCCGTCAATGGTTTCTTTTAAAAGCAGTGAAATAATTTAAAAAAATAACAGTTAACAACAATTATTACCATTATCAATTCAGTTTTCTAATTATTCTTAAATATATTTGTAGAAATTTGACGCCATGCGCCGATTTTCGCGACGTCGCAATGTTTAGTCAATTCTGTCAATAGCAAAATTATTGAACGCATAAGTTTTCAGAACTATTACCATTACCAAATATTTTAAAATATTGAATTTGTTATAATATGTGCTTTAGTGCATTTAAATGAAACTGATAACACTTTTAAATGTAATCATAACGATTGATCAACTTTCATATGGTTTCATTTCTGTTCAGATATTGTTGGTGGATTTGCAGATTGCCATTTGATAAATAAAATATTACCTGAAAAAGAAAATCAGCTCCGACAAATTTTGCACTAAAACTATAAATAGCCAACATTTAATTTGTTTATTAAATTGATTACAAATTTATCTATACATTTGACAATTGACATTATTGTACTACCGTATAGTCCGTATATATCTTAGATCACTTTGGTTAGTAATTTGACGGTCCGTATATATTAGATTTCTGAATAAACGATACAGGTTTCTAACCGCTAGTAACGACACTCACAATTTTCGGCGATATACGGACCATACGGCTAGTAGTATCATGTGTCAACTGAATAAATCAATACACGTGAGTCATTTCATCACAGAGTTCAGTTAGAATATTAAATAGCATGACGGATTCAACCATAGAGATAACCACTGTTATAACCAGCAGCTCGCTAAAAATTACAGTACTGTCATTTGTCGATTTTTAATGTCATAACAAATTTTAAATGTCAGAGAGTCGTAGAGAAATGTCAGAATGAATGAATGAAATAATGTCATTTGTAAACAAACAACCTAGAAGAAAAATGTACAAAACAGGTACAAAATAAGTAATGTTTAATTGTAAATATGTCTTTCAATTCTGATTCAGATTTGGAGACAAAAGTTCGAAAATGTATGTATATGCATTACCATATTTCAGGTACATTTTAATTGTTATTTTGGATTTCAGCAACTGAAAGAATTTCTGAAAATATGCACATAGTTGCCAATGAACCGTCACTAGCCTTCTACAGGTTACAAGAACATGTTAGAAAAGCTTTAAACCCCATGGTGGAACGCCGAGTAGATGTACATAAATTACACATGGAATTACAGGGGCGTTGTTATGATGTAGAATATGCAATTGGGTAAGGAACTGTTGAATTTAAAAGTTTGAAAGCTATTTCAAGAAACCATAGATATTATTTTCAAATTATTTTAAATTGAGAAATTTAAGCATTCAATTTGCTCCACTCATAAAAATAAAATAATATATAGTCTTCATGGTATGCAATAATCTAATTTTGTAAACACTTATAATTATTTGCATATTTAACATATATTTATTTATTTATTTTAGGGCTCTTAAGAGTATGAGTAAAGCAGAAGATAGTTTCAAAAATATTCAGGATAATTTAAAGAATGCAATATTTCTAAAGCAACAACTCAAGTATGAAGAATCTAGGAAAAAAAAATCTGACACAAATTCTGTGTACAAAAGATTATCAGCACATATAACATTAGATCTTCCTGAGCTACCAGAACTTTCAGATGTTGTTCGTGAAACTGCTAGTCGTGTAGAGCATATCATGTCGAAAGCAACTCATAGTTAATACAATAAACTATATAGCTTATTTCCCTCAAGTATCAAGACAGTAAGCTGGAGAATTTGTCATGCTATTTTATACTGAACACTTCAGTTATCCCTATTAGGATATAATTTTCAACTGACAACTTCAAATAGTGAGCAATTTAATACAAATTTAAATTTATTCACACTTTTAAATTTATATATGTGTGTGTTTTTTTATTGATTATTGTCCTAAGCATCAAATATTTACCCAGAAGTTTAAGCTGTTGTTGCCTAGTCCACTTATAATTTTTGCAGTTATAAATGTCCAGGTACTTTATTAAACTGTTTCCGTTATTCTTTTCAATTGACAGGGGCACAATAGATCTTTTAGGTGTCAGTAAATGTTACCCCAAATATACATACATATTCTTTTTATTGGCTATTAATGTTTTACCATATTGTAACAAAGCTTCAATGCTGATTTGATTTTGTAGAACAGAACCACTTTGATGTTTTTGACTCATTAACAGTGATATTTTATTTCTTATTTATTATATACTTTTTAATTAATAAATATTTGTTGAACCAAGTATATCTTAATTTTTGAAACCTATTGCTTGTTCTCAATATGGGGATATTTATTAAGAAGTTTCATGTAACAAGGATATTTTTTAAGTACAAGTAAAATGAAAATAGTGTTTCTATGCCATTAATAAATTTAGAGCAATAATAAAAATTATTGTTAACTTCACATGTGCTCTGTACAAAGTAATAATAGTATGAATATAAAATGATATTTACATATATTAATTAAAATGTTAAAACTCATTTAAAACATATTTAAAATTGTT
Source organism: Galerucella nymphaeae (assembly GCA_963978555.1). NCBI lineage: Eukaryota > Metazoa > Arthropoda > Insecta > Coleoptera > Chrysomelidae > Galerucella > Galerucella nymphaeae. Next base: position 6,059,769 of record OZ021704.1, read on the forward strand.
ACTTTTGTTTTGTTACCATACCAACAAAATATTTAACCAAAAAAAAAAACAAAAAAAGTACAAATACTTCTTGCTGAATAAAATAATTTATGATAAGAGCTATTAGAAGTGGATTTGTTTGAATTAAATTTAGTTATTATTCATTGTGACCAGAAAGCACTTGTGATTAGTTTGTTGGAAATAATTTGAAAATGATTATGACCGAGGATGAACAATTGAAGACTATCAAAATAATATTAGCAATTATAAATGTTTACTGCCAACGAGGATTAAAGCTGAAACATCTAGAACGAGAATTTATAATGTATTGTGGTTATCCACTTCCATACAAAAAATTTGGCGTTGAAAGCTTGAGATCCTGGATTTTAACTCTGCCGGATATATATTTAGTTGAAGACTTAGATGGGGAAGAAATATTGTTTCAGCATAGTGAAAAGTCTTATCACATTAAACAGCTGATTAATAAACAAAAGTCGTCGATAGACAAACAAGATCATTTAATTAAAAGAAATAGCGTTAAAAAATTCACACCGAATAATCATTCTCACATTCATCAATCAATCAATAAGGTAGCATTTAATGAAAGTATTCGATTTGAAGAATTTAGTAAACTGGTGAGTAGATGATAAAAATATTTAGGTATAAAATCACATATTAATGTGCACATAACAATTCCCATCCCATGGGCCCTATTAATTGACAATATTTGTATATGAAACTAAAATTCGCATGTTGGTGAATTTGCAAAATATAAGTTAAAGTGAGCCTGAGAAACTTTGAAGTCTATTATTACTCAGTCCACTCTGCATAGAGCCTTATAAGCTCAATTAATAAACCAAGTGGTTGTTAGTAACCCTTTACAGATTATTAAAATCTGTAAAGAGGAAACTATTAATAGTAACTTAAAATTCTGATTATCTTTCAGGAATGTATGCTTCCACTTTTTTATAAACATCAGGCATTAGGTGATGATTTTCTATTGGATATTGCCGACACTAAGTTTGGCTATTACGTTCCAGAAGAAGGTAATCTAATCTGAACTTTTAGTCATTATTTTGCCTAGAAAATAAAAAGGCGGTTTTCTTGCATATTAATAGATCTTCAGTAATACATTCAAAAGTTTATATTTTAGGTCCAAATGAATGTGGATTATGCGCTTCGAAACAAACAATAAGAGAATTAACAAAAAAAGTCGCAACAATTGAACATTTAGCTCCTAGAGTTGTCATCATGATTGGTCTAACAGATTTGTTAATGGTAAGTTGTGTGTTTACTACAGTAATACGCCCTTTGGTCCTTATTCTCACTAATACTTTATATTTTCTAGGGACAAAATGTAAACGACATGATTGTAGACTTACGCATGTTAGTCAGCGAATTAAAAAAACGAAATACTCGAACAACTCTAATTACATTAGTCCCTACACCAAAAATGTTGAATATGAACAAAATATTCTTTACCCGAATGGAAATATTTAATAATGCCATTTTGGACTACAGCTTTTGTAAGTTAATATTGTGTGGGTCTAAAATTTTCGTTATATTTGTGTCAAACCAATAATTGATTATTTATTTCATCATATAACTTCTATATGTTTTAGGCGAAGAGCTGAAATGTAACGTAATTGACATGTATACGATATTTACACAGGAACAAAATAGATTCCACAGAAATTAGTAAGTTATATCACCTATAGCATTTATTTATATTAAATATTATTATTTATCATTACATTAATTATTTTAATACACTGAGGTAGTGGGTAAATAACAATGCTTTGCCACCTTGAAAGTAATACATTATATATTAATATTGGAAAAGTATAAGAAAAGTAATGAAAAAGTTGAACCATGTTCATATTCGTGAAATTTAAAACAGCTGCGTATACAAGCTCTAATTTTGTTTTTCTAAATTTAGTAGTATTCCGTGTATTATTGTAATAATCAATATTTTAATGTTTTTTTAGCGACCGATTAACGAAAATTACCAAGAAGGATAAATACAAAGTATTTTCAGATTTTGGCAGAAAAATTTTCATAAGCAATCTTAAAAACTGTTTAGTACAACAATTAGTTGCGGGACACTAGACTAAGCATATTTAATAAGACGAAATTTTCACTGTTTCACAAATTATTGTGTCGTTTTGTATAATTTATTTGTTAGTTATTGTTGTATATAATATATTGTTATTAATTTACGTGTTATTTGCAGATACACAGTTATCATATATTTATTTGTAGTAAGTTTTTGATGCAATAGTAGGTACATGACCTATCTATTGAAATATTTATTCACAGCCTATACATTTATAATGCTACTATTTGACTGATGTAAATATGTATATATTCCTATTTTTAGTATTAAATAATTATATTAATTATCTTTAATTGTGTTGAGCATCTGTGATATCTTAATAGGTTAGTTTTAAAACGTTTTTGGTTTTAATATTATGTATGTTAGTTCATTGCCGTGTAAGTATATTAATTATTTATTTAAACTGTTATTATCAATAAATTAATATTTTTGTTATCTTGTATTTTTTTCATTATCCCACCAATGACCAAGTTAGGTCTGGTGATCGAGAAACTACTGGAAAGGATTGTTGTAATACAAAGAATTTTCCAAATATTAATAATTTTAAAAATTATGTCTTAACAATTAATGGGATTTGCAGTATTTCTACTATGAAGTGATACTAATATAAAAACTATCATTCATAATGATGACACTATTATTAGTTAAATAAAATTGGATAAAAATAAATTTAAATTACATTTTATACAAAACTATTTTATTTATGTATCAATACAAATGGAAAGAAGTATCTTCTAATAAATATTGTAAAAAATAAATTGTTTTTTCAAAAATTATTTATAACAATGCATTTGTTTGACAAAATTAATACTTTTTTAGGTATTCAGTTTAGGTTTAGGCAATTAATTGTACTGTAAAAAAATATTTATTTTTCAATAAAAAATAACAAGCAAAACATTGACTAATAATTAGATATGAAAAAAGTGAAAATATCTACATATAAATTTTCCTCAAGTCCGATGGAGATGTGATCATATTACATTGTGGACACAATTTTTTAACTCCTAAAGTTTGTAACCAGCATTCTTCACAATGAACATGCCAGCAGCACACAGAAATAACAGGTGTTCGATATCTTTCCATACAAATTAAACACTTATATACTTCTTCCTTGTTAGATTCTCTGCTCTCTAGTTCCCTAATTCTATTTTTTAATACTTCTAAGATAGGATCACCATTTGTTTCAGCAACTTCAAGGTTAGTTCTATGTGGGTTACATTTTTTTGGTTCAATGCCTGTTACAGCTTTACGAAGTGCTATATTTTCAGGATTTTCACACGGAAGTATCACATCAGTTTCTGAATATTGTGGTGACCCATACATATGAATATCATCAACATCAACATTTAGATCTTCATCTTCGTCTACCATACTAATAGAAGTTCCCAAATTTGAAACACCTCCTTCCAACATACTTGTTACACGAACACGAGATTGTCCAGCCCACTCATATTCTTCAAAATTTTCTACGTCAATATTTTCATCACTTTCACTACCATTTGTTTCAGATCTTCTAAGACACAATTCTACATGTAAAGCCAAATCTTCATTCACCTCTTTGTTGCACACTGGGCATGTTTCTTCCAGTTTTCTTTTTCTAGTTTTTGTTCTGTGTCTGCTTTGTCTGTTAGAACGAACTTTTTGAAATGTTTCCCAGGTTTTATCTGAACTGCTTTTTGATGGCCCATTTGACGAACTTGGTACACTTTTGGTACCAATTTTAGGTTTTGTATTATGAAGTTTATTAAGTTTATCAATTTCTGAATTTAAATGTAAGTTAATTTCTGATTCTCTTATAGTTACACTACATACTGGACAACAAGTTGGATCACTTTGCCTTTTTTTAAATCTACAACTTCTAATTCCCTCTTCATTTTGAAAACTACTGCCAGGAATAATTTCATTGTCTTTAGGAAAATCCATCATTTGCCACTGAGCATTTGCTATACTATGAACACTTTTTCCGTCTCTTCTCAATTTCTTACTTTTTCGTAAAAATACAACAATAAAAAGATGTTTCTTGATTTTTCTTTCAACATTATTTATGAGGTTAGGTTATTTTAACAAAAAGTTTGCATTACTGGAAACTATTATAAAAGACCAGTCTTCTGTATAGTGATATAGTTAACGCCATACTAATATCAAGTGGATTATTTTTAATTATTAAATTATAAAGCCGATTTAAATTGCCATAGAAACAAATCCTCTACTCTTAAACAAAATAGTACATCAAACATCAATATCAATAACAAACAATAAACCATCAATAAACCCAACCTGTGCTGACCATAGACTACTTACAAATAGAGCAGAATAGAGTGACTTTAGAAGAGTGGTAGGTCATAGAGCATTTAGCTTGTATTGTACATGTCATGCTCTATAAGTATATAGGCGAATAATCGAAAATAGAATAATAAATACAAAAATATCCCTAACGGCCAAACATAAAATAAAGAAATAGTTACATTAATTTCTTAACACAAGTGAGATTCGTTAATGTGGCTTTACTCAGCTGATTATTGAATTTGACCAAGAATTAGAAGAATTGGGTAAAGGTGCATTTTCATGCTGACGCTTGACGCTGGTTGAGAGCGTCAAATGGTGTACTCTGTGGTCAAATCTTGTCACGTGGTCCAATTTCGACAAGAGCGCAAATCAACGAGCGTCAAGTCAAGCGTCAAACCTCATAACCTTACGTGAAAGCGTCAAAACAAAAAAACGTAAACAGAATCTCTGACAAGATAAAACATAAATTTGATCAATAATCAGGATATTTTATTACAAATCAAAAAATGATTGGTGCCAACAAATATCAGAAATGGATTTACGAATGCCAAAAAAAAATTTACGAAGCAGAGATAGTTTCAATTAAGCGAAAAAGAATTTTAGCAGCTCTATTATTAAGTGAAATGTTTTCTGAAATGAATAATAAAAAAAGAGTTTATGCAAAAAAACGGTTCTGGATTCATCCTATATTTAAATTACGGCGTGAACATGGTTTTTTTGAAGCGATATTTCCGACTTTGAGTTCGTTCTCTGATAAATTTGAGAACTATTTTAGAATGTCATCAACCCAGTTTGAAGAATTGTTGTGTTTAATTGGTCCTTATATTTGCAAAAAAAAAGTAGTAAGAGAAACCATCTCGCCATCAGCACGACTGGCACTGACACTAAGGTAATAGTTATTTACAATATTTTTCATGATAAATAATTAATTTTATCATTATGTTTATTTAAACTTATGTTATTAGATACTTAGCAACGGGAGATTGTTTAAGTTCAATATCTTATCAATACCTTGTTGGTTTCTCAACAACTGTGAAGATAATAGAAGAAACATGTCAAATTATTTGGGATATTTTGAAACAAAAAGTACTCCCATATCCACTAAATACTGCTGACTGGCTCAAAATAGTAAATGGCTTTGAAGAACAATGGCAATTTCCGCATTGCATTGGTGCAATTGATGGAAAGCATGTGAGAATACAGGTAAAAAATTGTTTAATTTCTTTGCTTACAATACTTGTCTAACAATTTATTTATATATTATATATATTTATGAATACTTTTTGCAGTGTCCAGACAGTGGTGGTTCATCATATTTTAACTATAAATATCATCACAGCATCGTATTATTAGCTATTTGCGATGATAACTATTCTTTTATTTTCGTGGATATTGGCGCTTATGGTCGGCGCAGCGACGGAGGTATATTTCGTGACTCTGAAATGGGTAAAAAGTTTGAGAAACGAGAGATGAATGTTCCAAAACCGGAGGTGCTAACGGTTGATGGCATGCCTTTGCCATATGTATTAGTTGGTGACGAAGCTTTTCAGTTAACTAGTTTTTTAATGCGACCATATCCTGGAAGAGGTGGTCTTAATCAAGAGCGTCATATTTTCAACTATCGGCTTAGTCGTGCTCGAAGAACAATAGAAAATGCTTTTGGCATATTGGTTAGTCAATGGAGAATATTGAAAAAACCAATAGAATCTACTGTTGAGAACGCAGTGAAGATTGTTCAAGCAGTAGTAGTTCTTCACAATTGGCTTAGAAAATCTGATAATGATAATACTTACATTCCATCTGAAATGGTAGATAATGATGGACCAAATGGATTTGTACCTGGACTTTGGAGAAAAAACAGCGATTCTGCTCTAGAGGACAACAAAGCTTATGGTAACAATTTTAGCAGTCGCATAGCTACACAAATTAGAGAAGAATTCTGTGACTACTTAAACTCAGAAGGAGCTGTTCACTGGCAGTACAACAGAAATCAACATTAAAAAAAATTGTACAAACTATTTAAAAAGACTAATTTTTTATATTAATTATTTACAAGAATAAATTGAAACAATTTTTTATTGCACTATTTATTTATTTATTACATTAAAAATTATAAAAAAAAAACTTGTATCACTTTTCGGCTGAAAACTTCTGACCATATTTTTGGATCAAGTTTAAAACTTGCATACATGCATCAAAGTGGTAATTAGCGGGAAATTTCCTTATTTGTTCAGCAGCCCCACTCAATAAATGGTCAATTAAATCCATTGTAGGTTTTTCGGGTAACACTAATGGCGGATTTTCTTTTGACATAACATCAACAAGACGGTTTATAGCTTGTATTGATGAGCTGTCTTGAGACTCATTTGCTTTATTCCTGCTACGTCTGGACCGACTAGAGACTAAACATTTAGTATAAAATTAAAACTATTAGTATTAATAGAGAGTTATTGTAAAACAGAAATAAAGGTTTCTTTTATTAAAGGATCCTGTAATAAAGGATGAAAATAAGGGTATGTAAAATACAGTTATTGTAATTGATTCAACACTAAGATATTTTCTTCTCTTTCGGTTCAGAATGTGAGTTACGTTCCGAGCCGAAAAAGAAAAAAATACATAACAGGTAGTTAAATCGCAACCTTTTAGGTTCTTCGCACATTTTTTTATATTAAATACTTGGAGAAACTGGGAACGAAATTAACTCAAATCAATAATGTAAGGTTTAATTTAATTGTCGCTGTCAATTTCGGAAAGTATTTCTTCTTTTCTCAATTTAATTGTCAAAAACGTCAAAATTAACGATCCTTTAATTAAAGTTAAGTTATCCTGTATTTTATTTAAATACAGGCTGCCTTTATTTTATTAAAGATCCTTTAATAAAAGACATCGAATGCGCAAGCGTAAATGTCAAAATAAAGGAATCCTTTATTAAAAGACGATGAAAAAGTGGTTACAATAACTCTCTAATATTCATTTATTTCATGTACCTGATGTGCTGTGATTAAGATTTGAAATATTATCCTCCATGGCAGTATCGGTATCTTCAGTAAAAGCAGCACTCTCCTCTTCGTCCAATTGGTTGGTACTTGAGCTTTCGACATTACTGCTGGTGCTAAAATTTCTCAATATTATTAACATCAAATGATCAATTCTCATTATAATTTTAAAATTAATTATACTTACTTTTTTAAAAGACAGGAATCTCGCAAAAACTCACAACGTTGGTAGAATTTCCAATTTTCTTTTTGAGTCATTCTCGCTGAGCCACTACTCCGATGTTCTGCTCTGATTATTTTTCTATATGTGTCACGAAGACTTTTGAATTTTGTTTTTGCATTCTCGGCGCTGATAACATCTGCAATTTATTAAATTCAATAGGTTTATTAACGCAATTACTCACTAGCACGGTGAAAAGAAAAGAAATATAGTTTAGTATTTTCAGTACAGTACCATTTAATTCAGCTGATACTTCTTGCCACAAAGCAGCTATTTTTTCTCTGCCACGTTCCTCTATTGGAATATCAAAATTCCATAAAGGAATTCTATCTTCAACTGCCATCAGGAGAATCTCAACTTCATCGTCGCTTAACTTCTTCTGTTGATTCGCTTGTTTAAACTGATTTCTCTTCATTTTCTTTGCCGGAGGGTCTGAGAATTTATCATCGCAAACAACTTGTTCCCTACCATCTTCACAAGCAGATCGACGAACGATGGTTTGTCCGTCATCTAAAAATACATTTTTACATTTTATTCTCTAGTTGTTTCATGTTACTTAAATATAACTCACCCAATACAGGATAAAAATAATTATTGTTGTCCACAAAAATTTCGTTGTAACCTTCCACGCATGAATGCGAATTGTAGTCGGTAACAATTGTTTCGCATATACCACATGTGTACACAACTTCTATTGTCTAAATAATAACAAAAAATGAGCATTATTTATTAAGGAAATGTCAAGCTTAAATTCTTCGAATTTAAGAATTAATAACTCACCTCTTCATCCATTACGGTTTTAACAATATAAAGAAATTAGGTTTATAACCATAAACAAACTCTTAAATAACAAACTCTTGAATATATTGAAGTATTTATAATTGAAATCACTGTCAGATCAAAGTTTACGAAAGTGTACGAAAGTACGTGGGTGTAAAAAGCTAAACAATGTTTAGCTTTGACGCATAGAATTATTAAAGATGACGCTCTAGTCGAAATTGGACCACGTGACAAGATTTGACCACAGAGTACACCATTTGACGCTCTCAACCAGCGTCAAGCGTCAGCATGAAAATGCACCTTGTGTCACTTTGACTAATGGATGAAGTTGACAACATATTTGACAATCCAGGTTATGTTTTGTATTTTGATTTTGTAGTTGTATATTATAAGTAAATGAAAATGAATTTGAAAAATTTATACATTACCGATAATATAAATACTTTGGAAGGTTTGGCCCAACGAGATGATGTGATTCAAAGTCTCAAAAAATCTCACAGGTTACTTTTTATTAAACTTAGTTTTTAGAAATTAAATTTTCAATTGTAAATATTGCTTACATTTTGAAATATCATAACATTTATTTGTATTAGAAATTGTAAAATCTCATACTTGTCTCAGTAGAGTTACTAAAATTACTAAAGTAATTACTGTTAATTCAATTAAACTAAAAAGTTGTAATTTTTTTAAATAATGAAATAATTATAACTATTTTTTTTAATCTAGATTCAGTACTTTTATAAGCAAAATGATGGGTGAATTATTGCAGTGCCAAGATGATCAAGAGAAATGTTATATTTTATGTAGGCGATATATTAATCTAATGGATCATCTATTCAAGATATCAGATGATCAAAATTATACCAGAGCTCTTCATTCTAGTGATTACCGTAAAGTAAATCAGCTAATTAATGAAATCAGAGAAAGTCTCGAAGAAAGGTAAATTGTAATAAAGTAAATGGGGTGAAGGTGAATAATTTAGATAAGACAATTATACCAACATTAGGTCTACACCAACATTGACTTTGTAATTTGAAACTAATTTTTCTTGACGAAAAAAATAGTAAAGACTGAAAATTGTCCAATACTTTGTTTTGAAATTAAAAATAAAGTGTGTTACAGCTTCCTTCAGTTCAAACCAACTTTTATAATCAGTATCAGTAAATTATGTCTTACGGGGTGAGATTAATTGAATAAATTTTCTTATTATCAATAAACGTTGAATTGAAAATTGCAAATCATATGTCTACCAGGGTTTAAAACAATGACTTAATGTTTTAAAATAGCTCTCTATTTAGTATTACCATTTTAAGCATGAGAATTCATAAAAATCCAATTCAAATTAATTTTACTATACTAATGCTCAATTTTTAGATATAAAAATTTGGCTTTGGAAAATGAGATAAAGAGAGTAAAAGCACATTCTCCTACAATGCCAATGATAGCAGTACCAACTACACAAAAGCGTTTTAAGTTTAAAGGTAAGTGCTACTCTTAATAATGATGGAATATATTTGAATTCAAGTTCTTCCAAAATATTTTGGTATGGTATTGGCTAATAGGTTACATTGTTAGAAACTAAACTATTGTTCACAACAAAATTGCTCAGTATATATCTTCATTTTATTCAATTTTTATATGAAGTTGGTATAAATGCGATAGGTTAACAGGATATAATATAAGAGAAAAATTATTTTCTTGGCCTTGCCTATGGTTTTCAACTCCTACCTAATATTCATCATGGCCTAAATCAGTTTTCAATACAAATTTTTTATTAAGAGTCTGAAGTACCAAGAGGACGCATGACTTTGAAAAGCGATGGGGATTTTCAATTGCTTTGTTTGACCATCTAGAGAAATGAAAATTGACAGTATATGGCTATAATTTTAAACCTACATACTTTTAAACTATGTCGCTCTATCGTAGTCAGCTACCTAATAAGATCTACCAACAATACAATTAATTTCTAGTCTCGTTACCCGTCAACCATTCGTATTTATCGAACCAAGGAGTATAGCAAACGTAATATTCCGTTTTGTAAACATGTTATTTATTACTCACGAATACTGGAACAGATGACCTCTAGATATTTTTCGGTTTTCAACGACTACTCAGAGATAATCCAGTAGACTCACCGCCATCCGAGCTTCTACAATACAAGTAACAGCGACATATTAAAATCATATTTTAAGAATAATGGTGGGTTTATAATAAATAGTTATTGTTCATAAATTAACAAAAAATTACCTAAATTGTTGCATTTTCAGTGAGTATATTCACTCCAGTCTCTTCTACAAAGTTTTCATTTTTGGTATTTTGTCAGACTTGGCAGTTATCATTCCACCAAGCTATGGTGAATCCACATGCCTTACGTCCTTGTGCTTACACTGCTGTTACCAAGATGGCGCGCTCTGAATTTAAAATGAATGAAACTTTGCGCGCCCTGGAGAACTTCTTAATATTATGTCGTTACTTGTTTTTTTGTAATACTGAAATAATTTGGAAGCGAAAAGTGTAATGTCATTTACAAAGTCAGGCAATCACGTCTGTAGGTGCTAAAAGTGAATAAGTAACGAATTAGGTGATTTTTGTAGCCTCGTACTAGATGTGAAGCAATTGAATTAGTAAATTTTATAAAAATTTAAAATATTCATCCGTTTTAGTGATTTTACATTCTTTTTTACAAATCAACTCTCTTCTTTGGTCTTAATTGTCTCTGTGTGTCTCATTAGAGGCTATCCTTGTCATATTTTGAAACAAAAGGGTATTCTTCTTGACTTTAGGCAGGTGAATGTTTAACAGAAGATGTTGACAGTGTACCAGTTCTAGTGAAAATTAAAATATTTGGAAAATATGGCTGTTAGTCGGGCTTGTGAACATACTGTATATATGGCGGGTAATGTTATTTTTCTCGTAAAAACCGTATTATAGTAAAAGTGAGTAGAATGCAACAATTCTTCTAACGAAATTTGTAACCTATTTGGTAACTTCAGTTCAAGAAATTATACTAATAGTAATAATATCATTCACATTGGTTAAATTATGTCAAAGCATAAGATTTAACGAATTAATTCAACTCAACAGATTTGAAATTCTATCAAACAAATACTTTTTGGAAGTGGCTAACCTTCCATCAATCGGTTCTGTTCAAATCAGTGACAGCTTACAACTTTTATACTATAATGAAGGGTATTGGTAAACATATTTTGCTAGTTTAGTGATGCTGAAATAACGTATTTCTGTTATTAGATTACTTACCATTACCTACTCAAAGTAAAGGGATATCGTAAATCTTGGTACATTACCAGCTTCTTTCAAAGATAGAACCAAAAGAACTGATTTAGTCTCATGACTAAGGGAACTGCTTGTATACGAGAGTTTTCTCATGATCTGAAAAGAAGGAAATACAATAGAATTTTAAGTCTCAGTGAATGTTTACCGCTAAAAGACATACATATACTTCTAATCAATAGGCCAAATGAAGTATGTGGGCTAGAATGTTTTCATAATAAGACTTGAATACAATTCTATACTATAATGAATTAAACTAAATTCTATATCTGGAAATTTTGCCCAACCAGGTGTTTTTCTAATCCTTGGAAAGGAATTGAAAGTATACCATTTCTGTGGTATAAGCTAGAAGATTAAGTATATTAAAACTCGGTTATTTCAATTTCACAGTAATTTTATACAGTGCCTCCTTTTTATTTTGTTTAATTATTTTCAGATAATTTTATTCAACCTGGGGATCTATTTATGATCCTACAAACAGAAGACAATTTTCTTATAGTTGATATTCGACCTGCTTCTGATTATTCGAGAACTAAAATCAATCCAAGTAAAGGTGATATTATTAATATTCCAAGAGATTTAATAGTACCTGGGTAAGTATTATTACCTCAATTTTCAAGCAATAAAATAGTTTTGGATGACTAGCTATTATCTATATCTATAAGTTTTTTCTTCATCTATTAATTTTTTCAATGTTCTTATGATATTTAGTTTATCAGCAAACACCTTAGGACAGCGTTTAGAGCCTCCTACAAAGGAAATATGGGAAAGAAGAGATACATTTGACATTATTATCCTTCTAGATGAAGCTACAGTAAAATATGACTATATCGGCTCAATATTGGCACGACTAAGAACTATTATAGTTGAAGTAAGACCTTTTTATTTCAAATAATAATTGATAGATAGCTCCAATGATGGTACATTTTTGGTATCAGTTGTTGACTCTGTTCATTATATTTTCATTTTTGTCTTTCAAGTTGAGAACGTATACGTAACTTATCAAGTGTAGTAGCTGTCTGTATTTTGAATTTATCATCTTCTAGTGGGATACTATCCGAAAATACTCTGAAGAACCTGTTATATTGAATGGAGGGCTGAAAGAATTTGTTGAATGGTATCCCACTGCAGTTGACAATTCCCAGTTGTTTTTACATCAAACCAATTCAGATATTGATGAGTTGCTTGACTTGGAGAGCATCACTTACCCAGAAAGTGGTGCGGTAAAACAAATTAATTTGAAGATGCATTCTTCAAACTTACTCTCTAATTTAGAACAAGGAAAGCATAATGGAATGGAAATGGAAATATCTTCTACCTTATACGAAAATCCTGAGGCTTTTATAGATTCTGATCTAAAAGAAACTGTTGAGCTCAAACCGTCAGGACCTTCGAGTGATAACATTGGAGAAACTGTACAATCATCACAGGTAATTGATGAAGCAGCAGTAAAAGAAATGGTGGAGGGAGACAAAGCTGCACAACTAATAAAAGCCAGACAGGCAGCTAAACCAAAGTTCCATGGAGTACCGGAACATAAAGACGAGCGTATGAGAGGAAGATCATTAAAAAAAGAAGATACAGAAGGAACTACTGTATTTAGAGATAGAAGCCCATTTATTAAACCACCATCTATAGATCGCACTTTCAAACCAATTTCTGTAAGTCTTTATGCAATATCTAAGTTGTCAATGTCGGCATACTAAATTGTTGTTATAATTATTTTTCTTAAAAAGCATAACTTAATTTTACAGGTAACTGGAGAAGGCTTCACTGGCTTAAGGAATGTAAAAAATATTTGTTACATGAATTGCTTATTACAATGCTTGAAAGTAATTCCAAGTATTAAGGCTTCTTATATTACTTCTGACCGATATCTGACTTATACGACTAGGAAACCTCCGAAAATTAATCATCATCTAGCAGCGGTAAGTGTTTTATATACTTTTTTTTGCTGTTTTTTTATGTAATGTTGATATTTCAGGTCCTTCGGGAACTGTGGGGTGGAACTCCGCAACGGCATAAGATTTTTTTAATATCACAGTTTAAAGAAAGAATTTGTGATTTTGCACCGATGTATGATAAGAACACACATGAAGATTGCTTTGAATTTTTCTTGTTTCTGTTTAACTTAGTTAGTGAAGATTGTTCTTTAGACATTCCCCATCAAGTGATGACAGAAAGTGAAAAAGCCTGGTTCGGCCATTTGCAAGGCCGTTCTTCGTTTTGGATAGATCTGTTTTATTTCCAGTTGAAAAATATGAAAGTTTGTTGCAACTGTAATAAAATAAATCCATCATTTGACACAGAGGGGCTTTTATTGTTACCAGTTCCGAACAGACCTTGTTCCTTGCAGAACATGATAAACGACTATTTACAAGATAATAGATTGATGGATTATTCATGTAGTAACTGCAAATCAACAGGCACCATAGTGAATCGAAAGGAGCTAACTGTGGAACCTGAAGTTCTTGCTTTAGTATTAAAAAGGTAAGGAATTCTACTTTCTTAAGGGTTTTCTAATTATTTTAATTTTAGGTATTACTCTGCTGGTGACACATTTCGTAAAAACGAGGTAGAAGTTGATTTTCCTCTTCAAAATTTGAAATTTGGTTCCTCCAGATATAGTTGCTACAGTGTCGTACAACATTCAGGTGGAATGACTCATGGTCACTACTACGCAACTGTCAAATTAGATGACAAACTTGGACAATGGTACCAATTTAACGACGAAACAATAACTCGCCAATCCAAACCAATAAATGAAATTAGTCAGATAAGAAATTCAGCAGCAGGGTTCTTTTATGTTCGGCATGCAGTGTAAATGTGATATATATTCCGAATAACATTGAAACTCATTCCAATTAAAGTATTTTTGATATAAAATGATATTATAGATCGTTCAGGTTCCTTTTTTATTATCTTAGTGCTTGATAAGTGCCTACTAATGTTGATAGTTTTTAAATATTTAAATTATTTATTTGAGAATTGTTGATTAAGTATCTATCTCACAGAATTTTAAAATTTTATCATTCCCACTCTGTTTTATTATTTCTAAATTCAATATTTCATATAAAATTCTTATAAGATGGGAAATATATATTTTACCCTGATATTTTGAATATTAAAAAAATTTCCGAATCGTCTTAAATAATTACATGACTAGCGTGTTAATATATTTTCCACTATTGACCTTTTTCAGCTTTTTGGTTACATGTCGATTAAACCTATTTTTCTATCTACTCCAATTACCCATTCTTCGAGTTAGTTAATTGTTTTTTTGGTACCCTATTCACTTTAGCGTTCAGATTTTATAATAACATTAAGAACCCATAAAAATATTACTTATTGTGATTTTGTTAATGATAAATTATTAATATTTTGGTTACTGTTGTACTATAAATATAAAAAAATATGGAAGCCCCACATAATTTATTTAAAATAATTCCGTAATGGTCTATAATTTGATAGATTATTTCAGTTTTTGTAAAATGTTCATGCTAGTCGTTATTTGTACGTGCAATGGTAGTTAAAATTAAGATAAATTTACATATTGCAATCATGTATCAAAAGTTATTTCGTTTTTATGTTTAGTTTGACTTGTATTATTTAATGTTTTAAATAAATTCGTTCGTTGATGTTGATAATCTTGATTATTTGAAACCCTCAACTTACACTATACCTCATTTAAAAACCAGGAGTAATTTGAATTTAAGTTGGCAATTCTGTAGACCTCTCATTGGTCAGATTCTGCCCAGTTTCACATAACACTTTCTAGTATTGACATCAGCTGATAATTTCCATTTTTGATAGTTCTGACAGATGAGTATAAGTAATTTGTCATCGCATCCGCTCTTATTTTATTATTTTCACTCAGTTTCGTTGAAACTGATCCTTTAAAAACTTCAGTAAGCAATTGAATTGAACATCTGCAATTATGGATCCTTCTACTTCGAGTACTGGCTCTTCGATTAGTCGGGTAAAACAATGTAAGGTCATTTGGGACCGTCAAAAATCAAATACATCCATCTTATATGTACAATAAAAATTTAAATAATCTACTAAACCGATGAGAAATCGACTTAGATTTGGAACACGACTGTTTATACATAGCACTTTTTCATAACAGACCCTTTAGTAACTAATCTGGTAACTTTCAATGGTTTGAGTAAGGTTTTTCAAATTACTCCTGGTTATTAAATGGACTATAGGATACTTCAACAGTGGTGTCAGCCCAAAGGAATGATGAGCTGCCTAAGATTGCTAACGTAATACTCTCCAACTTTGTTTATAAATATGTAAAACCAATGAATTGTTCATAGATATCAATAAAGCAATTATTATTTAGTATAATCTATTTTTCGGTTATAGTATAGTCCTGCTGAAGGTAATATGAAAAGGAAATTGGAAGGTGAAAGTAATACATAATAAGTAATACATTTATTGTGGCTGTACGTGTCCTTCTTAATTTTATCTTCAATAAAATAGAATATGACAAGTACAAATAGTATCTAATAATAAGTATTATATATACATCAAATGTAAACATGTGCTCAGAGAACAGTGACATGCACAATTTTTACACTATACGTGAACAATTTCCTAACGAGATCATTGACTATAAAATGCTAAGTCTTAATAAATACAACACTATAACGAAGGCAAAATATAACAAATGTATTATTCGCATTCGTCAATATATTTAGGCGGTGGGTCACAATGCATTTGCAATATTAGAAAAAATACAAAAAGTAACATTTTATAATTCCAATTATTGTAAATGGAAGCAATAACGCAAACATTTTGCAACAATTATAAAAATGTACTTCAATATATTCAACTTTAATTTTTATAGCTCCTGAAACATAGTAACTTACGATTACGATTATTTGCAAAAGTCGGAAACAAATTTCGTACAATAGTTAAGTAAAGAAAGTATTGAGTATCTATAAAGGTAAAAGAGGTATACAGAAAATTGAAAATCATTCAACCTAATATCCAAGGTTGTTTCTTAAAGAATGTTTAAGACATTGAATATTTTTCTATGAAGACATTAGGCGTTTACGTTATGAAGCACGAAACTGATTGCTTTTGGGAAATTTAAAGACAATTTTTACTCAAGAAACTACCATATCCACTAGATCATACGATAATGTCAACATCCTATTCTCGTATACATTCAAAATGAGTCAATTTACTAACTTCAACTACACCAGATCATGTATTGAAAAACACAAAAATAGAAATGCAGCAGCATTAAGTTATAAGGAGGTTTCCTAGCATAATTACTGCTCATCCAGCAATTGAATTACAATGTAAGGGAAAACATTCATGTATATCTTACATGACACCATTTTTTTTGAAATCAACTATTTACTAATACAATAAATGGAATTATAAAACACTTTTTAAATGTAATGCATATTACAATTCTAACAAAAGTATGTACCATTATATTATGTAACTATTGCACACATGTAATTAAATATATTGTAACAAAATTTACTCAGGCCTTTACGCTAGAGACTACCATAAAATAACCATGGTAATATTTGTTTCTCCGAATAGTAAGAAATAATTTCATCATTTATAAGTACACAAGATATATAAGTAAATTATAGAATTAGATGGGGCTTGATTGTCACTTTCAGACAAAAACAAAGATTCGCGGGATATATTTTTCTATCAATCACAGATTTTTTTACGATAAATAACTTTCAGGTCATTTATTACACTAACGTTTTTAATATTACATTAAAATCTGAAAGGGTATATATTCGCTTTTAACGGGTAATTTTGTTCATTATTTAAAGGATATTTATAGATTTTTGTTTTTACAAGCAAGTTATTTGTATTTAAAAATATTTATGGTATACTTATACTTATATTAAAACAGATCAAAAATAATAATTATCAAGGTATTCTGTTCATAAGGAAATACATTTATTCAATTGGTAAAATTTTATATGTTCCGTCACATTTAATAAGAGTACACCATGTTAAGAATATGAAACTGGATACCCACAAGTTTTGTAGGATTTCAAGGACACAACTCTTAGTATTTACCATGATTTTAGGTTTCTCAAAAGTTAATGAACACCAAAGTACTAAATGCAAAAAATGCCATATCTCAGCTTCAACCAAAGCGTCAGTTATGTTTATAGTTATATATCTCCAATGTTATACTTTTCTCAAGCTTTCAGTGGAAAAACATAGAACTTCTG
Organism: Galerucella nymphaeae; assembly: GCA_963978555.1. Taxonomy (NCBI): domain Eukaryota; kingdom Metazoa; phylum Arthropoda; class Insecta; order Coleoptera; family Chrysomelidae; genus Galerucella; species Galerucella nymphaeae. Next base: position 6,077,661 of record OZ021704.1, read on the forward strand.
AAATGTAACAAAGTTTTCAGTTCGAATACAACTCAAACTAGCGATCTACGCATAGGTGACACACAACGACATCTTCTGTTAACTCAAATCGAGACTCCTTTATGGTGTTCAACTTGATATTGCTATGAACCACAATATTTTTTATGGATATGTCTTTTCTGCATTTAGGGAATTAAATATACCTACAATAAGTTCTGACATAATTTTATCAACTTTCACTTAAATATAAATCACATTAAATTTTGCACATACGTTAATGGGTTAACCATATCTAAAAATGTGAATTAAAACCAAAATAATTTAATCAAAAAACGACAGGTTAATCCAGTAAAAAATATAAAATCACAAATAAACTTTTACGATAACTTTTCTATTAAAATCACATGATAAAATGAAATTTCGGGAAATTTGCCCAAAGTGACCTAAATTAATTTCAATTATATACAGGGTGTAACGAAAAGGCAGGTCATAAATCATACCACATATTCTGGGGCTAAAAATAACCCAAGTTACCCCAGTACAAATGTGCATGCGAAAAAAGTTAGTCTGGCTGCAATTAGATATCGTCAGAAGCCATTGCTTTTCCAGAATATTCGGTTTTCGTTAGTAAAACGATGCCGACTGTGTATTCAAGAAAATGGGGGCCATTTCGAACATCTAATAAAAACCACACATTAATAAATAAAATTCAATAAAAATTTGGGACCCTCAAAAAACTTAAAAATTCATTGACCGAAATTTTTGAAGCATAATAAAAAATATGCCGTATCTCAATAAAAACTGATAATTGTAAAAAGTGCTAAGGGACAAAAAAGTTTCAAAAATAATGTTTTTGAACAATAGTGCCACAATAATAAGCATTAAATTGTAACGCACACAAAAGTTTTGGGAGGGGTTTAGGGGATCTCATCTCCCATAAATTTTTAACAGGGTGCGATAATTCCTCAATTTTTTCAAGTTGCTCTTATCATAAGAAAGCCAATTGTCAACTTTCATTATAATATGTCGAACAACTGTCGAAATATTTGAAAAAATCAATATTCATTTGGTAACTTGCACATTTGTATTGGGGTAACTTGAGCTGGATCGAGTTATTTTTAGCCTTAGAATATGTGGTATGATTTATGACCTGCCTTTTTGTTACACCCTGTAAACTCATTCTAGTTGTACTAGACCCAATTATAAAGTTACATTGAAAAGTGGTAGTGTATAGCAAATTTGAATTGCTTCTAATGAAAAATGACAAATTTTTACTCATCTCATTCTTGTCGGAAAGCAACTATATGATAAAAGACAGATTGTATAATCTCCCAACAATATATTTTGGAAGAACTCAGATCACGTAGCTTTTTCGTTGCTGATGATTATTTAAAGTTCTAGTGATAATTCGAACTGGTGTAAAAGTGTTTTGATGATTCAAATGAACACATTCAACAATCTTTAGTTCCATATTGTTGCTCGCCCTGACCAAATACCAAAGAGTATCCGTTTATGGACAGTTAACTTTAATACATTAATTTCAACTAGTTCTATTTTTGGTGATACATTTTCTCAAACTAATTTATTTCAACTAAACTTGACGACCCTTAAACAGCATTAAACAAATAAGTTTATATTATCATTGTTATGAAATGTTATAAACACCTCCTTTAAACAATATAAAATCACATTTACAGAACAAAACAGTTTAAAAATAATGCGGAGAGTCAGTGCTAACTAGAGTATAAATATTATTTAAGTATAGAACATATGAATACACACTTTTAAAAATAAAGTAGTTTTAACGAAATTTTACGAATTATAGACAGACAACATAATAAAACATATTTGAAATAATTAAAATAACGATCTCATAGTAACAAATAAGAATCTTTTGTTTAAAAATGACAATAGCAGTTATAAAAACTACGATTAAATGAAACCATCAGTCACGAATCAAAAACAAAATTTCACAGTTTAAGATTCGATAAAAATAATTTATAATTCTTATACAAGGTGTTTTCATATTGTCCACAGTATCCAACATGTGAAGAATTCTATTTTAAATAATTCTTGAATGTCCAGGGTCAAACTGTTTTTCCAATTTTACTTTTTTGGGTCCTGAATTTACCAGAAAAGTGAAAGTCTATCTTGGATATTCTATGATCATATCAGATTGAAGACTCTTGTCAGAAAAGTGAAAATTCATAATATATATATATATATATATATATATATATATATATATATATATATATATATATAACAATCTACTAAATTATTGGGGATTCCGTCACAATCTGGGCTTGTTAAGAAATTAAACTCTTTTTTACTACTTCCAAGCTTTCGGATTTATTTGAATCCTTTATCAAGGCTAAAATATGAACAAGTTCTTATAACAGGTAAAAATTATAATAAATTTAAACTTACGTGCAAAGTGAGTTTGTACAAATCAAGTAAAACATCATTAAAAAACATGAATAGATTTTCCACTATAAGTGGTAGATAGAAAGGTTACATTTTGAAAAGTAAATTATAAATCTGATTGAAGTCGAACATGAAGACAAAATTTTTGTAATTAAAATTCTTAGTTTCTTATATCTATAAAATAATATTTCTTTTCTTTATTGACCTGCGTACCATTAATATTTAATAAACAATCTGAAATCATTAGTTGTATTGGACTATCTTTGGATCCTTATTGGTGGCAAAGTAATTGATCCCGAGATGTGCGATAGATAATGTTTAAGAACAATGGTAAAAGGGTGATGTTTGGTTTTTATGTTCATAAGAATGGCAAACTTGTGGATGTAAGAATTAGACATTGCATGGGCCATGGTTTTGTCATTGATAGGGTTAAATGGGTAATAAAGTTAGGGTTTTCTTAATAATTTTTTTTTTTTTTTTTTTCAAGTTTTAAAAAAATAAAAATATTTTATAATTTGTAAATATCTTCATACTAAAAATTTCACAAGCCCTCGTAAATAACTTTCATAATGATTTCAGATTGTTTATTAAATATTAATGGTACGCAGGTCAATAAAGAAAAGAAATATTATTTTATAGATATAAGAAACTAAGAATTTTAATTACAAAAATTTTGTCTTCATGTTCGACTTCAATCAGATTTATAATTTACTTTTCAAAATGTAACCTTTCTATCTACCACTTATAGTGGAAAATCTATTCATGTTTTTTAATGATGTTTTACTTGATTTGTACAAACTTACTTTGCACGTAAGTTTAAATTTATTATAATTTTTACCTGTTATAAGAACTTGTTCATATTTTAGCCTTGATAAAGGATTCAAATAAATCCGAAAGCTTGGAAGTAGTAAAAAAGAGTTTAATTTCTTAACAAGCCCAGATTGTGACGGAATCCCCAATAATTTAGTAGATTGTTTTCTAACTAGCCGTCAAGACTACCCTTTACTTCTATATATATATATATATGGATTTTTAAGGCTTGTGACAATTTCAACTGTTTCCTTTCTTATTTTATACCTTGCTAGCAACATTGACGATATTTTTTAGAGAAGTATTCAATATATTGTTAAATTAGTTCTAGCGATAGAGTGGAACGTAAAATTTTTATCTGAATTGTGAGTGTACGTGTGAATTTGAAAACATCCTGTATAATACTAAGAACCAAGTAAGATTAATATATCCTACATATATGGTGTACTAATACATATAGCAGATTACAACAAAAACAACAGCTACATAACTAAAAACAAAAAGCTTGCATTCCAAATAAAATCAGTGTATCTATTTGATCATTTTGATAATAATTAAGGTTTAGAAAAAAAATTAATTGATTTCTGCAGTACTTTAACTGTATATTTCCTTCTAAAAATAATAGAGAACATGATTTTGAGAGAAGACAAGCTTTCAGCAAAAGAGCAACACTTGTTGAAGGTAAAAAGTTCAAAAAAAAACTTGGCAATATATTTACCATTTTCACCAGTTTACAAGGGTGGGTAATATAAGAACAATAAATAGAAGACATGATAAAAAACTGTTTTTATGTAGACCAGTGGTGGCCATAGGAAATATGAAAATATTTTTGTTAATTAGAAGATATCAGGAGAAAATAATATTTTTCGAAGGTGTACTGTTATTTTTGCAACTGTTTCTACTTTGCAACAAAATCGAACAGAAGTGCAGCAGAAGCACAAGACTGTAATTAACACTGTCGAATTGCGGACATTCTGATGTCGTATTCCTTCTTAGTCGATTTAATAATAGTTATGGGCATCATTAAACAACACCCCATAAAAATTAGTAGGTATAGTACAATACGATATTTTAAATGACTGGCTTGAGAGGGTTTAATTTTATTACAAAATTTTTAACCTACAACGCTTTAGAAAAAAGACTGTCTCCATGCAAATCGCTATTTACTTCGCAGGCACTTATCTCGATAGAAATATTGTATCAAGAAACTTATCAATCTAACAACCCATCGAATACATATCATTACAACTCACAAAGATAACTACAACCTAGATCCGAAGATATGTATAGATGTAATTTATCGACTTAGAATTTACCCTTGAAACATGCGACAGGTCCACGATTTAACTTTAAATCAAGATACTTCGAATATCTTGGGATATCTGTGTATGGTTGTTGAACAGGAAATAATGTAATGGTTTAGTATCAAAAGAATTAGAATTATTACAATGGTAAATATACAAAAATTGATTTTGGATTAAGAAACAAACGGCTTAAAATATTATAGTCTTCAAAATTTTATTGGATCTACAGAACTCCGTACAGTATGAAGATACTGTTAAAACAATTCGTAAGAAGAGGAACACTATTTTTTAATATTATTAGGTATTACGACCAGACTAATCCAGAGTGCAGGAAACACATGCGTTGGTTATAACGAATTTTTATCAACTAATACCTCAAACGGAAATATACAAAATTTGCTAATTCTTTTGTCTTGTAAATTTGAGTACTAAGTAGTAGCCATTTTAGACAAATTTCGTAGTGTTAATTCCGAGGTTTAGCATGTTAAAACGTCGTAAAAAATCTTAAATATGTTACAATCATGTGTTTAAGGTTTGTTTCAACAATCCTATATAAATCTACTTCAATGAGATGAAATAACAAAACAATATTCATAGCATTCAAGTGATATAAATAAATATTGCACTATGAAACAACAATAAATTGAAAACGATCACTTCAGAAACTTGTACTGTACGAAAATCGGAACAAATTATTACAAAAATGGTAGTATTCTCTAAATAATCGATTATTCATTTGATCTAATACATTTCAAACTTCAATATTATGTCCTTAGAAGGATTTGTAAAAGAAGGCGAAGCATATTTTTAGAGATTACACCATTTTATATAAATTGGCCCAATTTAATCTTTTGGTTCAAGTTCCATAATAATGGAAGTATTTTATCGTTATACTTCCGTTTAACGCTTGTCTACAATAGGCGGAAAACTAAATTTTGAGATCAAAAATTCGAATCTTGACGACCGACGGTTGCATCTAAGTAAAGAATACTGGTCTTGTAATCTAAATTTGATTTCAAACATCAAGTTTTAAAATAGTGTTAAACAAAATATAATCAATTTTTCAAAATTTGATTTATCAAATCAAAATACAACCACCCTAAATAAATAATAGAGTTTGAATTTAAAAATAAAGTTAGCATAAAAGCTTAAAATTCGAAGTCGTATATATAGAAAATGATCATTAAGATTTATGGAATTTTCAGTATTAAGGTTATGCGCATCTGTTTGTAGCACAAATGCAATTTCAAACTAAATGCAACAATCTTATTTCATATAATATCAATTTAATTTCAATTTTGAACGTTGAAATACTATTTAAGACACATGCCAAACAATATTTCTTCTCGTCTATTAATTGGGATATCAAGACAAGATAACGAATTCTAAATATTTATTGTTTGTGAAAGAACAAAATATTATTGAATTTTGTTTTCTCTTATTTTTTGGGAATCAAACTGCAATGATTTTTTTTGTTTTTTATTTTGACGTGCACCTCACTAGATTTCATTTCTAGTAGACTATCATATTCTATTAACATTTTACCCGAGATATGATCTACTATGAATGGACCTTAATCAAAATTTTATAACAAAGTTTTTAAACTTCAAAATATTATTGTCTAGTTGTGAAATTTTTTTCGTTGGGTCAGATAGAGACCAAAAATTATTTGATATTTAGTTCACCTTGACAACGGTAGCTGGAACGCTACGGAAACCTCCAAATAAAAAACATAAAAAAGCATTTTTGTGGTTTGATTCCCAAGAAATAAGAGAAAATAGAATAAATAATATGCCACAAGGAACAGAATATTAATGAAATCGAGTAAAATCTTGGTTCTCCACATTTTATTGTTAGTAAATAGGTACAAGATAATACTTGGAACTTGAAAAAAAAAACCAACAATCGGCCAGCCGACGTGGTAGAGAAAAGTACTACATAATAACCAATCTCAAAAGAAAAACTGGTACTTTACCTCACTTCACAAACAATGATTATTTTCAGCAAAGCTTGTTTGAAATTTTGTCTAACGAGATCATCCAGCAGTTTACCGATTTAAATTCCATAAACCTAAATTATGATATCTACACCACACTTTGTGTCAAATCGATAAATATTTTTTTAACGCTATGTGCTATTTTCAGTCAATTTGACAATAACATATGAAAAGGAAGACACTCTATTGCACACTACTAGCTAACTATTTGAAGATACTCTAACAGGTTCAGCAGGGGTTAAAGGACTATTTGCACTAGAAGGTGTAAGGGAGCTTTGTGCCATCATCTTTTGACGCACTTCACGAATTTTCAACTGTAAACTTGCTTTGTTAGGAAAAACGTCTGAATGCTGGGACTGAAATGTGGAAGTCGCTTGAGAAGATGGGAAAAGAGAATGTTCTTGAAACAACTGCATCACTAATTGACGGCGTTGTTCTAAAGTTTTTCGGTGACCTTTTTCGGTATCTCTAGACGTTCCTGGTGTTCTCGGTGTTCGAGGAGAAGTGCCTTCCTCGATTTCATTCAATTCAGCTGAAATACAAATAATATTCCATAAAATGAAATAGTTTGTTGCTTTACAGCTGTATGAATATGAACCTTTCAACACTTGTACATCAGGAGATTCAACGAAATGAAATTAAAATTAAACGACTTTGTAAAATGCAAAATACTTACCCTTCACATGATCAAAATCAGGTCCAAAAAATTGATTTCCAACAATCGGTTTAGTAGAAGCCGATTTTGGAACACTTTGTGGAGTCTCAGCTTCTGAATCATCTTCTACTGAAGTACGATGAGAGGCAGTCAGTGGAGGCCTTTTTTTATTATAAAACAGTCCTGGACTGGATATCGAAATAGCGCTTGGCGATTGACCATCTTCGGGTTTGAATTGGGGCAACGCAGTAAACTTTTTCTCGAAATTGACTTGCTCCAGGACTCTGAAAAATACACTTTTAGAGAGATATAGATATTACTGACGCTTAATTCAAAATTACCTATCCATGCCATCCTCGACCGATCTCTTGAAGAAGGTCTTCTTAGTGGAAGGAGACATGATGTCAGCCTGATTGCCATCTTCGATCACAGAAAAATTTGATGAACCGGATACATTGTCTTGATTTCCTTGTGAATTTGTACTTACAAAAGCAGCTGAAATAAAAAAAAATCAAACATTGACAACTGTTTGTTTAAAAAAAAATGGTTTATTTATATGATATTCATAGTATATTACTTACCCATGGATTGTCGTCTTTGTAGTGGGGCTTTACCAAGTTGAGCAGGCGTAGGAGCAAGTTTGAACTCTTGACTTGGTTTATCTAACAAGGATTCCGATACAGGCGGCAACATTTCAATTACAGGTGATTTCAGATCTTCTCTAATATTCATATCATTGGTCTCAGGAATATGTAAAACAGGTCCTGAAACTTTAAAAAAGTAGTTAGTAGATGGTTATGGTTGAAGTTAATACGACGTAAATTAATGATATTACCTGTATTATTAAAATAAGATTTAGAAGACGTAAGAACTGTATTTTGGGCTGCTTGATACTCGGCTTGAGAGGAAACGCAAACTTTGTTATGTGCTTGAGTAACAATAACAGATTGAGCGTGATTTGGTTTCAACAACTGTAAACCCTGTAAAGACAAGCTTCTACCATTCGAATCACTGACGGGAATGCTGAAGGAAGAAGGTTGCATATACAGCTGAACAGGAATTTCAGAGGCTGTAGAAGCTACAACAACAAAAGGTGATCGTTCATTTTCATTTGACAAGCATATGGTCGGTTGTCCACCAATAACAACTGTTAGAGGTTGTGTTTGATAATTCTGGTTAATACCATCGTTTAATTGTATAACATTTGGTTTAATTTGTGGTTTTAGTATAGCTAATGTTGAGTTAGTTTTGCTTGTAATTGTGCTCGTTTGTATGTTAGATGAATTAGAGCGCTGAGATACATCGTTTGGTTTATTGATCAATGTACCTGACCAGTTTTCATTACTCTCGTTATTTTCATTCTTCAAGTCATTTTTAATCACTTTTGGTGAAGCTGGCATTGTTTTAAAAGCTCCTCCAGTTGGTTGAAAGCCGGAAATTCCCGAAGGATTCACCGGAGAGTAATGGAAAGCTGTAGAAGTTGAAGCTAAACTATACTTTGGTACTTCAATAGTTGGCAATCTTGCTTTTATAGGCTTAGGACGACACGTAATTTCTGGACAACTGGAATTGTTGACTGGACTAAATCGCTGGAATACGCGATTTTCTATGGAAGAATCCATATCACTTTGAGATTCCGAATCTGAGTCAGTAACTTTCTCTTTACATTTTAGATCAATTTCAGTACTTGGATCTTCGCATATAACCATTTGATCTTCATCAGAAATATCACCTACTCCTTCTTGTTCTTGTAACAATTTTGAAGGTTCTATATTATGGGAAGGAGATTGTACTTTTGGGCTCATTGGTAAATCACTTGGCTCTCCACTATCACCTGTGGAACTTAATTTACTCCTTCCAGATCCTGTAGACGATTTTCTTCTATCTTTATTGCACCTTAAAAATAGAAGTATATAAGAAAGTTTTTTTATTGAAAAAAATGAGTAGAGAGTGACTGTTAAATATTTACCATTTCCATTCAGGATGAGCTTTGAAGTGAGCCTCCTTAACTTCAGAAGCTAATTCATGGTACTGCTTCTTTTCATTGGGACCTAATGCATACCACCATTCGCCTAAAATTTTGGAAACAGTCCGATTGTCTTGGTTTGGATGTCTTTGATGAACAAGAGCTCTATGCCGTTTTGAAAATATCATGAATGCATTCATTGGTCTTCTAATACGTTCTTTATTCTGAAAATATAAAGCATTAAAAAGATTGTAACTCTTTCTAAAAGCTACAAATGGTGTATAAATATCACTTTTAAAATATTTTGGCTCACCTTATTCAGTTCTTTGGGGTTACTCTGTAAAGAACTTAAAGACTGGCTCCTTCTTTTGCTGTTAATGTTACCATCAACATTTACATCACTTGGTTCACTTTCAAACACATCGTCGTCTTCTTCAGTTGGTGTTGGCATTGGTTCTGCATCACCATCATCATCCTGGGGGTCTAATATTGGTCCACTGTTTGTGCTGGGAGGAGCAGATAATGGAGGTGATAATTGAGAAAGAGGTGGTGAAATAGGCCCTGAGGTATTAGTTAAAAGTGGTACTATTGAATGCCATGGTATAACAAACGCAGACTGAGTAGTTGCAGTGTTTGTCTGAACCTTCAAGGGATGATTAGCATTAACAGGTCTATTATGAAGTTGGCTCATCTGGGTTACTGGAATATGAGATACTGTTGCAGCTCGTGGATGAGTTTGAACTTGAATAGGGCTGTGTAAAACTATTGAGTCTTTTAGAGGATTTGATGCATTTGGAGACACTACAACAAATTAAAATAAATAAAAACAGGTCTTAGGAAAACTATCAACAGCTTACCTTGTTCAGTTTTAACGATCACAGGAGGTGGATTTTGTTGAATAGTGGCAGTAGGAATAACTCTTTTCAATACAGACTGAGATGTGGATGGCAACACTGGTACCAATTGTGTTGGATTAACAATAACAGGAAGTCCACTACTAATAGAAGTTGGTTGAATTAATCCAGATCCATTGGAATGTGAATGTATATTATTTAGATTGTTTACATTACTAGTGTTGTTGTTATTTGGCGTGACACGTATTAATTGTGTTGGGTGTATGTGGTCACTTTGGATTACCTAAAACAATACAACTTTCACTATAACATTAACAAATAGTATATTGTGTCACAAGGACATCATATTTAATAAAATCCTAGTCTATAATATTGGTATACTAAATACTAACCTGTCTAGGAAACGATTTAGGTCCTTTATGCTCATTATTTTCTATTTCGTTTTTCACAATCATAATACTCTTTTCATGTGTTGGAGGAACGACACAATAAAGAGTTCCTAGAATAAAAAGGTTTAGTAAACTACTATTATTATTCTTTTTCAGTAAGTAAAATTAATGTAAGTATATGAATATATTGAAAAAATGTATTTCATCAAGTTGAATAACAGAAGAAATATTCATTTATGTCTTTCTAATAATCATAAATGTATGTACATCAGAATTTTCAGTTGACGAATACCAATATGGTCACTTAGATGACCCACTTCACCTTAAATTCTCCCAGCTATCTGTGCCTTATTTCTACATTTCATCATCCAAGGTAGGAAGATGAAAATAATTCAAAACGTTTTTTGGGGTTGATTTCACAAATTTTTATTTCTTCTGTAAATTATCAACATTTAACGCATAGAGGATAGTCATAATATAAACCAAATTGTACAATTGAATGAGAACAATAATTGATTAAAAAAATAGGTGCATAAAGAAAAAAATTACCTTGAGATAATGAATTGGTTTCAGGTTCTGCATGCTGATTAGGTGGACTAGTTAAAGCGTGCTGTAGTATAACACTAGGTTGTTCAGGTAAATTATTTGACCATTGTCTCGGATTTGGGGATATCCTTATAACACTGGTAACACTTTGCACAGGTCGTGCTTCTGGCCTGTATCAAAGTTAAAAATAGCGTTTACAAAAGTAAAGTAATTATGTTTAGCTTTTTTTTAAATCATTCATGGATAGTAGTAATGTTATATTATGTTGATAAATCATACTGAAGATTAACAAATATGCTGAATATAACTAAATTACAAGCAGTATCATACCATCCAACTATAATAGATAATGCAACTATAAATAAGATTTCAACTTTCAATTAAAATTATGGTTTTTATCTGTCAGTCACTAGTGCTTGTTTAGAAAATGTTCCAGTATTTAAGCTACTTACCACTTAAATTACTGATAACATTTTTATTTTGTTATATTCAAGTGAAGTTTTGTCAATATCTTTTTTTCTCACTAATTTTGCATATTTATGTGTATATTGGGTCTAACAAAAAAACGGTTTAGTGACATATTTTTGTAGGTACTGATAATTACAGACACAACCAAAATTTTGAATATTTGTCATCAAATTTTCTTCCTGATAAGTTCATCAAAAATGAAATAAAATATTTAGAAACTGAGCTCAATAATGATAGATTATCTTGTAAATTCAAATTTACAAGCATTTGCTTTTTGCTGTCAAAAAATTCGTCAATTTTATATTAAAAAAATATTGATTACATTTTTTACCAGCTTAACATATTTCCAAATTTGAACTGTATATGCTTAGTAATTAATATACCTTATAACTTGCTGATGATATGTTGTGTTATATCCTTGAACTCCTGGGGATGTTCTCTTCTGCATTCCAATAGAATGACTACTAGATATTGGCATAAAAACGTTTTGTCTCGATCCTACTGTTATTGGTGATTGCATAGTATGTGGTGATGATTCCTGTCCATTTGGTGAAAATGCTGGAGTTGCTGATCTTGAACTACCTAATGACACTAAACAAAAATATCAAATAAGAAACAAATATATGTTTCCAATAATTTACTCATATCAAGTGAATAGATAACCATCTGAAGAGCACAAGTGCTGGGGGACATTTGCAATTGTCATATCAGTCACAATATCCGTTTTGTGACACAAAGAAACTACAAAAAACCTCTATACCTTTATTAAAACCATTAGTATGATAGTTGAATGATAAAAAAGCTTACCCAACATATTAGCAGCTTCAGTTTCCTCTTGATCAAATCTCCCAGTCATTCGTCGATCGCCACAATTGGGGGAGGTTTCAGAATCTCTTGAAGTATCTTCACCATCACCCTTACTACTAGATCTTGGAAAATGCCCGCTACGAAGACTATTACCTTTTAAACTCAAATGTCTTGAGCAATATCCTCGACGTTGGCTTTCTTTTTTACATTCATCTACTGAACACAATCGTCGCCACTGTTTTCCATTAAACTTCTTTCTAATTCCATTTGGATTAGAAACAACATCTCCCTTTCTATATTTATGAGGTGTAGTTGCCTGACTTCTAGGAGTAGTAGGTTGTGAACGAGAAATACTGCTAGAAGAACTACCTCTACTATGCATACTACTTCTTTTACTACTCCCAGATAGTTTAGCATCAACCTCTGAATTAAATGTGATATTATCTTGTCGGAGCTCATCTTCACTTTCACAAAATTCATCATAATGCCTACCATTAGACAGAGGAGTACAAACTGATATAGGAGTGTGCAATTGTGTTGGAGATGTCTGGTTAGTTCTATTATAAAAATCTAGAGTGGGTAATATCACATTGTCTATGTTTGGTTCTATATTTTCTAATTCATCCCACCAAGGAGGACGAAGTAATCTTAGGTCTGCTCTTTTAACAGTTAACTCTACTTTTTTTTCACCAATAACAGCAACCACAAAACGAATTGGCTGCCTTTCTAATATAGTACAAATGACACCTTCAATAAATTCTACACTCTGGTTGTGACGAACACAGATTCTAGTACCTACTGTTATTTGGTTGATTGAAGGACTTGCATCACTTATCACATTAAAGCATTCATTTTCAAAAACATTAGCATATGTTATTGTTTCTTCTTTGCCATCCAAGGCAACTGTTATCTGAAAACAATATTTTTATGTTGATACACAATTTTTCTAAACTGTATGTCATTTCCTTTAAAAGATCATTTTCAAAATGTTTTGCTACAAGTTCTTTGTTGCACTAGTATTCTGCTTTCATAGATGTGTGCAAGATATATACAAATTATTGCTATTTTCACTAGCTAGTAAGTATAGTAAAGATTAACTAGAAGCAACCTTATTGTAGATGTCCATGTCAAGCAGTAGTGTTTGGAATTTGTCTAGAATAAGTCTATCTAATAAACTGCATACATTTGTACTTGAATAATCAAGATAAAACATGTACCTATTTGCCAGATACATTCATGAAAGATATTGTAAGTACTCATCTTCACTTATATTTATTAAATATCTATTAGATGAATAAATAGAAGTTATAAGAGAATATAAAAGCAAAAGTGTATTATATTATAAATAGAAAATTATAATTAAGACATTAATTAAAAATTATTGTACAATATTTGCCTTTGTTGTGGTTGTACAAATTAACAATAATTATCCAGTAGCCTGTGAATAAATGTAGCTTTAATTATTTTAATTATTAAACGAGAGTAGATGGCAATGTTCTTTTTCATGTAACAATGTGATTCAAGTCATTAGATGTTTTCTTTGTACAGTCACAAAACTTCAATGTTAAAATCCATATTATTTTGAAAATATTTACTTACATTGGAACCATTAGCTTCTCGAATAACACCTGGATAGTACAAGTCTCCTTGTTTAGCTAATATTCTATGATTACACCATTCACTGAGTTCAATGACAGCATTTTGTTTACAAGTAATTTGTGTTAATATTACTTCCTCTTGAGTTGTGGTTCGTGTAGAACAAGAATAATCTACAGCTGTAGCTTGAGGAGCTGACATTACACTTGCACATTGAACCACTGACACTGGGATACTAACGGATGGTTGATTATTTTCTTCAAGTTCTGAGAGATCAAATTTACGTTTTTTAGGTAATTTTCTCACCCCCATTTCCATGTTTATAAAATACTTAGACTTAGAGGGTCAAATGTACAAATATTAACCTCTATGAATAAGTTCTAAATGGTAATCTTGAAACATTTTTTAACTCTTCATTCAGTGTCATTTTATAGAGTTTTATTGATGGGATCATCTAAAATAATAGTATGACAAAAGTGTATACAATACTCACTAGTAGGTTTAAAATTATTACAATTATTTCCGAGAATCCTGCTTCTTTGCGTTACATCAGGATGAGTAATAATAAACACTGCTTTATGAATGGAATGTTATAGTAGTTGATAGTAAATAAACATTTTATTGTCATATGGGCGACATCATAAAACCTGGTAAAATGTCCCACATATTTATGTGTTGTAGACTCGATGAAGCACTCAATTTTTATATTAGTATTACCTAATGATTAAAATTAAGGATTTACAACATTTTTTGTCTAAACACCCACAAATCCCAGAGAACACAGACATACAGACAATAAGTGATCCCCCTCTCCCCTCACCATTCAAGCGTAGTAGATCAAGAAACAAGGAATACGTGCATTTTGAAGTAAAAGCACGGGGTGTATTATCTGTGGCACGAACTAGTAAAAGAAACGTTAATGGTTTCTCGAGCGGCGCAGAGCGCTGTCAATTGTCACATGTCTTATGTGAAATCTTAAAAAAATACACAAATGAAAGACAATTTGTGGTTACAAAAGAACTAAAAGAAGAAGAAGCAACGAAAATAAAAATCTTATCCATACTTCAAGGCTTCAATTGTAATTCTAGTACCGATTTCTATGGAAATACATTTATAAATCAAGTTATATTTTCACGACAGACAAGCATTTTCTGTCATCACAGAGATAAGGAACTAGTTCTGTGAACAGCATCATAGACATGACATGACGTTACGTTTACGTGTTGACACCATAGATAACATAATAGAGTTGACACAACATGTTTCCTTTTATTTTAAGGTTAATTCTTAAAGATGCGTGTGACTGCCACCTAGTACTAGTACCACAAAACATCAAGCATAGATGTATTATCAATTACAATACAAGCAAATGTAAATGTAAGTAAACGTAATATATATTATAATATATTGTTTTCCGTGATTTATATGAAATTTATATTTTAGGTAATAAAAATACTTGGAACTGTTATGAATCAAATAACACAATTCAAATTGGTATAATGCAAATCAGAACTGTCTGTCCATAGACAAAATAAAAATTTCTCTATGTGTCTGTCACAACAAAACGTAACCATACTCTCGTAATTTGTTACTTATGACAAATGTAAGAGAAGCTTTAACTAGTTTTATCTATGTAGGAGTTTAGTTATATGAATTGTTTTTAAATATTTTGAATTCCTCCGAATGAGGCTAATTATTTTCCAGTAAAGTGCAGAATATCAGTAAGTACTAGAACACAAAAGTTGATACTTGCGATGACTCAATTTTGTATTAAGTCGGTTCTTTGTTTAAGTTTGTTTTAATAATTGAGTTATATTTTGTTGTAAAGAGAATTTATCTGAGTATTGTTGAATTATGTAGAATATTATTATAATTGGGTTTATTTTAAAAATGTATTACTTCAAGCACTATGGTTTATGAAATGTACCAACATAGAATTTTAAATGTGCTGAATTGTTATTCTAATGCTAATAGTTCAAATTAAATCATTAAATAAATGCTGTTTTTATGTTTCATTTTTCTGTATCAACAGCTTGGTTATTTTTGTTTAAAAATATTCAAAATATACAAAAGCAAAGAATAACATAATGGAACTTGAAGGTGTTGACCAGATATTTTCTGAATATTCCTATATTTTAAAACTTCTTCCATTTATTATATTGATGGGCATTAAATTAGTCAATTTTTCATAACATTTTTAGTCAAGTATTCCATGTCGATGTCCCAAAATAACAATTTATGAATATTATTGTTATTTTATAACACCACATTATTTCATCCCAATTTTGTGATGCATTTATTTATCTATATCACCTCAAAAACTTTTTATATCACATATACAAATAATTTTGTTTCAGGCTGAGGAATGTCTGCAATAAATGCAAATGCTCCTTCATCAGCAGATGCTTGTCTAAGTATAGTACATAGTTTGATGTGTCATAGGCAAGGTGGAGAAAGTGAAGGTTTTGCAAAAAGAGCCATTGAATCCTTAGTGAAAAAATTGAAAGAAAAACGAGATGAGCTGGATTCATTAATTACTGCTATTACAACTAGTGGAGCACATCCCAGTAAATGTGTTACTATTCAAAGAACATTGGATGGTAGATTGCAAGTTGCGGGAAGAAAAGGTGATATAAATGAATGTTATTTTTTGATTCATATCCTGCCTTCTGGCACTTATATTCCAATCCTCCTCCATACACTCAGTTTTTTCTAATCTTTAAATTAGTCAAGAAAATTTATAATATATTTATCTATATTTTTAGGTTTTCCTCACGTAATTTATGCTCGAATATGGAGATGGCCAGACTTACATAAAAATGAGCTCAAGCATGTCAAATACTGTCAGTTTGCATTTGATTTGAAATGCGACTCAGTTTGTGTTAATCCCTATCATTATGAGAGGGTTGTTTCACCTGGTATTGATCTCTCAGGTTTAACTCTTCAATCAGGGACTCCAAGATTAGTGAAAGATGAATACACTCCTACAGCTGTTACTGGTAATAGTATGGAATTTGATACTGATATGGGAATCAAATATTCTCCTACAATACAACATTATCCTCCACAACAAAATTTTACATTGAGTGGACTTCAATCACCTCCTACAAGTAAGTGTAGTATTTAAAAAATTTTGGAAATATTTCTTATATAATTTTGAGCAATGCTTCTTTACTTCTTATTTATCAAACATTATCAGAATTAATATTTTTTTGCAGATCAGAATCCTGTGCAACCCTCACAGGAAGATATACCCCATAGTCTAGGTATGTAAATAAATTTGTAAGTTCACTTTAATTTGTGACTTGTATTACATTATATTTCTTCCCTTGTTTCATCACATTATAATTGCTTCTCGCAATGTATGATTTGTGCTATCTTCTAATTTAAAATGGTTCTTTTTTAGGCCAAAATCCAGTGCAACCACCACAAGAAACTACTATACCACATGGCTTAGGTATGTATGTGTTCAAGGGTTTTTTATTATAAAGTTTTATTACATTCATTCATGCAACATTTTTTTCAGGCCAAAACCCAGTACGACAACCACCACAAGAAACTATACCTCATGGTTTAGGTATGTACATAGTTTTTCATTTCAATGCTCTTATAAAATATTACACTGTTTTCAGGAATCAACTCACCTAATCACATTAGTTCAGATGTAAGTATAGCAGGTTTATTGTCATCTCAGCCTGCTCCTGAATTTTGGTGTTCAGTGGCTTACTTTGAATTGGATACTCAAGTGGGAGAAACTTTCAAAGTACCTTCAAATTGTCCAAATGTCACTATAGATGGATATGTAGACCCTTCTGGAGGAAATAGATTTTGTCTTGGAGCTTTAAGTAATGTACATCGAACTGAACAAAGTGAGAGAGCGAAACTACATATTGGCAAAGGAGTTCAGTTAGATCTAAGAGGAGAAGGAGACGTTTGGCTGAGGTGTTTAAGTGATCATTCTGTCTTTGTGCAAAGTTACTATTTGGATAGGGAAGCTGGAAGACAACCTGGAGATGCTGTACATAAGATATACCCTGGGGCTTACATTAAGGTAACTATAACAAAAATTATAGAAATATTTATGAACTATCACAAAAATCTTCATTTTGATAGGTCTTTGATTTACGACAGTGTCATCATCAAATGACAACTCAAGCCGCCACTGCTCAGGCTGCAGCTGCTGCTCAAGCTGCTGCAGTAGCTGGGCATATACCTGGACCACATTCTGTAGGTGGAATAGCGCCTGCCATAAGTAAGTTGACCATTTTTTATCAAATAACAATACTCGTTCAGTGTGCTATTCCTCTAGTTTCATCTGACTAGTGTTATTGAAAAATTTAGCCACACTTGTGTTTTAATATGATTTCTATAAAATTTTTGTAATTGAAATGAAAATTTTCAGGTTTATCGGCTGCTACTGGAATAGGTGTTGACGATTTGCGCCGACTTTGTATTTTAAGGTTAAGTTTTGTAAAAGGTTGGGGGCCGGATTACCCTCGTCAGTCAATAAAAGAAACGCCGTGTTGGATCGAGGTGCATCTGCATCGAGCATTGCAACTTCTTGATGAAGTTTTACATACAATGCCTATTGATGGACCGAGGCAATAGATTTTCATATTTTTACTACCAAATCGATTCCTTTTAAACCCCATATATCTTTTCTGTATTGTTTTATTTTTTTAAATTTGATGTGCCAAGAATTTTGAAATTTTAATATTAATTGCATAAAGCTGGTGGTGGTAATCAAACATATTTCTCAGGTTTAATGATATATACCATTAGAATAGTTGATGATTATATTGTTAAACAAACTAAAGTAGTCAAAATCAATAACTAAAAAACGATTTGTAAATTAAAATTACTATAGATAAGTTGTTAACATACATTTTGTCTAGCTGTGCAAGTTCTAAGTCTTTTACTAACAGACGCACACTAAGATGGTACAAATTACAACATGACATGGTTGAAATGCTGCAGACTTTGAAACGAAAATAAACGTGCTATTTTTGTTTGGTTACTTGTTCTCAATTCTGTACAATAGTAAAAGGAATCGATTTTTAGTAACTCTTACTGACAAAAAATACATCACTGACAAATACATTTTGTCTTTTGCTATAAGTTAGCAATCCACGAGAGCTTCGATCGGTGAAAACGTTTAAATCATTTTATTTATCTGTACCTAATGTTTACCAATAGATATTTCTCAGTTATGAAACAGATTTCCGAAAAACGTTTGCTTTGTATTGAATTGAGTTGCTATTAAGACTATAAGAATGATATAAACCACAGGATTTGCTGCTGCTGTAAATTGAATCTTACGATATCAGATAATGACTTTTTTTGTTTACTTGATCACAAACGTGCATGGTTAAATAATTATTTTTAATTTTATCATGCAGAAAATAGTATTACGTTTTTTTTTCACTTTATACAAGTTAGCTTTAGCTCTGACTATTAATTAAGATGCTGTAAATTGCTTTAACAAATAACTTTAACAAAAGTTAATCTACATGATGATGATCAAACTTACAATCCGATTGAAAGCAACTGGACTCTTTCTATCCAACTTATTTTTGTACATAAACTTTTGCGTTACGCGTTCGTTTGAGAGTACTTCATTGCAATTAAGGCATACATATTTTTATAACAGAGAACTTATATTTCAAATGTCTCAAAATAATTAATTTCGAAATTGCGTGATGCTGGCCATAATATTTTTAATCCTTTAATATCATTAGTACAGTTAAAATGGCATCATGTGTAATTACTTTCATAACCTTGATTTGTTTAGTAAGAACAATAATATAATAGGCTCTTGGAAGCACATATTTATCTTATGGCTTTCTTGAAAACAAGATGAAATCGGAAGTATTATATTAATAATAAAATGAAAATCATGCTTTGTCGAAACAACAATTGAAATAAAGTGAAGAGATTGGTAGTTTTTTTACCACAATTTCGCAATTTAGAACCCAATATTCATTCACCACAAATCTAACCTAAGTAGTTATGAAAGATGCAACAGAGAGATGAAATGGGAAATATACCAAAGTTTTCGAGTATTATGAATTTTTTTTGTAATAATTATGTGTATTGGTGAAAACGATTGAAATTATGTGTTGTGTAAGAATAGGCTATTCGTGATGACTTCATAACTACTTGAAATATAAAGGGAATAAGTTTTATTGTTGATATTTTGAGGCCGAATTGTTGAATTATCAACCCCAATGTGTTTGAAGCAATTAACAAAATACACTTTGAAAAAATATATTTCTTTCAGCAAATTTTCATCGTGTCTGTAAATAGTACTCTCATATTAAACGCATTTTGATCCTTGAGGAAATGTTTGTATATATGTTTATATATTTGAAATCGGAGTGGGGGTACCTCACGAATATCTTTAGATATATTTTTCAGAGTATCAAATCAGCTTTGATTTGTTGATGAATATCCATGATTTTTCCTATTCAAAAGCAATAAATAAGGGTGAGTCGAAACGATGGTTAATAATTGTAGGTACAAGTGAATTTTATGGAATTCTTTGGACTATATTGAGAATTTTTTTGCTTATAGTTTTAGAGGAATAGATAGATAAAATATTTTAATATAAGATTACTTATTTATATAAGTTTTGAAATAACTATTTCACAAGTATACGAAATTTAAGTTTATATTTCACTATAATTACTTGATAAAAACAAGACATACTTGATTCAACTCGCACAGTACATGTCAATTTTTGTCACCATGGACGCAAGTGTCTATTAGCATGGTCACGCAGGTTCTTTAAAGGAATTATTGTAAATGTGATAATTACTAATTTTTCTTAATTTTATGAAGCAGCTATTTTTTATATTATTTATGCCAGTTGAGAAATTACATTGATTGTTCAAGTTTATAATTATTTAAAGTTCAATCTTCAAAATTAAATAATTGTTCAGTAGTTCTAAAATTTCAAGTACCAACTTTATATTGTTCATTTCGAATATGTACTTAATACTTGTATTTTGGCATTATTCTTATAATTTACTTATCAATGGTTGAATGTGTTGAATTTTTTATTACATGATTTCATGTTTCATTCAACTTTTATTTTACTCAATTTAAAATGCTATATTTTATCAAGCATTCAAAAAAGAGAAGATGGGGTTGTGGACTAACTGATGGTTCAAGTAAAATGTCTAATGTTTGCGGAACATAAAGTTTCTACGTCACATTAAATGGAATCTTAAGCACTGGTTTTCGATAGTTTCTACCGTAAATACCATGTTGAATATTATATGCATTGTGAAATTTTAAATTTAAAATTCGTATTTACATCGAATATCTAACAAGAGATTATCGTGAGACGCCCTATACACATTGTAGTATATTGAAGCTATTGGTATAACTTTTTATAAAATAATATATGTAGGGTGGTACATATTCTATTTTAACTTGAGAACAAATAATTCTTTAGTTATATGCGTTTCACCATACTTTGATATGTATATACAATTTGAATATCTGAAATAAGATTGAATATGAACTCCCTACAATCAGTTCGAAATGCTAACATCAAACTCCAGGACAAAAAATCGAATTGAGTAAATGAAACATATTTCGGCAATTTTGCAAGTTTTCATTATTCTCAGTTTATTTTTATATATATATATATATATATATATATATATTAGGTGATGTATAATATTTATATATTCTGTAATTTTCAAGTATTTTTAAGCAAGAGAAAGTGTGATATTAAAAAACTATTATTCTTATTTGTTTTTTTTAATATCCATTATGTTGACATACCTTTATTTTTACGCATAAACGAAATTGAAACAAATCTTATCTCATTAAAATCATAGTTGAACAGCGTTTCGAGTAAAGACTTCCTAAAACATGTATTTGTTTACTGTGAAACTGTGCCTATTTTTTTTATACATGGAGTAACTCCATAGAACATGATACTGTATGAATTTCAGAAATTATGTGTGGCTGCACTAAATAAACCTGGGCATTTCTTTAAAACAATTCAATTAGCTTGATGTTAATACCTAAGTGTCTTGATGATCGCTATATATTTCTAATAATTACATTTGAATACATGAGTATTTTCGTATAACAAACTGTACTAGTTTTTTTGGTAATGCGTATTTTATCTCACCATGTAAAAATGTCTTTAAATTATCAACATTATATCTGAGAAAATTGGGATTTTATTCTATAAATTTTTAGGGCAAATCCCGCTTAAATTTAAAATTAGTATATGCGTAAAGATAATCTTTTATTGATTTGAGGCATATAGTTCGGCTACTAGAC
Organism: Galerucella nymphaeae; assembly: GCA_963978555.1. Taxonomy (NCBI): domain Eukaryota; kingdom Metazoa; phylum Arthropoda; class Insecta; order Coleoptera; family Chrysomelidae; genus Galerucella; species Galerucella nymphaeae. The sequence goes on from OZ021704.1 coordinate 6,099,762, forward strand.
CAAAAGATGGCCTGACAACATGGTTTGAGTTTCGTATAATGTGTTGCCTATATATCCAATGTCAGTTGTCTACACTTTTCCAAGAGCACAGATTATTTTATATTCTGTGTCAAGGGTCTTCTGATTGTTTAATTCTATGGCCTTTATATGTCAATTTGAAATAAAAAATTGATACAAGTTAAAATATTAGCTCTCAATACGTGAGAAATGTTAGTTTTTAGTCTTCGTTATAGGTTAAGACCAGCGCATATATAAGATTGTGGATACCGATAATTTATAATTATTATCCGCACAGTTGCATAACAGTGGTAAGGTAACAGATATACATATATTAACCCATCACTACTACACAATTTTTGTGTTGAAAGGTAACCTTGGACTTTGATTTTAATCTGACAATGACAAATTTAAGAAGTATTTAACAGTAACAGCAATTATCAATGTTAGTTGTCAACTTTAAACGTATATTATAACATTTTATCCTTAAGTTACATTAGTATATTTTTCAAAATATAAAGTTTTTTATATATACGTTGTATTGTGATTGGTATTTCGTTGATCTAATTCCTGGATTTTGTTTAAACGTACAGTTCAAAACTAACTAGTCAAGAAATACACTACATAATAACTTAAGAGGTCTGTGATCTGTGATATTTTAGTGTCATTTTTATTAGGACAACATGCCTTCAAAACAACGGAAAATAGCTGTAATGGGGTACAGATCAGTAGGTGAGAAATTGTTTTTATTTGTTGGGTGTGCAAATATTTGTGCTTATACTTTTTTTAGGAAAATCTTCACTCAGTATACAATTTGTAGAAGGTCAATTTGTAGACTCATATGATCCAACTATTGAAAATAGTGAGTATTTTTAAGTGTAATACTAGTTATAACAGGTATATACAGTTTCACAATAAAATTGGAAAAGCACTGATTATTGTACTTACCACTATAGTCAATGTTTGCTGCACAGAGTTTTGTAAAATATGCATATTTTTATTTATTATTATGGAAGTTTAGTATGCCTGATTGAATTGAAACAATGCTATGATATAAACTTATAAATGGATTTCAAATATTCATTGAATATTCATAACTTTTTACTATTTGTGTCTAATTGAATATTGTGTGTAACATAGAAATTTTTATTTCAGCTTTTACCAAATCTACCAGAATCAATTCACAAGATTATGAACTTAAGTTAGTTGACACAGCTGGACAAGACGAGTATTCAATATTCCCTTCACAATATAGTATAGATGTTCATGGCTATGTCTTGGTATATAGCATAACTAGTACAAAATCTTTTGATGTAGTAAAATCAATTTATGAAAAATTATTAGATATCACTGGAAAGGAACAGTAAGTGTTATATCCTCATAGTTTTAATTAATATATTGCTAAGAGAATACAGTGGATCTGTAAAATAAGTAGGAAAGGTATGGAAAAGCCAAATGGAATAAATTCATTATTTATAGAAAATTGCAGACATCTTAAATATTACCTAATTCATACATTTTCTTACTTAACTATCTATTCATCCTTTTCATAGATGCTAGGTGCAATAATCAACCCCATATAATAAATTTATGATTTTATGTGTTTACTGATAAGATTTTTATCATATATTATTGTAGCGTACCTGTAGTTTTGGTTGGTAATAAAACTGACCTTCATTTAGAAAGAACAATCCCAACAGAAGAAGGAAAACGACTAGCCGATGAATGGAGAGCGACATTTTTAGAAACATCTGCTAAACAAAATGCTGTAAGTGAATTTGTAACTTTGTCTTGAATATTCCTAATAATCAGAAGTATTCACCATATTAATAAACATGTTTGACATGAAAGATTAAATTATTACTGAATCATCTGCTGATTTTTTTCAAAGCCATAGATATTTTTAGTAATAAATCTTCTTGGGAACTACTACACTTAGTTCTTGCAGGGTTAGTGTCATTTCTTTTAAGTGTTTAATCATATTACAGAATCATGCCAGACATCGACACCTTAGTTTTCAATTGTCTCTGTTGCTTTATTGTAGTATGTAATCCTCATTGTTTACTTTGCTCATTTTATGTTAATGATATTTCGAAGGTAAAAACTTCACTATTAGTTCAGATTGATACCTTTTTTTTACTAAAATACAAATTTCTTGTTTTTAGTCAGTGTCAGACATCTTCCATGTTCTTTTAATGGAAATTGAAAAAGCAGATGGAAATATAAATGAAAAATCAAATTGTGTTGTTTCTTAATGTTTAAGATTCCAAATTATGTATATAAATAGTAGATGTTCGAAAATATTCAGCTTTACTATATGTTTTTGTAAAGGCTTCTATTCCAAAAAGTAATATTTAACTGGTGTAGCAAAGTTACTATGAGTTCAAAATAGTCGCAATCTGCAATGCTAGATTGCCCACTTTGTTCATGTTGAAATGTTTAGATATACAGAGAGTATCACTCTTTATATGTTTTGCTGTCTATGCCCAAAATTAACGACGATGGGCTAACCAGAATTGTAGATGGTGATCATTTGGAGGTTGTAGTAACTTTGATATAAAAATTATGAGATTTTTTTTTTGTACAAATAGCTAGACAATATTTTCGTCAATATATATTTACACTATTTGTTTGTAATCTATTGTTTTTATGTAGTAAGATTTTTCATTTTAATATTGAAAGATGCAAAAATCTTTAGATTATTAAGCAATTCGTTATTGTGTGTATATAAGATAAGTATCTAATTAATTTATTCTATATTTTGTAGTATTTAATTGAAAAAATATATAGTCAAAATTAATGTTTAAAGGTTGTTTCAAAGTTTGAATGCCAACTTTACCTTTATATAATATTTTCTACAATATCAGAAGTGGTATTCAGTTTTTTTCTCAGATTTTCTATAAGCCCATATCAAATGAAAGCTTTTAATATTATTTATTTATTATAGCATTTTTTCATTTTATACTGTTTTTTATTTATTAACTTAAATATTCTATATCTATTTTTGAATACTTGCTTCTTAGTAATATCTATTACTTCCTCAGAGGATTCAGTTATCTAAACTGGACATCCAAAGTTTGGAACATCCTGTATATCTTTATTATATATTTCAATTTACAAAAACATGTTTAACTAGATAAATTAGTGTGTGATAGTTTTAATGTAAGTGTTGTGTTCAGTTCTACCAACAATCACAATGTCAGTAATAATATTAGTTTTTATTATTTTTGGTTGCAGGTTAACCAAACTAGTAATATTATAAATTATATTTAAATTTATTAATTTGAATCAATATACAATTAATATACTGGTAGAATTACCAGATTTAGATGGTAATATTTTAATAATTTACACAGAGGTATGAAAATCGGTTTTCTGTAATCCCGACGTAAAGGATTTAAAAGGCTTTAAGAACACTAGTTTCTGCTTTCTTTTACAAATTCATACAATTTCACGATAATACTATCTAGATCTTTGTTTCTGAATTTATATTTATAATTTTGTAGTCATATAATAATTAATGTCAAACTGACGCCAAATAGATTTTTTTATTTACCACTTTTTACTTAATTTTTAACGTCGGTTTGATATTAGGTGAAATAGTCAGAACTTAAACATGAGAGAAAGAGAGAGTTTATACATATGTATTTATTATTGTTTGTATACTTGTAGGTGAACTAGAATACATGCCACACTCTTTTCCTATACCTAATATAAATTTATAGAGAACTTTTTTAGTATTTTCCTTTTGTTATATGTTGACTAAAATATATATTTTTTCAAACAATACATAAATTAAGTGAATAAATTTACTTACATGTAAATCTTACTTTGGTTTTTCACATATCAAATTGTAAGTAGATTTACCGACTATTATTATTTAAATACAAACATCCTTTTACGTTGGTATTAGTTTTGAAAAATTGTGATACATTTAGGACTACCAAATATCAAGTGTTTATAGTAACAATGTTGTTGTGTGGTAGGTATGATATATCTGTTGAATTTTAAGGATATATACAGTACGAGGAAGGGACTCTGGTCGCATGCCAGTTTAACTCGTGTCATAAGAGATGATGTGGAAGAAACTAATATATTTGGTAATAGAACCGTAGGGGATATTCTACATTTAACACAGTTTACTTACACTAACACTTTACCACTATCTTACGCGCATTTAGATAACCAAGTTATCTTCTTTAAAGACTGATGGTAAACTCTTGAGATAACTTTGTTATTGAAACGCGCATAACATAGTGTGAAGTGTTAGTTATGTAAACTGTATCCAATTGATCAGAGTTTTTTCCTCACAATGTAGATATGTTTGTATATATATTTATATATATAACAAGAATAATATTATGCAATAATTCTTGTATAAGTGCTCTTCTTATTTTAAAAGATGCTGAAAAATGTTTGTTATTTATTGGTTATTGTTAAGTAATTTATTAAACAAGAAATGTATATCACGTTTACGGTTAATTGGAATATATTGAAGCACTTTTTTATATAATTTTTTTTATGCGATCCACTCCAATAACTTTATTTAGACTTATAAATACATTTATTAACCAATTGAGTGATATATAGTGTGACTTGGTTCAAGTATCTGTATGAATTTTAGTGATATAAGAATGAATATCATAAATTTTGATTTTTCCATCAAATCTTATCATTTTATAAAGTACTAGTATTTCATTGTTCCTAAGATTCTTCCAGATAGTTAGCAATCTAAGTGTAAACTAGTTTTTAAAGAGCATGGTTATTTTTTCCAAACATATAGATTTATGGATTCCCCCTATCATGAAACTTTATTAATATAATTTTTTTTTAAATCAAGTATTATTAACAAATATATTTTTAGTTTTCAAAGAAATATAGACACAAATTTCTGTAAATCGATTCAAATTCCTCGATAAACTTGATTGAAATATCGTAAACAAATATTGTCATGCAAAATAATTGGGCTGTTTTACTGTCTGCTAGGCTGTATGAAAAATACCCTAAATATTGATCAGAATGCCGGACTTTCTGACCAATATTTTCAGTACATAAAAAAAAATGAAATTACTAAATTTTTTTATTCAGTCAACACTATATATTATTTTTTTTATTGGAACTAATTTAGAGATGGTGAGAAATCAGGAAAAATAATTAAAAATGTATTAGTAGGTTCTTAAGAAACTGTGACATTGCATACTTTGAATATTTATGATGAAATGAATATATTTCAGTCATTCTAGTTTTGATGTTGATTTTTAAATTTAACCTTAGGCATTTTTTAAATAGGTTACAAACTAGTTATTATTTTCTGAATGTAATAATTGGAATTTGTACACTTGGAAAGAATAAAAACCACTCACCATTCCACTACTGCATACGAATTAACAAATTTTAGGCTACAACACAATAATATTGGATGTAATAATATTGTTATAAAAATAGGTTTTTTTCAAGAAATGAAAAATAATTCTGTTCTTGTATGTACTTATTATTGATTACTGAAATTTCTATAAATGATGGTACCCATCCCTTCATTTTGTTTTTGTAAAAAGCTGACATTTAGTAAATATTTTACATATAAACTCCATTAAAGTATCTATTAGATTTCAATGTGTGTCTCTATAAAAACTTATAAAGAACACAACAGTGATAAAAAATGATGCAATGTATACGATGTAAAGTGCAATTTTCCATAATTTTCTGGGTTTCTTTAATTTCTATTAATAATGTTACAACCCAATTAAATTACTCAGTCCAGGACAAAGAGGGGGGCAAGTTTAACTCTGGAAAAAGACAGCCAAAGGATTCTCTACGTTAGTGTTAACCACATACAACGATCAACACATTAAAATAAATTAACTGATGGCTCTATAGAAGTGTTTCTCCCAACGGTGGATAAAATTGTTTCTGAACTGATGAGAAGTAAAAAGAAATTAGTGAAATTTTTGGTTTTCTTAACGATATAATTGTTCCTCGGAATCAACTGACATATTGGCCAAAAATATAATTTCTGCCTATCCAGCAATTTTGGATTTCATTAGCCCTGGGACTCTTCAGGTCTTAGTCCGGGACTGAAGTTACTGTTATACTTTGAAAACTATTGTTGTATTGATTTCAGTGCGGTTTATAATTTCTCAATTTTCACTTTAACTACACATTTTCAACGTAACGAAGCATTATTCTACATTATATTTAGTGTTTTATCAGTAGTTTGTTTTGTGTTTTCATTTAAATGTCAGCGGTTGTCTGGTAATTTTATATTTTTTATTTGTTGTATAGAATATGTCACAAATTTCATTCCGGTCACTGTATAATAGAACTGGAACAAGAAATGAGCACGATGTGCAATCAAACCGAAATGAATTTTGTCACAATTATTAATATTTATAAAATACTATTGTTTTTTCTCGATCCAGTACATTCGTGCCAATTTCTAGTGCAAAGTTGAATGTACAAAGTGTGTATTTAGTTGTAATTATACATGTTCGTTGTTTAGAGTTGTATAAATTGGAAACAAAATTACATTATTTTTAGTGAGATTCATAAAGTATGGATATTTCACAACTGCAAGGTTTTTTCTGTCGTTACATCCCCACATTTGATCTGTATAGATTTTTCGGTATACATTTTCATATATACAGAACACAATTATTTGCCGAATCTGTATAAATATTTATTACTTTTTGAATCTCGTTAAAACATTGCAATTGTTGATTCTAATATTAAAGTAAGTAGTATTGTTTAACAAATAATAAATGTAACCTAATGATTAGTCTACGACTACTTTAACTTGAAAAAATAACAAGGAATTTCGATTTTCATAATATATAAAAATATATATTTTGTGTAAAAATATCTCGTTTTTCAATTATCCTTCAATCTATTCCTCAAAATAAACCTTTGGAAGTCATGTTATCAAGGACGAATTTAAATGTGTAAATGATCAAAAAATATAATAGAATACACTCTGTATTGTGTTATCTATGGATATTTTTTTACAATGGAAACACAATATATGGAAGTAAGTTATGAGTAATTAGGAAGAAAAATGGTAATAGGAACGAAAACACTCCATAAAATTTTTTATGCAAACATATCACAGTATAATTCAATTCAGTTTTGATCCTAGCGAAAAACATTAGTTATTAAAAATATAGGAGGGAGCAAAAGAAACTTATTATCAAAAACTAGTTACCGATAGTGCAAAATAGTCTATAGAAAATGAAATATAAGCGGCATTTGATTTTAGTTTTCCAGCTAAATGAAATAAGCCCTAAAATTTCGCTTCCAATTGCTTGTTATGGTGTATTTGGTTATATTTTGTTCGTTATATAAAATAAGAACAATACAATAAATTACAATTCTTTTTATTATTTTATATATTCGAAGTATTGTTATTAAGGATATAAATTTTCAATAAAAATAATTCATTTCGTGTAAAGAATTTATTTGTAAAAAGCCTTAACATACCTTTATTTACAACAAACTACAAATCCATCATTCAAAGTTAACTGTCAGATTTTATGCTAAATTGTACACAGTTAAAGCTTAAAAAATATCCATTGATACCTTTTAGAATCCCCTCGTACTCAATAATATATACCTAATCCAAGTATAAAAAATGTATGCATGTTCAGTACTAAAGTAGGCATAGGTATAAGAAAATTGATTAAAGTACACAGAGCAATAGAGCATGCAGATAAGGTAATTTCTGACAAAAATGCTACTACCTATGTTCCACAATAAGTGAACCATTACCCATTACCGTTTCATATTTTTTCCATAATAAGTGAGAAAGTGAGCAGCAAGCTTTGTAAAGGTGGAACTATTTTTAAATCGGTTAAGTAGACCATCTAGAGCATCCATGGCTGTACTGGACCATACAATTATCAATTATGGAATAACAATTCTTTGATTTCTCAGTATGAGAATATTATCCCTATCCAAGATGTAGAAAATATCAGAAATTAATCCAGAATAAACTGTATTGTTCATACTAAGTACACTGGCATTGCTTAGATATAAAGTTTTCACTGACAGAACATAAGACTTAAGCTCATATTATGCAAACTTTGATAATGAAATTTCCAAACGACGGATGCGGTATGTGTAGAAAAATTATACGGGGGCCTTCAAAAACTACCAAATATTAGCAAAGTTTACACATTCAGCAGTGGTTCGAATTCAATAGTCACTTTCATCACATCAATAATAATCTCGATAAATGTATGCACATATATTTTATTTAAGTTCTGCGTTTTTGTGAAAACTTTAAATTGTCTTAAAAATATAGGGCCAATTTGCAGTAAATTCAAATTGCTGCACTAAAAATAATCATGATTACAACGCAGTTAGTCATGATTACAAAAAGAAAACATTTGAATCTTGACTACATATTTGCTGTTGTAAAAATGATTAGTATATTTTTCTAATCTTACCTTTGTTGTGTTTTCACACAATCTGACCTTAACCACTGTACTGTTTATTAAGCAGAATGTTATTATGTTTGTTACTACTGAATAATATTAGTTTTTTGTTATCATGAAATTGGAAGCCATTTATAAATAAATTGTATTGGTCCAACGATGTTTATGAGAGTCAGTAACAATTTTCTGTATATCTTACAGTGGTATTTGTCACGTGAATCACATGTTTATTACTTGATAACATCAATATGTGTTGGTTTTTAACTTTGTACACTGTTTAGTACACTATTTTCCATTTCATCACACCTTCATACTTTTTTCAATATCAATTCAAATTTTGTTTATGCTCTTCGTTGTCCTATACCTAAATATCATAGTCTATTTACGGTTCATCAGAAAATTCAATAATACACAGGGTGTCACATAATAAAAAAGATATAACTTTCATATGCCACACTTCATTGGGATATCCTGTATATTTCAAAATGTCGCCTTTATCAATATACAACCTACTGAAGTGACAAAAATTTTGAAACTTCCACTATTTCTCTATAAACTTCCATCCTGTTGGTCATGATTAAGTTAAGCCTGTGTACCTATAAGATTTAATAGTTGAACTATATTAACAATACATGTCCATTTTTAGATTTGTAAAATACGTTCAACACATTTTAAAAAAAAAATTTTATTATATACAAGAACAGTGGGAAGAGATTTAGATTAGAAAATTTTATATTTAACAAAATACATGTCAAATGTATGTGACAAGTAAACTATAACCAATGAGAATGTTCAAGCTGAAAGCTTCTGTTTTTGTAGATCATAATAAATCCATATATTATATTAGGGTTATTTTACAAATATTAAGTTATAAATTAATCATTTGTGCTGACAACTGGTTACATTATGGTATCTGAATGCTCCCTTTTCTTGTATATAAAATCTTGTCATATTAATTAGGCCAATATATTTGCTATTCTTCAACATGAAAAAAATACCTCATCCTAATATTTGCTATTGGTAATCTTTTGATTCACTCTGAAGACCAAAATACAAATCTCATAGGCTAGTGCTACTGTACTTAGCATTTTGTTCATAAAAAAGTAATATAACCATCATTAAAACATATTTATTTAATAAGAAATATAATGTGTATAGTCTATAAATATGTAAAATGATTATTCAAAACTACCTTGTTCATTTTTTCACCAGTTTTCAACTTTTTTCAGTAGAAAAATTTAGTTGGGGACAGTTATTGTAAGTTTGAAATATAACTTGAAAAATGTCTTATAATACTAGGTATCAACTGGTAGGGTGGGTATAATTATTTTGAAAAGAAATTTATTTCAACATTATACTGTACAACAGGTAGTTATAAATTATGATAGCAGTGTTGTATGTTTAAATTTTACAACACCACATATTTACATAACTATTTCTAAAATGGACCTGATATTTTTAAGACACATCATCTAATAAAACTTTAGAACCAGAAAAGCGGTAGAATCAAAATATTTCAATCCATAATTTTGGCATCAATAAGTCCCCATGGTACCTGTTTCCACCACTATACTATAAATATAGAATATTTTCAACAGCAGGTTCCTCCTAATGATATACATTACTAACTGAGGGTATATTATGAATCATCTGTTGTCTTGAATAAAAAAAAAAGATCTACGTGTGAAAATTCTGTTATTGAATCACATTACTATTCATACCATTGTTTACATTTATTGATTCATTGAGTTGATTATTGCGTTATGAATATTCAAAAATATATTCCCATACAAAACATAGTTAACAGTATTATTTTCAACAACATGCAGAAAGAAAAGAATATTTTACAAAAAACTTTATAAATGTTATAAACCATATTACAGTATCACCAAAGATCAAAGTGCAAGCTACTTGAAAGGACACAAAACAGAAGAGGTCCTGATTTAAATAGCGCAGCAATTAGAACACCATTAATTTTTTAGTTTTAAAGACAATTGACTTATATTTGGAATGGAACATATTACTGTATATGTAAACAATATTCTTATTCTGTATACCACAAGAATTTTGTAATTAGGAATATATCTTGGGTTTGCTAATCTAATGGCAAAGTAGGTCTATGGAGACTATTGATTTCAAGATTGACAGAATAATTCATGCATGGTAAAATACAGAAAAATACTACTAATTTTAGGAATTAAATTAATCCCTGATTTCTATATAACTTGAATGAATATACAGGATTGGCAGCATTCAACTCCCTGGTTATTACAGTTCTATTTTATAATATTTGAATAAGCTGACTTTACTGAGAAAAATATTAAATTGCAGGATATCTGCTTGCTATTGCTTTGAGTGCATAAGCAAATCATTCAACCATAAATGATAAAATGTTAACAGTAGGTACCTACATTGTTTGTGGACTTATTTTGGTAATGATGAATTAAAAATTGTAGTGTAAAAAAAACTTTCAAGCAGCCAAGATACTGACTGTAAACATATTAATCACATATTTCTATTACTAGTCATATACTACTTGTATGAGATGAATATTAATATCAAAAATAGTACATTCAATTATTACAAATTGATTGACAAAGAAATATCTATAATGATGGTTTATCAAATAAGCTAGTTGTAGTAAAAACTAATTGATTTTCTCATTTGTAGTAAGAGAACTCAAGTTTTTTGACCAGTAAGAGGCACATAAATGATACTAGCATGTAGCAAATTTGTAGGAATAGTGTGAGAAGCATTAACCCATTACTCTATAATGTATATTTTTGATTTTATATTTGAGTGTTTAATAATTAAATTTAGAACTTGATATTTTGATAGTATTCAATGTATTCATCCTCAGTAAATTCAGCAGGTCTAAATATGTTTTTTTCAGATATTGTGAATAATACTAAGCTAGTAAGTAAATCATACAGCCATATTAAGTGACTGTAAAGACATCACATTTCTCCTCTAGATAGCACTGAACATGTGAGAGATGAGGTATAAAATGAAGAAGTATAAAATGAAGAAGTATGAAAAGATGTGTAAACATTCAACTTTAAACAAGAAAAAATATACACCATTTAATAACAGAATTTCAGTTATGAACCATCAAAATGATAAACATTGCAAATCTCAGAAAGTTCCTTCCTTAGCATACAATTTATACAACTATAATTGTACAAAACATAAAAATTCTACTTGGACATTAAATTAAATAAAACATATACTAAGATAAAAGTAGAATATTTATGTTTTTTACCAAAATTCTTTTGGAGCACACTTAATTGTCCATAGCATATCGCCGTGTCCATTCCCTTGCATTTCTAATAGCTTCTGATTCATTTACTTTCCACAATTCAGCTACATCATTAGCTAGTGGATCATCTGGATTGGGTGCACTAAGTAAGGCCTGAATGGATAATAGCACTGTACGGATTTGTAAAGCTGGACTCCATTTATCCTTTAGTATATCAAGGCATATTCTACCAAGTCTATCAATATTAGGATGATATATTTTAGTAATAAATCTTACTTTTGGTGCGGACATTGGGTAGTCCTCCGGAAGGAACAATTCTAGTTTAAATAGACCTCCTTCGAAAGGGGAACCTTCAGGACCTGTCACTATTACATGAAAATAACGAGCATTATCTTCAGCTGGTACAGCGCTAATTCCTGGTACTGGTTCTGCCATCAAACGTTGAGTTTCTTTAATTATTCTGCGTGGAAGGGCTGCCATTTTTCACTTATCAGTGTGAATATTTTTCTAGCTGTTGGTTTAAATAAATCACCTAACTGTCACACTAAAATATGTTCGTACCAATCGTCACTTAATTTGACGAATTTATTCTGTCATATTTTTTCTACTATATCCTATATTATTTTCTAATAACGGCGGTAGATAACGAAATCCGACATATCCACCGACGTTTTCATTCTGTACTGTAACCGCAGCATACGCAATGCGCATGACAATAAAATTACATTGGCGGGTAGTTTAAACTTTAACTTATATATGACATTAAAATATTTAATAACTTTAATTGAAATTTTATTTAGTTATTGAAACTAATACAATATGAAATTTAGTGGGCTATAATAGCCATAAACATACCCTATCGTAACTTATTAAAATAGTTATTAGTGTTTTTGATTTTGATTCAAAATGATTTGGTTCTACGATGTAATTTGCTTATAGCTTATTTCTCGCGAATTACTTGGCCAAGGCTATAGACAATCATACCCATAGATCAGTCAGTCTTGCACTATAATAGCAAACTCTTATCGAACGCAGCAATGTGAAGCAGTCTGTGGTTCTCTATGGTTGCTTTTTTTTAGGTTTTCTAGGCAACTGTTCGGCGCTGTGTAATGCTTAGCCTGGCTGTTGCCTCTGAGAAAGAAACGTATATACCTGTGAACCTGTGTTCTCTTTTCCTATAACATGTCTAGGAAAACAAAATAGGGAGATTTCAAGGAAAAGATGCACAATTCCACACGTTCCGGGTTCGGGTAGGTAAAACTTTAATCAACTCTACCGCCTTGGCTAATACACAAGAAGTGGAGGCCAAAAAACTGAAAGAAGATGAAATAAACAGTGGTGCCATCACATAAACATTAAACATCATCATTTGAATTTTCAAATAAAATATACGTTAATATAAATGCTAAATGGTGAGGTGGTCTGTGAAATGGTGTACAAACATTTATTGTTTGGATATACATGGGAAATGTCGTGAAATATAAAGTGATAAGTAGATTGTAATTGTAACGTGCAAGGTGCATCAGAGAGAAGAGACAACCTATTGTGCATTAAGTAAACACTATACGTTTTGGGTGAGTTTTTATAGCTTTTAATATTAAGGTCTTAATACCAAACACATAATATGGATAGTATAGGTAATCCATATTATGGTAATTCATAAATGAGTGTCGTTGGCGAGCTGAGTTAGGGATCTTACAAATATACAGGCATTTATAAGGCAATACTAACATAACCCTTGTTAAACTAACCCATCTATCCCTAATAATATAAAGTTTGTTAGTTGATTTTTATTGTTTCTTTTCACTGTATTAGAAGTAGGTAAGTGGAAAAAAAAGGGACGATTCAGGGGGTGGAACCCTCTAGGGATAATACAAAGAGACAAGACACTATCTAAATTATAAGTAGGTTTATACAATAATTTTCCTAATAATTATAACAGCATCAGTGACCCATCATATGAAGAAATATTTCAAAATAGTTAAGAAAGGAAAATGTTTGTGTACACTTTAATATAGGTATGTTTTTGAATCTCAAACATATTTGTATGTATTGTTCACATTTAATGTCTTGTTGATAATTGTTCATATGTATGATGGTTTTAATTGCAGTTACAATCTCTAAAATTAGATTTCATTTTAAAGTATGCTATTACAATGTTTATAGAATTAGTGTGCACTTCCATATTAAATTATTGGCTCAAATTTAATGCAATATATCAAGTATATGTTACTTTATATAGTTTTTAATACTATAATAATTTACAATGTTACATTAATTCTAGTTTCTTTCCAGTTGAAGTTATTAATATCAATTGGTTCTTCTAGAGTATGTTCAACAAATTGCAAATTCCAGTCATAGTCTACAAATATTAACGTATGAGTTCTTGTACCATATGATTCTAGCTTAACAAAAATTGAGCTCACATGTTCTGGTACTTGTAAATTACTATCTGATAAATGTTTTGTTTGATCCTTTAGCATATTTAACAATTCTTGCTCCAGCTCTTTATCACGTAAATTTCTATTCAGAATCTCTTTGAACTTTTCGGTCCCCATTGTAACTTTCTTAAGTGGACTGTTTATGGGAGAATTACCAAATCCAACAATTTGTTTTCCACTGTATTGAGAACTGATATTTGGTATGTTACAATGATGATTAATAAGAACATTATCTTTACTTAATTCAATTCCAACAAAATTATATCCATTAAATAAAGTCTTATCCAAAATTTTAGTATATTTGGTAAATTCTTTGTTGAAAAGCAAATAATTTTTAATTATATGGCCCCTTCCAGTCGCATTTTCTACTGTTATTCCACTGAGATTGAGAAGAGCACCAATACGATATATTATATCATCACCATTGTTTTGATCTTTTTTTTTCAAAGCTAACCAAGTGCCTCCTTCTTTTCCTAATTCCATGTCTTGTCCCCCAATAATATTGGTATTTGTATCAAGATGAGCAGGTATTGCAGGTCTTGCATAGTGTTCATCCCTGTTTGATGCTAAAATGAGTCTATAGCTATCTCTATCAGGATTAGGATCAGTAAACACAAATAAAATGCACATTTTGACTGGATTTATACTGAATCAATTTGTATTTGTATGTAAATATTATAATCTTACTATCTTATACTTTCTAACCCTACTATATAAATAATTATTATCAGTTGCCAATTTTATTGTTATATTTAAATTGAGGATAATTGATGCAATTCTTATTTTGTTCCTCATAATAAATTTTAATTATTTTCTCTGTTGTCAATTAATTTGAATGTTTTTTGTAGGACCAAAATGGATACTAGATCTAAACTACCAAAACCTTCTAAACTGAAAACACCTCTTTCAACTCCACTGACAGAAGTTAAACAATATGCTAGGCCAAATGTACCCAAGATAACTGTAGCCAAAGAAAGACCTCAAATCGCCCTTGCTAAATTTAGCTGTCGTAGGTCAAAATCAATGACAAATTTAAAACTGAATATGCCTCCTCCATCGAGTTCCACAGTAAGAACAGGTGTCAAAAGACCTGCTGCCACCAGTAAAGCCCTCGGTGAAACCAAATCCAAGGTAGTTAAACAACAGAAGGTTCCCGATTGGGATTATAAAACTAGATTCCAGCTTTTAACAGAGAAGCACAAATCACTACAGGAAGTTCATGGGAAACTTAAAGCAGATTGTGCTGGTAATGTATTAATCAATTTTTTAGTTGAATTTACATTATTTTTATACCAACACCATCAGGAAAAATTTCTAAAATTGTTTTCCTATTATTAATGTAGAAACTGTTTAGACATTAATCCTTATCTTTAGATTCTGAACAAATGAGAGAAAATTTTGAGTCTGCGATATCAGAGCATACACAAAGAATAACACAACTTGAAAATGATGCAAAAAAATTAAAAGCTAGTTATGATGAACTGAAGGCAAATAACATTAAATTGTTGGATGAAATTGAAGCAAATAATATCAAATCAGCAGAAGAAATAAGAAAATTATCAGAACAAAGTAAATTTTTGCAGACATCCCTAGATCAGAAGAACACCGAATATGATGAATTAAAACAAGTAGTGATAAAATTGAAGAATGACCACCTAGTTAATGAGACATTAAGACGTAGACTTCATAATACTATTCAAGACTTGAAAGGTAATAAATAGTTTTATTTTATGTTTTCCTGTGCCAAAGAATATTACTGCTAAGGGAATTTTAATATGTTTTTAACAACAGAAATAATTTTTTATTTAAGGAAACATTCGAGTATTCTGTAGAGTCAGGCCACCTATAAATGAAGTAGAAAATGAAAAGATTAAATGTTGGATAAATTATGCAGATGAAAATACATTAGAAATTCGGAACGCCAGAGAAAGTATTAGTTCAGTTGGTGGAAAACCAACGGATAGTAAGATGGAATTTATATTTGATCAAGTTTTCAATGAGAATGCTACACAAATCGATTTTTTCGAAGAATTGGCACAATTAGTACAATCTGCTATTGATGGATACAATGTATGTGTTTTTGCTTATGGACAAACAGGGTCAGGCAAAACATATACCATGCAAGGTGTTAATGATTCAGAAAATCTTGGTAAGTGTATTCATATTTTTTATTTAAAAAATATAATTCATATTAAGTAATAAGACTATTTAAAATGATTGTGGTTCAATTCCCATTAGAAACAAAACAAAACCGTATTATTTGTAAAGAACATCTTCTCCAGCATCAATGTCATTTGTTTTAGGAATGATTCCAAGAAGTGTAAATTTAATATTCAATACAATTGAAAACCTTAGACAGTATAACTGGGAATATGAAGTTAAAGTAAGTTTTTTGGAAATATACAATGAAAATATTCGAGATTTATTAGATCCAAATGCAAATCATACTCTGGACATCCTTTATAATGAAGGACGGGGAACTACAGTAACTAATTTGAAGATAGAACCAATATCGTCTTATGAAGATTTCGAATACTACATGAAACTAGCCCAGAAACATCGAATGGTGGCAGCAACAGATTTTAATGAACATAGTTCTAGATCACATGCTATTACTAAGATATATTTGTCAGGTAAAAATGAAGGCTGTAAACTCAATTACACAGGCTCCGTTAGTTTAGTTGACTTAGCTGGTTCTGAATCAGCTAAAACAAGTAAAGGCGCAAGGTTAGTTGAGACAAAAAGTATCAACAAAAGTTTATCATCGTTAGGTAGTGTTATGCTAGCACTGCACAATAAAGATAAGCACATCCCTTACAGAAATTCGAAGTTGACGTATTTATTACAATCGTCGCTGGGTGGAAATTCTAAAACGCTGATGATTGTAAATATTTCTCCATTCGAAGACACCTACAATGAGAGTATAAATTCTCTTCGTTTTGCTTCTAAGGTGAAAGAAGTTAAAACTAAAGTCAGGAGAAATAAAGGTAATATCTCAGAAAATTGAATCAAGTTAGACTAGATGTTGATCAATATTGAATTGTTCTTTTATAATTTATATTCTAACAGTGTTATGTTAATGTTTGTGAAACAGTTATTAAATTCTGTACCCCAGAACCAAAATGTTCAAGTCTAATTATTAATCATTTAGGAGAAATTCCATTCCATTTTTGAATTCGAAGTTGTTTTTGAACATGTAAAGTTCAAATTTGTACCCTTTAATGTTTTTATTTTTGAATAACGGACTTAGCATAGTCTGACTAAGAGAAAAATTTCTACTCATGGACTTGTCCTGATGCCAACTTCGGTATAAGGACTTGTCCCTATCCCAAGTCTGGTTTGTGGACACTTGTCCTTTGCCAAGTCACGTTTATGGACTTCTCATGCCAAGCCTGCGATATCACTGACGATATTAGACTTGAAGACTGAAACAGATGAACTCCTAGTTTGTTGATATTTTTATTCTTCAAAAGTCAACTAAGTATTCCTAAAATTGATGACATGTAATATGTTGAAATAGCTGATTTTTAATAAATGATTGAATGTGCAACATACTTGATGAGCCTGCATAAGTGGTATATTATTAGTAAATAATGGGCAGCCGACAAATGGTCGTAAATAAGTGTTCAATCGAATTCGTACGAGGTATACTAATTACTATTCAACAGTTGTGTGTAATTCTTACAAATCTTCAAACTCCTTGTTAAAAGATGAAATTAATTTAGTTAGGTCATTTGATAATAGCGTATTTTTGTAAAATATAGTGCCAAAGTAACTAATAAAATGATTAACTTAGGTATATAAGGTGTTTGCTTTTATAACCAAATTTATATTTATTGTATAAACATTTCGAAACAGCGTCTCCAAATTTTTGGTAGGCGTTACCAAGGGCTTCACATTTTCCAGTAATTTAGTTAATCTTTCAGTTTAAAGTATGACATGTTACAATCTTCGTTATTTGTAAAATGTAAGAACGTTATTTTGTATAATAAAAGATATATTCTCAAACATTTGTTTTTCAATTTGAAATTTTCCTCACGCCAAACGGTAATTGTTCTGCAATTTGACAAATTGAATATGTTCAATGTTTATAATTGTTGCTGTTCGTTGGAATAAATGATCTCGATTTAAGATATTAAACTAATAGGTAAGTAGAAACATAAAAATGTTATTTTGAACTTCATATTATAAGCAGTACGATTACAATTTACTTAAAGCTAGACAACCCATCATACAATTAAGTATAGACGTACGGGTATTTGGGAAAACAAAATATTTTCGGAAGTGGCTTGAGAAATATTTTTAAATCTGAATATTATATTGGAAAATGTTTTTTTTTAATCTCTATCTATATCAGGAACACTTTAATAATAAATTGGAATTTAAGACACTCGATTTTGACATCTGACAAGGATCTGTAGAAGTTTGTCAATTGTCAGTTCTTCTAATGTCTTGACGTGTGTTTGCAGTGCTGGTTTATTTTTGGTGGTGTGAGAGAAAATGGCAGAAAATGGTCGAAAAATTACCGAAGAATCCAAGTCTACAGGTCAGATTTTCTGTTTAAATATTGATATTTTTAATTAGTGCATCTGTGTATCTACAAGATTCTGAATGGATTTGTTTTAATTTTGAGGCATTGTTATATAATTTGAAAGTCAACCATCTGTGGGTGCAACAAATTGGTAACTAATCGTGAACCACCTTTACCTAACTGTTGTTTGATCCAAAGTCATAAAGGTTGTCTACTAGTTTTGCAAAAATATTCTCCCTGTTTTGACTCATTAACACTCAAAATTGCCAAATTTGTTGTAACGTTGACATGACATCAAAAACATATTCATTGCTAAACATCCAGTAAATACAGTTTTTACTATTCATAACTTCCCTGTTCCCTGTGTCTCCTTAACATATGATTTTGATGTTTATTTTTAGGTTGTATATCCTTTTAGATTATTGATTATGAGTAACTAGATGAATAATGATAATATATAGATAATTTTGGGGTAAGTCATTTGTGCAAAACAAAATGTTGAAAGTAGGTAAATACCTAATATAAATAATGCACGAATTGAGTTATTCTCAGACATCGGTGCTCAAAATTTCTCAAATATTATTTTCTTACAAAATTTAGGTGGTATCCCAAATTTCAAGTATTGAAATTCAATTGTGGCAATCAAATATACTTAGTAGAAATATTATTTGAAACAGTTAGTAGATTGAAAATATGTGTAGGTAATCAAAATATTTATTACTATCCTAAAATGAGTTGTACTTAAATTATCAAGTTAACATCTACATTGTGAGAAAATACATATTATAGAATTATTAATATTGATAAAAGTTGAAGTGTCAAGACTCTACCTCTAATTTGTTGGCCATTTCATCTCTGTCTCAGAGAAATAGAGGATTCAATATTTGCGTTTTGATTAGATAACACTGCCTTGCATTAAATTTCTGATCTCAGCACATTAATATAAGCACCTTCTACTGCTAGTGTTACAATATACTATTTTCTTCATGCATATAATAATAACTTAACTATATACTGTATAAAAAGCATATTTTTCCACTAGTACTGGTACAATAATAATAGCAATGCCTCATACTTAATTGTGAGTTGTAATTGATTAGGTAGAAGCTAACATTACAATACTCATTCAATTTAATGTTTAGTGCAAAAATATTTGACACTGTGGTGGTTTTATTTATATTTTTGATTATATGTTTTTTCAAAAATATTGATTAGTGGGGTAAGAATTCTGTGCATGAATGATTGTATGGTTAAAACCTGAGTGTTCTGTAGAGTGTATTCATTTTATATTTTTGTAAAACTGGTGTGCAAGGTGATTTTGAGGAAATATTCTCCGATAAAACTCATACTTTGAGAGTTTATTTAGGTACTACAAAGTTGATCATAGAGATAAGGATATTTATTCAAGTTATAACTAATCTTGATTAATACCTAATCAACATTTACCTAATATACCTAATTTTAGTTTGTTCATACTACAATAGAGGGCTGATAGGTATACCCAAATAAAAAAAAATAGTGATAAAATTCATGAAAAAATTATTAACAATATTTATTAGATCACTGTTTTTCTTGAAAACTAAATAATAGCAATAAATAATCAAATGTTGTCACTGTTCGTATGTCAATATTTATTATAAGTACAATAAAAATAAACATTGATGGTCTTGCCAATCTTTTCTAAGTAGTGCCATTGGACTAATACATTGGGTGTAGTAATCTTATATTTCTAGCAGGTTATTTAACCAAGGATATTCGCAATTTGTAAGAATGAGAGGAATTCAATACCATATGCAGTGCCGGAGCGAGCCTCTGTAACTTACAACCTGCCATAAATTGTCGGCTGTCTTATACGTTATTTTTAAATTTAACGTCAAAATATGACGAATTAAAAAAAATTGGATATAAGCTGAATTTTCTCTTTGAATCTTATTGAAATAGAGGTTATTCGATTGACTTTGTATTTTTCCTCGGGCATGTATGCATTTTGTCTTGTCTTAGAATGTTCACTCTGTAATTTGTATGTTGCTGTTTTTGGTATACCAATAATCTTGTGTTTTTTCTGACCCCTTTTTTTATTTCGTACGGCTTACGACTTTAGCTCTTGAAGAACATTCTGTAGATATGACTGATGTTTATTAGTACCTTTAAACTACTCTCTACATTGTTCATCTTTGAAAAGTAGTTTTATTTGTGAAAAATCTACTTAAAAATGAAAATACCTTTCAGGTATATCATTGTCAAAACGTTTTAAAATATAAACTATTGTATGTGGGAGAGCAGATCCTTTAGGGGACTCGTTGGCTTTTATTTTTTGTTGTTTATTTTCCTTTGTAACATGAGCAGTCAATAAAAGCAATTTTTATTATTATGATATCTCTTAATCAGTGTTACCGGTGCGGTTTTAACAAATTGTTAAATCCGATCCTGATTCGATACCTAAGGATATTTCCTTGTATTGTACACTTATTAAAAATCGTGTTGTGTTGTGATAAATGATTACCAATAGATATCGCCAGTACTCGGTTTTTATGACAATTTTAGATTCCCGCTTTAGTCATGATTGTGATTTCATCAACTGTTGTTTGGTACATTAACAAAGTAGGTTGACACCCATTGTTTAACGCAACGTCTCCATCTTTATATACAAATTATTTAGTTATTTAAACATATAGTATATGATAATTAATAACTATTTATACGGAATGGTCTTGAAAATGTCCATGACGTAACTGGTATTATGCAGATCGTGCAGATGTGAATGGTTAGTTTTATTTCTTCGATTTTAATAGTTTTTTTTTATTAAACACCATGCTAACGAATCCTGATTTTGTTCTGCAAGCAGTGAGAATAAAATTATTGCAAAGTAAGTTTA
Organism: Galerucella nymphaeae; assembly: GCA_963978555.1. Classification (NCBI taxonomy): domain Eukaryota; kingdom Metazoa; phylum Arthropoda; class Insecta; order Coleoptera; family Chrysomelidae; genus Galerucella; species Galerucella nymphaeae. The sequence continues at coordinate 6,121,294 of OZ021704.1, forward strand.
TTGTTTTTCAGATGTCATTGTTAAAAATAAACAATAATTATACAGGTCGTTTGTTGCTATTAATTTACTTCTGAATCACACTAATTTTAACCTTCATACATTATAAATTTACTTCACTATTTCGTCGTATTGAATGTACTTATTTGGTATTATAAACATATTTAATTATGTACAATCATTAGAAAAAATAATGTGAGAATTTGAACTTCGAGAAGCTATATTTCTTTTTAAAACATAATATAAACAAATCTCTTTATGTAAACAAACAGACTCCATTTATTTGGTGTTAAAACACCTATTGGAGTAAGAGAAAGTCAATCCCACTAAAATGTATTTTGGGTGTTCCTTTGATTGCTTATCCGGTAAGGTAGGCGAAAAAATAATATGAAACCAGTAATCTGTGTATTTCATTTGAAGATGTTCGTCCTTGACATTTAGTGTTCGCAAAGTGACATAGGATAATACAAGGTTAATATTGAACAGAGCTGGGATCGTTACTTTTGTCAAAATAACGCGTCACATACCATTACTTTTTTTGTGGGCAATTGTGACACAAAAGAGGGATGATGAATATTAAGTACCGACTGTCAAAAACAACGTTGTGCCTTCTATACTTTTTCTACGCCCGCATTAAAGAAATAATTTGGTGTTCAATGTAATATTATTTATAAAAACTTGCCTACCTACTATAAAAGACCATATCTAGACCACCCCAACATAACCTCCCGGGATGAAACAAGAGCTTCATTTTACATACAATAATTCATGAGCTTCTCGCGTATAAAGCACGTGTACAACAGGAGTCTTAAGCTATATTTAGACATTCGTAAGACAGCAAAATGACATTCTTTTGGAAATGCTTTAATGTTCACTGCACTGTATGTCTATAAATAAGACCGCTATTTGAATGTATAGTCGAAATAAAAGCAGCATGTGATTATTTGTAGATTACAAACATTCTAGGGTGCATATTTGAATTGTAAATCATTGGTTTCGCGATTTTTATCTCACCTGTCATTGGCAGGACAACCAGTATATTGAAACATTAATTTAATTATTAATTTTATTTATTTAATTTGTTTACTATAAAATATTCAATATTATTTAGGTATATTAAATTTTAAAAACATTCATCTGTTTCTATATTTTTGATGAATAATCTTTTGTTACAGTTGACAAAGAATCAAGATTCCGCACCGTAAAAGAGCGACAAAATGAAGAAAGACACAGAAAATTGGAAGAAATCAAGGCACAAGCACTTGCTGCACAAATATTTAAAGATCAAAAAGAACAGGAAAGACGAAGACGGTTCGATGAATTAAGAATTAGGGACGACACGAAACGACAGCAAGTTGAAGAACGGAAGCGAGCTATAAATGAAGCAGAAAAGGATAGATTAGAATTTATATTAAGGAAGAACCAACAACGAGAACAACGACTAGAAACGAAAAAGAGAAATGAAAGGAGTAACGCTGTTTTCGCTTTTGGTTCTTCCACACCTCGAATGTTAGATCCAAATTACGTGTCTTCTTCGTTTTGGGGTACTAGGAGAGCTACTTCTATCCAAAATATTGTTAGCTCGACGAATACTTCTACACTAACTCGGCGACAATCTGAACGAGACTTGGATGTTGGAAACAAGAAACGTGCTACATCTGCTACTGGATTAGAGAGAACAGGCGAAAGTGAGTAAATTGTTATTTGATTAAATAAACTAACATTTCCGAATTTGTTCTCGGGCAATTATTATTTACTTCTTCAAAATGCCCTTTTTTAGTAAATATTCGACGTCGATTGAACAGTTTATTCTTGTGAATGTGTTGTGGAATTTGAAAACATATTTCGGGTAAAATTTCCATATATTATTATGGTCTTTTTCTTAATTTTTTATTTTTCTTACATTCCCTTCCTCGAAGATTACAACAGAATTATAGTTGCTTAAAAAAATTGAGGCTATAAAATGGTACAAATATATTTTTTTGTACTGAATCCATGATGAAAATCACTGTTTTTCTTTGTTAGAAAGCAAAGGAACAAGAAGTCGAAATTTGGATAGGTACAACGCAATGACTAGATCTGTGGGTAAGTGTGTGCTGGCACTATTTGTGAAGTTTACACCATCCTCCAAAGCCTGTTTAGTGTGTCGCAAAAAAAATCTTTTTCGCACCAAATTCAAATAATATTAAAGTATGACTAGGCTCTGATCATGTGCCCAATGCTGCATATCCAACAACAATCACCACTTGAGTAGATAATGTCGAAAAATATAAAATTACTAAACTGTAGATTTGATTTTGGGTTATCTACATCAGGTTTTCAGGTAGAGACACGTGGCAGCTTCGATTATGAGTATTTAGGCTCGATTTACACAATTTTGCACGTTGAAAAATTATTTGTAAACTTTTTTTAAAGCAAAGTTCACAATAGAATGTTTGAATAAATGAAATTATCAATTATAATTATTTCAAACTTTTGCAAAATAATCTATTCATATAAAAATTCTTTCTCATTTGTATTATATTTCATTTGCAAGAATTCAGTTGACGCACGTGCTATGTATTTTTTGCAGGTAGTGCACCAGTTATACCAGCCGGCTGTGCAAGCGGTTATTCAGGACGTAGGCGCACTGACCTAGTTCCTACCATTCCATCGAAAGAATCAATCAGTTCATCCCGTAAATCCTTAAACCACTCACCAGGTAGGGCTTATTCAATGACCCGCTTAGACCAGCTTGCCAAACCACGCAGACGGCACGATCTACCATCACTGGCTGAAACCAATTCCTTTCGTCCCTTATCCTCTTCCATTCACTCTTCTGTCACCCGTAGCATGAGCCACTTAGCCGTAAGTAAAACGGCACCGTCACCAACTAGAAGGGAGTTGAACAAGGCGGACAGTCGCAGCATGCAACAGCTGACTGAGAAACCTCTTGGCCTGCCTCGTACAACTCGTGCCACTCAATTAAGGGAGCAGAAAATGCTCACATCCTCCAATTGCAGTGAGGGTATGAATTTTACACTTTGCTTTCCATTTTTCCAAATTTATTTACTGTTCTTGAAAAACATATACTGTCAAATCATAGTTGGATTTTTGAATTTACTACACAAAAAATTTAATGATTGTAGACTCACAAACTTCAATATTTACTATTGTTACTTTAGATCCTTTTAATCACAAAACTATTGTTTTTCTACATCGTATTGTCTGGTTAAATTGTTCTGTTATAGAGGTATTAATTATTTAAAGTACATATTGCATGTGGTTTCTATAATTAATTCTAAGCGATTTTAATAAACTGGCTAATAAGTTTATAAATATGCAAAATATTCAAAATTTTAAAACCAGTACTTGATATTTCTGGAATACTGACATTAATTTACTTAATTGGTAAACTTTTCTAGGCACCTATTATAAAACTTATATAAAAACACTTTTTTATTATTAAAAGTTGTATTGTAATGCAAATTTTAAAACCGATTAAATGCTCTTATTAATTGTGAACGGTCAAGGATACTTCAATTGAAACTGATAAATTATCAAGTCGATAGAAAACGTATGCTTTATATTTGAATTTATATAGATAGATTTATAGGGAGAGAAACTTAGTCAATTTGTTTTAAAACTAAATATATTACCTAAACGCTTAGTTATTAGTCAAAAGCATTTTATTAATAAAGTAACTAGCAACGGGGGTGACCACTTATTTTTAAAAACAGCGTAATCATGACCTTTATACAGTATCGGACTAATACCTGAAGGGGCCCAGTGCTAATCAAGATTTGGATCTTCCTGTTTCCCAAATAATGTATACTTGTTAAATATTAGCTTCATTTTTGTTGGTTATTTTTCAGTTAATTACTATCTTAGTATACTTTTTCAGAACAGTAAATGAATGTATAATTCTCTGATATATCTGAAAGTAAATAAATAATTTTTACGTTTAAGTTTCCCGTACGTTGGTGGCAGGTAAACTAAAATTTGATGTTTTCTAGAATTGTCCGTAAAATACTGTTCAACAGTGTACAAAATTCAAAATCACAAATTTGCTCAAACAACGTTAGATGAGAGTACAGCAACTATCCGTATTCAATAATTATAAATTTTTATGAGTTTACGGAATGTTTGGAAACCAATGAAAGATTTATTGGCAATTTATTGGTATAATTTAATTATACTTGAAGCTGCTCTAGAACTGAGACTGCTGTAGTTAATTTGTTTAGAGAAACAGGACGTCATAGTAGAAAGTGAGACATCTTTAGTTGACTAAGCTTATGCAGTCATTACAATAAGCTATAATATGAGGTTACATCAAAAGGAGAACCATTATTTATGCCTCGCAATAAATGTAGTAAGAAAGGGAAGAAACAAATTTGATAGATCACTTAACCCATAACACATTTTTGAACAGTGTTTTATGAGATAAATAACAAGCTTATTATTATACCTAATACACAGTATTTCTCTATGGTAGTTTGGATATGTATTCATTCCTTCAATGGTAAGTAGATAAATAACACAAAAACTCTGTTCATATAGGTTGTAGTATAATATAATTATCATGTTTACCCAATTGTTGTATTGATAGACACATTTGGTGAAAGCAATTGTAGAGCTTGAGTTAGATAAATGGAACATGGAGATGGATGATCACTCATTTCTCATAAAAACGTTTCTATCAACCTAGTTTGTTGTATCTGAATATTAAAATGATTCTTCCTGAAACATTATTGCAATATATAATTTTTAAAACTAACAAACGTCAAATTAAATAAGTATTATTGAAGTGACAGTTCCTACCTACACGATTACAACATCCATAATAAGGTCTTACCAGTGCATCAGTATAAGTCATTACTAGTGAAAAATAGAATATTTCTACGGTCTATATTACACACTTGAAAAAAAGCTATATTAATTTGTTTGCTTTTAGTGACACTGCAAAAATTAACTAACCAAAATCATATAGGTACCGGAAAACTAAACATGTATCATGTTTAATATCTTTTGAACTAATCTTCCTTATTCTTTTTGGCTTCTTCTTTTCTAACAGACTTTGAATTAACTAGAATACCTGCTTAATTATATTTCTACAACTGGTATGATCAGGGTATGTATGGTTAACATTTACAATGTATCACATTTTAGATTCTAGCATAGAGTAAGCTGTGATGGTGGCTCATTGCACATCCTTTCTGCTTCATTAACCTATTATAATATTATTTGTAAAAATGATCGGCCTGGTGTGTTTGTGTGAAATTATTTCTTTTCAATTAAACAAGAACAAACCATATGATTCATATGAGATAAAGTAAAATAGCTGTAAAATAACATTGTTCGATAAATTTTGCACTGAAAATTGTAGATCAATCACCACGACAGCTTTAAATACTTACGTTGAAGATAGGGTAGATTCATATATCCTATGGGTAGGAAAAATTTTCTTTGTGTGATAATTTCAGTTCGTCAGTTTTGGATATACTTTTTTTAGCGGTAGGTCTCACAAAATCTTCCTCGGTGGCTATTTGCTATGCCAACTAAAGGTACTTGGGGCTTTGTCAATTTCACATAATTATATTTTAAAATAATTAATGCTTATTTGATCGTACTAACCATTAAAAAGTGTATTGAACTTAATAGTGTATATTATTTCTAGATAACATAATTAATTGCTATTAGCTTGGTAATATAGACATGTTTATAATGCTTTTTGAACACTAAAAACGATTTGAATAGGCTAGTTCTTATGCGATATAATTAGTTTTTAAGTCAACATTTTTAATGTGGATTTAGTGAGGTGCATAGGGCACGTGACAGAAATGTCATAACGAAAATTTGTACTAGTACCATATCCTTTTGTAGAAAATAATACGAGAGGTATGTTGGTAGTATTTTAATACAAATCAAAATAGCGTTTACATTTACATTGCTCTTGTTATCACAGCATCATCACGACCAAGTAGTTCCCTCAGTCAACAGAGCACAAACAGTATGGCTAGCTCGGTAAGCGTTAGACAGCGTCTAACAACTGCACCGAGGAAACCAAGGCCAGTGAGTATTGCCGTAACTGGCATATCGACCGATGCCAAAAACGATAACAAACCCCCTCTTCCGAAAGCGAGAAGAACGATAACAAAAACAACTACCACTACGATAACCAGCGATAAAATTAATAGAAATAAAGCAAAAACTCCTGTAGATAGCGTTACTAAAACTTTGAAAAATACTACGGTCGCTACTGTAGCAGGTAAAGAAGACAAGATTCATGAAGAACTTACCAGTAATCAAAAGTCTGAAGAAAACCATGTCCCTCCAAATATAACTAATCCAGAAACTGTAAACGGGGAAGTGTAAGTATGCAAAATAATTTTTATTTGCGATGAGATTAAAAAAGTTGATAGTTTTTTTCCTTAATTAGTATTTACAAAAATATCAATTCACACATTTATTTTGTGATAATAGTTGTTTCCTGGGAACAAAAACTTTTTTTTTTCATTATTTTGATTTTAATTGTGTTTTATATATTTTAGAGAATTTAATGTGCCTCAAAATAACAAGAGTGATATAGAAGTAACATCAGAAAATATATTAAAAAGTAATAACTCAACAGAAGGAATTTTAATAAACATTGAACTTGAAAACGATACAATAAAAACACAGAAAGTAGAACTAAATAAAGTGGAGATTAACGATAAAACTGCAACAAATACAAGAGAAATAACGGAACTAGATAAAAATGGAATAGCAGTATCGGAACATAAAGCATTTATCGATGTTCAAGTTCCAGAAAAAGACGGTATAGTTGAACCTATTAAACCAAATAGCAGTGAAGTGAAAGCAATTGAATTAGAAAAATCAAAAGTAGAGGACTCTCCAGCTGAAAAGGAACAATCTAAACCAGTGAAAGACCAAAAATCGCTTGAAGACGAGAAAAACAAATTGAATACCAGTACATCACAGTCTGTGTCTGATCATAGTATAATAGAAAGTCAAATAAATATGGAGGGTCAAGAAAATGAAATGACTATTTCAATGACAAAGGTTCGAATCAATACCGAAGAAGAAGCAAAAGCTGCACTTGCTGAAAGAAGGAGACTAATTCGAGAAGAAACTGAAAGACAAGCCGAATTGGAACGATTACGATTAGAAGCTGAAGCTAAGGCAGAATTCGAGCGTCAACAACGGGAAGAAGAACAAATAAGGCAGTTAATTGAACTACAAAGGCAATCGGAACAGGAAAGATTGCAGGAAGTGAGTATTAATTATATTGCAATGTCCGATACAATATTTTTACCAATGCATTGCTTTGAGCTTGCTTGCTTTTTTGAAAAGTGTGACAAAGTACTTTGCGGTCTCGGTCTAAACGAAATTTACATATTCTTTACTGTGTCAAAACTTGAATTTTTATTCCAGGCAATAAGGGAAACCCAAAAGCGTGAGGAAGAAGAGAAATTGAGAAAGGAAGAAGAACAAAAGTTGAAATTGTTAAAAGAAGAAGCCGAAAAGAAGGCAAAAGAAGAAGCTGAAAAACAGAAAGCCGAATTACAAGAACGATTAAAAAATGAAGAAAAAGAAAGGGAAGCTCGTCGGAAGCGAGTAGAAGCGATTATGTTGAGGACTAGAGGAAAAAATGCTAACAATACACAGGTAATTATTTAAAATAGAATTTTTTTCAAAAACCAATCTATTTGGAGAATACCTAGTGTTTAAATTCTGTTTACAATGTTTAATTTACATTATAGAGCACAGATGAAAAAAACGAAAATAAGTCCACAGATGAAATTAAAAATAACGAGGAAAGTAAAGTGAATGGCACGAAAATAGAGGAGCAAGAAAATGGCACAACCAAAATTTCCAAAGACATTGTTGATAATTTGTAAGTATTGAAAGCTGTGAGCATACCTGTGATACGTAGGTGAAGCATATTTTTATAAACCAAAAAAAGATTTGCTATGTTAGGTGCATTTAAATACAAACGTGTAATTGGTATGTTACTGAAACTTCGGAAGGTATTGAATTTCATTGATTTAAATTTGACTTGAGTCTAACACGCTGACAAGTAACCAATATTAGATTGTAATACTTGACAGCGAAAATTGATTATAAATATTTATTTTTTGATGTAGTCCCTTTATCTTTTTGTTGAAGAAAATTCTTAATACTACTGTTAATCCAAAAGTTAGTCTAAGCAAACATTTCAATATTTAAATTTTTCTTTCAGAATACCCAGTGAAATAGTGAAAAATGCCAATACAGTCACAATAGAATCCATGAATACGAATGATTCAATAAATTCAAATAACACGTGGCGAGATAACCAACAGTACGGTAATTTTGTGTGTAATAACAATAGTTAAAGAAAACAAATGTCTGTATTTTTCAGATTCATTGATGTGAGAGACTAATTTTTAGATATACATACTATAAATAAATATATTATAATGTATGTATGTGTGTATATAATGTATACATGCACACATGTAGTGTAAATTAATTTTATTGATTTATTCATATAAATGCCTATATATAACTTATTTTTCATTGTTAATGTTTGTGTACACTTTTTCAATTTATTTATAAAATTATTATATAGCTACCGAACCAAATCTTCTTTTAAATAGTTCATTTTCCATCAATTTTCAACTGTTTCCGATAAGTTTAACGTTGAGTGCTTTTGCAATGAATATTTTTTGACAACAATATCTTCCAAGTGCGAAGGAATTTCAAAAAATGTTTTATTTAACCGGAAAATGAGATGTGTAGTATTGGAGATCAATTTTTAAAATTGTCTCTTCTGATACTGTACTGGATGGTACAAAAAAAACGACACTGAAAACAGAAAGCTTGATTGTAGCCATTCACTATGTAGCACATTTCTGAAACATTTACAACATTAATTATCAATAACTAACATTGATAATTTTGAATTGAACTATGTTTTTTAGATTTTGAGTCAAATTATACAGAGGATTTGGGTTTTGAATTTGATGGTTAAAAATAGACAATGCAGAAATCAACATATCTGGATTATTTAATGGACTGATATGCATTAATAAATTGAATTTTTTGAATGCTGTTTAATTGTAGTATATTCAGATTTTGGTTGATGCATATTTAACACTATTTTTGTTTAAGGTTGTAATTATATGTTGTTATATCGTGTTGCAAATTAGATCTAATATTTTTTTATTAATTTATTTTCTATAATAGTTTATATTTAATTTTATTAGTAGTCTGAGATACAGCCAAGACTGGCATTATTTTTTCGAATAAAGGAAGATTTAAAAAACTCAATATTGTGACTGTATACTAAAAATTTTAATAACTTGATAGATTTGATTTGGTGGGAGACATTTTTTGTTTTAATCTAAATTCCCATAGATTTGTGTTTGATTTTGGGTGTATCTGTTAAGTTTTGTGATTGAAAATAGTGTTGTATTTTTAACCATTAAGTGTTGATAGATAATTTATGTGTATACAAGCAGTGATAGGTGCATAGATTTATGGCAACTTTATCGGTTACTTTTTTAAGTATTTGATTATATTATACTCCCTAGTCAATGTCATCTAATAGTCCTGTAATTTTTAATTAGATTAGAAGGTGGAGACTTGATATTTAACAATACTCGTATACGGTGTTGGATTCAAATGTGGTAATTTCTATTTCAAAGTCATTAGTGTAAAAACTAACAATAACAACATTGATTTTGTTAGTTACTTTAGTTTCTTATACAGTACACTTATTCATTTTATTTTTTTGTTGGTGAAGGAAATGTTTGGCTAATAGTATAATTCTGAAATAAAAAAAATATATAGGTATATAAAATTAATCAACCAGTTGATAAAATCTATTATAATAATCAAATCGATGACATTGTATAAATTCGCATTCCTCATACTTGGGTTATCATTGTCAAAGTCTTTAATTTTTCACACCATGCTCATCTAGTCTTAACGATTTTATACCCTATAGTTACATCAAATGCCTATTTTTACATGATAAATACTGAACCAAAAAAGTGAAACACTTTGTTTTCTTGCTTTAATTTAATGTTGACTTGAATATTATTGTATATTATATGTCCACAGTTTTTTCAAAAGACATTCCAAGATCAAATAAAATGATGAAAATTACCCTTTTCGATATTAAGAGCCCTTTTATGCAGGCGTTTCCGAGAACGTTTTCTAGATATCAATTATATTCGCACATTTGACAGTGGCGCCTGTTTTATAATAATTGAATTAAAAATAGAAATAAAGACGCATTCAGTTATCTAACTATTCATTTACATTGCTTAATAACATATTCACTAATCGAATAGAGATGATGCTTTTACTTGATGTAGATCCATACTAAATTATGAAATAAAACAATTTTAATTTGTTAAAATCTACATTTCGAAACACAGTAGCTTAGTCACACGAATGGAGGTATAATGAGAAATTTTTAATTTATACAGTGCCTTAATACTAAATTATACGGATATTAACAATAAAATTATGATCTATTTACAAGGAAATGAAATAAAAAAGGAAAAAAATGTGTCTAAATATGGGATTAACTAAAGTATTTAACAAGTTTACCTGGAAACTCATTCACAAAAATCCTTCAGGAACCTTTCTAAGTAAAAAGGTTTAATACGGGAGAATTGTTGATATCTATTTGGTCGTTAAGAAGATTATCTGAATATTTGTTTTCATTTATCTCAAGGGCTTCTAAAAGATTTAATTTGAAGGATTTAGGTTCTATATGCAAAATTTCAAAATTTGAATCGAAAGAGTGTTGGTTTGCTAATAAATGATTTGAGTAGCTACAGTTTGTGTTCTGAAAAATTGTTTTATTTCATAACATATTCACTGATTATCAAGCACATTCTAACAGAAGTACATTCTTTGTTATAACTGGACTGTTAGATGTCATCGATTAAACTTAATATGCAAAAAAACTCGATCGAAAGCAGAAACTTCTTAATATCATTAATAGATTTGCTTTCGATCGTGTCCTCTTCCATTAATGTAACTTTTCATAAACTCGATCTGTACTAGTCATCTTGATTGTAAGTAAAGTTTGTTGTGTAATATTTCTTTATTGGCATCAGATATTGTCTCGAAGCAAAATAAAATAAAATATCAGATTAGTAATAACTGTTGAAAACAGTTTTGAAGTGATCATATTTTATTATTATTGGCTACGATTGTTACCGTATTTGATTATCTGAGTTATTTTCGTGGAATGTTTCTCAGTATATTTTTTGCTTAAGGCAGACCAAAATACGTCATTATTAAAAAATTATTCTCTAGATGTAACTTCAGCATTTATATTTAAATGTTACCACAATTTTTTTATAGAAATATATTACTATGACTTCCATGCTTATAGTTTTAAGATCAATAGGAGCTGATCTGTAACCGAGCAAGATGTATTATCATCAAACAATGTTCCAGTATGAAAATATTGACCAATTAATTATACGTTCTGGCTCCGGGATGGATTCAGAACTCCAAATAGCATTGAGTAGAATATTAACTGAGATAGTTTACTTATTTTGATTGAACATCCTGTTGTTCTAGGGTCCAAGTTCGCTATTATCCCAAAAATCAGCTTCAAATATCAATAAATATTTGATGTAGCGCAGCTGTATAAATAATAAATCATAATTTTTCTAGTTGACGTAAACGCTAAGTTTCTTTTTGAAGTTTTTTTTTTTAATGCATGGTTGAAATTTTCTCAAATGATAAATACATCCACATTTAAAGCATTAACATAGTCACAGTCAACCTGTTTAATTTTAACTTTTGAACATATTCTACAATTTTTGATGCAATAACATTGGGATTTATCTTAGTACTCGTAATTTTTCAACAGTATGTATCTCTTCTAACGTATTTATAAAATATTAGGGCTACCGACAACCTATATTGTGTCTGGTTTTTGTGAATTATTTATATATGTGGTGTTTGTTGAGGTTGAAAAATAACTACTGCTTCCAGCATCGTTTGCTGTCGTATCAAAATATACTGAGTAGTATCCACCATTTATTGTACTCTGCTGTCAGGGCTTGGTCCCATATTTTTAATATAGCAGATGTAAATTTTATTATCTGCATTTTAATCGTTTTGTACTGTTTTTAATCATTTAATTTTGAATCATAAGATATTTATTATATGGAAAAGGGTAACTTTGTTATTTAGTGTAAATAATATTTCAATTTGATTATTTGAATAACAATATTGTGCCTAGTAGATTATCATTTTCAAAAAATTATAGCAAATGAAGTAATTGTAAAACTGTATAATAGATCGACGAGAAAATTTATGGATTATTAAGTATTTCCAGATTTTTAATTTATTAATCAATAAGCATTGTGATAATTCCTAATTACGTTCTATATGTGTAATCATTATATTTGTTGTCGTCATATTTGTAATAATTTGTTCTTCTAAAAGTATTAAATTGAAAACTGTAACGTAGGCTTTTAAGATGGCCTAAATTAATAATTGTCGTTAAGAAATTTCAAATATATATTATTAACAAATGTATGCCATCAGTTTCTGTCCATTGAAATTATTGCATTATTATTGATCGTAAGTGTTGGCTTTACCTATTATTATAAATTGGGTTATGTTCGTTTTTTATTGCTTATATGTTAGTGACCTGAGCTGCTGTTCAAAAGTAAGCTGAAATATAAAAAAAATTTCATTAAAGTCGGTTAAGAACTAGTTATCAACGTTAACATTTCCAATGTAACCAATCAAATGAAATGCTACATACAAAAATTGAGATTGTTTTGGACTCGGTGACCGTATCACCCTTGATAAATGGCAAGTTTTATAGTTATTTGTAATTTGCTATAATATTAAGACTTTTGTAATAGTGAGTTTATTATTTTTTCAAAAAAAAGTTTTGACTTTGGAAGCAAATACAAAATAAAAACATACTCTTCTGCTGGACAAAAGATATGGAAGTTATCTAAATTCTCAAAAAGGCTACTATATAATTAAGGTGTAATGTATATATTTATTTTTGTTTGATACTAATTGTTGCAGTTGTATATTTATATATTTTTCCAAATTTATTTATACGTTGTTTCATATGATGTTTTGGCTCCAATCGAAAACTTGCAACAAAAAACTCGAAGCAATTGCAACTTGTCGAAAGTAACGTTTCTCTCTGTTTCATCTATATGAGGCAACTAATATGATGTTCGAATTAAAATAAATATTGAAAGCTAAGGTCGGGAATGATGAGAAACAATCCATTTTTATATGTAAAAATATTATTGACCCCTTGTTTGAAGTTTTCGAAAAATTGTAATGCTAAAACTTCGTGTGTCATCCTAAATAGGGCATACCTAGTCTAGACGATGCATATTCTTATAATAAAAATTCTTTTTTAGCCGTTTAAAAATTACTTAACTTTTTACTGGGTGTCATGTATAAATAAAAATTTGACACATAATATTGACCGAAAAAAATCGTAGTTTTTTTGTTAGAACCTATAGAAGTAAGGCCGACTTATTTACATATATATTCAGAAAATGTAAATGTTCAACACATTTTACATTATCTGTTAAATTTCATAATCTCGTAACTTAATAAATTTATCAGACGGAGGCAATTATAGGATTAATAAAAAAATACCAATATAAATGATAACTTTCAATAACAATATATGGTTAAATTGCTTGTTAAAAGTGCTTAATAAATGTAAAAATTTATTAATGAAGATTGCTTGATTCCTTAAACCTGTATACTTATTCTGTGTGTCCAATTCAATCATCCCAATTGAGGTTACTTACTGGTGTATGACATCTTTTCAGATTCAGAAAATTCTATCATATGCCTTCTATGGTGCCAGCGTGCTTGTACAAAAAGTGCGTCCTCATTCGAAGGTTAGAAAAATTAATTGACAATATGTGGGTACTTGAGAGATAACTCAAAAGTATATTAACGTCACAATTTGTAGACAAATATTCAATAAAAAAGTGATAGAGATCTGATATAATTAAATCTAGTATACCGGATCAAATGATTATCCAGTCAGGTAAGAGATTTAAAAAAGAATTGAGAAAAATCTAAAAAATCAAATATAAAAAAATTGAGGTTTTTCATACGCCCTTATTTGTCTCGATAATCGAGCTGCTAGAAACCAAAGAATCGGGTTAAAATAGTTTTGTACAATCAACAGTTGTGAGATAAAAACTGCAGCAGAGCTTCGTCGTGAAGCAGTAATCTAATCGAAAACTGATCACTCATAACAGAAATAATCGCAACTCTCCTCGGTGGAATAAATGTCTAGAGAAATGTTTGATTTGTGAAAAGTACTGTAGGATTTGGTATGTGGAAATAAATCCTCTACGTAGAGGCAAAAATTAAATGTTTGGAAAGTTTTTACACCTTTAAATAAAACCCTACAGCACAGTAAGGAGCCATAAAAGTTATTGATTAAATCTTTATATATTGAGTCCAGGATTTTATATAGTTGGAATATTTTACTTTAATTAACGCCATGTATAGAGAAGACCAGGGGTCTCCAAACTACGTCCCGTGAAAAATAAAACTACATCCCTAGCACTACAACATGAAAAAATTGAGACATTTTGTTTAAAACATAATTACAAGACAACTAAATGAAAATTTTAATAATTAAATCTCCAAATGTATCTAATCCATAGGCGTTCGAAGACTTTTTTTATTAGGGGCCAAATTTCAAATCGGAATCTTTTGATGAAAAAACAGAGCCGTGCCCTCCGCAACATTGCTTTTGCATATTGCCGCCCTTCAATTTCTCGCCATTTAATTTAAGAATAAAAAACTGCTTCCTCATATCATTGAAATATAAATATTATAGAATGTTTCTAAAGAATTGATATTTTGAGGAATTGCGGTGGACCGTTTAGGGTAAGCCATTGCTCACCCTGCACGCCTATGTATAATCCAAATCGCCTTGTGAACAACCATTAGTGTAACCAAACTAGACGATGTAGACCAAACCATCGAAAACACCTTAGAATTATTAAATTTCAAGGAGAAGGAAATGAGTAAACATTCGTAAAATGAAACAACATAAATACCAAACCACAGAACAAGCAGAGTATAACGGATACCTATGTCTTATCTTATACTGATACAAACAACAAACAGATATATTCAAGATAGCGGTATTGGTAGTGCTATATAATGCCCTTTTCAATACAACAGAAAATTTATTACATATTCTAAAGTATTTGAGTGAGAACTTTTCCTTCAACACCTTATTTGAAATATTTCAATTAATGTATATTAAATAATTTTTGTAAATATTAGGTAGGTATATTCTTAAAAGGGTCATTCCCAATTTAATTGTTAAAACATATTAATAAGGAACATACAGTAGCATTTTCAGTAATTTTCTTTTATTCAACGTGGTATTTTATTCCAAACGGAAAGAAGTTCTTAGATACAAAAACATATAGTAGGTATAGATTTTATTTAATCTTATACCTTGTAGGTACTCCTAATCTATTTTCAAAATATCGCGCCCCGCTACTGAATGAATATGGCAAATTCGTCGCTTAGTACCTACCTACCTTCAGATTTGAAACAAAAAGTGCCGGTCATGGCATGTATTGTAGTTATCTCTGATGGCATGCTAATAGTTCCATAAATCCTCTACATATAAAGTCTGCGTTCCTCACTTTAGGAATCATTATTATTAAAAGTAACGAATCACGCTGAATAGAATTTTCGCTAGATCGCGCGGATTTGATTTGCCAGTGATTTAATATTAATATAAGAGTTACTTAGTGTCGCCACCGAATCAATTGTTGGATTAATTGTAGGATACCTGTACATCAACACACATTATTCAAGCCTCTGTAAAAAATATGTCTACAATGGAAAACGGACAAACACGTAAGTTTTTTAAGTATATAAATTAGTAGAATATTTTTTTACAAAACGTAAATAATTATAGGTATTGAACTGACGGTTTAACGTGGTCCAATTCTTCGAATCGTAATCGTATCTTAGAATCAGTGGCGTGTTACTTTTAATTAAAATGTAAACCACTTTTTTAAAGTTTTTTTTTCTCCTTATAAGTTCATTAATTTTTCGTTTTGTAATTCAAGTTATAATGACTACAATAAAAATATGTGAAAAAATCAAGGTTATTATATGCAATAAAAAAACCAAACTTTTTTATGCAGGGGCGTATCAAAATATTTAATGTCAAACATCACAATTGGTGGATATGATTGGTGGAGAATTAAACATTTAAATTCTGTAACAGTCCAAGTCACAGATTTTTTAATGAATGAATATTTCTCAAGGAACAATAACAATATATAGAATTAAAGTAGTGTATATTCTGCATATTTTAAATTGTATATATTTTTTTAATATTAGCAAAATGGGCTAAATAAAGGAATTAATAATAATGCCCTCCAGGTAAACGTTAAGCTTCTAGCACAGCATAATATTATAATATTTGGCTGTGCTTCTAGTTTCAGTTTATTTAAAAAATTTGTATTCTAGATAATTTTTGAATCTAATATTGGACGCTTGAAAGGCTAACAGAGACAACTAGGTAGGCCGATTCAAAGAAGAAATCATAACTCTTGTGCCAAGTGCCGGCAGATTAAAAATAAGAAAAAAAACACAATCTTATACACCTTTTCATCAATGCCAAAACTCAAAAATATATATTATAAACTCCAATTATTAACTAATTTTCGACAAGTGTCGCTTTTCTCCTTTTGCCTTTCAAGTGTCGATATGAAAAATGTGAAATTGATTAGAATATTCACATTTATATAACAATTGCAGCTACAATAGAAAATGTTCATCACAAAAAGGAATCTTTGTTTCTATGACTAGCAAAAACTAGTTAGATTGATAATGACATTTACAAAAATTGTTCTCACTGAGAAAGCGTATATTATAATAAATAATTTTATGTAAGAACAAAGACATGAAAAAATCTAGCATGTACAGTAGCATACATTGACTCCGGCAATCATATATATGTAAGATATTTGAAATTTTCTAACTTCTATGGGCATATTACAAAATCTATGACAGTTGCTGTTTGACTTGAAACATGTTTTAGCAAATATCCCATACACCAAAATACCATGTCAAAAACATCATGTGGAATACAATTTTAGTATCTACAATAAATGTCGAAAACTGAAATAGGTACCTACCCATTCTTAGGAATAAGTTACGTCTATGTATTTCAATATCATCTTCAATTTAAAAAATATAAGTTTAATCGCTAGTTTATTCTCGTCGAATTAATTAATTGCCATTGTTAATTATTTGGGAAAATATTTTTGTTTCATTAAACTGATTTGTTAAATTACCTTATCGGTAGCCCGATAAGTACTACTATGATCCTACACATCTAAATTTAGTGACCTTGTAAATTCCTACTCAAAAAATTCAAATGTTTCAAGTAATTAACATATTAATATTAATACTTTACTTGCAAAGACTATCAAAAAATCTGAATGTCTAGATTAATGGTTTCATTTAGATAAGAAAGGATACAAAAATCAACATTGTAAAATATTATACCTAATGTCCCCAAAGTATATAGCAAACACAAAAGAAAAATTAATAAATTAAATTACCGATTGCAATATATAATTTTGACATGGGGGTGTTTGCCATATGTATGTATGTATGTTGAATTAAATAAATAAATCCCTTCTGTGGGGTGATTTTTTGAGATGTTTGAACACAAGTGATCATACAAAAGCTTCATCAGGATGCCGATTCTCGGGCCAGGGAACAGCACTCTCCGAGAGAAGAGATCTTTTGTCCTTGTCACTGAAATGACAGAGTAAACAAGCGAAATGGAGACAAAAGATCTCTTCTCTCGGAGAGCGCTGTTCCCTGGCCCGAGAATCGGCACCCAGAGACTTTATTTGGGTTTCTGTACTTTCTGTTTCTGGACAGTCTGTAAACCAATCAACTTTATTCATTCCTAAGAACTATATTCTTTGACCATTTTGAAATTGGACACTTTGAAAAAACTCGAACATGCCTCATGGTCTATAGAAATGAACTGACTAATTTGATTTGACAGTTTACTTTTCTTTGACTTGGATTTTATTGTAATAATTATTGCACTTGGGCCATTTAGTTATTAATAATAATAATAATGAATAGGTTTCTCCCCCATTCCATTCCAAGGTCATAAAATTTTGACGTTTGATGTCGCACCCTTGGCTTGTTGTTTAGTTCGATGGCGTGGTACATAGGACAGTTCGCTCTGTTGTTAAAGAGAGAAACGTCAAATCATAACCTAACAAATGGTTATGTCATTAGTCAATATATAAGTCAAGTCAATGTAAATGTTATTGAAATGTAATTGAAAGTCATCTTTAGTTTAGAAAAACCTTCAATTGAGAAATCTTTGCCTATTTCAATTTCATCCATAACAGCTTGAACAATCCAAGAATACCTTTCAAAAAGATTTATTACTACTATCCTAAAATGTTTCGAAAACCATACGAAACCGAATTAGAAGGTAGTTTCTCGATATTATGATTATAAATTCATTATTATTTAATTTTTTTTCCAGAATCCAAAAATGCCGAATTATGTCTGTCTTTATACAGAAATTCCATGAAATCCAAAGCTATGGATCGAGGCGGAACCCATTTCGATGGCCAGTATCCTCATGTCTTTGTTACACTTGGTGCTTCTGTAAGTGATTTTAGTAAAATTAATTTAGAATAATAATATATTGTGTCCATCATTATTTTTCAATTCGTTATTTGATAAGTTATGCTACTTTTGAAATCACTTTTTACCTACTTACATTTTGTTGAAAATTTTTTGAATAACTGTTACTTATATTGTTAACATAATGAATGTCCTACTTTAGGAAAAATGTCAATTTATTTGATTATTAATAATTATCTTCTCATGCCATATCTGGAAACAGTAAAACCAATTGTTCACCTAAAGGTTTTGATCATTTTCATTACAACCATTGTCAATTTACAGGTTATTAATGCATTAAAAATATAAATGACAAGAAACAATAGTATTTCTTCGGTAGTTAATAATTGTGCATACATTTCAAATACCTGGGAAGTAATTATCAAATTTAGTTCCAAATTTACCATGTTTATTATTATCACATCATTATTAGCTTGACCAGTATGTGAATATGTAAGTAACAGAATCTTCAGATGTAATTTTCAAATGTCAGATGAGTTTAAATATTTCAAACAGCAGTATCCTAGCCCTAAGATTTTGTTTTGCTATGTATTCTTCAAGTATGTGAATGGAATAAGTTACTTTTCATGTGCATTTTTCCCTTCAGGGTGATTTAGCTCGCAAAAAAATTTATCCAACTTTATGGTGGCTATTCAGAGATAATGTACTACCTCTTAATACCATTTTTTATGGTTATGCAAGAAGCAAAACATCTGTGAATGAAATTCGGCAAAAATGCGAGCCATACATGAAAGTTAAACCAAGTGAACAAGAAAAATATGAAGAGTTTTGGAAAATAAATCACTACATGTCTGGCCAGTACACTTCTAGAACTGATTTCGAATTATTAAACAAAGAAATTGAGAAATTTGAAAAGGGTCCAGTTGCAAATAGATTGTTTTATTTAGCACTACCACCATCAGTGTATGAAGATGTTACAGTTCATATAAAAAATAATTGTATGGGAGAGAAGTAAGTACATTCTTCTTCAGCTATCAAAGTTTATATTTTAATACATAACTAACTTCTAATTCTTTTACTTTTATTTAAATATTTTATTAGCAGTTAGCACATTAGTAATCAATTGGATAAATCTTATGCATACAAACATTGTGTAGCAATTTTTCAAAATCAGTCAACATGCCTATTTCAGCTATTCTAATAATATTGCAACCATTCTAGTTTTAAAAAAATCAGATTTATTTTTTATCATAATATCAATAATTCGTTTTTAATGTTGAATCAAATGGTTCTAATTGATATATAATTCAAAATCTTGAGATAAGAATGTTCTTGAAAACCCAATAGTATATAAATCAAGATAATATATGAGATAATCAAGACTTATTCTCTCCATTTAATTGAGATCTAGTAGTAGTAGTAGATGGTAGATGTTATTATTTTTGGTAGTACATAAGCAAATTATTCCATATGTTGAATCCATGGAGAAACAATTAACAAACAGCAATTATATTTTATATCATCAGATAAGGTTAATGTTCTAGTCATCTTTCTTCTTTAAATTTTTTCAAAATAATAATATATCCAAGTTTCTTAAAAGCTACCTTGTATTTTCATGAATTATTCATAGTTTAAAACAATTAAGGCGGCAGTCAGATATATGAATAAAATCTACTCTACTCTTGAAGTACAAGAGGATTGTGCTCAGGTGGCTCAGCAAAAAATCTAGTGATATTGGTTTGTTTAGTGAATTGAACCAAACTATTACTAAAATATTGTTTTTTAATTAATGATGTTCATTTGCCGCCTGAATTTTGAAACATGCATACTATTATTATTAACTATTGGATACTTGGGATTATGAAGGGGTTATATACAATGTCTGATTACCATAGATAGAGAATCAAGAAAGGTCACCATTGTTTGGCAATTGAATCATATTATCACTAATTAAGCTATCATTTTTGAATCATTTGTTGAGGCTGTGCTTGTTACAAGGTCAAGTTATACAAAAAAACGATAATTTGCGTATTTATTTAATTCTTCAAATGTCTCATTGCTAGCGGAGTTAGATTAGGTTAAGTTTACACTGGGTGTATAATGTAACATATTATGTTTATACTGTAAAGTATCATAACTCTTCGATTTGATCTAACTTGGCCATTCTATTAGAGTTCTGTTGTTTTTTATATTCTGTGTGAGAGTTGATAATTTCTGATAATGTGTAAATTGTTCTTAAACCTTAAATCATTCATTATTTATAACGAAATTTAAAATTCATATATGCTATCGTCACTCAATATGAAGTAGTGTAAAAGAGTCTAAGGTCAATGTTATGTTCATTGAAAATTCCAAGCTTTCATTTTTATTTATTGTTATTCCACATGACATTCAAATGCAGTTAAATGTTGTAAAATGCTTGGGATTAATGACCAATGAGTAAATAAACCAAACTATGTGTTTAATATGTATTTTAAATACTAAATAAAAAGTAAAAACTGGTACATATTGTCATTCAAGATTGCTATTCACATGGTCAGTGAATAAAATTGAATGAAACAAATTGAAAAAATGTTTACCAATGTTTTATTTTATTGTTTGCCAAACGAATTTGGTAGGAATCGCAATTATGAAGCAACAGAACATGTAGAAATTGCTAGCTTTCTATATTTTATAATAGAATAGGTCAACATCTAACCTCTAATGCCAACATAACTATAATTTCTTCAATGAATAAAATGTTTCAGAGGATGGACCCGAATAATAATAGAAAAACCATTCGGGCGTGATTTAGAAACTTCGAATAAACTTTCGGCCCATTTGAATAAACTTTTTACTGAAACCCAACTATACCGAATAGATCATTATTTAGGTAAAGAAATGGTACAGAATCTGATGACGCTCCGTTTTGGAAATCGAATTTTCAACCCCACTTGGAACAGCGACCATATAGCTTCAATTCAAATAAGTTTTAAAGAACCTTTCGGGACTGAAGGAAGAGGAGGATATTTCGATGAATTTGGTATTATTAGAGATATTATGCAGAACCACATTCTACAAATTTTAACGCTTGTTGCTATGGAGAAGCCTGCGTCTATACAACCAGATGATATAAGAAACGAAAAGGTAACCATTCACATTCAGTTGTATCTCATATTCCATCAACTGTGTTTGTAAAAAAATATAGAAAGTAATTATTATATTTTTTCATTTCATTATATACAACTTTTCAGCAGACTGTGGCAAAAATTTTTTCTAGCTACATGATTTACACACTCGTATTCAAACTGATTTTAGTTCTGGGCTGCAACAAAAAAGTTACTTGTTCCAGTTACCAATAGGTATGTTTGAAGATGGAGTTTGGCATGTAAATGTGGTTGTGTGTTTATCGTTACAATGAAAGTGGAGAAACTCCATTACAATTCAAAAATCGTCGTTTCCAGGAGATGGATATATTTTTAACAGTTTCAGAACCAGATAGCACCTTTATTTTTTGGAATTTGTCATTTGTGCTTATTTCAGTTTTTAACGCTTTTTAGAGCACATGTAAATATAATTTATAAGGCTGTGTATTTATCCATAATAATTTCCAAACTACATAATATGGATTTATTTTTTAGGTAAAAGTATTGAGAAATATCCCTCCAATTCAACTTAAAGACGTAGTTTTAGGCCAATATATAGGAAATCCTCAAGGTGAAGGTGAGGCTAAATTAGGATATTTGGATGATCCTACCGTTCCAAAGGACTCTGTTACCCCAACGTATGCATTAGCTGTTCTTCATATAAATAACGAGCGGTGGGAAGGAGTTCCTTTTATACTTAGATGTGGAAAAGGTACAGTATGACATTTTAATACAGAAATATTCAATCTGAATGGGAGGTACCCTACTGAAAATAATTTTTTTTTCAATTCGCATAATTTGTTTCATTTTAGCTTTGAATGAAAGAAAAGCTGAAGTGAGAATACAATTCAAAAATGTTCCGGGTGATATTTTTGATGGCAAACCTAAGAGAAATGAATTGGTAATTCGTGTTCAACCCGGAGAGGCATTATATGTTAAACTTATGGTCAAGACTCCTGGTATGGCTTTTGACATGGAAGAAACAGAGCTAGACCTCACTTATAGTCACAGATATGCGGTAAGTTCATTAGTCTTTTCTCAATTTTTAATATTGTTTGTGTCGTTCTTGGCTTCATTTAAAACTGTTATCTCCTATATTTATTTTATAATGATCACATTCTGTCAGGATAAGTTTGACAATTGATGAACAGCTGTTACAATGGCTGCAGATGAGTAAAGGCCACTCGAATTCTTCAATTAAAATGCTACTTTGTACTAATTTGAGCATTTCTGTTACAGAATGTAAAACTTCCGGATGCATACGAACGTTTAATTTTAGATGTGTTCTGTGGATCCCAAATGCATTTTGTTCGTTCTGATGAGTTAAGTGAGGCGTGGAGAATTTTCACTCCCTTATTGCATCATATTGAAAACGAAAAAGTGAAACCTATACCATACAAGTAAGTTTTTTGCTCCAGTTTCGTAAGACCAACTATAGACTGGTCTGAGCTAGCAGTAGCTCTGGGGCTCAAGATGTTTATTAAAACCCATCATTTTGCTTTTCATTAGCCTTAAGGTTTCCAAAAATGGTTGGAGAAGAATACCACAGATTATGTTCCCCATTCAAACGCTTAAGATTTTGCAATAAATTTAATAAGAATGTGCCACAGTTTTATCACCATAAAATCCAATTTGCTATTTCATGTATAAAGAAGAACTTTAATTTTTCAGATACGGAAGTCGAGGTCCGAAGGAAGCTGATGATTTGTTATTAAATAACAACTTCCATTATACCGGTTCATATGTTTGGAAACCCAAAATGTAATATAAAACCTACGAAACAGTATAACTGAAGACAATAAATATTTCATTCCTATTTTTGTTTTGAATTTTTTAGAGGTTATAAATTATCTAATTGTTATTTTTTAAGGATATTGTTGGCAATAAAATATTTTATCTATTTTGACCACATTTTTTTTTATAATATCACCAACTGACATGCTGTAGTGAAATTATGTTTTAGCTTTTTATATTTACGAGTATTACAATTCAAAAAAACGTTCCTCCAACTTTCTCTTAGTGTTTTGTTGCAATTCTACAGATAGATACTTTTAGTTAAAAATGCCAGGTTAGTAATACAAGGTTGTTTACAGAAAGTTGGTATCGACAACATCGAGATATGTATGAAGACCTCTCTGTCATAATGACAGATAGTGAAGAAGCCATTAGAGCACTGAGCTCTTGTGTAATCAGTTCCAAAATGGTGTGAGAATGACTAAACAAACTCAATGAACTAGACAAGAACAACACTATGGATTCCGGGACACACGAGAAGAGAAGGAAATGAAATAGCAGATGAACTAGCAAAAAGGGGGTCTGAAATACCTTTCTGGGGTCCTGAACCCTTTTGCGGAATCAGCCCCAATGTAATATTTGAAGAAATAGATGAAGCCGAAAGAAAGAGAAGATCCGACCATTGGAAAGATCCAGTAGGGCTTAGACAATCAAAGATTCTTCTGGGTGACTACAACCTGTTGAGATCAAATGAATGCATAAGTCAAAGTAAAACTGCGCTAAGAGTTTTAACATGGATCCTAACGGGACATTGTCGCCTGAATAGGCACCGGAAAAAACTCAAAATAGTGGAGGAAGAAGAATGCAGATATTCTGGCATGAAAGAAGAAACCTCTATCCACATACTTTCCAACTGCACAGCACTCCAGAATCCTAGAGCACAGTACCTGGGAGATTACTGGATAGAAGAAGAACATTTACCCAAGATGAAGCCTGCAGATATCCTTAAATTCCTCCTGGAAATAAGACTAAAGGAGCTACTAGTTTCAGAGACTCTCCTCAGAAACTAAGTAGAAGTAAGGGGGCACAATAGATCTTTCAGGTCTCGGTGAATGTTACCCCAAAAAACACATACATACATACAAGACCTCTCTGAATTTCTTGAACCCCATTGAATAAATCAAATAATCTGGGCGATGTGGGAATGTCAAGATTGATTCAGTCTTAACAAAGCTTCAGCTAACTCGAATATGTCATTTAGAAATCAGACAAGATTTAAGATTCTGACAATCAGTTTTTAATGTAAAATACAAATTTAACACAAATGAAAATATTTAAGATTAAAAATAAATCACAAACTGTTGCATTTGAAAAATCTAGCGGTCATTGTTTAGTTCTAATGTATTCATTAAAACAATCGCACTTTTTGTACATTTTCTGAGTTTAAAAGTTAATTTATACAAAATTATTAAACATTAAACCAAAAACCCATATTCATTGTGTTTCATTACCAAATAATACGATTATTAATTGAATTAATATTCTATATTATAAAATACGTCAATTAATTTATAAACAAGTGTAATTATTTTGAGTGTAGGATGATAAATGATGAAATTTGAGTTTTATATTTAGATACTCAATTTATCCCGATCAGATATATCCAAGCTCTCCACCCACCTATTTCTCAGAGATAACTGAAACTGTATTTATAGGGGTAAAAATGGAGGAAGACAATGGTAGCTAATTGGTAGGGAGGTGAATTATTGTATGGTTGTTTATGAGTGAGTTATTGTTTCCAAATCAATGATAATATTGTAGGCAGCTATCCTTTTGGTTCATTTAATAGGGACGTTTGTGAACTGTGTTGGTACAATGTTATAATCCTATTTTGAAAGGATTGTTCTGTACATGGATTAGATGAGAATCTAATCATAATTCCTGTTAATGAGGCCAGATGATAAAACAAACCAAACGGATTGGTTTTAGTTTTAAAGAATTGAGGGTGATTTGTTCAAAATGCCTTATACAGTTAAGTGATTGTTTTGCGATTATAATATTTTCAAACTTAATTTTCAAAAAAATCTTTAAAAATAACTTCAACGAATTAAGGTCAAAAACTGCTATAACTCAATATTGATCAATTGTCCACACAACAAAGGATCAACAAAATGAATAAATTACTTTAAAAACTGTTATTAAAATATCCGAAGACTCGCATCAATCCGACTTTTTCTCAGAATTGTTTGCTTGGTCGTTGTTAACATCACCTGATTGACTCGCTTCCGAGAGGTTTTGAGGGTCTAATGAGCGTCTTAAATTTTCGACAAAGTTAGGATCTGCTGATTGCATTCTGCTAGCTAACGTCTGGCCACTAAAAAATAAAAATTCTAATAAAATTATACTCATTATTGTAAAATTATGAACCTGTACACTCATAACATACATTTTCAAATCTCCAAAATAATTTTGTCCACTTTCACATAAATACTGTATATTTTTAATACTTACGCTTGGATTAGTACATCCAAGTTCGAATCGCCGGTCTGATTTGTTGATATAAACCTGGACATCCTGTAAATAAGGTTTTGAATCAAAACATGAATGCTACGAAAATACTCCTCTACTTTCAACGTAACTTGACATAACACTCTTTCTTTTACTTTTCTATACATCAGGAATGACGGAAAGAAAAGACAAATTTCTGGTTCTGGTTAAATTTACCATAAAATTTAGTTTAAATGGAAGAATTAACAAAACAACCAACATAACCTTGAATATATATCAATCTTTGACTAATACAATTAGGAAGTAGTGAGAAACAATTGATTCAATACAATAGTTCGGTTGAAAAGAAAGAATTAATAGTATGTGTATAAAAGTACTTACAAATTTCTAAAATTACTATCACTGAGCATTTGTGTGGCCATATTGATTAGGTTGGGATTATTGATAAATTGTGAAATATCTAAAGGCCGATGTTCAGGTGGAGCAGCACTTTCTGTAACAAACACTTATGTAATATCAAACAAAATCATTTCAGTGGTAACGTACCCATTGAAGCAAACATTTTTTCCTCAGCTAATTTAAAATTAGTTTCATACATGGGATTATTTGGATCATATTTCAATGCTTGTGCATATGATTTACATGCTTCTTCATACTTATTGAGATTGGAGTATGCTATTCCAAGTCGCCCATAAGCTTTTCCATAGCATGGGTCTAGCCGTATAGCTTTTTTACAATCATTTATTGCATCCATATGTTTTTCTAATCTACTGTATGCAGCTGCTCGATTACAGTAGTAAACAGCATTACATGGATTGAATTGGATTGCTCTAAAAATGAATGTATATGACTAATACGTTTTCTGGATAAGATAAGAATTTTCTGATGTTCCAAAAAATATGAAAAATACTAATTTTTTTTAGATTTACATACTTTGTATATTCTATTATAGCTTCTTCATACTCGGAGTTTTTCATATGTGTGTTTCCATTACTCTTAAATATTTCTGCTTCTTTAATTTGTTCTTCTGTAGCTTCATCCTAAGGAAATTTTTATGAATGTATTATTATTTAAAATACAATTTATGAATTAGTATGAATACTTACTTGGACAAAAAGCAGTGAACTTGAAAAGTCTTATTTCCAAGTATTATTATACAACTACCTTTAATGAAAATCATATATGTTTACCTTACTAGTTGAAGGAAGAAGGGAAAGGAGGTCTATTTTATCTGTTTCCATTTTATTTTTGACATCCTCGTCAATTTCAAATGCTGTTTCAAGGCACTGTATTGCAACTTCAACTGACTCCTTTTTTTCACTATTCATATTGCCATTTAGAAGCTCTTCTTGTAAAAAAGTAATTACACACGCTATAAGATTTTGTTTTTTCAATTCTGTATTTAAATCCATGGTCTAAAACACAGCATGAGAGTATATAGAGTATAATATATATTGTCAAACAAAAAATGAAGTAAATAAAAATAAATACTAAAAAAATTTAGGATTTACTTACCTTTGTATTGTAATTAACATAAATTTATGTCGAGTTTTGTTAAAAGTATTAAAAAATGCATAAACTATAAAGTGATTTATTGCACAATTTAATTATTAAGGTTAAATTTGGCCATAGGTAACTAAGTAAAAAATAAGATTTGCCCTGTTGGGACTGTTCGCACAGAAGCAGAAATAAACAGAGTCTGTTCTGGGACTCTACACACTATTGGGGAATCAAATTAAGATCGTAGCGCCAGAGTGGCGATAAGTGAACTAATTCTTAGTACAATGTGTTAAGCCCAATAACTTTTCCATGTTTCCCGTGAATTGAAGAGTAAATTTTTTAGGTAAAAAATTTTTCCAGTTTCATTTTTGAACCATCTTGAGAGTTAAAAAAGTCCCAGTCATAAGTGATAGTTTATAACTGTAGCCAAGGTAAGCGCTAGTAGTAACTTTATGTCACAGACTCGCAAGTACGAACACTTGCAAAAACACATATATTTTTGTCGATCTAATTTAGCTACATGAATTTTGTCTACACTTTCCTATAAGCGTCTATAGGCAAAAATACGATCAAGTAACGAAAAAGCATTGTTTTTTTAAGCTAATAATTCCGAGATAGTTTAAAAATATTGTACATCAACGACGTTATTCAAATAGGTACCAAATAACCAACTATGAATTAAACTTTTATAATAAATGGGACAAATTCTAAATAATTATAATACTTATACCTATACCAATGTAAAATTCTTAGTTTCTGATAATAAAAACAGTACCGCATAATATAATAAATAAGCGCATTAAAAATGTTAAAGAATCCATAAAATATTAATTACCTGAATAACATAATATCAAAAATATGCGTAATAACCTATCACTGTTAATTCCACCAACACAATATACCTACAAATTCGTAAATGCGTTTTTTCTATGCAAAAAATGGCTTCGGTCTTGCTTTCTTTTACTGCTAAAAGGTAGGCTTTGATTGGCTCTAATTATTTTATGACATATACGGTCGTTATTCGTTTGTTTTAAACTTGATTTTGTTAAGAATACCATTTTTAAAGTTTAAAACAGTGATGGCGGGTTTTAACCGGTTAATAATTTTGTTAACCGATCATTGGTAATTTTTAACCAAAAAAAATTGTTTATTAGATATTTGTGTTCTGTCTATTATTACAAAAATGTAAATAAAAGCTCAATAATTCAGATTCAGAAGTCATCGACAGTCTGTCGCGGACGTCAGGAGTCTGCGAAATGCTATTTAATAGACCTGGAAAAATTACTGTGCAAACTCCTGGATGTCTTAGATAGTTTTTTAAGTGGCCGCGTAAATTTTTAACCGTTAATTAACGCTAAAAACTTATTAATAGCCTTGTTTATATATACGCTAATAAACAAGTAACATTACCCATCACTGCTATTTATTTCTCTATGATTGACACCTATAACTGACATTGACAATTGAAGTACTATAAAATAAAACTCAAGTTCAACGGGAAACTGGCAACAGGAATATATTATTTTAATAGTTTAAAGATCTAATAAAACTATAATTTAGATTAAGAAAAACTATGTGGTAGAATGTGTTACAGTGGTTGATTAGTGTAGTTTTTTATTGTAATTGGCCAATTTAATATCTGTAAGAACAACATGAGTAAATTTTCATCTTTTATTGAACTTGTAGTTAAACAAACGTGTCGACGAGCTTCACACGAATTTGATATGGGATCAAAACATTCTTCAACACCACAAGTGGTTACGGGAGAGCGGGATGCTACCGGAATATATTCCTTGGAATTCCTCAGATGTCTTCATGATAAGCCTTGGGATAACATTTTTAAGCTATTGAAGGTATTTAACATTGTCTTAACATTTTAACAATACTACTACTTAAGTTGGTATCAGTACAAGGGTTTTAGCTTGTTTCTAAGTAGAAATCAAAATACGAGAGTACTATCGATTTTTTTGCAAGATCAGTCAAGAACTCTTGGTTCTTTATAGTTCACCAAACCCTAGTTTTGGTTTGTGGTGTTCTACCTTGTAATAATGGTTACTTTCTTTGAAAAGTAATAATTGAAACATGAAAAAAATAATTTACTGATGCCCTTTGTACAGTCCATTTATACAGGCCTAAAAATTACTTGCAAGGTATTTCAGAATCTCTTAGTCTATATAACCATATTCATTAAGTAGCATAATACATTAATAGAAAAATTGTAAGACAACCAAAATATTGAGCTCTTTTTATCAACAACTTTTTGAAATTTTATTATCAGTAAATATTTAGTATTGTTTCATTTATGTTGAATTTATAATGAGTAAAAAATGTTATTGTTTCAGACAATCAATATCAATGATCCAAATAGTGTGAAATCTTCAAATGGTTTGAATTGGTTGAATAGCAAGGAATTTTCAAATGATGAAAGAAGAACTCTATTAGAATTCCTTCACAAAGTGAAAGATATGTCTCCATGTAATTCAAAAAAGTGGATAGATTTACACCATTATATGCACTATGTGTATAGAAACTTTGCTAGTGTACATCCTGATCCATCTGCTGAAATATTATCCCCTTTTTTTATTTCTGAGATGCGAGACTTAGTTAAAACGTAAGTTGCAACAATATCCTTTGAAAAGTGTTAAAGTTAAAAATCATGAGTAGTATATTATGATTGTGATTATAGGTACTTATTTAGTGAAAATGTAAATATAAAAAATGACAATCCACTATCTCAGATAAAACACTGATCAGAAGTGAGTGAAATCAACCTTTTGAAAAATCTTATGGCATTTTGTATATCATTCAAACTTGTATACCATTGTATTTCCAAACATATTTATATAATAGAAAATTCATTAGTACCAAAGTTTTGGGGAAAGAATATAATTTCAGACTTTGTAGTAAAAAGGTTCACATTTTGTTGCAGGTTATTAGAAGAAGATGAGAGTCAACTCTACTTGAGAGTATTAGCTTTACTTCGAGAATATTGTATTTTTGCACAATGGAACTATAGTAAATCGGAAGGAGAGCACCTCATTACCAGTAAGTCAGTAGTTTAAAGTGACTCAAAAGTATCAATATTAGAATTTTGCGCATACTAGCATAAAAACACACATTTTTCAATGTGATACATCTATTGGATATTGGTGGTAATTTCTGTTCCTGACTCATATTTTTTATTCCCCTAGCCCATACAATATCTTGCAATCTTTTATTCCTCTATTTTTTACTGGCAAGAACTACATTTTTCCACCTAGTTAGCAGCCAAAATTCAATACTTAAATTGGGATATATTGCATTTAACATCTTATGTTTTTCAGAATTATTTTATTACTATGAGGCTATGTTATCGGCTGCCAAAAATTTAAGCTCTGTATTTACCGAGCTAGAAGTTATAATTTATAAAAATTATTCAGTTTGTTGGATAGACTTCAACACTTGTGTTTTCATACGTTATTTTTTTGAAACGGATTATGTTCAAAATAAAATTCACCAATGTTTAAAGGTAAGTTATTTTTTGAATAATTTGATGATTAAAAAAGTTTTACAATTATTTAAATACATAAATAGTTTAATTATTTTTGTTTGTACTTCAATTGAATCAATGGAGAGAACTTTAAGTGACAGTTGGATTCAGAAATATTTTTATCTGTATAAAAACTTCAAATGTTGATTACATTATGTCAAACTGTTAAGTTAAATTTGTAAAGAAATTATGAAAAAGTTTGACTATGACTGGTGAAATATTTGTGCTCTGTTGAAGAAAGGGCTTTTTTTTATTATTTTCAATATAATATTTTTGTGTTGGATCAATGTAAAAAGTTATACTTTAAAAAGTAGACGGTAGATAATTACAATTATCAAATTTATCTCCAGAGTAAAATTAGCCCTGGGGATACTCCTGCCATGTTTGGACTACTAGAAGATTTAAAAAATTTGTGGATTAGAGAACAAAAAAGAATCCGGAAAATTAAGTAAGTTAGTTTAAAGTGATAATTATATTATACATTTTTATTGGATTATAAAAAACACTTAATTTTTAAGTGTGAATTTGGGTACTTTAATAAAATATTATGTTCTATCCTGATGATACAATACACAAATTATTTTAGCGATGACCATAGTTTGGTAGAGGGTACAGTAGCATATTATATTGAAGAAGCAATGATTGGAAATCATAAAAAAGTATTAACTTGTAATTTTTGGATGGAGCGATCTCAACAAGAGTAAGTAAAATATTTTATTGATAATTTACTTCTTACTGTAATTTTTACTATTTTTGTGTATGACTACTTTTCATGTAGTGTCTTGCAAGTGTTTTCTTTTCTCCTAGTACAAGAATCCTCACATTTGTCTGGTAGTTAGTCTGGCATAGGATGAGCTCTGTACATGGCTTCATCAGTCAACTCCTTCACCTTTGCATGCCTATTAAGCTTACAGCGCATCGTTAGTAGACCTACTACAGCTTGGACATTTCTCCTAAACTTGCTTATTAGTTCTTATTAGTTGTTAAGGTTGGCGAATGAGAATATTAGAAAAAACCTACTTATTATAAAACTGGAACTATGCCTGGACACATCAAGCATCCCTTCTACTAGATAATCACTAGTGTTAAATGTTATCATTTTTAGGAAGAATGACTTGGACCTAAAACGACTAGATCATCATTTTTTTCGATTATTAGGTGATCCATTTTTCCATCCAGCTGGTCCTATATTAGACAGAAATGGTCAGTGTATTTGTGAAGAATGTCTAATAGCAAAGTATGAATGCATGTTAGACGCGAATGAAGAACAAGCAAATGATAAATTTTTGAAGAGCACTGGTCGTTTAACATATTGCAGAAGGTGCCGGAGACTTGTAGACCTAGATCACTTTCATCGGCACGTTAACCGTGAGTTTTTTTTCTGGCTTGTCTAGTCAAGAGATGCGTATTTTTTAAATTTCTATTGCGTGATCTTGTTAAGTATGCATACATATAAGACGGGAATTAATTCATAATAACCATTTTTAGGCCACGCCAACACTGACAACAACAAGATAATGGCTAATGGAATCCATAGTTCTAGAATACTTTCAGAAAAAACTAACTGTGTAAGACTGCCAAATAGATCTGATGTTACTATATGTGAAGATTCTTCAAAAGGTACCATTACTAAAAAGTCACCTGCTCCCAAAACTACTAGCGATGCGCCGAGTTTTAGAAATACATGTGACATACATTTTTCTAAACCACAACATGATCCAAACGATCTGAATTGTACTAAATTAGCATTTGAAGAGTTCCTTAAACAACGAAAAAAAGAAAATTCCGAGAGTGATACAATTTTTAATAAAAATGTTCGAAACTTCATCAAAATTAAGAAGGATATATTTAATAATACTACCAATTTGTCCGGAAAGGTGGTTTTCGATAACAGTATTTTGAAGTCGCCCAGTTCGTAAGTTAGTTCACGGATGGTTTCTTACCCTATTTGTAACGATTTTTCATTTTAGATTAACTAAAAAGAATGGAGAAGTAGATGATACATTCAAAGATGAATCAAACATTTCACAAAATTGCGAAAAGTACGTAGAATTTATGTACTAACTTAATTTCTCATGGTTAATGTAAATTTTTCTAGTTTCTCCAGCTTGGCATATACGTATATATTTGTTTGATATATTTTAGGCCTCAAATAACAGTCATTAAATCGGCGATAGCAAACAATTCATGTGATAATCTCTACGAACTTGAGGAAGCAGCTAGTAAGTATTAACACTTTTTTTTACTGTTTATCGCCAAAATATTTTCGTGGTTCACAATTTATCAGAAACACTTACATTACTCGAATACTTCATGTTTCTGTTGTAGTTTATGGTGTTTAATGAACTTATAACTATTGTTGTTGTTTTTTATTTTCAATTTAGCTGTCTGCCAAGGTCATGGTGGAGGGCATGACCATCAAAAGGAAGCCAAAAAATGTGACTGTACATACTGCGAAGTGTTTGGACCGGTAATTATCCTATTAATTTAAATAAATAAACCATTCAACTTGAATAGGTTTACAGTGCGAGTCACAAAAATCAATGTAACCCTGTAAGACAATCAACCTGAAATAAAATTATTTACAGCTTCCTGTGAGGAGTTATATTATATATTAAACTACTACCTTTGACATCTAAAACTTGACATGTTTTTCAAACTATCTTTGTATACGTTTATTTTTATCTTTTCATACCAGACCTCCAGGGTAGCTCTTTCCGAGTAAAATTTTGTTGATTTTTAACACATCTGGATATAATTGACTATAATTGTATTTCAAGTGAATCACACTGTGAACATTATAAAAAAAATTGAATTTTTTTAATTTAACCATTCTTCTACATGTTAGACCGTAGCAAATCATACACATAAAAACAATGAACTAAGAGATAGGTTACGGATACGACTTCACCAGAGACGAGAGAAAAGAACAAAAGATACTTGCAAAATTCTCTCTTCCAATACTAATGTAAGTACTACTAACTCAGCTAAAATTAAGACTGCCATCAGTAAAGTAGAAGAAAGGGTGCCATTACCTTCTTCCCCCACGAACATACCACCCGCACCTTCTATCAAATCATCTGACTCTTCCATCGCAACATCCTCAGCAACTTCTGGAGCAGATGATATACACGGATTGGTCAATTATATTGAAGGGAATTCTGCTCTAAATAAAATGGAATTAGCTCAAAAAAAGGCTGCTAAAAAAGCTCGACAGCGAAAGAAAAAGGTGAGAATTGTTTTCTTTTGGGAACTGTACTATAAAATGTAAGGAAGAATAAAATATTTCCGCAAAATGGAACCAAAATAGTAGATTTTTTTTGTTTTATTGTATATATTCTATTCTATTTTGTTTATGTATATCATTTATGCTTCTTAAAATCATTCTTGTATACAAAGGAGGAAGAAAGGATTAAAGCTGAAGAAAAACAAAAAAGACTTGAAGAAGAAATTAAATGGAAAGAAGCTGAGAAAAAGAGAGAACTTGCAAGGAAGCAAGCTGAAAGAGAAAAATCGAAGGCAGCTGCAGAAGCAGCAGCTGCTCAAGGTGAGTTGAATTGAAATGCTAATAAATATTTGAAAGTTTCTGCTATAAAATTGTTTTGAGAAAATTAACTTTTCCATACACTTTTAAAACATCTTGCCGTGAAGCTTTGTAACTTTTTAACTAACGAAAATCAGTATTACAAAAACGAGGATTATAATTATTCTATTGGGTATTTTTTTAATATTTTTAAGCACTCAAAGATCTGAAAAAGAGGTCCAAAAAAGAAAGACAAGCCGAAAAAAGAAGACTGATTCAACAACAAAGCTTTGAAATTAAAGCAGCAGAGTTAGAAAAATCACAAGTGGTTGAGGAAACTATACCAGCCATGGTAACAATAAAAAGGGTAGCTGAAATTGGCTGTAACACTCCAACTGTAACAATTACTTTAAAAGGCTCCACCCCAGATCAAGATAAACTTCTTTACACTCTTGTTAATGGAGCTGACAATGCTACCAATAAAACAAGCGAATTGACCAATACCAATACCACTAAGATATCTAAAAAGAAAAAGAAACAACAGAAACAACCAAATCAAAATCCTCCGAAATCACCTACTCCTCATGTTGTCACTAAAGAACTTAAGGTAACGGTATCTCTCGATATGAATGAAAATCAACAAAGCCCTTCTGCAGCTATTAAAAAAAATGTGGAAAATAAAACTAAGAATTTAGTAAATAAAAAGATCAAACAAAATGATGGAACAAATGTTTTGCATCAGGATGACCTGCCAATTCCTATGTTGCGTCTTCCACCAGGTAAATACTGTTTCTACACTTTATTCGTTTTTTTTTCTAATTTGAGGTTTTTGTATGTTTTTTTTTTCACTCCCTGGGGCGCTAAGAATTTTGGAAAAGCGTTTTCAATATCCCAACTTAGTTGTATTTTCAAATAAAGACGTTGGTATGTTTTAGGTATTACAATAACGAAAGTAGAATCTCCAGTGTCAAACCGTAATTATCAAGTGGCAAATATGGAAGATCAAAGTGGACCCACAATAAATGTAGGAAAATCGGGAGTAATAGTAGTGGATACCGAAAAATTAATACAACAAAAACAAAATACAGACCCGTTACCGTCCAAGCTAAGTAAAAATGCAAAGAAAAAGAAAAAGAAGAACAAGAAACTGGAAACCGTTTCATCTACAACTTCAGATGATGTTAAAAAAATGGTAACATTAAAGAATCCTATATTCCAATCATATAACCAGCAACCCAAACCAGATCATAAAAATACAGAGAATTGTGCACCAGCGGCAATTTTTACTAATGAAAATGGTATGGTTACTATTCGTAGTTCTCGCTTACATCAATCTCTCTCCAATGAGGGAAATGTTAATCCTCTTCCCTTAACCTCAATTTCAAGCTTAATACCTCAAATTCAAAAGTCTACTGCAAATTCTCAAGTTTCTAATCAATCACAAAGGCCAGATGTGGATGATGTAATCTCGGCTTTTAATGCTCAAGAAATTCTATCTGGATTGCCAGGAATCGAAATAACTAAAGTTGATAAGAAGAGTATTAAGTCTGAACCCGAACCAAACAAATCTTGTCAAACTGCCCAAGTTTCTATTATACCTGCATCGAATGGTGGAGATAAATTCAGTTTAGACAAAGATGATTGGTTTTATGGTTAGTATAGTTTTCCTATGTGGAATATTTAAGTGATTCCTAACTATTGCTACCTCCAGTAGACTATAATTTTTCATAATTTATTATTTAATAATTCGCAATAACGATGCAATGATGACAAATTTCTACCACTTATATTTTTGTAATGCACGTCTTTTTTTATAGAAAGTGTATTTACGCCTAGAGATGTATTAGAAGATGACATGGACACCGAAGAGCTAGAATTGGAAGCTTTCAAGCGTTTCTGTCAACAATCCGTTCCTCCAAAAAGGAAAGAAAAAGCTGCTCATTTGAATGTGGCTGAAATAGTTGTGAAGAAAAAAACTGACGTTAATATTATTTGACTTGCCTTCGAGCCAGTGTGTTTCTTATGTTACACAAAAAAGTTATTTTATTGAAACGATGTGATAATTTATTATTAATTTGGTCACTCACTGTATTTATATGGATGATGTGAAAAACGTATTAAATGTTCAGATATGAGTTTGATTTCTACCTTCACCTTGAAACTATGAAGTATCATTTATACAAAGCTAATATTTTGGAGTGCAATTCTACAAACTCCCACACATACATACAGCCACCCACCCACCTATCCAAATACATACACATACCCTACCCTACCCACTGGATCCCCAGCTGTTTCAACCTAATGTTGATAAAAAATCACGTATACCACTTTTCTCATGTTGCGTCAGAATACGGAAGCGGAATGTGGCTGTTATCAGAGCAAGAGGTCTGTTTGTTCGGACACATTCAGCAATTTTTGTCCTCATGAAAATCTGCAACAAAGGCAAGAGTAGCATGCCAAATCTACAGCAAAGAAGTAATCAAAAGGAAAATCTTCTATATTGTTGGTGTCTGTGCTTCCCCTCCCTAGATGGTGTGAGTGTTCCTCTTGTGGATTTACGAATCTTCGTTTTTTCTTCTTGTTAAAGAAAAAGAAGATTCTTCTGTTTTCTTCTTCTCATTAAAGAAAAAGAAGATTCTTCTGTTTTTTTCTACCCTGTTGAAGAAAAAGAAGATTCTTCTGTTTTTTCTTCTACCCAGTTAAAGAAAAAGAAGATTCTTCTGTTGTTTCATCTAATCATTGTCTAATATAAAGAAATAGTCTGTCAACCTCATGAGTATAACAGAGACCCTAAAAAGAGAGATGCATACATATTGAGAGGTGGCGGCTCAAGTTAAATTACGGTGGAATTGGAAACTTCCAGAAACTTGTGTATACGAGATGCTATTGACCAATAGGTGGCTCTATGATAAAATACTAATAACCCTCAAAATAAACATAACAAAATACATTTCTACTTATCAAAGTTGAATAAAAATTTCTTCCTAGATAACTAACCCAACCAAACAAAATTTTACGAGTAATGAGATGTATATTTCAAAATAATTTCCCGACTCAGTTTCTGGTCGGATTTATAATAAAAGTAACAGATCCGTATTAGATAAAATTTAGATACCAAATCATAAATTAAATTTATTTTTTGACAAAAAATAACTGAATTTTACAAGAACAAATCTAATTGGCAAATGTTATCAAACAATGTTTATTTTAAAAAAGATACTGTGTTATTGTTATATACAGGGTGCTTTCAAATGCCACTTACAGCGTTTGCATGTATATACCTTTAGTAAAATTGGACAAAATGATATAAGCTCATTTACTTTTTGAAAAACAGGGTGTTGAAGTATTGAAAAATTGAATGTTTTAATTCGATATTTTTAAAATGGATGAATAAATTGATTTTACATTTGGTAGGTTTTTTTTAAATAATGTAAAAAGGCATATTTTTATAAAACAACATTTGTCAATTCTTGATCCAGTGGAGTACATTTGGAAAAATATGTCACTTTTCTCCTCCCATTTTTCACGCTACTGGTATTTGTAGCTATTCTCAATTAATTTTGTATTCCTTAATTTTTTTCACGTAAAAAACACATAACCTTTGCACATCAAAAAATTTGTAGTTTTCAAGATATTTAATGTTTTCATGAAGTCTTACATGGTGGTTCTAACTGGTGCATGGTAGAATTATAATTAGGCAACATCTTAAAAGTCTAAAAAATTAGATTTGTGTATATTCTTTGTAGAGCTGCTAATATCTCATGATATACTGTCTGTTGTTTATATTCATATAGTTTTTTGCACTCACCAATAGAGGAGTTCAGTCTGAGGTCAGTATGGCTAACAAAAAGTGTTTTTTTCTGACAAGAATGAAGAATACGTACCTGGTGATGACTTTTTGTGTTCGCTTATTTTTCTTTTCATTACTGGAAGATAATCCCAGCCAGTAGAAAATATAATCAATCGGTCAAAAAGTTAACAACCGATAGAAAATATTCCCCACCGGCTTACATGATGTTTCCTACCGGATGCAACCTGCCAGAAAGTTTGTCTTTACTAGCAAAGTGCATTAATAAAAATATACACACAGGAATAAATAAATACAAACTCAACAATTACAAAATATTTACATTTACATACATTTTTTTACAAAAAATACACAGTACACAAATATTTTACAATTAACATGTTAACACCCAAAAACTACCACCACTTTACCCACCCCTACTACACCCATGCTTGAACATGCAAATACTAAACCCATGCAGTTAAAAAAAAACCTGCGAATAAAAAAATTCTGTAGAGCACACATCCATCGCTGATCAAATTTCTGTAACAAAAACTCAAACAAAATTAAAAATTTCCTTTGACAATTCGCCGGAAACTCTGAAGACTGTATGAGAGTGTTAGTTTTCTGAAAAGGAAGCGCTGAAAAAAATGTTTAGTCCATAACTGCTCAGTATAGCCATTTTGCATGCACCCTCTTTGGGATCTACAATATTTTGATAGCCCATTCTGGACAACTATTCCCCCTACTTGTCATCCCATACCATACCCATTTCGACAAACTGGAAAACACTTTTCGCACCCGCCCCGTCGACGGTTGACTGCTCGCTTTGCACACGAGAAAACTTACGGACAACCTGGGAGCGAGCACAATCCCACAGTGTGGTACGATACGTGTATCCGTGAAGGGAAAAGTCAATCGTAAATCAACAATTTGGAATACATGTGGCTAACTTCACAGTAAAATAAAAACCTTACCAATACCTGTTGAAGAAGGAACCATCACCAGCAGCAGCTTGTAGAAGAGAGGCAGAAAGAAAAATGAGAAAAGACATAGATATGTCTTTTGAAAAAACTCGGAAAAGAAATGGAGGACAATGTTTAGAAAAAGGGGATTTTTGGAAAATATATTTGGGCTGAAAGTTGCTTCTCGTAGATGGAAAATTGTCCCCCATGGCTGGAAGACGACCCCAGCCAGTAGAAAATATAATCAATCGGTCAGGAAAGATACAACCGACTGAAAATATTCCCCACCGGCTTACAGGATGTTTTTTACCGGATGCACCCTGCCAGAAAGCCTGTTTTTACTAGCAAAGTGCAATAATGAAAATATACAGAAACAAATAAATACAAACTCAACAATTACAAATAAATATTTACATTTACTTACAATTATTACAACATTTTTTACAAAAAATATTAAACACAAAATACACAGTA
Organism: Galerucella nymphaeae; assembly: GCA_963978555.1. Lineage (NCBI taxonomy): Eukaryota > Metazoa > Arthropoda > Insecta > Coleoptera > Chrysomelidae > Galerucella > Galerucella nymphaeae. The sequence goes on from OZ021704.1 coordinate 6,161,114, forward strand.
CAAAAATATTTTCGAATATAACCACCAGTTTACCAACCCCTACTACACTCAAGCTTGAGCATGCAAATATTAAACCCAATGCAGTTAAAAAAATAAACATGCAAAGATTACCTACTTCACTAAGTTTGAATATATCGATACCTATATTCCTAATAAGTATATCCCTAAAAAAATTCCTAAAACAGAAAATCAAACAAAATTAAATAATTTCTTTAACAATTCGATGAAATCTATGGAGCCTGTAAGAGAGTGTTAGTGTGTTGAAAAAGAAGCGCTGACAATATTCAAAGAATTGAGGAACGACATAGCTTACCTATGTCTTTTGAAAAAATAATCAGCTTTTAGAAGAAAGGGAAGAAAATATTTAAAAAAATTAGGAACGACATAGCTTACCTATGTATTTAGAAAAAATAAACCACTATAAAGGAAATGGAGGAAAATATTTAGAAAAATTAGGAACGACATAGCTTACCTATGTCTTTTGAAAAAATAAACCACTGTATAGGAAATGGAGGACAATATTTAGAAAAATAAGGAACGACATAGCTTACCTATGTCTTTAGAAAAATAATCAGCTTGTAAAAGAAAGGGAGGGCAATATTTAGAAAAATTAGGAACGACATAGCTTACCTATGTCTTTTGAAAAAATAAACCACTGTAAAGGAAATGGAGGACAATATTTAGAAAAATAAGGAACGACATAGCTTACCTATGTCTTTAGAAAAATAATCAGCTTGTAAAAGAAAGGGAGGGCAATATTTAGAAAAATTAGGAACGACATAGCTTACCTATGTCTTTTGAAAAAATAAACCACTGTAAAGGAAATGGACAATATTTAGAAAAATAAGGAACGACATAGCTTACCTATGTCTTTAGAAAAATATCCAGCTTGTAAAAGAAAGGAAGGACAATAGTTAGAAAAGTAAGAAACGACATAGCTTACCTATGTCTTTAGAAAAAAATAACCAGCTGGTAAAAGAGAGATATGACTATCAAGTAACTATTTCACATATGTAACTTAGGCTTCAACGATATTTTGAACAATTTCCCCAACTTGTCATCCCAATCCATACCCATTCGACAAACGAAAAACACATAAGCGCACTTGCCCCGTCCGGTTGACTGCCTGCTTTGCAAACAGGAACTTACCGACAACCTAGGAACGAGCACTATACCACAGCGTGGTACTACGTGTATCCGTGCAGGAAAAAGTCAAACGCAAACCACCAAGTTTTTATATGTGACGTACTTAATAGATAAATATTTAGAAAATTGAGGACCGACATAGCTTACCTACGTCTTTGGAAAACATATCCAACTCATAAAAGAAAGAGAACACATTCTTTAGAAAAATGGGAAACGACATATCTTACCTATGTCTTTAGAAAAAATAACCAGCTGGTAAAAGAAAGGGAGAACAATATTTAGAAAAATTAGGAACGACATAGCTTACCTATGTCTTTAGAAAAATATCCAGCTTGTAAAAGAAAGGGAGGACAATATTTAGAAAAATTAGGAACGACATAGCTTACCTATGTCTTTAGAAAAATAATCAGCTTGTAAAAGAAAGGGAGGGCAATATTTAGAAAAATTAGGAACGACATAGCTTACCTATGTCTTTAGAAAAAATAACCAGCTGGTAAAAGAAAGGGAGAACAATATTTAGAAAAATTAGGAACGACATAGCTTACCTATGTCTTTAGAAAAATATCCAGCTTGTAAAAGAAAGGGAGGACAATATTTAGAAAAATTAGGAACGACATAGCTTACCTATGTCTTTAGAAAAATAATCAGCTTGTAAAAGAAAGGGAGGGCAATATTTAGAAAAATTAGGAACGACATAGCTTACCTATGTCTTTAGAAAAATAATCAGCTTGTAAAAGAAAGGGAGGGCAATATTTAGAAAAATTAGGAACGACATAGCTTACCTATGTCTTTTGAAAAAATAAACCACTGTAAAGGAAATGGACAATATTTAGAAAAATAAGGAACGACATAGCTTACCTATGTCTTTAGAAAAATATCCAGCTTGTAAAAGAAAGGAAGGACAATAGTTAGAAAAGTAAGAAACGACATAGCTTACCTATGTCTTTAGAAAAAAATAACCAGCTGGTAAAAGAGAGATATGACTATCAAGTAACTATTTCACATATGTAACTTAGGCTTCAACGATATTTTGAACAATTTCCCCAACTTGTCATCCCAATCCATACCCATTCGACAAACGAAAAACACATAAGCGCACTCGCCCCGTCCGGTTGACTGCCTGCTTTGCAAACAGGAACTTACCGACAACCTAGGAACGAGCACTATACCACAGCGTGGTACTACGTGTATCCGTGCAGGAAAAAGTCAAACGCAAACCACCAAGTTTTTATATGTGACGTACTTAATAGATAAATATTTAGAAAATTGAGGACCGACATAGCTTACCTACGTCTTTGGAAAACATATACAACTCATAAAAGAAAGAGAACACATTCTTTAGAAAAATGGGAAACGACATATCTTACCTATGTCTTTAGAAAAAATAACCAGCTGGTAAAAGAAAGGGAGAACAATATTTAGAAAAATTAGGAACGACATAGCTTACCTATGTCTTTAGAAAAATATCCAGCTTGTAAAAGAAAGGGAGGACAATATTTAGAAAAATTAGGAACGACATAGCTTACCTATGTCTTTAGAAAAATATCCAGCTTGTAAAAGAAAGGGAGGACAATATTTAGAAAAATTAGGAACGACATAGCTTACCTATGTCTTTAGAAAAATATCCAGCTTGTAAAAGAAAGGGAGGACAATATTTAGAAAAATTAGGAACGACATAGCTTACCTATATCTTTAGAAAAGTATCCAGCTTGTAAAAGAAAGGGAGGACAATATTTAGAAAAATTAGGAACGACATAGCTTACCTATGTCTTTAGAAAAATATCCAGCTTGTAAAAGAAATGGAGGACAATATTTAGAAAAATTAGGAACGACATAGCTTACCTATGTCTTTAGAAAAATAATCAGCTTGTAAAAGAAAGGGAGGGCAATATTTAGAAAAATTAGGAACGACATAGCTTACCTATGTCTTTTGAAAAAATAAACCACTGTAAAGGAAATGGACAATATTTAGAAAAATAAGGAACGACATAGCTTACCTATGTCTTTAGAAAAATATCCAGCTTGTAAAAGAAAGGAAGGACAATAGTTAGAAAAGTAAGAAACGACATAGCTTATCTATGTCTTTAGAAAAAAATAACCAGCTGGTAAAAGAGAGATATGACTATCAAGTAACTATTTCACATATGTAACTTAGGCTTCAACGATATTTTGAACAATTTCCCCAACTTGTCATCCCAATCCATACCCATTCGACAAACGAAAAACACATAAGCGCACTCGCCCCGTCCGGTTGACTGCCTGCTTTGCAAACAGGAACTTACCGACAACCTAGGAACGAGCACTATACCACAGCGTGGTACTACGTGTATCCGTGCAGGAAAAAGTCAAACGCAAACCACCAAGTTTTTATATGTGACGTACTTAATAGATAAATATTTAGAAAATTGAGGACCGACATAGCTTACCTACGTCTTTGGAAAACATATCCAACTCATAAAAGAAAGAGAACACATTCTTTAGAAAAATGGGAAACGACATATCTTACCTATGTCTTTAGAAAAAATAACCAGCTGGTAAAAGAAAGGGAGAACAATATTTAGAAAAATTAGGAACGACATAGCTTACCTATGTCTTTAGAAAAATATCCAGCTTGTAAAAGAAAGGGAGGACAATATTTAGAAAAATTAGGAACGACATAGCTTACCTATATTTTTAGAAAAATATCCAGCTTGTAAAAGAAAGGGAGGACAATATTTAGAAAAATTAGGAACGACATAGCTTACCTATGTCTTTAGAAAAATATCCAGCTTGTAAAAGAAAGGGAGGACAATATTTAGAAAAATTAGGAACGACATAGCTTACCTATATCTTTAGAAAAGTATCCAGCTTGTAAAAGAAAGAGAGGACAATATTTGGAAAAATTAGGAACGACATAGCTTACCTATGTCTTTTGAAAAAAATAACCAACTCACAAAATAAAGGGAGGACAATATTTAGAAAAATTAGGAACGACAATATTTAGAAAAATTAGGAACGACATAGCTTACCTATGTCTTTAGAAAAATATCCAGCTTGTAAAAGAAAGGGAGGACAATATTTAGAAAAATTAGGAACGACATAGCTTACCTATATCTTTAGAAAAGTATCCAGCTTGTAAAAGAAAGAGAGGACAATATTTGGAAAAATTAGGAACGACATAGCTTACCTATGTCTTTTGAAAAAAATAACCAACTCACAAAATAAAGGGAGGACAATATTTAGAAAAATTAGGAACGACAATATTTAGAAAAATTAGGAACGACATAGCTTACCTATGTCTTTAGAAAAAATAACCAACTTTTAAAAGAAATGGAGGACAATAGTTAGAAAACTGGGGAATGACATACCTCTGGTAGATGGATGTTTGTCCCCCATGGCTGGAAGATGACCCCAGCCAGTAGAAAATATAATCAATCGGTTAAAAATTCAAAAACCGATGAAAAATATTCTCCACCGGCTTACAGATCCTCCAAAGTCTTGATTTTCCTAACAATTGAATTATCAAAACTGTATGTCAAATATAAATGAAATATTCAAATTTTCCATTATATATTTACAAGAAGGTATTGGTTCTAACCTATGAATTTGGAAAAAAGGATATAATAAAGCACTAATAATAATTTGGAAAATGTAGAAGTATGCAATAATTTACATGCAGTATATAACTTAAGTCTTCTATTGATAAATGTTTTAAACTATTTCAAAATCAAATGAGTGCCCAAATTATGAACCTATTAACAATTATAAAATAACTCAAATATTTCAAACACACTGTATTTATTTATTGCTAGTAGTAGTAGTGGGAAATAAGGAGAGGATAAGGTATTGCATATAAGAAACAGTATAGCTACCCTATGTTTTTTAAAAACCAAAAATTTTCAAAATAAATCAAAGAAATGTTTATAAAATAAATATCCTACTATAGAATGATTAAAAGGATTCGAAAAGCATATATCTTACTCTATAGATGAATGTTTTTAACTATTTCAAAATGAAAAAGTACTAAATTTGTTTATAAATAATGAATCGGTTCAATTATTGTATAAAAATTATTCCTAATCGATTCAATATCTTTTAAATACACTGTATTTATTTATTGCTAGTAGTAGTAATAAATAAGGAGAGGATAAGGTATTGGGATAATATAGGAAACAGTATATAGCTACCCTATGTCTTTCAAAATCCAAAAATTTTCAAAATAAATCAAAGAAATGTTTATAAAATAAATATCCTACTATACAATGATTAAAAGGATTCGAAAAGCATATATCTTACTCTATTGATGAATGTTTTTAACTATTTCAAAATTAATAAGTACTCAATTTGTTTATAAATAATGAATCAGTTCAATTTTTGTATTAAAATTATTCGTAAAAGATCCAAAATATGAAAAAAATCTTTATTTATTCGTTGCTAGTGAAGAATGGATAAAATATTGTTAAAATATAGACAGCAACATAGTTTACTAATGTATTTTGAAAAAAATATATAGAAAATGAAGAAGTAGGATATTTATTTAGTGCTAGTAACTGCCAGAAAATGAAATAAAGACTCACCTTGTATATTGAATTATGATCCTTGGAAATCTTGACCAAAAATTGGAACTACACATTAGTACACCACCGAAAATTTCGAAAACACATTGTTTCACTACCGAATATTTCGAAAACGCACCTAGTTTCACTACCGACTATAATTTCGAACATAGGTACACTACCGAAATCCCGAAAACTCGAAAATACATTCAAATTTCACGTAAACTACGAATATATACACGCTACACGCCCGTCCGATTCGAAAATTCATTCGTTACTGAAAGCGAGATTTAAAATTTATCTATGAATCACTCCATTACAAGTAAACAAGTATGTGTCATCGATTTAAATTAAAAATAAACTGCCCGCCCTATTTAAAAATATTAATTAATTATTTTTAAAACCGTTTTTCTAGTATTTATGATATTTTTAGTATACAGGGAAGGTAGAAAAGTTCCGAAATAATTTATTGAAAATAATTATTAGGATATTCTAAGAATTTACAATGAAATAGTTATTTTAAATTTTATTTTCATTTTAATTTTGGCGAGCAGTGTATATATCGACAAAATAAACTTGCATTAAAAGATTCTTCTTCTTATTAATTTGTAATGGCCTCCTATTTTATAGGACATCCAGCCAATATTGTTAAGAAGAGATATTTTAACTTCATTTCTTGCGGGAAAGAAGAAGCTAGGAAATATTTGTTAACTTCTTCTTTTTCTTTAACTGGGGATACTTTACCTTACTTATACAATTGAAATACTGCTAATTTTACACTGTTGAAGAAAAAGGAGATACTTCTGTTTTTTTCATTTTATATAAAAAGAAGATTCTTCTGTTTCTTCTTCTTATTTAAGGAAAAGAAGATTCTTCTGTTTCTTCTTGTTAAAGAAAAAGAAGATTCTTCTGTTTCTTCTTGTTAAAGAAAAAGAAGATTCTCCTGTTTTTTCTCCTACCCTGTTGAAGAAAAAGAAGATTCTTCTGTTTTCGCCTTCTCATTAAAGAAAAAGAAGATTCTTCTGTTTTTTTTACCCTGTTGAAGAAAAAGAAGATTCTTCTGTTTTTTCTCCTACCCTGTTGAAGAAAAAGAAGATTCTTCTGTTTTCGCCTTCTCATTAAAGAAAAAGAAGATTCTTCTGTTTTTTTTACCCTGTTGAAGAAAAAGAAGATTCTTCTGTTTTTTCTTCTACCCTGTTAAAGAAAAAGAAGATTCTTCTGTTTTTTTCTTCTTGTTAAAGAAAAAGAAGATTCTTCTGTTTTTTCTTCTATCCTGTTAAAGAAAAAGAAGATTCTTCTGTTTTCGCCTTCTCATTAAAGAAAAAGAAGATTCTTCTGTTTTTTTTTACCCTGTTGAAGAAAAAGAAGATTCTTCTGTTTTTTCTTTTACCCTGTTAAAGAAAAAGAAGATTCTTCTGTTTTTTCTTCTACCCAGTTAAAGAAAAAGAAGATTCTTCTGTTGTTTCATATAATTAAACCCTGTTAAAGAAAAAGAAGATTCTTCTCTTGTTTCATCTAATGAAACCCTGTTAAAAATTTTGGGCAAATTATCTCTTGTGATATTACCCAATAAAGGATAAAGAAGAAGAAGAAGAAACCCTGTTGAAGAAAAAGAAGATTCTTCTGTTGTTTCATCTAATCGTCTATTACTACCCTACTTGGAAATATATTATTCATAAAACTTGAGCTCCGAATAATGTGGTTCTTTGAAAATACTCTCCTGAAATTTTATGTCGGTACGTTATGTGTTAAATGGTGCCTAGAGGGAAGCACATGCGAATGCAAACTAACCTCAACTACTTTTCATTATGGGAATAATTTAGGCCACCATGTATACATATATATGTGTACACGGTGAGCAGAAACTAAAGGAATTCAAACTTGAGAGATTGGAGGTATATTTAATTATCTATCAGTTCATATTTTTAGAAATTTTCGAAAATACTTTTTAAAACTAAAGATACATATAACTTGACTAATATATGGTATATAAAACGTTCTAGTCTTGAACCCTTACCCTTCAACAAACGGAAAACACTACATGGTACATATAAGCGAACTTAACAGGAAAAATAGAAAAAATTACCAATGTTTGCTGAAGCAAGAACGGACAATATTTAGAAAAATGGGGAACGACATAGCTCACCTATATCTTTTGAAAAAATAACCAACTCTTATACGAGAGGGGGACACAATATTTAGGATAATGAAGAACGTCATAGCTTATCTGTCTTTTGAAAAATAGTAAGCCCGTGAAAAAAAATGGGGGACAATATTTTAAAAAATTGGAAACGACATAGCTTCCTATGTATTTTGGAAGAAATAACCAACTCGTAAAAGAGAGGAGGGCTTGGAGAAATTAGGAACCATTTTCTTTTAAAAGTTGAGTAATTAAGGTAACTCACCCCTTGAAGATTCAAGATTGTCCCCAATAGCTGGAAGATGACCCCAGCCAGTAGAAAATATAATCAATCGGTGAAAAAATCTACAGCCGACGGAAAATATTCCCCACCGGCTTACAGGATGTTTTCTACCGGATGCAGCCTGCCAGAAAGTTTGTCTTTACTAGCAAAGTGCATTAATAAAAATATACACACAGGAATAAATAAATACAAACTCAACAATGTCAAATATCAACAAAATACTAATATCTACCTATATTAATTACAATACTTAACAAAAATATTAAACACGAATTATACATCTTATACATATTTTAAAATTAATATATTATTACGCCAATATATCACCACTACTCTACCAACCCCTACTACACTCAAGCTTGAGCATGCAAATTTTAAACCCATGCAGTTAAGAAAATAAACATGCAAAAAATACCTAGTTAACCAAGTTTAAATATATCGATAACTATATTCCAAATGAATCTATCCCTAAACAATTCCTAAAACAGAAAATCAAACAAAATTAAAAAAATCATTAAACATTCGATGAAATCTATAAAGCCTGTAAGAGAGTGTTAGTATGCTGAAAAGGAAGCGCTGAAAAAAAATGTTAGTCCATATCTGCCAAGTATAGCCATTTTGCATGCAACCACTTTGGCATCTACGATATTTCGATAGCCCATACCCCATACCCCATCGGGATGACTTCTCGCTTTGCAAACGAGGCTTACCGACACCCTATGTAAGAACGAGCACTTTCCCACAGTGTGGTAATACGTGCATCCATGCAGAAAAAAGTCAATCGTATGTAACAAAGTTGGTATACATGTGGCGTACTTAACAGGTAAAATAAAAAGCTTACCAATATCTACTGAAAAGAGAAGCAGCTTGTTAAATGAAGGCATGACAATATTTGGAAAAATAAGGAGCGACATAGCTATTGAAAAAATAAAATAGCCACCTTTTTAAAGAAGGGGAGGATAATAATCAGAGTAATAGAGGACATAGCTTACCTATGTCTTTTATAGAATAGCCAACCCGTAATAGAAATAGAGGACAATATTCTTAAAATAAGAAACAGCATAGCTTACCTATGTCTTTAAAAAAAATAGCAGACTTGTAAAAAAAGAGAAGGATGACATTTAAAATATTGTTGAAGGAAAAACACTTAGGCGCACTCGCTCCATCGGGATGACTGCTCGTTTTGTAAGCGAGGCTTACCGACAACCTAGGAGCAAGTACTTTGCCACAGTGTGGTAATAGATGCTTCCGTGAAGGAAGTCAATAGCAAGCAAGCTGGTACATGTAAGCGTACTTAACAGGTAAAATATCAATACCAATGTTTGTTGAAGAAAGAACGAACTTGTGAAAGAAAGGACACCATTTAGGAGAATGGCAAACGACGTAGTTCACCTATATCATTTGAAAAAATAACTAGCTCGTATACGAGAGGAGGACACAATATTTAGAATAATGAAGAACGTAATAGTTTACCTATGTCTTTTAAAAAATAGTAAGCCCGTAAAAGAAATGGGGGACAATATAAAACAAATGGGAAACGACATAGTTCACCTATGTCTTCTGAAAAAAATGACCAGCTTGTAAAAGAGAGGAGCGCTTGGAGAAATTAAGAACTATCTTCTTAAAAAGTTAAGTAATTAAGGTACCTCACCTGTTCATCAGCCGTTCGCTTTGCGATTTACAGGTTATGAAGACATAGGTAGTCATGATACTTTTTATAATAATCTAAACAAAATAGATTGAATTCTTGTCTTATCAGATTTATATTTGGGCCACTATGTATAAAATTTTTGTGTACTCGGTGTGCAAAATGAAATATTCTTTTAAAAAAAATATCAAATGTTAGTGGAATGTTAAGACAACTCTAAATAAGTTTTTTTAATATTTTAATGTGTAAAATATTACCAAGCGATACAAAATTGGGTGAATTTTACCTGAAGCTGTACTATAATAATAATTGGGAATAATTTTGGCCATATACATATACATATTTTTGTGTACACAGTGTGCAAAATAAAATATTTTTTCTCAAATAAATATAAAATATTAAGATAAGTCTAAATACGTTTTTTTTTTATAAATATTACCTTTCATTGGTGGCAGATGTTTTGGGCAGGCATTATGGCAAATGATCGTACAGAATTGGTGGTCATTGACAGGACTATGACAGTACAAACGTACATTACACAGGCTTTAGAATCTCATGCGAGGGCCTGTGGTGGAAATACGCTGTGTTAACAGTGTAAAATTGAGTTTTAATAAAAAAAATTATTTGGCTATCCTGTTAAATTATATTATTTTTATGCTATGCAAATATGTAAATAAAAACATCTCTGCATCTGTTTCATAGTAAAATTACTAAATATGACCACGTTTTGTAGGGAGAAAAGCCGCAATAACAAATCATATGTAAGCTTTTACTAACAGATTTTAACTGTCTGTATAATGCTAACGTAATGCTCGGTATTATGAGGAAAATTGGGCTTTATGCGTGATTTAAACAGCTATAGTGGTAAATACGTGTGTTTTGTGGTTTTTAATTTTATTCCTTTTCTCTTCGGACTAAATATTGCTCTCAATGTGGCTCTGATCAGTATTAATGTTAAGCATCCTCGAAAATTTTCTTGCTTATTTTTTCCAACCGGATAATTACTTTTCGTTACTATAAGTAAATCAATAGCAGTACAATTAAGTAAGAAATAAAAGTACGTAAGACTTACATTTTTAGACGAATGTGTCTATGCGTAGTAGGTATACGAGGTGTACCTACTTTTTGATACAGAGACTATGATAAAGGAGCTAAGCATAATGATGATACCTCATAAAATGTGTGCCCACCCCTTCGTCAACGCTATGGGCATTTAAATTTGCAAATTAAAAAAAGATTTAATCTATAAATATTTAATCTAAAATTAATCAAAATTCAATTGTTTTTAAAAAACAAATGGAATAATTTACTTTAATAAAAATATCTCATTAAATGTTGAGTTTCTTCCTGCAATTGTTCCGTAACGTTATATCTGAACGAGGTTATTCCATATTGAATTAAATCCAAAATTACCTATAACAGCATAAGCGTACCCAGCTGCCCCCCCTGGAACCAAAAAAATTGATTGTTATTTAATTATGAAATTAGGGTAATTTATGTTATCAATCTAAATCATGAAGACTACTATTTTTCCAAACTTGCTCTGTTACAGTCTGAATATTTAATTTCCTCTAGACTTTCCTAAGGACACGGGTCGGGAGTATGTTACCTCCACCAGTTTGTGAAAAGATAGACTGGAGTGTGCGAGAGGTGCGAAGTGCTGGAGGATAATGTGGGTCACGTATTTAGATGCTGAAACAACGAGGAAGTTGGAAAATAAACTAGGGGAGGTGGTGTATAGGGAAAACATGATGGAGATAATGTTGAGGGGCTAGGAGGAATGGATGAAGATAAGTAGCGTAGTTGAGAGGATACTTAGGTAAAGACTTGATATGGCATGTGAGAGGTAGGGGTGATAGGAGGAAGAAGATGACGGAGAATGTATGAGTGACTGCCACCCACATTGGCGAGTTTGAGGTGGGTTTGGTTGGTAGGTATTCCCTTGGGGATGACTCCAGTACTGTCTGTCGAACATAAATTTAAAAAAATGCTTTCCAGAATAACAACCAAATTCTTCCAAAGTTAAAGTTTTAGATATCGAAGAAATCGAATTTGAGCTGACATAAGATAGTTTTTGATTTAAAGTAGAATTTTGAGAACTTTTGTTGTTGTTTTGTTTTATATTTACTTATATTTAACAATAACACTAAAATAAGATTCATTTAGAAGTCTTAGTAAATTGTCAATACCTGGATTTTCATCATGAATCAGTTGGTAACGTTGTCTGACAGCTTAGGTTTTTTAAACTACTCAACGGATTCTAATGTATAGTTTTTAGCAATAGGTAGAAAGATTCAAGTGGATCGGTTCATATATATGTAGATATAACTAGCGAGTCCACCATGGCTTCGCACAGGTGCACTAATACATATTATACCGATTTTGTGTGTGTGTGTGTTCAAGTAGATTCGAGAATGGTGTACTGTAGATTCATAATTGGTCCCGGTAGGTGGCGCTGCAGCTGGGTTTATACTGCACAACTCCTAAGCAGATGGACCGATTTTGTTGAAATTTTAGGTATCTTTTTGAGTGAGTAGCTGGATGGTTTAGATTCACAATTAGTCACGGTAGGTGACTTTTTGATCCTACGTATAGGTATATGACAAAATTGGAAGCAAATCCCTTGCTTGAAGATAATGAGAGTATAAAAATGGTAAAGCATACCTATATAGTTCCATTTAATTGCACCTTTAGTATTATATTAGATACACCCACAGCCACATCTACTACAAAATAAAGGCGTTCTTTCGTTCTTCCACCCACGTGCTGCGCACGACAGGGGTGGGAGCAAACGTGGACCCGCGAAAAGTGGGGCAAAATTTCAAATCAGTTTCCTGCGGGATGTTTGACCTGATGTAACAGATTACCCGGCTACGTCGTTAATTTCGTGATTACGTGTAGTTTGTATAAATTGACTTTTTTTTATTAGACATCCTAGAAAAAATTGCAGGTTCCTAGAAAAAATTGCAGGTATGTATCGAATTGTTCATTTATTTGGTTTTATAGGTATTAGTTGTTAAATATGTCACTCGAAATGTCATGTGTAGGTATTATTTGATAAAAAAATTCTTCAATTAAATATTGTGACTTATTAAATTCTCAATATACTTTACCTCTCCTAGTTTGTAACGAAAAAAAAAATCATCAAAATAATGCTTAAACCCAATCAAATAATTCTGAATATTTCATTGAAAATCATTATACCAATAGTTTATGATAATAAATGAAATTTATGTTGAAATGTAGTATATTAGTTCTAAAATATACCCAGTCAACAACTTCATTAAACTATAGTTAATTGTGAATAGTTATTGCAACATTTTATTTTGGAAATATTAGATGAAATAATAACTTGTAAAAAATTCTAAATAATTTTTCCATATCTACTTTTGTTATACATCTGTTCTCCAGAAATATTTAAATTGAAAAAATAATATAAAATCATATAAAATAAATTAAATATTGAATTCTATTTAAGGGGCATAAAAATTAAAAAACCGCGTAAAATATTAAAAAATTAAAAAAAATATTTTGTAAGCTTTTTTTCAATCGTATCTAAAAAATGTAGCAATTCATTTCACGTAGAACGCATTAAAAAAAAACAATTTTAATAAAAAAAAAATTGAATAATAGAAATTCTCATAATTTTCAGATAAATAAATTAAATTATTTTCAATTTTATGAATAATTAAAAAAAAAGAATTCAATATTAATAATTATACGTTTTTTAATATTTTATGTGGCTGGCCTCAAAATTTGCTTTGTTTATTGCAAATACGTCACAAGTGATTGGAAATAATTAATAAAAAATTTTATATCTATATTTTTTATTCAAAACTTATTTTTATATCTACGTATGTTTTCGAGATATTTTAAAAATAGTATTCAAATTGCACTCAAAAATGCAGACTTGCCTGTTGAATGGTAGTTCAATATTCAACTGAACTATTGTTTTTCAAGAAATAAAATTATTTTAAATAATACGTAATATGTTTCCCATAGTAATGGAAAATTCGGCTTACGTTCCAAATGCTGCTCATCTGAATTCTCCAGCATTGGTAGTGTTTTCTCAAACGGCTGGAGGACTACAGGACGCTTTGAGACTCCAGAGACCATTCAATCCACAGGTTAGTGTAATTTTGTTAAAATCTGTTTCCATCTATCGAAAAAAATGTATTTGACGATAAATTGATAATTACATTGGAAAGTAATTAGGTATATCATTGCACTTTCCCAAGTAATGGTTACGAATGTTAGCTACCATATTAAGGTATGCTTAGTTATGTTTTTATTCAATTTTGCTTCTGTTTTACTCGCAATTACTATTCAACCTATTTATAAACAGATAAATGTTTTCGAAAGTAATTGATGTAGATATTGAAGTATAACCACATAAGTTCGTGGCAGAGGCTTAAGTATACCTCTGGGAGTGGGGGCCGTGTCATATTCTTTGGATAGGGCCCTATCAGTAACATTCTTCACTTTTGGAGCAGTGTTCACTCGACTTTTCATTATTTAAGTCATCATTTTTCAAGCTCTGACTAATTTTAAGTAGATTTTTACTTTTTTCTTCAGTCTCCCCCTTTTTCTTTCGTTTTTCGCTCCCACTTAAATATTTTCCGGAGCTAGACATTTTAATATCTAGCTTTCACAATCAACTTTACTTTGCCACCATTTTCATATTAAATAAAAGAACAAATACGAAAAATCAATATAAGACAAAGTAAAAAAAAATATTTTTGAGCTTGCGGCCGGGAGCCTGTGGCATTTTGCCAGGCCTGTCACCCTATTGTTACGCCACTGGCTCGTGATACTATTTCAAAATTCTTCTATATTAAGCGGATATTAGTTTTAATGGTGCAAATGGAAACGTAACTACGTATAATTTATAATTAATATAGCTTATCAGAGAAGATAAATTATAATGTATCTGTAGATGAGACGAACTAATCAATAAAATAACAAATCAATTACCTGAACAGTGAACACAATTATTATCTTAGAATAATAACGACTACACCATTTTAATCTGACTTTGACTCGTTAATCGCAAATTTTATTGCGTAAGTAGATTGGTATATAGAGCAGAGCGTATTATAAAATCTGCTAACTGTATGCATAATCAGCTTTAAAATATTAACGGAAAACTCCTTTCTTTCCAAAGTGCTCCAGTGCCTCCAGTCTGACTCTTTGTATGTTCTCGTAGAAGTATGTTTCATCATAGAGCTCACATTTCTTTACTAACTTTGCACATTTTGTGCACATGATTCCTTATGGTGCAGTGTCCAGTCACCAGGTTGGTATAACTGTCTTCAAATGTCTCAACAGCCTGGTTCAGAGTTCCTTTTCTACCTTGTCTATCTTATTCCATACACTTTACTATACTATGAACTGCAAAATTTAGAAAAAAAACTTCTGTCTTCACAGATTCCTCTTGGTTTGATATTTGTAGGCTTGGATCACCAAATATTTCTGTTGTGTGGTATAATTTGTTCAGTTTGTCTTTCCTAGGATTTTCCAGAGGTGCTTCTTTCTCCCAAATTAGCAATATGTCGAACAGGTCTTTTTGTGATGTAGGTAGAATAAGTTAATTTGTCTTCAAGCGTATAATAATATCTATATTATTTTCGACAACACGGATCGTAGAAATAACCTATTCTTTTAATAGTAAAATAATGAACGCTCATTATTGTACTAGTAATAAAATAATGAGAAATAGCAATGTCTTATTATGGGCGTTGTATCCAAGTAGGTAGGAACCGTCATTTAATTTTTTATTTAATTTGATGTTTGTCAGTATTGAAAAGGGTATTGTAAAAATGTCTGAAGTGGAAGAATTTCAATGTACACCTAAATTTAAAAAACTGCACCTTTAATATTACACTTAATAAATAAGCCATAACTGTTATTTCATATTTGTATTAATAAATAGTATATGTCACTCGAAGTAGTTTGCACATCAGCCTCGGCTAACGCCTCGGCAGTGCAAGAAACTGGGATCAACAATAATGATGATAGCCTTCTACTCCTAGTAACATAATTTACTATAGGCGCCGAAATTATTATTTAAATTTTGAATGTTTACTAAACGAACTAGTGCATTGCATATTAATGCTTGTGGTTAACAAATTCGACAGTTTTGTAATAATACAGCAAAATTTCAGAAATTTATTTGTACTGTCAAAATTTAATCACAATCATCGATAATATTAATTTTAAAAATTCGTCCGACTATCTCATTATCATATTTTAACTGAGGGGACTGGAATTATTAGCATTTCACTAAAAGATTTATTATAGGTTTTTGAAAGTAGCGTAACATTTTTCTGGTGGGCGTCTAGTAGTCCTGATGTTTAGTTGTTTAAGGATGTAAATTGTTCACGACAAATTATACTGATTTCCAGATGTTGTTTTTAGGTACCTATCAATTTTTTTTAGAGTAAGAGCTGTAAAAAGGAACAAGACATTGTTATAGAGAATTCTTGATTATAGAATTATTCTATAATATATTGTTATTCAAATTTAATATCAGAATGTTGCATTTTATTAACATAGGTCTAATATTATGATCGAAGTAAATGAGCAAAATATTCATCTTGTTAATACTAATTCAGTAAAATTGTTTATTTTCAGTTTTCAATGTCTGAAGCATCCAAAGATCTACATAGACCTTTTACAACTTCATCTTTCGGACTTAGACATATGGAAGCTTATTCAGGCATTCCAGCTCATATCCTTAATCACCTACAACCACAATTTTTGCACCCTGGTTTAACTCTGGGCTCTGGAGCCTTTCGGCCTTTAACGGATCTAAAATCTTTTCCCTCCCCTTCTGCTTTTGCTCCTCCTAAATGTCTAAAAATCGAAACTAATAATGATTCTATGCAAACTAGTCATATCCAAGGTATTTTCTCACCTTCTGAAGATAGAGTCTTGGGACCTAGTCCCAGGACCGATTCGTGTAGTCCTGCTAGTGCTTCTATGTCTCCCCAACCCCAAACGGCTGTTAAAGAGGAAAGTTTGGATGCTCAGATCTCTGAAGATGGAGAAGGGCAAAGTCAAAGCAATGAAAGTGAATTGCCAGGGCTGCATGAAGAGGCTAGAGGATTTAGGAGTAAGTCATTGCTATTTTATTCATATAATTCCATTTGTACATAATTATGGTAGATGATATATGGTAAATTCGAATTTTCAAGTAGAGAAACTTTAATATTTAAAATGAAAAATGCCATTCTTGATAAAAAGTTTTTCCTGTTCTGGAACCCAATGATATAAACTAAAATTATACGTTAACGTGATATCTAAGGAGCTATGAAATTCAGTAAAGATTTTCAAATTATTATTCTTTTTAAATAATTACAACACTATCACTAAGTTTTAAGTTCAAACTTCCTCAGGTATAAAATTAACCGGCACTATACAAAACAACAATAATAAAATATTTTTATGGTGTCGACAGTCTTTTTCGACAGGGTATATTACTCTAATTTCAAATCAATTGCGTCGTAGTTTTCGTTTCTCCATCCTCGAATAGGAAATGGGAAATTGTTTGCAGTTAGATCGGAGAAATGATTCTCAAACACGATTAATGACTATAGAAATTACAAACGTTGAGACAGTTATTGGTTCTTATTGATAAGGGTTGATTCTAACTAATACAATAAAATAAAAAGTATCATTAATTGAAAAAAGAACGGGAAATACCTCATGCTATGGCCATTATTTATTAAAAAAAAATTTAAATGAAAAAAAAAATTAAACAATCTTTATTCAATTAATCTAACCTTAACAAAATTCCATGTACCTATTAAGTTACGTCACAGATATTCGCAATCTACAGTAAATGGGTGGAGCTAATGAATACTTAAGCCACAAAATTATACCCAAACTTTATGTAATTATATTGTATCAGGTTGAGAGTCCTTACCAGCACTTTTAATTTCCTTTGGTCTTTTCACAACTTTTGCTTTCATAGCTTTTACCGCACTCACGAAAAGCATCTTGAAATAAAGATAACAATGAGTGAAAAAATGTTTTGAAAATAAAAACTTGTTAGAAAGGAGAAAGTTGGGTAATTTATTCCTTAATTAAGTTTTATGTCGCTTGTATTACATTATATTTTCAGTTTTATTGAATTTTTTCACGAATTGCAAACCTCACTGCTACATTTAATATAAACCACTTTTTTATTCGGGCAACGAAACACCAACTGAAGAGAAAATAATGAGTTATATCTTCAAGATAAGATACACGAGGTTTCCACTGCTAACTGTATAATCGAATAGTTAAATAGATTTTTAAAGTCTTGAATAACCAATTTAGTTTTTGCTGTACTAAATAACTGGAGATATTTCAAGTAAAATTGTAGTAATACGAAACTTATTCCTTCCATGGGGAGAACATTAATTTGGTAATAATAGTATATATAATAACGTGAAAAAACTTATGTATTACCAAAATCAAAACAAGGATTATTTTAGCTTATTTCTCACATGACAAAAAATGTGTTAGGAAATAAAAAATAAGCGTTTTTGGTGATACACCGACTACACTGCCTGGAGTGTTTGGTTTTTAAATGAATAAGGATGAGAATGATGCGAGAATTCAACGGTGAGGTACAATCTGAATTGTTAATGATCTGCTAGGGTGGGTGTAAAATTAAAAATAATTCTCGAATATATAATCACCCTTGCATCTTTTTGTTTGATCCGCTTGAGGTGGACTTGACGGAACTACATACTATTTTAACATCATGAAATTATCAAATTGCATCTACTTATTTTGTTATTATAATTAAGGTTTGTTATTCAACTTGTTTAGTAGATACTCTCAGTACCTTTTCATAAAAATCACATTCGTCAATAATCCAAAACTTGTATTTGACTCTGCGCAGGACCCTAATGACAAATCCTGATTATTTCACTAATAAGTTTTCTTAGAGTCACTCAATATATGGTTAGGTTAGGTTAGGTTACGTTTTTTTTTTAACTCAATGTACTAGGCTAGAACAATATATGCTTTACTATGGACTAAATGGACTAAAATACCTTTCTGGGGGCCTGAACCCTTTTGCGGAATCAGTCCCAATGTAATATTGGAAGAAATAGGTGAAGCCGAAAGAAAGAGAAGATCCAACTATTGGAAAGATCCAGTAGGACTTAGACAATCAAAGCTTCTTTCTGGGTGTCTACAACCTGTTGAGATCAAATGAATGCATAAGTCAAAGTAAAACTGCGCTAAGAGTTTTAACGGGACATTGTCGCCTGAATGGGCACCTGAAAAAACTCAAAATAGTGGAGGAAGAAGAATGCAGATATTGTGGCATGGAAAGAAAAAACCTCCATCCACATACTTTCCAACTGCACAGCACTCCAGAATCCAAGAGAACAGTACCTGGGAGATTAGTGGATAGAAGAGGAACATTCACCCAAGCTGAAGCCTGCAGATATCCTGAAATTCCTCCGGGAAATAGGACTAAAGGAGCTACTAGTTTCAGAGACTCTCCTCAGAAACTAAGTAGAAGTAAGGGGGCACAATAGATCTTTTAGGACTCAGTGAATGTTACCCCAAAATACATACATACATACATTTTTTTTCTTTTTGGGCAGTGCAAATATTAGAGTTTCAACTAACAATTCCTCATCTTCCTCCTTTCTCTCTGGAACTTGATGTCCTGGTACTCATATCAGGCTGCTGTTTACATTTCCCCTCCAGTCTAAATGAATTTGTGAAATTGCAAATAATACCCATTATAATTTCCTATTTTAAGAATATTTTTTCCCTATTAGGTATTTCCTTAACTCTGCAATGTGCAATCCTTTTATATTATCCTTATTTTCGAAATTTTATGGATTTATACCATTAAAAATATCTAAAATATTTATGTACTCGACTTTAAAACGTGACATGTTAATGGGCTAATGGGTAGTTTCGTGAGACCCTTGGCTTAAATCGGGGGGAGATATAGAAACACAAATACAAATGAATATGTCAATCCATTACAAAATTAATATGAATAATTAGTTGAACGTAGCGTTTAATGAAGTATCGGTTGCAGTCGGTTTGGAGCCGCTTAACACCCTGCATTCCAACGCCCGTCGACGTCCGATAGTGAGGTTACCGCACAACTTCGACCAAAAGCGGACAAGCACCAAAATTGAAATGTCAGTGTCATATTCACTAGTGTATCCTGCATGCGTTGTTCAAATTGTTCTGTTTACGCCTGTCTCTAAAAATAAAATAAAACACTCTTGCAAGTGATGCTAAAATGCATTTGTTTTGAATCTATACCACTCCCTGCCGAACTTTTGACTGTATTTTTAGATGCGATACATTCAATACTTTATAAATTCACTACGAAAAGACAAGCTATTAAGTTGTGTAATTATTATATGGTACAAAATCTCTTAATAAGTGAAAAATAAATTACGCATGCACCTTTGCTAATTTTAGTTCCAAATGATTTCAGATTTTTAACTGGATAAATCCAAATTTTAATATGCGCTATCTACAAAAAAATCACGTAAAGTCTTCTGGCAGTGCTGCCAGCTGAGTATTTTGAGTGAATATCAGTCATTTCTCTCAGAATCTTAATCTACTCTTATAGTTCATTAAGTCAGTTTTTAGTTTATGTATCTTCCTTTCTTTCAGTACCAGATCTTGTATATCCACAAATCACGTCTATCTATTCTTCTAAACAAAGCTAATTTTCGCTCTACCTACTGCTTCCTGAATTTATTTTTTGTGTCTTATCCTGTTCTGTAACGCTTCATGAGTTTTTTGCGTCTTAATTGCTGCGTTCGGTTTTTTTTTGCTGTCTAGCTCGTTTACAATATTCGTCCCTTTGAAATTCCATCTCTGAGGTCGCTTTACAGATCAACTATCACTAGCAGTCCTGTGCTGTGAGGACCTATCTATGGTATGGTTCGGTTTTAATACGGCATTGTAGTCGTTGTCCATGTCTTTACTTACCCGGTCTACTTTAGACAAATACACGTCTGTATTTAACGGTAGCTGGATCGAATCTACAGTCTGAAGATTCCACATTCTTGAGTAATTATCCTGTTTCGTTCACTTTACAGGACTAAAATGGTTTAGGTACCTAGAAATAATGATTCAGGCGGAGAAAAAGGGAGTTAAGAGTAATAGACTAACATGATTTGGTTTGGGTGGAAGTTTTGTATGGAGATTTAGCGAAGTACAATGGCGGTAGGTAGTCGTAAACACTGAATACCAATTACAAAAAACCAACCTTTTTCAATACTCAAAAGATACAATAAGTTAAAAATACAACCAAAACTTTGGTTAGTGTCAGCATGATGTTGAATAATTTTGTGAAGTCTCATTTTGGTAATTTTTTTACAAATCAACCACTTTTATGAAACCATTTTAAGTATCGTATTTACCCCATCGGTAACAACATAAAATTTTGGGGATTCAGTCCATAATTTAGAGTAATCCGTTTAAATCGACAGTTTATTTTGCTATCGCATTTACCGGCTCCATGGTTTCAGCGTCTATAAATAAAACTTACAAGCTAAACAACATCGATCACCAATATTTGGGAGGAATATGGGATTTCTATAACCACGGCTTATGAGGTTGTTCATATTCCATATTATGGTTGTTACAGAAGAGAGAATAACCAAGTAATATTAATATATTGAAATTGGTTCAGTAATATATATTCGGAGCGGTATATAGTGTATATAGCATAATAAATAAATGTCCATTTCTAATATAGATAAATTAATGGCAAAGAAACTTTAAAAACAAGTTTAATTGTCCAAAAAAAGAGAAAATACACTTAAAATTCAAACAAATAAATATAGTACTTGAATTACATAGTTTATTATTTTTTAATTTTAGTTACGATTTCCTTTAATTAGTCGTTGTTACATGGTCGTTGGCCTGTCAAATTCTTCAATAAATAAACCTTTTATTCAATTTAATTATTTAGAGAACTATACTAGTATTTTGAAAATCGCAATACATATTTTTGACTATAAGTAAACTCGCTCGATAATACGCAGCTCGAAGCTTACTTGTGCCTAACGCAACACAGTTCCGGGTTTGAGTTTGGAGTATCCTTCTTCTAAGTACATTGAAAACCAATCCTGATGACGCCTATCTCGCCAAATTACACAAAAAGTATTAAGTCAACCAAGGCATACTTTTATTAAAATTCAGCTCTTAATGCCGTCGGAAAACCCCAGCATAATATACAATTTCAAAAAAATTACATTTTGTAACGGATTTTTCACAGTCTTTTTCGTGTTTTCGGATAGTCCCCCATATTTTAGATTTAATGTGACGTCTTATTAGTGTTTGTGTTCTTCTCAGCAAGCCCCTTCATTTGATACCCATACTGTAGTAGTGCAGAAAAAATAACTATATATGCAGGGTGTAACAAAAAGGCAGGTCATACCACATAATAATATTCTCGGGCTAAAAATAACTCGATCCAACCCTAGTACAAATGTGCATGCGAAAAAAGTTACAACCTGGCTGCAATTAGATATCAGAAGCCATTGCTTTTCCAGAATATTTGGTTTTCGTTAGTAAAACGGTGCCGACTGTGTACTCAAAAATCTTAAAAATTCATTGACTTTAATTTTTGTGACTCGAAAACTGTTTATTGTAAAAAGTACTACGGGGCAAAAAAGTTTCAAAAATAATGTGCTTGAATAATGATGCCACAATTAAGCATTAAATTGTAATGTACACAAAAATTTTGGGGGTGGGTTTAAGAGATCTCAACTCCCATAAATTTTTAACGGGATGCAGTAATTCCTAAATTTTTTTTCAAGATGCTCTTATCATAAGAAAGCCATTTATCAACTTCCATTATAACATGTCGAACAACTGTCGAAATATTTGAAAACATCAATTTTCATTTGGTAACTTCGAAGGGATGTAACTTTTTTCGCATGCATATTTTTTGTACTAGGGAAACTTGAGTTGGATCGAGTTATTTTTAGCCCTAGAATATGTGGTATGATTTATGACCTGCCCTTTTGTTACACCCTGTATATTGGAATTAAAATGACACAATAATAAGAAATATACAAATTCGAAAATCTTGAAACAATCTACAGACCTCATATGTGTTATGAAATCTAAGTTTTCTCAATCATTTACTGTGATTATTTCGCGGATATCCTTATGTAAACGATTCATTTCACACCAGGTGGACGCAAGCCACGTCTGAAGAAGAAACAATGGCTCACTAAGTTTTTGTTTAGTCAGTGAACGCAGTTGGGTTTCATCTGCCCAAATAAATATGAAGTTCAATATAAAACAAACAAATTTCACTTTAATCTGTTTTAGTCCACATACACACAGCCGCACGCACATACTTACCACGAGGAAGTTCAGTCATTATAGTTTGCTTTACATCAGAGTATAGGGTGATACACCAAAGTGAATATCTTTATAGCTGAGTACGCATGACTAGAAAGTTGAGAAAACAATTTTTTTTTACACAGAATACAAAAAAATTGTTTTCTTGACTTGATACACCAAGTCCGATACATAAGGTATTTTTGAAGATTTTTTTGCCCCCTCATTTTGGTGAGATTTGGTAAGGTTTTCTTTGACACCCCCTCCTATCCCTAATCTTAAGTGAGATAATAATGTTCCATACACCTCAAGAGCAATTTTACAAAACGAAGTAGTAACTAAAGAAGTGAATTATTTATAACAACTCAAACTGTAGTATTAAAATTTACATCAGTAAAATTTAAATTTAAAAATGATATGAGCCATTTTGTGCAATTATTTTGGACGAGGGAAAAACCCTATTTTCTGTACTCGTAATGAAATATACATATATTTTTTCATTTTTGAAACTAAAAAGTTATCTTTAATCATAACTGTGCAGTGGCTATGTAGTTGCCAAAAAGCACCGGCATTCCTTCCCTGAATACTACTTGATGAAAGCCAATGTGAATATTAAACAAGTCAAATTAAAAAATCAAACATTAAACACCAAACGTCGTGAATGTTTGGAATTTATGGGATGAAAAACAATTAGCTGCATTTGTTAGTAGAAAATTTGCAATAACAACAGAAGAGAAGAATAAAGCGCACGTTCTCAACAGAGTGCAATTAGTGCGTACGTGTTGGCGTCGCGGTGTGAGTCGCGTTTTGAGGCTAAGTGTCGCGTCGACACCACCACCCGTTACAACCAACCACGACCACTAACAAGTAACGACACCGCTTGAATACAAAATCACGCTTTACTCCCCGAAAAATGTATAATTGCATTATTTCATTTCGTTTTAAATACTATTATAAATTTATTCAATATCACTCACATCATATTTCCCTTTCATTAAATCAAGTGGACCTGACCATAACGTTATTTCGGATAGATTAAAATGTTGAATTGAAAAGATTTGCTTTGTTACTTTTGGTGTCATCAGCAAATGACATGGCTGATTATTACAAAATTGACTGATGAAAATTACCTCCAATCACTTGGAGATAAAACGAAACATGAACAATGACCACCAAGTTCTTAGCCGTTGGATATATAGTAATAAAATTTGGAACGATAATACATAACCCCATTCTGCAATTTTTAACACATCAATAACAGTTCTAATTTTCAAAAAACTTTTAAGCAAAAACATAATTTGTACTTTCGATTAAGATATATTCAAGCTTTTCAATAATATATTCAGTAAAATATTTTATATTCAATCTCTCGCAAAAGTATTTCATGAGCCACGTCCAACATGTCTTATATGTGGCCTATATTGCCTCTCCAGCTGTGAATTAAAGTCCCGTCCCCTAAATAATATCAACTTTCTGATGCCCCGTGAGAAATCAATTTACATTTTATTGCTATTATATTTACTACAAAAATGAGTTTCCATGTCGTCTTTTTGTTTTTTATATTCCAAAATTTGTCACTAACACAATTATGAAGTAGTAAAATTTTATGCTTTGTTATTTTGATTTCACAGACATTTTTCGCACTTTCCCTGGAAACGGAGTGAGTTGAAAATAGTGATACTTTATTAAATAAAAAACTCAAAATATAATAATGGTATTAAAAATAAATGATATACTCCAACTAAAATTCACATACTGGGTGATTTAATAACGGTAACGAAGTAGCTAGGAAAGGCGATATTGAAAAGACACTAATAGAAGTACGGTTCTGGTCCGAGATGTTCGGTCAGCAACAACTCTGAGGCGATAAAAACTTGCCGTAGAACAAATGATAAATGTTTATAAAGTAATCAAAAATGTAAGTTAAAATACAGGTTTTCTTGACGTACAAGTGTTAACAATCAATGCAATTGCAATTATTTTCAAATTTAAGAATTTAAATTTTCGAAAAAATAAGTGCTGACTATTAAAACTGTCAGTGTTCTACAAATTCGAGTATTGGAAAAAAACTAACTAAAAGAAATGAAGAATTACATTTCTTGTATAATAAATGTAACATAAGCAAGATTTAATTTTCCAGGAATAAGATTAGCAACTAATTTCTTGTGCTGTAATGTTTTCTTTAATTCTAGTAATCATTTCCATAAAAGAGATTCACCATCCAAATATGAAAAAAAGTCGAGGATTGAACTTACAGAAATCCTGTACTTTGAGAATGTTGAGAACGTATTTTATTTTGCGGAGTCGTCTCAACAAGATTTCGTTAAATCGCTTAAACTTCGACGACAGAACCGTAATTAGTATTTAGTTGATATCTTATTTTACATGAGTATTCTTTATAATGTTCAGTATTTTACATTCAATTTAAAATTTTCCACACTTCTTTATCAGTGCTAGACACAGTTTTTTAAGCAACAAAATCATTTTTGAATCAACTTCACTTTACGCAGTGTCAACACATCGTTAAGAGGAGACTGATTAAAAAATATAAATCAACAAGGGTCTTTTAAAGAGAAGAAAATAAAAAATGTAGGTACAGAAAAAAGAAATACTTTTGAGCCTTTTAAAAAAGTGAAAATGATAAGAGCAGCATACAGACATGTAAAAGATATGCAAATGACAAAATGGAGACTTAAAATCATCAGTATTCTTTACATTTTGTTGATGGGATGCAAATTGAGTGTATCATTATCAACCATGTCGAATATTTGCTGTTGGGCATGCTCAACATACTTGGTTTAACAATGGTTTAACAATGGTTGTTCCTGTCATTACGTTCGTAATAGATCTATTACCTTTTAACCATATCTATTACCTTATTACGTTTTGATAGCAATCTATTACCTTTTCATGAATGATACATGAAGTAATATTATGATTTGGCAGATGAGTGCAATAAAGAACCACTTTTTGCACTAAATATAGTTCAATAAAGTATTGAACCTTGAACGTAAGAAAAATCTGTAAGTCGAAGTGTCAAAATTTTGAACCCTATAAATAATACCCTTTATCCTCTATATATTTACAAATAAAAAGAAGAAGAACAATCTATTACCTTTTTTGACAATCTATTACGTTTTTCTGTGGTATTCTATTACCATAAAATTTTTCCTAGGAACAACGCTGTTAACATTTTATAAGGCCTTCAAACCTGACGCAGAACAGCATTAAAAAACCTACTCTCACAGAAGAGACACCTTTTGACATTTCCGTAAGAAATGGATTGTTGAATTTTATATTGATGCCGTATCAGCAGCAATCACTCATTTAAAAACCTGTGGAAAGAACAC
This sequence comes from Galerucella nymphaeae, assembly GCA_963978555.1. Classification (NCBI taxonomy): domain Eukaryota; kingdom Metazoa; phylum Arthropoda; class Insecta; order Coleoptera; family Chrysomelidae; genus Galerucella; species Galerucella nymphaeae. Next base: position 6,187,557 of record OZ021704.1, read on the forward strand.
ACTGCCACAGATTACCCCAATCTGTGACACTGCTTAAAAGAGATGAGTGGTTAAAAGCACTGTAAATGAACTATTGCCACAGATTACCTAATCTGTACGCTATTGCTAAAACATCGGGCAATATATTGTGGTTGGATAATAATTGTTGTGTTGAGATACTCCTGAGAAAATACAATTTCTATAATAATTTAATTAAATTTAATAACATTAACTACAATATTACGTTTATGTTTGAAGTCGGCCTATGTGTCTATGTAGTATGATGATTTCCTTTCCTTTATCGCCCGGTCCTGTTTACGAAATAAGTATTCAGGATTTCCGTACATCAGTGGAGGAGGATGAATCCGCATGTGTACAAATTCAAAAAAATAGCTAGCGAATGGTAGTGAGAAAATGTCGGCATTTTGAAAACAATTCAAACATAAATAAGTTGTCTACAGGTCTTGGTCGCCGTCGCGAGACCGAGAATGCCTGGAACACGGTGCCGCTTGTTGCTGTACATGCTCTTTATTGTAGATAGAGATATTATATTAATACGGATGATTGAACTAAAATGTGTGTATTAAAGCCTCGGTTGGTTAATTAAATTCTATAAATTCGTTACCAAAATGTACAGACTGTTTCACGATGAGCTTACACTATCTTCACAGTACATCTATAAAGTTATTTGCGAAAAAAACAGTACTATGAAAAAATCCTTTGCTGTCCGTCTCATTAACCTTAATAGTTCGACAGTTGAAATTTTCACAGATGATGTATTATTTATGTGGCCGCTATAACAACAAATACTAAAAACTGAATAAAATAAATATTTAGGTTCCATACAACAAATTAGTGGAGGAAAAAGAATGCAGATGCTGTGTAGAGAAGAAGAAACCTCCAGTCACATACTTGCGAGTTGCACATCAAATCTGGTGTGGGTGTCGCAAGGCACTCAACAGACTAGGTAGTCATAATAGAGTGACACGTCTGGGTACTAGGTCACAAGCAGGGAGCAAAGGAGGTAATGATAGGACGACCAGAACTTCCTGTGGAATTGCTAAATGCCTAAGTAAAGAGAGTATACACAAATGGATAAACAAATAGGTGTTGAGCTGGTGATATGAAACCCCAGGACAAAGAAAGTCCAATTCTAATCTAATCTAAAGCACAATACCTAGGAGAGTTCTGGTAAGATTAAAATTCACGAAATTTTTCAGTTTTCAAGAGCCCCATATACAATAAATCAGTTAACGACACCAATCTCCTTCCTATTAACTAATTAAGTAATTTTTTATTTGGTTTTGGGTATGTAAATGTGTCAATAAAATTCACTTCGGTAATGACATGTTGGTAAAAATATTTTCCCTGAATTTGCCATAACTTGTAATCCATATAAAATTGTATTGGTAATTTTCAATACATAAAAAGTGTAATCTCGACGTGAAACAGCCTGTACATGTACATATAACACGCCAGTGAAGTTTACTTTTAACGGCATGAATTTGTCGAAGAGCTTGAAAGGATTAACAGCGATCAACTTTTTAAGTAAACAGTTTGTGTGTTTGCAGTAGGGTATCGATTGAAAAGTACTAGCTGGGGGGCAATTCGTTGGACATTTTTTGTGTTACTTGAAGATACAAGTTAAATTAAATTGAAAAATATATCAGCAGCTTTTTAATAATGAGCTTTGGCTGCTATGTTCATTAGCTCTATGCTCAATTTTCAAATTAAAACATTATTTTTTATGCAAACCTAACCTAAACTTCCCCAACAAGATAAATACTACCTACTTGGAATAAGTTTTTAGTAGGTACAAGTTTAGCATTGAAAAATTGTTTCCAATGTCGCAAATTCCGACCGAACAGTGGAATGGAATAAGAAACAAAAAGTAGAAAACAAAAGTACACCCACATATATGGGCATACATTGATGTGAAAAGAGAGATACTCTTTGCAAATAAATTGTTACTTTGAATAGCCGTTTGAAATGTCGTTTGTCAGTTATTGATTTTTCTTTAAATAGTAATAGTCGTAAGTCGAGTAGATGTAAGAAACTCAAATCCAGCGAGTCAAATCAGTTTTAACTTGGCAGTTAGTTAGTACGGTCAAATGTCTACTTCAAAACGACTATTCAAGTCTAAACTGTTGATATATATCTACATATATATATGTAACCTACCCCTTGCTTCAAAATTTTCGACAAAAAAAATGTTTTCGACGTAAAAAATGATTAAAATTGTTCTGGAGGGTTTTTTCTACGAGGAATTGATTGACAGTCTCCTTTAGTATAAAATAATCTTGAAGTGATGAAATTTTCGAAAATCCACTTTTCAAACCTAAAGATGGTCATAACTTAACTAATATTATAGATACAACGTTCTAGTCTTCGGCAATCGATTCAGGGGAAAATTTAACATATTTCAGTGTATTTTGAATTTACCATTCCCATTATTAAGGAAGTTAGCGAAGACCAGTTTATAGTTAATAGTCCCTTGCTTCACAATTTTCGACAAAAAAAGTGTTTTCGACATAAAAAATGTTCATAATTTGTCTGGAGGGTTTTTTTTGTATGAGGAATTGATTGACACAGTCTGGCTTAGTATAAAATCATTTTTCTCCTCCAAATGGAGTCATGTTATTTTTCAAATCTTAAGATGCTCATAACTCGACTAATATTATAAATAGAACGTTCTAGTCTCCAGCAATCAATTCAGGGGAAAATTTTACATATACAAATAAGGAAGTTAGCGAGAACCCCACTCTGTTTTTCTCAAGGGGAAACTCATTTCCAGAAAGTATGTGTGCTGCGCGGTTAGAAGAATAATTTTCTCGACGTTTGGACTTTTGCTTTGGAGTCGTTTTCAAGGTAGGTTTCAAAAAAAATTATCGGTCAAGCCATACCACAATGTGTTTATTCTGCTGGCGAATATCTTGAATAGCTTAATACCAATAAAATTAAAAAAGCTTTATATATAACTGAAACATGTATGTACGGGAACCGGAAAATGTATCTACAAATGGAATTAACACGTTGAATATTGCGATAGGACAAATAAAAAACAGATAAAAACAAGAACAATGCATGTCCACTTGAGTTGTTGATGTGAAGGTAGAGTCGCATTGGAAGCTTCGCACAATTACACAAATGAATGTATTGGATTTGAATATAAATTTTATTGAAACGTAGAATTCAGAGTTGGGTATTGTATTGTGTGTAAATTGTGACTATTAATATCCTGAAGTGAAGTATCAATATGTCCAATCGAATAAGTACAGATCTACATAATTCATGTATTTAAATATTCGACGGACGAACGATGGTCTGGTTATTACCTTATCATTCAATCGATTTTCGAAAAAATAGCACAGGTATCATTGTAAACATTAAAGGACAATTTTCTCTTCAGCCATCACGATCTGCATACTTATACCGACGCTAAAGGTGAAACTTACAATTTATTGAAAATTTTGGAACTAACCAATAAGGTAAATTTGGGAAAGTTTTTGATTGTAGATTTAATGAAAATTCAAATTAGGCATACGTTGTAAGCTACAATTATTTTTTTTAAATGTTTAATTTATTTTTGTTTCAGTAGGTTCTCTATTTGGGGGAAGTTTTAATGGCAATGGAGCTTACACATTCACAGTACCTGGTCTTTCACCAGCAGCGCATGCGCTTGCCAAGACCACCTTCCTCTTCGATCACGGTAACTATACTTAATATTATATTAATACTTAACGCAACTGGATGTTCTTAGTAGGTAACAATGTGCATAAACCTTCAAAATACCGGCAAAAAATAAGGTGAGATTTTTGAGAAAATTGCATGAAATCCAGTGCGATTGATTGGGAAGGATTGAAAATTTTAGATTATATTTAAAGCATAACTGCTCTGCTCAGTTCTTATCAAACTCAATACCTATTCTAGGTTTGAGAATATGTTATTTATTTCCCCACGCAATACTTCAATATTCATTTAACCGTTAAATACTCTGATATTAGATTTGAATTTTATATTTTGGTGTTTAAGGTTAGGTGATTTGCGCTATGACGATTTTTTTGGCATATTGTTACTTACAATTCGTAATAAACTTACAACATAGTACAGAGCTATGCTGTAAGTTTATTACGAATTGTAAGTAACAATATGCCAAAAAATTAAAATAATAATAATGCTGTACATTTAGACAATATTGTGATAAGCTGGGTTGATAGTTTGAGAAAGTGTTTTGAAATAAAAAGGCTTCAGGAAACACACAGTAGATAATTTTGCAATATAGGAAAAACAGAAATATTCTTAGATATCACAGAATATTAATATTCTATCGCTTTATAATTAATTAATTAATTAATTGATATTCTGTGATATCTATTTGGTAACTCGCTTTATTAAATAGGACAATTTTAATACTTTATACAAATATTCATTTTATCAAGCAGTGAAGTGGCACTTGAATTTTCTGAAACAATGCAAACTTAAAGTTACAAGAAAACCCCAAAGCAGCTGCCACAGCTTGGTATTGGGGAGATCTTAGGTTTTTTTGGTTCACCTTGTCATTTCCATTTCTATTTTTTTCTCAGTTTATTTACATCTGAAGACTTTATTTTATTAAGCCAATTGAATTTTCTCCCAAAATAATATTTCAACACCAAAAGACTTGAAAGCAATTTTCTATCTATGTTCAATATTTTGCACAGAATTTGAATAAAAAAATCTCTTCAGTGCTTTGATACCGTGAGACACCGAAAATCCTAAAGCACACTCTTTGGGGATCGTTGAGAAGACAGACGTTGACCGCGAGTATAGCGTGTCTCAGATTTTTGTCTTAATTTTCGTATGGTTTTCGAGCATTGAGCTTGCGTTGCCATAGTTGCCTGGACTGTGTCGCCATGCCAGTGGCTCAGTTTTAATTCTGCTCACTTATGGATGTGGAAACAGCCGTAAATTTGTGTATTTTATATCAGACAATGTCTTATTTATTTACAATCTTGTATCCTAAACTTGAGCGATATGAAACGAAATGTTTCAAGTGCTCCCACACCTTTCTCTTCATCTACATCTACTGCGTGGTCTTACCTAGAATACTGAGACTTTTAGTTTCCATCACAATCTCCCTGTGTTTGAGGAACTTAGGGATTTTTTCAACAAGATTTGTCAATTTGCCAGTTTGAGAATCAAATTGGTTCAAGGGTAACAAGGTAACATGCCCGTCCGGAGATTTTCGAATCCAAGTGGCGCAGGAAATAAGTTTGGTTACTGGTTTCAACGGATTTGGAGTGTGGGTTCATGTGGCCCTCTTTTGGTATGTTTGAGGAGGATAAAGAAATTTTAAAACAAATTTTTTTCATATCATATTAAAGTCTTGTTATACTATCACGGATATAATTGTAGAAAAAAATCTCGCAGCCCTTATTTTTCAATACTGATAGTATTTGAAATAAAGACTTTTTTCTTCATCCAAACTTTTTAATTGTAAGATACTTTTAGTGCTTCCAAGACCGGCACTGTTCAACTGAGCTCTTTCTCTTTTCTTATCGCAAGTGATTTATCGAGATTTGAAATTGTTGCACCCCAGTTATCTTTTTAATTGTAACTGCTGCCGCCTGCCAAATGCTCTGTTCCAATAGTCTAGGTCCTTCACACTTACTTGGAAAAACATTGAAACAAAAAAGTCAGTTGACAGAATCGAATATCCTAAGATTTCAATGAATCTATGATGATAATATATTTTTGAGTTGAACCTATCGATAAATTATTATTATATCATATTATCATTTCATCATCACGGTTTCTTGACGTATAGGCTCCTCCTGTTTGATTTCAAGTTTTTTTGCGACAATCGGTATATTACTACAGACTAAATGATATCACCTCTTGTACCACGCCACTGGCTTATTAAAATTTTAAAAAATTAATACTTTTGATGATTTTTGAAGAGAAAATAACCCAGAAAACATTTATATTTCTATTTCCCGAGAAGTTGTGCTCAAATATTTGAGGCGTATTTCTCATAGTTACATTCGATTCCATTCGATTCCGATTACTCAATGGACGACTTCTATACAAGGGAATTGCTGCCAACATAACGAACGAAAAAATACTGAAAAAGGTTAGTCGCATAAGGAAGTGATTTTTCCAATCTATTTTTACTTTTTTCTTATATGTTTTGAGTCCATTTACCACCCATGCTGTACCCGAAAAGTTTGGAGGTATTTTTAGTTTGGGGTATTTTGCATCTTATAGTTGACGAAACACAAACAAAGCCAAACAAACATGTATTGACAGCTGTCATTAGTTGTTCGCCAACTGAAGATGTAAAATACCCCAAACTAAATAGACCTGCAAACTTCTCGGTTAAAACTCCAAACAAATACGTGATGTAACTCAATAAATATAAATCCCATGGATTTAAGTCTGGAAATCGAGGAGGCCAGTGCGACAATTCTATTCAATGGCTGGGCTGTTCAATGCATTAACCCATACCCAAGAAAATAATGTGAATAAATTATTTTTTTTTCAATTGTGCCCCGACTATAAAAGCTGAATTCTGTAGCGTTTGACATCTACACTGTCTGTGATTCCCAGAACTGGGCAGATTCGCGAACATTTTAAAATGTTACGACACCTTTTGATCGGTGGTGCGTGAGGCCACCCTCGTGCCTATGGTGTAAATGCTTAGGGGCTTATTCCTACTTCTACTGCCGTAAAAAGTCTGATACTAACATAATTAAAGTACAAGCACTGTAATTTTACTTAATTAAATTCCCTTTTTGGCGGACTGTCGAGCAAACGTAGCGCCACACGGTAAGGGAGACACGATATGAACTTTTTCCAGCCAATGAACATTAAAACTTGGCATTTAATTTCATCAGAGATCTAAGAGAAGATTTTTGACCATAGAAAGAAGAAGCAAAGACTCGATTTATTAATTCGTTACACTGAAAAAACGATTCAGTGTAAGAGATAAGAACTTTAAAATTAGGTGTGAGCTGTTACAGTTAGGTACTGAGTGGAAATACTTTTGATCATACAAGGTGTTCCAAAAAAAGTTATATTTATATTATTTGTACTTTTTAAAAGGTTGTTATTAAAAAATTGCTTTGAATCTGTATTTCAGGCAGTACTGGATTCATTGGTGGAGGTACTACTGGTGTGGGATTTCTGTCAGTGTCTCTTTTCCTATTCTGTCACAATCCTTCAATTTGCAATGATTTGGCAGCTTTTAAGAGCGCTCCTTATTGATCATAAGTAAGTCTTCACAGAGCGGCTTTGACCTATATGTATACCAACTACATCCATGAAGTACAGGCTGTACCTCCACTAATGTTGTTAACATCTGGACAATGTGTATGATTAAAATCTATAAAAAATATATCGAATAACGTTAAAAGCTTACATGTTAATAACATTTCAGATTAAAATTTAATTATTTTTCAATTTCGTTTATTACGCCCGTACGTAACAGTGGTACCTATTTAATTTGTCAGCTAATATCAGCATTTCTTTTTCCATTAACCAGGATGTAATTGAGCGTGATAGCATTTGTCGGGGCTATCAATATTTTATCATTTTAGGGAACAATCAAATACAATGGTCGCGTTCATCCCAACAAAGTTGATCAGGTAGCGATTTTTAGAGTGATTAATTCCGCTGAACGTGCTAATCTTTATATAATAACATAAAATCATTTTATTTGATTATATGACAATAATTATTTATTTACATTCGAAGTGTGAAAGCTTGTATTAAAGATAATCCTCACTGGATGACTGAAGGTCATGCTCAACACTATCAGAAAATGCATGTCTGGACGGGAATAATTAATGCCGCAATTATTGGTGTTTATTTTTTCAAGAAAATATTAAGCCATCTGCAATTTTTGCGAACAGTAGTTACACCAGTACTAGCCAATAGGTTTCCAAACGCCAACTTACCAGATGGTATCTGGTTACAACAAGATGGTGATGCACGTGATTTTCGCGAGTTTTTCTACCAGTGTTTTCCTAGAAGATGGGTCGACGAGGAGAGAGGACCAATAGAGGAGCCCCTGATATTTTCAGATCTCACATCTCTAGATTTTTTCTATAGGGTTAAAATCGAAGGTTTATGTAAATAAGCTGCAAAATCTACAGGGGACGAAATTATCAGTATTACTATATTTTCCCTGTACAAGCAGGTCAGTTAAGTGTGATACTGCTGAATAATAAAATTATATTAAGAGGAATAACAAATCCACATTTCAATTTAAAAAAATCAACGGATTTTTATCTAAAATAAATTGTTAACAAAATAATGAATTTTTCCATAATTTAGCCGAGCTGTCTATATTTACATTTCAATAAATAACTTTTATAAAATGCATCTATCAGACATCTCACCTCGATGAAAAATATGATAGAATATGCCTAAAAAATAAGCCGTGAAAGCATGTAGGAAATGTGGCGAAGTTATTTCGCCAAATTGCCTTTAGTAAAATAACTTTTCATATTAGTTCGCGGGCTGTTGAAAATTCTTCCGTCTCCTTCTTTCTGTTTTTCGGCATATAAAATCGTCCTTCTTTGGAAGATTGGCGAGGATCGTAGCAATTTGCTGCAAAGTGATCCGATAACGCGGACCGTGACATATGGTTACATACGCTGCTCAAAGATACGACAACGAGGACTATACGGTATAAACAAACACCGTTCTTTGCATATCTTATGTCTGTTTCCTTCGTAATAGGGGTTCTTACCACCACTCTAAGAGGGTTGTTACAACAGCTATTATGTCATAACAGCATATTGATGGTCTTATTACTGGAGCATGAACATTCTACTACGTGTATTGCATTCTACAAGAATGTTAACGTATGAATAGTTGTATAAATAATTCATAATTTGATAGTTTTTTTTCAACATATCCATGTTTAATAATTTAATTGTTTTACACATTATGATGATTTTTTATTTATTATTTGGGAAATTTAAACCTCATTATTTTATGAAGGAAAACTTACTCATCATACCATGCATGTTATAAGCTCTCGATGTAATTTTTAAATGAAAAATGTACTGCTCTGTGGATAGGTAGACAAGGTCTAATGACCACCTAAATCACCTGATTTAGCAAAGAGTCGTCCCCATTGATAAGACTTTTGACTTGTTTTTTCTTAAAAGTGAAATTGTGTGGGGTTTTTATTGAAATGTTCCGTATATCTAGCCCCCTTTGTTTGTTACTACAGCCTAACACTGTTTTTGACTGGCCTACATGGATGACAGTCAAGATAACGTTTTAAAATATCACCACATTCTTTTCCAGGATCCCTTCACCGCTTTGTACTTTTGAATTTGAACTATCTCTTTTTACACACAAAATCACTAAAATGTAAATAGGGGAATTTCCCTTTGTTTCCTTCTATTTAATCTGATAACATTCCAATACTCACAGCTATAAATTCTCTCTCCTCACAATTTGTTTTACAATTCTTAAACTATAAATAGGATTCGGTTCAACAATGTTACATATCAGCACATCTTGTTTATAACAGATGCGATTCCCAAAATCAAAAACATAATAATAAACGAATAATAACTGAACTTGCAATAAATAGTGTTTAGAAAAGAAATAAATTGAATTGGCCAATTGAAATATTTATTTGGATTATTTTGAATAACTTAATTTAAAAAATATGAGAATGGAACCGTAAAATTTCAATAAAATGAGCACACCTACATGTTATATAACAGCCTCCTCTTCCAGTACTAAGTCAAACACAAATCAATGAATATAATATTAAAATGACATTGACAACATCGACCTTTCTAGCTCTTTAACTCAAAAACTGTTTATTGGAGAGTGTATGCTCAAAGGAACCTTTTGTAGCAAATTTAATTTCCTACATTTCCTAAAAAATTTTTTAGCACCGAAAAAAATGAAAAATGTTTCCTGTGTTATGGGAAATCGAATTTTTCAATGAGCAAATCTTTCAATTGACATAAATTGAAAGATTTTCGGGTAAGACCGAAAATATATATGTAATCACAGTACTCAAGATTACTTATAATTTTGACTCAAATTAATTTCATTGAGAATTTTCAAAATTCTTTCCACTGCCAATATAAGTACTGAATAATTTGATTTCAGAATTAATCTCCTGGACTGATTGCTTTTTATAAAAGATTTTTCCAAGCAAATGAGCTTCATCAGCTTAAATACCTCACTAATATTTATTAATTGGAACATCACAAAACAATCAGTCAAAATTGATGTTTCAGCTCAGTTAATTTCATAAAACGGCAACAAAAGACAAAAAGGATAAATAATTAGATCATTTTGAAACAAACATTCATGATTGAAGTTTAAAGAATGTAAAATATTTTACAAGGATACTAAAATTCAAAAAAAGGACTGTGAATAGGTATGCACAAGATAATTAATTATATTTCATCCCAGTTATTAAAATATGTGCGTCAGCTGATTAGCAGCTTCTCATTTTAACTTTTTTATCTCAGATTTATACAGGACATTTATTTTTAATTTAAAAATTTACTTAGTTTCTGTATTTGATACTTACAATGTATAAATGTTAGAGATAAAAGATATTTTATACATTAAGAAAATGAAGAAGTGGTTTTGCCACCTTCCGTAGTTAAGGAAGGTGCTGAGAGTGAAAGGTATAATAGTTTGGTGATGAAAAACATTACTGATGTCGTCAGTGTTTTGATGTCTAAATCATCATCCAACAGTTACAGTAAGAGGAAGCGAATGGCCGAAGATCTGTAGACCACTTAATCGCTTACAGTGGTATGAAGAAGAAACCTAATGGATGAACAAGGTTGAGAAACTGTACCACTTGTTCTTTTACAGGAATGCGAATGAGAAATGTGAAAATGACAGCGCGCGTCCAGCACCATCAATTTCATCCATCGAATGCTTTCTTTGGCAAGGACGAAGAAGAATAGGAAAATGAAGCTATACCCTGATCTTGTCAGATCAGAGCTCTGTTTGGCGAAAATTTGCATTGAAACAGTGTTCGTAAAAGGAAAGAAGAAGTGGCTAGTGAGCTGTGTTCTGATGAGGTTGGTATGTCTGATAAGAAATGGTGAGGGGCTTTCTAGACAGAGGGATATTTTTTACAATGGGTTGAGTCTGGATAGATACCGTTTTGAATACTGATGAAGATGGTTTAGATAGACTCTTGACGATTATTGTCATAAGCTTTGCTGCTTTGTGGCTGTGCGGTGTTTCCAGAATTCAACTCTGGAAGAAAGGAAAGAGGAAATATAATAAGGAGATAGTGCTGCTCAAAATGTATGCCACACGCGTTAAAATTTTGCTAAATTTATTGAAATCTCGCCTGACGAGACATTACGTTGTCTTAGTAGGTACCTGATTTTAAGGCAAATATAAATAACATGATAGCCCAAAGAAAAATGGCCTACTCTTGGTGGTACCATACTAAGGATAATTCTTGAGATGTGTTTGATGTGCACCTAATTCTACTAGTGAGTAATTTGTTTTTGAACTAGAAGAGCCAATAGGCCAGCAATATGGGTGAGTGCTGGAGAACGAAAACGATTGTGCCTTTCCGTTCAACTAAATTCCGGTTAGTTGAACAAATTTGAAATACAAACAACCTTGTGCTCTCCTTGGAAATATTCTACTGATTTTATTATTAAATATATTATTTACCGGGAAATGGTGGAACAGCTGTGATTGCCGAATCTACGATTTAAATTAAATTCGATTGACATTTCTTAAATCAATGTAACTGAACAGCATGCTAAACCGGTTATATATCTCATAAGATCATTTCGGATCAAAGCGACTGTAGGTTTTTTATTTTCTTTATAACGTTATATTCTGCAAACTTCTATGTATCTTTGTGTAGTATAAAGCATTGCTGAGAAGTAAAGAAATGACGTATTATAAGTGGAATTTATATGTTGATTTAGCCAGTAAAGAAGTCTTAAAGAAAGGTTATAGTAGGCAATAAGGCATTGGAATTCGTCGCGTCCGTGGACTGACTAACATGACACTGATTAACACCCATCATAAAATTCACTTTTATGATGCGACATTTAGATACAACTGATCGGTGGCTGCAATTGGGGGATAAGAAATATTCAAAATATTATTATCAATGCTTATAGCTTCCCTACGTTCTTTGTCCTCTCAATAATAAATTTTTCATTACAAATATCTTATAATGTGTAAACTCAGTTTTGTTTTATAATTTTGAGAAATAAAACCATAATATTTTTCTATATTTTCATTTCAACGTACCTAATACGTACTAAAAATTGGACAACCAGACATTCATTGACAGCACTTTTTGCAGAATCCTGCCTTCCGATATCCTGAAATTACCAACAAAATTCATGCAGTGTACTAAGGGAGGTGACATTGTGTGGCAAGGGCAGGGGAGATTCAAAAGCTTTGTGACATGTTAAAATTTAAAGTTTTAAATGTAATTAGTTGTTTATTGTTTCCCAACAAGTCGTTTGTATTCAAAAATATTGTTGATTTTATTCAAAATTTAATAAAATTGGAAAATGTGTAACGTGACATCAGGAAGAGGGGCTTCTAAATATGTGACAACCTCTGACAAGTATGGGGGGAATGGTTAAAAAGACCTAAAATTCATGAGACCTAATTTATGGATGGACAAAATGAAATTGTTGCTTTTTACTTGAAACTTTTCGGCATTTTGAGATATAATCTTAGATGCTTTGTCCTTGTAAAGTACAAACATTCTTACTAACATGAATCACCCTATTTATGAAGAGACTGACATGGTTGTGAGTGAATGATTAATCTGGGGGTTGCAAAGTTAACTGTCAAAAACTGCAGTCACGATTGCAGTCGTCGCTATTACACTCATGTACGTTACAGAGTATATTTTCAAAAGGTCAAAACAATTTGTTTTATTTAGTTTTTCTCAGTAATTATACATACCTTTTTTTGGTTAAATTTCCTACTCTCTATTGATAAATTTTCAACGATTTCATAATGTGATACGCTTTACACTTCAACATTTGTCAATGATATTACTAATTTGATTAACAAATGCTAATATTATTGAACTTCTATACCATTCTTCATAATGCACTTGTAAGGAGGTCTATAAGTCTGTCCAAGTGAATCAATATATGAATATATTTGTTTCCTTAAATTAAATAATCAGTTATTCCCGTTTTTTCCACTCTGAAACGCCAGTGGCTTAGAGCTTCCCGCATTTAACACGAACCGAAATGTAATGGCTTGTTATCGTTTGTCATCACTATTGTTCGATTCTTGTTCATTAGAAGTAACACCAATTACACAATATTTGAAAGTAATATTTCAGGTTGGAATTTGTTTAGTAACCTCAAATGGAAGCAGTTTTATCAAAAGATGATATTGGATTTAGTTACTGCTGGAAAACATTTTATTGACGGTGTAGTTTCTATTAGATGTAAACCGAATTATTGTAATACAGTCTCTATATGGTTGAATATTTCTGAAATACTGAGATTCATATTAAATACTGAAAAAATAACGTTTTCCACTCAATTCCCAAGTTTTTTTGGAACCCAAACATTGCATTGAAAGCTGTTTGTCGATTTTCTCATTTATTATTTTGAAATAATTGTTTATTACATACTTTGTTGCAAATAATCAGTGGGTAGGCAAAAGAGTCTATTTGTTTTCTACATAATTGAAGGAAAGAAAAGTTATGTTGAGCCTCTAGTTTTGCTTTGTAGGTAACAAAGAGAAGAGACCAAACTTAAAAGCAATAAACCACAAAGAATATTGAAATGTAGGTAGCAAAATTATTAATATCTAGTTCATGCATGACAAGAATCTTTAAATGTGTGAAAAATTTATTGATAATTATAGAGAAAGTGCGTATTGGTTGAGTAAGTGTTTTTTTTAGAACAGTAAAAGTGATTTTCATCATTTCAACGTTTCAATTGAGCTCAATTTCTTCTCCACCCCTTTCTGTTCGTTAGATAATTAGATTAACAGCTCGATAATCAAATTAATTGTTTCAACCCTTAATACTTGGAATCTTTCCATATAACTCGAACAAAAATATAACATATATTTTAGGTACTCGACCGATTTCACATTTTAGGAGTAACCACCTCGATGTTTTGCTGCCTACACCTCTAACAATTGATCCATGATTCTGCTACGTGGCCCAGTTCTAAGCTGTTCCCACCAATTCTAGACAAATGTTTCTGGCTTTCTCTTAAGGTCATGTAAGATCAGATAAGACGCGCGGAGGTGAGCATAGAACCAATACAAGTTTTAGAAAACCAAAAGCATAAATGACTTAGGCAAGGAGCTGTGTGTAATTCCAAAGAGAAGAAGGCCTAAAAAAACTTGCTACGGAGAAGCTGCAAAAAAAATGGAAGAAGATTCAAAATGGGAAGCAAAAAGGATGACTAAAAAATATTTAATGGACCAATTTTATCTATGAACTTAAGATTTAAATATAAATACTCACCCTTTTAAATTGGGGTATAAAAAGGGTTTTAAATTATATACTGTATATCATTATGATATGTAGTTGGGAAATAAAGCGATTTTTTTTAAGAATAAAGAAAATATCATTTTAACGGTCCTCTATCATTAAGCATATCAAAATATTTTAAGGACAATCTTTGAATCTTTCAAATACCATGTTTACCAAGATATTCATTTCAGCGTGAACATTTCTAGAAGACGTACCACTTATTTTGTTGATTATTCTGTTATTCTGTGCTAAGTGCGTAATGTGACCCGTAAAAAAACGAATAAAATAAATTTCCACGCTCCACTGATACTGCTAAATGCCTCATAAAAACTAAATGGTTGTGTCTCTTCTTTCATTCCAATTTCCAATCCCCCTACTGATGATTAGTGACAAGTGAGATGAAATGAAGCTGAAAAAAATATACATGTGGGACAGAAATAAGAAGGTAATCTAATAATGAATATGGCCATTCTAAATAATTTGTTTTCAATCATTTTGCTTATTAAATATTTTTGTGCTCTTGGTTGTGCCGTTTTTATAACTCTTATCAGGCTCAACAGTTTTTTCACTAGGAATTCTTCGCCTTGGATGCTCCAGATCTAGGAGTGTCTATATGCTTCACACATTCACAGATAATGTGAGAAGCTGTTTCCTTATCTTCCATGCACAACCAACATACAGACTTTTTAGCTTGATTCCAATAAATTCGGGAATCATTCACTCTGAACATCTGATTTTTCATGAAATTCAACACTTTTATTTATAACCATCTCTGTTTCCGAATAAGATGTATTTGGCAAACTCACTGGACCACTACAATACTTCTTTAATGTCTATCCAGCCATTTCTCAACACATCACTGTTTAGTGTTTATTGCCATGCAGCACTGGAATCTCTAGACAAGTAGTATCAATATCAGGAAGCCTTCGAATAGGTCACACCCAACTTTTATTCGTATGTGAGTAATTTGATGTATTTAAATTTCTTAAATCTTTCTTGGGATCATTATTTTTTCAATTATTTGTTGAAGCATTAATAATGTTACGAAGTCAGCAACTCAGAATCCGGCCCTGTCACTAGGTTGGTTTGTTTTGCTTTCGTGAACCGGCCCGGCCCGGTAACTTCAAATATTTCAGTAAGTCAAAACTTCACAGGAATAATAAGGGTAAAAACAGACGGAGCGGTTTGTGACGCGTCGGCTGCCGCGACGGCAGTACCGCTAGTGAATTCACACTCGACGGTCAGTGCCGCCGCCGCTTGGCATAGAATAAAATAAAATTCTCCATTGTTGTCAGCTGCGTATCGTGTG
Source organism: Galerucella nymphaeae (assembly GCA_963978555.1). Taxonomy (NCBI): domain Eukaryota; kingdom Metazoa; phylum Arthropoda; class Insecta; order Coleoptera; family Chrysomelidae; genus Galerucella; species Galerucella nymphaeae. The sequence continues at coordinate 6,203,330 of OZ021704.1, forward strand.
CAGTACGGAGTATGGCGTCTTCGGGTGAAAGTGATGATGATTTTCACTTTTTAATAACAGCAGGTTTACTTTATAATCTAATTAAAAAAAATCAAAGAAGCGTAAATATAGGATACATCCCATAATTAATGAGAGAAAAAATAGGAGTGTTTTATTCACTCTATCGTGAAATTAAGGAGGACCCAGAAAAATTCTTCAACTTTACAAGAATGTCCCAAGCATCTTTCGAAGAATTGTTATTACTTACTCGAGATGCATGTTCCAAAAAAAACACCATTATGAGAGAAAGCAATATTTTCCATGATTTTAATATATTTTGGCAACAGCTAAATCGTTTTATACAATGCCGTCCACTACGCGTCTGGTTTTCACCAAAGCAATCTCGTAACTGATGTGCCGCCCATAGTCATAAAACCGCCGCGGTACATGATTCGTGACAGGGACCGCGCGACGGCGGTTGCCGGTACCTGCTCGATCAGTCACTGTCTGTTTTGTAACATACACATTTCACGAAAGAGGTACCGCCGCGGACGCCGTCGCGGCACAAACCGCTCCGTCTGTTTTTACCCTAAAGGTTGACAGCGCTGGACAACCAAAAAGTAAGATGTTGGAGGCTTCTACTTATATAATTTGTTCCGTTCCGTTGGCCTACCATAATGTCGAATCAAACGGGATTGTAAAGCACAAACAACAAACTTGATAGGGTGATTTTGAGAATGGCAGTGATGTGTGAGGGTTTTCCATATAAAGAATTATTAAGTTTTAGAAGATGAGAATACAAAGAACAGATAAACCTGAATTCTCCTCAAATTTCACTATAAATATAGTGGAATTCACTTTTAGATGGCAATACATGGATACAGGAAATTGTCAATCCTATTGCTACTGGATTTCCTACTTTTTTAAAAGAAGCAGTGCCGTCTTTACGAAGAAAATAATGATAGAAATGAAAAGTTTTGTAGTGGAGAGCGGGGTTTATAAGTTAGTTGCTGTGAAGCGCCATGCGCTACAGGCTGCTCACAAGCGTTGTTCCAGCGCCTTATTATTTAGTTCTTTATGGCCAGTGGAAGTAAAAAAGTTTTTCAAACTGCTGATCAATCTCCAAAAAAGGATTTGATATTAAATAAAGTGAGGGTTGATAATTGCATCGCATTATAATGTAACCTTGTGGTCAGTCATTTAACATGCATAGGAATTACAAAAAGTTTCCACCCAATATACAAACCCAATTTTACCTGTATAGGTATAACGAGGCTCTGTACATAACATGTTAGTGTGAATGAATACAATATTTGATTTGTTTTTCATTAAAAACGATGATTGCTTTAGCCGGTCAATGTAATAAAAGACGTATTATACTATAAAATACAATATTGTGGTATGCTTGTATTTTCATGTTTTTCGAACCAACAGACTGGTGGGAAGGCGTTTTAAACAGGCGTCGCGACGCTTGATGTCGATATTCACAATTCGAGCAGTTTTAGAGGCTCCGCCTCAACTCGCTTCTTTGCTCGTGGTCAGAGTTATATATATGTACATTTGAACCGCTAAACATATGATAGCTTTTATTAAAAATGCTTTATATCAATCTGAGAATTGTGGATAGATGTCTTCACAAAATATAAATTCAACTTTGAAAGAGAAATATGCAACCTATACAGGGTGTCCCAGGAGTTTTCGTTAAAAACCATTTTTCATTCCCAGCTTTAGAGCCCTATAGTTCGTTGACTAAGGGCGTGAAGAAAAAATATTATATGAAATATCATCATTATTTTTAGTCTTTTTATCACCTCCCAAGTGTTTGGTACGAGCTCCTGGGACACCCAGCGTATTGTGGAATTCATAATTTTATTTAGTTTTCTTGGCATCAAGCTATTTTGAATAAATTAATAAATAGATATCAACTAATAATACTTGATGTTTAGGAACAAATGAAATACATATTTTACTGCGTATCTTCTCAAGGGATAAGAATACAAATTTTCTGGTATCATAAATATTCCCAGTTTTATTTTTTTCAATATTACATTATATACACAGGGTGTGCCATTGAAGTTTCCATTAAATTGGCATCAATATTCCCACCAAAATTTTAACAAAATGTATCAACCCATTTAAAACTTACAGGGTGGCAGATAAGAACGAAGAGAGGAATAGATATGGGCAATTAGGAAAACGTGATTCTTTTTCGTAATTCTTCATTTGTATCCTCAAAAAACTAATAAATCAAGAAAAATAAAGACCCAATTAATAGTAACACTAGAGATCGTGGAAAAAGTAAAAAATGCACAAAAATCACGTCCTGTTGGGGACAAAATTGGTATAATCACTCTCCATTTCGCTAATCAAATAACGAGAATGCATTAACAAATAGCTACATACTGACTACTTGACATCCTGGAGTGTACGAGTTTCCCCAAAGGGCGACACATTACGACAGCTAATAACCACCACTGAACTAAATTTTAGAGGGACTTTGAACTGGAACTGCGACGACAGCCCTCCACAATTACCTTAACTAACGCAACTTAATCAGTCCACTGAACTGTTTTTCGAAATTGACTTGTGTGTATGATTTGTTAGACCAAAATATGAACGTTGAATGAGAAATTTTACTTAAAGAATAATTAGTTTTCACACTACTAGCTATAATATCTACAAAATTGTCATAAATTAAAAAAAAATCGTACTATTTTTTTTTTAACTTTCTTATACTATTTGATGGATTGTGTCTTACACTACCGGTGATTATTCTAGATGTGTTTGACAAATATACGTGAAAATGTCTATTAATCAGTAAGCAATGTCTATCTAATAAAATTATTAAGTTTGAAGAATTTGTAATAATTGAATTAGTAAATCTTTTAGTACATAATACCAATTTTGAGCAAAGAAGTTGGTGTAGGTTGTAGTTGTGTATGTACTCCTCAAAAAATTAGAACATTGGAGCTTAAGAAAAATTCTTAAGATATCTAGTGGAAAACAAAGGGTTTAGTGGACATAATGTGGGAAAAGAAAGAAAGTGAAGCTCAAGAACTGAGGAGAATATTGATGGAGAGAGAAAGCTATTATAAGAAATTTGCAGCCTGGCAATTAGCCCAATATTCTGGTACCATTTTAAATGAAATATAGGTTTTAAAAATAACGGAATGCGTTATTCGATGTCATATGTCATATGTAATAATATTGAATATATATAACTGTAGTTTCCAATACGGATCAAATATTTTTAATTGTCGATACATATTTTAAATTTTTCATATTTTTCAATTTAATACTGATAATTGTATTAGAGTTATTAAAGTTTTAGACCATGTAGAACTTTTTACAACGGATAACTTCTTAATGTTCGTGAAATTATGGTCAGAAAAATTGTTTTTCTCGAGAAAAATAATATTCTTGACTTCAACTCCTGATTTTGAGTTGAGAAATGACGTTTTTCAATTAAATACTTCAATGGAGTTTCTCTCTTGAATTATATGTCAGAGAGTAGTTGTTTCTCTATCGAAATAAAATGAAAAAATTGTTTTCAAAAAGAATAACGTGAAATTAAATTAGTCGATATTTGTTTTATTTTTCAGCCTTTTAGAAGAAGAAAGTAATTTAAATAAATTATATAAAACCTTTTTTATTGGATATTGTAGCTGCACATAAAGCTTTTATTATTATAACAATAATAAAAATATTTGGGGTTGTTTCATTATGCGGTATAACCGACATTTTGGCTTTGATTTGCAAGGAAAATTAATTATAAATTCGGTTCAGCGCATTGAAGTTTTCATAGTAGCGGTTAGACATATGAAATTGTGAGCTATTGATGCAGAATAATTTGTATCTCACTACAGGCTCTAACTGGCTCTTTAGCTCCCTCTTGAAAATAATACTTCGTTTTTTTAATGGAATTTTTTTTTATATCATGACTTGAAGCCAAATATGATTCTTCATAACTACATAAATATTCTGAAATCATTTTTAAATGTTTGTATACCTATTGGTGATAAAATATTTTGTTGAAAAGTAACACAAAGTGACAGTGACAGTGTAGCTAAAAATTGAAGCAATGTTAACTTATGTTGTACACATTCTAATTGAAATATTTTAAATTGGGTTATTTAATAAACATCGAGACTTAATTTTCGTGAAAATATTATTTAGCCATTAAGAAATTGAATGAATGAAGTAAATTCAGTTTAAATAAGTAGCAACGATTAAAAATTGATACATAAAATAACCCTTATATTAGAAAAATATAAGAAGGACAGTAGAAATAACATTGTGTAAAATATTACATAACTATATATTCAAAATTATTATTCTGTTGTTCTTTTTTAAACATTCCTACTACCATCTATCTATCTATATCCAAAAGTAAATTGTCATGAGCCTTTTTCACTCATTGTGTTCCGCAAGTTTAGTTCTCAAGTCTTCTTATCCTTGAAAAGATCATTTCTGTGGTAGCAGTGGAAACGTATGGTCCAATATTTGCAACACTGTGTAAATATTTTTGGAGTAGAGGAAGTAAGTCCTATATAGCTGCTTCCCACACTTCAAGTTCTGACCAAAAATGAACTGTGGCATGAGCCATTTTTGTAATACATTTTTGTAGTACTGTAGTGTGATTATTGAATTGAATATTGGTGTTGCTTGAGTCCGATTCTGAATAACATACTGTAATAATCTGCTTGAACTCTAACATTCCCCGTCGATGATAAATACTGCAATATTTTCTTCCAAATAAAAGGTCCATTTTACAAATGTTATCGCAGTAATATATTTATAGGGCCCTAACAATCGCTGTCACCGTGTCGGGCAATGCCTCCCGCTTTTGTGTGTATCATTTCACTCATTTCTGCAATGTTTTGTGAATTTATGTGACCAAATATTAGGTCGTGTCGGTGACAGCCGACAGCCACCAATCTCGAGGTATATTTCCTTTTGCGGATGCTTTCTCCGGAGTATCTAGAACAATAAATTTTCTAAATAAATGTCAATGGCTTAGTTGGGATTATTATTATATTACAGATAACGTGAATTTCTTCTTATTGCACTACCTAGAGTGAAGGACTGCTTCACGAAGACAGGGAAATATTTTTCAAAACCATAATCGTAATTTACGTTTTAATAGCAACGAAAAGAATGTGGTTTTTGTCTTTAATAAATGCTATATATAGTTACAGTTTTCAAAAAATTTAAATTTCCCAATTTTTATTTTAAGTACCAATTATTTTTAATTAAATAGCGCTGCAGCTAAAGTCGAGGGACTGTTAACAAAGCCCTCAACTCTCAACAAAGAATGATTAATGGAATCTTTCTTTTGAATTTTTTATTTTATGATACAGAAATTATAGTGATTTCAGCACAAATTTAAAAGTGTTATTTTTTTTATTATTCACAACCAGTGTGTAATCTATAAATTATAATAATTATCTAAATAATCAAGAATTACACCAAAATAATCGCGTCTATGTTCCAATCTATGTCTCGAACAACTATGAGTGCGATGCGCCAATTCTTTTCTCTGGCCAACAATTGCTCAACCTAGTGATAAACTCGCCTTCAACATTCTCTATAGCAAAGCGTTGTGCTTCTCCTGCCTGATTCGAGTAGGTATTTAGGACACGGATAGCACTCTAGGTCTGTTAGTGTATATACCTTAGTTTTTATAAAATCCCATAAAAATAAATCAAATGTGGTAGGATCAGGTGATTCAAGAGGGTCCCTTCTTCAAATTCATCGTTGCAGAAATTTTCTGTCTGAAAATTGGCGCACTATAGTGAGTTTTGGTTCTGAGCTGCGCTGATTCTGCAGTAGATGCAATACTTCTCTGTATTGTAACTATTGTAAGTTCTATCAGTCTATCCTCAAACCTACTGACCATGCCAAATAACTTATCGAGTGTGCCAAAATCGCATTAAAAAGATTTATTTTTACATAGATGTAATTCAATTATAAACTGTTTGAGAAACAGAAATAATACGTCGAGATGGTTAACAACTGAAACAAGTTTGCATAGATAAGAAAAAACAATATGCTGTCGCTGCAATCAGCCCTTATTTTAGAATACACTAGAGAAGGGGTGAGATAATTTATGTAACCGAATGAATACTAAGTAAATGATATTAAACATTGGTGAGTTTTCGTAGATATCTGGTTAAGACGAAAACTTATGTGTCAAGTAAACTAAAACAAATTGAATGGTGACGTTTCCATTCTATTCTTCTCAATCTTCATTATTATTGCAATTTCAATATTTTTTTTTCGCTTGAGAAATATAATCCTCCATTTACTTAGTACAATGTCTACCCTTACCACTATTCTTTATTCCTCATTCCACTATACGCTAACTTATGTCATATTGACAACCAAAATTTATTTTTCTTATCACCTTTATTTGACTTCTTACCTCGTCACTGTCACTATAACGATCATTCAGCACATTTCACTCACTTTGAAGAAAAATAAGGATTAACTCAAACTAAAAAGATATAAATATTTTTCATTTGATGAGTTTGAAAAAAAGCGACCTAATTGAGATAACGTATCAAGCAGTGGGATGTATTAGCACTTTTTATTGGAAATCGACGTCCAATTCGTCCAACGTAAATCTACCTATAGTATAACTGATTCAAAAATTTATGAAAAAATATACGAGCAAGTTGAACGCAATAAAAAGTGAAAACCCGCAGAGCATTAAAAGCAAAGATAATAAATTATAGGCGGATAGGAAAAAATACTGAGTGGGGCTTCCTCTTCCACAATAAAAAAGCTGGTAAACGACGTTGAGTCCCTCTTTTTTCCACTCTTCTAACCGTTATTATCTAAGTACCATCAATCATGACAAATTTTAATATCGCCACAACATATTATGACTAAATATGGTGACAGCTTGTTATTATCACATACATTTTACTCATTCTTTGTGGTCATTCATTGTTTGTATTCGTAAAGCAAATTCAAAATTCAAATTCATAAATAATTCTGAAAAAATCTTTAACGGTTATTATTGCTTAATCAAAAATTAACATTAATTGAACTTCATATTTGTAAAATTGACGTACAATAGTATAAATAAGCTAATTTTTATTCTTTCATCTTGTACAGTCGACAGAAAAAAGTTTTTTAACCGACACGTGTATTAAAAGGGCGATTAACATTCTCAAAACACTAAATCACGATCGCTTTGCTCGCTCGTTGAAATATATCTAACCTTAATATGATTAATAAAATCACCAGGATCGCATTCAACAAGATTCGAAAAGGCTATGAAATTAATAATTATACTATCTTAGGCATATTTTTGTATTATTCAAACAAATATAACAATAAGATTCATATTTACTTTTCATAAATAATAATTGACCGTAAACAACACAGTACAGACCTGACAAGAACTGTCAGTGGGACAGTAGAAGAAGATGTAAGAAATATTGCCAATACGAAAGGTATGTCTGCATCTTATTTTAAGCAAAGAAATTTCTCCCGATTGATAGGTCGCGCTTGCGCTCAATCTAAACATCAACCAAACAAATTTTTTTAAGTCAATGATTACGGTTGACGTTTGTAATACATTTAAACGGCTCATTTTTGTGATATTTTGATTAGGATTAATCACAGACCTGCTGTTTTTTTCCATTTCTTTCGACCTTAACAATCGATGACGCACATCAAAAAGACTATTGAATGAACCATATAATCATTTAATCAACTGATAACAGCTCGTTCATGAAAAACTGTTTTCCCACACTAGATCAATTAATTTACAATACATAATATATTCAGATCTTGCCACTTTTCCATCCTACCTCACCTCTAGATTTTTGTGACTAGTACAAACGCTAAAGCGATTTATTGGACCCGCATTATTTTCGTTCATATCTTTCCGTTCACGTCGATGTGCCTTGGCGAAATTTAGAGATGGGAGTAAATCTGTTTATTTCAAACGGTTATTCAGCTTTAGTGTGGATCATATTTTATTAGCAAAATTGCGTATACTGTTGATTTTAAAACTTTTTGATTACATTACATCACCAAAATTTAAATTAATGTTTCCCATTCGAATCAATTTTAAGATCAGGTATTTTCACGTACGTATACTCCATTCCAAGGTGTTTCGTTTTAAGTTAACACCAACACGATTGATACAGGAGAAAACCCCACAGACGGTGAGTGGTAAAGTATCGTGTAGGATTCTTATATTCGAAAAGATACTGTCTAAGAGTAAAATTTGATAGTTTTACGAAATATTGTAAAATATACTCTATATTCCTTATATTCGGTGGCTCTGATAGTTTAAAAGGGAATGCATAAGTTTAAACAAATATTTTATTACACATTATATTCATGTGCATGTATAAGCTCAATTCCTGTTTTGAATAAAGTAGGGTTGGAGAGATAATAAGAAAATTTATTCAACAACCAAATTTGAAAAATAAAAAGAGTTTCATTTAAAATGTAGATGTAAGACAAAGAATATTTTCCTTAGAAGGTAGACTATAGTCTATTCGTAGGTAATCCATTTATCCATAGGCGTATCACTTCTTTTAGCATAACCTGCTTATAACTTCTATACAGCTGGAGGTTAAAAAGTGCAATTTTTGATAAATTGTTTTATACTGGTTATATAGGTATAAGTATAACTTTGATTTTTGAACAATTTTACGTTTATAAATGATAATTTTAATGTGAAAACTGAGCAGTATATAAGCTCTACTTGACGGTAGGTACTAAGTTTTGCATTAGAAATTAGGTTTTATAATGCTCTCGTACATAAAAATAGACTATAGCGTTAACTTATGTATTCAAGATAAAATATTCTAGTCTCATGTTCCCCTCCAGTGAACGTTACCCTATTATTACAATCTGATGACCCCTTTGCAAGGCAATAGATTACCGGAGGCAACAGTAATCTTGAAGCATTCTTTGTACCTTATTCCAAGAGCATTTGAGATAATTCAGGTAGGAATTTCTTAGGTGGTAATTTTTAGGAATGTTCACGGGAATGTCTTTGGACATCGAGACATGGGATTGTGCTCAGTGTAATCCGAGCTCATGAGTAGCACAGTAGCATTACGTTATACTAGATCTCAAAACAAAAATAACATACTTTATTTTATGATTACTGCTCAGGTGCTCAGTTCGATCGGGTAGGCGTGGTTTCAGGTGGCTCCGCGGTGGGAACGGCAACACGCCTCCACCACCGCCCCTCCTTACAAAACTACTTAGTCCAGATGTTTGCAAAACGTCTTCTATATAATAATATGACTACTTAACTGAGAGCGTTGTTCAGATTGGCATGGTGATTACTTAACACCGAAGACGAGCTTTCATGAGATAGGGCTAGTGATCGATTCTGACATAATTTGATTGCACGCTTCCAGAGACGGCTCCGGTCCTCACAGCTTCGCTTTTTCTTGTCGTATCTAAATTTGACTATCCCCTAAACCTAAATACAGAGGCAACGAAATATTGTGAAATGTACTATACATAGCGTTATTGCAGATGAATGAAGGGTTGGCTAAGTAATAATAGAATGTATCTGTGACTGAATCACTAAACAGGCTATAGGTAAATGACTCGCAATACTGATGACAATACACTTTGTTTGAAGTCAACATTTCGCAGTTCAGACCACAAACAATAAAGTAGGTATTTGGTGCAATATCATAACAAAACATAAACGATGTGGGCATAATTACAGAAAACTGTGGAAACCTTCATGTTGATATAGGTATAGTCGTTCGAAAGTCAGACATTTGTCATCAACTGTATTAAAAATACGGGTTATATTGACTATAGAAACACTTTACTTTTTATAAACATTCACCCATATCTATTTACGCAACGTAACTAGAACGAGACGTAGTATCGTCAAGAAAATGAGCCAAAGAAAATAGACAAACTCATTGTGTTCACAGTACGCGTGTAGGTATTAAACTAACAAGTGTGATTAGTGTGAACAAAAAGGATGATGAGAGAAGATGAGGAGACTGTGCTAAGTGCTGAGTATATATGTCAATTACGACAATAATGCTGTGGCAATTATGGCTGAGATGGAAGTGGCAATACGGAAATCACATTTAGTGCCAATTATTGAATTTGTCCAGCAGAAGCAAAGGGAAAACAATACACAAATAAACAAGAATACACATTTTTAGTGTTTTTGGATATTATTGAAATTGTAAAAAACGAGTTTGGCAATCTTGCTAAACTTATCGCACAAGCACAAGTGTAAGAAGTTGTTGGAGTGTGAAGACCTTTAGTAGGAAAGTGATCAGGCAACCAGATTAAGGGTGGACAACCCGTGAAGAGTGACAAGCTGTCAAGTAGGACTCATGGTCATTATCTAGTGGTGGTGGAGATTGGCAATTTTATAATTAATAAATAGTGTAATTAAAAAAAACGGCTTTTAACTCTTTAATTTAAATTTAATAAATAAAAAACATAATAGTTGTTCAATCTGCTTTAATGATACATTTTGACATATTATTGTAAATTATATTTTCTGAACACTTTTTGAGATAAGTACTATACCTACTACAAAAATAAATAAGTATTGAAACGGTAGCTATTTTATTAAATCAGTCGATTGGTGATATAGAGAGGCGGCCAGAGCCATAGGGAAGCTGCGATTCATGTAAAGAAGAGGTGACTGAGAAAGGATACAAGCATCTACAGTTTGTTTCAACAAGCACATGGAGTAGATCAATAATCCTCTAACTAACAGGTGTTTATCGGATATTACAGAGCTGTACTCAATATTGACTGTTTGAAAATATATTATTTTGCTAAAATTATTGTCTTAGGTGAACGTAATCGGATAAAAATGTATAAAAAGAAATTGTACTGAAAAAACAATTAGTTTGATATAAAACGAAACCATATAAGTAGCAAGTAGAAAGTTACTTCATTTTATTTATTTTTCACCAGGTATAGTGCGGCTCTGCACGGTTTATTAAAAAATTTTTATGGTTTTATTGCACCTCGAGCCAAGTCAAGTCAGTTTCTTAGATTTTGAAAAGAACTATACAACTCAGTAATATCCGATTAACACCTGTTAGGGGATTATTGCATTGCATTCCAATGCTGTTAGAGTATGACTTGAAATAAACTATATACATAAAATGTGTAAAAAAGGAAACAAATACAAAATTAATCTTCAATGATTTCAACGGAAGCTTTCCTCCGATACAGTTTAGTAACCAATCACAACCGTCGTAAATTTGTTGGTCATTCGTTTAAAACCGACAATGTCATAAAAGTTAAGTGCAGTAAAAAAGTGCCGGTGACAATAAACACGTGCTAGGTTCATCAGATCTCTGATCGAATCAATGATATATTAAATAGAATACAGAATTTAACGGAAACCAGTTTCTCCTATATACGTTCAGTTTCTCCTGTCTATTTATTCTAAAGAAGATATTTTGGAATTTTCGATTGAGGGTGTAGAAAACTGCACGAGACTATATTTTTTAATCTCGTTGAAGTACGAATAAAACAACAACATGATCGAATGGTGGAACTGACCGAATACATTTTTGATAGAGGCTGTTACACTAACAGACGATTGCAGCGAAATTCTCAAGGGTTTTTTGAAGTTTAAGATATCTTAACAGAGAGTTGTATAATGGGTGTACATGTAATTATTAGTTACTTTTTAATTAGGAATCACTCAGCGCTGCCAATGAAACTACAGTTAAATTACAATTCAACCAGAAGCCTTGATAATTTGTTAAATAATTCCAATTCTCTTCTAACGTCTCCTATGTATCAAAATTATCCCACATTTTCAAAACAGATAGAAATATCAAACGTCCCCAAAATATAAACAAGTCTGAGCTCAAGCACGTGGTGCTGTTAGACAATATTTCGTTTCATTCACCATAAAAACAATAGCGCTGATGAGAAGCATCTGGTCACTCCGAAAAGTATAAATATCCAATCCAAACAATCAGAACAAAATTTACCGCATTATACATCGTATAAAATTAATTGATGTTTACACCCTTAAGTTATACGTAGACTCCGTTTCATCTAAGAATAACTCACTTGAAGTTGCAGTCGTATGCGCGAATTTGTTGTCAAAACCAGCGCTTTATTAAATTGACATTCGGTTTCAAGTAGCGTAACGTTTTCACAGCTGCGTTGTAGTAAATGCATCCTGCTAAAATCACGGCTTAGTTTTAGACCGTCAACGGAAATAAGTGTGCTGCGTGGGTCGCAGATTAGCACTGCAGACTTTTGTACTAGCCGCCACTGGTTTACGGTTCCCCTAAAACAGTAAGGTTTTGTTCAATGTATATAAATGCGCACAAGCTTTTGTTAATTGTTGCGTTTACGTCTACGTATTAATAATCGCCTTAAGTGTTTATTCTGGCTTCTCTATTCTTTCCGCTTTCGTTGAGAATATAAGATACTGAGTGCCACTCCAGGCACTTGTATGAATCGTATAGCTCTGATGTGTACAATAGTTTCATGATAAACAAAACAAATTACTAAGACCTGTTTGACGAATAAAAACAAAGAAAGTTAAAGTTTAATGAAACAATGATTAATTTGCTGAATGCAAATTAAAAAATAAATCGTTCTCGCTGATATGAAGCTTATTGTTCTTGGTCATCTCTAATAACTTAAGATATTGAGGCATGGATAGGCAGGATATTGACAGTACGTGTGAAAAGTCAATGTTTGGGTCGTTTTTCTGATAGTTCAGTGTTGCAAGTCTACATCTAGATTGCCTTCTATCACTTAAGAAGGTGCAGTAGGTACCTACTAGTTCCGTCTGTATGGGTCAATTCTTCTTGCTATTTTTATAGAAAAAATGCTTTGTTGTAGGTTTTGAGATCTTCAAGATTTAAGGGGTTAGTAGTGCTGTGGAGTTTTTCTTGTCCAGCGTGTTTGGTTAGAAAATTAACAGCAATTTAATACTTCACTTTTTTTCTTTTATTAAACTTATTTATTTCCTGGATTTACTAAATAATCAGTAACAATAATCAGTTTCTTCCAAAAATTTTTGTTTTACTATATGCTTCTAACAATTTGTTCAACTAAATTTCTAAGCTGATGAACTGTTATGGCGAATAGAATCACTCTCAGAATTGATCCTTGTGGAATACCCAACTACCACGTTTAATCAAGTGCTTATCCATTCATAATAAAAAACACTAATTACAGTGGCATCTTTCCTTAAGGGGGCTTTGAATATCATATCCAAGTAAAACTAGCTGGTCATTTGTGGAAGGGAAAAACCAATTGATAATGACTGAATGCATTTATTTTTTTTAGTTCCCGCATTAGCCTTATGCTTACCATTTTTTTCAGTATAGCTTACCCATCCAACAGGTAAGGGAGGGCCCAATTACAAGATGCAGACTCAAGATTTTTTCCTGGTTTTGGCATTGGTTTCATGGTTCCTTCCTTCCATTGTTTCGGGTAGGTAATTTTTTTTCAAATATTGTTTGATATTTTAATTAGGACTTTTTTTGTTTTTCAGGTAAGTTCTGAATAAATTCTTTCTTGTGGCTTGTGGTTATGCTTCTTTTCATACATTTTTGGGGACGGTGAATTTTTTTTTTTTTTGCTAAATCAACCCATTTTTTGGAATTGTCGTCCTTGTCCCATGCCAAATTTTATCAAAATGAGAGCTGTGATTATGGAGAAGTGCAGTGTCAATCCGATTGCAGCGCCGCTATCCAGGACCAATTTTGAATCTTACCTTCAGAATCTCCCATTACAAAGTGAATCTTTGAATCTCCGTGCTGAGCTTGAACTATTTTTATTTCCTATACCGGAGACATGTGGTATATTACCCCTTCTTATCAAAAGAACGCTAAAAATGGCCAAGAACAAAATTGGAACTATTAAGAAATCGTTATTTTCAAACAATCTATATTGCGGTTGATTTTGTCATCATCACTGATGGAATTTATTTAAAATTATTTAACAAACTACCAATTTTGTGAAAATTGGACCGCACCTACTTATTCTGTAACTTTGATTGCACGAACACATGTTCCACTATATGCTTTTAATATGCACTGCATTTGCGTCACAGCGGCGAGCACTTGTAACTAGCCAGTGTGATGCTCTAATTTTAATGCAGAATTAACCAGAATAAGCGCTTTGATCCAATCGATTCACCAACAAATATACGCTAAATTATACCATTTTACAGCCAAATCCCCTTCTCGCCAAAATTTAATCTCGTGACATATACAACAAAGCAATACAATAAATTACCGATATAAAACAATATGAAAGCGAGGAATTCGTTAGTCTTTGCATTCCTTTGCTGCTCGCTGAGCCAATGTCATCCCCAAAACACCCAATTACATTCGACTGGCTCTTTCAGTAACGCGAACAAACAAAATGTCGTAGGATTGTCAACGAGGATGCTACAAAACAAAAAATAACAAAATTATTCTTGATTAATTTGAAAAACGAGCATTTACTTCACAGTTTATTTCAAAAAGTACAAATACCCACCTACAGTTAAAAAATTTCGTCAATTTTGAGTACAATTCGTTTTCCATTACTCAATGTACTATTTGAAACAAACTATAGTTACCGAGTAAGAACGCAATAAAGTATCAACAAACATCATAGTGCCTTCTTTCCTTCTAATTCTTTCACAAAAAGTTTTTGCGCAAAATCCGACCATGTCAGTCTTTTCTTGAAACTTGAATTTTGTTCAGATTAAGTTTGGTGTTCAACAACGTCTTTTAATAGCTTAGAAAATGGAGCAGACTTAAGGAAAAACTGGTTCCTAGATGATAGATCTCAGTCCAACGCATGTTTTCGTCATACCATTGATGTACCGTCCAGAAATTAGCTGAATACTAATATATAGTCATAGATCTACTTTACTCTACCAGTTATCCACAATCACATTATCCCAATTCGGGACAAATATCTGCTATAAAACTCTATTTGATTCAAATTATACCAGAGGGTATAATAATTTTTATTCTGACAGCTGATTTCACAGTTTTGTAAAAGTCGAAAATTTTAATTAAATTTGGAAGGTAACAATGCCATTTAATTTATTACGCTCAATACAACGGCTACGTCTCCACTAACATTTAAAAATAATCAAATATGTACTTATCTAGAACCCCAATTAACATTTCTGCACCTGTTCATTTTTATGAGCGTTGACATGTCGTGGTAGAAAGTATAGTGACCTATTTATGAAAGATTAACTTATAATGTGATTAGGTCTGTCCTATGCGCATATATTAACAAAACCATATTTCATTATAATATCAAAAAAGTATAAGTGTCAACGTAAAAGTAGCAGTATCCAAAAAGTAACCATTTGGTTTCTCTTGAACTTCACTACCACAATATACAAAAGGGTCGCCTAATCGACAAACTTAATTCATTTCGTAACAAGTGAAGGAAGTTGTAGGGGTAACGGCTGGAGCTTACTCATCACCTTACTATCGACGTTTTCATTTATTCTGTGTAGAGATTGAAGCTCTGAAAATTGTTTTTGTTACGTTTAAATAAAATAATATATGTTTCCCACAAAATACATACTCTAAACGCGATCGAGTTTCAGATTTGTTCATTGAAGAAACAAAAAATTGATTTTGAAAGAAATAGTCAACTTTATTTGTGGTGAAAATGGAATAAATTAAAAATGAAAAGTCTCATAATATTGCCAGCTGCCTTATTTGGGCAGCCAAAAAAAGTTTGGGCATAATACGATACGAGAGTACTACATGAAGTCAGGATGAGGCGCTTAGGTAGTACACTTAGGTCCATGCCCAAGAGTAACGTTTACTCATGTTTAGTTTGGAGAAGTTTCATTTGTTTTCCAGGCGAAAATCCACCATCATGTCGGTCCCCAGATCAGATTTATGCTGGCTTATAAAACTCCAAATGTTTGCAGATCACAATAGGATAGCACTTCAGTTGGTCCAGAGCTAATTATTATGCAAGAAAAAAGTGTAATTCTTAACAAAAGAATTAATTTTAGAGCTTTCTTCTAAAATTTATAACCAGTTTTCAACAATATCTTTCGGTTTCTTCAAACTATAGTTTGCTTAATATTTCCAAAACTTTTCTTATTTTCATTCAGAATATTGAAATATTTATGAGTTTTAAAAAAACCTATTCAATGTATTGTTAACAGGATAATAGGTATATTAACTTGTAGCAATAACGCACGTCTCACATATCTTGTTCTTAATTATCTGCTTTTCTACATTCTAAAGTCTAAAGGGTCGAGCAAAATTAACTGCTAACTCACTACTTCAGACATGTTGCCAATCTTAGACGTTAGTCACCATAAATCATACGCATGATTTAGTATTAAGACTATTATACCAGTCAATAGGTGAAGGGATCGCTGTCTTGGTGACATAATAATAAAGAGAACAACAGATTATTCGATTCCTTCCTGTTAATGGTTTTAGCTTGTTCGGCTCTCACAATATTTTTAACACGAATGCTAAGTATTATTGTTGAAATATATAAGTACAGGTAATATTGCATTAACAATTTTGGTAATAAGCTCCAAATTGATTGTAGCTCATTAATTTAGATGCTGGATCTTTCGTCAGCTGCACTGTAGCTCATTAATTTAGATGCTGGATCTTTCGTCAGCTGCACCCCAACCTCTTGTGCTCTTGGACTGTTATTTTTCTAGAGCATTGTTCCATGCTGTAAGAAGACAGTGAAAAAAGTATTTTGAGTTTTCTATTTTTTAAATAAAGGACATTCTAGATTTTTTTTAAATGGTTGTAAGAAAATTCTAATATTCTTGCTTCGTTTAAAAATTTTTGTATTACTTCAGAGAGTATTGCTTTGCGCTCTTAATACTCAGCACATTTTTATTTCATTGACCTACATATTTGCTTACACGAAAGTGATCCCATTGCGATTCTTTGAAGTTAAAATTTTTATTCCACCCCAACCCACACCATATTCTGTTTTTCCTCCTGTTCCAAGGAAAAGTTGTGTTTTCATGCTGTACGCAGTGTGTGAACGCGTGTGTAAGTCATTAGGAATATTACGAACGGGAAAACTAACTCTCCTGCACCATATGGTTCGTAAAGAGCCAAATAGAACATTTAAGTACGATGTACACTAAAAAACCAAATTCAAAGCCAATCATAATGATGATAGTTCCGTTAAATTATGGGAAAAATAACTGTATATCTGTTACTAATATTATCTATTTATTACTGTATCTTTTATAACGTGTAACATATCAAACTTATCGTTTTGGAGATTGACGGGATGTGAAGAAATTGAGAATTTCAAATTTCTTTTCATCTAATTGATTTTGAGAAACTATTTTCTGCTGCAGCTTAAGAATGGTTAAGGTATCAAGAACTGTATTAATTTTAATGGAACAATATTTTTATCAACACCAACAATCTTGTCTGTACCAGACACTCATTATTACCATAGTCATAGCATAAAGTCGTATAAAATACGTATGGTGCAAATGAAAGGAATACATTCATTATTTCGTAAACCAACGATACCAGGGAAAAATCCTGAAACTCCCCGATTTCTATTTTTAAACAGGCGCTTCGTCAGGACAGCGTTTTATTTTTGTCGTCATCTATGTGAGCGTGATGACGTGATCAATAACATTTTTGAATGGAAAAGAGGGTAGTGTGTGACATCATTTACAGGCTGAGATACAGGCTCCTTTAAATGTCTATTCAGCCATATTAATATTTATACCTACTAACTGATTTTTGTATATGGTTTAAAAAAATTATGAAATGAAATGAAATTTCAACAATTTATTTAGTTATGTTATGATATATTCATCGATCGACACCAAAAAGTTTATTTTGTGAAATAGTCGCAATGAAATTTCTTACTTAGTACCTACATTCTATGAAATTCCCATACCAGTTCACGTTCGGGATACTTCCTGTTGATACAAAACTAAAATTCAGTCACTAATAGCTGTTTGGGTACAATCTCCGATTCAATTTTCAGATAGCTTTTTTCTCGGTGTAATGAGGACGACAACCGTGGAGGTTCTGTTGATGATTGGTCCCCGCTACAGGGTAATTTGCTGTGGTCCTGTGGTATCATTAGCAGGATTGACATCCTGCTCACTCTCTACCTCCCGTTTACCTATTTCAAACTCGACGCGACGACAGAAAGACAGATCGATTACAACCGTTGCGAGTTGACAGATTTGCATGCAATGACCCAAAACCGGTTTTTGCAGATGTTCCGCTCTTTCTCGCACTACACAAATCCTCCAATATTCACACCATAATATATCAATAGTAAAGGGACTTTTTGGAATGTCCTAAGCAATTGTTCTTGATAATAATAGAGTTAAAGGGCCAGTTAAATTTGATATATTTTATTCAAAATCAATGTCTAGCGATATTTTCATGAGAGGAAGGAAAATGCAAACAATTTTCTAATAAGTTGGCCTTCACATGCAGATGCTAAACAAAACCATGTCATTTTTGACGTATTTAACAGCAATCAAAGGTGGGATAGGGTATTCCACATGGAATGTTTTCAGCCTCTATCATGAAATCTAAAAAGTTACAACCAATCCTGTTTGAGTCCTCATACTATTATCCAGCTCACACAATTTTAACTCCACTTTTCGATTTTGCTAGAGAAATCAGTGCTAGTCCTTCTTCATCAAGCGGAAATTCACGCCATAAGAAAGTGCGCCCAATTCAATATTGATAATGGATACAGAGGACAAAAGATTATCATAAGGACAGATAGTCAATGAGCCATCATGTGTAATCAGTTCCAAAATGGTGTGGGAATGCCTAGACAAACTCAATGAACTAGGAGAGAACAATACAGTTACCTCACTATGGATTCCAGGACACACTGGAATAGAAGGAAATGAAATAGCAGATGAACTAGCAAAGAGGGGGACTAAAATACCTTTCTGGGGGCCAGAAACCTTTTGTGGTATCAGTCCCAATGTAATATTGGAAGAAATAAGTAAAGCAGAAAGAAGGAGAAGATCCAATTATTGGAAAGATCTAGTAGGGCTTAGAGAATCAAAGATTCTTCTGGGTGACTACAACCTTTTAAGATCAAATGAATGCATAAGTTAAAGTAATACTGCGCTGAGAGTTTTAACAAAGATCCTACGGGACATTGTCGCCTGAATGGGCACCTGAAAAAACTTAAAATAGTGGAGGAAGAAGAATGAAGATATATATTGTGGAATGGAAGAAGAAAACTTCATCCACGTACTTTCCAACTGCACAGCACTCCAGAATCCTAGAGCACAGTACCTGGGAGATTACTGGATAGAAGAGGAACATTTACCTAAGTTGAAGCCTGCAGATATCCTGAAATTCCTCCGAGAAATAGGACTAAAGGAGCTACTAGTTTCAGAGACTCTCCTCAGAAACTAAGTAGAAGTAAGGGGGCACAATAGATGTTTTAGGTCTAAGTAAATGTTACCCCAGATACATACATACATATATACATACATATACATAGTCCTTCTTCAAATAATATCCTCATGTTTCCAAATTGAAAAGTTGAGTTTTTGTCGGCTACTTATTGATTAACATCTGCCCAGATTAGCTCGATTCTGCCCTAATGGTATGATGTACTTTGTGCCATTTTTCAATATCATCTTTTTTGACGCAGTTGTGGGTGTCTTTCCGTTTTTCATGAGGAGAAATATTGCTTTGAACTTGATCCCGGGTGTCAGTGGAAAACATTATATAGGCATATTAACTGAAAACACTACTGTCAAACAGTTACAATTAACAAAAGCCATAAAGCGCATAAAATAGTTTAAAAAAAAATTGAAATAAAAACGTATCCAAACTAACAATAAGATTTAAGAATTTTAATAAATTTGTGAAATTCCTGTTTCATTGTGAAAGATTATTCGTCAAACATTATCATCCGATATACAATTTTTATTAATTTATAAATTCGATAGATGGTTGGGAAAATATCGCTTGTGATTAATTTTTAATTTAAAAGGTAATGAGATACGGGTGTTTATTTTTACTGATTTAATACAAGACTATCACTAATTAAATTCTGGCATGTCCGTCCAAGGTAATCGATAATCTGCTCCTGTCTTTTGTGAATGGAATTCATTATAATCAGCTCCTTTTTTTACTCATTGGAACTGAAAAATACTACTCGTACATTAGATAATATATAATTCGGCTATACTGTTAAAGCTCTGCAAAAGTGTGTAGAATACATCTTACAAGTAACCAAGTTCTGAACTATTCTGTACTGCGATATGTGGAAAACAAAGTGTATTGTTTGTATTGTGGGTCGAACCCTAAAATTATTAACTTGTTAAACAAATAATTCAATAAATTCCTAACATGTACAGATTAATTTTATAACACTTTTAATAGCTTTTGCAGTGTATGCAACGCCAATAGCGCGAAATAAAAAAAATATGAAAACGAAGAAAGAAATACCCTAAAAGCCCATTAATTTTGATTGACGTTTGAGAAGGCTAAAGAAGCAGTTGTTGATCCGATGATCCCATCAAAAAAGCGATGGGTCCGGGGCCGAGACCTGGTCGACTGTGATCCTTGTTGACATTCAAATTTTCTTTAACTTTGAATACATGAGAAATACAATAAAAGTGGGAATTCCATGTGAGTGACAGGGGTTTTATTCGCTTATGTATTTCCTATATGAACGATATTTTTTGAGAAATCCTTAAGCAAGTGAATTATTACTATAATACTATACACTACTACATTACTTCTATTGTGAGGTTTAAATGTAAACACCCTGTATACAAAGATAAAAACTTTAATTTTATTTCTTGGTACATTTACTTTTTTCTTCACCAGCATATCCGCAGGAGTTATTGAGACAAAGTATAGGAGTTGATGAATGTGAACTAATCCATGGTAAGGGCAAGGGTAAAAATTCGACAGACATTAGTTTGTCGATGATAACTGATAATAAATTAGATTAACGTAATAATCATTATTATACAGAATATCAAATTAAAAACAGTATATCGCATTAGATGTATTGTATAAACTGGCTTACAGAATGAAATCATTTATTATTAATTTATTTTTCCGCAATATTTCCGCTTCAAAGTGGCTGCAAAGTATTCCTGCAATTCAAATCAAAGTAAGAATTAAAATATCTCCCCTTACTAAAGGAGCAGTGTAGCAGATTAGTTTAATACTTATACTCGTGGCTCTGAATGTAAAATTAATTGAACGGAATGAACCCTTTCCGTTAATTTTGAGGAACTATAAATCTTAAGCCTTCATTTTTAGTGGTCGATAGATGGCATAGTCATAGTGTAATCATACGTTTAACCAGCTGTTGCCGTTGCGGTTGTTTTACGAACACCCCAAGACATAGACACGACTTAGGAACACCATTACCACAACTCAAACAATTATTCTGAAATTGACCCTATATACTGGTCTCTCTGGAACTGCTTGACAACAACAGAATTTCCAAGTTGGGGTCGAAATGAGATCTGACGATAAGTATAGAATTTTGAAAACGTTCGGAGACTTTTGCTAAGAAAGGGGCTTGAAATGAGCTCCGTTATATCATGATTCACTTTGAACAAAACACATATTTTTTTGGAAATTCAATAAAAAAATTCTAGGATATTATTTTCTTGTCGTATTAGTTGTGGCCTGGATTATTACAATGTCAGGTTGTTATACACTATTATAATCTTAGGGATGTTGGAAAATAATGAATTACTTAACAGTGTAAAATTATGCTATTAAATATAAACATCAAAACCAATTAAAAAAAAGACTATTTTGGAAAATAAACCACAATCTTTTTTAGGTTTTAGCTTCGAAAAAAGTTCAAAGTAACTATACCAAACAGGGAAAACTGGGAAAAAGGTGTTAGACGACGTAAGAGCCGGTATAGTAGGGATAAAGCAAAAGATTTACAGTAAGCCTATCAAGGAATGTCACAATTTTCCAGGCGGAAATGACGGCGATTCACCACTGTGTGGAAGAAATTAAAAGGCAGAAGAGAACATATCGTTCAATTGCCATCTTCACAGACCAAGTAGCGCTAAATTCACTCAGCCCCGTTGAGGTCAATTCTAAGCTAGTATGGGATTGTGTGCGGGCCCTAAACACACTGGTGAGTGTAGCAATGTTACGGTAGCCTGGGTACCGGGGCACGAGGGTCATAAGAGCAACGAAAAAGTGGATGAAATGGCCAAACAAGGCTCATCAATGCCATTCGTTGGGCCGGAACCTTTCAGCGGGGGAATGGAAACAAAGAAGTGGGTCACCCACAAATCTCTTAAAGGAAAACTGAAAATGTTATTAATTATATAATTTGCTATTGACTGCGTGGTCTTAAAATCATTTGGTTATAATTTGAATTAAAGTACTTATATTAGATTTAACAAAACCATTATATACCTAGTCGATATTGTGACAAGACAATAAAATTGAATAATTCCTCATTAAATTCATTTTTCAGCTGGTATAGCTATTGAGCTAACTCAAGTAAAAATCCCTTTGTCTATCGGTAATCGTCCAAGAACGAAAAGGTATAGAGAAACAAGAAGTGACTCGATTACCGTGGGCCAAGAATTAAACGATGACAAAAGATTGTCACTGATTTGAAAGGCTTTTGCCCTTGCTCGTGTTGGCACAATTTTCCAATGTCGTACTGAAATATTGTATCAGTGGGTATATTACCGAAATATATGACTTTTTATTTCATCATTAGCAGTTACTAAATAACACAAATATTATTATTAAAGTATTAAAATTGAGGTTTATAATTGTTTTTGAATAGCCTACGATCATTTTATTATGTAGTTCGCTCTTTAGTTTTTTTTTATACTTGTATTATGTCGAAAATGTTCATCTGCCGAGTGCAGTATTCAATCGATGGCTCTAGTTTTTAACAGAAAATGGCAAAACTGCTATACATTATACACTATACTAAGACTGGGATTTTTGAAATTGATTATCTTATTTATTATAAACTTTCAACAACGTAAATATTCGTTTGTTACGTCACTGAGCTTATCCTCGGAAGTGTGGTTTCGGGTTGAGGCATTTTGGTTTATCCAGCGAAGCCTAGAGCTACGTTTAATGCTCGAATGCAAGGCAAAGGTAACTTGTCGAGTTGTCGGCAAACGAATTTGCCGCGAAACGCCGTGGAAATTGCTATGATAACCGGATTTAGCTTTTCATTTTTCTGCCACGTTGGTTTGATGATCGGCATCGGGATTGTAAGCTGTCTACAGTTTATAAGTTTCATATTTTCCTTCTTCGCTCACCTTTTTCCTTTCGTATCACATGCGTCTAATGTAATCTTCTACCTACCGAATTTTCGTTTTACAAGGTGAAAATATAGACATTTTTTTTTATTTTTATTTGCAAATAAGAAAGTTGTCATTTGAATCATCGCCCAAAGACGACATTTTCATATCTTATTTAGTTGCTTACATAGAATATTCGAAACATCAAAGAATTTAATATAAAAATATTTTGTGAGCAATAAATTATTAAATAACAATAACTATACAGTGCCAGTGTGCAAAATCAGTAATGCATTATAACTGACTGTCCATTTTTGAAAATAACTAATATTTATAAGCCTTTGACATTATTTTATAGAAAAAGTCAAGAAAACAATTTTTTTGTATTCTGTGTAAAAATTTTTTTTATTTAAAATTGCAAAGCGCTTTCGGCTCACCTGCAAGTAAGCAATAGTTGTTTTAAATTAAAGTTAGGAAATTTTTAAAAAGAATTACTTACTCGTCAGGCGATTACAAAAAACCCCATCCATTAAAAAACTCACAACAAATTTTTTTAAAAATTTTTAAAATTTCCAATTAAAAATACATGTAAGTTTTATAAAATTTATCCCTTATTTAGGGTACTGTCATTTAATATGCATTTTTTATAATACTTGATATTCAGGTACACCTGTTAGTGTACCGGTAATTGAAGTGACACTGAATTGACTGAATTAATAATTAATTTGAGATCAACAAAAAACTTACATGGAACTATGACAATTGACAGTCTAAATGGACACAGAGTTAAAGTTATCTAAAGTGAGCATAGAACTAACAAATCAACAATGAGGTTAAATCCAAAATATTTTTAAGGGATATATCAAAGTAATAATTCAATCAAAATGATATGGTAATTGACAGAAACCAATATGTAAATTTCATGAATAATTGTAAAATAAATCTGATAATAATGAGAACCCCATTTTTCAAAAAATTCAATAAGCTGAAAAGATTAAAGGTCTAATGAGAACCCTTTGCTAAATCTTATTCGATAAAAAACAATTTTATATGTCTAAGTGTCTAAGTAAATACTTTTGAATGTACCACCCCAAATTACCAAACTTCCAATGACCCAAATGGTTGAAACAGTGTACGTGAAAATAGAAAATAAAAAAAATAGGAAAATAAGTATATTGGACAGCGAGATGAGACAACATAGTAACTAATACGTATAATAAAACGTAGAAATAACTAATAAATGTGAAAACACTAAACCAAGATCATAAAAATGGCGAGACTTTGTAAAACAAAGTAATTGAATCTAGGATTGCTTTGAAAAACATTACTGCCAAATGCATGTATAAGATTTTATTTGTAAAATAATGTTTATATCCCGATATCTGCACTTTTCTTATATAAAGCTGCCACAACCCTATGCATTAATTTTTTATGAATTTGAAATGGTGTCATTTTTAGGTGTCAACGGAGGTATTTTCCATATTTAAATATCGAAAGTTACAAGTACTAGAACGGAGCATTCATAATATATTTGCATGCATAATTTAAACCCAAGATCGAGAATAATTCCCCTTTTTAACACTTGACTTCATTAGAGAAAAGTAATGCAGAATCTTTAAGGTTCACTACTACATTTTCTTCACACAAATTTAAGTTGTAACTTTGGAAACTGAAATGGGAAGAGTTAGTAGTATATATAACTTTTTCATAATAGTAATATAGTAATAATAAATAACTACTTATTTGAATTGTTTATTTATAAATAATTGATTATTGAATAAAAGAATTGTTAAGAAAGTTGAATGCCAAATTTTATTATGAAAACTTATTAGGGCATCTCAAATACCATAAGAGTGCCCCAAACATAGAGCCTTAACACTTGACTTCATTACAGAAAAAGAAAATCGGTAAAATGAAACATTCCTGCAACGTATTTTAAGTGAGGAAAATTCTGTAAAAGGATTTTCAATTGTTTCTTTGATCGTTAACATGAGGCAAAAAGTCTAATAAAATTCAGATCTTTTCGCGGTGCGTAATCCTCTCTTTTGCATATGGCAGGGGTAGCTGATGTGAACAAAACTCGAATATTTGTCGGCATTTTAAACAGAAGTTAAGAGAAACCAAAAGCGAAAAAGAACATAACCAGTTTCACATTTATACCAGAGCCGGTTCACACAAAATAAAAATGAACCATAGTCTTTAACTATAATATTGTTTATAAAAATAGCTGTAATAACAAAATGAATCCATTTATATTTCAATTCATTAACAAGTTATTTATAACTACTCACACAATATGTATACTATATACTTATAAATTTAATTAGCACATAATTTTCACGTCACGTCTTCTGCTTATATTTCACTCCTACTGCATGTCATCTCTTTACAGTCCACACTCCGGAATGTTCTACCGCCGTTTACGTGGCTTACTCCGGTTCTGTGCTCGATAATCATATTATTGTACTTTTGTTGGAGCCGTTCGATTTATCTGATGATCTATGTCATTGGCGCAGCATGTCAATTTTAAATGGCATATAACACACTATGTACCTGTATAAACTTGTGTACAAGACGCCGACCTATGTAAACACAAAATGAGTCGACAGATAGGATTAGATTTCATTGTAATAACATTAGAAATACTCTGGGACTTTGAATACCCTATATAATATTAACAGTTTAAATTTATATCTGGGTCACTTTGTTCATTCAAAATTTTTAAATTCTATAATTGTATTTTTTTCATTTTGTTTATTCGGAAAAGGTCTGTAGACTGCGTTTCACATAAGAAGAAGTCATCTGAAGTTTGTCAGCTGTCTTGCGCAGAATTCAAAATCGGTCTTGTTTATCTGTGTCATTGACATTTGACGTTGTGTATGAAGCAATCATTTACTGTCGAAAATTTTTTAATATTTTAAGGCGTTTAGTTAGTTTATCTGTGAGTGCTGTATGTTTTATTTGATCTTAAACCACGCCTCCTAAAAAACTTATTGATGTTAAGGAAAAATTATCCACAATCAACAGATTCTAATTTTATGTTTACCTACCAAATGTGAACGTCGAATGACAATTTTACAATATAGCGTTGGATTCGACAAATTCGCCACTGCAACTTCAAGTGAGTTCTTCTCACGTGAAACGGAGTCTAATCAAAATCTAAACAACCCCAGAGCTCTTCTTTTACATATAGCATTTATAAGACATATATTTTTATTTTTAGAAAAATTTTAGATTTAAACTTGTTTAGACGTATCAAGTAACTTGTATATAAATAAATTAATTTTTTTAAACTGAGCTTTTAAAACCATATAGTTTGGTATCATTTGCATATTGTTGTCAATTAAAATTCGATAAACTTGTGGAATTTTTTGTTAGTGCGCAGGAAAAATATCTATTAGCACCTGTAATCGTTCCATGATATGATTTTCAATAATAGTTCAAACAAAGTGATAGATATAACGTGACAGGCCCAAGTGATTCCACTAACAACTAATTCGACTTAATTTAGATTAGGCTACTGATGAACCCACCTGTTGGGTATTCATTTCCACTACACGTATGGATTAAGTTTAATCTGACTTGTGAAAAGCAACATGACAGATAGAAGGATGCAACATATGGTATTAACATATTAGAAAACCGTATTTAAATATTATTACTAGATATCTCACAATCGGACCACTGAGTGCTTGTGAAGTGTGTGTAATGGTCGCTTTAAAACATAATTTAGCTACCAAATGTGTTGTCGATATCAGTCTCAATATTTATTGGCATGTTTCCACTGATAAACAAATATAGGGAATGTCGACAATTTATTTGACGCATTTTAGATGTACCGGGTGTGCCAATAAGAATTACTCTCCGTTTATAGTTTTTAGAATAATAGGGACCTCGATACAAACATGAGAATCTACTGCCAGTGGAAAATTCAAAACATTTACCGAAATTTGTATCTTCGAAGAGAAGTTATCTTGCACTCTTGGATATGTCTGTAATCTAAATTAAAAATAAAACTACTAAACACATCCCACCCTGTGACACATAAACTTGCAGCATATAACTGAGGTTTTATAATACAAATGATTCTGAAAATTTGAATAATTAAACAAATTCCAATCTGTTAAAATTATCAGCTACTCCGCATATAAAAACTGTCCTACATTTAAAGAGATTTAGCCTCACCCTGTAAATGCTCATGCAATTTTCGGATTATTCTATTATATTATGATTGAATATATGTTAACAAGGATTATCAGTGATGTCGATAATATAGAAATTTATTCGTATTAATTTTTTCTGTATTATAAATACTTTTATAGAAGTTTGAAAAATGTTCCTTAATATAAGTTAATACCTTAAGTACCTAAAAAATCTACAGGTAACATTATTGAATGAAGGAACACAGCAAGGAAGGGCATTATGAGGGCATAATCTCTTATAAGGGTGACAGGCGAACGGCGTACCGCACCAGGGGGCATTTTATGAAGATATTAATTCTCAGATTGTCAAGTAGTGCTGCAGTTATTATACTTACAAAGTAATAACTGGCTATAAGATTACGAAAAGGCTGTAAGAACGTCTGAATTAATTAATTAAATCTGTTATAAACACTAAGTGGCACAGTTAACATTTAAGAACAGTCGTTTGAGATTTTCAAGGGGCGATCTTCAGTTCAGTTTTGAGCTCAGATCGGCTAAAATTCGTATTAAAATCATCATTGTAAATTAGCTAAAGTTCCATTCTGAAAATTATCTTGTGAAATATTCACGCTGTTGCCTTGCTGGCACTGCTGGCAGATTTCCAATGTTTATAAAATAATAAGATATATACAGAGCTATCCACCACACATAATTCTGAAGGCGTCACTTTATGGAAAAATGACGTCAAAAATCATACAAAGGGGACGTCTTTTTGCTTATAATATTTTTAACAATAAACAAATGAAATTCATGGGTACAAAACAATAATACATACAATCTTAGATAAATATTTAATTGGAGGTGTAGAACACAATATATTTTATTTTATTTTCATATAATAATGTTACTTTGTCACCAAAGTGTCTCTTTTGACAAATTTAGTGTCCGTGTACAAAACTTTAAACCTCTTAAACCGACATAATCCACATCAAACAGTGGTCGACGAGAGAATCATAAGTGTAGACAATGGGATAAATTACGTGTAAGGAGAGGTGAGAGGACAGCTCAATTTATTGAATCACAGGTCCGTAGTCATCCATCTTATTGCTAGTTAATTTTAGAGCGATTCTTCCATCGATGTTATCAATAATGTGACAATTCTTTTTTTGGCAGTTTATAAATATAATTTAGAAAAAATAAATGATAATAAGATCTCAGTTTTGTCAACATTTTAAGCAACTAAGAGCAATAAAAACCTAAATGCTGAGCGCAGATGTCTCGAACTAATCAACCAATCAATTGGACAGAGCAAAACCTACATCGGCATAATTGAGGACAATGAGTCAACTTTCATGTTCCGAAAAGAAAACTTAGACAAAGCCATTTATTTCTTATATCCACCGTTCCAATTATGGTAAACATACACCCTTGGAAAGAACCCTGAAGTTATTAGATGACAAAAGCATCAGCATCTTTGGACTATTTCATGGGTGTTTTCACCCACTCTATATCTCATTGTTTCCCAAAATGGCGACACATGGTTTATTTCTTCAAACCTATAAAGATTTTCTTGAATTTGTCGTTTATTATAACCATTTTTTAATAATTTATATCCATAAGGAACCCGATTAAAAACTAAAAGTTTCACCACTTAACCCTATATACTTTTTCTTCTATAATTTATTTTTATTGCACTAAAATTAGTGGCAAGAACATCATTTTCCACTAAAAGCCTTTGAGAATTACAGGTAATTCCTCACCAACACCTCTTAGATTATTATCTAACTATAGATTTTCAAATATTGGATTGCTTACAATTCTCATGTAAGCTTCAACTATGCTCGTTAATTCAACCTAGATCTATGAGATAGGAATAACTTTATCTAAATTATCGCTGAACTTACGTTGGAATTACAATTGGTAGAATTTTCTAACAGAAATGCAGATTGTGTGAGATATTGATTGAAAATTTAAATGTTACTGGAAAATTAACATTTCCCATATACCTACAATAAAGTTATATGAATAGGATTAAGGAATAATTACACTAGTAACTAAGGAATTTTGTCAGTTATACAGAGTGAGCTTTAATTAAATTGTTTGCCAAAGGACATAGAAATGTCTAATCCAGAAAGGAAGTACTGGAAGAGGAAGAAGGTTTAAATTCTTTTTTTTGTAACACAATAATATGTTTTTCGATTCTGATTAAGTCCAACACGCTTAATATTGGTAGAGGAAAGACCGCACGAAGTGATTTTGACTCGTTTATACTCGTTGCTGTTGCTGTTACGTAAGAACTGACATTTCTAGTCTATATCCAGATATCTTTATAACCTACTTGTTGCACAGTAAATATAGTATGTCAGGTTTTAGCCTCCAGATCTCCAATTTTTTTACTACTTTTTCCAAAAGTCGGCACCGGAGGTCAGATTTAAGTCAAATAATATACCTCAAGATAGTTAGTTCTCTCTTTCTTAATTTCCATAACTACTCCGCCCTTGTGTGATATAAGCATGTTTATTGTATTTTATTTCGTATTAAGAATATAATAATTAATTTGAGAAGGTATGTGACTACAAAGTTGTCCAAAAAAGCTGATCTTAGATATACCCAATGAGGTATTTCTTACCATGCAAACTTATCTTTGGACATGTTTATCCATTTTTAACCCTACCATTAGTTATGTTCGATCGTACGTCATTATTTTCGTTTGGCTGCTTTTGTCCATTTATTTTCACTACGAAAAATAACTACTACCAGTTGTCACTTGTCTCAATAATCGTTTAGTTTTAATTAAACCGTTGAATGGTTCACGTGTTAAAATTTATGTATGTATTGCTGTAGTTTTGGAGTAAATAAATCATCATCGCCATTTCTCTCTCACTAAAAATCCCTTAAGTTCATATTCATACAAATAAAATGTAACTGGGAGGTTTTTTTCCAATTCAGCAGATTTAAGACGCTATTCACTTTCAGCTATATGAATTATTATTAATATTATAAAATTTATCTTATTCAAAAATTGCTAAGCTAAAATTGATGCGGTTTTCATCACAGTAAAGTTTATTTCAAATTCACGTTTCACCCTACTAGATGGAGGAATTACTTCCGATTATGAGGGTTTGCCACAAATGGCTCCAGCCGTTAGTTTATTATAAAAACGGATAAAACCCACTGAAATACGTGTTAAATCATAGAATCAATAGCTGAAATTTAAATTTTATTTTAGGCTGAGACGCTTGACTGATTAAACGTACACAAAAATACCGTCTCATAACTTATCATCGAGTTTATTATAATTAGTTTCAAATTTGCTTGTTTCTGGACAGTCCGTAAACCAATCTGGAATTGCGCAGAACTAGTTGCGTACTTTATTCAGTCCTAAGAACTATTCTTGGATTGTTTGAAAAAAAAACTATGGACTATAGAACTGAACTAACCTAACTAATTTAACAATTGACTTTTCATTGGATAGGATTGTGTATCAAGATACTTTAGGGACCTTAACTCCCACCCTCTTCCTTAGCTCCTTGCTCTATACTGGGGACTGCTCTTGACAGTTTTTGAACCGACCAAGAATGGTTCTAAATTAAACCCGTGGAAGTCGAATAAAGCCTGTAAGTGTCCCCACCAACTCTTTTTGTGAATTCCAGTAGAGTTTCTACTTTTGTTGTTTGGTTTCTAATACGATCTCTTCTTGTCATTCCTTTCGCCACTCTTCTTAGGTATTTCTAATATCATCCTGAGGTTGGTTAAAGGGCACGTCAGTAGTAAAGGTAATCGCATTGCCGATTCATTAGCCAGGGAAGCGGCTGGACTAAAAATGTTAGGACCCAGTGACACCACCTATGTCCTAGCGACAATTGCGGAAGCAGCCAAACGTTACACCCGTCTTGCCAGGATCACCCTGGGCGACCCTGGGAAGCTGATGCCGAAGAAATATAGGATTTCTGTCTAAGGAAACACCTCCATACTATGGGGCTAGTGGACACACATCTATGCAGGATGTGTGAACAGGAAGATGAAACTGTTAACGATGATCTTGATAGGAGGACAACTCCTAAGGAGGATGTACAATGGGTCACAAGTGCTGTGAGCCTACACTCACCTTCCCTCTGGTTGATTCTTATTATTCTGTCTGCCATTCGCCATCATACGTGAGTATTGTTCTGTAGATGGAACGATACACTCTGGTTTTGGTTGTTTTGATAGCAGCCTTTTTGTTCATAACATTTTTATTTCTTGCTTAAAAGCATTTAATAGCTTTGTCTATTCTCTTGATAATTTCCAATTCCAGCTTGCTGTGAATGTGGAAATATTTTTATGAGCACCAAAAATTTAGGCTCTCAGCTATATCCACAACGAAGTTACACAGCCTTTTTTTGTTCGATTTGGCGTGCTTTAGATATAAATTATCCTTTACAAATTCACCAATCCAATTGAAAATAATTTATTTTCAACGGTTTGTTTCGTTTCTGGCCGCAGGATCATATAAACTCCCTGTAAATATTCACGATATATCGGAATGGTTTCGATTTCTCGTTGCTTAGGGACACAGTTCTGAATTATTATACTGGCAATATCGGCATGATCCATATAAATTGCTAAGCTTAGAGCTGTTGCATACGTCTTCTGTGTATCTTACCCTAAATGCTCTCAGTGTTTGGTATGCATAGACTGCATTACGTTCAAGATAATTCAATTTGTTGATATCTGACTATTTAAAATAATGTGTAATTTTTACCCTAACATTGTTCAAAATGTTTCATTATCTTGTATTCAAAAATAATCGATAATAGTATTGGTATGAGATTTCCTATTTCAATATGAAGGTATTTAACTGTAGGTAC
This sequence comes from Galerucella nymphaeae, assembly GCA_963978555.1. NCBI lineage: Eukaryota > Metazoa > Arthropoda > Insecta > Coleoptera > Chrysomelidae > Galerucella > Galerucella nymphaeae. The sequence continues at coordinate 6,235,555 of OZ021704.1, forward strand.
TTTGCAATTTGTTTGGATTAATGTGGCAACATTCAATATTTTTGGTATATTTCAAGTATTTCATGTCGTATAATTCTCTAATTTTATTGGTTGTTATCAAAAATATTTAAATTCCATTTGTATGAGTTATCCTTTGCATTGTATTTTTCAGTTTATCCTCTTTGTCAAATTTCATGAAGGCAGACAAACAAAAAGAAACGATATCTTTTCGTGTAATATAGGAATACCAAAGTGCGACCGTGGCAGTGCAAATTCTGTGGAAACAAGGGCTGTCTAAGGGTGTGAAGTAAAGGACCCGGGGGTGAGGGATGATAAATGGTCAGTCATACATAGAAGTGTTTAGGCGCGGACTCGTTTACAAATCCGGGAACGGATTTAGTACGCTTTTCGAGGTGCGAACATCCGTTTAGTATTAAACGCCGACAAAATCCCCAACGTCGAAACTTGTTTCTTTTTTAGAATAGAATGCGATTCCGACGCCAGTGGAAGTTTAATATATTCCTAGTTTAATTTCGGGTTGTTGCCATTCTCCCATTCAATCATTACAGGACAGGTTTGTGCAAGAGTATTCGATAACAGAAATACATTGTATGATGTAATGGGCAATAAATGAAATGTCCCAATTGATTTCTTAGGAAAAAAAACCTTTACCAATTTTTCAGTTTTTTTGTATTACACTAGAAATGTTCAAAACTAATTATTTTAAGAAACATATTTATTTCAGCGAACTTGTAATACTTTTTATTTATTAAAATTTAATTAAAAATTATTCTGATTGGTGAGATGCGTGTCACAGTATTCGGAATGGGTTTCAACTTCTCTTCATCTTAACATATACTTAGAGTGGTCTTCATTTGAGACTCTCACTCCTTTTGAAGTACTAGAGTTGTGAATTAATTGTGAAAAAAGAGAAAAAAAAAAGATTGGGTGCGGAGCTAACGTCAACTGTACGGCTGTTTATACTTTTCACATGTTACCGACACTTCTAGACTCTTCTATGGCATTTCTAGATGATTTTCTTCTTCTTTCCTTTGTATATTCGCCAGTACAGATGTAACAATATTATAAAACTTGTCCTGACGACATTACTTGTCAGTGACTTATGAAACTACCCTCGTATATAGTATATTTAGTAATTACCTTCTAAAAATGCTGTGCCTCTTTTAGATTATTTAAATTACCTATTTGTGGGTAGACAATTTATTAAAATATTAAATTTTTCTCTACAGACATCTTTATGTTTCATTATATTTTTTAAAATCCAATCGTTGCTGGTCTTATAATTTATTTCTTGAGTATTTCTTATTTATTAACTATTCGGTACTTGCATTTCAGAAAAGACAGTTAATTTAACAGTGTAAGCTATTGTCATTTGTCAACAAAATTACATTTTTTACCGACTAATTTTACTGAAACATATGTTTCGACCAGCAAGTATTCAGTCGCTAAAAAGAGACAATGCAGTTTTTAATACGTTTGTGATCCATCTCAATTTTATTATATTTTTACGATTCGAGTAGAAAGAAGAACGAACAACATAAGTTCCATCTGTTCATAAAAAGTCGTATGATTGTAAGTGGCTTTCTTGGACAGCGAGATAATCTTTTGAAAAAATGACACAGGGATTTATAGGGCTAACAATGTTCGAAAAAGAGCAAAGTCGGAATGACCGCTTCTTTCAGACAGTGGTGATTGGCTGTCTTAAGAGCCTTGTGTGATCGGAATATTAAAAGTTCCCCTAATAGCTTGAATGTTTTGTATTTTTTATCGTTTTACATTCACATACATTGAACTAACTAAAAACTGAATTATAAGTCATAACAATTTACTACAAAAAGTTTGATAAAGCACAACAATTTAGTTACAATTACCTTATTGATTCAATTAGGAAAATAATAAAATTATACAGTGTGGAATCAAATCGATAACTAATCTTTTTAGAACATTGACTTAACGTGTTCAAGCTGTAGAAGGTCTTTCAGGCCTAAAATGTTTTTTGGAAAGAAGAATTTGAAAATTCTATGTCTTAGACCAGGAAAGAAAAGCTGGATTAAACTTGGTAGGCTATGATAATGCATTAAACGTTATAGACATTAAAATATTTACTAGGTCTAAAGCCACCTAAGCAGATACGAAGTACTATATTTTGAATTGAGTTTAGCAATGTCAAGGTAGGTCTGCAGACATTTGTGGTTACTACCGTAGTTTACTGTATTTTGGATCCCATTACAGCCTTATAAATTTCAGTTTAGTACTGTTTACCAGCTCTCCATTTGTGGTGTGATGTTGACTTCAAGAAATGTCTGCGCTAGACACATATACCCTCCAAATCATCTACGTAATTCTTTCTGGAAGTTTTAAACGATTATTCAGTTTGATAATTTGTGCCATTTTTGCCATTGATCGGAGTATTTTATCAAGAATTGGACATGCTGGTGTATGTCCAAGTTGAATTAAAGTATTCGTGGATCTATTTGATAACGATTGACCTCAAACTTTTCAGTATTCTACACATATAGGTTCAAATATCAAATAAAAAAAGCATCCAAAACGTTCTATTTGAAAGGCAGTATTCTATCGGAATTAATGATAAATATTTGACTGGTTACGATGTAATTTTTTGTGTGCATAATGTCTACTTTTGATAGATCTTGTTTTACCAAAACAGCGCGTATGACCAGAGAAACTACCAAGAATAAACTATTTCTAGCTTACAGAAATGCACTTGCTAGAATATTTCTGACAATAAAAGTCATTTCAAATTTACTATTTGTTAGATAGAAGGTGTCACGGTTCGGTGAAAATCGTGAGGGTGTCAAGCTGGTCGGTAGAAACCTGATGAGCTATTGATGATTTAAACGTGTTTGAGCCAGCTGAACCAATTACATTTTATAAATCCTTCACCGACTATCGTTTATCCCTGCGCCCTGTGCTTGCTCTATACAAGCCACCTTTAGCCCTGCGGTGCCCCAACAACTTATCCGCGAGATTACCGTATCAACGTTAGCTTGCACTGGGGTTTAGAAAGTCGGGGGTGACTACAAGTGTGGACAGAGACCAATATCTATATTCGAATATTTTACTATTTCGTTCAAGAAAGTAACAAGGAAAATAGAAATTTCGTTTTGTCAAGACACGATTTATACACACAATTCAGGCAGTCTTCTGACCACGTCGATCTATAGACATTTTTTTTTCTTTGATCTTCGACTCCTGCTTTAATTCCATTATCATAAAAAGTAATAGTGCGATTTCTTAGTCTCAATTTGCTCCAAAAATCGTTGTATCCGTCTATTCGTCTGGAAGCCTTATCTGCCTACTTCTAAGAGACAACTGACGGATCCTGAGTATGAAAGATAAATTCATAGGGCTAAAAATAGAGAAAAATGGCGAAACATTGATTGTAGAGAGCATGGTTATCATGAAATTTTTAAGTGTCGCTACCACCAAAAAACACTCTATACTCGGTATCCCAGGAAAACTTATTTTTACCGCTGGACACCCGCAATATTGTAACTAGCATGGCGCATCTGCTCACAATTCCGATAATAGCCACTACTTAATTTTATAATCCCGCAAAAAAGTTTTTTTCGCACATTAAGACTCCGTTATTTTTGGAATATTATCAGAGATATATTGCCTGCTTTAAAATGGTCTGCGGTAATTACGTTTGCGGTATTTTGACGTTTATTAAATGCGCGATTCACTGTTTCATGTCTCTAACGCTAATAACGTTTCGTGTTTTATTTAACTTACTATGAGTAGAGGACGTAAGAGTTAGTGACAATGAAACGAAGTGAATAATTTTATTGAAAATAAAGATTTACGTGCAATGACATTATTAATTACAGATAGGTAATTAAGTAAATTAAATCATAATAGTTTTAATATGTTGAAGCAGCAATCGGAAAGTTTTATATAGAGACGTCTCATAGGATATTCTGGCCTGCACTTCTATATAGGATGTTTCTAAATTTGTACGACACTTCGGGAGACTTATGGTACCCGGTAGAGAAGGACACACTGATACAACTGCCACAGATATGATCCCATATTTCACATAAGTTTTGATAACATGAACATATTCACTGAGCGTATGAACAAGATTATCGCATCTAGGGAACAGGTATTTCTGGAGTTCATTGATGGTTTCAAACAAACCATGGCACTAGTGCTGGTATATAAAAGGACCTAGGGAGAAAATGTTCTTCAGCCTTGGTCGACTGTGTTTCGAGCAGATACGATTGCTGGTATAGGCTTTATTGATGAATTGATATACTAATATATACCAGACAAAAAATTAAAATATTCACTGACAGCCAGGCTCTGCTTAAAGTCTGACATCCGACAACTGGGTTTTGACTGCTAAAAAACTGTAAAGAATCCCTTAATAACAGGCTGGCTAGGGACAACAAAGTGACTGGATGTCAGACAAAATACATATTTTTTACAGATAAGTCACATTTTTCAAGAGCCCCAACTAGTTAATTGGGCTACATTTTCTGCCTACGCCATTAAATAAGTAGAATTGCTTGAACCAGTCGTCCCCAAAATTATCTGTAAAGGTACGGATTATTAGCACAGTGCGCGGCGCAAAACTCACAGTCTGCCGAACGCTGCGTAAAGGCCTGGTTTCGCACGTGCGATGGATGCATGCGTCCGACGCTTGCAGCCGCTGCATGCGTTCATCGCAGGGACTGGTCATATGGTACCACGTGCTTGTGGTTTTACTAGCGCGTCGATATCTAGCGCCTGCGTCTGAATGCAACGTCAAAACGCAACGACTGCTTCGGAGACCAGTCAAGCGGATGTCAAGCGGCGAGAACGCAGGCGATTGTGCAATAAGAAACGTCAACATGAGTGTTGAAAAATGGAGCCGGGATGACGAGAAGCTATTAATCAAATTAATATCCTTTCACAATGCCTGTATGATGACTAAAGTGAAAAATATAAAGATCTAATTATCAAAAATAATGTCTGGAAACAGATAGCGGGAAAAATGGAGGGAAAAAGTGGGCATTTCTGTGCTAGTATATGTTATGATGGGGTTTTCTTTGAATTAACAACGAAATGATCGCTTCATCATCTTCTTCTTCAAATACAAGGGCTAACACACACTCCATGATGATTACACGAACTGAACTTCGAAGTTCTGACTGTCACTTCTAGACGCACAAGCAAAACCACTCAAACGCATGCGATGAACGCATGCAGCGGCTGCAAGCGTTGGACGCATGCATCCATCGCTCGTGCGACCAGGCCTTTACACTCCACTCTAACGAAAGCAGAGGTGAGTCGAGGTGGACAGATTCTGCCATAAGTTTACGTTGTACACCGCACACTGTTCTAACAATCCGTACCTTAAGACTGGTCTACGAGCAGGCTTCAATATTTATGAATTATTATTAATTATACGAGAAATAGGTTTAATACGGACCTGTCTAGCTTCCAAAATAACTTACTAGTGGTCGTGGGTTACCCAGTAAATTATTTTTTATTCTCAATTATATGACGAGCAACTTAAAAATATATTTAAGTTTCAGTTAAAGTTGATTTTGTTTAATTTATTTGATATTGCCGTTCGACAAAGCATATCATTATCAATAAAAATCGCTGTGCTGGTATAAGGAAACATTCAATTTAACTAAAAGTGTTTTCAGATGAAATGAAATGATTTGAAAAATAATTTTCATGGTTCCCGTTTATCCGCTACTTAGTATCTACTGTTGCGTGCATAATAGTGTTAACAAATCTTGCATTAGAACTGGCCGTTTCGAGGTGTATTTGACCGTTTTTACTTCCAACCGCCATTAATTCAATTGGAAGTTAGAGGAGCTCTTTCTGGAAGTGAATTGATATATAAATGTATTAACAATGACAGGAGAAGAATCACGTTGTAATTCCGCTTGGTCTGTTTTGGACGTAAAAGAAAATTTATTCTTGGCGCTTAGTTATGTACCTATATATAAGAAATGAATAATTTATCGGGGTCGTAATTTTAGTATGAAGTAGCGGTTTCAAATATTCATGGTTCAACAAAAGTATTTACATGAAAAAGTCAATTAGGATAAATACTGCATATTTCAACTAAAAAATTAAGGGTAGTTGGGAAATTAATTATAAATACAGAGGCAGACATTCGCAAGCCTGGTTAAAAGGTTAACTTCCTCTCGAAAGTTACCGCCATGGATGAAAATTAAAATCCTAGGAAATGCTTGCCTCTCTCTAGCCTACTTCTTTGACGTCTGTTAAACCTCACATACTATTTCCTTTCTAAATTCGCCAAATACTTTCACAAACAAAATTACAGAGTCATTTTGCTTCTTTTCAGTGCAGGAAAAAACTTTAAGATGATCGAGAAAGACACTGGAATGGCCGTAGTATATTTCTAAATTACCAGCAGGAGTTTTGTCTTCAATTAGATAATTCCAGATGTCCAAATGGCTTCCAATCAGTCTAGCACGCTAGATTCTACTGAATGCAACTGAAAGTAGCTCACTTAGTCTCAGAACAATCAATATCACTTGCTATCGACTCCATCCTGCGACACATGAAGACCAATAAGTTCACAACATACATAAACTTATTCTCAGCACTCACAAGTACGGCAAATAATATTGAAATGCGCGAGAAAAAAACTCGAGCTCATTAGCACCTAACCCACAATTAATCAGCTCTAAAATCACGGATATGTTTAAAAGAAACCTCAATCCCACATCGACACACTTTCACATTACACTATGGGAGTAGAGAATCGATTCACAGAGGAAAGTCACCTATTTTCGAGGTGAAGTCACTCACACCCTCAAGTCAAGAATGGAACCAGCTCAAGCTGTCTGTGAGGATCGGTAGAACACATCCAAAAACACTTTTATCAACCACGAACAACATTTTAAAAACAATTCTTGTGGAAAAATTAAAACAGTTTGTCTTAAATTCTTTTCTCCATACTTTAATACTATGTTTTGCTCGTTTTTTAGTCACATCAACCTTTTGCGTGAATGCAGTATTTAATGCGCCGAACTGGAGAGAAAACAAGCGAAGGAAAAAACTAAGATAGAAAAATATATCAAAGCAGTGAGCGGAGTTTAAATCTGTGTTATATATATTCGGCGAAAGCCGTGAAATATATTAGCATTTGTCATGTTAATAGTCACAGAGGGTAGATTGGTGGATTTGTTTGGAACGTCGATGAAGCCCGCATTTAACACCTGCGAGTCCTATAAGACCCTTTTTTCGCAAAGCCTATTCTTTCAATTTTTTTCTCCAATTATTCACTGTTTCTTGCAAATTATTAAAAATATCTTTGATGATGACACATGCGTTATAAATAACTAGCATCAGGTGAACTTGTGTCCTAGTGAGTGATGTTTTAAACGCTTCAAGCCAATATTGATCTTTTTTTAATAAATTATGTTAACTTATATATATTACCATAAGTATAGGTAGTATTTTAGTGACATTTACGGACATTCATAATAGAAACCAAATAAAAAAATACAATACAATATAGGACTAAGTATTGCAAATGACGAAAGGGATTTGTTGTTCTCCTATATTATTTTGTCAAGGTTTTATAATCCATAGATTACACTTGATCTGTCATTCAGTTTTTTACACGTATATGCCGGAAGTAAATCTGATATTTATAAGTAAAAACCAATCCCTTGCCCAGTCTAGTATCTAAACTTTGTTAATATCTTGTTGTTTTGTATGATCAGCTTGGACGTGATATGAAAATGAATTGGATAGAGCACCAACTGGTTACACTCTCTAATACGAGTTTCCCGTCCATTCTTCCAGTTATTAGTTTCTAAAACTTACTAACTGTCTAAAGTAGTTCTTATAAGAGGACTAGGTACACTGAGATAACATACGTTAAAAATAAGGAATATTTTTATTCGTACAATGGTGAGACAGACCAAGAAAAAATTGACCAAAGACGGAGATGGAATCGATTATCTCGTAGATGGACATATTTTCCATTTGGACAAGATGTTAGGCTAGGTTCACTGCCACCCCCGTTAAGTCTATTGTGGCTCACTCTCAGGGATTACAATTCACCCCTCAAGCCTGTGCTTCTGACGCCTTCGAGTGAGAGAGTCCCGGTATGTGTACCCAGTACGTGTAGGTTTTCCTCCTTTCCCAGGAAGCTATAGCTGATCTATCAGTGCTTTCCGAAATGCCAAAAAAATGGTTCAGGTCCGATAGATAGAGTCTCTGATCCCTTTTTTGCTAGAGTGTCGGCCTTCTCGTTGCCCTCCACTCCACGATGCCCCGCCACCCAGGTTAAAATGACTCTGCTTTCTTTGCCTATTCAAAGGATTGTAGACAGTTATATACGATCTTGATATTTTCAATCGTAAGTATTGATTCGCATATAGTTGTATACAAATTGTCGTCAAAAATGGAAATACGCGAAGTTGACAGACATTTGACGAAAAATTCGTGAAAACTTTTGTAAAGTAAGCTTTTGCCAAGCAAACCTCCTGTGTAAGGTTAACCTACATGGGAAGTATTTAATGTTTAATTAAGAAGAAATCTGTACTATGTGCAACTCTTGACAAAATGAGACACTTGAGCATATTTTGCTTCAATGTAGGATATATAATTGTATTAGAGTGCAAATTATAAGAAATCTGCAGAATTTTGATAATTTCATTGCCTTATTGAAAACCTATCACTTCTTTGGTCGATTTTAAACAAACTTTATATTATTTCACTGGTGTACTCAAAATTCGCTCATTATATTATTATATATATTATATATATTATATATTATATATTATAAACGAATAGCTATAGATGTTTGTATTTTTTTCTTCTTTATGTCGTTTATTTTTATTGAAACTTTGCAGCATGTATTATGTACTTATTTCCTGACATTGTACCGAAATTCTAGCTATAATGATTTGTATCAATTAGAAGCAATAAAGATATATTTATTATTTATTATTATTAAAACGAACTGTATGTCAAAATAATAACACTTTGTAACCAATAGATGTGATCGCTTTGATACTTACCACTGTACTAGATAAGAACCTATTTTAATCTTAAGTATATATTATCGTTCAGGTGATCAGATGAGACACGCCAGCATATTTTCAGCCCTGCTAGCTTTTCAGCCTACTACGATCCCGGGTGTAAATTTTAGCAAACGGTGGCTCGTGATGACTTAAGCCCGCTTCATCCCCTTTTAGCTTGTGCTGATTTACGTTTGGGGTACACACGGGCATGGGTCTAGTCGAGCAATTAACAAGGTTAGCCTGGCTAATCCCATGAATGATGCTTCCCTGACTGATACCTCTATCTCTCGCTTTCTCCTGCTAGATAAACCCCATATACAGAAGTACACTTTAGATTAATTGTGTCCCAATTGTATACAGGGTTAACATTATTTAAGAAAATATGAGAAAAATTTATTAAATTGATTACTCGTGAAAGCGTATGATGTTACAGTTCCAAAAAAAAACGCAAGTAACGAATAAAATAACTCTCGAACGAATGTAATAAAGTGTTTATAACACAATAATCATACGAAATAAAAGGCTTTTTGGAAAAAGTCAACATATCAAGTGTCAGTTTGCAGAACTGACTAATCCAAATGTAAAATTGAAAGACACACGTATATTTGCAACGAGAAAATTTCTGTTGAAACATCTCTTAATCATATAAAAATAGAAATAAAGATTTTCTTAGAGAAAATACTTGGACAATACCTGGAAAATACAGAAAATAGTGTACAGATTTTTCTTCAGTGGTTTATCCCTCGATTTGCAATTACATTTTAAAGGATTTTGCATTTCTGTAAAATTCGATGAAATTTTCAGAGAATGATCGATTATCCAGAAAAGTTATTTTGATGATTATATAAATGGTCTACTTTCCTGTTCATTTCAATCATTAATTATTGCCAAAATTACTCTCTGAACACATTTTAAAACAAATGGTCTGTAGACCGATCTTTTTCCATTTCATAAAAAGTCAAGCAAAACCCCTCTTGAATATTTTCTGTAGCGTTACATACAAGACACGTTCGGGAAAATACTTGTGACAAGATATTCAGTTTTGTACATTCTGGAAGAATTCTCGAATTTCTCGATATCTCGAAGAATTAGTCTATTACAATTAATATATATCCGAGTGTTAGTGCCTCATCTCGTCTGCAAAGTGATGAAGGGGATTGTTATCGCCAACGAAATGTATATCACCGCTCTTGACATCAGTCTCGTAAACATAGCATTCAACACGGTTTTCATAAGCCATCATTCAAATTAAAACTATTGCAAATAATAGTTTCAGGAAAAATTCTGATCTTTTGTAAGTTGTAATACGAGTGAATTGAAAGTTGATAGTTTAACAATATTCAGATAATCTTCTTAACGACCAAATAGATATCAACAATTCTTCCTTATTAAACCTTTTTACCTAGAAAGGTTCCTGTAGGATTTTTGTGAATGAGTTTCCAGGAAAACTTGTTAAATACTTTAGTTAATCCCATATTTAGACATATTTTTCTCCTTTTTTATTTTATTTCCATGTAAATGGATCATAATTTTATTGTTAATATACGTATAATTTACTTCAAGTAAAAGCCTCATCTATTCAACATTACAAATTGAATTGTTATAAAAGACAATACTATGGTATGTATAAATAAAAAAATTTGCATATGGAAATAAACAAATATAATGACCCTGAAGCAAATATAGTAAATATCTTGGAAGAAAGTTGTAAGATCTACCACGCTCTATCCGGTAGTTGTGGGAGTTAAGTGAGCGATTTTCTGGAGGTCTGTGAAAAGCAATGGAGTGCGGACCATTTAATCCCAATACATCATAACTGTTTGCCACACTCACATGTTCACATACTTATTGTGGCGGCCCATTCACTAAACCCTTGTAAAATATTCGGCATTCCATTCTCGCAGCTCATTTGAATTCATAATACCCTGTCGACACACCAAGAACCACTGGAAACGAACAATTTTTCTTAAAATATTGCCCCAAATTCTCACAGTTTTATATTTATTTGCCCGAATTTTCAATGGCCTCCATAAGAATAAATGGTGGTCTATATGTATGGAGGAGATATGTAGATGGTAAAAATTCACGTTTGTTTTGTAGTTATAGGGGATTCAAATGAATAAAATAAATATTACTGTATTTTCTTACTGAAGTATAATAAGATTTTTGGAACAAGTTTTTTATATTCTGTAATTGTTTTACTATTCCTCGACATTAACTATTTACTAAGAAATTCCTCGCGAATGGAATTGGAAGAATCAAAATTTAGAAGACAATATACGGAGGCAAGTAGGTTGCTAATCCGGTCGATTCAAACATAAATAATATTAATAATTCCAAACTACCAGATATTTAACCAACAACTGTATTAATAAAGGCTATTATCAATCGAGATATTTCAAAAACGCGAGCAAAGCGAGCGCGTTGTTAATAAATTAGACTTGGAGCTGTCATTTTTGGGCTTTTTGGTAAAATGGAATACGCATGCTGTTACTACAGTGAAGATCGTCAGCTCAAAATACACTGCTTTTGCTCAATTTTAATTCTATATTGATGTTTTAACCTACTTTTAACATTTTGTACTATCAACACTTACAATATCTCCGTTTGTTTCAGATTTTGTTAAGAAGAAAAAGAGAGATCCATCTAGCTGTCCAGTCTGTGGTTTAACAATTTCGTTGGGTGATTTAGAAACTCATTTTATGCACGAATTGGAACGGCTCTACAAATTAAGTGGGTCAGTGATTGCGGCATCAAGAAAAAGAAATAGACCGGAGCTAGGAAGACATTCAGCTTTACCTGGTGACAGTGGTCCTGAAGGTCGATGGGAGGTACAGATATTTTTTATTACCACTAGTTTGAACATTTTTATCAATGAATTTCCTCATAGTATTTCATAACAATGAGATTTCGAGTAAGTGCTTCAGAATAATATTATATTACAGCAGGGGCTGGAATTTACTCCATGGCAAGAACACAAGTTTGTGTACCATTGGGTGATGATGTATCTGTTTAACAGGCCGAGATATATGCTATCTTGGAATGTGCGCAGATAAACCTAGACAGAGGTTATGTGGATCGACGCATAACCATGTACTCCGACAGTCAGGCAGCAATTAAAGCCCTGAGTGGATATACCAGCAATTCAGGACTTACTAATGAATGTCGAGAACGACTTGCTAATTTCGCAAGGCGCAACGTGGTGCGGCTAGAATGGATTCCAGCCCACTCTGGTTTAGAAGGCAACGAGATGGCGGATGCACTGGCTGCGGAAGGGGCAGCAGCTCCTTTCTGCGGCCCGGGCCTGACCCTGGGCCTAGCAAATCAAAAAATACGCAAGGAGACGAAGAAGTGGCTGAGGAATCAGCACCTCGCTCATTGGAATGCTCTGCAGGATCCTAGACAATCCAAACTTCTACTGAAGGGATGGACACGCTAGGGCAGCTACTGAACTACCAAGGAGTAGGCTAAGGAAGATAGCAGGACTCCTAACAGGGCAATGCTGTATGATGAAACACCTCCACAACTTAGGAGTAGAGGAAAGTTCCCTATGTAGGGGTTGCGGCATGACTGACGAAACGTCAGTCCATGTTCTCTTAGAGTGTCCACACTGGGTTGTAATACGCAGGCGAATCTTCGGAGTCCCTGTTATGGTCCCTGGAGACACAAGCAGGCATTCATTGAAAAAGGTTGTGGCCTTTATTGAAGGGCTCGACTTCATGGATGTCTATAGGTAGCAGGAATGGCACAATGGGCCCGCCAGTGGCCTCAGTGCCGGAGCCTTGGCTTGAGTTTGTCCAGGAAGGCTCGCCTGCACACTTAGTAATAGTAGTATAGCAGGGGTGGCCAAGATCCTTGATAGTCCGAGCCATAGAACCATTTTAAGTTTCACTTTTGAAACAAACATTTTAAAAAACATAAAATCAACAAATCATTTTGTTTCAGACTTTTCAAAGAATTAAAACCAACAGGCAGGGGCGACTCAGAATAAAAATTCGAAAAAGAAAAACTGACGACCTATGTCCAATTTGTACAGGTCATCCACAAAGAACACAAGAAGAAATAAACATGCATGTAGAACGTTGTGTCAGAAAGGTAAATGCAAAACATTAAAGATAACAGATTTTACCTACCAATAATGTTTTCACTAGTAGTACCTCTAGAGGTCAGAAACAGAATTATTTTCATAATATAATTTATAGCTGCCAAATTTCATTCTTATCATCTGAATAGTTTTCAAGGTATTGGACAGTGAAAACGTCGAGGGACCTGTCTAGTTGAAAAATCTAAGCCATTTGCTGATAGAAATCACGAGAGAAAATATGTGAAAATCATTAATAATTTTTGTCAAGGGACGTTTGTTATTTCAACTAGTTGTTTCTCTTACAGAATGCAATGAATGAGGAAGATGAAACGGTAGACGTTGAAGGTGACTCTGAATTAGAAGAATGGCAGGACTCTCAAAGAAGAAGGGTCTGTTCATCGGTTGGGGGTATCATGATACCAACAAGCACAGGGAGAACGTATGTCGACAATGAAAGTGATGACGTTATAGTGGATGGTGATGAACCAGAAGAAAGTTCATTTGGTCCTTCGCAATACACAGAAAGTGATATAGTGTTTGATGACAATAAAGATAAAGACGGAGTGCAGTCACAGGTAAAATCATGCACCCATTTAAACTTAAAATGTGTGTGAAAAAACATTAATATTGAGTTTCCAAAGTTTTCGGTAAAATATTTGTACAAGAGATAATTCAAATTGTTGACTTAAATTTTCAGGTAGCGACAGTCAATTCAAGTGGTGATGTGGAATTAAAAGTTGAAAGTGGTGGTCAACCATGTGACAGCAACGTTAGCACGTCAGACGCAGAGCCGAGTAGTAGGGTGCAAATAATCGAGGAACTGAGAAATAGAATTAGACAATTAGAATCAGAAGGTCGTGAATTCGCTAGTAGCACGGAACCTGAAGAATATAAATGTTTAATTTGTCTGGTAAGATTTATCGCCTTTTAATTAAATTAATTCATAGGCCAGTACAAGAGTATTTAGAAAAATCCCAATAATCACGAAAATAAATGGAAAAAGAACATCTTGTGAACGTATTTAAAAATTTAATCGACCTAATTCGCTATTCGGACAGTGTGACAAGTATTTAAAATTGCAGCTTTCTACAGATCGTATTTTTGGTGATGCTGTTTTGTAGAGTTTTGGGAAATTTGATGATCATGACTATTATGAGCAGGAGAAACTGACAAGTGACAAGACTCACATTTTGTTGATTTGTTTTTGTGAGGGTTTTATTCGTATTGGTTGTATTTTCAATTATCCATGCCATGAGTAATAGTAAAGTAGTTGAATCTAAAAGGTTGCGTGTTTGAAATTTTTCGATTACTAAAAAAGCTGCTGCTGACAGAAAAGAAATAACTGCAACTAACAGGCGGTGGCACATACACTACGTATGATGATCCGATATTCAAATTAGCATATTGTAAACAAGGAGACTGTCGTGGATATTTTTTGCCAGATAATCTACCAGATACACCAGTGGACAACAGTTGTTATGATAATTAAAGGAGACTGACTCAACGTTAGAGTGGGGAAACTAATAAAACACTTGCTCAAACTGATGTGAACTTTTAAAATTATATTTATTATTACGTCAAATTTATCATAAAAGTTATGAAAGCATAAATTAACTGATATAGAGGACCCGTCTTTATATTAAAGAGATCATAAACTAGTTTTGACACTTTATTTGCATCTCGGTATAAAATATATTCAGGTGATAATTTAGCGGAAAATTTCTCTGAAGCGTCAGACAAGACATTATTGCGTTTTCACACTAATCACCTACTTCAAATGACGCATCTCTTCTCCTTAAATTTACGAATTTACCTCACACAATCTCTCTTGCACCGACCAATTTAGACAAAATTAGCTGAAATTTAATTTCAATTTTATAATTATTTAAATTTTACAGGAACATTACAAGAAACCTGTTATCTCGACTGTTTGCTGGCATGTACATTGTGAAGAATGTTGGCTACATACCCTGGTTAGTTTACTATAGAACTAGCATATAACAAAAATTTTGCTAACACTGATATCAACACCAATATTTTTCATTATCTGTCACACAAAATAAAATAAGCTATAACCGAATCGGCACTTACTTGATATTTACTGTATTTGTTTTACAGGGTAGCAAGAAAGTATGTCCCCAGTGTAGTATGATCACAGCTCCTACCGATCTTCGGCGGATATTTATGTAATAATTTAAAAATCACCTATTGTAATTTTTGTAAATAGGACATCATTTCCCAATTGTTATAATTATAACCGTACTCAATATATTTTACAGGGTGTTGTAACATGGAACAATGATTTTAAATACTTAGAAATGTCCTTTTAATACATTTCAGCTTCATACAAAACTAAGGTACGAAGCGTATTTAAAAACTAAACACTTAAGCCATATAGTACTTATTTGAAGATCCACGTTAACATACAAAAAGTGAATAAAGTAGACGGTGTTTGTATAATTTAAAATTGATTAAGACACATGTTTTGTTGAGGCTTACATACTATACTTCAATGCGTCAACTAGCATTTTTTTTTAATTTGAGCTAAATAATAGTAAATAAAGCTTTACAAATAAATATCCAATATATAAATAAATAAGGTAACTGTAACAAAAAATGCAAATTTGTCTTTACCACTTTGAATCACCTCAACAAGGGAAATCCATAAACTGGAGAAATGGGGTTGAAATAAAATAAAATTGTTCTTATAATTTGGTACAACTACTTAGCCAAAAATGCTAGAAGAGTATACATCGGTGCTATTGTGACATTTTGTATATTTATGCTTCAATGTAAATTATTTTTATTATTGTGTAGTATGTGAGCTTAATTTATTAAATTATTATTAACTCATTGTGGTAAAAGAATCGTAAATCAGTTTTTTTATTATCTAGATATATAGATCAAATATGTAATATTTATTTTACTTTTCTGTTGTTTAAATTCCTGATGGAATTGTGAAAATATTGGAAACAGTAGCAGAGAAAAATTAGTCGAAAAATGGTACAATACTTAAAAGTATGTTATTATATTCCTTAAACTCTGCAGTATTGATGTACTATTTAAATATGCCAAAAATGTTATTGAATGTTAATATATTGAATATTTAAACTCATTTATTATTGTAATATATAGATAGGTATACCGGGTGATTACGTCATTTTGACATATCGTATATCTTAAAAATGATCCACATGTCAAGTATGAAATTTGGCAGCTATAAACAGTCGAAATTACCGATGCTTATATTCGTTATTAAAAGGGTTTCGTATTTCACTCTCCTTTCCAGTCATAGATCCCAACAATTTTTTAATGGCACCTCCAGTTAATGTCACACCTCCATGCTTAGAAAAACTTCAAATAATAAAAAGTAATACAAGAACCTTACCAACGTGCTTTATTAATTAACAATAGAAAATACGTTATTTCATGAAAATTTAACGCAACAATTAAATAACAGGATGCAGGATGATGGCTATTATTCACGCAGTTTTGGAATCATCCAAGTGATGAATATTAGCCATTCTACACAAGTAAAAGACTATACTTTCTCCACGACTAAAAAAAAGAAAGCTTCCAGTGAGGATCGAACCCCAATCGTCCGCGCCAGAGTCAACTATTTCTACCACTAGGCTATAGAGCATGTGATTGACTGAATGTGAATGACTAACGAGAGTGAATTCTTTTTCATTATTCACTGGTGTGAAGAATATATATATATATCATTATGCAGCTAAATATGTAAAAATAATTTGTGCGTAATTATTTAGTCACCTATCTGTATAATTTATTTTTTAAATATTATCCAGAATCCTAATAATACACCAATTGTTCCATTTAAATAAAAATGTATTGGGATCGCATGGCCGGAAATGGGGAGAACGAAATTATCTTCATAATAAATATATGCAAATTTTGCGGGAATGTGGCAATAATATCAGAGTGCACTCTTTTAAGAGTTTACTCCGAGCTTTCGAATATTTATATATACAGTGTGTCCTATTTCGGTCACAACATATGGGAAAAGTTATTCTTTATAAAAAGTACTGAGTGGTCGAAAGTTTGGTTTAAGAAGAATTTTTCTCCGTAAAATTAATAATAAAAGTTTCCCATATTTTGGGTGGACACACTGTATATAATATATTTCAATGATTTTCTTGGCTATAGATTAATAAATTGAACAAATATCTTCAGGGCATACCGCCCGCAGAGTAGTTATCGTGAAACGGTCACTGTTTTGTAAAATAAGTTTTTTTAGAAAGCTCCCAAGGAGCTTATATGTGTTTAATTTATTCACCCATACCCAAGAAATAAATTATTTTCTTTTCCTTAACCATATTGATTATAAATCTTTAAAAATTTGTTTTCTTGAGTGTACGGTTTTTTTAAAGTTATTTCTAATATTAAAAAATCAACCATACCCAAGAAACCAAATTGTGAATATTATATAAATATATTGATGTATTTATCAAATTATTGTAATATAAATAAATAATTTGTACATTTTCTGTAGATACTTTCAAATATCCAATAAAACTGTATTTGAAACTAGCTTAATAAATTATTTACCTTATCTCATTCCATATAAAACCAGCGAATGATTTTATCTGGTAAGTTTCTGTATTCATTCTGATAGTAAAAAAAGGTAAAGAAGGGAAAATAAAGAAGCGTGAAAATTAACAAAAATACAAACTTGAGAATGCGAAACAGTAGTCAATTCTGTAAAGGACACCTTAAAACTGGAAAGTCTAAATAAAACTTAAGTTTAAATAAAACCAAATCTGCTTTCGTCCAATGTGGTGCCATCTGTACTTGTAATGATAAATTCAGATAGATAGTTAGGAAGAAATCTGTGATATGAAAGCTTTAATTCAAAATCCTGATTGGAAATTTCTCGTCCTCTCATGTTTCTCATGTATTATTCTTCTTCTTTATTTTTTTAATAATATTTCATAACTAATAATTATCAAAATTTTGCACAATTTTATAAGAAAAACGATATGTTATTCAAAAAATCAATAAATACAAGTATTTTATTGAAGACAGTTGGTTCTACGACTTTTCTGTAATATTGTATGTTTGGTTGCCTATACATACACTAAAATCTTTCTCAATTAAAAAATCGTTCATAAATAGGGGTTATTAATTAATGATATTGTATATATATTAATAAAGCTCAAAAATGTACGGTAGACGGAAAAATTTAATGAAGTGAAATCGAAATTACGTATGGGTTCCTGTGTCTCTGCAGTCTGATTGATCTGCAAATGTGTGCTTTATATTTGACAGAGACAGTTTCTCTGATCTCTCTGGTTTTCTGTTTTAGTTTCCTACTGTTTGTAGACAAGTTACAACATCTGATTGTCACTGTCAAATGTTGGGTTGCTCCGTATTTTCACGTGATCAAATATAGATATCCCATTCTTTGAAAATATACAATTTTCCAAAGATGAGTGCGTGTCGGATTATTTTGTTTTTTTGTTTTTCGTTTTTTAGTTTTAATGTAATACAATGTGCAGAATTTGTTCCATGTCTCATGTGGTCAAATGAAAGGTAGGTACCAGTATAATTTTTGTTTGAATTTTAACTATCTTATCTTCAGTAGCCTTATTTATTAATATGTTAAAAACCAATTTATTATTTCTTACATTTCGAATGACTGTGCTGCAATTTTCTGTTATTTTTCTATTTTCACGAGTCACATGATTTAACTTAAACCATACGTCTTCCTATTTGCTTTAACTACAATCTAAGTTTTTCATTTCTCAGGACCAACGAACACATTCCAGCTTTAAATAAAATTAGCCAAGATGTATTTGAAAATGAAATTAATCACTTTTTGGAAGATGGATATTTATTAGTAGTATTTGCTGAACAAACTGTAAGTACATATCACATCACATGCTTCATTCAGAGTTAGAAAATAGAAAAGCTTATTTGTAAGAAAAGTTGAAATACCAAAAAATATAGAAATTGTTTGTTCCAATGACTAGCATATCACCAAATAATTATATTTAACAAAGACTGTAAAGAAAATTATATGATTCATACACTCAACTATAAGTATACCTAGTTATATCCTATTTCAACTTGATCACCTTTTCCCATTAACTGGTGCGATTTTGAGAATATTAACAATTAAGTGATTAAATGTAAATGAGGTTCTAACATAATATATGTTCTGAGCAGGAAATTGAATGAATTCATATTGAAAATATGGAAATATTGTTTTCATCACTGCTCTTATAATTTTTCAATTTATAATTATAATAATTGTTATATGATTTTTTTTGATCATCATTTGAATGTTAGTTCTCAATTATATTTACTCTATTGTACAATTGCTAATATCATGATAAATAAATGATATAATTTATTGTCATTACGAATGTTATAATAAATGTTATTTTTTAGTTAAGTCCTGAAGATTTTGTTAAGCATGATCAATCAACTGAAACATTTCCCAACTTGGCTAAACTCAAAAAGTCAATGAAATTTTCCTATTTACCCAATGTGCAAAATCCAATTAAGGCTCTAAAACACCTAGATATCACAGTTACTGAAGTTCCTCTTGATAAGGTTGGAAAAAGCTTTGAAATTCCAGATACTGATATACTTACAATTAATCTTGATGATGTTATGGAGTCTGAAAATAGGATAGATATGTTGAAGAGACATGGTAATTCATTTTTAATATAATTAATATGTATAGTGGATGTTTAAGTAAAAACATATTGCAACGCAGTTTTTCACTAAATATATTGATTAAACAATACTAATTGTACTTGAACCAATCTTCAGAAAATGGAATACTGCTAACTTGATATCAAGGTGGCAAAAAATAACTGAATCACTTATTGTCAGATATAGTTTTCTTAGAATTTAAATATATTAACTGAAAAACAGCTTTGGGGTAAGGATAATCGTTTTAGATTTCAAAGTTTTCCTAAAACTAAACTTACTACATAATGGAACTACTATCTTATAACCATAAAATTTCTTTTTTTAGATATTGCTATTGCTTCAATCTTCGAAGATTTATCTAAGAAAAACGATAAAGTTTTAGCTTTATATACGGCTCATCATACATCATGGGTGAGTATGTCTTAATAGTTACCAATGGAGGTATTTTTTTGCATATTCAGTTGCTGATAGTAATGAATTATTTATAAACAATTTTGCACAATGGCTAACAGTATCTACTTGTTGGTTGGTTCAACATATGTAAGACTGTGGTCAGCGAATGCATTAGGAACTCCAAGATTTGCGTCGAAGCTACAATTCAGTTTATGTCCATGTTTTTCGAAAAAACTGAGATACAGGCAGACAGGAACAATAAATTTAAAAAAATATTTTATCTGCAGGTTGCCTCTGAAGAAATGGTTAAATCAAGACAAGTAAGATCTCTTCTGGAAACCAGTGAATCCTCGGTGGAGCCAATCCCTTTATATGGCAACTCTACAACTTTCCACAAAACATCTAACATATATTTGTATGTTTCTGAAGCCAGCTATACATACAGTGGATCGTAAGTTTTGCAAATATATTTTCAACTTTGTCAATATTATATGTTTTAAAATTATATCTTAATTTGTAATTTTCTTTCTTTTTAGTACCAATGCAACAAATTTTGATTACTATATAGATACAAGTAACTCAAGTTATTATGTTTTTACTGCAAAAAATTCTACAACTAACATTTCACTCCAGTAAGTAATTGAATTTTAAGTACCATTTTCTTCAAGCTACCAGATTTTTTTATTTTATTTCAGAATGACATTCACCAATGCTCTTAACTACGGCTACTGGGAGCAAGTATCTGCAATAGCTGCTGTTGTGGGAGACACTACATACAATCTAAATACAACTGTACCTATTTATGCACTAGATAGTTTTTCCTATCACTGTGGTGACCAAGTTTTTTATTCAACTAATTTGACAATAATATTGAGGGATTTCCAGGTTAGTAAAATTTAATAATTACAGTTATCATTTTACTCCAGTGTAATACATATAATTTTTCCTCCTACCCACTTATTACAGCTTTTTCTGGATTATTATTTATTTTGTTATCTTCAACCCATTACTTATACTGTTTACATACTCGGTAAATATTTATCTTCCATGTAAAATCTCATATAGAAGCAACATTGAGCACAAAACGCTTACTTCTTTAGACACTGTCTCTCATTTTAAATGATTTCAGATTCAGCTGTTCTTTGATGGAAACAATTCAACAACAAATAAATTCGGCGATCCATACGATTGTGTTGGTTTCACAACTGTTCCAATTTGGTCTGGATTGTTTGTAACTGCCATTTTATTGATCATTATGACAATTGGCATTACAATGATGATGGACATCAGAACTATGGATAGATTTGATGATGTCAAAGGAAAAAGTATTACTATCAATGCTGAATAACTTGTATCGCCAGCTAATATGCTATTTTACTAGGCTTGAATTTTCTATTAATCAATAATGTATTTCGGTATCCAAAAATTCCATAAATTCATGGGTTTTAAAGAAAATTTAAAGGTAAATTAGTGCTGCATATTATTCTACACATGTAATAGTAAAATCCACTCTTGATTTAATAATTTTTTTGAAAATATTTATGATCCATACTAGAAATGCAGAATGTTTTGTAACTGGTTCAAAATAATGAATTTCCATGCTTAGTAATATAAGCTGAGAGCGATATTATCAGCCTTCCCTAACGTAGCTCGGTATTTGACCTGATAAGATCTATATTTACTGATAAGGGGCTATTGTGATAATTAAGCTTTTATTTTTTATGCCATCGTTTATATTGGTCTTTTCAGGTTTTTATACCATAGATCTAACTGTATTTTCTATTACTCTTGGACTTGGGAAAAATTCCTTCTTAAATCCTTTAAAATCAGGATCTCTTCTCAGTACACAATCCTGTTTTCAATGTTTCTTTTGTTTTCACTCTTAACACAATTTTGAGAATCGATATGGTGTCAATCCCATAATAGACTGAAACTGTTTATTAATGAAAATTTCTCAATTATCAAAAATTGCCTAAAACTCGGTGTGTGGGAACAAAAATACCTCACAAAATTTTCCAAAAAGAATATTTGCTTTTCGCGTCACTTTAATTGATCCTGTTAATAATGGAATTAATTACATGGTAATGCACAAAATTATATGAACCCTAAAAATTTTCACACAACTGTCTATACATTTTGCTCCATCGTAGGCTGCATCATACAGATCTGGTCACTTTTTTTGCCAGTTTGTTGAACCCATTCCTTTCCTTCATGTCTTCCGTTCACGTCAATGTTCCTTGACGTAACTTAAAGATGAGAGTGTGATATCGGTATAGCAATGCCCATAGATTTCAACTCCTGGGGTCAATAAGTAAGCGGCCAGATCTGCAAACAAATTTTTTGTTGAATATTAATTTTATGTTTGCATACTACATATCAATATCGTTTTGTAAATAAAGAATTTTTGATAAGGCTATCCTAAAACTTTTCATTTCTGTTCCTTTGAAATTCATCATATTTCTAGATTTTGATTTTGAGCACTGTAGAACAACACGAGAAACTGAAATGAACTGACTTGTCCATGAGATATAGAAAATGATCCAACCTTTATACATAATTTATATTATATATGACAATAGTATTTTTATCATCTTTTTGAATTTATATAAACCTAGTAACTTGTTGTTCAAGAAGTAGTACAATAATTGTTGAAGTAAATGTAACTTTATTGTTAATCGAATTAGGGTATTGAAAAAAGCTGTTGGCCTATTTTATGTGTGAGGTTCGCACTATTGATAAATACACTTAATTTGTAGGGATGTATAGTACCATTTTAAAGAAATCTTCGGGTTTTTGTTCAATTTTTAGTCGGCAAACTTCAACATTTTGCTTTCTACATCAAGGTTAATGGCGTATATGTAGCCAGGGTTTTACCAAACTGGGCTAGTCTGTTGGCTTCTACTACTGAACAATTTAAAATAAAAATATCCGTCCGGGCCGCCGGCTGCAAGCCAAATATCGGTGAAGATCAAACGACAAACAAACGCACTTTTTCCAAATTAGTTTTTTATATGTGGTTGACTACATTCTACCTTTGTAATTTTTGTTTTTGCACACAATAATTGATATTGTATATAAAGTAGTAGCGTTTATTTCTTTAACTAACAAAGGCATTCTAAATATCCCAAAAACTGAAGCCAAGACACCTAATACATCCTTCTTTCTCTATTGATTCTGTAATACTTTTTGTTGGGTGAAATATACCCAACCATGACGACCAGCAACGAATTTTCCAAGCCAGTTTGGGGCAGTCGAATTTAGTACTGCTGAATTTTATGCCGGCGGCAAAGCCACTAGTGTCGCTGGTCTAGCACAGTTTGATGAAACCTCGCCTCATTATTTAATTGATATCTTATTTATACATACCATATAGTCTAGTAGATGAATTCTATTTAATTTGTTGCCAAACAATGTAAACCATATATTATCTTAATAAATTCTGAAGAATTAGGATGTTAGTTTTCATCTAGAAGTTTTTTTAAATTTATTATTTAATTTCTTTAGCGGCGATGACAATAACATATTTTCCTTGTTACCTTCTGATCGAGCTATCCTTGTTCCTGAACCTTCATTAGTGTCATACTTTACCATTATAACTCTGGATTGGGACAAAAATATCACTAAGTGTTATTGATATACCAAATATAGAATGAAAACATCAATAAAATCACAGATTATTGAACCCATCTTGTATTTTACAATAAAATTTTACAAAATATAATATGACAAACAAATTAACATTAACAGTAATTAAATTCGAAAATTCTGAACACTACCCTTAATAATCTTCACCTTATTCCAACAAAAATAAGCACTCCTAATTTACAAGAAATATAGAATAATGGATTTGGAATTGAAGAATTTCATATGCGACTTCAAATTGAAAGCACTGTCAAATATTATTTCCATTTTGGAGAATATCAAGTTTGTCATGCTCAATGTATTCTAACCATTCATCTAGTTTCCTTGTGGTTTAATAAATTCTAATAAATGTTCTCGGAACCAATTATAAAATTATAAAAATCTAAACTTGGCGAAAAACTACACAACAAGTGATATACAATTAACTTCAGTATTTGTATATACCTGTAATATATAATATACAATAAATAAAAACGCCATGGACAAAAACTATATATCCGAAATTATTTCATAAAAATTGTCATTATTCGAGATTTGCGATACCAAGCATTTGTTTCTGTTTCAGACACATTTTTTATACCACTGACAAACCCATGTCCAGTTGAAATAACACTAATCCTATTTAAGTAAAAAATGAACCATTTCACTAGATAGATAGGGTACTCAACACGTTATAAGCAGTTGATATTACAATCATTAAATTCATATGACAATGGTGTATTAAGCTGACATATCTCAACAATGATGCTTGCTTGTCATATAAATTCAATTTATAGAGTAATATCAATGCTTTGTGTTCACTAGTCCAATAAAAAGTAAGTACTAAAATATAAATACCAAAAACTGGACATAAGTTTTTAGTTGCACTTTGAATAACAACTATAACACAACATTTGGAAAGTAAGAGTAATATCGATGTACTATTTTAGATATTCGGAATGTAATATTACGAATTATACATAATAATATGAACAACCAAATGACTGAAATAAACATATATAAAGATTTGTTTATGGTTTTAAAGCCGCTTTACAGTAAGTAAATGATGAACGATTTTTTTTTAATATACTGTATTTAAATTATGAAATCAAACAATTTACTATGAATCTACATCAAGTAAAAGCCTCATCTATTCAATTTTATACTGTATTTCTTAAGTGGTACAATGGACAAAATTAATTTGCTGAACAATACATGTCCAGCAATATTTTAGCAGTAAAATTACCTTTGCATAACTTAACTTTATTTCGGAAAACAATTGATTGGAATAATGTACAAGCGTTATAGTATACGTTTGCATATTTCAAAACAATATTATTAATTTATGTTTCTGAGGTTTACCCAACTAAGTACTAGTAACATAGTCAGCATTTCAATAAATTGATCGTTCACGCCATTGTAACATGTTAGTTTGATTGAATCTTACTGAAGATATTGTGTGTAATTGGGATATTTTTGATGACAATAAATCGCACACATTTTACGACTGAATTAACTTAATAAAATTTTTCTCAAATCTGTACATTCCTATAAAAAAAATCTCTTATTCAATCTACCAAATGAGTTAGTGCTAATAAAGCAGCAGAACATTAAATCCGTTGGCTTAAATTGATAGCCAGCAATATCAGAAGAACACATCCAGTTAATCAAAATGATACATGGTGTTCAAGTTAAATATTGCTTATTTTATATTTATGTATCATTTGAGGCCAGCTTCCAATGCTTAGTAATAATTTTCCACCATTTCACTTAGTAAAATCGAAACATTACTTTATTACAATTATAATAAACAATTCCTTGGAATATAACTAGTACAGATAATATCAAATTGGCGATGCTTTAAGCCTACGAGATTCATAATAAGTAATAATATCCTTGTGTTATACAAATCCAATTCAATATAAATGCTCGAAAAATAATTCAAAAATGAGTAGGAGGCTGTAATTTTTTGAAAATTTAACAAACCACTTACTATCAATTTATTAAAATCAAATTCAACATATCACAGTAAGTGTTTTAAACATCGATATATAATAATTAACTGGAAGAAACATTAGACTGCAGGTTACCAAATCGTTCAAAACAACGTTATTATATCAGTGCACGAAATAAAATATTTGATTCTAAATGATTGAATATATTTAGAAACAATACAGTTTGTGTAGTAATATTCAAGTTTAAGTTTCTATATTTGCTGCATGTCTATTTTCTGATGAGTATGGAAATATATCAACAAAAAGTAGAAACAGTAAAGAACTACAAAAGTAGATAAAACATTAAAACTATTACCAAAATAACAAAACTTCAATTTTATGAAGCGTATATAAAGATAAGTACTTTTTTTTTCAATAATGACTAATGATTCCATCGTATATGTGAACAATTCATTGCATTATAGACTAACTAGACTCTATTTGGTGAAGCAAAAAGAATGTAGATTCAGTGGGATGGAAGAAGAAATCTGCATAGCAGCACAGAGTCCTATATCAGACAAACTAAGGAGACTACTGGATAGAAGAGGGACCTAAACTGAATCCTGCGGAAATCCTGAAACTCATTCAAGAAATAAGTCTAAAGAAACTTAAAGTTTGTTCAGGAAAGTGAGCACAATAAAGCCTTCAGATCTTAGTGAATGTAATCCCAGTATACACACATATATATATATATTAGTCATAATAATGTAACAATTCAATGATTCATTAGATGTTTGGTCACCCTTTATTCGTAGCGAATTTATATGAGTTATGCAACATGTTTAAGATTAGATGATTCATAGAGAACAGTAAAGCTTCTCTAAAAGTTTATGTAAAAATACCAACAAATATTAGATTATTAGTGGTGAATACAGACATCATTATTAGAACCTATAATATGAGTAGAGGATTGTAGAAACCGCGGTTACATGCATATCAGTAATATATTAATTTCCATATAATAATTTACACTTTACCTGTTGTATTTATAGCATAACTTTTCATTGATGCAACTCAACAGATTTTCTCTAGAGATACTGGATCATCAATTTTGAATAATCTTTGAAAATAACATGTGAGCTGCCACTCCTAGTTCTACGTACTTAGTCAATATTTCATCAATATATTTTCGATAATGGACCATTTGCACGTATTATACACTGAACGTTTTGTATCAAATAAAATCCATATTTAATTTGTACGGTAATCTTCTTATTAACAAATCGAGGTTTATCAAAACCTGAACATGAATAGTAAACAATGATCCTAAATGTTTCAAACAAAAAAACAAATAAAACTGATATAGTGAGTTGCAGCATGTAGTGGAAAATGAAGCAAATTTGTGTATAAAAGATATAATGAAAAGTTTATTGATTGACTCTACTATGATTTGCAAAAAACTATATCTCTGTTTGTTTTCCAGTTGTAACTTAATGTTATTTAACAAACTTATCATTTTATAGTACAATGTACTCTTTTTCCATATATATAAAATTTTTTTCTACAAATTGAGAATAATATTAAATATCTTTTGTAACCTTTGTATATCTCAAAATATATGATCCATGGTTTCCAACATTATTAACATAGTCGAATATGCATATCTCATACTTGTCTAGTAGTGGCGAAAAAATCCAAGTTAACCAAATATACAGTGTAGATAAATTTAGACATATATACATATTTAGATTCAAATTGATTTCAACATCTGTTCCAAAATTATCTAGTGGAATGTACATTTGGTATCGCTACTACAAATCGATGATTGCCTAAATCTAGATATAAAAGCTTTCTTCTATTTACATTTACAAAAATAAAATTTATCAAAGGTAATACCACGAGTGCTTCAAATTTTATCGATAATTTTTTCTTTTCCACGAAAACTTGTTTATTTGGCAAAAATATGAAAACAAACCGATTTGATAAAATCACGACTCCGTTAGGAGGAGTGATTTTATCTAAATTCGGTTTGTTTGAATGTTTTTGCCTCAAATAAACAAGTTTGAGTGATGAAAATAAAAAATTATGTGATAAAATTTGAAGAGCGAGTTGTATTTGGGAAGATTATTTTTTTCAACAATTTAAAAGGATTTTTGAAAGCGCTTTTAGTTGTCAATAATGACAAATTCAAAGTAAAATTTTGACGTTTCGATGTAAACAAGGTTTTATCGATGAGGAAGCATAATTATCAGTATAATACCGAATGATTGGCTAGAATAATGTATTGCTATTGGTTAAAACCACCAAAATGTCAGATTTTGACAAGTGAAAAAAATAATCAAGCAATAATTATTCTAGAAGAAAAAATGGTTGAACTTTTCCCATTCTAGATAACTAAAAACGCAAGACCAGTCCATCAGTTATGTACAGAAGCATTATAGTATAATACATACTGTTTGTCAAGGGTCGAAGGGTTCACTTCAATGTATTACTTCCGCAGTGACTACACCAACATTTAGAAATGAGCCCATAACACAACAAAAATTCCATTAATTAACATTTATGGTGGATTTACACAGCGTTAAATATCGCACAGTTTGACGATGTAGCGAGTTTAAGCTACCAATTAGTGAAACATACTTTTTAGTTACAAGTGCTGTAAATAGATACATATTCAGATGGTTCTACCCCATTCTGATTAATTTGTGGGTGACACATTGTCAAAAAATGCAGATCTTTTTTATTCAAACATATGTTTACTTGCAAATTACATACCAAGGTCATTCGTGTGAATATCATGTTGTATCGAAAATGGCTGTTATGTAGAGTGTTTATGTTGTTGAAAAGAGAAGCATATCATTTGATAAGAAGCTATTTTTTAGTGTTTACTGAATGGCAGATCAGGCATAAATCAATTTCTTCTAAAAAAACTTTGATTTGAAATTTCTCAATGTTCACATTTAAAAAATGTTACATACTATTTCATGGGAATTTGCAATACTGAAAAATATCCAAGTTTTAAAAGTGGTCTTGTTTTGGATGTTGTTAAAACACTATCCAAATATCAATGCCACAACATTTGTCATGACTAAAAATATCAGATCCAAATAATCACTTAGAAAAGGTGATACTCAACGTTGGCACCTTAAAATCCTTTCAAAAATATGAGATTCAACTAAAAATTAATGGAAAATCTTTGGGGCATTTACAAGAGAATAAAAAATTGCACTATGGCTATTATGTCCCGAGAAGCATTCTATGAGACTTAATTGGATAACAGGATGGAAGTTACAAGCCAAATCAATTTAAAATTAAGATTAGAAAGTGTTTTTTTTTCGACTTAGTCATGCAGATCTTTACAATAAGCTGCGTTTTACTAATAGTTCTTTTTGTATTTTATAAACAAATATAAGTATATTTGGATTATATTGTTAATATTAAAACCGTGCATTTTCAGGAAGAAAACAATTATAAATCAACTTATCGGAACGAAAACTTTCAAGGTAGTTAATAGTGTAGTGAGTATTGACTACTACATACTTTACGACTTAAACATTTTTTTTTCTATCCGACAAGTTTTACATTTTTATTTGACTTGACCATAAAGTAATGTAAACAAACGAACGGAAAGGATGAGTTCTATACAAGGGAATTGCTGCCAACATAACGAACAAAAAAATACTGAAAAAGGTTAGTAACATAAGGAAGTGTTTTTCCAATCTATTTTTAGCTTTTCCTATATAAATGGGTTCCTTTACCACCCATGTTGTACCCGAAAAGTTCCTTACCCGAGAAATTTGCAGGTCTATTTAGTTTGGGGTATTTCACATCTTACAGTTGACGAACAACTACAATACAGGTTTGTTTGGCTTTGTTTGTATTTCGTCAACTGTAAGATGCGAAATACCCCAAACTAAAAATACCTCCAAACTTTTCGGGTACAATATGAGTGGTAAAGGGACTCAAAATATATACGAAAAACTAAAAATAGATTGGGAAACCCACTTCCTTATGCGACTAACCTTTTACAGCAATTTTTCGTTCGATATGTTGGCAGCAATTCCCTTGTATAGAACTCTTTTCTTAAAAAACATTCTAATAATTAACACACTTGTTCAAACAGTTATTAATATCAGTTATATTCAACAAAATGTATTAGAAATGTTTATATCTGACTGTAATTAATTTTGTAATATCATCACTACCTCTTTCAAAACATCATGAAATAGTTTTGGTAATATTCAGAATATATACATATAGATAATATTGCAAGATAAAAAAAGCCCAATAAATGTGATCAATGACCAAATTACTGCATGTTTGTTCCGTTTGATTAGTTATTTTTACGCCAGTATCCAAAAACGAGTAGCGGGAAGAATATATTTCGAATAATAAATTTTAAATTTGCGATGGATTATAGCACTGAAATGTATTTGTATGAAATTTATAGTGGACAATTTTCTACTCATCTTAAAATTTTCCTACAAAAAGTTCGTTGTAGCTTATTGGCAAAACATATTAATCTAATTATTTAAAAAAAAAAATGCAAATTAGTATATCGTACTGCACCTTTCAGCATTTGGCTAATTGTTTAGCAAACTATAGTATACGTTTAAAGTCTACTTGAAAAAACTAATATTAAAATTCTTCGAGTATTTCACACTTCATAATGTTTTGCAAAGGACCCATAAGAAACAATTGTTTAAGAACAATATTTTAACTTTTGATAAGCGCAGGAGTAAGACGCAAGTGAACAATAATATATTCTTTTCTTATAGTTAATTAGGTTTACTTGTCCTGGGCACCATTAATATTTCCATAAGTAGTTCCACTGGACTGATTTGATAGGCTGCGCTGTGGAGTTGGACTTTTGCCTCCACTGCCACTGCTTAAAGCCATTTTTTGCATTTGTCTTATCACCGTAGTTGCATGATACGCTTGCTGTAAAGGTTATAAATAAACAACTCCAATTGACGAGTCTTAGTAAGAATAAATAAATCAAAATTTGAAACCATGGATACGTAAATATGGGAAATAAAATGTATTACGCATTTACACAGTGAAATTTTAATTTTTTTACTTACCTTCCAGCGTGATTTTGCAAAATTCTTCTTGAGCTGTTCGGACACAGTACCATGAATATTCTTATTACTAGCGGCATTACCAGATATCCTATAAAATTTACATTGGAATAAAAATTATTAAATATTGAATTATTACATACCATGGGTGGCCTAACGCTTGACGGCAAGTGTATCTCTTTTCGACATTAACGCACATTAAATTTCTTATAAAATCTTTTGCAGAATCACTAATTTCATCCCAATAAGGAGAATCAAACTCGAATTCACCTAAAAATATAAACAATTATAAATTGTCAAACGTTAAAATGAGTATTTTTCATTATCAACTAAAAAATCATGGATTATATAATATATTTATATACAGGGCGAATTTGTTATGAGGAATTGTACATACTCCTAACTACTAGGGACTCCATACAGTCACTCAAAAAAAAATTTTACTCTTGATTTAAAAATATAAGTTTTTAATAAGTTAAGAAAGAAGCTCTGCTCAACTGTCGTGACTCTCAGAGTCACCGTAACGGAAAAGAAGCATTGCCTGTATTTTATAATTATTGTGTCCTTTTATGGATTTAAAAAAAATGTAGACTTTCATTTTATTCAAGTTGAGAAATTGCAAAATAGGACAAATTTGATTAAAGCTAAAATAAAGAAAAATGTTACTTCCACGGTTTTCCATATTTTTGAAGTATTGTGAGTGATTTGAACTACTCGAATTACAAAATCGCAGAGTATGCAGATATTATTCTATTATTTTGTTGCTGTAAGTAGAAAATGTACAAGACGATACACAGAATAACACGAATTAGAAATCTTCAAGCATTTTGAAATGTCAATAGAAAATGGAAGATAATAGATCTTTCACAACACGTTTGATGCAGTCGAAGAAAATCCTAAAATAATTAACAAAGTTATACTGACACTACTTGAGATTATAACCATTGATGTTAAAATAAATGTTCAAAGAGATTAATAAAAAAATCACACATTTCAACGTGAACAATCGATTAAAAACGTTAGTTAAAATATAAAAACTACTACATTCCAAAAAATAGGAAAAGTATAACAAACTAAAAAAACACACTTAAAACACACTCACTCATATAAAAACCTTTAAGCTGTCAAATTTATATTCTTCTGATTTAAAATATATTCATTGAAATATAAGAATTCCCCTAACGACTAAGACATAATCTGAGGATATTTATGTTACCGAAGGAAAAACCCTAAAAAATATTACAATATCATTATTTAATTATTAATATATAGTAGACCTAAATTTGATGGCAGGCTGAACAAAAACATTACAATATTTACTGAAAGATAATATTGGCAGGTTCAGATCCTCTTTTCTCAAATATAACAAACTTTGGACCTCAAATGGATTAATTTAGATTATCGTGAAAATAGAACTTACCTTTAAGGATTTGTGCAAATAAATTTGCGTCGTTCTCGTCATAAAAAGGGGGATAACCACACAATAAAATGTAGGATATAACGCCTATACTCCATACATCAACTGCTTTGCCATAGGGTTTTTGAGCAAGTACCTCTGGAGCTAAAACAACGAATATTTACCATACATATCTACCTAAGCCCTATATTAACTCCTTCTACAACTAAGCATCTTAACCATTTCACAACACCTATATGGATATTTTCAATCAAATAAACATACATGTAACGTCTACATGGAAGAAGTTAGATTTTACATACCAACATATCCTGGAGTTCCACATGCTGTAGCCATTATACCAGAATCTTCCATTTTAGATAATCCAAAATCACTAATCATAATTTTACTTTCTTCATCTGGACTATAATACAGCAAATTTTCAGGCTAAAACCAAATTTTTCAATCACTAATTTGATAGATATCAAGTCAACAAGAACATTAAGTAGAAAATGCAATAAAAACTATTGAGGAGCATATTTATATTATATGCATTACATAAATTCTGGAATACCCATTAAACCACTGATGGACCACCCTGTATAGGAAGATAATATTAGCTGACGGACTAATGACAGCACTTATACTTTTTGTTATCGTGTTAAGGATTCTAATTAAAAATAGTTTTTGTATCTATACCTATTAAAGAACTGGTTTAATATTAATCACAAGTTAATCATTTATAGTAATTATAAATACACAATCATTATAGTAACAAAATTACTATTACAAGGTATGGAACGAATGTCATTGAATTTGGTATACAAATGGTTCTGAAACAATAGAAGAACATGGGATATGAGTGTACTGGAACAGGCCAGGAGCCAAACACTCTAAAAGTTTGGAAAATAAAAACCTCCCTACTGTGGGTTCCAGGACACAATGAAATAAAAATAGCAGACGAACTAGTTAAGAGAGGAAAGGTATCCACCCTTTTGGGGACGGAATACAGTTTGTTAATACTATTTAAATTAAGATTCTTGCGAAGAAATAGTAGATAGTAATTAAGATACATTTTCACTCACTTTAAGGTCACGATGAACAACTCCTTGCACATGCATATAATCTACGGCTTCGAGTACTTGTCTTATTAGATCGGCAGCATCCTTTTCAGTATAGGAGCCTTTTTCGACTATTCTATCGAACAGTTCTCCACCAGTAACCCTGGAAATAACAATAAGAATAAAAGCATATGTCCCAATAGTTATGACACCCTGTATGTATAACTAGGTAAATGGTTCAATTCCATTATTTTTGAAAGATAATGTATGGAAAAATATATTTTACATATTTATAAAAATTCCAAACAACTAACTGTAAGCTTATATCTATAAATAAATAAATATATACATTATTTTCACACAGAATAATTAGAGCCCACAGTAAAATGGAAATGAGGTTTCGTTCAAACTTCATTCCAAAAAAATAATTGGTGCTTACGCGCTACAACGTTCCGGACTCAATTTATTTACATGAATACAGAATACATTTTTTCTATGCGATTGAATGATCTAAAAAATTTGTATGAACAGTATTTGACCAATACTGCCATAAATAATTATTGTAAATTATTGACCGACTGGTTATCACCACTCGAAAAAAATTGAATAACTATGGTAATAAGATGGTATTAAATATTACCCAAATAGGCAACCATATGAAATATCAATTATCAACTGCGCTGAAACGTTTTCTTTTATCCAAATGCAATAAATTGTATATGAATAATAATTTTATCAACTCTGTTAAAAATAAATACATCTACATTAAGAAGTTTTTAGTTTTTTCCAAAACACATAAATTTCATATGAATTTAGGATAAATTATTAAAACTAAATGTCACTTTACCAATGTCAATTGCATTAAAATATTTCTTAACAAAAATTTATAATTATTGTAAATAAATAAGTACTTACAATTCCATAATTAAATACACCTTTGATTTATCTTCAAAAGTCTCCAACAGTTGTACGATGTTTGGGTGTTTCAATCTGTAACAAAATATGAATATTGAAATAAGAATAATAACAGTTAAAATGTGTTTTCCTACGACCACATAAGAAAGTGGTTGGATTGTAGATAGTTTCAAGCAGAGGCGAGGCTTTCTAGGACCATTTACACCAGCCCAAGTGTGCCAGGGTTTTAGAACCAGATAATTTCTCCAGAATTACCTGGGTGCATCAGAGGTCCCCTAGAAGGGATGATGCTCAGTGTCATGCCAAAGCCCATGGAACATTGTTAGAATTGCCACCATTACCTGAAGCTTTTAAATATTTTTTTGCATTCAAATTTGCTACAATATGGAATTGATATACAAAACATAAGTTTATTCAGAACAGAAAGATAACTTATTTATCAACATCGATGTTTTTGGTGCAAAAACCAATTTTGGATAATATTCGCAAAGAATAAAATATAGACAAATTATTTTTAGTATATATTTACTTTATTTATGCAAAATAATATAGAAAATATTAGTACTACTCGTATTAGATGATAACAAAGTTATTCCATGCGACTACTTTTAAAAACAAACTTCCTTATAGTTTTTGAATTAAATATTTATATTATTTTATATGAATAAGTAACATGTGTTAAATAATATGACGTCACGTATACAATTATATCATGTTGTTTAAACGTTTGTCGCAATAACTATAGATATCCATTTTTGTCTTATAGTGCGCAATATAAGGTATAATTTTTCAATTTGGGATATTGAGACTATAACCTCTTAGTTTTCATTTTTTTTATCTAGTTAAAGTTTGATAAAATGTATCAAAAGATATAATAAGAAGTAGAAATGTACAGTAAATATTCAAATATTACTATTATCCAAACATCAGGATAAGTTTGCAGAACTGGTATAATTTTTTACCAATATGTTTGTTACACTCTGTATATATTGTTATTGTGAGACTGAATATCATATTTTAAATGGTTACTGCTGATATTGTAATAGTTGATTAAATAAAGGTCGTGACATGGGAACAAATTGAAATTAAATTAAAAACATGGCATTGATTGTGTTGGAGTTTTTTTTAACGATATTGAAGACTATCACTTGCAGATTTATGTTTCCCTTTTGGTACTACGCGGTACGATCAATAAATTACTCAGCCAACGAGGAACATTAGAAATGTTGAAAAGAGTTGATTCGAATCATAATTTCATAACATGAATTGAACAAACAATATTATTTAGTAATAGAAATATACGATCAGATAAACGAAGCAATTGAACTAACAATTAATATTATGAAAAGCACAAAGTATGATGAGAGACTGCAGAAGTCAACAAAAACAACAGTTTGTTGATATAATGTTTGACAGGACGATTTCACAGGGTAAATGCAAATATAAGGGAAAAACAGTGCCAGGCAAACAAGCATATAAAGATGCATACTGCTTTGGAACTATCAAAAAACCATAATGCTGTAATCGTTGAAGAATATATTGATCTCTTGGCAATAATGACTGGTCTAAATCGACAGAATAAGAATAACTCTACCTGTCCAAAAAACAATAAAGCTCATGATAAGGATACATCCTTTGAAAATGGCCCAATAACTAAGAATCTTTAAATTTCAAGATAAACCGAAATAAAGCATAAAATTTAAAAAATTTATTTCTAGGATAACAATTTTTGAATATTTCTTATCATTAAAACAACCACAGGATATGAAGCAAGTGATCACCGCAAACCAACACGCTAATAGGAATTTAAATTTTTAGTCCAACGTTTCGACAAACATAAAAAGAAGGATAATATAATGCCTACTTATTCTGATGATAAAGAAATTACAAAAAAGACTTTACTACTTTACTGATACAGTGAAGGCATAGTTCTCAAAGGAGACCACAGGTAATGTGGAGTGAGAAGCACCGTTCTAGAACTAAGAGCTTGCAAACTATTCAATATAACTCTACTCTGTCTGAAATAAATGAGGAAGGTAAAATGAATTCTATTGAAAGGTAGAAACAACCTCAGAAACAGTCGACTCGGGCGACGACCTAGCACTGCAATGGAACGCCTTTGATGCGATAATTACAGTCAAACAGCGTCGAACATGGTTAGTACTTGGATGGGCGACCATGCCAGGGAAAACCATCGTTTAGTGCCCGTACAGCTTGCAGCGAAACACTTTAGACTACTAGGGCACTATACCAATGTGCAAGAGGTATACTGTAGATATGCCGTCTTTCGGAGAAGACGTAAAACCGACCTCTCGAGTCCATGGATATTGGGCTCGGTAAAGAACGCTACCACTGGTTGGAACACTAGAGGGTTCGCCAAAATTTCCGTTTAGGGGTAGGTGATTAGCCTCAGTCGCAGAGATAGATGGACGTTAAATAAACGAATAAAAAAAAACAGTCGACTCTAGAATGTCCTAGCCAAACATCCTATCATTTGCATAGGCGACATGTTATAATGCAATGGGTAATAAACGGAAATGATACTGAAGTGTGTATATATATATTAATAAGTATACGTTTGTGTATATTATTCACGAAATTTCTCAACAATATTTTTATATAATGTCAATAATTACAAGTGAACACTTGTAACATTGAAAAATCATGTGCATTTTTTAACATGAATTTGTCCAAGTTGCACTGAGCCATTCAACCAAACTTTATTATTTAAAAATAATTACAAAATAAACATTGTCAAGAGTTGTTAATATAACCTTGTTTTTATTTTATGATATACTTATCTATTTCATATATTTTTAGCTTTGTTTTGCATTTTTTATAATCAATTAGTTGGCATTATACAATTTTAACTCTTTGATACAACTTTGTTTGAACTGAAAATATTTTTTTGTTAGAATTTTTGTGTTTCTGACTGTTTTTGCAAAAAATCTATAGCACACACCTATTTTTAAGATTATTCTCTGAAAATTTTGAAACCCGTCTAATTTTTTGATAGATAATCTTCCAAATAGGTGAGTACTATAGATTTATTTGCCAAATCAATCAAAAACTTGTGTCATCACATAGTTCACCTGACCCAGGTTTTTATTAAATGAACCACTATTTCCTTCATTCAATTTTCTTCTTTTTCATATCATACCTATAAGTAAGTACAGGCTTAGAATGTTGTTTTAAAATTATCAGTGATTCCTATAATGTAAACAATAGCTGATATTATTTTATGACATCCTTTGTTTAATAATTCAACCAATAATAGACAGAGAAACAACAACAAATTATAAACATGTAAATGAAAAGGTGCTACTTACCTGCGCAAAACTTTGATTTCATTTTCTAGTGAGTCTTCTTTGCCTTTGAGAGCTTTTTTGTCAATAATTTTCACAGCATGCATCACTCCATGATTTTCCTTGCTTTCTGCTAATCTGACTACTGAAAAGGCGCCACTGAAAATAAACAAAAGCAAGTTTTTAGAAAGATTTTCAAGGATGGTATGATACAAAAACTAAAATTAAAAATAGGACGAACAATTTATTAATGGCTTTTGATTAGTGGTTAATAAATAAGTACATTATACATACATTATTAAATCTATTGACATTTTCTCTTTAAAATTTATGCATTTACTAAACCAATAGTATTAATTTAAAAGCATTAGCAAACCAATAATATACAGGAACAGGTAGTATATACCAAAACCTTGCAATTAAGTTAATATTAACCAACCAACTACATAAATAATAAACAAATTTTGCTTGCGCTAATATAAGTTGGAAATCATTTTGTGGAATGCAAGGTAAAAAAATAGGAGAAAAATGTTTATGAAGTCTATTTTTAAGTTTAGGTAAAATATTCGAAGAACAAGATTATTGTGCAAAGGGCAGGATTAATTATATCAGCGCTGAAAGTGAAATGGGTTAGCCATAACAAGTTGAAAGAAAAGAAAGTAACATATTCAGAAATGCTGACATATGAGCTCTATAAGAAGAGATGCAAAAACATGCACTTCATAATATGTTACGTTTGTTAACTTACGTTCCTAACAATTCCTTCAAGTAATATTTGTCTTCCAGAGAAGGTTGTTTTTCGTTGTCTTTCCCATCTTTCTTCTGTTTTTTTTCTTTACCAAATAAGGGCATTTTTTTTATATTGTCATCAATTTTTTACTCTCTAACATAACCGATGATTGACAGCTTGTTCTCCACTTTGCCAAATACTGTTTTAGAATTTAGCGACAACAGAGGCGACAAGCATTAATTAATTTGCAACATGACATTTATTACTTCAAAATACGACCACAGAGTACACTCTGGTAGAGGTGGCCTTGACCGAAGGCCAATAATAAATAATACTCTATGGTTTAGGGACAGATCGTTGAGTTCTAGCTGTGCTCTTCTTCTATTTTGTTCTATCGTCCTAGCGTTTTGTATGTTTGGTTGCATATCTCCATCATGGCCAGTCTAAGAAAAAGAGGAAGCACGTCTTTATCTGTGGGTAGCACAAAGGAAATATGAAATGTATGTGTGGTTGCATAGGTACAGTTGCTTGTTATTTTTATCGTATAAACTTTCAAGCTACCGTGTACGTGGATCTGCGGGAGGAAAGTTTGAGAGCAATCTTATTTGGAAGTAACACAAGTCTCAAGGGCTGGAGCAGTTACTAGAAATTTAACAAAAACAAAAGGAGAAATTTGTTGTTAATAGGACCACAATCCTATTATGTATTAATAGTTTGGTGATTTGAATTAAATAATTGACTTATTTCAGGTTAAAAAGCTTAGTAATTGTACTAATAATATACACAATGGTACTAACAAATAGTAATAATACCTACATAATCATCGAGTGAATCATTTAGCAGGTCGCCAAAATGAAAATTTACGCTAGTAACGAACTAAATTCTTCATAAATTATATCACATTTAGTAATTTTCCTAGGTATTGGTGACAGTAATAGAAAGGCAGAGAGAGGAGATGTCACAATTCAACAAAGGTTTAATTCCAATAATTTATATAATACTAGTTAAGAAACAAATATTCAAATTCAAACACATTCTTAAAGTCAAAGAATAAATTTAATTGTCATAGAATAGCATAATATTCAGAAAACAGCCCCGTATATATAATAAATCGGAGTGAGCTATTAAATTTCACTCACTAACTCTATATATACAGAGTGCCTCACACATTTTTATACATGGCATACCTAACTCTAAAGCGATTAAAAATAACTATTAAAGACATTTTTTAACAACGAGCGGGACAGGCTGACATTTTTTCAATTATAAAACAAAATTAAATTTTACTATATTTGACTGTGTTATAAATTGTTAATGAATCATTGTAATCGTATGATAACTTTTCCAATACTTTAAATTCGAAACACCAAATCCTTAGAAAACAAATCATCGAAGTTATAAATAATTGTGTAGGTATAATATTTTGGTAGTGGTCTATATTTAACCGAGAAGGCTTGTGTATTTGACCGAGAAAACCGAAATTATGCATACTGTAAACTCCTGCCAAGGACCGGGAATTTTTCGTACTCGTTTCATACAGATATTTGCGAGATATACATTTCGAAATTCGTGCAGTTTGCAAAGACTCTCGCAAAACCGCTACTTTGTTTTCGTGATCCAATTTTCCAAAAAAAAAGTTTTCATACAACATAACCCACGCTCTAATGGCGACAATGAATACAAATTTTTAATTGGAAGTTTATAGGGTACGGGAATATTAGAAATATTATTTATTTTTGCATGGGTAGGTACGGTAGGTATCACCATTGTCTAATATAAAGAAGTATCACTAATAAATGTAAAAATATATTTCCGAACTCTTACGATTTTCATCGATTGGATTATTTCGTAATCGACTAAGGTTTCGTCACATTGAGAACATCGAAGTAGCAATAAAATTCAATCATATTTATTCCAAGACTTTATACCTAAATATTTTATATTATTCTCTAGATTTGTAATACCGATCATGTATAGGTATAATTATGTTCTTTGAAGTGAACTATAATAGTTAATTTTTAGTTTGTGCTTGTATATTATTAGGAATTGTAGTGTCTGGTTCAGTACTTTTTTTGTCGAAAGTAGAAACAGAAAAAAACAAATAATAAAAAGACATAGATGGTCTTCTTAATATAATGTTATTCATGTATAGTCGATTTACTATATTTTCATATCGATTGGAAATAGTACCAGAATAGAGGAGTTCAGTTTAAGGTCAGTGTGGCCAACAAAAAGTGTTTTTTTTCTGACAAGAATGACAGTTAAGGTCTACTTTTAAATTACTTTTTAGCT
This sequence comes from Galerucella nymphaeae, assembly GCA_963978555.1. Taxonomy (NCBI): domain Eukaryota; kingdom Metazoa; phylum Arthropoda; class Insecta; order Coleoptera; family Chrysomelidae; genus Galerucella; species Galerucella nymphaeae. The sequence goes on from OZ021704.1 coordinate 6,276,080, forward strand.
GAATACTCAACATATCAGTGGCCAATAATTCTAGGAACTCTTGGCATGTGACCATTTTATTTGGGTTATTCAGTCACTAGCTCTGTCATGTGTCAGTGAAAAAAGTAATTAGAAGAATAGAGATACAGCTAATTAGAAATGCTACAAAAATCTAACTGAAAATAGACATACACGATTAAACGAATATCATCAAAAATATATATAACTGACATTTGACATAACTAGTGGCTGAATAACAGAAATGAAGTGGTGACTTGCCAGAAGTTGCTAGGATTATTGGCCATTGATATGTTGAGTATTCAGCTAAAAAGTCATACAAGATATACGCTTCGGGGGTGTATTCATTATTTGAATAAAGCAAAATAGATGTTCGCAATGATAAAAAACATGCAAAATCTTATGTTTTAAACAGTAGACCTTAACTGTCATTCTTGTTAGAAAAAAACCACTTTTTGTTGGCCACACTGACCTAAGACTGAACTCCTCTATTGAGAATTCTCATTACCACGAACGACCACGAACGCGACATTTGTTGTGAACGCACCTTATCGCATGCTTTTAGTTTTAAGAAAAACGTCAGATTGACAGCTGCTAATGTCTCTGTAACACTACGTTCAGAATAAAACAATATCGATACTTTTAATCTCCACGGTTTAGTTAGCCCATCAAATAAATGTGCTGATTGATAGAGATTGGACAGCAGCTTAAAGTAAATTTTGTAGTAGTATACTTGGCAATTATTCCAATATAAATAAAATAGAATAAATAGAGTAACAGACAAATATATTGCATATTTTATTTTTAGTCATTATTTACATTAAATTCATACTATTTGTTCGAGCGCAAGCCATATCATAGACGTAATTATGCTTGAGTTTTAGACTCATCTACCTATCCATTTTAACCTTGGCGTAAAGTTGCTGGCAGCTGACGTGTGATTAAATGAGCGATAAAAGTGTGGACACTGTAAAAAAGGATTGAATTTCATCCAATTTCATCGATGTTTCGAAATAATAAAAATAATTAGCTTGGTTCGAATTAATTACAATTCTATTCTGCAGATAGGTAGGTGGCTTAGTTGGTTTTTCAGTGACCATGAAGTATAAAAAACATTTGCATTTGATTCTATGCCTTCCAAGTGTAGGGTAAATCCTGAAAGTTTTATCGTTTTATTGCATCTCAAGCAAGTCAAGTCAGTCAGTTTCTTAGATATTGAAAAGAACACTACACCTACAGTCTTCAGCAGTTGTGGTTTTACGAGTATTCATTCATATAGTTAAGACATGGCTTCCTTCCTTCGTCCTGTTCTGTGAACATTGTGAAGTTTTTGTAGTCGCTGGCTTAGCTAATTGACATTACCGACGGCAAATCGCCGCATAGTGTGGACGCACCTTTAAATTTCTTAAATGACTATAAGAAACACTCGATCTTTCTCAAATAACAATAAATTACTAGGAGATCTGTCATGTTTCTTTGAGTACATTGAAACACATCAGGATCTACTAAACATTAGCTTAGCACCTGTAATTATCAATGTTGGGTAGTTAATTTTCACGCATATACAATATTATATAAATTTTAGAAAAGTTATATGATCTCTAATCATTTTTACCGTTGATCATATCTAAAACTTGGCAGTGACAATAATGACGTCAAGCATACCTTTTCACACAATGATAAAAAATAGAAACACAACTTTATTATAGATGTTCTCCACATTTTTCTAGATATAATAATATGTCAAATACCATACGATATCATGATAAAGTTTACTGGGACAGAAATTATTTGATTCCATTTTTCTTGATTGAAATAAATTTTTAATGACTTTTCAAGAAATAATTAATTTTTAAATAGGAAATTGTTTACTGGGCTGGGAAATTATTTAATAGTATATTGTTTTACAAGAGACATTTTTTGAAGCGAGTAGAACAGTGGTGGTACACGAACTTCAAAAAATGTTTTCGACAAGACTTTTTTTGCAACCCTGTTTATATAATAATAATATACTATAAATAGGCAAGCAACACATTTTTCGAAAATGAATCAACATTGTTAACTCTCCAATCCATGCATTTTTCATATGTTTCTTCATTTTGGATTTTAATGGTAATAAATCCAAAGAGGTCTGCTCAGCTTCATTTGCCATTTCTGGTGGTGTATATGGAAAATCTAAATCACTTTCCGATTCAGCAATCATGATAACTTACTCAAAAAACTAACAATGCTTTGAGTGTAACCATTGTCTAATTTTCTTTTTATTAGACAATGGTGTAACCAATTAACTTATGAAACCTGGCAACCATAGATATATAAATTGTTTTTTAAATCTCACGGTATTTTTACAATTCTATTTTGCTTTTTAATTAATCAAAATTGTACGAAACATTGTTTTTGCTATGAGATTGTAGTCTTATTCTTATTCTTACTTTTAGGCATATTATCTTAACTTAAAAAATATTTATAGACAGCATTATTTATTTAATTGTAAATTTTATGTTATAAACATACTCAAATCTGTCTTCAATGTATTTATTTTGAAAAAACAGAGTTTTAAAAGATAAATGAGATCATCTTATATGCATATTTATGTATTTTTGTGTAAAGATTTTTAAATTTACGAAAGCCAACTGTGTAACAAACAAGAATTTTCTAGAAATAACAAATACATATAACAGAAATATTTTTAGTACATATCTTTTGGTCAATCTGGCTTGGAAGCCAAAATTTGTGATCAGATAATACGATTTACATAGTCCACACGACAACAGCTGAACAGTAGCGTCGCTATAACATTTTAGACATTGGTTAATTGCTATTGTAACGAAAATAGGGTTTTAAAAATCTAGAAAAGTAAGTGTTAACGGGATAAATAATACATAGGCGACATATCTCATATAATAATAATATATTATTGTGTCACAAGAGCAAAAAAGCGATTTTTAGCAGCCCAAGACTTTTGGCTGATAGTTAATTATGTTTAATTGAAAAGTTCGCTTGAAACGTCAAATTAATCAAGTGACAGATGCTGGAAAACTTCAAAAATCGTAGCCTACAAATCATATGAACACCAAAAATAGGGCGGAAAGTATTGTTTAGTAGCTTAACGTCGGAAAATTCACGATTTTACAAGTTTTTCATGATCTACCACTTGATGACTTTGACGTTTTACGTGAATTTTTTAGTTAAACGTTAGTGAATGACAGATAATTATACTTAGGTATCTTTGTCAGCTCGTCTGTTCTTGTTATTTTATTATTTTTACTTAGTTTCTAGTTTTTACTCTATTTCGTTGAAGCAGTCCCTTTAACAACTTCAGTAACTAATTTGGTAACTTTTAGTGGCGTGAGTAATGCTTTTCAAATTACTCCTTCTGGTTAATAAATGATTTTATAATATTCAAAAATTTATAGATAGGATTACCTCAAAGATAAGAAGAATAGAGGAGTTCAGTCTAAGGTCAGTATGGCCAACAAAAAGTGGTTTTTTCTTACAAGAATGACAGTTAAGGTCTACTGTTCAAAACATAAGATTTTGCATGTTTTTTATCATTGCGAACATCTATTTTGCTTTATTCAAATAATGAATACACCCCCGAAGCGTATATCTTGAAATTTAAAATAGTAATTAGAAGAATAGACATACAAATTAGAAATGCTACAAAAATCTAATCGCAAATGGACGTATACAATTAAACGAATATCAACAAAAATAAATATAACTGACATTTGACATAACTAGTGACTGAATAACAGAAATAAAATGGTGACATGCCAAGAGTTCCTAGAATTATTGGCCACTGATATGTTGAGTATTCAGCTAAAAAGTAATGTTAAATTTCAAGATTTACGCTTCGGGGGTGTATTAATTTTTTTAATAAAGCAATGTAAATGTTCGCAATTATAAAAAACATGCAAAATCTTATGTTTTGAATAGTAGACCTTAATTGTCATTTTTGTCAGAAAAAACCACTTTTTGTTGGACATAATGACCTTAGACTGAACTCCTCTATTGAACAGTCAGGGATGTTGCAAAGTAGTCGAAATTTACTATAAGTTAGCATCACTATATTCGCGATGCTATACGTATTGGATAGTCTGTCTCTGTATTTTATTGACACCTTCTGCGTTTTTTGGAATATCCAATTTTTTTTATTATTGTTACTATAAATTACCTGATCCTGGGCCCCTCTTAACCACTTCTATTTCTGGGAGCAGTGTGTGATGCTTTGTCAGGCCACTTTATCTTTTCAAATTCAGCCAAAACTAACGTCATGGCTTGAATGATTTAAAGTGAAATTGTTTGGGATCACATCATCACACGTAATGGATCTTTACTGTTTAGGATCCTAAGCCTGAAACTATAAACATGCTTAAAATAAATATTTTTTCACTATTATGCGAAAAGGAAGTCCCCACCCAGTTTGTTATTCAAATAGTAGGTTAGGAATGGGTGATAAGGGAGTAGACAAATTGCAACTTCAGTGGTTATATAGTATGACATTTGGAGTCGGTAGATTGTAGCCAAAAAATAATTCCAAAACAAGAGTCAAACGCTGAAAAAAAAAACAGAATCAATCAGTTAATTAGATATTTCCCTATTACTTTGATACGTTTTATACATAACGTTTGTATATATTGGACCAAATGTTATATTATTACATTACATTATTTTCGAAGGATTAAAAAAACTAGCAAAAACTGGATATAAATAACAAAAGAAGCCATGGAAAGCGTCCGTAGTCCAGCAGGGCAGCATCTAGAGTATCGCGATGCAACAGAGGCGACGTGGACGTCGGCGTCGATCTACGATACTGATGCTCCTCTAACCGCCGCCCTATATGGTTTGGCACAATTCTGGCCCGTGGATAAAATTACATCGCTTTTGCTTTGGTCTATGCTAAAAATATCGCAGCCCACGGTTATTTCTGTACAATTGTATACAGTTTTTTTAATTAGATATTTATAATAATGTTCTTTATTTATCTGATCATTATCAGTTTTACGGTTTGCTTTTGGAATTTGAATACTACCAGCGTATACTTGCATCAGTTAAGTAGGTATCTTTTCAAAATACCTGAAAATAGATTGAATTACTAAGCTACATATTTTTAAATCTATTCAGTACCTAAGCTTTTTTTAAGCCCATATGAAAAATTAAATCTAACTTGTTATTAGTAAAATAAAGTAAAAATCATAAAATATTTTTTTATAATAATTTAATAAAACAGTAAACAAAAAATTTAGTAATATTTGTTGAACAATAAATTGGGTGAAGTAAATAATTGAGCTTTCTGTTATTTTGTTTATATTTAATGGTAGAATGTTGGATTAATCGGTTAACAACCTCTCATGGTTTTGTTAAAAATTCATCACTAAAATAAAAGGGAACGCGAATAATCTGGTGAGAAAGCTTCAAGGGGCTTCGGTCGTGTAGATATCTAAAATAAGATTTTCTAAACTTATATGTATTTTCGTGATTTCATGGTTATCCTTGGAGGGAACAAATTCTACGAGGACAGATTTAATGTCAAGGTCTCTGGAGTTTTGTTACTTGGAGGATAAATGTCTAGGCCAGTTTTACTCTGTAAAAGTGAAAATTCTAATTGTACTTTTAATAAATCTAAGTTTATGAAATATTTCTTAGAGCACAGTGAATTTTTTTTCAGGGCAAATCGTATTTTACGTATTCAAAATGGTTACAATTTACGCTATGTTGAAAGCTGTTTTTTTTAACATGATTAGGATGCATTGCAATTTAGTGCAAACTTCTCGACAGATCTGGGTGACCTAGTTTGTCGTGGATGTTATTTATTTGAGTCACAGAATATTTGTTTTTCTAGTTATTTTTCTGTAGTTTCCCAATTTTTGTTTTTCATATGTAGTTGATTTCTTTCTTACAATCTATTTAGATCTACAGGGTGAAAGGAATATATGAAAATGCTTTTGAGTTTACTGGTATTTTAAATCATATGTTTAAATCAGACAGTAAGAGTTAGTTTTGTTTTGAGTTGCCTTTATGTAACTATTACCTTCAAAAATTTGAATTCACTGCCGATTTAAAAATTAAAATTTCTGCGATATCGTAAATTTTAGCGGTTTCAAATCGATTGACAATTTTGATTTTGGTATTTACTTGTTGTACAGGTTGTCTTTGTGAAAATTACGAATTGTTAACCACTGGGCACAATCCGTTCCTGGATTACGACGATATGACCGCTATAGCAGAAGACGAAAAATTTCCCATATTTATGAAAATAATCAAGAGGGATTCAACGTTCTGAATAGTCAATGACTTCAAATATCTTGGCACAATGATCAACAACAATACATCTGGAATTAAAAATAGAATAAAAGGGGGATATAGAGCATATTACAAGTACAAACAATTATTTAGATAAAGTGAAGTAAGCAAAAAAAACGAAACTAAGAAAGAATATAATATACGAATATGCGGCCCAAGTTAACTACCAATTAATAATGAATGTGTAAATTTAAGAAATGCTTGAAGACAGATAATATAAAATATCTACTAAAGTGCTTTGGAGACACGAAAAGAATAATTTGTTGAAAGAAAAATTGACACCCTGCTCGGCAAAACGAAAGGAGACATCCGAAACCCGTTGGATAACACACATTATCTACCAATAATCAAGTACATTCGTTCGATGAAGAGTGACTAATGTCCCATCTGAGCTGTATTCAAATATTATTACATTTTTGACCATAGTGGAACGGTATATTCCGACCTGTACGTTTACGTGACGAATACACGCATAGCTGTCTTGTCTTCGACTTTAGAGCGTGTTATATTGTCACAGAGATCATCTCTGTGCTCAATGCTTGGGCATCTCTGAGAGATGCCCAAGCATTTCAAGAGCCACATCCAACATCTTCACATTTTTTAACCCTTTCGAGCCGGATTTTTTGCGGGTCACATTGAGTTATTTTTTTTTAATTCTTTACAAAAAAATTATAAAAAATAAGATTGGAATCCCCATTTTTCTGATAGTCCAACTTTTTGTCTGGGACGCATCAGATTCGTTCCATTATAATACTGGGTCTATTTATTTTTTCCAACCAAAACCTTTTGTTTAAAATTTGCAATGTTGAAAAGTCTAGGTGATTAACAGGGAGGTCAATGAAATCTGGTTTATAGGAGAAGACATTTAAAAAAAAGATACAGTAAAGCAAATTGCATTATACAATTATATCTAGAATTAAATTTAGATAATTATGTACACGAAACTGATTCAGTACGTTTATTCGGTCTTTTAATAGTAGATTTGGTTAAAAATAGCACTGAGACTTCTAATAACTACAGTTACGAGGACCATTGTTTCCAAATTATTATTAGGTTAACGCTTCTGTTACTTAGAGTCGTTAAAGTATGACGGTAGACTAGGGATGTGATACAAACACTCTAAAATGGCTTTCGTAACATGAATGGAATAATATTTTATTTGACTTACTACAAAATTTATTAACAATTAATTCCAATATTAATGTTTCATAAAATATACCCTGACGTTTATTTCATGAAGTGTAATGAACCTTAGGTTATTTAATTTTAGCATACCACATTTGCTTTCTTATGTTGATCTTATTTGTTCACTATCAGTACCTAAATATTAGGTTAAAAAAAATACGAGAGCTCTAAAGTTAGCGTTTCTTCAACGCGTGAACTTTTTGAGGTACCAACAAACAATGTATAGAATTTAGTCTGAAGGAGACTAAAATATAATACAGATTCTGCAGATATACAGTGTATCATATTATTTCCACCTTCATGCGGTGCTTCGTATCCTACTGTCTACTGTCCAACAAAAGGATTACTCCTCAGACATTATTTTTTGATCCTTACGTATGAGCTAGATTACATTTGTTTAGATGAGGTGTTCAAACCTGAATCTAGATTATATTCTACATCGTGAGTCTTTTTAGGTAGCTAATCAGACTTTCATGTAGTTTCTTTAAGGGAACAGATTTAGTTCAAACTTTGTACATTTGTCAAGGACCAGTGAAAAGACATTATTGAAGTAAAAAATAGTGTTTCTATTTATAACCTAACCTTTAAGGTCCAGTTTTAACAACGGAGGTAATATCGATATTGAATATTTATTTCAAATTTGTTGTAAGTTTACTATAACACGCTGGCCGTCGAGGGTCGCTGGACAGCGCTGTAACTATGTTAGTATTATCCCCAAAGATTGATAGGCTTTTGCAAAAAGGATATTAAATCTTGCAAATATTGGGAATAGAAACATTTTATACCCACTGTATTTCAATGTGATATATTTGTATGAAAATTAAATAGCTTTATGTCATATGAGAATAAAAGTACTAGAAATAGAGCATGTGAAACTTGTTCAGAATGTATTTAAGCTTAAATCATCCCACAACCACCTAAAAAATATTCAACCTCTTAGTCATAATCACAAGAGTAGACGGAAACATATATCGCGCACATGGGGGGGGAGAAGGTGGATTTTTTTCTCTAGAGATGAATAGCTTTTTTTTTAAATAAATGAAAAGTATGTAGTGGGGGAATTTTCACGATGGCGGGGAATGCGTTACATTCTAGATTAGATTAGTGCACATTGGACATCTTTAGTCAGTGCTTTTGAGGCCACGAAGCGATTTCTAGGATAGACGAACGACGCTCGCGACGACGCGCTGAGACGCATACGACAAAAAAAAAATACACAACACACCGCGCTATTTATCAGTGTGTGCAGTGAAGTGAAGTGCTACAAAATCTTCAAAAATACAACCCCCTTTTAAAAAGTAAGTGCATGTGAGTGTTCTTTAGTGCAGTTCACTTGTGTTCAGGAAACTACTGTTTGGATACCACCGGGATTTATAAACATGGATGTCCTACTAAAACACTCGCTACAAGGCTGCACATCTCCACAGTTTTACCTTCAAAACTTTTAACGACCTTATAACCTTTATGTAACTGAGAATGATTAATTTACGCTTCCAAAGTTTCAAAATATATATATATATATATATCGTAACTGATGGAAATGCGAGTTTAATATCTGACAGATTTACTTATAAGGTCGTTAAGTTAAGTTAGTTAAACACTTTTCCAAATTCGATATGTTGAACTTTTTTTCAGTACACAACTGGAAAGCGTTAAAATATTAATTCCAAAGTAATTTACTTATCATTTTTTTTTTCATTTAAAATTATTAGCGATAATAGAAACTTTCCAGTCATAAATCTCATTTCATTATTAATTATTTCATACTTTTATACAAAAAATTACTGTTTTATACTGGAAATGAAACGATGGTGAGTTCATTCAGCTATTTGACGTTCCAGTATTTTCAAAAACTGTGGAAATTTGATATGTGATTATTGAGTGTGACATGCGCAATAGAACCTTGACTGCATTAAAAAGCTCTCGTAACTATTAACTTGAACTAAATATTGATACTCGAGAGGGATCGGTTTTTGTAGGACATTCAATACGTTCTAAAAGTGAACTAGCGTACGTCGAGTGAAGTGAATAACAAGCCTCATTTTGAGCATTACATTAACCCATTTAGCTTTGAATGGATTTCGTAAAATTCTTCTTATAGTACGAAAAACAAAACGATGCATTAACTGCTGAATTTTTACTAATCTCAATAAGTTAGTTTATAAATGATTTAAATTTTATATATTATTACTGATTTTTTTTTTAATTTTTAAAATTCCAATTTCTATCTTTACATGTATGCATTGATACATTTACAATAGTTATACAAGACATTATACAATTGCTGAAAAATTCTCAAAGAGGTAATTGTTATATTATTATTTTTATTATACTTAAATTAAATACCATAAAGCATACTTTTGATAAACTTTAAAATTATATGATTTATACCAACTTTTCAGGCGATAATACTACAATATAGTTTTTCAATTTGCAGCAAAAATACATTATTTTGGCTTCTGGTTATTCCAATTAATGTTAATTACAAATCATATTTCCACCTGTATAGAAAATGTTTAATAGTTACCTAATAGAAGTTGACTTAAGTAAGAAAAATAAAAAAAACTAACTTTCAGTAGGCTAAAAGATAATAGAAAATATATACAAAGAATTCTTGTAAATTTCTATAATTCAATTTTTGCTAAGACCAATATATACGTATTGAAAATTATTATTATTCTATTTTTTATATCATTTAATGACATTAGTATAATATACAACTTTTCATAATATGTTGTCACATATAAACTAACAGTATATTTCAAATCAATTTTCTATTATGCAACCATAAAACGAAAAATTGTGAAACAATTTAGAATTAGATCAGTGTAAGCTTAAGCTTGCGGTGTTTGATGTATCCGAAAATAGCAGTGAAGCAGTAAACGTCACATCGAATATTGTAAATTGAAACAGCCAAGTCAAAATTCAAATAGCTTTAACAGTTTAATAGTCTTTGTATTTTCTATAAATAACATAAAATATAGTGACGTACAGTACTCAGTATACTGTAGGTAAAGAGATCATAATATACTGCATATTAAAACCATCCAAAAATACCTACTCCTTTAATGACTTTGATTCAAGCGTTAAGTAACTTGAAAAAATCTATAATTTAACACTATATTTAACAATCTTAAGTAGAAGCAGATTGGACTTTTAAAATAATAACAATTCTCACAGTAGAATCAATATTAATAGCAACAGCATGTTGAAAGAGTAGATATAAACAATAAATGTCAAAGATTTGTTTTATTGTATGCGAATTCTAAAAAACAACGGTTATTTATTTTCCTTTATGGACAACAAATCATAAGTTCATCTATAAAAATTAAGTAAGCTTAAATTCCACCCTTTGCCATTTGTATATAACCATTTTTACCACGTTCTTTTTCATTTTTATCAGCTTTTTTGCACGCTCGAGTGGAACTTTGTACATGATCTTGAACATATTTTCTACATAATTCTGAATTGGATGACAATAAAAAGAAATAAATTTTAAAAAATGGACGAAACGTCTCTTATCCAATTTTGTCATACATCATCTTCGTATAGAGGTTTGACTGCGAAAATTATTAATCTACATCTAGGGACTAGGACATAGGGACAGACACGGTGGTATTAATTGCGAATGTACGCATGAGAAAATATAATATTCTATGGTACCTACATATTTTTAACTTCTTACTAATACACTGTTTTTTTTTCCAGTTCGTTTTAAAAACGTGGTATATATTATATATATATTTTTATTTAATTTATTTATTTAGATTAATGTAAAAAGTGAGACTGTACCTATAAAAAATGTAGGGGAGATTTATAAGAATACAAATTAACATTATTGTGAATTTTTACTATCATAAATATGACTCTACAATATAAAGGAAACTTTCTAAGATCAACAATATTAAACAGTAATTTTATGCAGATAGAAAACGTATCAGATAAGCCATACTTGAATTTAAGAAAAAAATCACATTAGACTAATCAATTTCTTATGGTTAACGTATGTGAACCTATTAAATAATTTCATATCAAGAAATACAAAATTAAGCGTATTATTGCCCTTTGTATCCCTTGAAGATGATGACAATTTTGTAAATAATGGCACACTGCACATATTACTAGTACAGAATTGAAAATACTGATAAAATTTAATGAAAATTCAAAAAATAATAATTGAATAACACCACGTCAATTTATAAGATACAAAAACTTGATGTGAGATTTACTAAACATGTATTAAAAATTTCAGCCCAATCAGAAACCTGGAAGTGAGTCAAAATTAACACCGGGTCAGTTGGAGCTTGATAAAAACTAAAAATTTAATACTCACCTACTTTATTATGTATTGTAAAATCTGAGTAAGATGTCGTTTTAAAACCCTCGCAATAATCTTATTGCCATGACCTATTTTGACTTTCTGTTGCTAAGTCTTTTCAACATTACAAACAGTTGCAAGCGATCTGCTTAATTGATCTAAAGGCTCTATTTTTATCGGTGAGATATTTTGGATTAGAATGTATCACTAAATTCACATCAAAACTTCGATATAGAAGATATACTCCTGATCGTATTTACAGAAATTTTCTTTGCCAATCCAATACTATTTTTTCTAAAAATATTTTGTAGTAGGTGGGTTTATATTTTTGTAGGCCACATGTGGCAATCATTATGTAAAAATGTCGCTCTCGTAAGATATAGTTTTCCAGCTTCTCTCTTATTTTTGTCCGACCTGAAACAAAATTAACCATTGAAAGTGTGGGCGTTTCAGAATTTTCAGCGCCAATCTGTTAAAGAAATCGAGAAAAATTTTGCACGTGCCCAAAAATAGAGGATCTTGAATTACCTGACTGCTGAACCGACATAGGACATTTATTACCACATATTTCAATATTTTTTTTAAACAAAGTGGCAATTTTCATAAGAATATTATTATTAAATTCTGCATTATTGAAAAAAAATTTTACTAGGCTGAGTATTTCTTGATACATTTGAATGTTTATTGTGAATTCATAAATAATGTATTCAAGACTATAAATCCAACATTAAAATGCATAAAGTTATAAGGCTTATGAATAAATTAAAAACAAAAACAGGAAAATAATAATAAATATAATGAAGGGTGTGCAACAGGTTCTCCTTAAAAATAATTAGACTTGAAAAAATAAAAAAGCTTATAAGTATTGTTTGTACAAACTCACTTGGAACAACTCATAGATTTTAAATACTTACATAAGTCCAAAAAAAGTGAAATTATAAGTGTACCAACATACTTAGTACATATAACAAAACATATGCACTTAATAACATTATGAAAGGAGTAGTTGAGCTCTAAAAAAGAGTAAAGAATGAGGAAATCAAAGAGAAAAAAGCAAGACAAAAACAACAAATTGGATGGCCGGACAGAAATAGTACAATTCGTAAAAAAAGTAATTGCACTTAATTACATAAGTTAGCTTGCAGTTACTCAATTTTATAACCAGTTGGGCAAAGTAATTATTTTCATTTGAAGTATTTATAGCAGTTTAGTTGGCATTTTTGGCGGTATAGTGACAATAATTTAAAGAAAGAATGCAATTTGACGGCGAACTGTCCAATAAAATAAATATCTAATTAACTTTTATGTAATTAAATAATATGAATGCAAAATCCTGTATTAGTGTGAATAAATATTTTAATTTGACAATTATAATTTAATTTCGCGAGACTTAATTAGAGCAGACACATAATTTTTCTTGTTGTTCCGATTGTCATTATCGCATAATTAATTTAGTTAAGTCCACGAATAATTGAAAAACGATCTGGTTTTATAGGATAGCTTCTTACCAAACAGATGCTACGAATTTAAATTAAGTTGAAAATTGGTACACAACGGGTCACTGATTAGATTTGAAAAAATTAGAAACTGCACTTTAACCGATACATAATTATAATAAAAATTAGTATAATTATAGTGATACTCAAATAATTTTATAATATGTAGTTTATTTGAAACGATTATTATTATTATAGTACCTATTTCATGAAATAAATAAAGTTGGTGGAGTGAATTTCACAATATCATAATTTAACAAAATATCAAATTAGATATTAATAACACCTTTTATTCAAATATCCTAAAATCAAATCTAAAGTAAGTACTTGTATCATTTCAATTTAACAATTGTAAATAGTTTACTTCATAATGACATTTTTTTCAAATAAATATTTTAAAAAAGGTATTCACACGTTACTCGCCCTATCCAAAATAATTATTGATAATGTTTCTATTAATTTCTATTTTATTAATCTTCAATTATAGTATAAATTTTTATTAATTATCTATTACTTGTTAACATTTATTTGTTGCCTGGTATAAGTTTTATATTATTATTTTTTTATAAATATACGCGTTTTTTTTCTATGCAAAGTTTTATAATAAACGAAAAATAAGCTATACCATTGGAAAGTTCAGATTTCCTACTTGAAAATAGATTATTTTTAATGATAATTTAACATTTAGTAAGTACGTATCAGATGATATTGTTAAGTCTAAAAAATAGGTCCCCATGCACGCGGCTGTCCAGGCATCCCGTGAGTAAGTTTCAAAATTAGTTTTTTGAGGACAAACTATAGCTATGGAAAAAAATGCAAAATATCTTTTTGGTATAAAGCTGCAAGACGATATTTTTTATGTATCATTATATTTATCCCAGCTCAAAATAAAATATTTTCCCAAATTTATATTAATACCTATAAAATGACATTTAATCTTATATTATATATAGCTATGCACATATCTCTAACAATTTTGAGAGAATTTAGAAGTTAGATAGAACTTGTATAGATCTGCTAAATATGTCAGTTAGGTGAATTTTCTATAAATTCAACTAGTCGTATAAAAAACTGAAAAATTGGATGGTGGTAACAGACTGCAATAAATCTGACGCTTTTGAGTTCGGCGGCCAGTTCTAGATATTTTGGTAGACAGTGCAGTTTGTTCATCTGTTCATCGAAATTTGTATCAGTGAGTAGATAGAGGTTATTTCTGAACAATATATGCAAGTATGCTTGTCTGATACTACACTTAAATAATTTGAGCTAATTGGAAATTATATCAACTATAAATAATTTAAATAATATGGTATCTCTCTATACTAAATAATGCTCTCACTCATCTTAGATTAACATCGTCTCTTGCTATTCGATAACTTCGTAATCGTTGAATTTTTGGTAGGTTAAATGTCAGAGCTACTACATTCAGAAAAGCTGTGTACTTTTTCATTAAAACTAAATCACTTCTATTAGTTTGTCTTTACACCTACTAATATTTTTTCCAGAAACATATTCGTCTTGTATATTTTTCTAGCATGATTCAAATTTCGCCAGAAGCTGGTGAATGTAAATTTATAAATAATCAAAATTTATGACCTCCTTGCTCGAATACTTTCTTGATAAACTAAACAATACAAATAACATCAACACTTAAACATTAAACACTTAAACTATCTACTTTGAGAATATTTCAGTTATTCTGTAACATCAAACATAACATTTTTTTTAAATAAGAAAATATAGTTTTTACTGTTTTACCGTTTTAAATTGGTATTTTGAAATATTACTTCCAATAGTAAAGTAATTATTTTCAAGTAATCTTTTTTTTGCAGGGCCGATTACATGTCATCTACATCGAAGTAGAAGATCAAAAGCATGGGAGTGGCAGAGGATTTCGCTCCCAGCTTTACGCAAAAGCCTCAATTGAGGCAGGAGGACGATGGTAACAAACTTATATTCGAATGCCAGTTGCTGGCAGCACCGAAGCCTGAAATCGAATGGTTTCGAAGTGAAGTGCCTTTAACGGAAGATAGTAGGACTAATTTTAAAATACAATCAATAGGCACAAATAAATTTTTAGTTGTACTCGAATTAGATGATGTTATTGAAACCGATGCAGGCCTTTATAAGGTCAAAGCGAAAAATACTATGGGGGAAGTTGCGGCATCCATCAACCTCAACTTCAGCCGTAAGTTTAGCATATTCTCTAAATTAACTACCATCCCTAACTTATCACCCAATATAATTAGTGATAATAATTCATACACACACATTTTCATCCCAAATGCTCAAGAAAATGGAAATATTATACAGAGCTCTTCAATGACGATGTTTTGCTTGGGTGCAGAAACATAGCCGAAAAACTGGTGCTTGACGTTTTTTTTTAAGTGAAGTGTTAAGTAGGTATCTTATTTTCCATAAAAATGATGTATACTATGCAGGATATTCAAATTAGGATTATACTACAAAAACAATAAATCTACAAGAGCCACATCTAGATCAGTTGCCAATAAAAAAACTCCAAAGATAACTAGTAGTTAACAAGGAGGTTATGGAAGTTGCTTTTAAGGACAACTTAGAAGAACAACAGAAATTACAGTGGGTGTTTCTCGCATTAGTGTTTTCCGAATTTTGCATAAATACAAATTCCATCCTCACAATCATATCATCCTCTCATTTATTTTATGATAAGTACTACTGATCGCTTTTTTTTACAGCTATGGACGAACCAAAAGAAAAGTAAGTAAAGCAGTTATTCTTCTTTCTCATCTACTTGTCACTACTAACCTATAAAATTAAGAAAAATCGTCAAGACTGTGTATGATTTAACTTTATCAAAATGCACTTAGAGACTGATTAATATAGTACGCCTTTAATAAATACAAAAATTACGGGATGACATGTAATATTTTCACCAACTACTAGCCCTCACTCTAATGTTTAACAACAAATTCATTTATTTCAATATTTATGTCTGTCCTGATTTCTATCTTTTGTAAATGTTTTCGCTTCTTCCCAGGATTTGTCTCTCTCTTGTAATATTTTAATTTTGGCCCATGCCTATCTTCACCTCCCTCTTCTTTTCTTTATTTTTGTTCTTGTCTCATATACCCCTTTTACAATTAGCTCCTGCTGAACTAAAATTGGTAATAATTACTAAATTTATCTGATGTTATGTTATGTTATATATTTTTAATAAAAAAATCACTATTGTTTTATTCATTCAAGAATAAAAAATATAAATTTGTGCTAAATATACAACTTGGAAAGTCTAATGTATCTCTTTTAGATACGTATATTCATATTTTTGTCATGAATGGAAAACAAGGGACCGTGCCAAAGTTTTGTAACTAGGATTAGTCATTATAGAAGTCGTTAACTAACATTAGCACAAAATTTGTATTGAGTCATAACAAAGTTCTTATATAATTTGAAGTTAACTTACCATTGAAAATAATACTAACTAAAATGATTGCAGTTAGAATATCACATTAAACCAAACTTTTTTATTAGTAGCTGATTCAAAACAAATTATATATTTACCATCTATAAAGATGGTAAAAATATTAGTAATCCTTAATAGAGCAAAAATAAAATTCACCTATCTTGCTCACCCTTTTCCACATCATTTAAAGCCATACGTAAGAGTTTTAAAATATATTTATTTTATAGACAAATAGACGGCCTAGCACCCACGTTTGCGAAAAAACCAGCAATTCGCCAAGAAGATGATGGCAAAAAATTATTATTCGAATGTCGAATCCAGGCTGATCCCCGTCCAACTGTCAGCTGGTCCCATAATGGCAACGCAGTCAGCGAAGGTCCACGTCACAAGGTACAAAATTAACATTTATAAATTACACACAGTGCTGCAATTAGAATTTTGAACTATTTTTGAGAGTATCATGAAAAGCAAAGAATTTTCTGTTTTCTGGAGCAAATTCTGCTGACCTATTAACTTAAAATTATATAGAACACTTTGAAGCATATTAAAATGAACTATTCTCGTCGAAATAGTTCTGTAGAAAATATTTAAGACAGTAACCTATTTCTGTTTTTGAAGGTGAAACTTATTCAGTTCAGTGTTTCACTAGAGCTCACAGAAAATTTAAACCGCAATTGATATTTCTTCAATAGGTACATTCCAAATGTATGTCTACTTCCACATATTTTCAAAGATATCCATAGAGGTTGTTGTTCAGCAGAAATAATATATTATTCTCAATTTCTGAAGTAATACAATTTGACATGTTGCCATATAATTATTATGAATAATTTTTCCAGTATTTCAATTATCTTCGTCTTCTAAACGCGCAAATATTTGTCTGTCCGTGAACTGATTTTGTTTTTTCCTCTCATTCTTTTTAGCCTAGCATCGTTTTCTCTTCGCTTTCCAGACTTTTCCTTTTCTACATCTACTTATCCATTTCGCCTATTCTACACCTTTCTTATATTTTCTTATTGTCACCTGCAAATTTTAAAAATAAACTTAAATTTTTTCATCTATATTCCTAATTTCATTAACATTTTCACAATATTTCTTGGGATATCTAGTTGATGCTTGCTAATTATTGAGAAAACATTTAAGAATCTTTTTCCATTTGTCCTTTAAAACTTATTACTTTCAGATTGTTCTTTTATAAGAAATTCTGTCGTTCTTCAGTCCTTAATCCATTGCCCAGAGGAATAAATACACTTTGTATTCTTCTCTCTTCCTTGATGTGGAGACCAAAAATAATATAAATGGAAAAAGTTTCATACGTTACGAAAGCCGACAGTTTAAAGAAACAAATATTTTGCCAAAGCATATATATCCATTAATAAAATTTAAGCACTTCCTTTTCGAAAAAATATATCACGTTGTATTGGAATCTCACTACAACAAAAATATTCATAAAAATCATTTATTGATAAGGAAACGAAAAAGAACTTTTAGTTAATTTTACTGCACTGCTCTTTGATAAATGTTTAAAATTATTTATATTACTTGGGCGTTCAGAATAAAAGGATGTGGATATATTATTTTATTTTATTTCAGTTAAGAATAGATAAAGATGGCCACTCATATTTTGCGACCCTTGAAATAGTGGACGTTACAGTAGAGGATGCTGGTAAATACAAGGTTACCGCAAAAAATGATTTGGGAGAAAGTAATGCAACAATAAGTCTTAACTTTGACAGTAAGTTTTTTTGTTCTGCTTCTTGTGTCTGCTTTGCGTGTAATTTTTTCTGCCTCAACCATCCAGTACTGATTTGAGAATTGGAAGCAGCAAGCAAATTATGCCAATAACCCTTAGAATTAACTTGGCTATAACTGTCACAAAAAATATGTCAGCGGAGCAGGACCATGAAAGGCAATAAACAGTACAGCAGCAAACGTAGTAATATTTATAATCTTAAAAAACGTCTTCTTGTAATTTTGATAGTGTGGCTTCTTCGGCTTGCGAAATATACCCACAGTCTTATCAACCAATAAATCACATCACAATACACGTACACATAACACCCACACTCAGTAAAGTTTTATATACAGTCCCCAGCAATAAATTTCTTCCTTACTTAACTTTCGAAAAGCAGCAAGTTACGGACAAGTAAGTCAGCACTCGTGCACAGTACAATGGACTAACCGATGCTTAATATCAGCTCAGCTTTTAATATGCAGTTTTAACAAATCATTTCTAATTAATATGTACATTAAAACATGGATATCGTTTTGTGTGAGTTAAAGCTTAGAATAGATTAAGCGTTACTGTTCGCAATCTACGAATGCGAACTAGATACCACCTAATAAATAACTGGCAGACACAGAGTGTGGCTGGATTGAACGTTTCAGTTTTTTTAGGCCAAACTAAGAGGAACCCACCACCCGTACCATCATTACGTAACATTTATTACTAAGTCTAAGGCCATGTTCTTGCAAAAGTGACACTTTTCTTTCAGAGTTGTATTACACAATAAAAAAAAACCTGTTTTACTCTTTAACACGATTGAATGATTAAAAGCTGAGCTTTTTCTTTTTCGGTAAGCATTGTAAGTTGCGCGAGTGTTGCTGGCTGTCATGTATCTTGATACAGCCAGTTTAGAAGAGTTTCTGCTCACTAGGCGATGAGGCACCAGTACCTGAAAAGGATGGTATCAAACCAACCTTCACGGAGCGTCCACTGATTCGACAGACGGATGACGGTTCCACTATCACCTTTCTGTGTCGCTGCGTCGGAGAACCCAAGCCAGAACTTCAGTGGTATGTATATACAACAATATCAATTCTTTAGAAATAGAAATAAAAATGAATTTAACTATTATTCCATAAAATTGTTGCATTTGCTTTTGAACGCAACACACTTGTATTCA
This sequence comes from Galerucella nymphaeae, assembly GCA_963978555.1. Taxonomy (NCBI): domain Eukaryota; kingdom Metazoa; phylum Arthropoda; class Insecta; order Coleoptera; family Chrysomelidae; genus Galerucella; species Galerucella nymphaeae. Next base: position 6,295,733 of record OZ021704.1, read on the forward strand.
TGCACTTCACATTAGGTTTCATGGAAAGGAAGAAATCAAACAGAACAGTCGGTACTCAATGTCGATAGAAGTTGACGAGAAGATCTATTACCTAGCACGACTCGAAATAGCCAACGTCAAAAGAAATGATCGTGGAGAGTACCGCGCTGTGGCGAAGAATCGATATGGTACGGGCGTTGCTACCATCAATTTAAACTTCGAGGGTATAGAAAAACCCAAGTAAGACTTCACCGAACACATATTTATATCATTCCTTCGATTATTTCTCTCTTGTAGAATACCAGACGGAATGGCGCCAAGGTTTCCCAAAAAGCCCACTATTAAACAAGAGGGAGATGTTCTTATCATGGAATGTCTTCTTGAGGCACACCCTGATCCAGATATTACTTGGTTCCAAAGCGAGAAAAGCATTGCCGGCAGTCCGCGCGTGCGTATGCTCCGAAAGACCACCAGTAAAGACACGTATCTTCTTACTTTAGAAATTGCGAACCCCACTCGCGAAGATGGTGGTCATTACAGGTGTAATGCGTTCAATGAATTTGGTGAAAGTAATGCTAACATTGCGTTGAACTTCCAAGGTATGATGCTCCCACGAAATCAAAACAAACTGTTTACTTATAATGTAACTGTATTATATGTTTGTGAAACGTCCAATTCCGTTACTCATTTCCACTTTGTTCCAGTGACGTCTCGCCAACCAACACTCTGTCTTCGAACCTGTGTTACTGTCATTTTGCATGAGCATGGCCTTTGATAATATCCCTATCTTTTAGAGCATTTCTAACTTGTTTGTCTTACAGGTGGAGAAAGTGCTGACGGTTTTGCGCCTTCTTTCCTTGAAAAACCAAAAATTATACCTAATGAGAGCGGTACTCTCATTACTATGAAATGTAAATGCAAAGCTAAGCCCAAGCCTGACGTCACGTGGTTCCGAGGAACCACCGTCGTCAAGGAATCTTCTAAAATTAAAATACAGATCGTTGATATTGAAGAAGGCAAATATGAATTGTCACTTGAAATCAAGGTTAGTTCTCAGCATTACTACAATATTTAATCAAATTACTTGTAGTTCTAGTCCATGGAATATACAATATTCACATATAATTTTAGGATCCCTCAGCAGCAGATGGTGGTACTTATAGATGTCATGTCAAGAATGAATATGGTGAAAGCAATGCAAATTTGAATTTGAACATCGAAGCGGAACCAGAGCCCGAAGGAGAAGGACCAACGTTTGTTGTAAAACCGAAAATCACATCACATGATGGTGGAAAACTCGTTGTCATGGAGTGTAAAGTTCGTGCTAATCCTAAACCAACCATTGTTTGGTACAGAGAAAGCAAAGAAGTTACAGAATCGTCTAAGATCAAGCTTAGTATGGAACAAATAGAAGAAGATATTTACTATGTCAAATTGGAATTAAAAGATCCGGGAATTGATGATTCTGGCTTGTATAAATGCAATATTAGGAATACACTTGGTGAACTCAACGCCAACCTCACTTTGAACATCGAAATTATTCCAGTTATTAAAGAAAAGCCGAAAGTTATTAAAATTATTAAGAAGAAAACGGTTATTGTAGAATGTAAGGTACTCAGTAAGTTTGCTCCTGACTGTACCTGGTTTAAAGAAGACGAAGCTATTAAAGAAGATAACAGACGTACTGTACATGTTGATCAAGTCAAAGATGTAAGTTTAAATTTTGTTTCATTCAGAGTTATTCCGCCAGAGTTATATTACCTGCTATAAAATAAAACCAGTTTAAACAACTAAAACAAATTTTAGGGCGAATTTACTGTCAAACTTGAAATTAATGAAGTTGAGAAGAAAGACAAGGGTATGTACAAATTGGTAGCTAAAAACGAAAAAGGTGTTGCTACCTCACAAGTTGTTGAAGTTACTGAATTACCTCCAGAAGAAAAACCGAAGGGCGAGAAACCAAAATTAACCAAACTTACCAATATTGTGAGTATATTTTTTAATTGTAATTTTAGTAGACTACAACCATATGAATACATTCATTAGTTTGGTATAATTTTTGGGAATAACAAATATTTTGAAAATTCATCCACAAGAAAATTAAATTTTTATCAGTCCGATGAATGTTTTGGTCAAATAACTTAATACATTATGATGCCATTTACTTTTAAATGAGTTTTCTTTCATTTGTCAATATTTCTAGAGAGAGTAATCAGAACTACAGTACACTAGCCTCTAACAATATTTAAGGTTAAAAAAGACGTTTATTTTTAGGTCACTGAGGAAGGAAAATCCATTGATTTCATCACTTCGTTAAAAATAGTAGATAAAACCATAAAAATAACATGGTACAAGAACACAACTGTAATAACCGAATCTTCAGAAATAAAAATATCATTCGATGGCACTGTGACAAGACTTAGTATAAGCAAATGTAAAACATCACATTCCGCTACTTATAAATGTGTTGCGAAAAATGAATTTGGAGAAGATGAAACAAGTGCCACACTCCTAGTAAAAGAAATCAAAGAGGAGGAGGAGGAGGAAGATGAAGAAGAGGTAAAACTATTACAAGCTAGTTTCTTGTCGTTTTCTAATGGTAATGTAAATTTCAGGAAGTGATTGAAGAAAAGAAAGATGAAAAGAAAGATGAAAAGAAAGAAGAAAAGAAGGAACAGAAAAAAGCAGAGAAAATAGAAGAAAAGAAAACTGTTGAAAAGCGAGAGGAGAAAAAAGTCGAAAAGAAGGAAGAGAAAAAACAAGAAACTGAACAAATAAAATCAGTGAAAAAGCTAGAAAAGAAAGATGAGAAAAAGGAAGAAGAAAAGCTTATCGTTAAGGTATATAATATATATTTATTTACAGCATTATAATTAATATTGAAAAAGATTAACAAACTTTCAAATTTCCACAAGTAGGTAAATATTGTAAGTTTTTAAACAGATTTTGACGTAAATTGTGTAAAGTTATTCATAAATTGTATTCCCAATAGAAAGACGAAGAGAAGAAAAAAGACGAGAAAATCGTGGCCAAAAAGAAAGAGGTTAGTACAAATGTTGGAATGTAGGTATTGTCTTTGTCTTACATGTATGTGTTTGTCTTTAGGAAACGAAAGACGTTGAAAAGAAAACTTCAAGACGAACTTCTGTTCAACAGGTAAGTTAATATCGACCACAACGGCATACATTAAATATTTATAACGTAAAAAATTTGGTTTTTATAATTTTTATAGTATACTTTAGCATTAATTTAAATACTGTTCGAAAATTCGATCTCTTAATAACCAAGCATGTAAATTGTATTGCGTTCTAAATATTTTTGTTGCCATTGCAACTATAGTAGGTACACAAATACCATTATCAACTGTACAACTTCATTACATAGAAAGAAGAAGTTAAGACTGAATCACGCAGAAGTTCAATAATACAGACTGAAGAACAAACGGTCAAAGATGGAAAAGTCAGTCGAAAATCTTCCATATCAAACTTCAATGAAGAAAGTAAGACAGAATCCAGGCGTACATCATTGATAGATGATAAGAAAAAGGTACTAAAAACTTATTATACCTAAAGAATTTCCAACAGACAACATTTAAAATTTTATATCACAAAATGCTAACCCCTGATAGCTCGAAAGGTGATTTCAAAACACCATTTTCACATAGCTCATACTGTTTTTATATATCTCTTCACTTAAGTCAATTGCCTCTGCCATTTTATCAGTTTATGCAATCTCCTCTACTCTAAGAATCTGGACGTTGAGTGCCTTTTGCCTCCCCTCCGTTTGGACTCTTACCAATTTTTAATTCCAAAACTATAACTAGAAGTAAAATAAGACATTATATTTCACAGATCACAAAAGACACCAAAAAATTGGAAACCACAAAAGAGGCGGTAAGTGTCACATTTTTTTATGTTTATTTTAATTTATCATTTCTGGCTAGTAAGTAGGTATCGCACACAAACATATTTTTATAAATTATTTATTCATACACAGAAAACACCTGACACATCCATTAATCACATTGAAGATAGTTTCAAACAAGTAGTGGACACTAAGAAACAATCAGTACCAAAACCAGAAGATCAAAGTACAGAAGATTCCACTAAAACAAAGGTTGAGACAAAAACAAAAGTTGAAACCAAAAAAGAGGTAGAAAAACCAAAAACTAAGGAAGCTGAACCTTTGAAATCTAAGCAGCCTGAGCCAGAGAAACTTAAAGTTGATAAACTAGCTCCGAATGCAGCTCGTAAATCTTTGACACCTGAACCTGAGAAATCTATAAGTGATAAACTAGCTCCTATTAAAACCAGTGCACGTAAATCTTTGACACCTGAACCTGAGAAATCTATAAGTGATAAACTAGCTCCTATTAAAACCAGTGCACGTAAATCTTTGACACCTGAACCTGAAAAACCGATTCAAGCTGAGCCTGAGAAATCCAAGCTTAATGACAAAGCAGCATCTCCGATTAATAAGTCTACTAGTAAACTACTAGCCCCTGAACCTTCCAAACCTACTTCAAAAGAAGACACTTTAGCCCCTACTCAAGCTACACGAAAGTCCTTGACTCCAGAGCCTGTAAAACTAGGAGAAAATTCTACACCATTAGAAAAAATAGAAAAACCAAAAGAAGGAAAACTTTCCACACTTAGTACTGCTGATAAAAAATCTGAACCACAGAAACCGGAGCTTGCAGTTCCAGATTTAGGAGCGAAGCGGTTTTCTCTCAAGAAGGTACACGATCTGCTATTTGGTACATTTTTGCACTCACACACTCTACGCAACCGAGCACCTGCACTACTTCAGCACCAGCTTATTTTTATGCACTATAATATTGGTCACTTTAAAATTATTGTTAATGAAATCTGTTATTTTCTATAACATTTGGTTTTGGTAATATCATCAATATAAATAATTTTTCATTCCAAAAAACATAAACTATAATATGAATTAAAAATAAACTTTTATAAAGTTGGTACAATTTAAGAATGCAAATCATTATGAAGAAGTACCTAATCGACGGTAGAAATAGAAAAAAAAGTTTTGTCAGAATGGAAAAGAATCGAAGTTGTTCCTTAATATTCAATATACTGATATAAATATTGCATGAAACATATTCTTGCTAAGATTCAGACTTTCAACAATTTTTTATAGGCTACGTAAAGATTACAACAATATTTTTTGTTAAAATTCGCATTCTTATATTGGACGAACTTCATGAAAGTCTATTTCTATTGGTTTAACTTTTCATAATGTAATACGCAAGTTTCGATTAATTTAATAAACTCTTACTGATGCACTTATAATACCCACTCATAAATTATTGGCTGAACTGCTTTACCATAAACGGCACTTTATAGTTATTATTTTGAAAACTATTCATAATACAAAATAACCATATACTCTGAAATGTTTCCGTAGTCCTCGATATTATTCAAATAGGGGCATTATAAAACAGTATAAACTACTTTTTTTTAAAATATTTGAATCCTTGCATTAAAAATTATTCTGTCTTTAATGAAATCTATTTTCTGTTAAAAATATCACAAAAGTCAGAGTGAATATCTTTTGAAATAAAATTATTCACTTATTTTTAAGTAAACATTTTTTTTTAAGATAAAATTAATACTGCCCATCTATTTCATCTAATATAACATTATTTTTTCCATGTTCGTCCGTGTTGTATGTATTGCCCGTAAATGTTATTCTACAGACCGAAGAAAAGCAAGAAACTGATAAAAAGGTAGGTGAGATTTATCGCAATAACGAGTTCTCAAATTACACTTTATTCGTCACCTTATATTTATAGATCCTTTCGTCAATTTAAAACTTAGCTACCACAATATAAAATTTGGTTAAGCAGATAACAGATAACTGTCATCCAATATCATTTAAACATGTTGGTAGAATATAAGTTTAAAAAAAATGTATAACGAAACTAGGCGAAACATAACTGTTTATAGAAGAATAATATCCTGTTTGTTTCTTGAAATCATTACCGCTCATAATATATTAATCTCCTATCAGAGAAAAATAACAATTTTTATTATTTTGATTATTCAGCTTGAAAGCCCAAAACCCAAAAGGGTTATCCCTCCAAAAGCAGCAACTCAAAAGGGTTCATTCTTAAATATACAATTGAAACCCGTCCAATCAGATGGCAAAAAAGCTAAACAAGCCGACAAAATTGATGTAGATTTGAAGGTAAACTCGACGTCATAACTTTCTTCTGTGCTCTTCGAATCTTTACTTTCTCTGTATTTTTATCTATGTTCAATGTACGTTACTCTTCTGACAACTAACAATAAATATCGATCTATTTTTCCGTATTTTTCTGTAACTAACATATTGTCTTTATATCTTTTGTCGACTTAACTACTTTTGTTACAGATCTCAAATTGAACTCTATTAACTAACATTTCAAACTTTTTCTTTCTCTTTCTGTACCTACCATGTTTTCCAAACATTTGTTTCAATCGCTGAATATTTAACCTTCTATTCCTTGGTCATGAATACAAATTTTTTTCTTCTCTTAATATTATTTCGCAGATTCTTTATAATACTGTCTCTTTCTTCTTAACCTTGTGTCTAAAACAAGTCAAAATTGATGTTCTATTGCAGTGGTCGCCAACCCGTAGCTACCTACCTGTAGCCACAGACCACCTCCTGTAGCTCGCAAAGGAAACTCTGGCTGCTCGCACCTCGCCAACATTTTTAAAATATGAAAGCCTTACATTCCCTAAATTGTGCAAACTCTCATGATAAACACGAGCGGCGGCAACAATGCGGTAAACGATATTATGTAGCCGACTCGACGCCACCTCCCTAAAATCTACTAGAATCGATCAGCTCTTGAATACTTGTATCTGTGAAGTAGAGAGGGTGAATTTAGGGCCACATCACTTAGGCCATTATGACCTATTGCGAATCCTCGCCTCGTACTTTCCAGGAAAGTGGACAGGTCAGTAGAAGACAAGGCTCACCGAACACTCTCTTATTGGCATGCCTGACAGTTTCATCTTCCTGTTCACACATCCTGCATAGAGGTGTGCTTAGAAGCTCCAGAGTATGGAGGTGCTTAGTTGACAGTGGCCAGTCAGAAATCCTACTGTTAAACAAGGGTTTTTCCTAGTCATCACCAAATATTTCTTCGGCGCCAGCTTCTCAGGGTCGCCCAGAGTGATCCTGGCGAGACTGCATCCTTTGATTTCATCCGATCTCTTTAGAAAGGTGTGACATGTGGATTTTTTTGAACGGTACTCAGTAATTAGTTCATTTCGGTTGGTTCAGGTCATCACATTTAAAAGGTTGGCGACCACTGCTCTAGTGTGTGTATTTGTCGAATTTAATGTATTAAAAAATAATTTTAAACAGTTTCTTCAGTGGAAGAATGTAGAATTTATTTTTGGATACTTAAACATATACATGAAACTAAAATTTGAAATTTCGCTATACTGTTTCTCTGATTAAATTTTCTAGCTAACTATTTCATCTCAATTATAAACATTTTTCATAATTTAAATCAAATTGCATAATATTTTTAATAGAAATCTGGAGCTGACAAAGAAAAAACTACAGTTAAAAAGTCTGGTAAAAAGGAGGAGAAATACGATTATAATGAATGGGAAAATATACCCGATTACGAAAGACCCGTTCTAGAGACATTCGAGAAACACGATAAACCAGAATTTGCTGGTAGAGAGAAAACAAAAATTTCTAAGGTATTTAAATTCATAGATTCATGCTTGCACAAGGCTTCTGCTACAGTTCTGCTACAAAACAGATTTTTAGGGACGATACAATTATTAACGCCACTGTTCGTCTCCCTTGCCGACATTTTTTTCAATTGAACATAATATGGAGATCAAAGGAATAAGCTGGCAAGAGAGACAAACACGTGCTTCAGCATTTGCAATTGATTTTGGATAAACTTAATTTAAAACATAGTTGAAAAGTTTTTAATAAGTTTCAATATCGGCGTTTGACTTTGATGAAAAATACAGACTTTGCTTGCTCTGCTGCTTTTGGCATTCATTTAATACAAATAAAAAAACTAGAAAAATGATTTCTGTAGGATAAGCCAAGTATAGCATTTGAAGGCAAAGAAAAAGCTCCTTCACAAGCAGCAATCTCAGATCAACCTAGGGCTAGCCTCCCTCAAATTAAAACTCCCGATGCTCCTAAAATCGAAGTGAGTAGGGAGAGAACGCCTGAGCCCAGAAAGAAATCTCTCGAACCTGGCTCTGGGCCAGGAAGTCGCAGAGGCTCTCTTATACCGCCAGAAGCCATGGGACGACGTGCCAGTCTCATCATTTCAGACGAGGTAATAAGTCCCACTTATTTTTTATGTTTAACCTTTTTGAACTGATTCTTTAGCTGTTTCTGTTCGTGTCCAGTCAGTCGTGGAAAACGTCTGTTCTTTTTAACATTTATGCTCACAATTTTATGTCTTAGGAACGTAGGAAACTTCGTCCTGGAGAGGTTTTAGAAGAGAAAAAGGTAACCACCTGTCATAACATACAACATTATGCCTGCGCTCTATTTTATTTATTATTTATATCACACGTGGAAGTGCGAAGAAGGAAAATCTTCTCTCAAGCTTTCCGAAAACTCAGCAATACGAACTATATTTGACGTAAACTCTATATTCATTTTCAATTTTGTGTTCTAAGCCAAGTTACAAGTGAAAATTTTAATCAATCTACCAAAAATTAAAATCGTGTGTTATTTATTTTTTATTTATCTTCAATTACTGTGTACTGCAGAGTTTTCTAATTGAGAATATATTTTTAAGTCACGAAATCTTATAGCTGTGGCGATTGCACATAAACTAATGCATTATGTGGTCGACAATTATTGTTTAAAATAAACAGCTGGCATGAATTACAGCAGAGCACCAGCCGTTAGCAGCCAACAAATCACTTATTTTGCAGGACATCGAGTATATATACACTGTATTGAATATATCTCATTTTTATCTTTAGTATGTAGATATAATCGTGGAAGTGAAATTAATTTCCAAATGTTACATATACTGGAAACAATAACCTATTTTTTGTGCTTTCAATAAACTTATTGTGATTTTCCCATTTATGTCTACAAACAAAGATTTATTTTTATTTTTCTTATTATTTTGACTTAGCTAGAGTATCATTTGTATTATTATGCCCACAGGGAGGAAAATTACGTCCTGGGGAAGTGCTAGATCCAAAGGTGAGATTTGTGTCAAAGATGAAAACACAAAACTTACCAAGGGTGGGAAACAACTTAACAGAATGTCTTTATTTGTTTATTTGCTTGTTTTTTTTTGTTTTTTCTTGAGTATTAAGTCTTCTGTTTTTTATTTAAAGAAAAAAACCGGAAGACGCCCAGGAGTTATTGAGGACCAGGTTAGGGTGGAAATTTAAAAATTTTCGAATTGAATTTTTTCAAACGTCAATAATATTTCTATGTTTGTGTCTAACGTAGATACAAATTTCTTTTGAACTTCTCAAAAACTGTTTTAATTTTCTTGTATAGATTAGAAAAAATGTGAATAAAACAATAAATTTATGTTAAAGAGAGACAGCCTGAAGGTCAATCGTTCTTAGCAATAAGTGATGATACATTATAAATTTTTACCCCAAATTACTTCTTTACGCCCAATTCTTTAGAAAAACGTTCATCTCTCTATTTTAATAAAAAAATATATCTAAATATCTGTACCCCCTTTAATGTCTCATTTTCTATCATTAGTTAGTCGACTTAGTAGTCACCAAATTGCTGTTGAAGAAAAAATATTTCCATTAGAATCATCATTATTTTATTAAACCTTCAGTGGCTCTCAATATTTTTGTGTTTATTTTTTTTATTATGTGTGCTAATCGAGTGTTTTGCAAGGGGGTTTACTTAAACAATAAAATCTGTTTAGAATAGTTAATACAAAAAATGACATATAGTGATATATAGCGACCATGTGTACATTTTTCTCAGTGTATATACTCGCAATACATGTTCTAACAAATCGCTTAAAGTGCGTTAAAACTTTGCGCTTTTTTATGTTTGGAATGATTGGCTTTAAGCTTCATTAAAAATAATTTTTAAACGTGCATATTTGACTGCTTGTAGGATGGATTTTGTTCCCCTCTGTATTTATTTCGAATAATATGTTTTGTTATTTTATATACATAAAATAGAGATCAACTTGTGCTGAAGTTATTTTTAATCGAACATTATATTTCTTAATGAGTGCTTAAACTTACATTATTACATCCGATACTATAATTTAACGTTGGGTCTTTTTCCTAATTTTAAACATTGAAGTATGTGCATACAACTGACGAAGATCCGTCTGTTATTACAAAAAAACTGGATACAGATATTTAAAATACATTTTAGTGTCAATTTGGCAATATGGAAAATATTAAACCTATTTATTTAGTTTATTCAGCATGATTTTACTGTTGATTCAGTCTTTTATAACATTTAATTCAATATCGAATTATTTGATGCAAGATAAGTGATACAGAATTAGGGATGATGACCGTCTGGTACACAGATGGCTCATGCTCCGGTGATAGAGCAGGGGCTGGAAAATACTCCAGGAATCCAGGAACACAAGTTTGTGTACCATTGGGTGATGGTGTATCTGCATATCAGGCCGAGATATATGCTATCTTGGAATTTGGAATGTGCGCAGATAAACCTAGACAGAGGTTATGTGGATCGACGCATAACCATATACTCCGACAGTCAGGCAGCAATTAAAGTCCTGGGGTGGCATTTACTGGCGAGTAGTTTTGAATCGATCTTGTCGATATACAAATTCCGTTCACCTAATTTGATTGTTTTGGAGCGAAAAATAGTTCTAATTTCTGATAACCATAAGGTGTCGCCTACGTATTCTCTATCTTTTCTTGTCAAAATAACAATGTGAAATGTAAAATCCAGGCGACGTCGCTTAAAAGCGATCGCAAGTTTTTATGAACGGAATGTCACCCCTGAGTGGGTATACCAGCAATTCAGGACTTGCTCCAGCCCACTCTGGTTTTGAAGGCAACGAGATGGCGGATGCACTGGCGGCAGCTCCTTTCTGTGGTCCGGGTTCGACCCTGGGCCTAACAAAACAAAAAATACGCAAGGAGACGAAGAAGTGGCTGAGGAATGAGCACCACGCTCATTGGAAAGCTCTGCAGGGTCCTAGACAATCCAAACTTCTACTGAAGGGATGGGAAGATGGACACGGTAGGACAGCTACTGAACTACCAAGGAGTAGGCTTAGGAAGATAGCAGGACTCCTAACAGGGCACTGCTGTATGAGGAAATACCTCCACAACTTAGGAGTAGAGGAAAGTTCCCTATGTAGGGGTTGCGGCATGACTGACGAAATGTCAGTCCATGTTCTCTTGGAGTGTCCACACTAAGCTGTACTACGCAGGCGAATCTTCGGAGTCCCTGTTATGGCCCCTGGAGACACAAGCAGGCATCCATTGAAAAAGGTTGTGGCCTTTATTGATGGGCTCGGCTTCATGGATGTCTAGGTAGCTGGAATAGCACAATTATTGTTAAAAATTACATGCACGCGATTTAAAATAATCTATGTACAAGCCATATCCATCCTACAAAAAGCATTTATCAAATCAGTTGTAAAAAATGCTTTTATTATATAGCGTCGCCGTCCAAGCTCAGATGTACGCCGTCCAAGTTTGGCGGGGGCAGAGGATATTGTAAATAAAACGTCAACCCCACTAAAACCTTCAGGACCTAAGGGAGCAGCACCTCAAATCGTCGACGTTCAAGAGAACTACTCGTCAGAAGAAGGTTCGTACATTCTCGTGGTACTATTTCTTTATTCCCTAACACTAAAAGAATAATTTACAATGTCTTTTTTGGACCAGTAGACAAACTTGATCTAGTAACAAACATTCAAAATAAATCTTCTCAAGCCATTGATTATCCGCTAAAGTATTTCCAAATATCCCTGATGTCATATTTATTATCCTTAAAATTTTAATTCCGGCAATTAATAAAAGCATTTCTTCATGAGGGACAGGGGGTAGTTCCACATTCTGCGTTTCAAGCATGACTCTTTTATAAATGTTTTCCCATGCATTTCCTCCCTCATTTTTCATGTTCCTCTCTAATCCAGCTCTTTATAGATTCTAGTACTACGGTTTTTGGAGTACCAAGAGTTTGTCCTGGTTCAGGCTGTGTACTATGAGTTCTCTCTCAGTCTATTATTTTTTCCTTTTATGTAAATTTACTTTTTAATCTAGATCAAACTGCCTACATGACAATTCAAGTTGAGGGTGATCCAGCACCAACGTTTAAATTCTACAAGGTGAGCACTGATAAAAATTAAATATTCACAATAAATAATAAGACAAAATATAAGTAAATTATGCTGGAATATCATTTCTATATTCTTATCTTATTTTCAGGGCATGACTGAAATAATTGAAGGTGGTCGATTCAAATACGTAACTGATGGTGAGACCAACTTAATCACACTTTGTATCAGGAAAGTGAAACCCAATGATGAAGGAACCTATAAAGTAATTATTTCAAATATTCACGGTGAAGATTCCGCTGAAATGACACTCTTTGTTGCTGGTAAGTACAAATTCACAATATTAAAATAAGTACATAGTAAATAAAGGGACACTAAACATATGGGTAGTTCAGTAATTATTTATTATCAATTACGCTCCCTCAATCCAACAATGATACCTAATCTAAAGTCACTTGAATATTTATTTTCAGGTGCCGGAGGAGTAGACTTCCGTGCTATGCTTATGAAGAGAAAATATGCTAAATGGGATAAAGATAAAGAGGATCCGGATTGGGGAGATCTAAAAGAAGTTGAAAAACCTTTACCTGCATTGAAAAAAGTTGAAAAGGTAAATAATTTGTTATTTATTAATTCTGATTATTTTGCCTCGAAGAAAACAAAATATATCATTAGCTCGCATCGAACAGTGTCTTTCAGGTTTTTGTCTAAAGCTGCTGCTCTCGTTAAGCTAGAGAGTGACATTTATTCTGACAATTCTAGCTCGAAATTCTGCTAAATGTAACTAATATATCTACATTATTTTTCAGTTAGTAATAGTGGTAAGAGAAAAGAGTTATTGTTTAACATGTATTTTGGTCAAAATGGCATTAAATTGTCTGTAAAATCTAGATGCGTTTGTCGATACAGATTCCTAATACCAAATTTATCAATCTCTCGAATATGTTTACCCAATTAATGTTCATCTGTCAACTGTGATTCCTCTTAAAACAACTTACATGTGTAGTACATGACTGTATCGTACCATCTCGTCTCAGAAATTTATGTGACTTAGACAAGATGGTATACTTTAGCTACAGTTTTCTTTTTGTAGAATCCCGTTTCCTCCAGAAGGCCATCATTGGCTGAGCTAATACCAGACTGGCCTATACTACATCACTTTGAAAAAAAAGAGGTTGGACGAAACACTCCTCTCTTGTTCTTAATGTTTAAAATGTAACCCAAGGGTGCTAGCATTATTTTCGTCTCGTTTTCTATCAAAATTGGTATCTCACTAATTAGGAAATGTTAACAACAGTAAGCAAATAATAGCACCTCCAAAGGAGATGCGGATAGAACAAAATGTTATACAATATGGTAGAATTTGTTGTTAGTTAGATCTAATTCAGCAATTCAAATTTAACCAAGTACTGCTATGATTTCGTAACTATCATACAGACTTGTAAATAGCGTAAGCGTAAGCGCTTTCAATTTGTGAAAAGTTACGACCTTCGCTTATATAGCATTCTCGATAACTCGAACCGGATCAAAAGATTCGACAGGATCAAACATTGGTTATATTTTTGGATATACTTAAATTAATTTTTCATATAATTTGAAAAAAGAGCATACAAATTTTTTAATATATGCTGTTGATAGAGTCTATATTCAGTTAGGTACAGATGACATCTGGTATCATGAAAACGAGACGATATTTTAATAAAAATAATCCTTGTTAATCATTCTTGATGTAATCTGTTGCACGTTCACCTTGTAAATATCTCTCCAGTGACGTCTGAACCATTTTAATTTTTTCAAAATACTTATTTTTGACTTACCACAAATTTATTTGTGGTTTTTGTATATATGGCACACGACAAAACTTGGGGTTCATGGTTTTATAAAGCTTCAATCTGTTTTCAATAAAAATATTTTTATTTTCTCAACAAAAAACAAATAACTTTAGTATTCTATTTAAGATCCTCCTTGTACGTAGTATTGTAAACCAAAGTCTTGGAGTTTTATAATTAAGAGGCCCCAAATATTCACTTTTTTTGTAAATTGGACTTAACATTTTTTTCTGGTATTTATGTTGTGTCTCGTTCATTTATGTTCTGTAGATATTGATGTTCTTACAAATAAAACATTGTCTATATAAATTATATTTTGACTTGTAATATATTTTTTGTACATAGCAGTATTATTTTAAGATAACGTACTTAATGAAGTGTAATATATTTGTATTTTTTATAGAAACAAGAAAGCTTCCTAAAGCCACTGGTAGATCAATTTGCTAAAGAAGGCAAGGATAAGAAAGTCGTATTTGATGCTGCTTTCACAAAAACTAATTGTAAACCGAAATGGATGTTCAGGAAAGATGTAAGTACTAACCAGAAACTTGAGAAACAGTTTTAGATGATTTAGGTTCCACTTTCAGTATGTTGTGAAGAATTACTATCTTTGTACCAATTAATTTGTCTCTTTTTCTAACGTCTCTGACAAAATTTTTACAGCTTTGTATCTATATTAAAGTCAAAGTATATGCGAATCTTATTTTCGATTGCATCGTAACAGTGTATTGCTGATATTGTTCACCATATTGTTACAAACTTCTTCCTTTTCCATACTAATGCATGCAAAATGTTTCTTTTATACACACATACATATTCGGCAAATAAATATATTCGGCATGACCTATTTATCTTGACTTCACTCACCTTTGATATTTTTTTAAGGAACTGTTCCCTGGCTCCAAATATAAATTTAAAAATGAAGGTGATGTTTATCAACTCATCATTAGTAATCCTAAAGTGGAGGATACTGGAAAATACACAATCGAAATAGGAGGTGTGAGCTCGACTGGTTTTCTCACAGTAGATGAACCAGATCCAAGTTACACCTTCACTAAACCACTTAAAAAGAAATATGATGGTTATACTAAACACGAACTAGAGCTTGCTTGCACAGTAAGCAGCAGTTTGGCGATCGTTAGTTGGTTCAAAGGAGACAAAAAACTTGAAGATAATGACAAGTACAGTATCTCTAAAGATATTAACGGTGTATGCCGTCTTACTATTAAAGACGCTGTAATGGAAGATATTGGGGATTACACATGTAAGCTTGAAAAGCAAACTGAAAAAACTCAAACCAAAGTTAACATAGTTGAGTACCCATATAAATTTGTTAAAGTACTTAAACACCAACAACATGTAGAAAAAGAAAACATAACGCTAGCTTGTGAACTTAACGACGCAGGTGGCGATGTCCAGTGGCTCAAGAATGGAGAAGAGATTAAACCTGACAAAAGAATGGTTATCAGTAAAGATGGACGTAAGAGAAAACTTGTCATTAAAGATGCCAAAGTTACCGATGCCGGTATGTTTTCCTGTGTCACCAACGCAGATAAAACTGAAGCCGAGATTATTGTTAATTATTTGAATCGTTTTAATAAAAAACTAAAAGACACAGTTGCTGTTGAAAGAGAGAAATTGGTTATAGATGTTGAGTTACAAGACCAAACAGCACCATGCGAATGGCTTTTCAACGGTAAACCAATCGAACCTTCTGATAGAATTGAAATTAAGAACTTAGGAGGAGGCAAACACCAACTTGTCTTCAATGCCCTTGAAATGGGAGACGATGGAGAAATCAAATGTGTTTCTGGAAAACTTGAATCTGCAATGCAGCTTAGTGTGAAAAAAGGTGAAAGCAAACCACAAATCGACTTTCCATCAGAATTTGCAGCACCTATTAGTAAGCCTATTGTACTTGAAGTACCGTATAAAAGTGAGTATTACAAATTATACTATTTTTTATTTCCTACTTTTTGTATAATATCAGAAGTCAAGCAGAAAATATTGTCTTTGTTATAATGGGTCAACACAATAATAAATTTTGTATTGACCCAGAATATTAAAAAAAAAATTATAACTTCTGTTATCATTGGTGTAAGAAATAACTACAGCTTAGAACTGTTGTTCAAATGTAATAAAAAACTCATACCTTGTTAATTCTTATAGTTGATGGCACAAGACAGACTCAATTGGAGGCAAAGCTTATTAAGGATGGAAAAGTTCTTCCCGTGAAAGACGTTGAAACTGTAATTACAGATGATAAAATAACATTTAAAATTAAGAAACCAACAAGAGATCAGTCTGGTCCTTACCAAATTAAACTCTCCAACGGACAAGGAGAAGACGTGAAAGATGTGAAGATCACAATGCAAGATGTACCCACTGCACCAGAAGACGTTAATGTAACCGATGTATTTCAAGATAATTGTAAAGTATCATGGAAACCACCGAAAGATAACGGTGGATCACCTCTTTTGCACTACATTGTTGAAAGACAAGATTTATCTCTTAAAGGTAAGTTTCATCAAGTTTAAAAGACATTTTGAAATCTACCTAGTAACAAAATATTATAGGTGGTTGGGAAAATGTTGGTGAAGTAAAGGCCAACGAACCAACAACATTCAAGGTAGAGAAACTAACTCCTAAAAAAGAATATAAATTCAGGATAAAAGCTGTTAACGCTCTTGGTGCTAGTGAACCTGCTACATTCGGTAAACCAGTATTAGCTAAGGATCCTTGGGGTAAGTGTTATATGTATATATCCCAGACTAATTTCGCAATTCTTTTAAACGAACAGAGATATTTGAATGTTAAATGGGACAAAAACTATTCAAAATACAAATATGATATTTATGGTTAGGCATCGTCATCTAGAGGGTAAATATTTGGGGTTTGATTTTTTAAAGTTATATTGAAATGTCTAAGAATAGGTACTTAGTAGCTTTTTGTCCCATTCATATACAAAATTAGAATATATTGGGAATACATTTTTTCTGGTTGATTTGCTTGAACTGTATTTATATACTACAACTGTTTGACCTATATGGAACAAACTTTGAAAAAATTTATCAATAACAATCACTTGGAAATAGAATACATTGAACTTTGTTATTATTTAGTCAAAGTCACAAAATTATAACACATAAACGATTTAAGCCCAATATATTCCAATTTTTGTTTACAATTTTTTTATTCTGTAAGTTATAGTGATGTCTAGTGTTGCTAACAGCCTTTGACAGGACAGAATCCAGCACTGTATGTCATGTTTGTACTAGTTTTTGTACTGCGTTAAGTACATGTTTTGAATTTTTAAAATTTTTATGATGCACAATGAATTGTCATCAAAAATTCAAAGTTAATATATATGTTACTGTTTTGATTGTATATTCTTGATAATCGTCTGTATTTGTGAAAAATAAAAGTGGCTCAGTTGAATTTGGCAAGTAAAATTGAGTGTTATGTTCAATTTGTGTTTAATGAATTATTTGTTTGAATACATAAACATTAGATTCCTAACAAAAATATGTCAATAAATGTGCTTAGAGATATTTTTATATCTAGTAGTTTGTGAAGTAGGTAAAAGATAATGTAAATTTGCCAGTAACCAGAGCAACTCGAAAAAATTTAATAATTTTCTAGAGAAAATTATAGCCTTGGTAACGCGGCATAATAATATTCTTTATCAATGAGTTTCGAATGCCACGTACCTACGTAGAGACTGAAATTGAAACGTTGGTCAAAAGGTTATGGAAACATTTAATTTAAAACATTAAAATCAAAAACATGTAATTGCAAAGCTGCCTACTTAAAATATTCGATAAATCACTAACAGTGTTTTTTATAAATTTTGTTTACGGGGTTCTCTCTTTTTATATTACTCATTAAAATAGCTTGCTGCCCCTTTAACTGATATAGATACATTAATAATTTTGCTTCTATGAAAATTTTTGGATATGTCAAAATAAATTGAAAAAAGTAGTATCGATGAAAAGCTGTGTTAGCAACACTAAACTTGGAATAAGTACCTATAAACTAAGAAACATTTCAGATGAAGCAAGCAAACCTAAGGACGTAGAAGTAGTTGATTGGGATGTTGATCATGCAGACTTAACTTGGAAAACACCAGATAGTGATGGAGGAGTTCCAATTACTGGCTACGTTATTGAGTTCAAAGAAAAGTTCGCTAAGGACTGGAAAACAGGTGTTGAAGTACCTGGTGACCAACTAAAAGGAACAGTACCCAAACTGAAAGAAAATAGTCAGTATGAATTCAGAGTAAGGGCTATAAATAAAGCTGGTCCAGGAGAACCTAGCGATCCAACCAAACCTATTATAGCTAAATGCAGATTCGTCAAACCATTCATTATTGGTAATGATTTAAATAATATTATTATCAAAAAAGGACAAGTTGTTAAGTACGATATCAAATTTGGCGGAGAACCAGAACCAGAGGTACAATGGAACTTAGATAAAAAAGAGATCAAACCAGATCTGGAAGAAAGGATCACGATTGATAAATATGATAGAAACACCATAATTACAGTACGTAGGTGCACAAGAGCAGATAGTGGAAAATACAGATTGGTACTCACTAATAGTTCTGGTACCTGCGAAGGTATTGCAGAGGTCATAGTGCTAGATAAACCCACACCTCCTAAAGCAATGAAAGTTGAAGAAATTCGTGCCGATCATGTTACTGTTGCTTGGCAAAAGCCTGAAGATATGGGTGGCACTGATCTCACCGGTTATGTCCTGGAAAAAATGGATATGGACACCGGAAGGTGGATACCTGCAGGGGAAGTAGGCCCCGATGAAAGCAAATTTACATTCAAAAATTTGACTCCAAAGAAGAAATATAAGTTCAGAGTTAGAGCTAAGAATAAGGAAGGGGAATCGGAACCTCTCGAAACTGATGACTTTATCTTAGCCAAGAATCCGTATGATGAGCCCGGAGCACCGGGGCAACCTGAGATATTTGATTACGATAACAAGAGTGCAAGTCTCAGATGGGCTAAGCCTGATAGCGATGGAGGTCGTCCAATTACTCATTATACAGTTGAAATGAAAGATAAATTAGCTGTTGACTGGTCAGAGGTAGCAAAAACACCTGACAGTACACCTGAAATTATTATACCTGGCTTGAAAGAAAATATGACATACCAATTTCGTGTAAGAGCGCACAACAAAGCTGGTCCTAGTGTACCTTCAGCACCAACTGCTAACCATCTCTGCAAACACAAAAACTGTAAGATTTTCTGTTTGATCTGCTTAAGTTATTAATTTTTGACGGCATATAACAATGTTTTAAATACTAATAGACTGCTACCAATGATATTGAAGCAATAATAACTTTTATTCCTTCTATTTTCTTAACAGATTTTTTTATATAATTGTGTAGTAGCTTTTCTTAGGTGAAATATTAAAGCAATAGTTGATTTGTTCAACTAAAGTTTCAGATTCAATTCAAAATCCAGGATAGCCTCTACAGATAAATACGGTTTGTGTTAAATTACTTTCAGCTTTAATGGCAAATTTTCAGGATTTTCATCTCGTTTAAATATTTACCTATATCGTCAAACTTGGAATTGTGACGTTTCAACATATCGTACAGATTTAACTTTTGAAAAATTTGTCTGCTAAATATGAATTTTATTTTACAGTAAAACCAAGAATTGATCGTGATACATTTAAAGCTGTTTCTATCAAGGCGGGTCGCACCCACAAATGGGCAGTTGACTTTATGGGAGAACCTCCACCGTCTGTTAAATGGGTGTGGAGAGATGACATTCCATTATCAAATAGTGAACGTATAAAAATTGAAAACGCCGACTACCATACAGATTTCACACTCAATAACGCAGTCCGCAAAGATTCGGGAAAATACACTCTCACTATTGAGAATGTTAATGGAAAGGACACAGAAACAGTTGAACTGACTGTGTTAAGTAAGCCAGCAGCTCCCGAAGGACCTTTAGTTGTATCTGATGTGACTGCAGAAAAAGCTAAAGTTAGCTGGAAAAAGCCGGAAGATGATGGAGGTAGTCCTGTTAAAGAATATGAAATTGAAAAGATGGATACAGCTACTGGCAAATGGATACGAGTTGGTCGTTTACCTGCCGACAAAATGTCACCTGATGGAAAAGGGGAATTTGAAGTTGCTGGACTTATTCCAGGCTCTGAATACAAATTTAGGGTAACAGCAGTTAACGCCGAAGGTGACTCCGAACCATTGGTATCTGAAAAACCAATAATAGCTAAAAATCCATTTGGTGAGATGTGTGTCATAAAAATGAATCACGCATATACTTACATTTCTTGTATATCTTTTTAGACGCCGCTGGTAAACCAGGAACTCCAGAAATCACAGATTATGATAACAAAGGTGTTAATCTCAAGTGGACTCCTCCTAAAAATGATGGTGGTGCTCCAATTGAAAAATACATTATTGAAAAGAAAGACAAATTTAAACCTGACTGGGAGAAAGCTACTGAAGTACCTGCAGACCAATTGGAAGCACGCGTTGACGATCTTAAAGAACGTGGTGAATACCAGTTCCGAGTTATCGCTGTTAACAAGGCTGGACCTGGTGCTCCGTCAGATGCATCTCAAATGCAAATTATCAAACACAGAGCACGTAAGTTATTTTTATTCGAGATTAAAGTCAATACTATTTATTGTAATTTCAGTTAAACCTAGAATCGATAGAACAAATCTTAAACCAATAATTGTGCGTGCTGGAAAACCAATCAAGTATGATATTGATGTCAAAGGAGAACCTGCACCCACCTGCACTTGGTTCCATATCGATAAGGAGCTTAAATCCGAAGGAAATATTGAAATTATCAATGTGGATTATAATACGAAAATCAATATTACTAGTTCCATCAGAAAAAATACGGGTGTATACAAAATCAAAGCTGTGAATCAACATGGATTTGACGAGGCTGAAGTTGAGGTGACTGTACTGTCATCTCCATCAAAACCAAAAGGCCCACTGAAGGTTACCGATGTTACTAAAGGTGGTTGCAAGCTCAAATGGGAAAAACCTGAAGATGACGGTGGTAAACCTATCACAGGTTATCAAGTGGAGAAATACGATAAACAAACGGGTCGTTGGGTCCCAGTTGGAAGAACAACTGACACCGAAATGGATGTTAAAGGTTTGCAAGAAGGACATGAATATGACTTCCGTGTTAAAGCTATTAATGATGAAGGAGAATCCGAGCCATTGGAAACAGATTCTTCCATTGTTGCTAAAAACCCATACGATATTCCTGGTAAGCCAGGTACACCTGAAATTACTGACTGGGATGTTGATCGTGTTGACTTGAAATGGGCCGCACCCAAAAATACAGGAGGTGCTCCAATTACTGGATACGTTATTGAAAAGAAAGAGAAATTTTCCACTTCATGGGATGAACTTCATACCACAGACGTAAGTATCAATAATAATTTTATTATTGCATTGATAATACGTATAATTTCTTTAATGTCCTTAGTCACCAGCGTGTGAAGCACGTGTTCCTGGGCTTAAAGAAGGGAACACATATCAGTTCCGTGTTAGAGCCATTAATAAAGCTGGCCCAGGTGAACCCAGTGATGCCACCAATTCACATGTCGCTAAAGCCAGACACTGTAAATATTCATCTCATTTCAAATTCACAATAATCTTATTAATTTATTTTTTTAGTACGTCCGCAAATTAACCGTGAAAAACTACATACCGTCAAAGTAAGAGCTGGACAGCTTGTCAAATTCGATGTCGATGTCAAGGGTGAACCTCCACCAGTTTGCACATGGAGTTTTGCTCACAAGCCACTTGAAAACAGTGGTACCGTTAAAATCGAAAATGAAGATTATAACACCAAACTTGCTCTTAACGATACAAAGAGAAAAGATACAGGAACTTACACGCTTAAAGCAGAAAATGATTCCGGTTTCGATGAAGCTACTGTAGAAGTTATTATATTAGACAAGCCAGATAAGCCAGAGGGACCGCTGGATGTAACTGAAGTTCATAAAGAAGGCTGCAAACTAAAATGGAATAAGCCAAAAGATGATGGTGGATTACCAATAACTGGCTATGTAATTGAAAAGCAAGACACTCAAACAGGACGTTGGGTACCAGCAGGATTCGTTGATGCTGACAAACTGGATCATGAAATCACTGGTCTCGAACCTAACAAAAAATACAACTTTAGAGTTAAAGCGGTCAATGAGGAAGGGGAATCAGAACCTCTTGAGACCGATACAGCTATTCTTGCTAAAAATCCATACGATATCCCTGCACCACCTGGCCTTCCAGAAATCGTCGACTGGGATGAGAAATCCGTTAAACTTAAGTGGGACAAACCTGTTAGAGATGGCGGATCTGCCATCACTGGATATATTATTGAGGCAATGGACAAATTTGGAGGACAGTTTATTAAAGTTGCTGAAGTAGGACCACAATGTAATGGAACTGTACCTAGACTTGAAGAAGGTAATCAATATAAATTCCGTGTCAGGGCAGTCAACAAGGCTGGTGTCTCTGATCCTTCTGAGCAAACCAATTGGCACACAGCTAAACCCAGATTCCGTAAGTATAAACTTGATTTGAAATTTCTTTAGACTTACTATGAGTCGTGTCCCAAATAAAGCAACATCACTAATATTATTTTACTTTTTAGTAAAACCACTCATCGACCGTACAAACTTGAAACCACTTACAATAAAAGCTGGTCTATCGATAAGTTTGGATGTTGCCATTCAAGGTGAACCTCCACCAAGTGTGACCTGGTTGTTTAATGGTCAAGAAATACAATCATCTGAAGAAATTCGAATCGATAATGTAGACTATAATACGAAATTTTTCGTACTCAAAGGAAAACGTATACATTCAGGAAAGTACACCATTATTGCTAAGAATGAAGTAGGGGAAGATAAAGCTGACATTGATATATCTGTCCTTGGTAAACCTAAAGCACCCAAAGGACCACTTGAAGTTAGTGATGTGACTAAACACGGATGTAAACTCAAATGGAAGAAACCAGATGATGATGGGGGTACTCCTATTGACCACTATGAAATTGAAAAACTCGATCCACTTACAGGACAATGGATTCCATGTGGAAGAAGTACAGAGCCAGAAGCAAATATTACTGGCTTACAAGAAGGTAAACCTTATAAATTTAGAGTTAAAGCAGTAAATAAGGAAGGAGAATCAGAACCTCTTGAGACGGAGAAAACCATCATTGCCAAGAATCCCTTCGGTAAGTCTGGTATTATTATATAATTTATGGAATTATGACTGAAATTATGTATTATAGATGAGCCTGGTAAACCTGGTCGTCCAGATCTTAAAGACTGGGACAAAGATTTCGTTGAGCTCTCATGGAAGCCTCCAATAAGTGATGGGGGCGCACCAATTCAAAAATACATTATTCAAATGCACGATAAAGCTGGTCGTGGGTGGATTGATGCAGCAACTGTACCTGGAGATAAAACTATTGGAAGAGTGGAAACTGTAGAAGAAGGTCATGAATATGAATTCCGCATCGTTGCAGTTAACAAAGCTGGACCTAGCGAGCCAAGTGATCCTTCTAAACCAGTTATAGCCAAGCCAAGATTTTGTAAGTATCTTCTTTATATATGTATATGCTGTATCGATTAATACAGTAAATGCTATGTAGTAAGGGTGAAAACCTATACTTATTTTGTTTTTCAGTGGCTCCTAAAATTGATCGCAAGAATCTTGGAAAAAAAGTATTACGCACTGGTCAACTGTTACATTTGGAAGCTGATGTTAAGGGTGAACCAGCACCAGTTGTTGTATGGACCTTAAAAGATCAAACGCTAAGGAATAATGATAGAGTTAAGATAGACAATGAGGAATATCATACCAGCTTTATATTTAAGAACGTACAAAGAAGTGATACCGGAATTTATACAGTAACTGCAAGAAATGATTCTGGAGTAGACACAGTAGATGTAGAACTGCAAATTATTGCTAAACCTTCCAAGCCCAAAGGGCCTCTTAAGGTATCTGATGTTACAGCTGAAGGTGTTAAACTCAAATGGGAGGCACCTGAAGACGACGGAGGAGAACCAATCACTGGATATGTAGTTGAACGTATGGATGTTGAAAGTGGAAGATGGATACCAGTTACCACTACAAAAACACCCGAGGCTGACGTTACTGGACTTAACGAAGGAAAGGATTATCAATTCAGGGTTAAGGCAGTAAATTCTGAAGGTGAATCAGAACCTTTGGTTACTGATGTACCAACAACTGCTAAAAATCCATACACCGAACCAGACGCTCCTGGGAAACCAGAACTTAAGGATTGGACTAAAAACCATGCTGACCTCAAATGGACTCCTCCTAAGAATGATGGGGGTGCACCAATTGAAAAATACATTGTGGAGAAAAAAGATCCCATTACAGGTAAATGGCAAAAAGCTCTTGAAGTACCCGGTAATAAAAATGAAGCTAGAGTACCAGATTTACAAGAAGGACAAAAATACCAGTTTAGAGTAAAGGCTGTTAACAAAGGAGGTGATAGTAAGCCTTCACAACCTTCCGAAACAATTACAGCTAAAGACAGATTTGTTGCACCTAAAATAGATCGTACCAATTTGAAAGATCTCACAATAAGAGCAGGTCAGCACATTAGATTAGATGTCAAAGTTAGTGGTGAACCACCACCAACTAAATCATGGTTCCTCAATAAGGCTCGCATTGAAAATCGCGATGATATAAGCATAGATCTGGAAGATTATAGAACAAAGTTTTTAATCGGAGTCGCTAAAAGAGAACACACTGGTACATTAACTCTAAAAGCTGAAAACGATTCTGGGAGAGACGAAGCCAGTATTGAGATTAAAGTTTTAGATAAACCTTCTAAACCTGAAGGTCCTCTTAAAATTAGTGATGTTCATAAAGAGGGATGTACTCTTAAATGGAATCCCCCACAAGATGATGGAGGAGTTCCAATCGAATATTACGCTGTTGAAAAATTAGATACGTCTACTGGTCGGTGGGTACCAGCTGGAAGGACTAAAGATCCGAAAATTGAACTCAACAACCTGGAACCTGGACAAGAATACAAATTCAGAGTGTCTGCCGTCAATTCAGAAGGAGACTCTGAACCTTTAGAAGCTGATCAAACAATTGTTGCTAAAAATCCATTCGACGAACCTGGTGCTCCTGGCACACCTGAAGTTACAGATTGGGACAAAGACCATGTAGATCTAAAGTGGACTCCACCTGCGAATGATGGAGGATCTCCTATCACCGGATATATTATTGAAAAGAGAGAGAAAGGTTCTCCAAAATGGATTAAAGCTGGGGAAACTGGACCATATGAAACAAAAGGCACTGCGGACAATTTGGACGAAGGTGTTGAATATGAATTCAGAGTACGTGCTGTAAATGCTGCTGGTCCTGGCGAGCCAAGTCAAACATCAAAATCAGTCATTACGAAGCCCAGACGATGTGAGTAATAATTGACTACCATAATTTCTAGTATTATCAGGTTAAATATGTCTAGATAATAGCTTAAATCCAAATGTTTTCAGTTTTTTAAATATTATTAGGTGTTCATAGTAATGCTTTGGTTTCAGTGGCTCCAAAGATTGATCGCCGCAACCTACATAATCTAACTGTAAAAGAAGGTGAACCAATCTATATTGATGTTAAAATTATTGGTGAACCAGCGCCTGATGTTTCATGGTATCAAGATGGCAAGACTCTGAGTCAAACTTCCCATAAGCGCGTTGATAATATTCCATACAACTCCAAGTTCTTCAACGATAAACCCGAACGCAAGGATACTGGAGTTTATAAGATTGTTGCTATTAACAAATATGGTCAAGATCAAGCAGAAATCGAAATAACTGTTATCTGTAAGCATATAAACATTTTCAATTATGTTTGATATTTTCACAAATTATTTACGTTAGCGTATTCTAATTGCTTGTAAATTACAGCGAAGCCAGGACAACCCGAGGGTCCATTGGAAGTATCAGATATCCACAAAGACAACTGTACGTTGAAATGGAAGAAACCAAAAGACGATGGTGGGGAGCCAATTGAAAACTACGTGGTTGAAAAATTCGACCCAGAAACAGGAATATGGTTACCTGTTGGTAAAACTTCTGGTGCTGTACCAGAAATGAAAGTAGAAGGATTAACACCTAAACACGAATACAAGTTCAGAGTTAAAGCCGTTAATAAAGAAGGTGAATCTGAACCCCTTGAAACTCTTGGAACTATTGTAGCTAAAGATCCTTACAGTAAGTATTTATGCTATTGTTTCATGAATATGTTGTTGCTAAAACTTCTTTAATTACAGCCACTGCTGGTAGACCTGGCACCCCAGAACCAGAAGATTGGTCTGCTAATCATGTCGATCTCAAATGGTCAGAACCAGTTTCAGATGGAGGTTCGCCTATTACAGGATACATAATTGAAATGAAAGACAAATACAGTCCCATTTGGGAAAAGGCTCTGGAAACTACTACGTCCAAACCAGCAGCAACTATTTCAGGCTTAATTGAAGGAAATGAATATCAATTCAGGGTTATTGCAATAAATGAAGCTGGACTAAGTGCTCCTTCTGATTCCAGTAAAATATTCACTGCTAAACCCAGATTCTGTAAGTTTATACCACAGAGTAAAGTGATAAAATACTATATTAAATCTTTTATTTGTAGTGGCACCGAAAATTGACAGACGTTACCTTCACGATGTCACACTTTCTGCAGGATCACCACTTAAATTTGAAGCAAATATAATTGGTGAACCTCCACCATCAGTAGAATGGCGTTTTAGCGGTAGTGTTCTGAAGAATGACAACCGAACAACAATCGACAACGTTGATTATAATACAAAGATCGCTATACGCCCTGTTAACCGTGATGATACTGGTGAATATAAAGTCACAGCTTCCAACAGCTCTGGCAAGGATACACACATTATAAACGTTACTGTTACTGACAAACCTACCCCACCTCAAGGACCATTACAAGTATCTGATGTCAACAAAAACGGATGTAAACTTAAGTGGAAGAGACCCAAAGATGACGGAGGCATTCCTATTGAATATTACCAAGTCGATAGAATGGATCCAGAAACTGGCTGCTGGGTTCCATGTGGAAGGGCTGCAGACCCTAATTTTGAAGTAACCGGACTTACCCCAGGGCATGAATACAAATTCAGAGTAGCAGCTGTCAACGCTGAAGGAGAATCTAAACCTTTAGAAACTGAGCAAACTATAGTCGCTAAAAATCCATTTGACGAACCTGGTGCGCCAGGTCACCTTAAAGCTACTGACTGGGATAAAGATCATGTTGATTTGGCTTGGACTCCACCAAAAGATGATGGAGGCGCACCCATCACTGGATACATTATTGAAAAGAAAGATAAATTTGGAGACTGGGAAAAAGCTATTGACGTACCAGCCGATCAGCTTAAAGCAACTGTGCCAGATCTAATAGAAGGACAGCCTTATCAATTCCGAGTGAAAGCCGTGAATGCAGCAGGACCGGGTGAACCGAGTAATGAAACCCCCACTATAATAGCTAAACCCCGTAATATGGCACCCAGAATTGATAGAACTAATCTTAATCAAGTTAAAATTCGCGCGGGACAGAACTTCAATTTCGATGTTAAGGTCTCTGGAGAACCAATGCCAAGTACTAAATGGTTAATTAAAAATAAAGAATTAAAGAGTGGTGAAGGAATAAAAGTACAGCATGGAGAGTATATCACAAAATTAAGTGTACGCAACGCAACACGTGGTGATTCAGGTACTTATACCGTAACAGCAGAAAATGTGAACGGCAAAGATATTGCTGAAGTTGAAGTAATTATACTTGATGTGCCTAGTCCGCCTGGTGGACCACTCCGAGTATCCGATGTTCATGCTAACGGTGCTAAACTAAGCTGGAGAGCACCTGCCGATGACGGAGGTCAGCCTATTGAAAAATATATTGTAGAGAAGATGGACGAAGCTTCCGGTCGATGGGTACAAGCTGGAGAAACGGATGGTCCGGAAACATCCTTAGCTATTGATGGTTTGGTACCAAATCATAAATATAAATTTAGAGTTAGAGCCGTCAACAGGCAAGGTAAATCAGAGCCTTTGCAGACAAGTCAAGCTATTGAAGCCAAAAATCCATTCGATGAACCTGGTAAAACCAGTGCACCAGTTATTACTGACTACGATAAAGATTTTGTTGAACTTAAATGGGACAAACCAGAAAATGATGGAGGTTCACCAATTACTGGATACATTATTGAAAAACGTGATAAATATAATCCAAATTGGGAAAAATGTACAGAAGTTGAAGGAGATACTCCTAAAGGCAGAGTTGATGATCTTATTGAAGGAACACCGTATGAATTTAGAATTAGGGCAATTAATAAAGCAGGACCTGGTGAGCCTAGTGATGCATCAAAAGTTCACGTTGCCAGACCTAAGAACCGTAAGTATTACAGGATTGATGAATATAAAATATTTCATTTCTATTTTTTGCAGTTGCTCCCAAGATTGACAGAAACTACTTCACAGATCTTAAAATTAAAGTTGGGTCCTCCATTGAATACAATGTACCCGTTATCGGAGAACCACCACCATCTAAAGAGTGGAAACATAAAGAAGATATTTTATTTAACAATGAACGTGTGAAAATTGTTAATGAAGATTACAAAACAAGTATCAAAATTATAGATGCCAAGAGATCTGACAGCGGACCATATACTCTTAGTATAAAAAATGTAAACGGTAAAGATGTAGAGACTGTTAAAGTAACTGTACTTGATATTCCAACTCCACCAGAGGGACCTCTTAAAGCAGATAATATCACTAAGAGTTCTATGACTCTCCACTGGAAACCACCAAAAGACAACGGTGGATCAGAAATCACACATTATACTGTAGAAAAATTAGATACTGAGAATATGAGATGGGTGCCATGTGGGGAAGCCATTGGCACATCTATGCGTGTTGACCATCTAACTGAAGGACATGACTATCAATTTAGAGTTAAAGCAGTTAATAAGGAAGGAGAATCAGCGCCACTGCAGACAACTGAATCAATTACAGCTAAAGATCCATTTACTAAACCAGACAGACCTGGAGCTCCTCAAGCTACAGACTGGGATAAGGATCACGTAGACCTCCAATGGACTGCTCCTAAGAAAGATGGAGGCGCTCCAATCACTGAATATATCATTGAGAAGCGACCAAGACATGGGTAAGTTTGATTTACTAGATATGTAGAGAGTACCTCATTGGTATAATCAATTTATTTTAGCACTTGGGAAAGGGCTTGTGAAGTACCTGGCAAAACAACTAAAGCAACCGTGCCCAATTTAGTTGAAGGAGAAGAATATGAATTCAGAGTAATAGCTGTAAATAAGGGAGGTCACAGTGAACCTAGTGAAGCTAGTCTTCCCGTTATTGCTAAGCCCAGATTCCAAGCACCCATTTTCAACAAAAGTTTGCTGGAAGATATTACTGTGAAAGCGGGTCAACGATTCGGATGGACAATTCCCATCGAGGCATCTCCAAAGCCTACTGCTAAGTGGACTGTTAATGGCAAAGAAATACATTCCAGCGACAGAGTTGACCAAGCTGTCTACAATAATAAAGTATCGTTCGACATTTCTTCTTCTTTGAGAACGGATGCTGGAAGATATACTTTAACACTAACTAACGATTTAGGTAGCTTTACTGCATCTGCACAAGTTAATGTAATAGATAAACCTAGTCCACCACAACCACCACTAGATGTCTCCAGTGTTACAAAAGATAGCGCTAGGCTTTCTTGGAAAGTACCATTGGATGATGGTGGATCTCCCATTCTACATTACATTGTTGAAAAAATGGATGTATCACGTGGTACGTGGTCAGATGCTGGTATGGCAAGCATTACCTCACATGATATCACAAGATTGATTCACCGTAAAGAATATTACTTTAGAGTAAAAGCTGTAAATATAGTGGGAGAATCAGAACCATTAGAAACGCCAAAAAGTATTATTGCTAAAAATGAATATGGTAAGATAATACTATAACTAAAGTATCACCAGTAAATCAATATTATATCATTTTAGACGAACCTAGTGCTCCTGGCAAACCAGCTGTCACGGATTGGGATAAAGATCATGTGGACCTTGAATGGACTCCACCAAAAAGTGATGGCGGCTCTCCAATTACTGGATATATTATTCAGAAAAAAGAGAAGGGCAGCCCTTACTGGACAAATGCTGTGCATGTTCCAGCTAATAAAAATATTGCCACAGTACCTGATTTAACAGAAGGACAAGAATACGAGTTTAGAGTAGTTGCCTCTAATACTGCTGGACAAAGTGAACCATCTGAACCATCGGATCTTGTTACTGCTAAAGCTCGATTCCGTAAGTTCAGTTTAATAAAACCTAATTTCAGGCTGGTGTAAGAGCCAAGTGTCAAATACAGGAGGATATTTAAAACTCAACCATTTTAATTCAAAGCATTATTATTTTTTCAGTTGCACCTAAAATTAAGACACCCATTAATGATATTCGCATTAAGGCCGGTCTTATTTTACATATTGATGTTGACTTCATTGGCGAACCATGTCCCGTTGTGACATGGAGTGTTGGAAGCAAACCATTAACAGCCGATGAACGTACAACTGTCACTTCAATCGGCTACCATACAACAATTCACACTGTAAACGCCAAACGTTCTGACAGTGGTTTGTATCACATATTGCTCAAAAACAGTTCGGGCATCGATGAAGCGTCATTCCAAGTAACTGTTCTGGGTAAGTTTTATATTTTATTAATTTTCTTAACCAAACTGTAAAGTTACATCTCACTGACATACAATCAGGATATGAAATAACGAAAAAAATTTCATAAACAGCAATGTCCTGTGGCAGGTAACTTTCACAGTGTGGTTGAGATAACAGCACAAATAATTCATTTAAATGATAATAATTCCATTTTTTAAATATATTTTTATGGCAACCATTTACAGGATTCGGAATGTATAAAGGGTAATGTTATTAAACATTGTAAGGTCACGCTTATGCTAATACTAAAAGAAATTTCAAATCAAATTTCAGATCGCCCTGGACCTCCACAAAAACCAATTGAATACGAAGAGGTCACAGCTCAAAGTGTCACACTGTCCTGGAAACCACCCAAAGATAATGGTGGTAGTGAAATCACGTAAGCATATTAGTAAATATGTTCAAGCTTAATTTGGTACAAAAAAATCACAATCAGTTTTCTTAATAATACTTCTATAGTCATTAGCACGCTTTCATATGGTCAGGGTTTATAAGTTTCTCTCTTCGGTCGGACAAGAAGCAGTACTCAGTGAGGTATTGGTTATTTCCCACCAGTATGTCAAAATTTCCTTCGTTACTTTTCAAAAAATTGACGTTTGCTCAACTTTAGATAATTTTGTCGTTTGTCTTTAGTAATTCGTTTATCAGACAAATTTTTGAACTATTTCAGTGGTTACGTCATTGAAAAACGTGACTTGACTCATGGTGGCGGTTGGGTACCAGCAGTAAACTACGTTAACCCTAAATATAGCCATGCAATTGTACCCAGATTGCTGGAAGGAACTAAATACGAATTTCGAGTGTTTGCTGAAAATATGCAAGGACGATCAGACCCACTAGAGACTGAAAGGCCCATTGTTGCCAAAAATCAATACGGTAATTCATTTATTGAAACAAATATAGACTGTTGTGTACGATATAATTATTTTAGATGTACCCGGAAAGCCTGGCAAACCAGAACTGGTTGATAGTGACAAGGATCATATTAAGATCAAATGGACTGCTCCCATTAGCAACGGTGGTTCACCAATCGTGGGCTACGATATAGAGCGTCGTGATAGAGCAACTGGAAGATGGGTCAAGCTTAACAAAGAACCTAACAAAAACACTGAATATTATGATGACAGAGTTCAAGAAGGACATCAATATGAGTACAGAGTATCGGCAGTTAACGCTGCTGGTGCTGGCAAACCTAGCGATGCTTCTAATGCATTCACTGCCAAACCAATGAAAGAAAAACCTAAACTCTGGCTCGATGGTATTATTGGTCGCAAAATTAAGGTACGTGCCGGAGAACCAATCAACATCAACATTCCACTCTCTGGTGCACCAGCTCCTAAATGCCAATGGACTAAGAATAAAATCAATGTTCCTGAATCCAACCGTATATATGTGAGTAGTTGAAACAATTTTTCCGGTTAATACCAGTAAATTCATAATATCTTAGTATCACTTACTAAATTAATTTGTGTGATTATTTATCAAATACTTTTTTAATATATTAGTCGAATTTTAAATTTTAGACCGAAACTACAAGTGAAAACACTAGACTTCGAGTTGAAGCATCCAACAGAGATGATACAGGCACTTACACTATTAAAGCATCTAATGAATATGGTACTGATGAAGCAGACATTGAAGTTATTGTTGTTGATAAACCTGGAATTCCTAAAGGACCACTACAATACACTGCAACAACTCAAGATACGATATCATTATCTTGGAACCCTCCAAACGATGATGGTGGTGGTGACCTTACCGGATATATTGTAGAAGTAAGCGAATTTGGCACAGATAGCTGGCGTCCATGTCCAGGTTTCTGTCCTAAACCATCATTCACGGCTCGTGGATTAACTGAAGGAAAGAAATACATATTTAGAGTTCGTGCTGAGAATATTTATGGAGTATCTGAACCATTGGAAGGAAAACCAATAGTAGCAAAGAGTCCTTTCGACCCACCTGGTCCACCTAGTCAACCAGAAGTAACTGGCTATTCTTCATCAACTTGTTCTCTTAAATGGAAACCACCAACTGCAACTGGTGGAAAACCAATTACTGGTTATTACATCGAAAAACGTGAAAGAGGAGGGGACTGGGTTAAGGTTAATACATATCCTACACCAAATACACAATATATGGTACAGGATTTAAGAGAAGGTAATAAATATGAATTCCGTGTAGTCGCTGTCAATGAAGCTGGACCTGGTGATCCAAGTCAACCAACCGAGCCGATAACTGCACAGACTCAAAGGTTTGCACCAGATGCCCCCGAACCACCAAAAGCTGATCGAATCACAAAAGACAGTGTTACACTGTCCTGGAGACCTCCAAGAAGTGACGGTGGATCGAAGATTAGAGGTTATATTGTACAGAAACGACCTGTTGACAGTGATAAGTGGAGTGATGTTAACTCTACACCAATTTGTGATACAGTTTATACTGTACCAAATCTCACCGAAGGTGAAACCTACCAATTTAGACTTATAGCAGTCAACGATGTGGGTAAATCAGATCCTAGCAAGCCCAGCAGCAACATTAAAGTTGAAGAGCAACCCAATAAACCTAGAATGGACTTGGGAGGTGTTCGTGATATTACTGTTAGAGCCGGAGAAGATTTTAGTATTCATGTACCATACATTGGCTTCCCTAAGCCAACAGCTTCGTGGTTTGCTAATGATAAACTTCTTGATGAATCTGACAGTCGAGTATTCCCACAATTGGCTGATGACTATGCTAGTATTATCGTGAAGAATTCAAAGAGATCTGACAGTGGTCAATATAGATTACAATTGAAGAATCCTCACGGTTTTGATACTGCAACAATAAATGTCAAAGTATTGGATAGACCTGGAAAACCCGAAAATCTTAGGGCTGATGAATTTGCTGGAGATTCACTTACACTTTACTGGCAGCCACCCAAAGATAACGGTGGCGCTGAGATTAGCAATTACATTGTTGAGAAAAAAGAAGCTAAATCACAAACTTGGTCTAAAGTCAGTAGTTACATAACTGTTCCGTTTGTTAGAGTACGTAATCTCACACTAGGAAAAGAATATGACTTTAGAGTTATTGCTGAGAATCAATACGGACAATCCGATCCGGCAGTTACATCTGAACCTATAAAAGCAAGACATCCATTTGACCCTCCCGGGGCTCCAGGGGCTCCTAGAGGTATTGAAACTACGGAAGATTCTATAACAATTACGTGGGCAAAACCAAGACACGACGGTGGTTCTCCAATTACCGGTTATGTAGTAGAAAAACGACTAATTACTGAAGATAAATGGACTAAAGCATGTCATGCTCAAGTTCCAGATACAACTCTTAAAGTCATTAGTTTAATTGAAAATCATGAATATGAGTTTAGAGTCGCGGCAGTAAATGCTGCAGGACAAGGACCTTGGAGTTCAGCGTCCGATGCCATATGCGCCAGGGCATCTCCAACCGCACCAAAGATTACTTCAGATTTGAGTATTCGAGATATGGTTGTGATTGCTGGAGAAGAACTCAAAATAACTGTACCATTTGTAGCTACTCCTAAGCCCAAAGTATCTTGGACTATTAATGGAGATGAAGTGACGCCTGATAGTCGAATTAAAATGGATACTACCGACGTTACATCTACATTTGTCAACAAATCCGCAAAACGATCTGACACAGGCAGTTATACAATTAAATTAAGTAATTCTGAAGGCTCAGATTCTGCTTCTTGT
This sequence comes from Galerucella nymphaeae, assembly GCA_963978555.1. Classification (NCBI taxonomy): domain Eukaryota; kingdom Metazoa; phylum Arthropoda; class Insecta; order Coleoptera; family Chrysomelidae; genus Galerucella; species Galerucella nymphaeae. Next base: position 6,330,355 of record OZ021704.1, read on the forward strand.
AGAGTATTAGTTGTAGACAGACCTCTACGGCCGCAAGGTCCGCTTGATATATCAGATGTTACTCCTGATAATTGTTCATTGGCATGGAGACCACCAACAGACGACGGTGGTTCACCAATCACAAACTATATTGTCGAAAAACTTGATACAAACGGTATTTGGGTGAAAGTTAGTAGTTTCGTACGCAATACACATTATGATGTCATGAGCCTCGAACCAAACAGAAAATACAGCTTCAGAATAAGAGCAGAAAATCAATATGGTATTAGTGAGCCTCTAGAAAGCTCAGAACCTGTAATAGCTAAATATCCATTTACAGTTCCAGAAGCACCAGGTGCTCCCCGAGTTACAGACTGGGATTCATCAACTATATATTTGAGTTGGGATAAACCTAACAATGATGGTGGTTCACGTATTCAGGGCTATAAACTTGAATATCGTGATATTGCACATGATACCCATTGGCAGAGTGCAAGCGATTATCTTATTAAAGACAACCACTTTGACTTATTCAATTTAACGAGCGGACATGAATATGAATTTAGAGTACGAGCAAAGAATGCTGCAGGTTTTAGCAAACCTTCAGCTTCATCAGCTGCATTTAAACTTAAAGGCAAATATAATGTACCATCACCTCCACGCAATCCTAAAGTGATCAACGTTGGTAAAGGTTACGTAGATTTAACTTGGGAACCACCAGCTGCCGATGGAGGATCTCGAATTACAGGATACATTATTGAAAAGAGAGAAATTGGTTCCCCATTGTGGACAAAATGCAATGATTATAATGTTACTGACACTAACTATACAGTTCTTAACCTCATGGATAAATCTGAATACGAATTTAGAATTTTCGCAATAAACACTGCCGGCAAGAGTGAGCCTAGCAATTGTACAACACCTGTTAAAGTCTGTGAAGTTCTTGGAGGTGAAAAACCGGATTGGATTCGTCGACTTAACAATACATCAGCCCCTCTTGGAAAATCTGTTATCCTTGAATGCGAAGCTTCAGGCAAACCTGAACCAGCTTTCCGATGGATTAAGAATGGACGTGAAATTAAAATCGGTGGCAGATTCAGAACCGAAGTTAAAGGTGGAACTGCTTTTCTTCACATTTCAGACCTTCTTGGAATCGATGAAGGTGATTATACTTGCGAAGCTAATAACACTCTTGGAGCAGTAACAACCACAGCTCGTCTAAAGATTGGAACTCCTCCAAGAATTGAGCGTCTACCCGGTGACTTATATTTGGCCGAAGGAGATAATACAAAAATTAAGATTTACTATTCAGGAGACCAGCCACTTGAAGTTACGTTGTCCAAGAATGGACAGAACGTTGATGACTCTACACATATACGATATACAGTATTCGATGATTATATTATTATTTTCATAAAGGATATTAATAAAAATGATGCTGGAAATTACAACTTAACTGTTAAAAATGACAGCGGAAGTGCATCTGGTAGCTTTAGTGTATATATTACTGGATTACCTGGACCACCAAACGGACCATTGGATACTACTGAAATTACCAAACATACTTGTAGATTGGCATGGAAACCACCAAGCTATGATGGTGGTTTAAGAGTTACTCACTATGTCGTTGAACGAAAGGATGTCCTAGGAACACACTGGATTACTGTGTCCAGTTCTTGTAAAGATACCAGCTTTACCGTACAAGGATTAACAGAGGGACAAGAATATTTATTCCGAATTATGGCTGTTAACGACAACGGAGCAGGGCCGCCACTTAATGGTGTCAATCCAGTTAAAGCCAGAGCTCCATTTGATCCACCTGGACCACCCGGAGTACCTAAAGTAACACAAGTTGGTGGAGACTTTGTAAATCTTGAATGGGCCAAACCTGAAACTGATGGAGGTGCTCGAGTACAAGGTTACTGGATTGATAAATGTGAAGTTGGCAGCTCAACCTGGCAACGAGTAAATGCATCCTTGTGCTTACCAACACAAATCAATATTTCCAATCTTATTGAAGGCCGTCAGTATGAATTCAGAGTATTCGCTCAAAACATAGCTGGAATTTCAACACCATCAAGTGCCTCTAATAGTGTGGAAATTAAAGATCCTCTGGCAGCAACACCTCCAGAGATTATTAAGCCTCTTAAGAATGCTCAATGTATTCAAAATCACAATGCTAAATTCGAATGTACAATTACTGGAAATCCTGCTCCTCATATCACTTGGTACAAGGGAGCTAGAGAAATTACCAATGGTTCGAGATATCACATTTACAGTGAAGACAACGTACATCATCTAATCATTCACGATGTATTTGGTGAAGATGCTGATGAATATGTTTGCAGAGCTGTTAACAAAGCTGGTGTTAAATCTACACGTGCTGAGTTATTGATTATGAGTAAGTTATTGAGGATTAGATATTTAATATAAATTTTAAACTTTTTTTTTCTTTTTAGCTGCTCCAAAACTTAACATTCCTCCACGGTTCCGTAACTCTGCATACTTCGACAAAGGTGAAAACGTTGTTATCAAAATCCCATTCACAGGTTTTCCAAGGCCAAAGATCACGTGGATAAGAGAAGGTGAAGTTATTGAATCAGGAGGTCACTATCATGTCGAAGTTAAAGATAGACACGCTATCCTTACTATTCGTGATGCTAGTAAATTAGATAGTGGACCATACAGAATTACAGCCGAAAATGAACTGGGGCAGGACACCGCTATCATTAAGATTCAAATCGCTGATCGTCCTGATCCACCTCGATTCCCAGCAGCTGATAATATCGGCCATGATTCTTTAGCGTTAACCTGGAAAGCTCCCGTTTGGGACGGTGGTAGCAATATCACGAATTATCTTGTTGAGAGAAGAGAACATCCATTGTCGACGTGGATTAGGGTTGGAAATACACGATTAACAACTATCGCAGTAAATGGGTTAACTCCAGGACACCAGTATGAATTTAGAGTATACGCTGAAAACATTTACGGACGATCAGATCCATCAGATCTCAGTAATCTTGTTACAATGAAGGATACCGTTAAGAAACAAGTAGAGAAGAGGAAATACGAAGTTGATGAAAATGGCAAGAAAATCCGCGAATCCCACAAAGAGTCGGTCAAAGATTACGACAATTATGTATTTGACATTTATTCCAAATTCGTTCCACAGCCTGTTGAAATCAAAACTAAATCAGTTTATGACGACTACGATATTCTAGAAGAGATTGGCACCGGCGCATTTGGTGTTGTACACAGATGCCGTGAACGTAAGACCGGTAATATTTTTGCCGCAAAATTCATTCCAGTTTCACATGCAATGGAAAAGGAACTTATTAGAAAAGAAATTGACATTATGAACCAGTTACATCATCCTAAACTAATTAATTTACACGACGGATTTGAGGATGATGACGAGATGGTATTAATATATGAATTTTTGTCGGGAGGTGAACTGTTCGAGAGAATAACAGCAGAAGGCTATCAAATGTCTGAAGCTGAAGTCATCAACTACATGAGACAAATTTGTGAAGGTATTAAGCACATGCATGAAAGAAATATCATCCACCTTGACATAAAACCAGAAAATATTATGTGTCAAACACGTAAAAGTACAAATATCAAATTAATCGACTTTGGGCTAGCTACTAAGTTAGATCCAAACGAAATTGTTAAAATCTCTACTGGTACTGCTGAATTTGCAGCACCCGAAATTGTTGAGAGGGAACCTGTTGGATTCTACACAGATATGTGGGCTGTAGGTGTATTAGGTTACGTTTTATTAAGTGGACTATCACCATTTGCTGGTGAAAATGACATTGAAACATTGAAAAATGTTAAGGCTTGCGATTGGGACTTCGATGAAGAAGCATTCGCAAATGTTTCAGAAGAAGGCAAGGACTTTATTCGCAGATTATTACTTAAGAACAAAGAGTAAGTACCTTAATTTTCAACAGTTGTGTTTGATGTTGATTCACTATTTATTTTAGGAAACGTATGACTGCGCAAGAATGTCTTTTACACGCATGGCTAAGTGGAGACCACAGCGATAGAACTGATGTTATTGACCAATCAAAATATATTCGTATACGGGATAAGATTCGTGCTAAATATGACGCGTGGGACTCATTTGCTCTACCTATTGGAAGGCTCTCAGAATACTCATCTCTAAGAAAACTAATGATAGAGAAATACAGAATACATGATGCATACTTTGGTGAGCTCTTACATTTTTTTATAAATATCTATCTATCTATATACAAGACAATTAAATATCACACTTTTCATTGCTCATACTGCTAAATAAAAGTTCTCTCTTCATAAGAGTGATGTTGAGCTGCATCCACATAGATGTTATCTGGCTAATAATGTTTTCTCATAAGATCATGAAGTATATTTTGAAGAAAGATGCCTGAAACATATTCCAATAACTATTTTCTATTACAGATCGTAGACAAGCAGCGCCAAGATTTGTCATTAAACCTCAAAGCGCCTTCTGTTACGAAGGACAAAGTGTTAAATTCTACTGTAGAGTTATCGGTGTTGCTGCTCCTACGGTTAGTTGGTATCATAACAATGTAGAATTAAGACAAAGTGTCAAGTATATGAAGAGATACGCTGGTGATGATTACTATTTTGTGATAAACAGAGCTAGGCTACAAGATAGAGGAGAATATGTTATTAGAGCTGAAAATCACTATGGTGCTAGAGAAGAAGTAGTATTCCTAAATGTTCAACGTAAGCTTCTATTATTTATTAAGTTTTTGGGGATATTAGCAGTGGTACAGTGTAGTTTGATAAATAATAGTTATAAATTCTTTAATATAACAATATCTTTTTTATAATGTCAGTTTAACGTTTACAAATTTTCCAGCGTTGCCTAAAGTTATACCTGAATATAAATCCGAAGCGCCGGTTATTCGCAGACGAGAACCAATACCTTATACCTTGTGGAGAGAAGAAAAAGAATGTGCCCCTAGCTTTACATTCTGTCTCAGACCTCGAGTTATGCAAGAACGTGATACTTGCAAACTGTTATGTTGCCTGAGTGGAAAACCGTTCCCAACCGTAAAATGGTACAAAGAAAAGCGAGAGTTAAGTAAATACGAATATTCAATGTCACATTCTGATGGTGTTATAACAATGGAAATAGTTGGATGTAAGCCTTCCGATTCAGGAAAATACACATGCGTAGCTACTAACGCGCACGGGGTTGATGAAACTTCTTGTGTAGTAATAGTAGAAGGTGCGTCAAATACACCAGAGCAAGCTGAGCTAGCGAACAAAATAATGTACTCTGGTGATAGAAAGCATATTGAACAGCCTATAAAACCGGCACCAGTGTCTGTAACAATAAGGAAGCCAATTCCTCCATTAAATCCATTACAACCCAAATCTAATAACCCCAGTACAAACAGTTTAGCACATTCAGCATCTAACCTAAGTGTTGGAGATGGAGATAAAAGGACAGCTAGAAAATATGGTAGATTAGATTCTACAGGAAGTCCAAATAGGTCTAGAAGTGCAACTAAAGAATTGGCACGTAAGTTTATATTAATTTCATTATTTTAATGCTCCCATTGATTCATTCACCATTATTTCTAGTGCCTGACGATTCAACTATGTATATTCCAAAATTTACAAAAACTCTATCCGATTTGACAATTAACGATGGTGAAGGTCTAACACTAACAGCACATGTGAAAGGTGACCCAGAACCTCAAATACTTTGGACCAAAAATGGAAAAGCCTTGAGCTCTTCAGAAGTTGTTGATCTTAAATACAAGAATGGAATTGCAAAGTTACAAATTAACGAAGTGTATCCAGAAGATGAAGGAGAGTACGTTTGCAAGGCTACCAATTCGGTTGGAGCTGCAGAAACGAAATGCAAACTTAAAATTAAACGTAAGTTTAAGATAGGATTAGGACCTTTTTCAAATTCAAAAATCAAGTTATTTTTCTGATGGTATTGGTATACATAAAATAAATATTATACGTAAATAATAATTTACATAATTGTTTATTTATTTTTAGCAATGGCACACGCACAAAACGGAAAGAAAAAATCTGAAGATAAACCACCCAGGATAGTAGACCATTTGAAATCCGCCTTTGTAGATGATGGAAAACCAGTTACCCTATCCTGTCGTATTATTGGAGCTAACAAGTTCGATGTTATTTGGTTACACAACAACAAAGAAATTAAACCATCCAAAGACTTCCAATATACAAATGAAGCTAATATTTATAAATTGATCATTGCAGAAATATTTCCCGAAGATGCTGGCGCCTACACTTGTGAAGCATTCAATGACTCTGGAGAAAGCTTTAGCAGCTGTACGCTAAACGTTCTTGTTCCAGGAGAACAGCCCAAGAGTCCCGTTTTCAAAACATTCCCGATTTCCGCCACGGTGAGATCCATATTATTACTTATTAAATTTTGTGTTTGGATAGATATAATAGTTTTCATTTATGTTTACATACTGTCAATTTTCAACTTCCTTATTGAATTTTCAAATTTTTCACACCACCCGATACCTAGTTGAAGTTAAAAATTTCTAAACTTACACGAAATCGTCCATAAATGTACAAGCTGTTTTTGGTTCTTTGGTTGAATAATTTTTTTTTCAGGTATCTGAAGGTGAATCAGCGTCCTTCGTAGCTGAGACCGAAGACGAAACGTTACAGATAAATTGGTTGAAAGATGGAAAAGCGATAAAAGAAAGCAGTGCTAAATATAATTTCACCGCGGACGGAAAACGCTATGCCTTACAAATATTGTCTTGCAATTCCAATGATACTGGACAATATCAAGCCAAAGCAATTGGAAAGAAGGGAGAAACCTTCGCGGCCTTCTCACTTAATGTCGTACCATCCAGCGAAATCTAGAAGAATTCGAGAATTCAAAGCACTGACGCGCTACAAAAACGCTGACTAACGAACGACTTGCTCCAAGATTATGTTTACGTAACATAGTATGTGTAAAAGTAATATATTTTTAAGTGTTTTTTATGAAAATTATTAGAGGTTTGTGATTACTTAATTGTCACTTTGTTTACCACTGGCATCCTCTACTTCACCATCCACCCATTTGGTAAATTTTGTACAATTATGTAATTCACAATGTATTTACGTCAAGCGAACATTTTCATTTTTATTTTCAATAAAGGGAGCAAAATAATCGACTTTTTAATTTACCGGTATGAAATGTGAATATTTTATTTAGTGTGGAAGAGCTTCAGCCATTTCTTCATCAAACCATTGTTATAATTTATTTAAGTGTCATTAAAAAACGTGCATATTGCTTACGCAATGCCCAGTCAAAATTGTATCATATTATGTAGGCAAGAAAAAATAAATATTATTTTGTAAATTATTTTTTATTTCTGGGGAATGGGAGAGAAACGATATAATGAAACCTATACTATTTCTTAGAGTTTTCTTATGGAATAACTCTTGGGAAAGATATTTGGCATTAGGTGTCAAGATAATTATATCCTACTTACTAAGTTGAATGGAGTTGGGATATCTTCACGATATAACCAACCATTCTGATTTGTAGTTAGAAGAGATAGAAACCTAATATCATTTGGCAAATGCCGAAACCGATAAGCAAATGATATTGTCTCTTCTAATTTTAAAGATGAACTGATGACATTTTTGGAATCGTATTTTACGAAAACAATGTTCTACGATTAATCTAAATTCTCAATAAATCAGGAAAATCATTCTTGGAAAGAAAATATTGTTGTTTATTAAATTATTTATTCAAAACACGCTTTTCCCGAGAAATCCACACTAATCTAATTTAATTCAGAAGATAAATGATGTGATGACCTCGTGTATATGGAGGTCAATGCTATAAGACTAGGTTTGTGTTTTATTGAAATTCAGTACTAAGTAGACAGTGTTAAAGATTAGTGTGCGAATTTATGTAAGTTATTTAATTTTTTGTGGAATCCTTATTATCAGCTTTATTAATACTAACAGTTTCTATACCTTTATACTGAAAATAATACGTCTTATAATATCTATTACTTATCATTGGATTACTTAAGTAATAAACTGGAACATAATCATTGACAGTGATAGGTATTCATATTAAAAAGACCTTGACTCTACAAGGAAATATATCAATTGCAAAATATATCAGTTGTATCAATTTAAATTTGAAGTAAATGAAATAATTATTTCCAATTTAAATTATGAAAAATTTGGTATATTGTACAAGGTGTCTCAGTAATGATTAGATTAAGCAATAATGCTTGGGTAAAATATGAGTCGTCTCCAGAATCCTGGGTGTAGAAATTTAATATCAACAAATGTCGAAGACACACTGAGATTGCAAGTGTATTTTAAATAGGATAACATTGGGCAATACCCCAGGGTCATAGTTTAATATTTTTTCCTTAAAAACTAATGTTTAAAATAATCTATACCAGTCCAGATATTTCTTTGGTAAGGGCATTTCTTAAATATAAATTAATACATTGAAAAATCCCCGAAGGTTTGCTAAATGAAAATTTTACTTAAAAAATAAACAGGTTTAAAATACGATTTACATAAGGTTTTTAGATAGGTTGGTTTATAAAATTTATGGACCTAATAATTGTTTATTGAAATGACGAATACTTACCATTATTAATATCAATTTATGTCCAGGTGAAGATTTAATATTGTTGTATTAATAACTGATAAGGATAATGAGTTTCTATATGCGATATTACATATTATGATGATAAGGGTTTTAGAGGTTTATGGTGCACAATAAAGTTAATTGCTTCAAACAACTCGGATTTCAAGACACCACATGTTCGTTCATTGATATATCACGCATATGAAATTTGAATAATTACAATGCACATGCTAGTAAAAAAATTGACAGACATGTGCAAGAGCTTTGGACATGTGTGTCCCAAGTGCCGCTGATCATTTAAAACGACGAATAGTGGAACTTGGAATGTATTAAGGCGAAAGGCTGATAATTGATAAACATTAGCATGGATTGTCTTCTATTTTCTCAATTTCGCTCGATATGTACAGCTCTCTAGAAAATGAGTAGAACTCCACACTCCTTTATGGTTTATCAACCCTTGTTATGTTTAAATTGGACGCTAAGGACCATACGGAATCAATAGCGTCTACTTCTGTGCTTTATTGCTGGTCTAGAACCGCCACCGGGCGCCAAATTTTGATAAGTAAGTAACTGCTGAAATCTCCGAGTGAGGGGATAGACTATAGGTTATCGATAAAACTTTCTGCCTAGTGGAACTGGAGTACAAATATTACTAACCTTAGGCGATTTCGTCCCGCTTTGGTACCCCACTTTGGTCTGTCAATTACATACCAATCGATTTCGTTCCGAAAAACAATCTAAGTTTGGTACCTTTCTGGTCTGTCAAATCACATACCGAGATCTGCAGCACGGTTACTGAAATTGGTAGCTTTCTATCCTTATCTAAAGTAGTTTCTGTCTTTCTTTTTATTTGTAAGTATATTGTTCTATGTCAATTTCATCAATCAGCTGTACCAGCTGGGCTATGCTGGGAATCAAACGATTTCGCCTGTTATTGGTAGTTTACGTCATAGCGGTGACGTAGGACCTACCAATTGGTTAACCAAAGTCCCTACCAACCAAAACGGGTTGGTAGGGAAATATTGTACATGGAAAATATTGTAAATATATAATGATCTTCGATTTCTATTATTATCAAAACTGCCAAAGCTTCTGTTCCATCTTTATCTTCATTGTTTATGTGTTTTAAATTAATTTCGTAACCACAAAACTTGGATAGTGGGTAGTTTATAGTCAGTAGCCTGGTATACAACATGTTTTGCAAAAAAATAGAATGCCTACAAGTTTCTAAAATTGCTCAATAACATTTCTTTTATAGATTTTTATATTATTTTACTTGGCAAAACATTTAATAGGTACGTTATTAATCTTTATAAACGAATGAAATGACGAATCCAGTGCCGTTCCTGGCGGGTATGCAGCGAATGCCCCGCACGCAGGCGCCCAATTTAAGGGGCGCCAAATTCAACTATTCGCTACTCTTGAGGTTTAAACCTCAAACTGAAAATGATTATGAAAATTGGCCTTATCATCAAAAATTTAAGCATAGTATATAGGGGCACACAAAATTATTCTTGCACGCAGGCATTCACCACCCCAGGAACGGCACTGGACGAATCTATTTTTAAAAGTTGGCTACCGAAAAAAACAAGTTTGCACTTAATTATTTGAGTATGTGTTGTGTCTTATGTCTAATTGATTACTGTGGAAATCATTCACATCTGTCAGGCCATCTTTTTTGCTTCATTTCTGCTACTTCAAAATACTATTTTTGTGTTTCAATTGTTTATTGTTTGCTTATACCCAACCGAAATCAAGGAAATCCTACAAATTACTTAAGAGAAGTAGAGCATGTCGATAACTATCAAAACTGGCGAAATCTTCCAATTAAAATTATATTTAGAATTCATAGAACAGTTGTCAAGGCATAATATCAGTAATCAGTAATCAGAGATATCAGTAGAATTGAAAAATTAAGTTGAATTGTATCTAAATAGTAGATTTTTTCCATATGTAGGTATTAATCTTGATTCCAATTTTTATAGTTTTATTCTTACGTTTTATTTCTTTCTTGATAATTTATCACTAAAGAGTAATTCTAGCCCCCCAACTAAATAAAAAAAATATTTACCAAAGTACAATTACATATTATCTAATTTATCATAATGTTTAACCGTTGAGTATGAGGACTCAGCCAAGCAAGATATACAGGGCGTCACCTCTGCCATTACCCTAAACCACTTAGAAGAGAAAAATATATGTTAAAAAGTATAAAAAATATCGCAATGTACTTATTTTTAAAATTAATACTTCAGCTAGAAATGGTTTAGGTTTAGGTTTCAAGCCTACGATTTTTTAAAAGGATTCATTCTGATAATTGCAATCAAATTACATTGTCTTTTAAAAAAATTATTAAATTGATGATAAAATAGTATATCAAATAAACGATTCAGATCACTGATAATGGTTATATAATATTAAATCCGAAACGTTATCGTATTTATTCCGAATCCAACAAAAAAAACTTGAAATCTCTAACTAAGCCAATCAATAATTTCATTCAAAAAAGTTATCACCCAATTCTGTTGTTACAGTATCCACGCATGCCCAAAATGTTGAAAAAAGGTGCGATTTGCCACGGAACATTTCTGTGTCTCGCGTTTTTAGTTTATATACAACGCTGTGACAGTGCAACAACAAATAGAAGGCAGCAGTTCACACAGTCAACCGGTTTCGCAAACAGATCGAATCAACTAACCGGTAAAAGAACTAAAATAATGGACCCCGCTTTTGAAAATGCCGGTCAACAAGCAGGCCTTGAAATTTGGAGGATCGAGGTGAGTTTTAGTTAGTATAAATTGTTACAACAAATGAGTCATTGTTTAACCTTACAAGTAAATTAAATATTTATTTTTTACTTGACATACAATATATACATAGGAATTAAGGAAGTACAATTTTCACATTTCAACGATAAAAAATAAAAAAAGAATTTTCACTGCATTTTTCAAGGCAATACCTAAACAATAAAATATTTTATGCATAATGTGACTCTGAAAGTTTACGACCCCCCGGAGTTTCGTATTTCTTCTTATTATGAAGTCCTATTGATATAAAACAGAAAAAAATGTTTTAATTTATATTATTTGAGGTACATAAAAAATAGTTATTTGTGTACCAAGGCCGTAATGTTGATCTTTTTTGGCCGAATCTGAAATTTGCGGCCGAGGCGTAGCCGAGGCCAAGCAAATTTCAGGTGAGGCCAAAAATATCATACGGCCGAGGTGCACACAAAATTTTTTAAGCGAGTGTCTCATCAAATAGGTAACAACTTTTTTTTACAATTTTGTTTCTAAACAGAGACGAAACTGGAAGATTAGATTCAAATTTTTATTAACCAAATGAAAAGTGTATTATTAAGTAACAAAGATGTGTACAGAATTACTTACAGTAAGTATGATAAACAGAAGTTGGGTCATAACGAAGTTAATAAATTAGGGCATTATTTGCTATTAATTGTTATGTTAAATGTACATTTACTACATTTTGAAAATGTAATACCACTTTTAGACATGACATTGTTAACAAACATTTCATTTTCTTGATTTTCCGTAACAATGGTTCTTGCTGGAAAGCTGCTTACTGAAGTACCATCTAATTCAATTTCTTTGGAATTATTTTGAACAGAAGAACGCATACCTGAAGTACCTTTTCCTCCTGCAAGAATTCTATTTGAAATTTCCTTCTTTCTTGAAATGGAATCTTCAATGTAGCCTTCTGCTACAGAGTTAGACTTCCAACCTCCGTGGCTTTTTAACATTAAAATATCAGCCCCTGTTTCAACCAAGAGAGAGGCTGAACTTCTTCTAAAAGAATGACCCGTATACTTATTAGCATTTGGTAATTGTAGATACTGTGCAATAAGTGATGGTATTTTTCCAAAGGTATGAACACCAACAACTTGTGTAGAACATTTTCCTTGGCGATAATTTATAAAAAACGTTTGATGACGTACATTGAAAGGTCGTAAATTTAAGTATTTTCGAATCAGCTGTAGGGCACTTATATTTTCAATTATTTCATCAGTTATTGTAAATACTCGTTTTTTACCGGTTTTTGTCTCCGGGACTGTGATTACTAACAAGTTTCCTTTGTCTTGAATATCATTTATAGACAACTGCCTTAGTTCATTTCGCCTACAAGCACCAGTCAATCCAATTATCAAGCAAACCTAAAAATATTACAATATAGTTATAAGAACAATGAACTTTAAAAATATTGTGTTTTATTACCTTCCACATTAAGTAGTTCTTATCTGGAGCTTCTGTTAAGAATTTATTGATATCGTCTCTTGTAAAAACTGCCGACTTTTTCGCTTCGTAACCCACATTTTGCTTTTTCAAAAAAGCATTCAGTTTTGAAAACTTGCTGATATCAATGTTATTTTTGACCATAATTGTTGATTTTAACATCGAGTATACGGACCATAATGTTGATGATTTTGAAACCTTGGCCTTTTCCAGAAAAAATGCGAGAAGTACTTCTTCTTTTAATTTTTTAATCTTATGTATGTTGCACCATTCCATAAAAATCTCATACTGGTTTAAGTAAATCTGCCTGGATTTTTCAGGTAATAAATTTAGAGTCGCTGCATTGGCGGCTTCATAAATTTCAGCTGGATTGTCACTATCACTGTCACTCATTTTTCTTTTTAACTGTTTTTTATCACAGTATACACCGTAAATGTGGTTTTTATTATTTGTTAGTTATTTATTTTACATTTCATTTCACTGACAGAAACGGAAAGCTTGTAAATAAACAGCCTGGCAACGGAACCTTTCCTTTTGTTTTATGGGTAAATAATTCAAACATGCAAATTAAGTGTGTCTAGTAGGCCGCCTTCATAATTTGACAATCTTAATATCGGACGTGGAAATAACTCAAATAAGCAAATTAAATGTTTCTAGTAGGTTGCCCTCATAATGACTTTGTTTGCAAAAGCGGCCGTAAAGTAAAAAAGCGGCCGTAAAGTAAAAAAGCGGCCGTAAAGTAAAAAAGCGGCCAAAAAAGATACACTTTAGGGACGTTAATAGATCCGTAAAACTTCATTTTTTGTGACACTCGCTTAAAAAATAATATAATTAACGGTTAATTTATTTTTAAATTATCATAGGAGATATTCGCGGACGTAATGTAGACATGGTTTTTCCCAATTGAAAAATACGAGCAATTTTCCAACATACCGTTAATATTAACTTGTTTTGATGCATTATTTATTAAACTTTCTGTCATATAAAAAAATTAATAGATGTTATGAATGTATTTCATTGCAGTTTTCTTTAAATTTAGGTTTCAACATCATTCCACAATATTTTATTTATAAATCATGAAAAAGTTCTGATACTTCGAAACATGCTTTTTGAAAACAGAAAATTACAATTTTTTATTTTTTATTTTATTTATTTTATTAATATTAACGACTACCTGCTGAGCGTTTTTCCCTTGAATCAATCATGTTGGTGTAAAGTTGAAATAAGATATTTTATTTTGAAATGGAGAATACATTAAAATTATATTTTCTTGCACATCTATTTAAATTAATTTACGTATTTTAATTTAATTCGCTGAAATATATATCAAAGGCATATTCTCTTCAATAAAATTTCTCCAGTAACACATCTCTCACGTCGAACAATTAATTTGTTTAAGTAATTAATACAAAAAAAAAGAAAAAAAATTAATATAAGGATAATAATAAACAAAAAAACAATCTACTAGCAATAATTGTTGAAAAACGAACAAAAAAACGATAATATAATGAATTTACACACAATAAAAGAATCGCCGATATGGGTAAAACATTGCTCTGGCCTTTTTGGTTTTGTCTAGTGCCATTGGTTTTGTCTAGTGCCATCTAATGATCTAAAAGGATTAAGGTTCTATGCTGTTAATAGCAGAATTGTCGGAAAAATATATTACTCATTACCATCCTTCTCAGCTCTGCCATGTGCCAAGAATGTTTTGCAAAAAGTATTTGAAAATATGCTCTAAATAAAAAATTATCATAATAAAAATCGGTGCCTAGACAGATTTATATGACACGACAAAATCACGACATATTAATCCATCTTAATATTAATCAAATATAAGTTTGTTTTGGAAGTTGGTATACTTTCACTTTGTTTCATATTCATATTAAGAGGATTTTAAATTTTCAACGAAAATCACATTATAAAGGAGTGAAATATTTTTTCAATATCGTACAGGAATGTTAATTTTTTTTTAAAACTACCTGGCTTCGATTAGTAGGTTAGAAAATATTCTTGCATAATAATTTGAAGCATACTAAGTATGTGCTAATAAACATTTGTAAGTGCTATAATTTCAAATGTGATATCCGGATCGATATGTACAAGCCTAAAAGAACCAGAGATAAGTAAATATCAGCTGAGAAATTAAGTTTCCTTTTAAGCGACGAGATAAATTGAAATAGTGAAATAGGACTTGGGTCAAAATGTGATCTCCTAGACCTGAAAGTAATCAATACAAAAGTTGTAGATAATAAAAAACATAAATGGAATTATATATGGAAGTAAATTTGGTGATTGGATATTAATATCTAATCAATGATAAGAAAAAATAACATTAAATGATTTTAAATACCAAGGAATTATTACTCCAAAAAGCTCATTTTCCGGTTTTCCCAAATATTAGGCCGTTAAATGAGAAATAATAAATTGTCAAAATATATAGGCTCACAGTTGGCAACAAAATTCACTATGGGATATTAATACAATATTCTAATTAATAAGAAACGATGAATGATCAGCTCCGAAAATAATAAATACGTAATACACGAGAAATAAAAATAGCTACCTCAATGTAAAAAAAAAAACAATATTTTGTGACTGACAACCTATCGAAAATTTGTCTAAAAAGTAAAAACAAGCAAATTATGTAGATCATAAATTCAGGTATACATACTTACGAGGTACCAGAACTACGAAATTATATACACAGATGGATCAAAACTTGAACACGGGACATCGTCAGCAGTGGTAACAAACAGTAGCACCTCTGGATACAAACTACCTGATGATTACAGTATATATACTCAGCGGAACTATATGCTCTTTATAAGGCGACACAGTACTGCATCGATCATACTTCAAAATCCTTCCTCATAATCACTGACTCACTAAGCACTATCGAGAGCATCAAACAAATGTATCCAACCAATTACTTAGTTATGCGAATTAAAGAGCAAATACATGGCATCCTTAGTTCAAATAAAATGATAGAAATACTTTGGGTTCCTTCACATATCGGAATCGATGGAAATGAACGTGTCGATGCAGCCGCTAAGCAGACAGCCTCTAACAACTCCATACCATTCGCAGAATCCTCAATTCTCAGCTCAGATTTAAAAACAACTTTCAAGAAGAAAGAGCTTTGGACACATTCTTCAACCAAGCTGAGAGTAATCAAGAAATCCACTTCACCATGGACTAACCTGCCGAGAACTAGAAGAGCAGAGACGATTCTCACACGGCTTAGAATAGGTCACACACGACTCACCCACCAACATTTACTCTCCAAAGACATTCCACCAATATGTGACATGTGTAATGTGCAACTAAGTGTATCACATATATTAGTGCAGTGTCCTAAATTCAAATTAGAACGAGAACTTCACGGTATTAAAGGTCCGTTAGAGAACATATTGAATGAAAATCATAACATAGAAAACATATTAGGGTTTCTCAACCAAATTAATCTTTGTTCTCAAATTTAAGTTACCAACCACATAACTGTATGTATTTTACTTTATTGTAAACTAAAAGCTTGTTACCTGTATTGTCCCACTGCTAATAACCCTCAGTGGTTGATGCAGTTAGATATTAAAATAAAAAAAATGAAATGCTAGGAGGTGAATCAATCATGAATGATAAAAATATTTACCAAACAATTTTTAGTAATCTCATATTTTTTTATTTCCTTTTCTATTTTACAGAAACATACTAATCACTTATTATCTTATCGTGTCAAATAACAACATATGGGCATATTGTGAAAAGATGTCGCAATTAAAAGCTTGTGTTTATCTTTTGTTTATAGAATGCGTACTTTTGGAACTTCGTCAAAGGGTCAATTGAAATAAATAAACCTATAATTATTCTGATTTGTGGAAGATGGTATCAAAATTTATAATATTTCTCGTGTAGCTAATTTGAATATTCAAATTTTCTCCAGATATTATCCACACATATTTCGGGAATACCTACGAATATTTCGTCAAATGAATTGGAACAATTATTTCGCATTTTTCTAAAATCTCTTGGTGTCAGTGTTGTTTTTCAAGTTGTATAGCCTTCACTACACTTTTTCCAGAAAAACGTCTAAAAATATATGTATTTATTCATTCATCCCTCGAAACAGTATTTTTATGATGATCTCACACGGTTTAGATCTACATGTCTACATGTATGACTCACACTATATGTAGGTATATATGTTTACAATAATTAAATCAAGTTAATGTCTAATTTAAACAAACAAATACAATTTTTTCTAAAAATAGTTTGTTAATAGTTTTTAATTTGTATAACTGAATCATTTTCCAGCTAGGATTACATCTAAAACTCGTAAATTGAAAAAAATTCATTTTTTAAAGAATTGTCAATCTAAATAAAAACAAACAACCTGTTTCGGAATTTCCCCACATTAGGTAGGTACTACCTAAATAGAATTTATGCGTTACTTTATAGACGCACTGTATAGTGATTATAAAACCACCATCGTAGATAAAACATATTGCAGAGATAAATTTGAATAATGCGACATAAAATTGGTTATTATCTAGAAAATGATAAGGTATGTTTCCTGTCGTATTGAGGAACATGGTGGTTAGTTACATTAATCTTAAGTTGGTTTTTCTCATACATCGCACTATAAATAATGTAGATTTTTATCATACAAAATCCGATATCTACTTTTTTTAATATTAGGTAATTCGGAACGTCTGAAACCGTAAGTTTAGGGTAGTGAACGTGGGGTTGTATCAAAGAACGCGTATTGATTGACGTGACGCCTACTTCTAAAAAGAAAAAACATATTCTCGTTGTTTAAAATAATGACCACCTAGGGAAATTAAGGCCAGTCAGATAATCTTTCCAAAGGGGACTCGATTAATAAAATTAATGAATATGAATCCTACGAACTATTCAACCAATGAGAACTAAAAAAAAGTACCTACACAGAGAATTGTAATACAATAATCCTTTAACAATCAGCAGTGGCGTAGCTTTCATAGGACCAGGCAGTGCAGTACACCAGGGCCCCAGAGCTTAGGCGGCCCTCCTACCTCAAAAAATACTAATAAAATGAATTAAAAAAAATATTCTTGTGAGCAGGCTCGAGCATGAAGATTCTAATAGAGACGACGTATGGATTTAGCCTACTAGGGATAAGTTCAACTCACTGTTTCCTATTCTTATTCCTATCAATAATTTTGAAGGACAATATAAGTTCAAACTACGCGGAAAGAGGGGAGAAGGGTCCGATTCTTTCCTTATGCACCAGGACCCTTGTCCCCCCCCCTAGCACGCCACTAACAATCAGATGCTTATTGGATATTACAGAGTATACTCAAACTTGACAAAATATTTTACAATTTAACTATATTCTTATTAAAGGTGATCGCCGGAACTAATTTTTGTTATCACCATCATTATTATGAATAAATTCACGTTAGGCTAAATGTTAATTTTTTTTCAGGACTTTAAACCAGTTCCATACCCTAAGAATCAATATGGAAAGTTCTACACTGGAGATTCCTACATCATTTTAAATGTAAGTATATATAGGAAAAACTGTAACTGAATATTTAATAAAATTTCTTTTACAGACAAAAATTAGAAAAAGTGGAGCCAAGGATTATGATCTACACTTTTGGTTAGGTGCCGAAACTAGTCAGGTAATTTCTAAATATAAAATTATTTATTATATTATAACATCTCAAAAATCATAGATCTAGCTATACCCACCAATCTCATAGTTTTCCACCTTGAATTCGTACACAAAAGATACAATTTTGTTTAGGATGAACAAGGATCAGCCGCCATATTCACTGTCCAATTGGATGAGCTACTTAATGGAGAGCCAATTCAACATCGTGAAACTCAAGATCACGAGTCTCAACTATTCCTGTCGTATTTCAAAAACGGTGGAATTAGATATCTACCTGGTGGCGTTAGCTCAGGCTTCCATCATGTTGATCCCGATGCATTTGAAAAGAGACTTTTTCATGTTAAGGGCTCAAGAAATATTAGAGTCAAACAAGTCACTCCTACAATTGCTTCTATGAATACTGGTGACTGTTTCATACTTGATGTTGGAAGAGACATTTATGTATATGTTGGAAGCAAAGCTAGAAGAGTCGAACAACTAAAGGCCATTAACGCTGCCAATCAAATTAGGGATCAAGATCATGCGGGAAAGGCTAAGGTGACCATTGTTGGTGAGCTGAAAACAAAAGTTTTAAGAAAGAAATTTTCTAATGATTTGTTTTAATTTTAGATGTATACAGTCCGGAAAGTGATTATATTAACTACTTCAATGCTTTGGGAGAAGGTACCAAAGACGATGTACCCGATGACTCCGCAAGCAGTGATGACGAAACCTTCGAAAAAACAGAAGAAAATATCGCTACTCTTTATAAAGTGTCTGATGCTACCGGATCTCTACAAGTTACTAAAGTTGCCACAAAACCTTTATCATTCAATTTATTAGACCCCAACGACTGCTTTATTTTGGATACCACAGACGCGTTGTTGTATGTATGGATCGGTAGTCAATGCGATGCTAGAGAGAAGAGAGAGGCGATGACCAAAGCCGATGGATTCCTCAATGCCCACAGTCATCCTAAATGGACACATGTTGAAAGAATTATTCAAGGAGCTGAACCTACTGCCTTCACACAATATTTCAGGTGAATATATTAATCAACTATATAGATAGGTACCTATATAATTATTATTGTCTTGACTGAGTGTAACATATATTATTGTGTTTGAATGTTAAGTTAACATACATTGTATTTCCAGATCATGGCAAGGATTTGGTGAAACGCACCCAAGACTGCTACGTTCTGTAAGCTCTACTGCTAGTCTGTACCACTGCCAAGTTCGTTCTAAATCCCACAAACTAAAAGTTGAAGAAATTAAAAATTATGAACAAGATGATCTTTTTGATGATGATATAATGATATTGGACGCCAACGATGTTGTATTCGTCTGGATAGGAAAAGGTTCCAGCGATGAAGAACGTGCTTTAGGACCCAAATATGCACATGTAAATATATTATTTATGTGAATTATTTTTGATAAATCTGTTTTATTTATAACTGAACTCTTTTTTAGAAAATGTTATCCCGGCAAGGTCGTGAGGATGTGCCAGTAAAAGAAATTAACCAAGGTGACGAACCTGATGAGTTTACACAGCATTTCCCATCTTGGGAATCAGAACATTGGGATAATTTACCTGATGTGAGAAGTTACATAAAAAACGAAGAAGACTGAAGGATTAATTATTATTGTATGGGAATGTAATAGGAATACAATACCTATGTTAAGGTTATATACAATATCAACTATTTGCCTTATATCTAAATTACAATAATATTGAATATACAAAATTCGCTTTGCATTTGTTGCTTCTTAACTAAGATATTTTGCACATTGTCAAAGTATTCTTAATAATATGATGCTAATTTTTTGAATATCTACCTGTTTTTGAGATGTATACATTATGTTTTTGGGTTTAAAAATATTAAAATGTTTTAATAAATATATTATCTTGCATTTTTTGTTATAAACAAGTAAAAACGTTGCTTAATGCAGAGCAGAGATAGTGCTAGACACTATCTTGAGATGTAACATCTGCCGGACTTGGATGGGGCAATGATCGATGCCTTATTTACTAACATGGCAACTAGGTTTGTCAATGCAGATAATTTATTGGCAAAACCTGGAAAATACAACCTGAGCTGTTTCACAGGCTTTACACAACACTGATCACTTATGGAACAATAGTCTGGTGGAGGAGGACAGAAGTTTCCTCAGCAGTGAACATATTAATTGCCATCCAAAGACGAAAGCTCTCCTTGATATTGCCGGCATGAACAGACGGGGACGGAACCAATGGAAGTCATTCTTGGACTTCCTTATCGGGAGACTTATGGTCCCCGAACAATGTTCGAAAAGGACACACTGGTACAACTGAGACACATATTTCTCATGAGTTTTGATAGCATAGCACCGGAGAACATATTCACTGAGTGTCATATCATACCATCCAGGTAATTCTGGAGAAATAATCTGGTCCACCGATAGTTTCAAAACAAACTATGGCGCTAACATGCACATTGACACTGCTTCTGTGAGTACTTACAAGGTCTCAGACGGAGGCACTTTGGAAGTACTTAATACAACCGTTACAACGACTGAAAATCCCTCCAGTTCAACTGGTGGCCTAGGTATATGGAAGACACAAAGTTTCTGGAATTGAAGTAGATAACATGGGAAATGGTACCAAAGATACAGTGCCTGTGCAACCAAACATAATATACAAAATAATTCAATAGTGTCCCTTGGTGTAGACAACCAAACATACACTAAATTTGTTTGTATGATTAGACATTGAAATAAGCTACCACAGACCTATAAGCTGAGATACCTATATATAGTACACACGTCATTAAGCATTTACTGATATACTATAAGTACTACCGTTGATTTGTTGAGTAATATGATCACTCAACGGTACTGTCATACGGTCTTTTTAATGGTACTATTTTCAAAATTCCAACTTGACTTGAAACGATAAAATAGCTTAGCGCTAGCATGGCGCAGTAATCTTTTATTCTGCACCTGAATGACTGAAAGTTTTGTTAATTTAACTATTTGAGTATCAATAAAAAATTTATTATTTGAGAAAAGTTGAGTACAATTACCTCAATCAGCTGTGTGCGACGTTTTTGATACTGGTGACAACATTGTGACAACAGTGTATATGGATATGGCAACACGGTGTTATCTGTTCTGTCGTCTTTCTCAGAGTTAAGTCTACCTATAGTAATTTTAATATATTATATATAATTATAATATATGTATAAACTTACATGTAAATTATATTTAATCTTGTAATATAAATATGGAAGACTTATTTGATAGTTTTTCCGACGATATTACTAAATGGAAAGATATTAAGGATATGATTGACCTAGATCTTGGTACGATATATTTGTTAAACTGAGTAATAAAAAACTTCCTATCGTTTTTAAATGATATATTTTGCTTTTATACATGTAACCAGGTACCGATCAAAATCTTGACAATTTTAGACAATGGATTGCGAAATGACTACAAGAACAAACCAAGTGTTCCACTCCTTCCAAGGCGAGATGTTTTGTTGTATGGAACAATTCCAAAAATGGAACAGAGAGTATATACAAAATGTAAAGAATGTAGGCTAGTTTTTAACCCTAGGCATATTCTATCACATAAAGCTTGTCCATCAAAGTCTCATTCTACTTCACACAATTTGAAAAAAAAAGTCAAAAGCAAAGGCAATGGCACCAAAAAGTCTCATTCTAATCTACCTCCTCCTCCATTATTTAAGGTAAGAAACATTTTAAAAATACATATTATTTTTTCTGACAGTTTTTTTATTTCCTGTTAAAATAAATATCAATTTAGGTTTGTAGTGAATTTTCCTCAAAGTGTCAATCGGTTAAACATAAGTTCCCATTTTTCATATAAAATTTCTCGTAAAATTTAATAGTAATAATATAAAATTTCCATTTACTAATTGACTTCATTTGTTAAAATCATCTTAAATATAGATATATTTAATTGTTAAATCAATCACTCTACTACAAAGGTGCTATAATATTTCATAAACTTATTTAGTTCTAAAATCTGCTACTGAATCAACAGTTCAATTGTGCACAGTTTTCAAGAGTTGTATCAATATTTCATTTATAAAATTAAATTAATTATGAGTAGGTTTGTATAACTAACGCCTAAATTAGTGAAGAAAGCAGAATGTAGATTCTATGGAATGTTAGAAGAAACCTCAATTCACATAGTTACATAATCAATATCTGATGTATAGATGAAGGCCTAAACTGAGATCTGGTGGTGGATACTCACTAGTCCCTGAGACTTTCCTCAGGAATTGTGTAGAATGGGTACAATAGATTTTTTAAGTCTCAGTGAATGTCACCCCAATATATACATATACCTGGAGTCAATCAATAATTAAGTGTTTTTATATGAAATAGGTAACTCGAGGTTTTTTTTTAGAAGTCACCATCTCCATCTTTAACTACAGTTTCCCTTAACATTCCAGAAATTTCCGTACCAAAAGTATCTTCTCCTAAAGCGTCAAAGGTATCCACAATATCTACTTCGCCCACAGTAACTACAATCAATAAATCAGAGACTAGAATATCCTCTAGTACATCGCCTTCAAAATTAAGTTCACATTCTCCGAAATCTCCGTCAAAATCATCAATTTCCAGTTCAGAACATTCTCCAAAACCTAAATCACTACCGGAAGAAAATAATTTCTCTAGCAGTAGCTGCAGTAGTAGTAGTAACAGACATAAGAAAAATAAAAAGAGCAGTAGCAATACTAAAATAACTAAAGAATTTGACCCTGACGTCCATTGCGGAGTTGTAGAAGGAACTAGAGGACCTTGTACTAGATCGATAACTTGTTCCAATCATCGGGTAAGTACTAAGTTATGCCTCTTGCTTAAGAGCTTTCTCTAAAAATGTATTTTATCAAACAAGGAACGTTTAACGACAAAGCATGTCTTGGCAACCAATTTCATTACATTTTCCACATTAATGTTTTTCCAAGTGACATAATCGATTTAGAAAACATAAATGCGATTCATACAAATTTATTAATCAAAATATATTTAATTACAAGTAATTTTAGTGACCCTTTATTTGAATAACAACCCGTAAGTGATGCATCACATTTTAGTTAAAAAACCATACACATTAATCATATAAAGATAAACAATTCAATGTTAATGTACACTTTTTAATTTATAAACTCATTCTTTTAGAAGTAAGAGGAACATTTGTATAGTGAGACTAATTTTTAGAAAATGTATCTGACCACATTGCTTTATCCTTTTATTATTACACTCACATTAGAAAGACTATACTTTATCAAATAATTATGTGAATTCTGATAATTTAATATACTTGAATTTAAAAGTGTAGAATCTGTGAGATATACTTTTTTCAGATCCAGTTGAGAAAATTGGTAACTGGTCGTAGCAAGGATATCCACCAATTAATAGCAGAACGAAAGACTGTGAAAGAAAAAGAGCTGAAACACGGTCCAAACTGTTCATATACGTCCCCAAATGGTCAGGCCGAGGAAAAGGACTCTTTTTCTCAAAATACTACCTACGTACCCGTTGTCGCTGCCATCGCAAACGGAAGTGAACCCCCGGATACGTCTATTTTAGTACCGATTGTACCTAAAATTAATGAAGCGACAGATCCTAGACAAACTACCTCACTGGTTGCTGTTAAGGTAAACAAATAATTATTACTGCGAAATTTGATTGTTTTAATGTTGTTAGATCATCATTCAATTTACTTTAATGATGATTATTGCTTTTAGCAACCTGAAACTGAAAATGATAATTCGAAAACTGTGAATACCAACTACATAATGAATATGAATTCGCAAGAACGTGATATTGAGACTGTTCCTGTAGTTTATATGCCAATGAGCCTAATTTCAGTAAGTCTTATTATTTAATTATATCAGTAAAATAAAACGGTGATCAGGTACGTAATTCTTATCCTGACATACAAGGTATTTTATGTCATAACTTGAATTTGTTGTTCCTATTCGCATTTAATTCAATATAAACTATAGTTTTGATTTTTGTTCGCGTGAAATTGAATATTGATTACAATTGTTATTAACATGTTAAATAAAATGAAACGTCTGTTTAATTTCAGTTTGTGCAAATAGGAAAAAAAGTCATCTGTTTGGAATCTCCACAATCTGCAAAGACTCCACCTGTAACTAGCCAATCGATATTTTTAACAATTCCTAACACTCTTAATTTGAATACAAAAACATACAAATCGCATCCAAAACCGGTGGCGGTGCCAAACTATGGTTCGAAGAAAGTAGGAGGAGCCATTTTACTCTCTAATCAACGAATAGAATGCCAAAGAAATGACATATTGATGGCTATAAACACAAAACGCAAAACTATCAATAATACTCAAAATTATCGAGCTATATCTCTTTTAAATCACTCGAATTCACCTCATCGACCCAATATTCTGAAGGTAAAAAAAGTTAATTGTAAGAGAACGGCTATCGATAAGATAAACACTTGTGATAGTAAACAAATGAGGCTGACTAAGTTAATGGGTACATTCTGCTCCTCTATTTAAAGGGTTGCGCTTTTCAAATAGACCACATCTTGGAGTGAAATTATTTAACGATTTAAAGTCCTCACTTTAATGAACAGTATTAACGGTTTACAGACTTCTGCATAAACTGAAAACAACCTTATAACAACATAATAATATCTCTATTATCCACATTCCAAGTAGCAGACCCGTATGTTTGTATTTTTTTTTAATTACTGATATTCGTAAACAATTATACCTAATTTAAAAACCAGGAGTAATTTGAATTTAAGTTGGCAATTCTGTAGACCTATGATTGGTCCGATTCCACCCAGTTTCACACAACATTGGTCCTTCTTTTTTATTTCATTCACTGGCATTCAGTTATTTGCTACTTAAAAATAGTCATATTAGTTTTTCGGAACACGCCATTTAGTAACTAATCTGGTAACTTTTAGTGATGTGAATAAAGCTTTTCAAATTACTTCTCCTGGTTATTAAATGGACTACAGCTAATTAAAATATTTCATATTCACTCTCTGTTTAAAAAAAATTTAATTCACTTTAATGTGGCTGCTTGCACGTGCATGCTTTTTCGACTAGTTCAACATTTGTTAATTTATTGATCCACAAGCCACTAAGAAATCTTCAAATATTTAGTTTTTTTAGGGCTACCATTTCTTTAAACTTTTCATTCAAATGTTGAAGAATGTAGAATTGCTTTTGACCCAAGTAACAATTCATATTATATAAATATTATCATGATTTAAAAATTTTCTTAAATAAGTTGTGCATTAAATTGATTAAATATTCGCTTTACCACGTTGTCTTCTCAAAACTTACCATAATCTAATTGAATGAAATACCCTATATAAATATTCCTATTTATCTACAAAGTATCCAATCTTTATTGCAAATGTGTCTGCCAAATGTATTGAATTGATATTAATTTTCTAGTTTTACAAGTAAGATGTTACCATATATTTCATATTTATAGGTACTAAAAATGTGTGCGTATTCGCTATATTCTTGTAATTTTTTTCAAGTCTACTCTACACATTTACTATATTATAAGAGATGTGCTCAAAACGGTAGATAGGTACTTTTGTTCTAATAAATTCTACAAAACTGCAAAAAAACATTTTATATCAAATAAAATATAATTGTGTATTAAAAGTATGAAACTTCCAGCTAGTCTTGTAAACTTTATGTAGCTCCAATGTTTCATAAGTGAAAAAAGTTCTGGTCGTTTCCGAATAACGAAAAATAAAGTCTCGTAAGATATATTGCTTCACGTATTAACAAATCCAGATACATGAAACGCAGCAAGTGGTACAAGCAAAACCTACAAAATCATCACTTAACAGGGGCTACTGCCCATAAAATATCACGGAGGGTTTAAACAATCTGTATATTCAAAACTTCTTACCCAATAATTGGAGGTAGGCGTATTTAAACCTTAAGTTTTGACTGATTTGCTACTCGTTATATTGAAAATAGAAGTGAAAGGTGTTCCTCCTATTTAACAATTTAATGCATTGGTCGAGATATTTGGTTGGTAAACAATAAACTAACCTAGTATCTCTTAACGTATTAACCATATTAAGAATCCGATTATGTTCGTTCTTTTAGATAACCCACGTCCACTTTTCTATAGATTGTATCAATAACCTTATTAGAACTTAATGTATTTACCGTGTTTCTGATGTTGTTGTGCATTCGTCAATTGATTGCTATGGTCATTAACCAGTATTATCTTTGAATAAAATATTGTGTACAAAAATTGGAAACGTTAAGCTTATTACAAATATAAATTATCTGTACTTGGTATGTGGATTTCTTTTAAAGTATATATTTAACAACAAAGCTACTATATCGCAGGCCACAAATGAAAACTTTAATATGTATTCAGTTTTCAAAAAATGTATTTATAATGGCTTTTGAATTTTCTAATTCAAACTATATGTCAAATTATTATCATTTATACATCACATTAAGTGTTGTTACTATTTTTATTGCAAGTATTACATTTAAATGTCTTGTTCCTTGTGGTATATTCATTTTTATTTTTTTGGTATACCAAACCACTATCATTTTCATGTTTGTATTTCGAATTTTCATACAATTCTGATTCTTATCTCAACAAATTATTTGGCTTGTGAAGGCCCATTTAATTAACTGGTACTTCTTTCTCGTCCGATAATTCTTGACATATTGGATTTATCCATTTTTTAATATCAATTTAATCACAAGTACTTTTTTTTTCTAATATCCATACTTTTTGAGCTCTTTTGAAAGGAAATAACCATTACAACTACTGAAAATTCCTCCAGACTAACTAGTGGAAAAGATTGAAGGTACAAAACTATTGGAATGTAAGTAGATAACATGGGAAATTGTACAAACATTAAATGTACCTGCCTGAACACATGATTTTGCAGCAACTAATGCTATTAAGATTATCGATAAAGATAATTCATTTGAGGTTGCCAAAGGAAAAATTTCAATCAACATGACGAGAAAATTATTTTAATACCTACATACCTACTCTCTGTATTGAATACTTTCGTTGAACACTATAAATAAAAAAATAGTTGAACATTTAGTGTGGGTTCGTACATTCTGTGTACTGATCTCCTATCAATGTCCTGAAAAAATTTGTCGCTTAATAAACCTATGCCAATTCGAAACGACAAAAACAAGCTTTGAAATTATTTTACAAATCGTGAATATCTTGTGAAAATAATCTTCGTCTTTTATCATGTAGAATATAATCTTCCCTTTTATCCATGAATGCTACACTTTCATTCTTTCTTTTTTTTATTTTGTTTCGTAACTTTAAGGCGTGGTCTATAATCTGTAAAGTCTTGGTCAAAACACTAGAAAATCCAAAATTGAACGTTTTTGTGATATTTTGTAATATTAATTGAATTTCGTTAATTGTGAAACTGTGTTCATTTTTATTTATCGGACAACTAGCTTAATGCAATTTTTGTTAAAACTGATAGCTAGCCTAACATAAATAATAATAGAAAGTAAAGACTTTTAACCTCTCTTCATCTAGAACAGAAAAACGAAAAAAAAAAATCTGTTTCGATGCCTCTAAAAATCTAAACCAAACTGGCTTAGGACTTAGTCTTTAACTTAAGTTATTTCCTGCTATTATACCCTACTTAGCATGTGTCCAAAATGATATTAACATATAAATACTAATATCTTGCAATCCGACAATAATGCAAAGTAGATTCGATTAAAACTACCAATAACACAGAGTTGGGTTGTTGTTGTTGGGTTGTATGTTGCATCAAGTCTAGTCAATCTTTTCAAATGCTTCAGTGTTTTAGTACTCATGACAGGTAGTACCTAAAATTTACTTTGATTACAAAGAGTGATCATCATCAAGGCATATTTCGTGGTATCTGAAGAACTGCAACAAATTATTAAATTAAAAGCAGACATTCATTTTCATCGGGAGCACTAATTTAAGTTGTTGAAAGTGAATGTAAAAAAATGTATACGATTTTGTTCAATATGTATTCTTAAGGGAAGTCGTATTTTATCGTGTTTAATTTTCTTGTGAAATAGTCGAGCAGCTTAAATTAGTTATTAGTGTTAATTTAGCCAGTTATTTCGATCTTTGGATATTTTTTATAAGTTTTGAATCTAGACCAAAATAGATGTATTCTGCTTTCCCTCTTCGTTTTTGATATTGACACATCCAAAGGTTGTTCTGTATAAATATGTATTATAATTTTAAGCTGTTTTTTATTTATTTGTTTCTACATTATTTATCATGCAGTCTACAATTTTAATTTTTAAAATGTGTGTAACGATCCTCATCACAATAATCCAAATGTATGTTGAAAAATTGTTTTAATTGAAACCTATTCCTTCATACTTTAACCACAAATTTTTATGGGCGTATCCAGAGCTATTTTTCAGGAAGTCGAGACTCCGAAGAGAGGCAGAAGTTCAATATAAATAAAAATGTTAATCTCATTATTAACCGCGTGTTTGAAGTCCACTCACTCTAAGCTCACGAAGAGAATGTCGAAACAAAGCAAAAAAATCTTTAGAGCTTGTAGAGAAATCGGTAAAAACAAGGCAGTGTCCCCCACGTAAGTTAGTATTTAAGTGTAGTTAAATTATTATTAGGATAATAATATAATCATAGGATGAAAATATAAACAACATTTTACTATGAAATGATATATTTGATAAAATATTCTTCTCTTTAATAGGAATACAAAGAATATTACGAAAAAAATCAGGCAAAACATTAATTGTAATACATTTTATAATAAGTTCTGCTTTAAAATCATATCGATGTATATAATGTACACAACTGCATTTTTAATACTGGCTGAAAGTAAATAATAATCAGTCTTAAGTAAAATATAGGATGGAGAAAAAAATATCTAAAAATGTATAATATTCACAATAAAAAAATATACAATTTGTTACAAATAGCACTTTTAAAATGCCATATTTACAATTGAAAAATAAAATCTATAGTATAATAATATTTTCATGAAATTATTTATTGTAATACACACCATTTATATTTAAATCTATTTCTTTAAAATATGGGTTACGGTTCTAGGCGAATAAGTAGAAGACATAAAATCGAATAAAATAAAACCAACGACAGTATATAAGAGGTATATAAAATACTTCACTTTAAAATAGGTGTTAATTATAAATGGTATATAATTTTAATATTTGTTTATACTATTCAATTGTTACTTTCTATACATTACTTTTAAACAAAAACAATATACATTACTTCAATAAACATCAATAAAAACAAGGTTAATTTAAAAATTATCGTAATAAAAAATATACATTAAATACAATTAATAAATATCTTAAGAAAAACGACACTCTTATTATTGGGCAGCCCATAAGTTGATAAGAACAGTTTTATGTTAACATTGCCCATTTCTGTTTCAGCCGCTTTTACCAATTAATTCATTTTACTATTTTCACAATTGTTATGCTGACCATCAGATAGATGTTATTTGAAAGAATAACTTCATAATTTGTCAAGAAAATATGCTTTATGAAATTGAAGGAAGCGCAAATTGCAACCAAGAAGAGTTACATAAGACTCGGCTGTCATATGTATAAACAACGATTCGATTGCTACCTAACTAAAAGAGTTTTCAGAAAGAAAAGCATATTCTGAACTAAGAGGAATCAAAGCAGGGTAATGAGTAAGAAGCCACTTATTAAACAGTTTTCGCCAATACTTTGCCCTAGTTCAGATCATAATGTATATCACTATAATGGTATACATAACAATTATAGAAAAGATAAAAATTGATTAATTGTAAACTTGTCTAATATTAAATAAGGATTCAACATAAGTATCGTTATCTTGATTAGTTTGGAAAATATATCATAGAATCTTTATTTAATAGTACCTACGGTATTCTAAAATAGCTTAAAACAATTTGGTAACACAAGGATCAAGTTTTTGAATTTTGATGTACCGTTACTGGAACAGTTATGCAATTCCTTTGAGGAATTCTGGTAAACATCGGCGAAAAAAGCCTTGGAGTATCCTTTATTGAATGACTAGTATGTATAGAAGTACTGTCTGAAAACATGTCATTCTCTAATGAATCTACTTCTATGGGAGCCAAAGACATATGCTCAGATTCATCGTGTGGTGTCATTGTGGAGTATCCATGATCAGAATCAGCAGGTCCTGCAGTTCTTCTATACGTACCAGCCACGCAATATGGACTTACAACATTCGAATGCTCCTCTTGTATCAATTTATCTCTATGGTTTCCCAAATCATGAAAATTATCAGTGATGTTTAAGTTGCTCATCCTGAATTGATCTTGAGTGGAAGATACATAAAATCGATCAGTTATTTGGTTGGAATAGGAGCGGTAACAAACCAACAAAAGTACGAATAGTACAGTTATGGCTATTATTGAATAAATAATTGGTCCCACTGGTGAAAATTCAGCACCATTCAATACCCTACCAAGTGAAGTATCCGATATGTCAAACATTCCTTTAAAGCAAGTAGTAACAGATGCACAAAACGGTTTTCTCAAATAATTACGGTCCATATCAAACATGCACCACTCACAACCAAGAAGACCTAAGCAGTCCAAGTATGTTTTTTTTTCATAGCAAGTGACTGCAAAGCATGATTCCAGATTATTGTTCGAATTAACAATAAAGCTGTTACCTAAAGATTCTTCTGTATATTTTTGACAAGGCGCATTATCAGTCACATTAACGGAAGTAGGTTTTGCTTCACAAATATCACTATTTTCTAATGGACACTCACACGGACATTCACATTCTTTCTGTTCCATTCTATTACAGTTCAAACACAACCTGTCAATAATGCTACAAGGACAGAAAGTAGCTCCAAAGTTACAAGAAACATTAACGACTCCTAAGAACATATTAGTTTTAGGTATACTGGTAATTTGGTATTTAACACATTGCTCGCCTGGTACAAAATTAACTAAGACACCAACAAAACTAGTATTCAGTTTATAGTATCTTTGTATTGTATCATCGCCATAACAATTACAAACAAGTTTTTGAATAAAATGTTTGTGATTTAATATATCATTAGATACTAACGACTCTTTATGTATTATGTGTTGTTGTTCTATAGGTTTAGCTCCATTGGAATTCATCAAGTTGGGATGGTAGATAATGTACCCTTCATCGTCTATCAAGAAACATGTTATGTTTTGATTTAAACAATCAGGTATAAACTTTATCAACATTTTGAACATGAAACCATAAGTAACATCCATTCCGATAATCAATTGAGGGGTTGAGTAAGCTAAGCTGATGAGATAACCAGCACCCCCCTTATCTAAATGCGGAGGAACCAATACTACTTTACCTTTGTGCTGTGATGCTTTATAATACCAAACACTCTTTGTAGGAGTCCATCCTGGTTTAATAGTACTTCCAGGAAACATTTGGAAGACACCAGAATTGGAGGAAGCATAACGTCTAGCTATATAATTAGATATTTCCGATTGAAGATGGCGCTTTTTGAGGAACATTAATATGTGCGATAATAAAGAAACTTCATCTCTAATTTCTTCTTTCAAACCAGGGTTTATCAATAATCTGCTGTCATCTTTCAAGTATGCCACGAAATCTTCAGTATGCAATTTGTTTTGTGTCAAGTGAGCTGCTAGAAATGGCGAACGAAAACACGATGGGCTTAAATATAACGAAGAAACATCTGAAACAACAACTTCTAAGAAAAAACCAGAAATAAACAGTTCCTATGAATTAGTAGAATATACATGTAAGTGAATACCTACAGGTTATTTTCTCAAAATCTACATTACCCTTGCTCCGCTAGTTTTGAGGTGTGTATTTATACGACACCTGTCAAAACTAGTGGAGTGTAGTTTTACTCTGCCTTAGGCAATGGTTATTACAATGTTAGAATGTTGTAAAGATGTTACTTACCAATGGTTGCTAAAATATTAAGATGTCTACACAGCTTGTAGTCTTCAAAATTTTGATACAAAAAATCATTTTGAAACCAGATAGACTTCTGGGGTTTGCCTGGAGCAGCAGCACCATATTTTGTATTTGTAACTAAACAAACTACATACCAATTACTTATTCTACGCCACCGATATTGCACCTAGACCAACAAAATCAGTTATAAACTTGGCTTTTGTCTATGTAAAGTGAGAATAACCATATTTAACTTACCAAATCTGAATTATTTTTTCTAAACATCTGCAAAAATCCATTTTTTTCAGTCAATAGTCGCTTTTTTAAGTTAGCGACATCTGAAACTTTTTCGATATTTCCTAGATCAAGGAGAAATTTTTGACTTTTTCGTTTTGATCTTAGGTAGTAAGGGTGGTAAATTATGCTTCCTTTTAAGTCCATAAGGAATACATAAGAATAACCTTGGTCACTACTGTAATATATTAAATCTTCTGCTAAATTAGAAAAATATACGTCAACACCTAACATAAAAAAATTATCCTGTGTTTTCCAGCCTTTTGTAAATGACACCATTAAATCTAAAAACATTCAAAGTTTACTATAAAAGATTTTCAATGTCCGCTGTAGCATCTATTAGCAAGTTTGGGTTTTGTATTATTGTATCAATCATTATTATCATCTTCTAAAGATAATATACTCACCTTCTTCATTTTTATCCAAAGTTGGAAGATTAATTTCCGTTCCTACTTCAAAATTGGAGTTGGGATTGAAAACTGAATAAAACCTTGCCACAACAAAAGGTATATTTTCTGAATTGTCTACTTTAAACATCATCCCAGACTTACGATATGGATTTGGTTTGTGATTTATATTATATTTGGAGTAATTCTGGTAAGCAATATCACATAAAAACTGAGGTTCATACACTACTGGTTTCAGTTCTGAAAACATCATGTTTTACATCTCACAATATAATAGTAACTGCTTTTTATACTTACCATCAATTATGGCACATGTGTTAATAAACAAAGATGAAATGTTATGAATTCTTGTGAATTTTTCTACCATCTCTAATACTTGTTTAGGCTCCATTAGGGATGACAATAATCCTCTGCTTACATATAATATCATACTTGTCTCATTTTTTATCAAGTCTATACTGTTCAAGACAATTTCTAAACTTTTCTCAAAACTAAGTGTATGGTTGGTTGAACCTAATTGGGAGTAATAAACTTTTGAGTAATGTAATCAAGCAAAAAAATATATAAGATGTTTCTATATTCAACAGACAAGTATTGTTCATTGAATTTTAATATAGGTAAATATATTAACTGTTGAAGGTACAGAGTCTATAATGTTTTCAATTAAAAATTTTACTAAAAAACAAAAAGGCTTTATATACTGCCAATCATATAATTAAGGTCTCCCTGTCATTAGTTTTCTTGAGGTTTTAGCACAACTTACTGACAATCAAGAATAATCTTACCTGGTTCACTAATTATAGCATCAATATATTTCTCTAAATTTCCAATATAACTGGTCGTAGCTTGTTTTAGTATTGGAGCATTGTCTAACAAATCTTGACCATATAATCTATTACAATCATTTTCAAGATATGTAAAATTTGAACTTACGGTTATAACAGAAACTCTATCCCTTTTGTTCAATACTGATAACATTTCCTTAGCTAAAAGTAATAAATCTATGGATTTAAGAATTCACAAATACATTGACAGCCAGCCATTTATAAATATTATGCAGATTTGGAGTACTAGTTGTGAAATATTGAAATGATTAATTTAAGAATTTCACATTTTAACTGGCCGACTGCTCCAAAGCACACACAAGCTCCTTCTTAGTACTACCAAAAAGCTGAGTGGAAAGCAGTATTATATCCAAATTGCTGTAAGAATCATTAACTTACCAACTGATTTCAATAGGTTGAACTGTGATTGACTCATTGAGCCACCTATATCAAGTACAAGAATCAAATTTTTCTGTTGATAAATGTTTCTTTTCAAAAAATTAGTCCATATAATTTTTTCATCACACTGATCGCAAT
Organism: Galerucella nymphaeae; assembly: GCA_963978555.1. Lineage (NCBI taxonomy): Eukaryota > Metazoa > Arthropoda > Insecta > Coleoptera > Chrysomelidae > Galerucella > Galerucella nymphaeae. Next base: position 6,364,901 of record OZ021704.1, read on the forward strand.
GCAAAAAAGGAGACTTATGTAATTGTTTTATCTCGAAATCTGATATGAAGTATTGTCTCTTCACTCCTTCAAACACACTATAAGTTTTCTTAATTTGTCCTAAAACTGCATTGATTATATTGTGAATATGTTGTTAAAAAACACTCTCAGAGTACTCACTGTTAATGGATTTTTCAGTTGAGGTAAGAGAATTATTACTAAAGTGATTTTTCGGGGATTCTTTTAGAGAGCAAGGAGTTACTGAAGAATTCGAGTGAATATAATTGTCTTTTGATAATTTGGCATCTAATACTAGCTGGGAATTTTCTATTACAGAAAATATATCAGAAATTTTTGTTTCCAACTTGTCTGCAATATTATTCACAATTTTCATCAGGTCATCTTTTGGTTGTACGAATACAAAATTTTTGTACAAACTCTAAAATTAAATTGTATTATTCACAAAATTTTCTCACATGTATAATTATATACCAAAGCAAATGGTACTCCCAATTCACTATTTTTCAATTCGTCAATTTCTCTGCTTATATTTATAGCTACATTTTTGATATCCCAATGGATAGTGGCTCCTATTAATGACAATATAAAAACTAAAATAGCGAGTTTAAAAACTTCCATTTTGTTAGCATGTTGAATAAAAATCTATAAGAAAATCATAATAATATCAGGTTTATAAGAAAGTTTATCCATAGAGCTCATTTTTTCCGTATTAAAATGGAATATTCGTATAAAAAGAAAGATATGTTTACAATAAACAAAATATGTGAACTTAGTAAATAAAATTAAAATAAATATATTCACAGAGTGAAAGTGAAACTCAAGCTCAAGACATAAATATTGGACAATTGACATATGTCATCTGTCTACTTGATGAAACGTTATGGTTTGGAACATAGAAAAATATGAGTGTACAGAGTCCCAGTTCATCCCCAGGTCCCCAGAGGACCTGTCATTAGTGTTAACACTTGTCAGTTCGTGGCCTTTCCCGTCTCCGACAGTCCTGGTGTCTTGTATTATCTATGGTCCTGGCACGTTAGGGGGCATTAGGGGGGTGTATTATCTGTGTTGTGCTCTTTTTACGGAATTTGCATGAGCCATCAAAAACTGGTTTCAAGTAGTGTGTACCAATATATTATATTTCTCTATGGTGTGTACGTTTCTTTCACAAACCTTTACGTGATGTGTGTCATGTCAAGTGTGTCTGAAGCACTCTATTTTGGTTTTATGAAACAGAAATTGTTTTGATGATGAAAGAAATGCACTAATTTGTTTAATGAGCTCAGTAAGTTTCATTCAATAGTTCAAGTACCTAATTCACATGAAGTAATTTTAAAATTTGTGTGTTTTTCAGGAAAGTGAAGGAAAAACAACAGCATGTTAATATTGGACAATGCGATGGAGGAACTGTGTGTTTGAATAAGATTTGACTGTAAGTAAACATAATTATTTTTAATTTACTAACATTTCTCGGAAGTAGAACTAACTATGAGTCTAGGCGAATAAATCCCAAACATTAAAGGAATAATCACATTATAATGAACTTCAAGAAAAAATGATATTCAAGAATCCATTGATAAAAATTCTGGGTCTTGTTTTGTTAGTTTTAGCCAGCTTTTTTGTATTTTTTCGTTATTAGACATTATTTACAATGAAACATTTATTTGTCGTTTCATTTGTAATCTCGCATCTAGGCCATACAAAATAATTGTGAAACTCATTTTCGAAATCCTTGACCACACACTGAATTGACAGAGTTGTATCTGGTTGTATCAAATATTTTGCTGCACGGCCTCTTTATTTTTTTTGTACTTTCTATTGACCCGACCACCCGAATGCGCTCGGGATTCTTCTTGATATTCGCTTAGGTCTGTTTCATATCCAACCCAATTCCCATCTATCTGTTAGCGTTAGCGTCTTTTCATTCACGCTTCGGGTTGAAAAGTTAGAAAAGTGCGTAATTATCGTACTCATCTTTTATCTCTGATCCAACCGCAATCAGAAACGGTCAGATCAGATCAGAGATCGATATTTAATTAGAGTGGGCAGTCTTTTGATTGCTGTTAGTCTGTGATTACAACTATAAGCCTCAAGGAGGTATGCAACTAAACATACACTGCATTCTTGGTTGCATACCTATTAGAGAAGTATTAATTGACCTCTCTATCTTATCGTGCTCTATGGTTTACATGAATTGTGTTCTTTTTACAAAATTTGCTCGAGCAAATCAGTTTCTCTGTTCACTTGATTTTGCGTATTCTTTTGTATTATCTATGGTATTCTTTTCAAGCGCTTGTCTCGAACAGAACTGTGAACATGGAACATGATTTCTATGTTTTAATTGTTAAAGTGTTTTTTTTTCATTTCAGATATTTGATTGTCTGCGAGTTGTCGTTAAAACAGTTGCTGTAATAACTAAAGTAGCATTTATATTGGACCAGTAGGGTGTTGTAGAGTAGATGGTGTTTATATGCGGATGCGGAACAATGAGCGAATGAAGCTCCTCTAGGCTTAACTATTATCTGATCCAGTCATCGTCCTTGGTAAGTATTATTTATAAACGAACCTACTGCTCCTAGTTATAATCATATATGCTATTATTCTATTTATCCTGAACATTTCAATTTATTACCCTAACCTAACTTGGGGAACATATAGATATTTATTGAAAAATATATCCACTTAGTATTAGAATATATTTGAGAACTTTTGGTTGTAGATCTAGAATGATTTCTCTTCCTTGATTTACTACCTCGGTGAGTGTTCTATTATGTGTACATACACAATATTTTCAACCAAAACTGTCAAAATTACAAAAAATACGTGGTTACAACCATTAAAAATTTTTTGGAAGCTTCTGATAATGTAATTTTTATTTTTCTGTCAATTATATTTGCAATTATCAGTGATCATTAGCAAATTCCCAATTATGTTTTTTTCTGACTGTGCAGTATAATACTGATACAGACATCGCAAAATAAAATTTCTAATTGATTTTGTGGGCTCCGTAAATTATTCATTTATAAGTTCCGCAGATATTTCAAATAAATACAACACTTTTAACAGAGATTTTAAAATTTGTCTGTTTTTCAGGAAAGTGAAGGAAATCAGCATCTCAAAAGATTAACTTTCTGGAATATGAAAATATTAGGACAATGCAAAGGAGGAACTGTATGTTTTAATAAGATTAAACTGTAAGTATACCTACATAATTACTACTGATATTTTAACCTTACCCGGTAGTAGAAATAACAATGGAAATAAGTGAATAGAGTTTTTTTATTGGAAAATAGATCTTATATTAGAATAAAATTTTGTACTTCAACTTTTTCAGGTGAATATAAAATAGGTTTTATTGTTCTATCCTCCAATGATTGAATTTTGTTTGTGTCGTAAAATATTTTGTAATCAACTCTTATCAGATATTAATAGTTCCAACTCCAACTATGTTTGATCTTCCCATAATTCTAAAATGAATTCAATCATTGTATAGCCTAGTATAATTTCATTTGTAATCTGTATTACCACTATTAGTAACAGCAAGGTATGCAACTGTACAGGCATGGTAATGCATGTTTGGTTGCATACCTATTAGAGAGGTGTGGTAATTTTCTAGTAGATGGCAGCATCGAACAATGATCGACATTTCCGGTTAATTGTCAGGTGTTTCCGGTACTTTTTAGTTCTGTGGTTTCACCTTTGTTCGTTTGACTACCACTCTGCTCTTTTTGGACGTTTCACTCTGATTTCGTTCTGGTATAGGCCACAGATTACCTAAACTTTAGATGCTTCACGACAATGTTATTTATTTGTACCAATTTGGCGCCATCTGGGGCTGTAAACCTAAACTACTAACTTGTCATTAGTCATATAATGGCACTAAATTTAAATTTACTTAATGGCGGGAAATTTAAATGCCATTTTACGGTGGTACAAACCGATCACTACTACCTAGTAATAAATTTCCAAATTTATCTTTTTTACTTGAAATGGCTCCAGAAATTGCAGTTTTTAAGGTATATCGGCACAAAAATAATGCAATTTTAAGAGCTATAGGTGCAAAAAATAAAAATTTGGAAATTTTTTAGTTGTATTTTTTTCAACAGTGAGAAACTGGGGAAAACGTTTACTTTTTACTTCTACTTAGGCAAAAATCAAACTTAAAATGTAAAAAATATATATGTATATTACCAAATAAAAGTTTACATAAAAAATTATGAACTAAAATATTATACAGAAAAAATTCTGATAACTAAATAAAACAATCCACATATAAAACACAGACGAGAATATTATTATTTGATGCTACATACATCAATTTAAACAGAGTCAACAACAGTATGTTCAGGTTTTTTTATATACCTTTTCTTCATTCTTTTCAAATATATTTTATTAGCTTGTAATTTAATCCTATTATTACCTGTATATATCCTAGTTTTCCCTTGTAAAATTTTATTGACATTTTTACACCAATTATGCAGCAAAGTTCGAATGGTAAATTTTATAATAAGTGTAATATTTTTTTCTTTATGAATGCTACAAGGATTTAATAATTCAAAATTTACTGATTTGTAAATACAATTTTTAATGGTATGAACCAAACATTTAGATTGTGGTTGTTGATCTAAGCAGCAATTAATAATTTTATAAATGTCATAAAAACATAGCACAAAAGATGGAGTAGGATAAAGTAATCTTCTAGCCCATCCATTGCCATATTCTCTAGATGAGATTAAGTTATTTTCTGCCAAATCATAGTTATTGGAAAACATTGCCTCTTTACAAATGGAACATGATGATACACTTTTTTTAATTTTTTTCAAAATGAACCCGGCTACATAATTTGTTGATAATTGGTGTAATTTATCAGAAAGTGAAGTTCCCACACATTCAGATTTTTGCATAATTGAATAATCAATGTTTTCAATGTGAACATTGGTTACGTTGTCATCAAAAAGTTTTTTCAATGAAACAAACATATTTTTACAATTGTCATTTTCACAATTAAAAGATTTTTTATAATAGGAAAGAGCTGTGTTGAAAAACAGTGTTTTGAAGACCCCTGTAAACTGTGATGCTGAAGGATTTGTGTTCAAAGCCCCAAAGCTTCTTAACTGGCCAAAAGTATTTTCTAAGGGATCCTGATTCAGACGCCTTGTTAGAAGGTAATTAAAACCTTCATCTTTCAAAATCTCCCAAATACTTAAGACATTTTTAATAACTAATGACCAATTTCCTAAACTTGGAGGTCTGGCTTGGTCCTTCTTATTCCTTTTTTCAAACTTCATCGTTTCAAGAAGTGGTAGGGCTTCATGGTTCCAAAAATATATATGTTTGGAATCATCATCAAGACCACATCTTAATATTTTTCCTTGACTTGGATATTTACTTGATCCATTTAATGAATCAAATAATTGATCAAAGAAAAATAATAATTCTGCAGTATCTCTGACACCATCACCAATGATTTTTTCTTTATCTGCAAAAGACATGACTTCAAATATCTCTAAAGAATATGTTTTATAAAAACTTACCTATTTGACTAGCCAACTGAAGTGTTGCAGCAAATCTCTGGCTGAAAATTTGAGCTGCATTCTTAACTTTCATTTTTTTTATTTTATTCTCATAGATATGCTCATCAGTTATATGAGGTAGGACTTTTAAACCATCTATTGGTCCATTGTCATTTTCATATAACTTTTGGATATGTTCCCATTTTGCAGTTTTTTTCACACCATTTTTCATATATATCAAATTCTTTTTAATAAAATTATTCCTCATTCCTTTCAATAGATGGGGAGGGTCTAATATTGGAAATATTATAAAATTGTCAACTTCAAAAGACCCATATTTATAGTTATTTATATTATTATTCTGTAAATAGATATTTTTGGTGTCCTTCATCAAACTATTAATGACACCCATATTGTTTTGATCACATATAACCGTTATGGGTTTCAAGTTTATGTTTATTAGTTCTCTAATGACCTTCGTTAGCAAATCTTTTATTTGTATGGTTTTTGCACCTCCTCTGCTTGAAAAATGGTATGAGATGGGAGATTTCCATTGCTTTTTTATTCCCCTAACCATGAACATTAAGACATGATCACCATTTCATCAAATAAAACGGCTACATATTTTTCCGATGAGTCCATTGATGCTGTTGTTTCTTTGAGAGAGTCAAAAATTAATTTGTTTATTCCTGGTCCTCCAGCAATTTTAGCTAAAAGCCGAGTGAGAGTAGATTTGCTTGGCAATATGAAAATCTTAGAGAGAACTGTATAAGATTTTGCACTTTGCTTATACAATGTCAATGCTAAAAACTTTTCATCTAGTGTAAAACGCCTCAATTTTTTTGATTTGTTGGCTTCTCGAAATTGACAACGAATTAACATAGCTGCCATAAGATTCAGCTGTTCCATATTATTCTCAAGACAATTTTGTTTTTGAAATTTCTCTGCATCAAAGAGCCTACGTTTAAATGATTTTTTAAGTGCTCTTTCTGAGTTACATTTTCTATCTGCTATGCTGTTTCATCGCAGCATACAATTTTTGCTTTCTTGGAGTAATTGTTTTTCTAGAAATCCCAGATTTTTTCAAAATTTGCAATGGTGACAAAAGCGTATCAGCAGGACAATCTGAAATTATTCATTTATTTAGATTTAAATTTTGCCATTTAATAATAATAATAATAAAGGCTATTATACAAGTAATATTATTATGGGAGTAGAGTACAATAATCCAACAGGCTGCAGTGCTCCCGGCACCCAAAAATGAAAAAAATGTTCAAACTGATACTTACTTTGGACTATTTCTAAAGCATTTACAGTACTCTCAGTGTTTGTTTCAACATTCAGTAGACTTATTTGACAATCTCTTGGCACATTATCTTTTGCATAATTATGTTCTTGAAATAGAAAAGAAAAAAATTATTATAGGAAAGTCAGTATCACAATTACATTTAATACATACCATTCCACAATGATGATGGCACAACTGATGAAACTTCCATAATAATAGGTGCTAAATTTATTTCATCTAAAAAGTAATTAATGATAATAATACTTATGTATATTAAACTTAAATACTGATCTTACCATTCAAATATAATGTTGGGATAGCATTAGAGTGTAGTCTGTTAGATCTAGTTGAAATGTAGATGGGTTCAAAATGTTTATGGCAAATTCTCTTTGCATGGTACACTAATAAGGGGTCCATTGCATTTAATTCACAATTGTTTATAGCCGTTATCCATCTTTTAAAACGTTCTAAATTTTTAAGAGGATTTGGGAATAAATGCATTACATTAATGGACTCGCATTGTAAGACACAACATTTATTGAAAGGCATTTTCAAAAACTTCACCAAACAAACAGAACAAACTCAATGTAATCGGTAATTATCGAAAAAGCACAAATAACAAAAACACAACAATTCAATATAACTAATGAAGCTGTAATGGTGGTTTGGCTAGCTCCTTCTTTGTTTGTGTGTATTCTACCAACATAAAATTATATATATTTGTTTATCGTCTACCAACTTAATTTCTATTTATGCTAGCAGCGCCATCTAGGGCTCTAAACGAATTTAAAAAAAATGATTTGACCTTGGGTCATCTACGTGAACCGTCTATAGGATAGGTGGTTTGTGGTATAGGCACAAGCCACAAACGCAATCTTTATTTACGAATTAAAATGGCGTGGCGTCTCCATTGACAAAATATCCACTTGATATTTTTATTCACCTGTATTAATTTTGAAGAATTTTTCCGTGAACTAAATTTATGGTATTATCGTTCATAAATTACACTTGATCCAGAGGTGGTAGAAAAACAGATAAGTATGTTGAAATAGACGTTAATATATTAATATAGCAGTTAACAATCATCCACATCTTTGATCATATTGTGAAAATTACCCATCATTAAGTTATGATAAGAGAGCATCCAAGGAAGAAATATGGTGTGCTAAACTATATTTGTTTTACGATTGAAATTATAAGCTTTTTAAAAAGCCAGTTGACTATCTGTCCTTCATTCCAAAATGATTTATCTATAGTAATTTTAAATATTGTATTCTATTTTAAAGATATGACTGTCTACAAGCTTTACGTCGATACAGTGTTGATCAATAACTAGGTACCCTTTTATTGGGCCAGTAGGGTATTGTGGAACAACAGATGTAGAATGAGCAATAATAGGAGGTCCTGCAGCCTTAACTATCATCTGATTCAGTTCTAGTAGTCATTGGTAAGTGTCTTATTTGTAGATTCAAGTACTTCAAAATAATACGCCAACAACACATTTTCAACATTTATTATTTTTTCTACTCCTGTTTTATAATATACATATTAAAAGACTAAAATCTGTATCATAATGAAATTCATTATGATACAGATTTTCATTATGATACAGATTTTTAAGCCAATAGGAATGCGGCATTCGCACAATATTTAGTATATAGCCATGGATACCTGGTTGACATTTCTGAAATTAATCATATTAGGTCTGTTCCCTGCAATAAAAGTGTAGCACTGAGCTAAACGATTTTATTTATTTTAATTATGTTTTAATGCTTCCTGCAGTTTGCAAATGCAATATACATAGATGTTCCCAGATTTAGTAATTTTATACGTATTTTTTCACAGATAGATCCGAATTCTTCAAAATTATATTATAGCTCAGTGCTACACTTTTATTGCAGGCGAACAGACATATTAAGTGACACTTAATTTGATAGCTGTCAAATAATTTTGATTTTCAAAAGTAACTATATTTAAAATTGATTTAACTAATAATTATTGATTAAATAATTTTTATTAACCGGAGTAGAAAAAATATTGTATGCCACTTTCATGTAATGGCCATTAATACACTCGCATATTATATACGAAACTCGCCTGCGGCTCGTTTCGTATCCTACAATATGCTCGTGTCTTAATGGCTATCATTACATGTTCGTTGCATAAAATACTATTAAAACATCAATTGAGTTGCATTTTAAAAACTGCTAGACTGTGAGTATACGTACCTATATGTAAATGCTATTAAGTTATATTCTAATATTATCCTAACCTAACTTGAGAAGCAAATAGAGGTTGTTTATTGAAGAATGTATTTTATATCATGATATAACTTAGTCACTTGAATTTTTACCAAATAAGTTTCTAAAATATTTTCAACTTGTCGTGTCTCTAAAATACATATAAATGGAAAATAACATAATTAAAAACTACCATTAGAAATCCATAAATGCAATTATTCTATTTATCCTGAATGATTTCTCTTCAAGGCAAGCATGGTATTATCTTGATTTGCTACCTCGGGGAGTGTTCTATTGTGTGTACATACACAATATTTTCAACCAAAAGTGTCAAAAATAAAAAAAAGTGGTTACAACCATTGAAAATTGGAAGCTTCTCATTATGTTCATTTATATTTTTCTGCCAATTATATGCAGAATTAGCTACATAGAGTTCGGAAATTTGCAGTGATCATTAGCAAATTCCCAATTATGGTTTTTTTTTCAAGTAGTATAATACTGTTACAGACATTGCAAAATAAACTTACTAATTGATTTGGGCTCCATAAACTATTTATTTATAAGTTCAAATATTTCAGATAAATAAAACACTTTTAACAGAGATTTTAAAATTTGTGTGTTTTTCAGGAAAGTGAAGGAAATCGGAATGTCAAAAGCTTAACTTCCTGGAATATGAAAATATTAGGACAATGCAAAGGAGGAACTGTATGTTTTAATAAGTTTCAACTGTAAGTACACATAATTATTATTGATATTTTAACCTTAACTGGTAGTAGAAATAACAATGGAACTAAGTGAGTAGAGTTTCTTTAATAAAAAATAAGTCTCATACTGGAATATTTTATATTTCAATTTTGGCAATTGAATTTTTTCAAAAAATATCGTGGAAAAACCTGAAATAGATAGTCTTTGTTTAATATTCTTCCTCCAATGACTGAATTTCATTTGTGTTGAAATATTGTTAATTTTATTTTTATAACAAATCAATATTTTTTTCCCTTACTACGTGGAATCTTTTCATAATTCTAAAGTAAAATTAATTATGTATAATTTCATCTGGACACTATGTATTACACTATTATAATTATAAGCAACAAAGAGGTAGGCAACAAACAGGCATTAATGCATCTTTAGTTGCATACCTGTTGAAGAGTATTCTATGATTTACATCTCTATATTGTCATCGTATTATTCTGTGGTATGCAATAAGTATTATTCTATGATTTACATTACTCTAAATTGTAATGTATGTTATCTATGATAATGATTGATGATATGGGATTTTTACGATAAAAAGACGATGACGTTGCAAAACAAAATATTGTGATGTTGCCAAACTGTAGTTTTTTTCTTTACTTTACGAAAACTAGAAAAGTCAATTTGATGTTAGATTGACAATTCTTCTTTTTTGTTGGTCCGTGCCTCGTGTAGAGGTTAAGTCAAAAATATTTATTTAAAAAAATTAAAGGCTTGTATTTAATATAAATATTTATTTATGAAAAACTATGGATAAGATACAAGAAGAAATAGTAACCAAGCATTCTGTATTCGAATTAACATTTGATTTTACATAGAAGAGGGTTATATGAAAAGCATTCTATGCTCTAGAGCCACTAGAACACTGCACGAGTTTATGGTAAAGAGAATCCAATATCCATACAACTTTAAATGCTGTAATCTGAATAATTTTGTGATGTAAAGAGTCTATTTCCTACACAATCATACATTGGGAAGTTAAATTAAGATGCTCCATGGTTTCATTCGTATCTCTGTTTCATATTATGCAGTTTTAATTTTGTGTGAAGTGTTATTCACAAAAATATATAAACTTGGGTAGCTGGATACATATAGGTTGTGCTATTAGACCAAAGCAAATTGAAATAATGAAATATCGAGTGAACATTTCTTTATCAACAACTGGAATACCTTGCACAAAATCTCTGCTCCTTCCGATAATAATTTGAAGACTGTATGACAATTATGTTAAGTCACTACCTTCCTGATATTATATTGTATTTCTAAGTTTTACTTATGTTAATAATGAAAACAATAACTTGTGAATATACATTTTATTTCAAATAATTAATTCAATAATAGTTATTAGTGATTTTAAAAGGGTGGAAATGAAGCAAATTGGACAAAAATATAGAAAAGTAGAACACAATATTTCCACTAATCCATCTCAGAATCATCACTATCTTCATCATCACTGTCAAAATTAATAATAAGTGGAGGCACATCCTGTCTATAATCGAATACTACTTCTCTATCACACTAATCTTGTATAATTTTTTCGTTGATCAAATATTATGGATAACTTTTTCCAAAGCTTTTTTACATGTACCAATTGCTTGTTCTGTTGATGCACCATCAGATCCCACATGATCTCTATAAAAATTCCCCAAATATGTTCAATTGGGTTGAACATACAGTGGTAAGGGAGAAGTCGAAGCAATTTGTGACCATATTTTTCAGATATGTCTTATTTAACTTATTTATCCCTACAAAAATATTAAAGCATGCATATTTTCAAACAAAGTTAGCTCAGTATTACCATAATATATTGAAAAATGTTTAAATCAACTTACTGTTGTACTAAATTCAATAATTCGGTTTTGAAGAAAGTTTTTTCAAACGGAATATCATTTTGTATCAACCAGTTCTGTGTATCATCCTTTTTGGTAGCTGTTATTAGTACTTTATTGATCACCATACTGTGATAACTTGCAATATCCACATGATTGTGGCAGGCTCTTTCAAGTTCACTAAAAGCTGGTATTCAAACCAATGCACTGTTTCCATACATTTCGGAAAGCATTTTGTTCAAAGTTATCAATTTCTTTCAACAGTAGGTTTTATGCCTTGTCTCTTTTTAGGTGGGCTTTTAGGCTGTTCACCTCTATTATGCTTGGCGGCAATACGGTTAACAGTAGTAAGGCTAAGTTGTAATGCTTCTGCAAATCTCTACAACATAATTATTTTAATTTATGAAAGAATAACATATCAAGTTTAATCAACCTTTACATAAATATGTAACAATAATGTTAATAATAATGAATACAAATACCTAATTAATGCTATTACTTACGTCTTTAGGAAGCAGCGGGCCCCCGTTTCGGCATTTTCGTTCAAAATAGCTTAACAAACATGTTACCATCTCTTGACATTTACTGTTCAACTGCTTCGGCATTTTATTAACTACACACTGCAGATTAGCGTAAATAATTAGTTATGGAAATAATTGTTTTCTTAATCTAGTTAATCTCAAAGAGACAATGATTTCAAAAGCACCAAAAATACGATGATCGAATGTCAATAAACGTCAAAACAAACTGGGGAATTTTACCAGTTTATCTGACAACGTCTTGAAGTTTTGCCAACCCGTTAGCTGTAAATTGCACTGGCTGTTAAGGATAAATTGTATTTACGGTTGGTAAATTATTATTTATTCTGATGAGCAGGAAAGTAACTAAGTGTGACGTCATCGTCTTTTTATCGTAAAAATCCCATATGATTTGATTGATATGTGTCATCTATTTTGCTTTGTGATTTGTAATGGCGTGGCGTGTTCAGAGAGGAAATAAATGAGCTTATTTTTTACTATTACATTGCATATATTCATATTAAATAATTTCTCTGTGAATGAAACTTCAGGTAACATTATTAATAATATCGTTCCGGAATTAACTAGAGTTGATTCAAAGGGGGTATGTTGAAATAGACGTTAATATATTGATTTCATATCTTTTTGTTCTATAAAAACTACAATATATAATTAATTTTGCTCAATTCCTGTGACAATCGTCAACTAATATTACTAAAGCAGGAATCATTTGTGTGAAGATTGTGTTATAATAGTTGTGCTAGCTGTAAAAAAGCCAATTGGCTATTTCACTGTGGAACATGATTTCTTTGTTTAAATTGTAAATGTTTTTTTTCTCCATTTTAGATAGATGATTTTCTGCAAGTTGTCGCCTATACAATTTCTTCAATAATTAGAGTACCATTTTTATGGGACCAGTAGGGTATGGTAGAGTAGATAGAATTTATATGCAGATGTACAATAAGCAAAGAATGAAGGTCTTCCTCTGATTTAGTCTGGTAGGTCTTATTTATAAATATAAGTAGTTTAAATAAATGTACTGCTGTAAGCTGAAACCATTTTTATATTTATTTATTATAAGTATACACAACTATGCATATTGTAAATATTACCATGAATTAAATGGACCTTTCCCAGTTGATTCTTCCCAAATCTACATGCACATTAATCAACTAATCTTTTGATGCCTCATTTGAAAATTACTCAACAATGGAAAATAACATATTTAGTTACTGTCGGAAATTGGAAGCATCTGATGATGCTGCTTTGTTTTTTGTGTAAATTGTTACTACAAAAAGTAGATCGGGTTTTATCAAACAGGAGTCATAGTTTTACTTATAAGAAATGCTCACTGATCATTTTGGTGCATTTGAATATGTAACATCAGTTTGTTGTTACTGGATTTTACTCATCATGTTATTATTTTTTAGGATCCCAGATATCGTTAGGAATAATCCATTTGATTGAAGAAATGAAGAAGACAAACAAGACCTGAAAAATTGTATTTCATTAATTTTATATTGTTTTGCAATATTTATTTCAATTATTGCAATTTAAAAAGAGCACAGTGAAAACATAATCATAAAAGTATGATGTATACAGGGTGGACCAGATTTAAATGACAGAGATTTCATTAACTGCAATAGATACAATATCAACTGAATTGTTCTGTATATTGATGAGAAATTGGATAATTTGAGAAATCATCTAGCTTTGGAGATATTTGATACATTCTGAAAATAATCCTTTGTTTTTAAATGTGGCGTTATTATATAAAAATAACTGATTTTCACACATATCTCATTAACCTATTTAGCAGATTTTTGGACACAAATTTAGTGCATTCATTTTATCTTGTAAATTTCATTTAATATTATAATAATATTTGAAATTATCAATTTGACTTGAGTAAATGAGAGCAGACTTGAAAAAGATAATGATTTTTCAAGACGTGACAACTGATGTTGATATGTATGTATCTATACAAATCCTAAAAATGACTATTTTCGGATTTTGTCGAATATCTAGGTGACTATTTCAATTTTTTATCATTATATGTCAATTAAAACCGGTCCACCCTGTATATTGGAATTGGCTATATTGATGATAGTTCATCAATAGTATTGTATGTATCTAATAACAAATGTCCAAGGCGATATTTTCATGAATTGTTTAGTTTCCTTAAATACTTGCTAATATGATAATTGTTGCATTGTTAATAATACGAAAATGTCTATCTATGGTTCGTTATATCGATGAAGATATATTTTTAAATACTAGACAGTACTAGACTAGGAATAATAGTGAATGCTGGAAACCAATCAATGGGTTCGCGTCACCGACATGCTAATGTGACTGGTCACAAGTGCTTGTTGTATTTACAAGTATATCTAGGATAATTTTTTTGTAAAAATGTCCATTTAACATGGGAAGCCTGGTTATTGTTGTAATTCTTCTCGAGCAGCTCTTAGTGATATTTGGTATAGAACTAAGTTACGGTATCGCCTTGGGCGTGCTATAAACTTTTTGATTGTAGATTAGACATTGCCGTTGACCTCTTTTTATTATATTCATAGTTTTAAAAGCATTGTCAATAGAGGAGTTCAGTCTAAGGTCAGTGTGGCCAACAAAAAGTGGTGTTTCCTGACAAGGATGACAGTTAAGGTCTACTATTAAAAACATAAGATTTTGCATGTTTTTTTATCATTGCGAACATCTATATTGCTTTATTAAAACAATAGATACACCTACGAAGCGTATATCTTGAAAGTTAAAATGACTTTTTAGCTGAATACTCAACATATTGGTGGCCAATAATTATAGCAACTTCTGGCAAGTCACCATTTCATTTCTGTTATTCAGTCACTAGCTATGTCAAATGTTTATTTTTGTTGACATTCGTCTAATCGTGTATGTCCATTTTCCATCAGATATTTGTAACATTTCTAGTTAGTTGTATCCATAATCTTCTAATTACTTGACATGAGCAGTGGCAGATAACAAATGAAATGGTAACTATGATCATTGGCCACTGATATGTTGAGTATTCAGCCAAAAAGTCATTTTAAATTTCAAGATATACACTTCGGGAATGTATTCATTATATAAATAAAGCAATATAAATGTTCGCAATGATAAAAACATTCAAAAATCTTATGTTTTGAATAGTAGACCTTGACTGTCATTCAACTTTTTGTTGGTCACACTGACCTGACCATGCTGACCTCCTCTATTCCCAATAGACGTCCATGGGCAATGCAAAATGGCGACGGAGCGTGATAACGCAACGAGTTGGAAGTCCGCCGTATCGAGAAATTTAATATTTACGCATATATATTATATATTTCCAAAATTTTTATATTTTTATGTCTGTGTAACTAGAAAAATTTAGAATTAAAGAGATTGTACCATTATGAAACCTGCGTTTCCTTCAACTCAACCGTATCGTACTATCATAAAAATTTTCCAACAGATAAAATTTGGTAGACATTAGCGCCATCTATCGGCCAGTAGAAAAACTGAAAAAATAGTTCGGGGATTTATCGATAGATGGCGCTAGACGTTTTGAGTGTTGCACAAAATGTCCGATAGGGGGCGCTGATCAATGTAGTAAAATTAGCGACATCTGGTGGTGAACCCTCCAAGTAGTGATAACTGTTAGCGCCATCTAGTGGCCGGAGGACAAACCAAAAAAAGTTTGAGGGTTTGCCGCTAGATGGCGCTAACAGTTATCACTACTTGGAGGGTTCACCACCAGATGTCGCTAATTTTACTACATTGATCAGCGCCCCCTATCGGACATTTCCGGCAACACTGAAAACAGCTAGCGCCATCTATCGGTAAACCCTCGAACTATTTTCCTAGTTTTTCTACTGGTCGATAGATGGCGCTTGTTGAATTTTTTTTTCAAAGGTTTTCCATGGATGGCGCAATTTACTGTACACCAATAAATAATAAATAACACACAAGAGTTTTTCTAATTCGTTTTATTTATAAATAAATTGAGAATTGAATGTACAAAGGGGAAATTATTATATCACAGTGATTAGGGTCACATTGGAAATGTCGATGTATTTACGGTATCATACACAGAGTTGGGAGAAAAAACAAAATCGCCAACGGTCACCGTCAGCCCTTCCCTCCGAACTCTATGTACCTTTTCGTACAAACAATTCGCAGAAAAATGCAAATCAACATAATCAGTAGCTTCCGATTTCTCATGGTAGTAACTAATTATGTTATTTCCCATTTTTGTGTAATTTTAGAATGACATGTCAAATTGGGAGTAGAGGGGGTGTGAAAGGAAGAGAAAAAACCAACACTCAACACTAGCTACTATTCTTACTCTAAAGACTGGGCATTCGAAAATATATCTTAATCGATACACAATACAACAATTAAATTAACAAAAGCAAGTATTCAATAAAATTAAACAGTAATTAATGAACATATCGATATTGACATATTTTTTCACAATTATATACAACTACGATCAATATAACCCAGTCCTGATATACACACCATAATTTTTTGATTATGGTCCATTTTGCTCTTTTTGAATTGCAATAACTACAATAAATATTGCAAAACCATATAAAATAAAAAAATACAATTACTCAAGTATTGTTCTTCTCTTTTTCATTTTCTCATTTTCTTCAAACAAATGGATTCTTCCCAACGATATCATCTGGGATCCTAAAAAAATAACATGATGAGTAAAATCAGTAACAACAAACTGATGTTACATAGTTATCAGTGAGAATTTCTCGAAACAAATATTAAAAATATTTCAACTAGAACTGCTTGAATTTATTAATGAAGACTTACCAAGAACTATGACTGAATCAGATAATAATTAAGTCTGGAAGAGCTTCAATTCCTTATTGTATATTTGCATATAAACTCCATCTGCTCTACATCTACATCCAACTGGTCCAATAAAAATGGAGCTCTAATTATTGAAAAAACTTGCAGACATATCATATGAACTGAAAATAAATAATTGATAATCAAAAATAATCAAATAAATTGAAAAAATTTATATTTATTCTTACCCATCAGAACTATCAGAGATCGTATCTTCAAAATGTATGGCGGAATGCAAATCTTCAATTCTCTTCAAGGCCAGTCTCACCAATGATTCGCAACATTTCTCTAACTCCTTTTCTTGATAATCTCTTTGGATCTTTGACCAACCTCTTATTCAACTCTTCTTTAATTTCACTGAAATAAAATAAAATTGCCAATATATTCTGTAGAAAATATAAATGAACCTGTTATGAAAAATGTATAGCACGCCTATGGTAAGAAGATAGAAATTTTATCCAAAAATCGACCAAGGCGATACCGTAACTTATGTCTACACCAAACATCACTAAATACTGCTTGAGAAGAAGAGTTTAAACAATAACGAGGCTTCTCATGTCAAATGGACATTTGTAATTACAACAAGCACATGCGACCAGTAAGTCAGTGACGCGAACCCATTGATTGGTTTAGCTCAAAGAAGTTTTCAATTCACTTACCGCAATTGTTGATGTTTTCTAATTTGATTTTGAGCTTGTTGTTCTTTCACTATACCATTCGTAACATTGTTCTATGGCATCTTTCAACCTGCTAATTTGTACTTCCATCTACACCTGGTGGTATGTTCCAATTCCAATTTTGTTGCCAGTTCTTTTACTATCAATTCTGACAGCTCGATGGGGTGAATAATAATTAAGCCTGGAAGAGCTTCAATTGCTTATTTTATATCTGCATATCGACTCCATCTGGTCTACAACATCCAACTGGTCCAATAAAAATGGAACTCTAGTTATTCTTGAAACAACTTGCAGACAAATCCTTATCTAAGATAGAAACAAATATTCACAATTAAAACAAAGAAATTCATAAAGAGTAATAGACAATTGGCATTTTAACAAAACAAATTGAACCTTCCAGAAGCTTCCGATTTCTAATGGTCGTTATTAATTATGTTATTTTCCTTCCCTTTATATGTATTTTAGAGACACGACAAGTTGCAAATATTTTAGATTCAATAGAAACATTCTTTCTTTTAAATCAAAACTGCTACCAAAATGTTGAAATAAAAAACTGTAAAAAACATTGTGGTTTAATTCCCAAGAAATAAGAGAGAAAAGAATTAATAATATACCACAAGGAACATACAGAAGATATTAACGGAAACATATTTTATAAAAATTCAAGTGACTAAGTTATATCATAATGTAAAATACATTTTTCAATAAACAACCTCCCTTTGCTTCTCAAGCTTGGTTAGGATATTATTAGAATATACATATATACAATTTACATATAGGTACAAATACTTATAGTTAGTAAAATGCAACTCAATTGACGTTTCAAAATAATAAATGTTGAAAATGTATTGTTGATGTATTGTTTGGAAGTACTTGAATCTACTAATTATACACTTACCAATGACTACTAGAACTGAATCAGATGATAGTTAAGACTGCTGACTGCAGGACCTTCTATTATTGTTCATTGTACATCTGTTGTTCGACAATACCCTACTGTCCTAATAGAAGGGTACCTAGTTATTGATCAACATTGTACCGATGTAAAACTTGTAGTCATATATCTAAAATAGAATAAAATATTAACAAATTACTATAGACAAATCATTTTGGAATGAACGACAAATTGTTAATTGGTTTTTTAAAGCTTATAATTTCAATCGTATAACAAATATAGTTTAGCACACCGTATTTCTTCCTTGGATGCTCTCTTATCTTAACTTCATGGTAGGTAATTTTCACAATATGATTCAAGATGTGAATGATTGTTAACTGCTAAATTAATATATTAACGTCTATTTTAACATACTATGTTTTTCTACCACCTCTGGATCAAGTGTAATTTGTGAACGATAATTCTTTAAAATTGATACATGTGGATAAAAATAGTAAATGGATTTTTTGTCTAGGAGTAGGAGACGTAACGCCATTTTAATTCGTAAATAAAAGTTGCGTTTGTGCCTATACCAGAACGAAATCAGAGTGAAAAACGTCAAAAAAGAGCAGAGTGGTAGTCAAACGAACAAAGCTGAAACCACAGAACTAGAAAGTACCGGAAACACCTGATAATTAACCGGAAATGTCAATAATTGTTCGATACTGCCATCTACTAGAAAATTACCACACCTCTCTAATAGGTATGCAACTAAACATGCATTGTCATGCCTGTTCAGTTGCATACCTTGTGGTAATACAGATTACAAATGAAATTATACTAGGCTATACAATGATTCAGTTTAGTTTCGAATTAATAATTATAGGAAGATTAGATGTAGTTGAAACTATTAATTTGTCAGTTAATATGTTTCACGACATAAACAAAATTCAATCATTGGAGGACAGAACAATAAAACCTATTTTATAATCACCCGAAAAAGTTGAAGTACAAAATTTTATTCTAATACGAGATATCTATTTCCAATAAAAAAACTTTATTTGCTTAGGTCCAGTGCTATTTCTAGTTCCAGGTAATATTAGAATATTAATAATAATTATGTATACTTACAATTGAATCTTATTAAAACACACAGTTCCTCCATTGCCTTGTCCTAATATTTTCATATTCTAACAAAATAAACGTAGATTGTTGTTTTTCATTCATTTTCCTAAAACATATACAAATTTATAAATGACTATTACTAAGTGTTCCGTTCATCTGAAATAGATATTTGAACTTATAAATAGATCTTACTGAGCTTACCAAATCAATTATTATTGAGTTTCTCTCTTTTGGAAAACAATTCAACATTTCACATGTTTTATATGAAAACAACTAGTATTGTTTGTACTTGTATTATACAGTTAGAGAAAAAGACTCACCAAGGACTAAGATTGAATCATATAATAATTAAGCCTGGAACAGCTTCAATTGCTTGTTGTACATCTGCATATAGCATATAAACTCCATGTACTTCACAAAACCCTACTGGTTCTATAAAAATGGTATACTAGTTATTGAAGCAACTGTATTGATGACAACTAGCAGACAATAAAATCCTAAAATAGAAAAAATGATATTATTAAAATAAAGAAATCATGGTTTAATAGCCAGTTATAGTTGTCATCCAGAATGTCCAAATAAAATTATTTCTAATTGCAAACCAGAATGGTTGGTGTTGAATATCTTGTAGATATACCAGCCCCCTTAGACTTAATTCAATAGCCGTCGGCGTCTATAATAGACCGGTAGTTGTTGTTGCTTCTTTTTTGAAAAATACAAAATATATTCTAATCTGAGATGTACTTTTCATTATACAACTCGATTCGCTTAGGTCCATATTGTTATTTCTACTTCCAGGTAAAATTAGAATATCAATAATAATTATGTATACTTACAGCCGAATCTTAGTAAAACACAGTTCCTCCATTGCATTGTACTAATATTTTCATATTCCAACAAAATAAACATAGATTGGCATGTTGTTTCTCCTTCACTTTCCTAAAAAAACAGAATTTTTGAAATGATTGTTTTAAAATGATTTCAACTATCAGCAGTATGTTATTTTTTTGAACTATTTGTCATAACCATAGACAAATTAACAATTATAACCTAACCTTATCGTCTTATCAATTATGGATAAGAAGATAAGGGATAAAGGATAATCCTTAGATAAATCATATAGTCTATGTTCTTATATATTTCAATAAGAAGAAGAGAAGTCATTTTTCTTTGAACTTAACCACACAAACCGGGTTAACTATAGGGCATGTCCACGTGACGTCACAAACTAGCTGGTGGTAAAACAATAAACAAAGCCACGTGGTACTTATAGTGAGGTTATGCTGCTTCATAATGTTAGATCGTGTTTGAGTTTAGTTGGTTTTGCTTCAGTGTACTTTTAAAGTTATTTTAATTGTTGAGCTTGCATATTTAATACTATATAATATAGGTTAATAGTTGTTTGTTGTTTGATAATTTTTCATCGTGTCTATTGTTTATTGTTTTACCACCGTCGTATTGTGAATGTCAGCTGTCGTGGACATGCCCTATAAGTTAACCAGTCAATATTCCTCGACTTGTATTCCAAACCATGACGTAACAGATAACCAACCACACAAACCAGCTCACTGAGATAGTTTAACAGAGTAGTTATCTAATTGGAGGTTAGGTGTTTGTTTATTTTTCTAGTTTCCATGGTTTCCACAAACCGTTACGTCATAAAAGTTAACCGTGACATCATGGTATTGTTAACCCGGTTTGCGTGGTCAAGTTCAAAGAAAAATGACTTTTTCCGTCACATCAAATAAATAGTCAGTTTTTAGCGTAACTTTCTACCAGGTATTTAACCAGATATACACTAGCTTTTATAATGTATGAATAAATGTTAATTGTATCGGTTAGAAAAATTGAGCAAAGATGACAGTTAAGAGTAGTGATAAAAACAAAGTGTACTCGACACGATGCCGGGCTGAGCTCGAAAAGTACACTCGAGCGCGCTCGATCAACTCTGGCCGTCCGAGTACTCTTGGATAATCATTCGAACGTTACATTTCATAGTTCAATAACTATGTTCTCTCATCGCTTTTCCAAGCCCGACATTTCAAATAGATCCTGATATCCTGATCTTGTATCTATTCCGATCCAGTGTGTACTCGCGACATTCATTGATTGAGTTTCGAGAATACTACGACGAGCAGTTTCTTTTCTTTCACTAAGCTGGCAGCAATGCCCTGTCATTGTCTAGTGTCACTGTCACTAGTTTCTTGTTTATATATTTCTTATTTATCAATAAGCTGATATTCTAGACAGATTCTAGCCTTTTGACTAAAACTCAAGCAATATATTCGAAAACAATGACTCTTGAAACAGTACCCAAGGATTTGAAACAGCTTAGAGCATGTTTAGTTTGCTCTTTGATAAAAGTAAGTTATTTTAACCTTATATTTTCAAAAAATTCATTGTATTATTTTTATTCAGTCTGCCGATCAATTTGAAAACGAAGGATGTGATAACTGTGATGAATTCTTGAGAATAAAAAATAACAATGATAACTTGAATGATTGCACAAGCTCCAATTTTGATGGGTGAGATATGTTTAATCTAATAAATAAGTTACATATGCTTCAACTTTTTTCTGTGATGCAGGGTGATTTGCTTTATTATGCTAGTTCAGTTTTAATACTTCACTCCTATTTTGTTGAAATATTCTCATATTCTATTCCCTTCATAGCCAGCACATCAAAGAAATT
Source organism: Galerucella nymphaeae (assembly GCA_963978555.1). Lineage (NCBI taxonomy): Eukaryota > Metazoa > Arthropoda > Insecta > Coleoptera > Chrysomelidae > Galerucella > Galerucella nymphaeae. Next base: position 6,387,274 of record OZ021704.1, read on the forward strand.
AGAAACCCTTGCAAAGTTAAGATTTGAAAGTAATATGTAGGTACACCAGTATTTGACTTACTTCTACATGTTTAATAAATGTATGGAAAAAATCGATTGTAGAGCATGTAAAACATTGAGGGCCAGATAAGTCACTTAATCTTTTGAAAATATATTATGCTAACAGTTGATATTTACAAGATATGCCAATTGTATTGGCCACCATTTTACTTTATGTCAGTAGTATTTTCCCTAATGTATAAATATGTTTTAGAATGATCTCATTAATGAGTCCTGAAGATAGCTGGGTTGCTAAGTGGCAGAGAATTAGTAAGTTTTTCTTGTCTTTATTAAATTAATTATGTTATATTTATCAATTCCACATTCTAGATCGTTTTTGTAGAGGAGTATATGCCATTTCAGTTTCTGGACGTCTGCCTAATAGTGTTATTAGAGAAATGAAGAGTCGTGGCATTGTCTATAAAAGTAGAGACACTAGCCAAAGATAAAACTTCATTATTATTCAACAGTTGCTAGAGTATAAGTGAAGTCCCCTTTACAATTCGCAATTCTTCTGGCAAAATACAATATTTTTAATCAAAAGCATGTGATTTGATCGATCAGGTTCAATTTGTTTTTTAGTTTGCATGCAATTACATAGTTAGTTATTTTACTAAAAATATAAACATGATATCACACACTAGCCTTACCTCATAAATTAATTGTAACATGTAAAACTATTGTCAATAGCTGTAAGCAACACCTTGCAAGGTCAAAGTATTGCTGCAATACATTGCAAGTAAAATTGCGAACTTTAAAGCTGGATTTAGAAAATAATTAATTGTGTATTCAGTTTTTGTGATTTTTATATGAATTAAAAATATTTGTCAAAATATACAGGTTGTGTCTTTACTGATTTTGAGTATACATAAGTAAACAAATTAAATTTTATATTAAAGTTTATACTCCTTTTAATACCATACACTTCTGGAGGTACAAGTTTGAGTAAATGCCATCCCTAGGTTTGCTTATAGTTAAAATAAATATCTCAGGGGTAACTTCAATAAAAAAGTCAAAACCAGTCAACTTGAATTTTTATATATAAAATCATTTTGTAATCTATTAAAATTTGAATACTTAATCTTTTATACATAGTAATTGTTCATAAAATAGCATATATAACAGTATAGTAAAAATAATGGACAGATTTGAATTTAATGAATGGATGGTATTCATTAAGTTGATCAAACAGTCAATTATTTTCAATTTTTAGCACCAAATAATGGTTGGCAGTATTCTATGAGAAACATAGATGAATTGCACAATATAATCAATCTTAATTTCTATAAAAATATCTAAATTAATGTCAAATTATACTAATTAATCCAAAAAATACCAACACATTTTCGTTCAAGTCTTTTAATTTTGTGATTATGATTAATACTGATATTACTATATTATATAAAAGTATATCAAATCTGTTCATTAATCTAAATTGTAAAATATTCATTGCAAGAACATTCGTTGATACAACGTAATTATATCAAGGTTGCTCGTTGGATTTAACAGCAACTACTTTTTGTTTTGGAAACAGAAAGTCAAGAAATTTTTTGCATAATTCGAATCCTACAAAACAAGCTGCATTCGCTGGGAAAGCTCTGAGAAGTACAGGTGTGATCCCTTTGTAAAGTGCTAAAGGTCCCTCAGTCTTCATTAATTGGCTGAATACGTCTCTCATGCCATTCTTGTATGTGCCTTCAGGTGCTAAAATCACATAAATATGTTTAATTGCATCTCAGATTGATATAAATGATAAATTGTATATGTTTGTTAATATCAACATTTATTTTGAAAATAAATGTGTCAGAATAGCAAAAATTTCATGTTTTAAAACCGGTAAACGAGTCTGAATAATTTTATTGACTGAAAATGAAAGCAACAAGTTGATTGTATACACACCTGTTTGCAAGCGACTTTTCAAAACATCGGCAGGCATTCCTACAAGCCAATTAGCTACACCAGCTGATCCACCAGCAACGATAGTTCCTAAGATTCCAGATTGTACAGTTCCATTCTTGGAAATATAGTCTTTAATTGCTTCGTATGTTAGAAAATACATACCACTAGCAGGCACATCTATAAGTAAAGTAAGCGTTTCATATTTTATATAATCAATGCAATATATTAATTGAACTAGTAGGATCAAAACCAGTGAATTCAATAAGAACGGAATGCTAAATGACAGTGAATATATCATACACTGAAATCAATATTAGGTCAAAATTGCGACATACACATTTATATTTGTCACAAAGAGAACAGTTATGAAAAGTATCATACACGAAACGTTAAAATTTTGTCTTGTTGGTGTGGCTTTAGATTTTCCACATCGCCTTTAAAACTATCTGTCACACCGTAAGATAAAAACATTTTTATTCGGTCCATGATAACATTCCATAGTGTCACATATTAAAATGAATTTCAAACTTCTAGAACTATTGTAAAATCTTAGTTAATGGCCATTATCTTTCTATGTGATTAATAAAATATCTTAGCATTCGTCGTATTAATAACTTATCAACTGCGTTTGACTTTTTTTATTTAACATCAACATGCCTTGTATAAAACTCTTAAATTAATAAAAACAATTCATTAATATTATTTGGTCTCAAGAAATGCTTCTACCTGCTTTTGGGAATATCTTTATTTATAGACAATTTGTAACAGATAATTTTTTCATTTATCAGGAAATGAGTGGGGTGGACATCCTGCTACTATCACAAATTGTACAGATCAAATTCTCTAGTTTCACAAAAATGTTCAAATATGTGGCTCTGTTATTTCTGTTTTCAAGTTTTAACAAAAAAGTAAGTCTTTGAATAGTTACTTTAGCCTGAAAATTAAGATTAAAAAATAGGTTTGCCCTAATAATAAAGGTTTGATGACAAATCCCAAGTCCTACTATAAAAATCAGTGTAAAAAAAGATTTCCAGAAACCTGAATTGACCGAAAAAGCTGAAATTGCATGAAATCTTATATTTTTTTTCAAATATTTCTTAGTAAAAAGTAATTTCGGTAAGATATATGAAAATCATCATTTTATAAAAGATGGAAATATAAAGATCTTTAAACTTTTGTCAATTTTATATAATACTAATAATAAATTTCAAGTTATATTGTTTTGTAACATATATAAATATTTTTTAAAATATTTTTCTAATGCTAGTAGTAATCAGTTTTATCATTTTTTCAATTTTACGGGGCGTTAACTATTAAAAAAGTTTGAAAAACTATACGTACAAGTGGAATATATCATTTCAAACTAATAAAATTGATTTTTACTCGATAAATATTTATAAATCTCCAAATTATAGGGAAATAACTCATTTATTAGAAATATATCTGAGGCTAGCTTATGTAAGTTTCACTTTCATCATAAAAATTTTTGTCTACATGGCTGTATTATAAACGTTTCCGGTGATATACCCGAGGAACATTCTCATTGGTTTTGTGATCAGCCTAACTAAAGAATCGTGGGACATTCGGTATAGTGAGAATATCATTCTATTTTGTGTTATCAGTAACAGTAATACATGGAGTGGTATTAAAATATTTTTATTTCTTAGATAGAAGCTTTATGGGACCAAGAAACAAGCTGTCCTCTAATATGTACATGCCACTTGGAACACCTAACGGAAACTGCAATTTACAGATTTATGCAAAAACATAAAGAAAAACCAATAACTGGAGAAATAGGAGCAGCAGAAAATAATGAGGTACGATTTTGTTTATAAATTGAGTTACAATAATTTGGACAATTCAAAAAACATTTTGAAAAAGTTCTCCAAATTGCTTCATACAACTTGATACGATATGAAGTATTTAAATCAAAAACAAAAGAAACATCCTATTGACCAACTTAAACATTCGATATAAGTGAAAAATACTGAAACCTTCACAGGTTTACATGCTGTTGATGACCATTCACTCATTATGTATGAAGTTTTATGTACCTTCTAGGAAACAATTGGACGATTCTTTGCAAAGTTTTGCTATTTAAAAAATTTTGCAATAATTTTTGTTTGATAATGGTATCAGATTAAAATTATTTAATTTCATGTTGATACTATTTTTTCAGATCTTGAATGAAGATACAATTGACACGGTGGAAATACTAGAAGAGCAGGGTCCAACAATAATTCGGTCTGCAATATGTATTCTTCAGACGGAAACAGATCCTGTAAATCTGATAGAAACTCTCCCAAAAAATATCGAGAGTTTAACCATAATTCAAGGATACGAATCTGGTAACAAAACAATGAAAATAAGCTCTTTGAAAAAATTTACACAGCTAGTAACTATAGAATTAATCGGACCTAACTTGCAAAATAAACCTCTAAACAGCCATTTAATTTGTGAAATCGACTCAGCTCTTGAAGACCTAAAATACTTGAATTTAGAAAGGGTTTTAGTAAAGAATTCCAAAGAACAACTGATTCAAGTATTACAACAAATCAATGAAGAAAACATTACTTTTGAATATCCTCAAAAATTTGAAGCTGATTCTCATACTATAACAATTGTGCGAAAAACAATCAATGATGAAAAAGTTGTACCTTACGAAGATTTTATAAGAGAAAGAGAAGCTACCGGTGATACACCTATATTCATGGGGTTTAAAAAGCTGTTATTACTAAGAATTAGCAACTGCGATTTGCATAATATTAATTGGGAAATGTTTGACGGACTTCAAGAACTACAATACTTATTACTTGAGAGGAACGGGTTGAAGTTTATACCACCCTTTGCTTTTCATGGTACTCCAAATCTAAAAACATTGTCTTTAGCTCACAATAATCTTCTAGATATACAAATAACCGATCTGGCAGGTTTATTACAACTTGAATATATGGATTTAAGTTATAATAACTTCACTCAACTGTCTGAATTAACATTTCCACCGTTTCCAAAATTAAAGCTGGCTAATTTTGCCAACAATCCAATAAATACAATATTTTCAAATACATTCGAAGTTATGAACACTACTAATTCTCTAATAATCGGCAGTGAGTTCATGGCTCTAACATTGGTTACAAATTCTTTGTTAGGCTTGAATCAGTTGAAAAAACTTACTTTAAATAATTTAGAACTTCTCGTTTTAAAAAGAGACTTGTTTGCTGGGATGCCACAATTAGAAGAGCTTCTTCTTACGGGAAATATTACTAGAATCGAATACGATGCGTTTTTGGAAATAAAACAAATCAAAACGCTTGTACTAAGTAACTGTCAAATAGTCAATATATCAATGGATGGTTTCATAGGCTTGAGTAGTTTACAATATTTAGATTTGTCTAAAAACCGTCTAGAATACATACCTCCTGGTACCTTCGACCACCTATTGAACGTTAAAGAACTATACTTAAATGGAAATAAATTTAAACAGTTACCCAGAGAGATATTCCTTAAAATTCACCCAAAGCTGATTAGATTAAATGACAATCCATGGCATTGTTCCTGTGATATGAGTGAATGGAAACCAATGATAATAAACAAAATTAAACAAGTAGTTGTAAAACAATGCGAATACTCAAGTGATAAAGGTACATCTTGTTCAAAAGAAAATAGATTTGCTAATAAGTATATTTACGAAAATAAAATAGCTCCTAAATGCTCACAGCCGGAGGAATTTTTAAATTGGAATGTTTTCCATGCTATGAGAAGAATATTGCGATGCTCAGATTACAAACCAAAATTAAGAAAACGTTTTAAAAATTCTACAGTTCCAACACAAAACTTCACTGATGTAATTATGACTGTTCCTACGCATTTTGTGAATCTAACAAAGTTGGAAAAACTAAAATATAAACTTCAAAAACATGAACTACTAAATGAAGAAAATATGAGCAGACCCCAAAAACCCGATGGAGATGTAAATAACAGCTTTGAATCAAATCAAATAAACCAATCTAATGAGCCTGGAAATGAGAAACAAATCAAGTATAAAAAATTAAAAAATAAATATTTTAGAAAGTTGAAAAACCAAGATCATAATGAGATGGGGAATGAGATTTAAAAATTAACATCAGTTGTTTACTAGGAGATAAATGATTTCTTTTGAAACTAATTATTTATCCTTTACTTTACGTAGATTTGACCATTTGATTTGAAATTTTTATAATTTATTGTATGTTTAGCATAATTCATTACATTATTTTATTAATGTTGCATGACATATCAAAATATATTTTTGAGCACAAGCTATCTTTATCCTCTTTAAAACGAACAAGCCTTCCGACCAAACAAAACATATTGAAAATTTGACATATCCACTTAAAATATATGAACATATTTATATTAAGTTTGATGCCTTCATCCACAGAGGAGTAATATACCATGACCTTTTTATTTTTTATAATCTCATTTGTTAGGATTTGTTAATCATAATAAATATATGTAAGTAATAATTTACTGAAGCTGGGGAGATGTTTTTCTATATGGTATTGCCACTATTGGTCTGTTGAAAAAAATGTCAGTGGTATGGTCCGATAAGATATATCCACGCACGTTTTATAAAATTTCACGTGCTTACATTCAATGGAACTACACATTAACTTCTACTTTTGTATTAAAGTAACCCTCCATTTGGTAAGCATATGTAATAATTTTGGGCATGAAATATTCATTGTTGTAGAGTCATTCCATGAATTACAATTAATATGGTTTTTGTTTTAACTAAGAGTGCCAATTTACATAATGACAGATATTGTAAGCCAAGAAATGTTTCTACATATTGATTGAGTCCAGATTCTAAATATTGATATTTTTGTGTATTTGTGGTTATCTCTCATGTATAAAACTATTTGTGATGTTCTATTGTACCATTTGTACCATTTCAATAAACATTTAAAAATGTCGAGTATTTGTTTTACCTTAGCTACACAAGTTAATAAATTAACCTAATATTACTGCTTTGCAAATTTTGGTATGTGTTCATGGTAAGTATATCCTAAAGACCTTATCTTAGTTATAAATTAATTATTTTACTGCTTTGCCATTTTTAACAAGTTAATACATTTTTATTAACATATGAAAATATCAATTTCTTGACTGTGTTATTTGCTCTACAGGTATGGACTAGTGCCCCATTGCCTTCCTCTTTACTGCTATATGCTTCTTCAACTCATTGCCAAATTTTCTATTACAATGTTTTAGTATTGGTCTAACTGCAGACAAAATAGTCCTATAGCTTATTTAGTTTTTATTTAATTAACCTCTTCCTTGACTACTATAATTCCTATTGCCTTTTATTATACATCTAAGATGAGACAAGGTAATTTGTTTGATAAATTCCCAATCCTGTAGGTTTATACCAAAGTAGATACATGTACTTCATATTACTGAAGTTTTCACACAAAAAGATTCTGAGTAACTATGTTACTGCCATAATTCAACTTTTAAAATTTCACCCAAAAAGTGTTGCTAAGCATATTGCATATCTTCATTACTCACCTCTTAGAAGTGTTGCTGCAGCACCTCTGTAAATGCTAGATAGTCCTCCTTGCTTGTAAAGTTTCTTAACAACATCAACAGGTCCATTGTATACTTTGACAGCATTTGGTCCTTGTTGAATTTGCAGCAAGCATTTGATCCTTTCTCCAGGGGCCATGATAAGAGTGGTAAAAATTCCAGAAAATGCACCTGCTGCACCCATTTCAGTGTACGTAAGGGTACCTCCATCAGATGGTCCAAAAATTTTTTTACCTACACCATATCCCATGAAAGAAATAGCAAAAATCGGAGCTACACCAACTAAGGGAGCACCCATTCCTTTATATAATCCTTTAAAACCTTCATACCTTACAGTTTTTTTCATACAATCCCAGGTTCCTGAATACAAAGCTACTTGTCCAGGTTGGGGAGTGGGCATAGTTTGTAATCTAACCTTTACAATAAGTAAGCACAAATAAGATATTAGTAGTATATACATATAATATAATGTATCCAAAAATATTGTGAATATTCAATGCTCAATTAAAAAATTATAGCTGCAAATATGAAATATGCATATTATGAACTATTGACTGCCCTGTATCAATTAAAAATTTGTTAAAGTAAAGGTGAAGAAGTACCATTTGCTGTAGGATAAAAAAAGTACACATAAGTAGTTTATTCTTACTTTTATTGTGTCTAAAGGATGGCCTACGATAACTGTGCATATTCCACCAAATCCTCCACAAACGAAATATTCTGCTGGTCCCATATCACCCATTTTGCCTATTAATTTAAAATCAATTTAGAATCAATTAATTATGTTTTGACTTTGCTTCAGAGCTGGAAACAGAAATGAGGTTAAAAGCGTAAACGTCAAACGTTTTTGGCTGGTTTGCAAACAAGTCCATTCAAAATCACAGATCTACATTTCACAGTTCTGAAGTTGTGGTCATATCACAGAACTAAAGCCAAGGGTGAAATAAAAGTGAAATTTGATATCTACAATAAGCATTTATGTAAGAGCATTAAAAGGAGCGGTGATCATTATAAAAGCCAGAGCTCATTCGAAAGAGCAAATTGGAATATTGAAAATATATGCTTGATGCTTGGATGAACGACAACCAGACAAGTAGAAAAACTATGCATTTCATTTCATTCTGGAATTTTTTTTTTCCCGGAGCCGTCCTTTCGCCGGTACCACCTCAGCCTCCTGGGCTTATTGTGGATACTCCTAGTGTTCTGACTACAACCTATTCAGCCAATCCGTTCCCTGTATTAGCTCATACAGGTTCTTTGCTGGTTGATTGTAGAAGTCTTCTGGAGTCATTTGGGTTCTGCCATACAGTTTCTGCCTTCTGTGGTCCAGCGACTCACAGTTGCATAGTATATGCAGAGATGTTTCGGTATCCTTTTTGCATCTTCTGCATGTAAGGTCTCCGTTGTACAGCCCTATTTTGTTTAGGTGCTTCTTTGTGGGAAAGTGTCCCGTAAGTAGCCCCGTAATGGTGCGCAGTTTGTTCCTGCTCATTGAGAGCAGTTCTTTCGCTACTTTTTCTGATGGTTCTTTTATGAATTTCTTCCCATGTATTTGCCCAGTCGTATTCTGGAATTAAACAATCGCCTTATAAGACAAGACAAGAGATACCTAACATTATTCCCCATTCTCATGTAAACTAGTATCATTTTCAATTTAAAATAATTTGTTAAAGTATTGCGAATTATAGTATCTATGAAAGAAAGTTCTCAAAATTATCCTTTGAGTTCGTACACTCAACCCCAATTTACTGGTAATCTCTGCTAACAAGTTATAAGCATTACTGATGTAACAAAAAAATACTTGAAAGTCCTTGTCACTTTTAAAATAGGGCTCAAATATTATTTGAGTATTTAGATTGAACACAGCATGTTCGATCAAGTATATTCATTTCACATAATAATGAAATAATGAGGAGTAAAATCGATATCTCCATTTACCACTGAAGTTCCTTTGAGATTTACTTAAAGATTATATCCTTTGTAAGTTAATATTAATTACAGTTGTCAAAAACAAACGTTTATGGAGGACTTTGGTGAAAATGATCTTGATTTTGACTTTATATCGAGAGGGAACAAAGCGCAAATACCATGTCTTTTTATGTCTAAAGCCCGTTTGTAATTTTCAATGATTTATTACCTACAAGATTTATTCATTTTTTAGGATCCTTAATTTATGACACTAAACATTGAAACAATTTTAATAATTTGTTTGGGATGTGATCATAGGCACTGCAGTTGGTAGGAGCCTCTTTAACTTTTAAGTGTAGCTCTTTACTGTTCTATTGCTGCTCCAAAACTCTAGTAGGTAATTAAAAAATTAAAAAGTAGGTACCTATGTTTTTATTATTTTTTCTATCTTCTTATTGTTGCTGTTTTGTTTTCGCAATTTGGTATGTAAATACTGAACTTCTAGTGGGTAATAAGAATTGTATTTGCTTTTAATTCATTAAATTTATCTATCTATATATCTTTCTATCCATCTATCAGTTCAATAGACGAAACACAGTTAGTGCATTTGAATAATAGATGATTTCGATCGGCAGTTTTGTTATTATTGTTATGAAGGCTGTTAGAGTTGATAATCGAAATAAAAATAGTTTTAGACCATTAAAGGTCGGAAATATCAAACATTAGACTAAAATTTTTATTGATTCTGATTTGACTCATATGCATAAACATAAGCTTAATGAGTTACGAGACGGAGCTAGGAGTAGGAAAAAAAATGTGTCCATTAAGTACAAAAATGGTACTTATGTCTTCAAATGTGAATTTAAACCACCAGCGCGAAATTAACACCGGGCTCTGACAATGACCCATAATTAAAGACTGTATTCAACCTTTGGCAAATGCTTTTAAAATTTTATTTAACTTATCCTTGAATCTTAGAACTTTCCCCGATATGTGGAAGGAAGCTAAAATTTCAAAAATTGTTATCGTTCACACTATCGTCCTGTTTCAATTCTGTCAAACGTTATTTGAAATTCTTCTTTTTTACAATCTATCAGTATACAGAAACTTACTTCACCTTTTCAGCATGGTTCATTACTTTTAATTTATTAACTTTCACACAGCATGTGCCGAAACTGTGGATTCGCAGTATCTTACTGGAAAAATTAAACCACTTCTTCTTTGAGAATTATAGAGTGCTGTAAATATTGCCCAACGGTATCCAAAGTATAAGTTACATGTCAAATTCAGGTGTATCGTAAAGTTCCAGCATAGGACCATTGCTATTTTCGTTATTTATAAATGATTTGTAACAAACTAAAGATACAAATAACCTTTTTTGCTCTAATGGTGTGTAGAAATTTGGCAGGGAAAAATTGGGGTTGCAGCCCAAAAATCCTAAGCTGGATGTACACTGCCATAGTGAGACCAATTATCACTTATGGAGCCATTGCGTGGAGTAGTAGAACTTATAGTCTATTGACGACGAGAGAAAATCTCTCCAAAATTCAAAGACTAGCCTGTATATGCATTACAGGAGCAATGAGAACATGCCCAACGGCAGCCATGGAAGTAATTCTCAACCTCACTCTACATATGGTGGTGGAAAGTGTTGCAGAAAGAACCAGATACAGACTAAGTAGAGAGGGAATCATTAAAAAAAATCACCTCCTCACTTCTTAGAAATCAGACAACCTGGGACATGTCACAAGACGGTATGATGAAAAAGATCCAAATACCATTACCAGACTTGGGAAGAATGCCATTCAATGGTACACAGATGGCTCAAAAGCAGTAGGAGGAACTGGGATATGAGTGTTCGGGCTAGGAACCAAACACTCCGAAAGCTTGGGAAAAACCCCAAGTATCTTTCAAGCGGAAATCCACGCCATAAGAAAGTGCGCCCAGTTCAATATTGATATACAGAGGACAAAGGATTATCATAATGACTGATAGTCAAGCAGCCATTAAAGCACTGAGCTCTTGCGTAATCAGTTCCAAAATGGCGTGGGAATGCATAGACAAACTAAATGAACTAGGCGAGAACAATACTATGGATTCCAGGACACACTGGAATAGAAGGAAATGAAATAGCATATGAACTAGCAAAGAGGGGGTCTGAAATACCTTTCTGGAGGCCTGAACCTTTTTTCGGAATCAGCTCCAATGTAATATTTGAAGAAATACGTGAAGCCGAAAGAAAGAGAAGATCTGACCATTGGAAATATCTATAAGTAGGGCTTAGACAAGCAAAGATTCTCCTGGGCGACTACAACCTGTTGAGATAAAATGAATGCATAAGTCAAAGCAAAACTGCGCTAAGAGTTTTAACAGGGATCCTAACGGGACATTGTCGCCTGAATGGGCACCTGAAAATGCTCAAATTAGTGGAGGAAGAAGAATGCACATATTGTGGCATGGAAGAAGAATCCTCTATCCACATACTTTCCAACTGCACAGCACTCCAGAATCCTAGAGCACAGTACCTGGGATACTGGATAGAAGAGGAACATATTTACCTAAGTTGAAGCCTGAAGATGTCCTAAAATTCCTCCGAGAAATAGGACTAAAGGAGCTACTAATTTCAGAGACTTTCCTCAGAAACTAAGTAGAAGTAAGGGGGCACAATAGATCTTTCAGGACTCAGTGAATGTTACCCCAAAAATACAAACATACATACATACAAACTTTTTTGAAGATTATTTAAAAATTTACTTGACTTACGTGACTGTGAAAGACTGCAAAATAATATTAATAAATTTTATAACTGGTGTGTTTGCAATAATATGTCCTTGAATATATCTTAAATGTAGTAGGTGATGTGTCATTCGAGGAGGAAACGTTACCTATAATAGATATTCAAATGCCTGGAATAAAGACTTGGGTGTTTTTTAGTCCAGATTAAGTATTATTGAGCATCAGAGTCAAATAAGATGTAAGAATTTATTGTAAGGAATTGTAGATGTTTCACCAAAACATTGTACTTTATTAATATCAGATCTAAACTTGAATATTGCTCCAATGTATGGAGCCCTTATTACAGTGTTCATATATCTTTCATCAAAAATGTACAAAGAATGATTTTTTACTTGACCAGGTTTAATTTTGAGTTCCGAAAATTTCTTGCTTCTCTGTCATGTCTCTTATTGTCTATCCAAGTTTGCTGGAGGCTGGAGCTGCTGAATTTTAATGTGCCTCAATTTAATGATAGGCAATGGCTAATAATAATTAAGCGGGAGCTAATCTCTTACGAAGATCATCTGTATTATTTAATATGTACAAAAATATGCCAATAAATTTTGCACAGTATCAATCACGTAAACTTATAGCAGGCAATATTTAATAATTATTTTTTTTGCATTTTATTGTTATTTTATACAATATTTTTATCACTCGTATCATTGTTTTTATCGTTTTTATTTGTCCACTTTTATATTAAATATAAAAATACATATGTATGTAGAGAGTATATTATAAGTGAATATTAAAGACGTGACCGCAATAAATAGATTTGTTCGAAGAAGTACACTGAACGAAAAAGGTACGTTATATTAATAAAAAAGTACATCAAATCAATGAACATCAACATTAATTTTCAGCCGATGAGCTATATCGTTAATACAATGAACGTTCGTACGTTAACTTTTTTATTCATCAAGTTATGTTTAATGTACATTGAATCAATGAATAAAGAACATGGATCTATGACTTCCTGTTATTAATATTACGAACCACATACATTAACACAATAAACGAGAAGCATGGATCCATGACCACCGGTCATTAGTTTATGATTGTTGTACGTTAAATCAATGTACAATAAACATTGATACAATAAACGAAAAGCATGGATCCATGACCACCTGTCATTAGTTTATGATTGCTGTACGTTAAATCAATGTACAATAAACATTGATCGATGTTTACCGGTTATTAATATTACGAACATAAAAATAATGTGGTAGTACAATGCAATATTTTTTTGGTTTTAAGGTGCAACATTGGCTGAAAATTATCTTATATGTCCATTGATTTGATGTAAGACCCAGTATCTACAAATAAGAATACAAAGACATAAAAATAGCTTTTAATGATATAATAAGTACTTATTTTTCCCCCAAGAGGGTTTCATGATAATTTGCTTCTTTAATTCTGTCTTTAAACAAAAGTTACTACTTTGAGACAGTGACAGTAACATGTTATATCGACAAACAGTTTTTGTATTTTTAATATATTTCCGCTGTATAAAAAATATAATATACCTAGAGAGTGAAAATGTTAACTACTTTTCGCATTTTCTATTCACTTACCTTCCACAAATTCACACATTTTATGAACTTTTGGCTTTCTAGTGGTACATCATGTCTACAAAATGACTTTTCTAGGAAGTTCCAAAACATTTTGCTTTCCAAGGGAAAGTCAAAATTATATAAGAAAAATAATCTCAAAACATAATAATATGTTTACTGCCTTAAGAATATGGAGAAATTTATATCCAATGTCATCAAAGTAGACGAAAATATTTGGAATTGTGTTAATGTCTTCCTCTTCAGGTTAGCAATATGGTCCTCTACTTCTTGTTGAGTCTTCGTACAAAACAAAAATGACTCCTGGGATCTTTGATTGTGTATTTTGTGTGAGTGGATTTACCCCCCCCCCAATAGGTACCTAAATGAATATTTGAAATAAGTTCACTACAAAAAGAAAACTAGTCTTCGGCAATAGATTCAGCGGACAATTTTACATAATCCAGTGTATTTTGAGTCCATAATTCCGGCCAGGAGATGAGTTAGCACAATGCAGTTTACATTAAATATTTCCATACCTACCCCTTGCTTCAAAATTTTCGACAAAAAATACGTTTTTGGAATAAAAATTGCTCAAAACTTGTCAGGAGGGGTTTTTTGATGCGAAAAATCGACTGCCACAGTCTGTTTTTGTCTAAAGTCATTTTTTCTCCTTCAAATGAAGTCATGAAATTTTCGAAAATCCCGTTTTCAAAACTAAAAGTGCTCATAACTCGATTAATATGATAGATAGAACATTCTAGTCTTCGGCAATCGATTCAGCGGACAATTTTACATAATCCAGTGTATTTTGAGTCCATAATTCCGCCCAGGAGAGAAGTTAGCACAATGCAGTTTACATTAAATATTTCCATACCTACCCCTTGCTTCGAAATTTTCGACAAAAAATACGTTTTTGGAATAAAAATTGCTCAAAATTAGTCAGGAGGGGTTTTTTGATGCGAAAAATCGACTGCCACAATCTGTTTTTGTCTAAAGTCATTTTTTCTCCTTCAAATAAAGTCATGAAATTCTCGAAAATCCCGTTTTCAAAACTAAAAGTGCTCATAACTCGACTAATATGATAGATAGAACGTCTAGTCTTCGGCAATCGATTCAGCGGACAATTTTACATTCTCCAGTGTATTTTGAGTCCATAATATCGCCCAGGAGAGAAGTTAGCACAATGCAGTTTACATTAAATATTTCCATACCTACCCCTTGCTTCAAAATTTTCGACAAAAAATACGTTTTTGGAATAAAAATTGCTCAAAACTTGTCAGGAGGGGTTTTTTGATGCGAAAAATCGACTGCCACAGTCTGTTTTTGTCTAAAGTCAGTTTTTCTCCTTCAAATGAAGTCATGAAATTTTCGAAAATCCCGTTTTCAAAACTAAAAGTGTTCATAACTCGACTAATATGATAGATAGAACGTTCTAGTCTTCGGCAATCGATTCAGCGGACAATTTTACATTCTTCAGTGTATTTTGGGTTCATAATTCCGCCCAGGAGAGAAGTTAGCACAATGCAGTTTACATTAAATATTTCCATACCTACCCCTTGCTTCAAAATTTTCGACAAAAAATACGTTTTTGGACATAAAAATTGCTCAAAATTTGTCAGGAGGGGTTTTTTGATGCGAAAAATCGACTGCCACAGTCTGTTTTTGTCTAAAGTCATTTTTTCTCCTTCAAATGAAGTCATGAAATTTTCGAAAATCCCGTTTTCAAAACTAAAAGTGCTCATAACTCGACTAATATGATAGATAGAACGTTCTAGTCTTTGGCAATCGATTCAGCGGACAATTTTACATTCTCCAGTGTATTTTGAGTCCATAATTCCGCCCAGGAAAGAAGTTAGCACAATGCAGTTTACATTAAATATTTCCATACCTACCCCTTGCTTCAAAATTTTCGACAAAAAATAGGTTTTTGGAATGAAAATTGCTCAAAATTAGTCAGGAGGGGTTTTTTGATGCGAAAAATCGACTGCCACAGTCTGTTTTTGTCTAAAGTCATTTTTTCTCCTTCAAATGAAGTCATGAAATTTTCGAAAATCCCGTTTTCAAAACTAAAAGTGCTCATAACTCGACTAATATGATAGATAGAACGTTCTAGTCTTCGGCAATCGATTCAGCGGACAATTTTACGTAATCCAGTCTATTTTGAGTCCATAATTCCGCCCAGGAGAGAAGTTAGCACAATGCAGTTTACATTAAATGTTTCCATACCTACCCCTTGCTTCAAAATTTTCGACAAAAAATAGGTTTTTGGAATGAAAATTGCTCAAAATTTGTCAGGAGGGGTTTTTTGATGCGAAAAATCGACTGCCACAGTCTGTTTTTGTCTAAAGTCATTTTTTCTCCTTCAAATGAAGTTATGAAATTCTCGAAAATCCCGTTTTCAAAACTAAAAGTGCTCATAACTCGACTAATATGATAGATAGAACGTTCTAGTCTTCGGCAATCGATTCAGCGGACAATTTTACATAATCCAGTGTATTTTGAGTCCATGATTCCGCCCAGGAGAGAAGTTAGCACGATGCAGTTTACATTAAATATTTCCATACCTACCCCCTTTTCGACAAAAAATACGTTTTTGGACATAAAAATTGCTCAAAATTTGTCAGGAGGGGTTTTTTGATGCGAAAAATCGACTGCCACAGTCTGTTTTTGTCTAAAGTCATTTTTTCTCCTTCAAATGAAGTCATGAAATTTTCGAAAATCCCGTTTTCAAAACTAAAAGTGCTCATAACTCGATTAATATGATAGATAGAACATTCTAGTCTTCGGCAATCGATTCAGCGGACAATTTTACATAATCCAGTGTATTTTGAGTCCATAATATCGCCCAGGAGAGAAGTTAGCACAATGCAGTTTACATTAAATGTTTCCATACCTACCCCTTGCTTCAAAATTTTCGACATAAAATACGTTTTGGACAAAAAAATTGCTCAAAATTTGTCAGGAGGGGTTTTTTGATGCGAAAAATCGACTGCCACAGTCTGTTTTTGTCTAAAGTCATTTTTTCTCCTTCAAATGAAGTCATGAAATTTTCGAAAATCCCGTTTTCAAAACTAAAAGTGCTCATAACTCGACTAATATGATAGATAGAACGTTCTAGTCTTCGGCAATCGATTCAGCGGACAATTTTACATTCTCCGGTGTATTTTGAGTCCATAATTCCGCCCAGGAGAGAAGTTAGCACAATGCAGTTTACATTAAATATTTCCATACCTACCCCTTGCTTCAAAATTTTCGACAAAAAATAGGTTTTTGGAATGAAAATTGCTCAAAATTAGTTAGGAGGGGTTTTTTGATGCGAAAAATCGACTGCCACAGTCTGTTTTTGTCTAAAGTCATTTTTTCTCCTTCAAATGAAGTCATGAAATTTTCGAAAATCCAAAATTTTCAAAACTAAAAGTGCTCATAACTCGACTAATATGATAGATAGAACGTTCTAGTCTTTGGCAATCGATTCAGCGGACAATTTTACATTCTCCAGTGTATTTTGAGTCCATAATTCCGCCCAGGAAAGAAGTTAGCACAATGCAGTTTACATTAAATATTTCCATACCTACCCCTTGCTTCAAAATTTTCGACAAAAAATAGGTTTTTGGAATGAAAATTGCTCAAAATTAGTCAGGAGGGGTTTTTTGATGCGAAAAATCGACTGCCACAGTCTGTTTTTGTCTAAAGTCATTTTTTCTCCTTCAAATGAAGTCATGAAATTTTCGAAAATCCCGTTTTCAAAACTAAAAGTGCTCATAACTCGACTAATATGATAGATAGAACGTTCTAGTCTTTGGCAATCGATTCAGCGGACAATTTTACATTCTCCAGTGTATTTTGAGTCCATAATATCGCCCAGGAGAGAAGTTAGCACAATGCAGTTTACATTAAATATTTCCATACCTACCCCTTGCTTCAAAATTTTCGACAAAAAATAGGTTTTTGGAATGAAAATTGCTCAAAATTAGTCAGGAGGGGTTTTTTGATGCGAAAAATCGACTGCCACAGTCTGTTTTTGTCTAAAGTCATTTTTTCTCCTTCAAATAAAGTTATGAAATTCTCGAAAATCCCGTTTTCAAAACTAAAAGTGCTCATAACTCGACTAATATGATAGATAGAACGTTCTAGTCTTCGGCAATCGATTCAGCGGACAATTTTACATTCTCCGGTGTATTTTGAGTCCATAATTCCGCCCAGGAGAGAAGTTAGCACAATGCAGTTTACATTAAATATTTCCATACCTACCCCTTGCTTCAAAATTTTCGACAAAAAATAGGTTTTTGGAATGAAAATTGCTCAAAATTTGTTAGGAGGGGTTTTTTGATGCGAAAAATCGACTGCCACAGTCTGTTTTTGTCTAAAGTCATTTTTTCTCCTTCAAATGAAGTCATGAAATTTTCGAAAATCCCGTTTTCAAAACTAAAAGTGTTCATAACTCGACTAATATGATAGATAGAACGTTCTAGTCTTCGGCAATCGATTCAGCGGACAATTTTACATTCTCCAGTGAATTTTGAGTCCATATTTCCGCCCAGGAGAGAAGTTAGCACAATGCAGTTTACATTAAATGTTTCCATACCTACCCCTTGCTTCAAAATTTTCGACAAAAAATACGTTTTGGACAAAAAAATTGCTCAAAATTTGTCAGGAGGGGTTTTTTGATGCGAAAAATCGACTGCCACAGTCTCTTTTTGTCTAAAGTCATTTTTTCTCCTTCAAATGAAGTCATGAAATTTTCGAAAATCCCGTTTTCAAAACTAAAAGTGATCATAACTCGACTAATATGATAGATAGAACGTTCTAGTCTTTGGCAATCGATTCAGCGGACAATTTTACATTCTCCAGTGTATTTTGAGTCCATAATTCCGCCCAGGAGAGAAGTTAGCACAATGCAGTTTACATTAAATATTTCCATACCTACCCCTTGCTTCAAAATTTTCGACAAAAAATAGGTTTTTGGAATGAAAATTGCTCAAAATTTGTCAGGAGGGGTTTTTTGATGCGAAAAATCGACTGCCACAGTCTGTTTTTGTCTAAAGTCATTTTTTCTCCTTCAAATGAAGTCATGAAATTTTCGAAAATCCCGTTTTCAAAACTAAAAGTGCTCATAACTCGACTAATATGATAGATAGAACGTTCTAGTCTTTGGCAATCGATTCAGCGGACAATTTTACATTCTCCAGTGTATTTTGAGTCCATAATATCGCCCAGGAGAGAAGTTAGCACAATGCAGTTTACATTAAATATTTCCATACCTACCCCTTGCTTTAAAATTTTCGACAAAAAATAGGTTTTTGGAATGAAAATTGCTCAAAATTTGTCAGGAGGGGTTTTTTGATGCGAAAAATCGACTGCCACAGTCTGTTTTTGTCTAAAGTCATTTTTTCTCCTTCAAATGAAGTCATGAAATTTTCGAAAATCCCGTTTTCAAAACTAAAAGTGTTCATAACTCGACTAATATGATAGATAGAACGTTCTAGTCTTCGGCAATCGATTCAGCGGACAATTTTACATTCTCCAGTGTATTTTGGGTCCATAATTCCGCCCAGGAGAGAAGTTAGCACAATGCAGTTTACATTAAATATTTCCATACCTACCCCTTGCTTCAAAATTTTCGACAAAAAATAGGTTTTTGGACATAAAAATTGCTCAAAATTTGTCAGGAGGTGTTTTTTGATGCGAAAAATCGACTGCCACAGTCTGTTTTTGTCTAAAGTCATTTTTTCTCCTTCAAATGAAGTCATGAAATTTTCGAAAATCCCGTTTTCAAAACTAAAAGTGCTCATAACTCGACTAATATGATAGTTAGAACGTTCTAGTCTTCGGCAATCGATTCAGCGGACAATTTTACATTCTCCGGTGTATTTTGAGTCCATAATTCCGCCCAGGAGAGAAGTTAGCACAATGCAGTTTACATTAAATATTTCCATACCTACCCCTTGCTTCAAAATTTTCGACAAAAAATAGGTTTTTGGAATGAAAATTGCTCAAAATTTGTTAGGAGGGGTTTTTTGATGCGAAAAATCGACTGCCACAGTCTGTTTTTGTCTAAAGTCATTTTTTCTCCTTCAAATGAAGTCATGAAATTTTCGAAAATCCCGTTTTCAAAACTAAAAGTGCTCATAACTCGACTAATATGATAGATAGAACGTTCTAGTCTTTGGCAATCGATTCAGCGGACAATTTTACATTCTCCAGTGTATTTTGAGTCCATAATTCCGCCCAGGAAAGAAGTTAGCACAATGCAGTTTACATTAAATATTTCCATACCTACCCCTTGCTTCAAAATTTTCGACAAAAAATAGGTTTTTGGACATAAAAATTGCTCAAAATTTGTCAGGAGGGGTTTTATGATGCGAAAAATCGACTGCCACAGTCTGTTTTTGTCTAAAGTCATTTTTTCTCCTTCAAATGAAGTCATGAAATTTTCGAAAATCCCGTTTTCAAAACTAAAAGTACTCATAACTCGACTAATATGATAGATAGAACGTTCTAGTCTTTGGCAATCGATTCAGCGCACAATTTTACATTCTCCAGTGTATTTTGAGTCCATAATATCGCCCAGGAGAGAAGTTAGCACAATGCAGTTTACATTAAATATTTCCATACCTACCCCTTGCTTCAAAATTTTCGACAAAAAATAGGTTTTTGGAATGAAAATTGCTCAAAATTTGTCAGGAGGGGTTTTTTGATGCGAAAAATCGACTGCCACAGTCTGTTTTTGTCTAAAGTCATTTTTTCTCCTTCAAATGAAGTCATGAAATTTTCGAAAATCCCGTTTTCAAAACTAAAAGTGCTCATAACTCGACTAATATGATAGATAGAACGTTCTAGTCTTTGGCAATCGATTCAGCGGACAATTTTACATTCTCCAGTGTATTTTGAGTCCATAATATCGCCCAGGAGAGAAGTTAGCACAATGCAGTTTACATTAAATATTTCCATACCTACCCCTTGCTTCAAAATTTTCGACAAAAAATAGGTTTTTGGAATGAAAATTGCTCAAAATTAGTCAGGAGGGGTTTTTTGATGCGAAAAATCGACTGCCACAGTCTGTTTTTGTCTAAAGTCATTTTTTCTCCTTCAAATAAAGTTATGAAATTCTCGAAAATCCCGTTTTCAAAACTAAAAGTGCTCA
Organism: Galerucella nymphaeae; assembly: GCA_963978555.1. Classification (NCBI taxonomy): domain Eukaryota; kingdom Metazoa; phylum Arthropoda; class Insecta; order Coleoptera; family Chrysomelidae; genus Galerucella; species Galerucella nymphaeae. The sequence goes on from OZ021704.1 coordinate 6,408,160, forward strand.
TAACTCGACTAATATGATAGATAGAACGTTCTAGTCTTCGGCAATCGATTCAGCGGACAATTTTACATTCTCCGGTGTATTTTGGGTCCATAATTCCGCCCAGGAGAGAAGTTAGCACGATGCAGTTTACATTAAATATTTCCATACCTACCCCTTGCTTCAAAATTTTCGACAAAAAATAGGTTTTTGGAATGAAAATTGCTCAAAATTTGTTAGGAGGGGTTTTTTGATGCGAAAAATCGACTGCCACAGTCTGTTTTTGTCTAAAGTCATTTTTTCTCCTTCAAATGAAGTCATGAAATTTTCGAAAATCCCGTTTTCAAAACTAAAAGTGTTCATAACTCGACTAATATGATAGATAGAACGTTCTAGTCTTCGGCAATCGATTCAGCGGACAATTTTACATTCTCCAGTGTATTTTGAGTCCATAATTCCGCCCAGGAGAGAAGTTAGCACAATGCAGTTTACATTAAATGTTTCCATACCTACCCCTTGCTTCAAAATTTTCGACAAAAAATACGTTTTGGACAAAAAAATTGCTCAAAATTTGTCAGGAGGGGTTTTTTAATGCGAAAAATCGACTGCCACAGTCTGTTTTTGTCTAAAGTCATTTTTTCTCCTTCAAATGAAGTCATGAAATTTTCGAAAATCCCGTTTTCAAAACTAAAAGTGCTCATAACTCGACTAATATGATAGATAGAACGTTCTAGTCTTCGGCAATCGATTCAGCGGACAATTTTACATTCTCCGGTGTATTTTGAGTCCATAATTCCGCCCAGGAGAGAAGTTAGCACAATGCAGTTTACATTAAATATTTCCATACCTACCCCTTGCTTCAAAATTTTCGACAAAAAATAGGTTTTTGGAATGAAAATTGCTCAAAATTTGTTAGGAGGGGTTTTTTGATGCGAAAAATCGACTGCCACAGTCTGTTTTTGTCTAAAGTCATTTTTTCTCCTTCAAATGAAGTCATGAAATTTTCGAAAATCCCGTTTTCAAAACTAAAAGTGCTCATAACTCGACTAATATGATAGATAGAACGTTCTAGTCTTTGGCAATCGATTCAGCGGACAATTTTACATTCTCCAGTGTATTTTGAGTCCATAATTCCGCCCAGGAAAGAAGTTAGCACAATGCAGTTTACATTAAATATTTCCATACCTACCCCTTGCTTCAAAATTTTCGACAAAAAATAGGTTTTTGGACATAAAAATTGCTCAAAATTTGTCAGGAGGGGTTTTTTGATGCGAAAAATCGACTGCCACAGTCTGTTTTTGTCTAAAGTCATTTTTTCTCCTTCAAATGAAGTCATGAAATTTTCGAAAATCCCGTTTTCAAAACTAAAAGTGCTCATAACTCGACTAATATGATAGATAGAACGTTCTAGTCTTTGGCAATCGATTCAGCGGACAATTTTACATTCTCCAGTGTATTTTGAGTCCATAATATCGCCCAGGAGAGAAGTTAGCACAATGCAGTTTACATTAAATATTTCCATACCTACCCCTTGCTTCAAAATTTTCGACAAAAAATAGGTTTTTGGAATGAAAATTGCTCAAAATTTGTCAGGAGGGGTTTTTTGATGCGAAAAATCGACTGCCACAGTCTGTTTTTGTCTAAAGTCATTTTTTCTCCTTCAAATGAAGTCATGAAATTTTCGAAAATCCCGTTTTCAAAACTAAAAGTGTTCATAACTCGACTAATATGATAGATAAAACGTTCTAGTCTTCGGCAATCGATTCAGCGGACAATTTTACATTCTCCAGTGTATTTTGGGTCCATAATTCCGCCCAGGAGAGAAGTTAGCACAATGCAGTTTACATTAAATATTTCCATACCTACCCCTTGCTTCAAAATTTTCGACAAAAAATAGGTTTTTGGACATAAAAATTGCTCAAAATTTGTCAGGAGAGGTTTTTTGATGCGAAAAATCGACTGCCACAGTCTGTTTTTGTCTAAAGTCATTTTTTCTCCTTCAAATGAAGTCATGAAATTTTCGAAAATCCCGTTTTCAAAACTAAAAGTGCTCATAACTCGACTAATTTGATAGATAGAACGTTCTAGTCTTTGGCAATCGATTCAGCGGACAATTTTACATTCTCCAGTGTATTTTGAGTCCATAATATCGCCCAGGAGAGAAGTTAGCACAATGCAGTTTACATTAAATATTTCCATACCTACCCCTTGCTTCAAAATTTTCGACAAAAAATAGGTTTTTGGAATGAAAATTGCTCAAAATTTGTCAGGAGGGGTTTTTTGATGCGAAAAATCGACTGCCACAGTCTGTTTTTGTCTAAAGTCATTTTTTCTCCTTCAAATGAAGTCATGAAATTTTCGAAAATCCCGTTTTCAAAACTAAAAGTGTTCATAACTCGACTAATATGATAGATAGAACGTCAATCGATTCAGCGGACAATTTTACATTCTCCAGTGTATTTTGGGTCCATAATTCCGCCCAGGAGAGAAGTTAGCACAATGCAGTTTACATTAAATATTTCCATACCTACCCCTTGCTTCAAAATTTTCGACAAAAAATAGGTTTTTGGACATAAAAATTGCTCAAAATTTGTCAGGAGGGGTTTTTTGATGCGAAAAATCGACTGCCACAGTCTGTTTTTGTCTAAAGTCATTTTTTCTCCTTCAAATGAAGTCATGAAATTTTCGAAAATCCCGTTTTCAAAACTAAAAGTGCTCATAACTCGACTAATATGATAGATAGAACGTTCTAGTCTTTGGCAATCGATTCAGCGGACAATTTTACATTCTCCAGTGTATTTTGAGTCCATAATATCGCCCAGGAGAGAAGTTAGCACAATGCAGTTTACATTAAATATTTCCATACCTACCCCTTGCTTCAAAATTTTCGACAAAAAATAGGTTTTTGAAATGAAAATTGCTCAAAATTTGTCAGGAGGGGTTTTTTGATGCGAAAAATCGACTGCCACAGTCTGTTTTTGTCTAAAGTCATTTTTTCTCCTTCAAATGAAGTCATGAAATTTTCGAAAATCCCGTTTTCAAAACTAAAAGTGTTCATAACTCGACTAATATGATAGATAGAACGTTCTAGTCTTCGGCAATCGATTCAGCGGACAATTTTACATTCTCCAGTGTATTTTGAGTCCATAATTCCGCCCAGGAGAGAAGTTAGCACAATGCAGTTTACATTAAATATTTCCATACCTACCCCTTGCTTCAAAATTTTCGACAAAAAATAGGTTTTTGGACATAAAAATTGCTCAAAATTTGTCAGGAGGTGTTTTTTGATGCGAAAAATCGACTGCCACAGTCTGTTTTTGTCTAAAGTCATTTTTTCTCCTTCAAATGAAGTCATGAAATTTTCGAAAATCCCGTTTTCAAAACTAAAAGTGCTCATAACTCGACTAATATGATAGATAGAACGTTCTAGTCTTCGGCAATCGATTCAGCGGACAATTTTACATTCTCCGGTGTATTTTGAGTCCATAATTCCGCCCAGGAGAGAAGTTAGCACAATGCAGTTTACATTAAATATTTCCATACCTACCCCTTGCTTCAAATTTTTCGACAAAAAATACGTTTTTGGAATAAAAATTGCTCAAAACTTGTCAGGAGGGGTTTTTTGATGCGAAAAATCGACTGCCACAGTCTGTTTTTGTCTAAAGTCATTTTTTCTCCTTCAAATGAAGTCATGAAATTTTCGAAAATCCCGTTTTCAAAACTAAAAGTGTTCATAACTCGACTAATATGATAGATAGAACGTTCTAGTCTTCGGCAATCGATTCAGCGGACAATTTTACATTCTCCAGTGTATTTTGAGTCCATAATATCGCCCAGGAGAGAAGTTAGCACAATGCAGTTTACATTAAATATTTCCATACCTACCCCTTGCTTCAAAATTTTCGACAAAAAATAGGTTTTTGGAATGAAAATTGCTCAAAATTAGTCAGGAGGGGTTTTTTGATGCGAAAAATCGACTGCCACAGTCTGTTTTTGTCTAAAGTCATTTTTTCTCCTTCAAATGAAGTCATGAAATTTTCGAAAATCCCGTTTTCAAAACTAAAAGTGCTCATAACTCGACTAATATGATAGATAGAACGTTCTAGTCTTTGGCAATCGATTCAGCGGACAATTTTACATTCTCCAGTGTATTTTGAGTCCATAATTCCGCCCAGGAGAAAAGTTAGCACAATGCAGTTTACATTAAATATTTCCATACCTACCCCTTGCTTCAAAATTTTCGACAAAAAATAGGTTTTTGGAATGAAAATTGCTCAAAATTTGTTAGGAGGGGTTTTTTGATGCGAAAAATCGACTGCCACAGTCTGTTTTTGTCTAAAGTCATTTTTTCTCCTTCAAATGAAGTCATGAAATTTTCGAAAATCCCGTTTTCAAAACTAAAAGTGCTCATAACTCGACTAATATGATAGATAGAACGTTCTAGTCTTTGGCAATCGATTCAGCGGACAATTTTACATTCTCCAGTGTATTTTGAGTCCATAATTCCGCCCAGGAAAGAAGTTAGCACAATGCAGTTTACATTAAATATTTCCATACCTACCCCTTGCTTCAAAATTTTCGACAAAAAATAGGTTTTTGGACATAAAAATTGCTCAAAATTTGTCAGGAGGAGTTTTTTGATGCGAAAAATCGACTGCCACAGTCTGTTTTTGTCTAAAGTCATTTTTTCTCCTTCAAATGAAGTCATGAAATTTTCGAAAATCCCGTTTTCAAAACTAAAAGTGCTCATAACTCGACTAATATGATAGATAGAACGTTCTAGTCTTTGGCAATCGATTCAGCGGACAATTTTACATTCTCCAGTGTATTTTGAGTCCATAATATCGCCCAGGAGAGAAGTTAGCACAATGCAGTTTACATTAAATATTTCCATACCTACCCCTTGCTTCAAATTTTTCGACAAAAAATACGTTTTTGGAATAAAAATTGCTCAAAACTTGTCAGGAGGGGTTTTTTGATGCGAAAAATCGACTACCACAGTCTGTTTTTGTCTAAAGTCATTTTTTCTCCTTCAAATGAAGTCATGAAATTTTCGAAAATCCCGTTTTCAAAACTAAAAGTGTTCATAACTCGACTAATATGATAGATAGAACGTTCCAGTCTTCGGCAATCGATTCAGCGGACAATTTTACATTCTCCAGTGTATTTTGAGTCCATAATTCCGCCCAGGAGAGAAGTTAGCACAATGCAGTTTACATTAAATATTTCCATACCTACCCCTTGCTTCGAAATTTTTGACAAAAAATAGGTTTTTGGAATGAAAATTGCTCAAAATTTGTTAGGAGGGGTTTTTTGATGCGAAAAATCGACTGCCACAGTCTGTTTTTGTCTAAAGTCATTTTTTCTCCTTCAAATGAAGTCATGAAATTTTCGAAAATCCCGTTTTCAAAACTAAAAGTGCTCATAACTCGACTAATATGATAGATAGAACGTTCTAGTCTTTGGCAGTCGATTCAGCGGACAATTTTACATTCTCCAGTGTATTTTGAGTCCATAATTCCGCCCAGGAAAGAAGTTAGCACAATGCAGTTTACATTAAATATTTCCATACCTACCCCTTGCTTCAAAATTTTCGACAAAAAATAGGTTTTTGGACATAAAAATTGCTCAAAATTTGTCAGGAGGGGTTTTTTGATGCGAAAAATCGACTGCCACAGTCTGTTTTTGTCTAAAGTCATTTTTTCTCCTTCAAATGAAGTCATGAAATTTTCGAAAATCCCGTTTTCAAAACTAAAAGTGCTCATAACTCGACTAATATGATAGATAGAACGTTCTAGTCTTTGGCAATCGATTCAGCGGACAATTTTACATTCTCCAGTGTATTTTGAGTCCATAATTCCGCCCAGGAGAGAAGTTAGCACAATGCAGTTTACATTAAATATTTCCATACCTACCCCTTGCTTCGAAATTTTTGACAAAAAATACGTTTTTGGAATAAAAATTGCTCAAAATTAGTCAGGAGGGGTTTTTTGATGCGAAAAATCGACTGCCACAGTCTGTTTTTGTCTAAAGTCATTTTTTCTCCTTCAAATAAAGTCATGAAATTCTCGAAAATCCCGTTTTCAAAACTAAAAGTGCTCATAACTCGACTAATATGATAGATAGAACGTTCTAGTCTTCGGCAATCGATTCAGCGGACAATTTTACATAATCCAGTGTATTTTGAGTCCATAATTCCGCCCAGGAGAGAAGTTAGCACAATGCAGTTTACATTAAATATTTCCATACCTACCCCTTGCTTCAAAATTTTCGACAAAAAATACGTTTTTGGACATAAAAATTGCTCAAAATTTGTCAGAAGGGGTTTTTTGATGCGAAAAATCGACTGCCACAGTCTGTTTTTGTCCAAAGTCATTTTTTCTCCTTCAAATGAAGTCATGAAATTTTCGAAAATCCCGTTTTCAAAACTAAAAGTGCTCATAACTCGACTAATATGATAGATAGAACGTTCTAGTCTTCGGCAATCGATTCAGCGGACAATTTTACATTCTCCAGTGTATTTTGAGTCCATAATATCGCCCAGGAGAGGAGTTAGCACAATGCAGTTTACATTAAATATTTCCATACCTACCCCTTGCTTCAAAATTTTCGACAAAAAATACGTTTTTGGAATAAAAATTGCTCAAAACTTGTCAGGAGGGGTTTTTTGATGCGAAAAATCGACTGCCACAGTCTGTTTTTGTCTGAAGTCAGTTTTTCTCCTTCAAATAAAGTCATGAAATTCTCGAAAATCCCGTTTTCAAAACTAAAAGTGTTCATAACTCGACTAATATGATAGATAGAACGTTCTAGTCTTCGGCAATCGATTCAGCGGACAATTTTACATTCTCCAGTGTATTTTGAGTCCATAATTCCGCCCAGGAGAGAAGTAAGCACAATGCAGTTTACATTAAATGTTTCCATACCTACCCCTTGCTTCAAAATTTTCGACAAAAAATACGTTTTGGACAAAAAAATTGCTCAAAATTTGTCAGGAGGGGTTTTTTGATGCGAAAAATCGACTGCCACAGTCTGTTTTTGTCTAAAGTCATTTTTTCTCCTTCAAATGAAGTCATGAAATTTTCGAAAATCCCGTTTTCAAAACTAAAAGTGCTCATAACTGATAGATAGAACGTTCTAGTCTTCGGCAATCGATTCAGCGGACAATTTTACATTCTCCGGTGTATTTTGAGTCCATAATTCCGCCCAGGAGAGAAGTTAGCACAATGCAGTTTACATTAAATATTTCCATACCTACCCCTTGCTTCAAAATTTTCGACAAAAAATAGGTTTTTGGAATGAAAATTGCTCAAAATTTGTCAGGAGGGGTTTTTTGATGCGAAAAATCGACTGCCACAGTCTGTTTTTGTCTAAAGTCATTTTTTCTCCTTCAAATGAAGTCATGAAATTTTCGAAAATCCCGTTTTCAAAACTAAAAGTGCTCATAACTCGACTAATATGATAGATAGAACATTCTAGTCTTCGGCAATCGATTCAGCGGACAATTTTACATTCTCCAGTGTATTTTGAGTCCATAATTCCGCCCAGGAGAGAAGTTAGCACAATGCAGTTTACATTAAATATTTCCATACCTACCCCTTGCTTCGAAATTTTTGACAAAAAATACGTTTTTGGAATAAAAATTGCTCAAAATTAGTCAGGAGGGGTTTTTTGATGCGAAAAATCGACTGCCACAGTCTGTTTTTGTCTAAAGTCATTTTTTCTCCTTCAAATAAAGTCATGAAATTCTCGAAAATCCCGTTTTCAAAACTAAAAGTGCTCATAACTCGACTAATATGATAGATAGAACGTTCTAGTCTTCGGCAATCGATTCAGCGGACAATTTTACATAATCCAGTGTAATTTGAGTCCATAATTCCGCCCAGGAGAGAAGTTAGCACAATGCAGTTTACATTAAATATTTCCATACCTACCCCTTTCTTCAAAATTTTCGACAAAAAATACGTTTTTGGACATAAAAATTGCTCAAAATTTGTCAGAAGGGGTTTTTTGATGCGAAAAATCGACTGCCACAGTCTGTTTTTGTCTAAAGTCATTTTTTCTCCTTCAAATGAAGTCATGAAATTTTCGAAAATCCCGTTTTCAAAACTAAAAGTGCTCATAACTCGATTAGTATGATAGATAGAACATTCTAGTCTTCGGCAATCGATTCAGCGGACAATTTTACATAATCCAGTGTATTTTGAGTCCATAATTCCGCCCAGGAGAGAAGTTAGCACAATGCAGTTTACATTAAATATTTCCATACCTACCCCTTGCTTCGAAATTTTCGACAAAAAATACGTTTTTGGAATAAAAATTGCTCAAAATTAGTCAGGAGGGGTTTTTTGATGCGAAAAATCGACTGCCTTAGTCTGTTTTTGTCTAAAGTCATTTTTTCTCCTTCAAATAAAGTCATGAAATTCTCGAAAATCCCGTTTTCAAAACTAAAAGTGCTCATAACTCGACTAATATGATAGATAGAACGTTCTAGTCTTCGGCAATCGATTCAGCGGACAATTTTACATTCTCCAGTGTATTTTGGGTCCATAATTCCGCCCAGGAGAGAAGTTAGCACAATGCAGTTTACATTAAATATTTCCATACCTACCCCTTGCTTCAAAATTTTCGACAAAAAATACGTTTTTGGACATAAAAATTGCTCAAAATTTGTCAGGAGGGGTTTTTCGATGCGAAAAATCGACTGCCACAGTCTGTTTTTGTCTAAAGTCATTTTTTCTCCTTCAAATGAAGTCATGAAATTTTCGAAAATCCCGTTTTCAAAACTAAAAGTGCTCATAACTCGATTAATATGATAGATAGAACATTCTAGTCTTCGGCAATCGATTCAGCGGACAATTTTACATAATCCAGTGTATTTTGAGTCCATAATTCCGCCCAGGAGAGAAGTTAGCACAATGCAGTTTACATTAAATATTTCCATACCTACCCCTTGCTTCGAAATTTTCGACAAAAAATACGTTTTTGGAATAAAAATTGCTCAAAATTAGTCAGGAGGGGTTTTTTGATGCGAAAAATCGACTGCCTTAGTCTGTTTTTGTCTAAAGTCATTTTTTCTCCTTCAAATAAAGTCATGAAATTCTCGAAAATCCCGTTTTCAAAACTAAAAGTGCTCATAACTCGACTAATATGATAGATAGAACGTTCTAGTCTTCGGCAATCGATTCAGCGGACAATTTTACATTCTCCAGTGTATTTTGAGTCCATAATATCGCCCAGGAGAGAAGTTAGCACAATGCAGTTTACATTAAATATTTCCATACCTACCCCTTGCTTCAAAATTTTCGACAAAAAATACGTTTTTGGAATAAAAATTGCTCAAAACTTGTCAGGAGGGGTTTTTTGATGCGAAAAATCGACTGCCACAGTCTGTTTTTGTCTGAAGTCAGTTTTTCTCCTTCAAATAAAGTCATGAAATTCTCGAAAATCCCGTTTTCAAAACTAAAAGTGTTCATAACTCGACTAATATGATAGATAGAACGTTCTAGTCTTCGGCAATCGATTCAGCGGACAATTTTACATTCTCCAGTGTATTTTGAGTCCATAATTCCGCCCAGGAGAGAAGTTAGCACAATGCAGTTTACATTAAATGTTTCCATACCTACCCCTTGCTTCAAAATTTTCGACAAAAAATACGTTTTGGACAAAAAAATTGCTCAAAATTTGTCAGGAGGGGTTTTTTGATGCGAAAAATCGACTGCCACAGTCTGTTTTTGTCTAAAGTCATTTTTTCTCCTTCAAATGAAGTCATGAAATTTTCGAAAATCCCGTTTTCAAAACTAAAAGTGCTCATAACTGATAGATAGAACGTTCTAGTCTTCGGCAATCGATTCAGCGGACAATTTTACATTCTCCGGTGTATTTTGAGTCCATAATTCCGCCCAGGAGAGAAGTTAGCACAATGCAGTTTACATTAAATATTTCCATACCTACCCCTTGCTTCGAAATTTTCGACAAAAAATACGTTTTTGGAATAAAAATTGCTCAAAATTTGTCAGGAGGGGTTTTTTGATGCGAAAAATCGACTGCCACAGTCTGTTTTTGTCTAAAGTCATTTTTTCTCCTTCAAATGAAGTCATGAAATTTTCGAAAATCCCGTTTTCAAAACTAAAAGTGCTCATAACTCGACTAATATGATAGATAGAACGTTCTAGTCTTTGGCAATCGATTCAGCGGACAATTTTACATTCTCCAGTGTATTTTGAGTCCATAATATCGCCCAGGAGAGAAGTTAGCACAATGCAGTTTACATTAAATATTTCCATACCTACCCCTTGCTTCAAAATTTTCGACAAAAAATAGGTTTTTGGAATGAAAATTGCTCAAAATTTGTCAGGAGGGGTTTTTTGATGCGAAAAATCGACTGCCACAGTCTGTTTTTGTCTAAAGTCATTTTTTCTCCTTCAAATGAAGTCATGAAATTTTCGAAAATCCCGTTTTCAAAACTAAAAGTGTTCATAACTCGACTAATATGATAGATAAAACGTTCTAGTCTTCGGCAATCGATTCAGCGGACAATTTTACATTCTCCAGTGTATTTTGGGTCCATAATTCCGCCCAGGAGAGAAGTTAGCACAATGCAGTTTACATTAAATATTTCCATACCTACCCCTTGCTTCAAAATTTTCGACAAAAAATAGGTTTTTGGACATAAAAATTGCTCAAAATTTGTCAGGAGAGGTTTTTTGATGCGAAAAATCGACTGCCACAGTCTGTTTTTGTCTAAAGTCATTTTTTCTCCTTCAAATGAAGTCATGAAATTTTCGAAAATCCCGTTTTCAAAACTAAAAGTGCTCATAACTCGATTAATATGATAGATAGAACATTCTAGTCTTCGGCAATCGATTCAGCGGACAATTTTACATAATCCAGTGTATTTTGAGTCCATAATTCCGCCCAGGAGAGAAGTTAGCACAATGCAGTTTACATTAAATATTTCCATACCTACCCCTTGCTTCGAAATTTTCGACAAAAAATACGTTTTTGGAATAAAAATTGCTCAAAATTATTCAGGAGGGGTTTTTTGATGCGAAAAATCGACTGCCTTAGTCTGTTTTTGTCTAAAGTCATTTTTTCTCCTTCAAATAAAGTCATGAAATTCTCGAAAATCCCGTTTTCAAAACTAAAAGTGCTCATAACTCGACTAATATGATAGATAGAACGTTCTAGTCTTCGGCAATCGATTCAGCGGACAATTTTACATTCTCCAGTGTATTTTGAGTCCATAATATCGCCCAGGAGAGAAGTTAGCACAATGCAGTTTACATTAAATATTTCCATACCTACCCCTTGCTTCAAAATTTTCGACAAAAAATACGTTTTTGGAATAAAAATTGCTCAAAACTTGTCAGGAGGGGTTTTTTGATGCGAAAAATCGACTGCCACAGTCTGTTTTTGTCTGAAGTCAGTTTTTCTCCTTCAAATGAAGTCATGAAATTTTCGAAAATCCCGTTTTCAAAACTAAAAGTGCTCATAACTCGACTAATATGATAGATAGAACGTTCTAGTCTTTGGCAATCGATTCAGCGGACAATTTTACATTCTCCAGTGTATTTTGAGTCCATAATATCGCCCAGGAGAGAAGTTAGCACAATGCAGTTTACATTAAATATTTCCATACCTACCCCTTGCTTCAAAATTTTCGACAAAAAATAGGTTTTTGGAATGAAAATTGCTCAAAATTTGTCAGGAGGGGTTTTTTGATGCGAAAAATCGACTGCCACAGTCTGTTTTTGTCTAAAGTCATTTTTTCTCCTTCAAATGAAGTCATGAAATTTTCGAAAATCCCGTTTTCAAAACTAAAAGTGTTCATAACTCGACTAATATGATAGATAAAACGTTCTAGTCTTCGGCAATCGATTCAGCGGACAATTTTACATTCTCCAGTGTATTTTGTGTCCATAATTCCGCCCAGGAGAGAAGTTAGCACAATGCAGTTTACATTAAATATTTCCATACCTACCCCTTGCTTCAAAATTTTCGACAAAAAATAGGTTTTTGGACATAAAAATTGCTCAAAATTTGTCAGGAGAGGTTTTTTGATGCGAAAAATCGACTGCCACAGTCTGTTTTTGTCTAAATTCATTTTTTCTCCTTCAAATGAAGTCATGAAATTTTCGAAAATCCCGTTTTCAAAACTAAAAGTGCTCATAACTCGACTAATATGATAGATAGAACGTTCTAGTCTTTGGCAATCGATTCAGCGGACAATTTTACATTCTCCAGTGTATTTTGAGTCCATAATATCGCCCAGGAGAGAAGTTAGCACAATGCAGTTTACATTAAATATTTCCATACCTACCCCTTGCTTCAAAATTTTCGACAAAAAATAGGTTTTTGGAATGAAAATTGCTCAAAATTTGTCAGGAGGGGTTTTTTGATGCGAAAAATCGACTGCCACAGTCTGTTTTTGTCTAAAGTCATTTTTTCTCCTTCAAATGAAGTCATGAAATTTTCGAAAATCCCGTTTTCAAAACTAAAAGTGTTCATAACTCGACTAATATGATAGATAAAACGTTCTAGTCTTCGGCAATCGATTCAGCGGACAATTTTACATTCTCCAGTGTATTTTGGGTCCATAATTCCGCCCAGGAGAGAAGTTAGCACAATGCAGTTTACATTAAATATTTCCATACCTACCCCTTGCTTCAAAATTTTCGACAAAAAATAGGTTTTTGGACATAAAAATTGCTCAAAATTTGTCAGGAGAGGTTTTTTGATGCGAAAAATCGACTGCCACAGTCTGTTTTTGTCTAAAGTCATTTTTTCTCCTTCAAATGAAGTCATGAAATTTTCGAAAATCCCGTTTTCAAAACTAAAAGTGCTCATAACTCGACTAATATGATAGATAGAACGTTCTAGTCTTTGGCAATCGATTCAGCGGACAATTTTACATTCTCCAGTGTATTTTGAGTCCATAATATCGCCCAGGAGAGAAGTTAGCACAATGCAGTTTACATTAAATATTTCCATACCTACCCCTTGCTTCAAAATTTTCGACAAAAAATAGGTTTTTGGAATGAAAATTGCTCAAAATTTGTCAGGAGGGGTTTTTTGATGCGAAAAATCGACTGCCACAGTCTGTTTTTGTCTAAAGTCATTTTTTCTCCTTCAAATGAAGTCATGAAATTTTCGAAAATCCCGTTTTCAAAACTAAAAGTGTTCATAACTCGACTAATATGATAGATAAAACGTTCTAGTCTTCGGCAATCGATTCAGCGGACAATTTTACATTCTCCAGTGTATTTTGAGTCCATAATTCCGCCCAGGAGAGAAGTTAGCACAATGCAGTTTACATTAAATATTTCCATACCTACCCCTTGCTTCGAAATTTTCGACAAAAAATACGTTTTTGGAATAAAAATTGCTCAAAATTATTCAGGAGGGGTTTTTTGATGCGAAAAATCGACTGCCTTAGTCTGTTTTTGTCTAAAGTCATTTTTTCTCCTTCAAATAAAGTCATGAAATTCTCGAAAATCCCGTTTTCAAAACTAAAAGTGCTCATAACTCGACTAATATGATAGATAGAACGTTCTAGTCTTCGGCAATCGATTCAGCGGACAATTTTACATTCTCCAGTGTATTTTGAGTCCATAATATCGCCCAGGAGAGAAGTTAGCACAATGCAGTTTACATTAAATATTTCCATACCTACCCCTTGCTTCAAATTTTTCGACAAAAAATACGTTTTTGGAATAAAAATTGCTCAAAACTTGTCAGGAGGGGTTTTTTGATGCGAAAAATCGACTGCCACAGTCTGTTTTTGTCTGAAGTCAGTTTTTCTCCTTCAAATGAAGTCATGAAATTTTCGAAAATCCCGTTTTCAAAACTAAAAGTGTTCATAACTCGACTAATATGATAGATAGAACGTTCTAGTCTTCGGCAATCGATTCAGCGGACAATTTTACATTCTCCAGTGTATTTTGGGTCCATAATTCCGCCCAGGAGAGAAGTTAGCACAATGCAGTTTACATTAAATATTTCCATACCTACCCCTTGCTTCAAAATTTTCGACAAAAAATACGTTTTTGGACATAAAAATTGCTCAAAATTTGTCAGGAGGGGTTTTTTGATGCGAAAAATCGACTGCCACAGTCTGTTTTTGTCTAAAGTCATTTTTTCTCCTTCAAATGAAGTCATGAAATTTTCGAAAATCCCGTTTTCAAAACTAAAAGTGCTCATAACTCGACTAATATGATAGATAGAACGTTCTAGTCTTCGGCAATCGATTCAGCGGACAATTTTACATTCTCCAGTGTATTTTGAGTCCATAATATCGCCCAGGAGAGAAGTTAGCACAATGCAGTTTACATTAAATATTTCCATACCTACCCCTTGCTTCAAAATTTTCGACAAAAAATACGTTTTTGGAATAATAATAGCTCAAAATTTGTTAGGAGGGGTTTTTTGATGCGAAAAATCGACTGCCACAGTCTGTTTTTGTCTAAAGTCATTTTTTCTCCTTCAAATGAAGTCATGAAATTTTCGAAAATCCCGTTTTCAAAACTAAAAGTGCTCATAACTCGACTAATATGATAGATAGAACGTTCTAGTCTTCGGCAATCGATTCAGCGGACAATTTTACATTCTCCGGTGTATTTTGAGTCCATAATTCCGCCCAGGAGAGAAGTTAGCACAATGCAGTTTACATTAAATATTTCCATACCTACCCCTTGCTTCAAATTTTTCGACAAAAAATACGTTTTTGGAAAAAAATTGCTCAAAACTTGTCAGGAGGGGTTTTTTGATGCGAAAAATCGACTGCCACAGTCTGTTTTTGTCTAAAGTCATTTTTTCTCCTTCAAATAAAGTCATGAAATTCTCGAAAATCCCGTTTTCAAAACTAAAAGTGCTCATAACTCGACTAATATGATAGATAGAACGTTCTAGTCTTCGGCAATCGATTCAGCGGACAATTTTACATTCTCCAGTGTATTTTGGGTCCATAATTCCGCCCAGGAGAGAAGTTAGCACAATGCAGTTTACATTAAATATTTCCATACCTACCCCTTGCTTCAAAATTTTCGACAAAAAATACGTTTTTGGACATAAAAATTGCTCAAAATTTGTCAGGAGGGGTTTTTTGATGCGAAAAATCGACTGCCACAGTCTGTTTTTGTCTAAAGTCATTTTTTCTCCTTCAAATGAAGTCATGAAATTTTCGAAAATCCCGTTTTCAAAACTAAAAGTGTTCATAACTCGACTAATATGATAGATAGAACGTTCTAGTCTTCGGCAATCGATTCAGCGGACAATTTTACATTCTCCAGTGTATTTTGAGTCCATAATTCCGCCCAGGAGAGAAGTTAGCACAATGCAGTTTACATTAAATATTTCCATACCTACCCCTTGCTTCGAAATTTTCGACAAAAAATACGTTTTTGGAATAAAAATTGCTCAAAATTAGTCAGGAGGAGTTTTTTGATGCGAAAAATCGACTGCCACAGTCTGTTTTTGTCTAAAGTCATTTTTTCTCCTTCAAATAAAGTCATGAAATTCTCGAAAATCCCGTTTTCAAAACTAAAAGTGCTCATAACTCGACTAATATGATAGATAGAACGTTCTAGTCTTCGGCAATCGATTCAGCGGACAATTTTACATTCTCCAGTGTATTTTGAGTCCATAATATCGCCCAGGAGAGAAGTTAGCACAATGCAGTTTACATTAAATATTTCCATACCTACCCCTTGCTTCGAAATTTTCGACAAAAAATACGTTTTTGGAATGAAAATTGCTCAAAATTAGTCAGGAGGGGTTTTTTGATGCGAAAAATCGACTGCCACAGTCTGTTTTTGTCTAAAGTCATTTTTTCTCCTTCAAATAAAGTCATGAAATTCTCGAAAATCCCGTTTTCAAAACTAAAAGTGCTCATAACTCGACTAATATGATAGATAGAACGTTCTAGTCTTCGGCAATCGATTCAGCGGACAATTTTACATTCTCCGGTGTATTTTGGGTCCATAATTCCGCCCAGGAGAGAAGTTAGCACAATGCAGTTTACATTAAATATTTCCATACCTACCACAGTCTGTTTTTGTCTAAAGTCATTTTTTCTCCTTCAAATGAAGTCATGAAATTTTCGAAAATCCCGTTTTCAAAACTAAAAGTGTTCATAACTCGACTAATATGATAGATAGAACGTTCTAGTCTTCGGCAATCGATTCAGCGGACAATTTTACATTCTCCAGTGTATTTTGAGTCCATAATTCCGCCCAGGAGAGAAGTTAGCACAATGCAGTTTACATTAAATGTTTCCATACCTACCCCTTGCTTCAAAATTTTCGACAAAAAATACGTTTTGGACAAAAAAATTGCTCAAAATTTGTCAGGAGGGGTTTTTTGATGCGAAAAATCGACTGCCACAGTCTGTTTTTGTCTAAAGTCATTTTTTCTCCTTCAAATGGAGTCATGAAATTTTCGAAAATCCCGTTTTCAAAACTAAAAGTGTTCATAACTCGACTAATATGATAGATAGAACGTTCTAGTCTTCGGCAATCGATTCAGCGGACAATTTCACATTCTCCGGTGTATTTTGAGTCCATAATTCCGCCCAGGAGAGAAGTTAGCACAATGCAGTTTACATTAAATATTTCCATACCTACCACAGTCTGTTTTTGTCTAAAGTCATTTTTTCTCCTTCAAATGAAGTCATGAAATTTTCGAAAATCCCGTTTTCAAAACTAAAAGTGCTCATAACTCGACTAATATACACTTGCAATATGAAGATATTGTCTGTTGAAAAAATAGTAAATAGTCTATCCTCAATAAAAGGGCACAATTTTACCCACTAAAAAACTCAAATCACACAAAATTCACAACGGAGCAGAACAAGAATGTGGTTAGCCCTCTCGAGAAACAAAAAGACTGAAATATTAGGCGCGAAAATGGTCACGTATTTTGTTTTCTATGTACGCTTTTACGTAATATTAATGATTATAATCATGGATCTATGAACGGTTTACATTAACTTTCGCGCGTTATTCTGAGTCCATGTAAGCTCTTCGTAATATTAATGTTTTTAGTTATGGATCTATGAACAAGTATCATTGATTTTAGCGCCTTATTAGAAGTTAATGTTCAAGTTCGTAATATTAACGTTTAGCAAACATTGAAACAATGGTGTTTATATGTATGCTGTTCATAAATCCATAACAAAAAATTATTGTTTTAAAGACGAACAACATCAATTCAATAATTCTCAAACGTTGATTCAATGAACTTTTTCATTGTACCAATGAAAAATTTAATTTTTGGCACATCCGAACAAAATAGTCATTTATTACAGTTAATTTTCGTAAATATACACTATTTATGTTTATAAAATGAATATGGAGTCTAGAGTGTGTCATTTTTTTACTGCTATATCAGAAAAATAGAAAATAAAAAATTATGCCGCTGGGATGAAAGGTTTAGTCAAATAGTCAAATTGCTCATCAAAAAAATTTATTTCCCATTCAATTAACGTAATATTTTTTTAGTTTTAAGTGGTTTTCTTCGTTATTAAAATGAATATGAATTTCAAGAACAATTTTCACTCAGCTGGTCACATGCATCGACACTTCGTAATCATAATTCATATAAAAGTATAATAATAGTTAAATTTAGTGAAAGTGACTTTAGATTACAGCACGACTATTAAAAACTTCCTTGAAAACAATTCATAGGCTACGACTCGTACTTTCTATAATATTTCTATCACAACAATCGAGAACTAAAAACCATATCGGTAGGTTTATATCTTATTATATCTCTGATAAACAGCTGATATTTTACCGGTACCCACACATATCCAATTCAGAAATGAAGCATCACGGCTACGTATTCAAAAAACATACATTAAATATTTATTGAATTTGTTGTTTCTTAAGATTGGTTTATTTTCTGTTGATTGGACGAAAATAAATCTTTATCATTCAGTGACTGCGCCTTATCAGTTCTAATACAAGTGAATAGTGAATGTTAAAATTTTGAGAAGATTTAATAGTTAAACTATTTACGGTTACGTGTAGTACGTAATTCGTAGTGAGTGTGTAATACGTTTACCTAATGTTTTTAGTGTTAGAGGGGGAACTATTAATCTGAAATGGTAAGTTACACCTCCACTTCACGATAATAACTGTAGACGGTATCTTTGGATTGGTAATAATTAATAAAAATGTTTACATACTTTTAATCTACGTTATCCATCAATATATTTTAATATTATTTGTTGGTATAAGGTACTGTTACATTAAAGTTGAAAATAGTATGAATGGTAATATTACATCAGAGGAATATGTACACTCTATAAATAAAAAAATTACTGCTTACTACTTTCCATGTATAATAATTAGCGAGCTTGATTTTTGTCAAACTATTAAGCATTTTATTTATCCGTTTACTGGAAACTGCTTCTTTTTGAAGATATAAATCGTGCCTAATTCAGTGGATAAGTCTTCGCAATGTCATGGAAAGGTCGGAGTTCTTAAGTTGTTTCCAAAGACCGGCAGGTAGATTTTTGTTAGAGTCGAGTTGTCTCCTGTTATTCACACTATATCTTGAAGAAATAACAAATTCTACCATTATATATTAATGTAATTGTTTATTAAATTCTGGTTTCTGCAGTTGGGATCTAAATGGGTTGTTCTTTTTATTTTCATAAAGCATAAATAATTCTAATTTTAAATAAAATGAGCAAAACAAATCATAAACTAAACACTAATAAAGCAATTTGATATGTTCATGAAAAAATATATTGATAAAGGTTTAAGTATATACAATAATATTATTATTATTACATATAAACAAGGGAAGATGAACCCTATATTATCCAAGAACTTAAATATAATTGCAAACCAATCATCTAATAGACAATTAATACAATAAAAAAAGAGAAGAAGTTATATTGATAAATAAGACGGTTCAGTCTTTAAAAATATATGTTGGTAAAATGAGCAAAAATAATATCAACATCCAGATTGTTTCAGGCGTCAAAAACATTAGTCAATAAATATTTTCTTCATCTGGTCACAAAGATTTCTTTGTTAAGTTTTAATTCGTGTCTTCTGAAACTGTTGTCTTCCATCACAGAATGGTGTCCAACGTTGAATTTTAATATTTTAAATGTTGTGATAAGATCTTCACGGTGACGTCGAAGTTCAAACGACGTTAACTTGGCCATAACAAGTCTCTCTTCATAAGGGGGTCTTCTCCACAGATGTCTTCTCAGTCCCACGGGAAGTCGAGTGGTTTTTGGTGGTTCTTAATAATGATCATCAGATGAGGAGGAAACTTTGAATTTTCATCTATAACTGTTTTGACCAAATAATCGCAAACTTGAGTCACTTTATTAAACTCTGGCTTGAACTAACAATGGTAATCCAAACAGAAGACAGGTTTAAGGAAGAAACTGTTAGTGATCCTTTAGTGGTACTGAGAAAAAAAAATTCTGTCAAATGAAATTTAAGAATTAATATTGCTGCTCATTTTTACGGAATCTTGTCTAGACAAAATCAGTATTCCTCAAGATGTCCAAGGTTTGTTTGTCGTTTTTTTTATTAAATGAAGGTAAAAACTTTACAATAATTAGACAAACAAAATTCTGCAAAATTAAAATAAATAAATATTATATTTAAGCTACAAATTTGTTTTGTTTCTCCCCAAAAAAAATAATTAGACTTTGACATCATCAACTATGACGAGGTCACAAACAACTTATATTTTTTAACTTACAAGTATATTTATCTAAATAAACATTTGTAGCCTTCTAAATAATTTGGTTAATAACTAACTTGTTATTGCTTTACAAAATGAAGATATAAAACTTTCACCCAACCCATAACCATTTAAATATCATTTAATGATAAAAGGGTCACCGAACCCTATTTGCAGTATTATTATCCAGTTAAATATAAAATAAAATGTAACTAAGCGCTAGTATTGCAACAGTATTTAAATTCGTGCGTGGTTTAATCTAAGTGATAATGCAAGGACTCAATAATCATGAGGAACGTATTCTGAAAAGCAACAGAAGAACTAGAGGAGAGCGCACTAAAAGAAGAGAGAAATACCGCATGCCTGTTGAAAGAGGTAGTAGTGTTTTTGGTGATAATAGTGGATACGGTGTTAGTAATTTGACTTCTGCAAACGATTCTACGCGTTTTGAAAATGATAAAAACAATGTAACCACTACAAAAATTCAGAATAGGAAAAAGATAACGGTATTGTTATTTTTTTGTCAGTATATCCTCCATAATGAATATATTTTGATAGTATTGACTTGCAAACATCACTCTAATACAAGATGTTCTTGTAACTGATTTATGGACATTTTTTGTTATTATTCAAAGGAAATAGAAGTTCATTGTATAACCAACAATATTGTCATAAAGTTATTGTTACTAAAGAAAATTTTATTTTTGGCTCCAGCTCAATTCTTCTTATAGTTTTCGTAGTTCATGCCATCATGATAATCATTTTTGACGAAACCATATTCACCACAAGCATTCACTATTATTATCATCTGCCCTTTTGACAGTCGTTTTTGTAGAAAATTGTACCCTATTAATTAGGAGGCTCTTAATAAAACTGTAATTATTTCTAGTTTATAGATTTTCCTAGAACTGTCCCATGCGTTTATCTAGCTTCATAAATATCAGTTGTTAATGGTTAATAAAACCATATTAACCATTAGATAATATTTCTTATTTGCTTAAAAACTTATTTTTAGATGTATTTCCAATAATATTATTTATAGAAAATGTTAACGTGATCGATCGATAATTACCTGTTCTCATTTTATCTCCAGCTTTCCACAAAGGTTTAATTTATCCAATATATAAGTTCAAACTTGTTAAATTGCATCATCTATTTCTTAAAAGATATTAGACCTAAGCCCATCAATCGTTGGTGATTTCTTAATAAGTTTATAAATGCTTTAATCTCAATTCCATTTGTTGGGAATAGATATAAAGTTTTTCCTTGGCTGTATGATTTCATTAAAAGATTCAGGACTATTGATTATATTTTTGCAAAACTCTTTCATCTATATAGAAGAAGTAATTAATTTATCAGCTATTTCACATAATTAACTTAAACTTTTTTGATGTATCCAACAAAATGACAACTGATATTTTAATTAGCATTATTGCTTATTGTGCTTTTGTATATTTCTTTAGCGTTGTCCTTTTTATTAAAAATTCGGTATGTCACATAAAATATTGAACTACAACATCTTATTGTTAATAATTCATAACATTAGTAGTATTTTTTGAACTAAATTTTTGCTCACTCAGTAGATATAATAATTTACCAACAAGACCCACATTTCAATTTAAAAAAATTAACAATTACAATCGGCATTTAAAATTGAAAATCGATTTATTTCAGGATATTCTTGTAAACAGAAACTTGTTTGCAAAATAATGAATTTTTAACCGCGCTCTGTATACCTCAGATATACAATATACTCTCGATTGTGGCAACCAATTGAACTGCCTTACATAGAAAATATTGTAACGTGTTATATTTCAGTTGGATACCTTTACACCAGAAGCCATGTAAATAATGTCAACGTTCTCATTTCATACTAGATACGACCTGTTGTGAAACCCTACTTTTTCTTTCAACTTATTGCTATATTTTTCTCATCTATTGACACATTGTAATGTCTATTTTTGTTATTCAAGTATTCAATTTTATATTGAAAAATATGTCCTTTGCCTTTTTATTGCTGTACTAGAAAGTTTTGGTGAATTTTAATTAAAAACTGATTGGCAGTGTAAAGCGTCAATTTGTTAAGTCTATATATAAATTAAAAAGTATCCTATGTGCTTCAAATTACAATTTTTATTTAGAATACGCCATTATTTATTACCATATAGGATTAGGTTTTGTAAGGCTGCAAGGAATTGTGACCTTCACATAGACCGGTGGGTGTTGTCAAGATTGTCTACTCCACTAATCGGACATCTAAGTTGGTTATTATATCGGAACCAAGAAAAAAGACAAATGGTGTACCTTGTCGACCAATTTACATCCGTCCACCTAGACTTGGTGTTGGACACTAACAACAATTTTGCGCCTCGAAGAGCCAGATGAGAAGCTTCAAGATAAAGAAGTCCAATGATTTAGTTTATGAAGCAAAGACTAGTTTTTTCTGACAAGTTTTGAAGTTATTTTGTATTAAAATCTATGCTTAACTTGTTTGGTTTACTAGAATTTATTATTACATAAATTGGAAAGAAAATTCATTGCTTTTTGGCAACGTAATTTGTCATTATAAAGATAATTTTCAAATTTCGTACATTATATGAAAACACCGTTTCCACCAAACAAGAGCAGGGCCCTTAATTGCTCTTAACAAGAATATGGTGTAGTGTGAGTGAGAAATAAATGAGTGGATGTCAGATCAAGAAGACGTATCGGTTGAAGTAACAAAAATAATATTTCCTTTCAATTTTTATCCCACACAGAATTATCATTAAAGCAATATTGTATTTATTAAGACCACGAAAATAATCTGCGTATCACAAACATTGATATAAACTTACAATGATTCAAAAAATGTATCACATGTTGATTCAACAAACAACAAAAACAAATCTGACTTAACTTGGTGTATATGTGATTCCCAAAATGAAGAAAGTATATTTGAAAAATAGGGGAATTAAAAATTTTCACTAAATCATTGCTAAAAATACACAAATTTTCCCCACCTAACCGGTTTCATAGCTCTAATGGCCTACGAGATAACCCTGTATATTTGGAGACTAATTATTTCTCTAATTCTACTCCAGAGAACTATATTTTATTTTTTGTACCTTCACTTTAAACCCTCAGCCATTTATTTTTTCATAGCACTAGCTGCTAATAGAATCTCTTTTAGAAATTCTTCTCGTTATTGTCGACAGTAGTCTGTGTATCTG
Source organism: Galerucella nymphaeae (assembly GCA_963978555.1). Classification (NCBI taxonomy): domain Eukaryota; kingdom Metazoa; phylum Arthropoda; class Insecta; order Coleoptera; family Chrysomelidae; genus Galerucella; species Galerucella nymphaeae. The sequence continues at coordinate 6,431,061 of OZ021704.1, forward strand.
TAATTTAAAATTAAATTCGATGGTTTTCGCTAGCATCTTGGATTTCTAATTATTTTCTTGGATACTATTGACCGCCTGGTCACCTTTTCTTGTAAATTTAATCATTGCTTTGACGGTTTTAAAAGGTCAGCATTCCTTTTACCATGTGTGGCTTTTATAGTATAGTTTTCCTATTTTATTTTGGCTACCTTTTCCCTTCTATAGTATACAATAGTTCCGACAATAAGATTTTTAAACATTTCCTGAAATAATTAACATTTACCTAATACTCCAATCCTCATTTTCCTTTTGCTACTATATTTAGTTTCTTCTTCAGTTAGCTGCTCGTAAACCTTAAGCTTTTGTGTTTTTTATGCTTTGTTACAAGTAAAACCGATTTGGATCTTGACCAAGTACATAATTCCTTCTTCAAGATATTCCTACAACAAAAGGTTTAAAGGTAGTTGCTTTGGTTGTCAGTTCTTATACGCTTCTCCATACTTTGCTTTATTGTAACCATCTCCTCTAATTCAGTGCCTGGCTAAGCATGTAGTCCACCGGGTGAGTCATTTCTAAGCTACTAGTTTAATTTTAAAACGTTGTATTTATATTATTTAAGATAAGAGATAAAATTTAATAATAAGGATTAGCTTGCGCATTTAAATTTACCTGAAATACGATATTTGTTATGTTTCTTATGATCGCATCTCAAGTAACCTTTGTTCATCTTTAATTTACAAGGTAATGGAAATGGAATCTTGTAAGCATAATTTAAATGAATGAGTGCATTTTAAGTATCCAATTTGGTATGATATTTGCAACAGAAAGTTACTTCTAAGGATTATAATATCTTACTTGCGTTTTAGTCATGAGTTGACTTTATACAGTGTCTAAAAGCCAAACAGAATATTTCGGTTACTGTATATATTTATAAGAAAATCCCGAAATACTTAAGTTTTTGTTAGATCAGGCAGCAATAGTAGGACTTTTACAATTGGCAGCTGCCAACAGAGCTGAATAAAACCAACTAATAACAATAATAACATACTTCTAATAAGACGCTTCTCATATCCTGATGAAGTTTGTAATAAAAAACGAAAGCTTGAACTTGGAAAAAGACAGAAGCTTAGAAAGCTACCTTAGAACATTTATTGCTTCCTCTTTCGTTTCCTTTAGTTTCCCATCGTTATGTATAATAAATTTTTAGTTACCAGTACCCCGTTACTGTATAGAATTTTTTCATTCATTTGTAATTTATAGTGGCACAATTTGCGAATGCAAATGATAAGTGAGTTCTTATTTGAAGTGTATCAACAAAATATTTATTTTTAATAAGTTATTTCATAATTGAGAAGACTTTGAACTGAAAAATCCATCACTAAGGTATTGGGTTGAAAAACTGTATTGATTAGATAGATACAACTTACAACTTATAAGGTTTTTTTAGTAGAAAAGAAATATGTATATGGTATTCATTATCTCTTATCTTAAACTTGATATTTCTATTCCATTGCTTTGATATGTAGCCAATATTCTTTGTCAATCAGAATTTGAGCAATAAACAAAGCCTTTTGTTGCACCTAACATGGTTTTTAATAATTATTTTTATCGTGCTTAAATCCATTTGGTTAGAGTTTCGTTTTTTATAAAAAGTTTCCAACGTGTAATGTAGTCTCAGCCAAAACAAAACTTGTATATTTTATATTTCTGTTAGAATGAGACATTGTTACTTTTCGACCTCTACTTAAATGGATTGAGGTAGTTACTTCAGTACCCTTTTAAATGAAAGACTTTCTTGGAAAAGTAAAACTTCACAAACTTAGTGAACTCTCACGTCCTGAAGTTAAGTCAGCATAATACAAGTACGCCAGAATTTCAAATTACTTCATTTTTTTATTTCTTTTATTCTATGAGTTATCTTTTTTTTTGTTTATTGCCTCCTTTTATTTCTTTCTTCATCTGTCAGAAATTCGCTACGAATACCAAAACTTCTCGTAATTTTCTGTGGATTAAGCAGTGTTGCCATCAATTTGTTCAGTTTATATTCAATTAACTGATGAACAAAATGTTTATTAAAAATATCTACTGTTAAAACCGGAGCGTATGCATGGATAAATTGTATCTATTTTTTCATTTAGGTAGGTATAGTTTTTAAACTTGAATTTTTGTTTACTTTTACTGTTAAAATGTGAAATTTTATTAAAAAAAACCTACACAATAATGTATTAGTATGTTTAAGAGAATATTCTAATGAAACAATCAAAGCAAAAGATATTCCTTCAAAATTTTAAGCGATGTGTATATTGAAAAGTTTAAGTGAAATTATTTCAGTTTATTTCTTTCTTATAACCTAAAATTATAGATATTTTTTCTATCGGAGTACATCAGTATCGGAGAATACTTCACTATTTTTCTGTATCCTTTAAAATTTGTTATTGATGAATTAACTTTCTTTAATATTACTTGATTACGAAAAAAAGCATTTTACAGTTTATTATATATCCGAGAATACTGCTGAACGACATATATACACACTTCATCCCTAATTAAAGATTTACGAGGTGCTCTGTAAACCAAAAGTAGTTTAAAAAAATGCCCCACCTTGAAGTGCAACCTTCCCCTCCGCTTCTATGATTAGCAGCGAATTAATTCTCCCTGAAACCAAACATTTCAGTCTTCGTGCGACAATTCTCGGTCTTTATCGATAGGCATGTCTCAAACCAATCATAGCTCGAATTTAAAATGAAAAGTGACACTGAAAACGATAACTCAGACAATAAAGAAAAAGAAGAAAAAGGAAAGCGATTGAAAAAAGTACCGATACCTCTCAAATCTCCGAAACTGAAGCAAAGGAGATTATTTTCAGCAAAAAAACTTAAATTGAGAACGAAAATTTCTTCAAAGCAAGAAATTCAGCAAATTGCTACAGTACCTCTGCCTAGTACTTCATCAGACGAACGGCAGACGCCTGAAGGTAAAGATAATTTAATATTAACCAGATCAGTATCGGAAAGTAACCTACAGGATTCTTGGAAAAGCGCGGAAACATTACAGAAGGTATCCACGAGAAGCCAAAGTATCAGTGGTGTATGCCAGCAAGTACTAGAGCGCACAAAATCTTTGGAAGATTTGAAAGAAATGACTGCGTATGGTGAATTAATTATGGAGCAACATCCAAACACGGTATTTTTTTGTTCATATTATTTTTATTTATTCCATATTATTTTAACACATAATCAATACTAGAATGTAAGGTTCAATGGAAATTTTACCAAACATAGTGTAGAATGATGGCTATTATTCACGCAGATGAAGCTTCCGAGCGAGCGCAGCCAGTGAGTTTTGGAATCATCCAAGCGAATATTCTACACAAGTCTATACTTTCTCCAAGACTACGCATAAAAAAGTTCATTCATTGGGAATCGAACCTCGATTGTACGAGTAAGAATTTACCTCAACCACTAAGCTATCGACCACATTTATTTATGAAAATTAATTAAATTATAACATTATTAGGAATAATAATAAATATAGGTACTTAAACATATTAAATCTTCACTATCGCTATTCACTATTGTTCATTTTGTTTTCTATACGTAAAATTATGATTATTTTGACGTTTCAAACGACGTGCTGTCAAAAGCATAGTTAGATATTTTAGAAAAATATATTTCCAGCTTTCCCATACTGTGAAATGTGATACTAATTAGTATTCAGTGTTCATTTACTCCAGTAACTTAATCGCTAATACGAATTTGATAACTAATCTTTTTATATTTTTTCTTCTACCTAGTGATAGGATATCGGTTTTCTTCGTGAGCCTTGGTGGATATATTCATTTTCATTTGTTGTATTGAAAATACTTTAATTGATGCATATGTTGTCGTTGCATTATAATGACTCACAGTATTTAACCTGATAATGAATGGTTTTATATTCACGTGGATAACCAGGATCTTATAATGAATGTATATGTACCAGATATATTTAATAGTCACAATTTTGGAGTGTCAAAGTGTACCAAAATGTTTGCAAAAACTAAAATCTGCTTATCTATGAAGTATTTTTTCTCTAGAAGCTTCCATAAGTCAATACAGTTTGACATTGTTTATACTAGATTTGTTTTAGCAATTTTTAAAACTGTATGTTTTACCCAAGTGGTTTTTTAGCAATACCAGTTACCGATTTCTGCATATACGTTCGTGAATGAGTGTATAAAATTTATAAAATAATCAGTTTACATTGGATACAATTCCGTTTGGTTTAAAACGAGGTATTCTATACATGAAAATATATTTTCATATTAAATAAAAGCTTTGTTAAAATTCTGTATTAAAGTGGTTCTAATCAAGTTCTTTTTTTTATTCAGTAGTTAAAATGGTGTAGTTGTTTCTCAATACTTTATTTTATTCATGGTGTTGGTCTTCTCTTCTTTAAAATAGAAGGATGTTACATTTGGTTAAGTTGTTAGTTATCAAAAATACGTCTTATATCAGTTAAAATTGTATTTCTTTTGAAACAATTTTCTTATGTTGAGTATTATATTGAATATATTTCTTAAGTGTTTGTTTTGTTTCAGTCAAATGCAAGTCAATCGACGATTAAACCAAAAGACCGCTTATACAAGATCTTGGTTATAGGAGACCTGGGTACAGGAAAAACTTCTATCATAAAACGTTATGTTCATCGATTCTTCACTCAGCATTATAGAGCTACAATAGGTGTGGATTTTGCATTGAAAGTACTTAATTGGGATGAAAATACCATAATTCGACTTCAGTTGTGGGACATTGCAGGTAAATATAAATTATCCCTTACACTGCAGGCATTTATCCTTCATCCTCAACTTAGTGAATACTACGTCCTTAGACAGAACAGAGCTCTTGTCTGGCAGGAGGTATCCAGGACTATATATGTATCCTAGGACGCGTACCTGCGGTCCTACCACAAGAAACTAATTCACGATACTCAGAATTGAATACTGTTGGGCCTCCATCTGTTCAAGGCTCTTCATTTACCAGATAGTTCTAGAAAATTTTGAAAAATTCTCAGTTATATCTAACGGCAGTCAAATGTAACGAAGTTATCGAAATTTTTGTTGTAATGTGAAGTAGACTCCGTTTCACATATGACGAAGCCACGTGAAACTTGCCAAATGTCTTGCGCACAAACCAAAATCGGTCCTGTTTATTTATGTAGCTTCGTAACGCTAGTTTCATGCCAATCGTTAATTGAAAGTATTAATACTTCAACGATACCAAGTATTTTCATAAACCAGTGAAACTATCTCAAATAATTCCCAAATTTTACGTAATTATATTTTTAATATTTTAATTTTGTGTTAACCTACAAAAATGAAAATTTTACGCCACTGATTTGAAGTCGATTGTCAATTTTACAATATGTCGTTCGCGCATTCGACAGCAACTTCACGTGGCTTCTTCTTACGTGAAACGAAGCCAATAACCTCAACATTTCGTTTAACGTAAGTAAAAAAATTGTTTTTTTAGGACAAGAACGTTACGGAAACATGACAAGGGTTTATTATAAAGAAGCGGTAGCAGCTTTCATAGTTTTTGATGTTACGAGGCGAGCTACACTTGATTCTGTAGTAAATTGGAAATCAGATCTAGATAGCAAAGTGCAGTTACCTGATGGATCAAAAATACCATGTGTTTTATTAGCAAATAAAGTAAGTATTTCAAAGTCTATAGACAGTAATATGTTTTCCATCTATTTGTTGTTATTTGATCTATTTATGGGCTGTAAAATCAGACCTTTGGGACGGACCATAGACTTGTGAATATTTTCCACTTAAATTAGTCTCTTGCTGAATCTTTTCTGTTCCTTCCACTTCTCTATGTTCCATTACTGCTTTCTTTATTATTGTTCTTCTTCTACCTTTCCTTTCTTCTGTTATTTCCCTTGTCTGTTCCATTCGTTCCAGATGGCGTAGACACTGCAGCCCATTACATCACTTATGAAATCAAACAATTTTAATTTGTTAAATCTAAATTATATTTAAACTTGAAGTTGTGCAAATATTATGCAGATTTAACAAACTAAAATTGTTTGATTTCATAATTTAGTATGGATCTACATCAACTAAAAGCCTCATCTATTCGATTACAATTATTGTCTCACTGTTTAGCTCACTATTTTAAAAATTTTTCTCTCCCAGATGGATTTATGATTTTAGGACCTTACTTTTTTTATTTCAAATATTCATTACACAGTTGAGTATGTGCGAAATTTGATTTTGAAAGCAAATACATTTTTTTTCTGTCGGATCACATCACTGACTTGAACATGGGCGTTCAACTTTTACATCAAACAAAATGGAATTAAAAAAATCTGCATAAAAGTAGATATTTCTCATTGCGATACAACTGTTTCAAAATAGTGACAATTTTTTGTATTTTATTTCCCAGTTGAAATTCTGGATTTTTCAACTAGTTAAAAAAACTATATATAAGTATATTTGTTTTTTCGCTTTGAATTTGAAATCAGATTGTACGGATGGGAATGTTTTGATTTTTCTTTTAATCCAAAATTCACGGGAGTGGATTTTTCAATTTAATAGCTAACTTTTTGGGAGAATCACTTATACGAATATACGAAAAGGTATAGGTACCTAAATAAAACGAAAACTTCCAATATTTATAAATGAGCCCCTATTGGAATCAAAATAATCAGTACTTCATACTCTATACTCATAGATTGGAAATATATTTTACGTTTAGCTTCTAAGGTAGATTTTAACTAAGATCCTCAATAAAAAAATGCTATGCGTAAAGGAGGAACTGGGTACTGGAAACAGTGGAGAAAAATAGCTTCTACATCCACTCATTGTTTTGAAATGTTTGCTTACCTTGGTTTGTATGGATAGATGTGGGTTGTGGTGGAAAAGGGGTCACTATGTCAATCATGCTATGACAGAAGACTTTATCGACTCTAAATGAATGCACACATTTTTTTATTAAGCTGGAACTGATTTATACGGGGCAAAACATCCCACTTCTTTTTTTCGCATCCTCAACATACTCGTTAATTATATTATTCCATAGCATTAAATTGAACTCTTCAATATTCGTTTCAGTATAAAACTGATGTTTAATAGTATATTCTTCAACGAGTGCAGAATAATAGCCATTCTACACAAGTAAAAGACTATACTTTCTCCACGACTAAAGATTTAATGCTTCCAGTGAGGATCGAACCCCGATCGTTCGCACCTGAGTGACCTGAGTCAACCATTTCTACCACTAAGCGCATATTATTGATATGATTCTGAAAATAATAGAATGTGATTGGCTGATGAGAGTGAATTATTTTTCATTATTCTGTGAAGAATTTATTTATCATTATGCAGCTAAATATATAAAAATAATTTTGTGCGTTATTATTTAGTCGTGGAGAAAATCTTTTCCAAATTTGTAGCCACAGTAATTCAATTGAAGTTTAGGTCAAATTAGGGTTATCTTGGGAGATGCTCGTTACCTAAAATGTATTCGATCTCTTTAAGAGAACGACGTCTACCTCAAACCAGCGAATACACCATAGGATCCTCTACAGGAGATTACTTTTTATTATCTAACTATCTTTGTGATCAGTCTTTCCAAATAACCATGGTGGTTGAGGCAGTATGTGTTGAATAAAAAAAATATACGAGAAAAGCTGTAATACCTAATATTGATCAAGAACTAGTAGCTAAGAAAAAACTAGGCTCAATAAGAATAGGAGAATAATAATATGCCAAGGAAAGAGGAGCATCAATTATCGAAAGTAATTGAGAAGATTTGCCGGAGATTTATAAGTAAAAGGAGGAAATTGAGTGGAATGAAATATAGGTAGATAGAGATAATCAAATCAGTCACACTAAGCCGCTATACACACAAAAAAAAATATTGTAATTTCATTTGTCATCTTCCCATCTTCGGAAGTTCTCGAGAACAGCTTCGATTTCGGTCATTCTAATTTTTTGTTTAAATTTCCAGCGATAACTTTTGCTTTGTTTTGAATTTGCGTTTTTGATTATTTCGAAATCAGTGGGATTACTTAGTGTTTAAACTTTTTTCAACAAATGTATTTATGTTGTCGTTTTGAAGCAAAATAAAATACGAGATTTTTTTTCAGTGCGACCAACCAAAAGAAGGTATTGTTAGTAATCCCAGTAAAATGGATGAATATTGTAAAGAAAATGGGTTCCACGCATGGTTTGAGACATCAGCGAAAGACAATATCAATATAGATGATGCAGCCAAGTCGCTAGTCGAAAGGGTAAATTACTTTTTTATTTATTTAATAAATTATGTTCTTTCAACAAGGAGATCTTAATTATTCAAATTATTGTGCCAGCTTCACATTTGAAACCAAAACGTCATACTCAAAGTAAATTGCCTGTTATGTTTGATCTTGATTATATGAAAGATTAGACGAGTACCTAAATAAGATGTCAAGTAAAACCTCCGTCTTTGGTACTACCGATCACATATTTCAAAGAAAGCAAATGTGAATTTTCTCGATTTGAGTCTTCCTCTCTCCGATGTTCTGGCTTTTCTTAAGGCGGCCTTTAACATTGGGCATTTCATTGGGCAAATCCTGTCGTTACTTGTTTAAATACTCTTTGTCCTAATGTGTCCTTTAACAGTATCTTCTGCAATTTTAGGTTTGTAATACTTTCAATGTGATGGATGCTGACTTGTTTGTCGTCTCTTCGTTTTTAATTTTCTCCATATGTTTGTATCCTTTCCAAAGAGTTTAATTTTCTCGATCTTTCTTCTAGAACGTATTTGTCTTTTATTGTTATCATTTGTTCAATGATTCTCGTGTCTTCTTCTGTTTTGTCTAGCTCTAGCACCGGATATTTGTCTTTGAAAAGTTTCTGGATGTTGATGGTCACATCTGGGTCTTTTGGTTCGACAAGCAGCGCTTTAGTTGACTCATTGTCAGGTTGTTGGTTTGCACGTTCGCGTCATACATCATTTTATCCTCGAATTCGTATCTGTGACTTTCTAGCCAACTTTGGCTCATTCTTATGCAAAAGATGCTTGTGTTTCGTCCCCATTCCCTTAATGGAGTATTTTGTATAACGGTCTTCATGTTTTTTTGGGCCTCAATGGTTGTGGAATCTTCTGGATTCTCCTTTTTCTTATAGGAAGTGTTTGCCATCATCTGCTTTGTTTATTGATGTGTCTTGATTCTTTCTGATAATGATGCTCTTCTTTTAAAATATTCGTATATAATTAGCTTGTTTTTTAATACGTTACCACGTAACGTGTCTGCTCTTCCAGATAGTTGATCCCGAAACTCTTAGAGTACTAGTTAATAGTAGGGTTATCAATTATTTGTGGAAAGGAAGTTAGCTCATCGTTCGTTGATTCCAAGCTGCTGATCAAAAGAAGTAACCTAATAAATTTCACTGGTCCTACAATCACAGCTCATACCTAAGCTAAAATGTTGAAATGAAGGTGGTATTTAAGTGTCAGTTAGCCACTGTACCTATTTGATTGTATTTTTAAGTGAAATATATGCAAATTCATTTGTTAATTTTTTTTCAGATCTTGGCATATGATTCCGTAATAAATAACGACTCAAAAATATCTTCGGATCAATTTTCACTTAGAAATAGCGATGAAAACGGATCAAGAAGTAAGTGCTCCTGCTAACAGTGAAGATGTGCATTTCGCACTACGAAAAGCTTTCAAATACAACTTCAAGCTGCGAATAAAAAGTTTCTACATTTGTAAAGTCTTAAACAATTCTATCTGTATGTACTTAAACAACTTAATTCAAAAATAAATTTTGTCTATTTAAATTGGACCATGTACCAAAAAATTGTGTATATTTTATAGATTTTAAATTAGGTACTACATGTTGTAGCTTTTAGTTTATTATTATTATTACTTAAATTATACTCAGAGCTATATTTTTTCCGCCAGTTTCAAAATTTTAATAAATACCTTTTTATTTTTACTTTTTTTTTTAAGAAGAGTGATTAAAAAACAAGCATTTTATTTAATAATGGCGGCCTACCCATGAAAAAATAATGTTAACAGGTAGTAACAAGAATATAAACTATGAGAACACACTGTTTTGGGTAAAAATACGCACACTATACTTGATATAAGATAAATATTATGAGGCTTATCTTCTTTAATGAGCCTCTTCTCTACGACCTTTGCAGATCAATTGTGTTATTATAGAGTTTCTCTAGACCCGTCCTTATTAATAGACTTTGAATGGCAAACCTCAGATCCTCCATATATTGGGAGGTTTGTGGTTTTTCCTGCCCAATAATTGAAAACCTCGGCCTGGTCAGGCCTTCGCAGTAGCACAGTATGTGTACTGAGGTTTCCTCATGAACCTGCACATGATGGTGTCTGTTTTTTAAATCTAAAATGCCCTGTCAGGATACTAACTAGGATCGTGATTGTTTCCTGGCTCGGTAAGTGAAATAATAATTTTGATGAGGTTTCCTCGATGAACCAACCCCTTTAGCAATCTTATTCTTGGCATCTTGTTCCACCATTCTCCTCCTCCTTCTGCTCTTCTGTCCAAGTTCTTCTATTTTTTTAACAGCGCTTTCGCTATGCTCCCGAAAGGTTCTGGGCCAATAGCACAACGTACCTCTTCTTGTGCTAGTGAGTCTGTGGGGGTATCCAAGACAGGACTCAAAGAACTTCTTCGACGTTTGCTTTTTTCCTTTCTAATCTTTGTGGTATTGCGTGAACTTAGCATTATATTCGGCCCAGTCTTTGCTTTATTAAAAATATTAGGTACTTCCCTTCCATGGCACCAAGAAGCCTAACAATTACAGTTCACAGTATACAGTATCTGATAAAGGTTTCATAGTAAGCTTTAATTTATCTTCAATTATTTTCCAGCGTCCGCTGGAACTTGCAAATGGCAAAATTAATTGGTTGGAGCACTTTTCTCAATCTTTTACATATTTAGGTATAACAGACGATTGGTCTTCTCGAGCTTCATGAAATTCAACATTGATTAAAACGTAATGAAATAATACAAATTATTAAAAGCAGTTTTCCAAGAAAATAAATCATGTAGTCAGGAGCTTAGTGGTAAAAACATGAGAAGCGCTCCTCGTTTTTCAAACAAAGGATTCTCTCTATTAAAACAATAAATTAATTTTATGATAATTAAATATTAGAAACCGATTCAATGAGACGTGGTAAACCATTTTAAAAGGAAAAGAACGGAGTGGATAACCTTTTTTGGAAAACAAAACTAAAAAGATTCAGTGACTTCCAATTTAAGCTGTCAATTTATCTGTAAAATCCAGAGTATTTGTATATGAAAAAAAGACTGGGTAGATTGTAAGATGTATAGGAATTTTTTAACCAGTTCTGAGCATCATAGCGGCAGCTCGAGTAAGTTAAACGAAACGGTACAAAAATCGAAGAGATTTTTGCGATCAAGTTTGTGAGACTCGAACGTCATTGTTTCGTATGCATAATATGACATAAATCCTTTTGTTTAGTGCGTTTTTAAGGAATCTTGCATATAAAACGTATTCGGCTGATTTATTTAAATTGATTAAACGATTAATGTCTTGGCCTTCCGACGTTTCTTGTCTGCGGACAAAGAATCAATCTGTTTGAATCATTATACCATTGTAATCATGACCATGTATGTTGATTTGCAACTACAGATATCCATGTTACATTATAACGATGTCTCTCGTCTCTTGTTATTCGCCGTTTTTACTTTTAAAACAGGACGATGCGTGAAGGGCTTGATACTAACTGTTCGCTGTTTCTTTTCTACATTATCCAGCTCGTACATTCGCAACATAACTTCTTTCAATCATTTGCATGTATTAGAACAAAATACATCGAAACAATTCGATCAATAATTGTATAATCTACATTGTAAATAGAAACAAGCAGTTTACTTGAATACGTAATTATAATTAATAAAAGACATGCCCTCCACAATAACACCGAAACCTTGAGCAATCTCTGAATTGCAGGAACCCAATTTAATAATCAATAGAGGGGTTCCGTTTAAGTTCAAAGTAGCCAACAAAAATGGTTTATATGACAAGAATGACAGTTAATGTCTACCATTCAAATCATAAGATTTTTGCAGGTTTTTTATTATTGCGAACATCTCCATTGCTTTATTGAAATAATGTGTACACCACCGGAGCGTAAATGACAAGTGACACAAGTGAAATGGTGAACTTGTCAAAAGTTCCTAGAATTATTGGCCTCCGATACATTAAAAATTCAGCTACAACGTTATTTTAAATTTCAAGATTTACTATCCGGGGATATAGAGGTACATTGTTTCAATACTCAGGAAAACATGAGTTTATAATCGAAACATTGGCTTAATATCGCTAACAATTACGGAATATCCAACTTAACAAACTTTCCGAGTTTCTAGTTTGAATAATCATATTATATTTCGCATCATAGTTTCGTACTATTGAAGATGTGATTTGTGAATAAATTATTCATAATATACATTGTTCAAGTTTGTATCTATTCTTGCTGCTTTAAATATTTTTCATTCACAGCGCTGTACATAACACACGTTTGAAATTCAATAAGAACTCTTTGTAATTGACCACGCTTGATGTAGCTAAAACTCCTTTAACATATCCAGATTTCATTGGAAATGTCCAGAGATTAACTTCGGTCGTTCATAGCTGTAGCTACTCCAATATTAAAAAAATTAAATATTGGTTAGCATAGGATAGTTCTGGAAACCAGGCGAATTTTAATCTTCCACAAGCTCGGGTAAATTCGTTTCCTTTCGTCGCGTATAAGAGTTCAACGGCTTCAGACTAGGGCCAGAAGATGTCTCTCTTTTAATGCTTCGTCAGTATTTTAGTCTTTATTGAGTTTCCGAGCAGTTCGGCGTTGAGCTTTTAGAGGCGCACTCAATAAACTCAGAAGAAAATTGAAAGCGGCGTGAATGATCAATTAAAATCCCCTGTTTTAGGTTAGAAATTCTATACACACAAACTATATTTCAGCGGTTTTGGTGGCAGAAATAGTAATACTTGAACTAAGTACAAAACCTTATTGTATATTGTAATCCTTAACAAAAATATTGGTTAATAAATAACAAAATTGTGTTATTGTACATGTTGTTTTACCTTAAAAATAAGTGTTAATTATTATAGATGGTGTGACTGTCTTGTGAATTGTAAGGAATAGATAAATATGTACTTATTGTGACTATCCCCTATCTTCAGATTTTGAGGTAAGGACACCAAAATACTGCAGTTCATACTGTGTGAACCAAAGTTATTATCAATTTATTACTAAAATACGCAATATTAATAGAAGTCCAGCTGTCGGAAATTTTATTTGGTTTTAATTATTCGTATTTAAATAAAATGTAACAAATTATATTTAATATAGTTACAGGATTTTGGCTGTGGTTGTATATTATCAATTAATTCATAGGATGTTGTTGACCTGCACATTATTATAAGATCCCTGATTTTGTTTACGTTTTACAACATGCAGTAACTGACACTCAATATTTATTTTATTATTATTGATATTGAGTACCCCGCGCTTTTTTTAATGAATAACCTTTTAGTTTGTTAAAGTATTAATAAATTTTTCATTTTTATTCTTCAAAAGATTTTAAATTCATTAATATTTATATTAAAAAAAATATATATCGAGTGGGTGTATGAAGAAGAGTATTCAGAATTTGATAAAATGATCTTTAATTTGACAAGACTGGTCAGGATTTTAGAATAAACTAATTAAATGATCGGATTGGCATGGATATTTGGTTACTTTCAATTTTATGTGACGGTTTGGAATCTATAAAAATGAAGTTTAGGTGATGCTAAAAACTTGAATGACAATTTATTATATTAATGCCTAATGCATGAAAAAGCTTGTTTCGTTTGTAATGTTCATTAGAATAATGTAAATACGATGTAAAATGAAAGAATGAACGACAGTACCTACATTAACAACTGGCTAGTCGAAGTAGCAATACAGTACAGTACATTTCAATACCCAGCTTCCTTTAAGTTCAATTATAGTCCATTTATTATAATTTTTCTCGCTTTTGTATATCCTACATTTCTTCAGCTTCAAACTAATCTATTCGATCTATATTCTTTTTAAAAAACATTGATCATACACATATCCCATTTATCCCAAATTATACTTCGGCTTGGAGGACATAAACCCTATAAAAAATTATAGAGATGGAGTTGGGTAGCCAATGAGCCTTAAAAACTGTATCTTTGTCACATTTATTACACTTAAAAGGGATCGCAAGGGACAGTTTTTTTGCTGATGTGTATATTTTTAAATAAAAAGTCTATTGATCGTGAAACATGGAATGACACAGATACAGAGTGGTTAGTTGATATGAGGATAATACAAGGATTACTATATTTAATTCTAATATCTATTTTATTTGTTTTTTGGAAATATTATGTAATGGAGACCATATTGCACAAGACTAGAATCGATATCCCTCTTTTTGCTTCAGCCGGTGCTATGAATTTCGACTAGAAAAGTTTTATTATTATTTTAAAATTACACCATTATGTTTCTGCCATTTGGAGTCGGCTGACTCGTATAGAGATCGAAGTTCTGATAGACCAATGTTGGACTAGCGACCACTAATGTATTCACCTACGAATCTATATTGGGGTGACATTCACTGATGCCAAGCAGATCTGTTGTGTCCCCTTATTTCTACTTAGTTTCTGATGAAAGTCTCTGAAACAAGTAGCTGCTTTGGAGAAATCTCAGGATATCTGGGTCAATCCCCCTCTTCTATCCAGTAATCTCCTAGTTACTGTGCCCTAAGTCAGATATGTTTGAAGATACTTTCCAGAAGTTTGCATTTTCATGAGCGCATTCCCTGTACCATAATACGAAAGATAAGAAGTACTGAAATGCAAATTTACTGGTGGATTGCTATACATTTAGTATATGTGTGTCATTAAGAGTGCAGAACACGTGTGGGAAGATCCAGTACTCTGGAGTATACAATACCTTCACCTTATTAACAGACATTTCCCTAGTAGGTCACTTTGCCATTAATTATTGTTACCGGTTGTGTTCTGCATGTTAAATCACCTCGGACACTGCTATCCACACATACAATAATGCTCGCTGCTTTTGCGGAACTCACGGTTAATTTTCATTTCACACTGATATTCTACGTCTCATTTTACTATTAATTCATATTAGGTATTCTAAATTTTAGATGAGAGCTTGAAATTAGTATCTCTCTTTCACCAAAGAATTGTTCGTATGTGCATAATGCTGCATTTATGTTTACTTTTGGAATCTGGGTATAATATTTAAACTGTATTAAAAACTTAAATTTGCATCTCCATCTAAAGATTCAAACTTTCTGGGAATTTTAGAGCTACAATAATTAGTAGATTAGACATTTTGATATTAGGTATAAACGACATGAAAAATATGTAAAAAAAGATCTTAATTGAATAGATGAGGCTTTTACTTGATGTAGATCCATACTAAATTATGAAATCAAACAATTTTAATTGTTTGATTTCATAAAAAAAAAGATCTATTGCGGTCACTAGACAATTTGCAGCGGAAAAAATATTGCGAAGATTAATTTGTTGGAAAATAGACACGTAAGACAATAGAGAGATATCACAAACTATTTTTTGGGTTCCACTAAAAAGGATAAACGTAATTTTGACATATAAGCATGCGCCCTTCCATCCATACGTTAATAACGTTTAGTGTGTTACGGTAATAAAGAGATATCGACAACCCAAAAACCGTCAGGCCGTATGAGTGCATATAAATATTTTGACATTTAGCCTATGCGCGAGTCGACTTTAAAAAACAACGTTACCGCCAAATGTTATTTACGGAGCTTAACAAAATAGTCCTTTTTAATTAACATGCCGGGAATGTGCAGATTTTTTCTATAATAAAGTAAAAAGTTATGTAAATATTTGTTGTGTACTTACCACTTATAATGCAAAAAATACCGGATATGGCTAAGGCAAGCTCAGAAATTAAGTTAAAAACTTAAAAGACAAACAAAAGACACAATAACAATAAAGATAGATTAAATGACATTTTCGCATGACGCGAGAAAAAGGTCGCTTCCGATAACTGTTAAATAAAATTGAAATACCGCTTGACGTAAAACCAATACTGTTGGACGTTAATTACGTTCACAGGCGCTATTCATTTTTCCGATATCTCTCTATTTAGGACGAAATAAAGGCGCCTTATTTAGGAGAACGATATTTTGACGTTTGGATGGAACACGTGAGTTAATCATAATACGTTGAATTGAATAAACAAAAGCACGAGAACTGGACCAATATATCTCTCTGTAGGTTATTTATGATTGAAGTTCCATTCAGCGCCAACCATCAAGACGGTGGAACGGCTGAACTAATGTGAAAAATCTTAAAAAATAAAATGATTTGAGATTCCATATTTTTAAAATCGAATTGTCTAGGCGTTCTTTTGGGGATCAAACCGCAAATTGTCAAAATCACTCCATCTCTTAATGGCTTATATCTACTGTTTTGAGGTCCCTAAAATGTGAGGGCATCGAGCATAAACGTAAAGGCAACCCTTGAGAAGTACCCTTGCGATTGTATTTAGGTAGGTTTAACCTAAACTTACGTATTTTGCGTGTACCGTAAGCGTAGGTTTTATTGAGCCGAGCTAGACTCTTGTAATATTCGAATATAAATTTTTATTATAAATAGAGTGTATACCTCTGTTGCTCAAGTTCTTCTGTGTAAAGTAAAACCAATGCTTCATCGATATTATCATCATTTTCTTCATCTATTAATGCTCAAAAAGACAGAAAAAACTCACGCACAAAATAAAGTAGAAACCAGAAGTATTAGAGAGTTATTGTAAAACAGAAATAAAGGTTCCTTTCATTAAAGGAGCCTGTAATAAAAGATGAAAATGGAGGGTGTGTAATTTAAAACTAAGATATTTTCTTTTCTTTTGGGTCAGAACGCGAGTTACGTTCTGAACCGAAAAAGAAGAAAATACATAACAGGTAGTTGAATCGCAACCTTTTAGGTTCTTCCCACATTTTTTTATATTAAATACCTGGAGAGATTGGGAACGAAATTAACTCAAATCAAAAATGTAAGGTTAAATTTAATTGTCGCTGTCAATTTCGGAAAGTATTTCTTCTGTTCTCAATTTAATTGTCAAAAACGTCAAAATTAAATTAACGATCCTTTAATTAAAGTTAAGTTATCCTGTATTTTATTTAAATACAAGCTGCCTTTATTTTATTAAAGATCCTTTAATAGAAGACGTCAAATGCGCATGCGTAAATGTCAAAATAAAGGAATCCTTTATTAAAAGACGAAGAAAAAGTGGTTACAATAACTCTCTAACATAGTTTCTGATAAATTTTCATCGTTATCCTTAATTTTTTTCATGATTTGATTCGTGTTTTTGCTTTTATTAAAATCTTGGGCCAGTCATCTACTAGACCAACCATCCTCTATTTTGAAAATTATTCACATTTTATCAAACATAATGCGCTTTGAAAAATTTGACACGTGTGACTGATTACCATTTTGATTAGTAATGTTTACATTGGGAAAAGTTTTATATGACGCGCAGTGTAAAGTTTTTGTTAATATTATTTAAATTATAATTTGTGGATATTTGTAAGTGAAGTTGATTATTGGTGCCTTGTTCCATCAGACCGCCAAACAGGAAAATTTTCTGCAACGTGTAATATGGTTTTTTTTTTGTAAAAAGCTTAAATGTATAATCTTTGTATTGCGTGTAAGAAACTTTATTCAACTGCATGATTAATACGGGGGGTGTGATAAGAATAATCAATGCCAATTTGATCTACAACTTGCTATCAATGTTTTTCAGACACGATACATAAGCTATAAAAATTTCGCTTTGGTTTTCAAGCCGCTAAATTAAGATCATGGGCGTATCTCTTGGATATTTTAGTAGCTATATCTTTTTTTATTTTTAGATCGGTTGTGTAACATACTTTCTATATTTTTACATTGTGTGAACCTATCTGTTTGTTCTAATATGTCTTTTATTTCTGATGATGAAGTATCCAATATTACAAAGAAAAAATTGATTTTAAATAGCTCCCTTGGATATTTTGGATTCTCATCTTCACATTCATAGTCAAATAAACGTTTTTTTGGTACGGCGTCTAACAATACTATTCAACTCCCGTTAAAATATTGAAAAATTGGTTTTGGTTGTTGATGTAGCTGGAATACCCTCGTTCGACTAAGCAACTGAAATTCCTGATCATTATAAGAAACATTTTTCAACTCTCCACATTATTCAGGGTTGAATATTTAATTTAATCCATCAAGAGAGTTTGATAAAAATCTAAATCAATCTACAAACCGCATTTTTATGAATATAATTATTCTTTTTCATCACTTGGTTCAGATATTTTGAAAATGAATATATATTTCTGTAATTATATTTATTTTTTTTATTTTGCGCCAACAATTTTATAAACAATAATAAATTTAAAAATACGGTATTAACCCTAGTTTATTATTACTAAAATTACAAGCATTATGTGAGGCAACAATAAAAGCTTCTGTCTTCTGTATTTCTTTAAACTCATTGTCTATTTTTATAAATGAAGTAATGAGTGCTTGGACTGAAAGTAATTTTTGTGGACAATATTTTGATCTTAATTTTTGAATTAATGTTCCAGTGAAATTATTACCCATATAAATAATGAATTTTCTTAAAAAATATGTTTAAAAAGTTGAAACTGTGTACTCGATACTGAACACAGTTTTGATTCAATTTTTTAGTTTTTATACAGAAAAATGGATTATGTATAATAAAATTTTACTAACCAAAGATATGCTTTTACACTTCAGTTGATTACTTTTGGTACTCGATGCAATTTATTCTTTTGTTCCAGATTGGCACGTACATCTGATCAAAATCAAAATCCACCACGCTTCTGTCATGCACCATTATGAACTTAATACCTAACCACGTAAGTTTTCAACAAATAATTTTTCTTCTATTACAATAATATTTTTGTTGGAGTAGGATATATTAAAATGATATTTATAAAGTGATCAACATATATCTTAATCGACTCAATATTTTTTACAATATGGAGGTTTCAGCAAACTTTTGAATATACAAAATGAAAGTATTAACGTGAAAAGTTTACAATACACAAATAGTTTTTTTTTTGTAAAACGGAAACAAAATATGGGAACAATAATATTCCAACTATAACCTACTAGCCGCAAAAGCATATTAATAAAAGAACACATAATACGCGATAATATTTCAAAAACAAGCGTAACCTATGTTCATAATTTATTTAGAAGCAGCGAGGACTGCTTTGTACATACTTAACGGTGTAACATAGCTGTAACTTTTTGTAAGGTGACATTTGAGCAAAAAATTTGAGTAATTGGAAAAACAATATGTCTCGCGTCCTGAATAATGTAAAGTACCCCGAGCTTAGAGTGAAGAGGATCTTTTATTTATTTTGTCGCTCGAAGGGAAATCAAAAAAATTGTTTACGTCGTTTCTTTTAAAGTATTACGTTTTTTTTATTGTTTAATGTCGACCTTCATAAGGGAAATGGAACGAGACACATTTCGTTTGCAGAAATATTTTTCCATATAACTTTAGTTTACAGCTCCGAAAGTTTTGGGCCACTTGAAAAAAAAAAGAATCACCATCCCAATAAAAATTGTAATACTAAGAAGTGATCCACTTTTAAAAAGTTTATTGTACGCCTATGATATGCAGAGAAAAAGTTTTCACTCAATAAATCGCATTTTAAACAATGCACAATATACATAATTTAATCTTTCTACCTTTGTGTTGTATAATTCCTACTAACATCCTATAAGAATTTTAGTCTGGTAAGTTGCTGATTCAATTAGTCAAACTTAAAAGTGCCATTTGGAGATATTTGATTGCCTAGAATATAGAATATTCTCCTTGTATAATAAAGGCAAACTATTACCAATAAAGGAAAAAAAAGGACCCATCTTAACCTATTTTACCACAGCATGACGGTTAAACAGTGCAGTTGTCGGTTAATCAGTTTTAGTTATACAAACCCATAAATTTTACCCTTACCAAATATTGCTCAGCGCGGCTACCGAAAGTTTTACTTCAATAAAAATTTTTGGCTGCCATCTTCACTCCGGTTTCCATTATTTAAGCTTGATTTTTAAACTTCAAATATACACTACGAACATAAACTTTGAGAAGAACCCTGGAACTTTTAAGGAAGTTTTTCACATATATTTTAGAAATTTGCACTTGTTTTAACTTAATTTATAATAATTGTTCCTTCTCTTTTCGATGAATATTAGTTTTTAAATGAGAAGTCCGTTTTCCGTATATACCAGCTGGACTGGAGATACAGTGAATCGTAAAATACAAGTACAGAGTTAGAAAAATAGTTAAATCACTGTTACGCTTCAAACTGTTTCAACTTTCATTATTTCTTCAAATTCAACTTCTACAATACTTCACTAATCACGTTTCAGTTTCAGAATTCAAACTCTCTAACTAACAACAAACAAAAACAAGGGTACTCACCCCTTTCTTATTATTTTCCTCGTGTTCTTGACACTTATTTCCCGCTGTTTTTGTTTTTCTTTTGGATCTTTACATATTTAGACAGTTCTGGCGTAACAATATTATAGACTGATCGGCTTAAATTTTAATTTTATTATTAATTATAATTATTTATAGAAGCTTGGTTCTGGGATAAAATGTGGGAATATTTCCCAATTTTTGATTTTCATCTGTCATCTGTACCTTTATTTGGAGAAATAGTGAAAAATGTTAATTTCTTTGGACCTTCATCGCTTTGCTATTAATCAATTCCATATTCTTGTCTTTTAAATTCGTTAAGTGGACTTTTGATTTTATTAACTATTAATGTGACATTTTTTTAGACTTTTAATTTGGTTTCTTAAGTGTAGGGCATCATTTAACTAATATGAAATGTTTCCTGAGCGTACAGTACAAAAAAAAGAAGGAAACATTCTATTTTCACCTTGAAATTCGATTATCCATACCTCTTTTTTCAGCATTCCATTAAAAACATTGATACATATCAATTTATTAGATTCACATTTTGAATACGTGACCGGCGTCTATACATAATTACATATTCTAAAACATGAATACAAATACGTGTTGTCATCTCCAGACAAGTTTTCGAATTGGCCGAGTGCCGCCCATCGCCCATTCATTGAATACCATAAATAGGAGTATTTTATTGAAATTAATATCTAGAATTACAGTGGAGGGTGTGATACTATTATACCTCTAAAATAAGACATTTTTAATCTCGTCTAAGCTCACATTCGCTTATCTATTCCAACATAACATTTATTGTGAAGGTTTTCAACGTATATAATCTATATTCACCTATGCTGTATCTCGATCAATTCTTTTCCTTCCAAAAAATATCCAAAACTTTTATACAAATCAATTCAATTTCAAAGGTGGCATTGACTAAGCACTATAGTGCAATTCCTATGATGCGATAACTACAGTACTTGAATGGGTGACCAGGAAAACATCTTCGTAAACCCGTACAGCGTGCAGCGGAGGAGAATATCACAGCACGAGGTTTAATGTAGATATGCCGTCTTTCGGAGCGGAGGAGACGTAAAACCGAGGTCTCTAGAACCCTAGAACCCTACCACAGGCACAGGCCCTTATTTATGAAATTATATCTGCTGCTCATGAATTAATAAAAAAAACAGAATAGGTACATTAAAAGAAAAATGCATACACCATAAGCATAAGTGGGGTGAGAGCTTTGATGACAAGGTTTTGGGGGGAGAGAATAATTGTAGTAAGTTTGTTTGAACGGCTCCAATGGTATTATAATTAAAATATAGTAAAGAAATAATTGCAAACCAACACTCTTTCGACTCAAATTGAAATTTTGCATATAGAACCTAAATCCTTCAAATGAAATATTTTAGAAGCCCTAGAGATAAATAAAAACAAATATTGAGATAATCTTCTTAACGACCAGCTTGATATTAACAATTCTCCCTTATTAAACCTTTTTGCCTAGAAAGGTTCCTGTAGGATTGTTGTGAAAGAATTTCCAGGTAAACTTGTTAAATACTTTAGTTAATTCCATATTTAGACAAATTCTCTTTTCTTTTTTATTTTATTTCCTTGTGAATAGATTATAATTTTATTGTTTATATCCGTATAATTTAGTATTAAGGCACTGTATAAATTGAAAATGTCTCATTATACCTCCATTCGTTTGAAAAAGCTAGTGTTAGCGAAACGAGTCACAACTTTAAGTTTAAATATAATGTAGATTTTAACAAATTAAAATTGTTTATCTCATTTATCTCATTTTTGTGATTCTTATTATATCTCTAACGAACCAATGGAAGTGTTTTATTCGTGCTAAATTTTCAACCACCGATTTACAAGTATGATAACAATAGATTGATGTGAAGGAATTTCATCTAATCAGCATATCAAAGCCTGATGTCATGCCCAGAAATTCAAAAAACAGATTTGTTCTTTTTAAACGATTCTCGATTATACTCACGATCTACCCGATCAAATCTGGCGAAATCCGAAAAAGAATTCTGGGATCAGCCGAGGTAGTAGGAAAAATAGTATTTCCACTACTGTCAAGTTGACAATTATCACTTCTTCTAGCCAACTGAAAAGTTGAATTTCTCTATTCGTAGTTAATATTAACCTAGGTCAAATCATCAAATACTTGAAAGTTTTGGTATCGGAATTAATAATTATTCCATTCCATTCATATCCTCATTTTCTAAAAAGAATTTTTTATGTGTCAATTGTAACGGTTCCAACTTTCCCAGCAATAAAAGTTTCACATATTCGTGAAAGTCAATTAGAGATAATCACCGTAACTTCCCAATACATCTGCACAAAATTGGTGCGACCGTAGATTGGCAAAAATTTTTGAAATTTCCGTAATTGTCGACATGATAGGTGCATGAAAATTTGAAGCCTTCACGTTTGACATAGCCTGTGCCAGAGAATCGGGTTTGGTGGATCAAGTCATTAGATAATCAGTGGAAACGAATTAACGTAACTAATAC
The DNA here is from genome assembly GCA_963978555.1 of Galerucella nymphaeae. Taxonomy (NCBI): domain Eukaryota; kingdom Metazoa; phylum Arthropoda; class Insecta; order Coleoptera; family Chrysomelidae; genus Galerucella; species Galerucella nymphaeae. The sequence goes on from OZ021704.1 coordinate 6,454,144, forward strand.
GAAAATAAAAATTTGTCTAAAGAGGCTACTTTTCTAGTAATTGACTTGAAATATACAAATATATGGCTACATTTTTGTAGCTGGGACCAGGATTTATTGGTTGAATTCCTGATTAATTCGTAATGTATTCAATTTTTACTGTTAATTGTTGTCAGATTGAATTAGATTTGATGAGGTGGCAGACATTTTTCACACAAGTCAATTGCTAAATATACTTAATTTAAAAATCTTTCAAGACAAGTAATCACAGATCAACCAATTATTTTTATGGAGAGAGTTTGTTTTAAATTTCAACATAACTCTTGCGACTCAGAGGAGTACAAAAAATTATTTTAACTTGGAATTAAGACTGTAGAATTTTAAAACTGAAAAATTGTGCTACTAGCAGGTGTCGAGAAGAAATTATTTTAAAATTACTTTGGTGTTTGTACGACGGGTTTAAAAATATCATTTAGAAAAGAGAGTGTATTGACTAAGATGGAAGAGCGTTACCCAAACTTATTGCTAAGAAAACATATTTGCACCTGATGCTAATGAACAAGTTTTTGTTGTTTGAACACCTTTACTTTTTTTGTTACACACAATTATGGATAAATGATTGAATTAAACTTAATAACAGCACATAGCAAAGTATACATAGTAAAAAAGAATTCCTTTATCAATCAACAACAATGACTCGTTTTTGTTACAGCTAATCAAAACCTGGTGTTAAATAGATTATTGGCAATCAAGCAGATTTTAATAAATAAGTGTTTCAACAATGATTGATAATTAACAGCTAATAATACGAGTATCGTGAAACAAAGGTTTGGTTTGGTGAAATGTTGAAACCAAATCATTTTTAATAGTGGTATTATTCAATTGTTATTCCATGATTACAAATTTACATGCATAACAAAACTTGATGAAATGAGAGTAGATTAAGGCACACAAAAAGTTTTTATTTGTTGATAAAAGAAGCGAAATCTCAAAAGAATCTATATCGTATAGACCAGTTAGTAAGAGTGTAGAATTGTTGTAGCCAATAGTAATAATATTTTTTATTAATGGTTGACCCAATTGAGTGGCCTATAAATTCGATTATCGATTGAATTGTACCTGAAATAATTGTTAATTTTGACGGTCCCAGCCTCTGTCACTGCTTCTTCTGTATGTAAATTTACAGCGTGAAATTTTGAAATTGAGCTTTCCATCAATTTGGTTCTCTATGAAAACGTTATGAGTAGTCTAACGCTACCTGGAACGTGGAAATTAATCGCTGTTTAAATAGAGACCTGTTTGCACTCGCTCTTGCCTACGGATGAAATGCTATAAACTCTTAAAGTGACTGATTAATATTTAGTACCTCCATACAGCAGAAATCTGACAGTCAGTGAAATCGCTCACTACTTGGTTTTATTTAAAACTTGCACTGTCCTAAAATTGAAAACAATTTTTGTGAAGCTTCTTTTAGTTAGACTTTCAAGCGATATAGGTACATATTTGTACAGTGTTGTATTGAGCTGGTTATGTAGTTTGAAAGTAAAATGAATAAATATGTCAAACTTGTGAGGTGATCGCGAATATATTCAAATATATGCAGGAAGAAAAAACTTTGTAGGTACTTGAAATTTCACTAAATCATTTATATGAGCGCGTTATGGAAGTATTCGATAAATTATTAAATAAAAAGCAAATGAAACACTGGTGAAAGCTCATCCCCAACTATTGTACTCCATTTATTTATTATTTTTAATTAATAGGTGCATTGTATTGTGTCTTATACTCCGCCTGTCATATAAAAATCCGACCACTTATACAGATCTTACAATTTCTTGACTAAATTGATCCAATTGTTTGTACACATATTGTTTGCGCTCGAATATTTGAATGCCATTCCTGTGAACATTATTATAGAGACGTCTTCACATATCTGAGCAATTCCATTATAATCTACGGAACCGATATAGTGGAATCAGAAGTATTTGTTGGTTTCCCGCAATGTCGACATTATTGTTTGACATAGTCAGAGTATTTGCGACATGAAATACTCCATATCATCTCGATTATAAAGTTTAATGGCTTTTAATAAAACTAGGTGAAATTTTTGTAGTTTAGTGTTTCTATCATTTAGTGAATATTAAATTTTATATTCAGACATGAATTTCAATGCAAATTATTTTATGATCCTTCGAACGATATTAAGCACTATAAAATATAAATATTATAATTAGATGAAAACAAAAAATCACCTTAGTGGAAATAAGCAAAAAACCTTGTTAAAGTCTACTTTTATGTGCTAAGTTACCTTTGTCTGTTGTAACCGCATAATCATTTTTATATTTAAATTCCAGTTATTTGTAACTATCAGAAGATTCGTGCAAATTCAGATTCACAATTAGAGTGCTTTCAGACCAGACACTTTGTGGTGGGCTACTAGTGTCTGAAAAGAATCGCCCAGCTAAAAATACATGAGAAGCGCTTTCAGACGAGATACTTTGTGGCCGGCTACTAGTGTTTGAAAAGAATTGCCCGGCTAAAAATACATGAGCAGCGCTTTTAGACGAGATACTTTGTGGCCGGCTACTAGTGTCTGAAAAGAATTGCTCGGCTAAAAATATAAGAGCGTCGCTTTCAGACGAGATACTTTGTGGCCGGTTACTAGTGTCTGAAAAGAATCGCCTGCTAAAAATACATGAGGAGCGCTTTCAGACGAGATACTTTGTGGCCGGCTACTAGTGTCTGAAAAGATTCGACCGGCTAAAAATACTTGAAGAGCGCTTCCAGACGAGATACTTTGTGGCCGGCTCCTAGTGTCTAAAAAAAATCTGAAAATACATTAAACACCACGTATTCCTTATCTGTGTCTCGTGTGAATGCGCGATTCTTTTCAGACACTAGTAGTCAGCCACAAAGTGTTTCGTCTGAAAGCGTTCTTATCCCTTACCCATTTGGATACTGTTAATCTTCTTCATTGCTATAACTGAGGCAACTATTTTTACTTCACTCGGTATAGCTAAGCGAATGCTTTCTGTTTAAAGTTTATCATAAATAACTACTCTTCCGCTAATCATCGACTTCAAAAAAGTATTTGTTCATACATAATTCAGTTAGGATCATTTATTAAAATTGCGAGAATGCGACAAACGTATAACCTTCCATAATCTAATTACGTACATTTACCGTCACGAGCACAGCATCGTTACTTCATGTATTTGACAGTATTACGTAATTTTTTTCGGTGGAAACTTACGTTTGTTTCTTTTAAATACAAAACATTGAAACGGACAGCCTTCCGACAAACCTGACAGGATTAACCACAGACAAAATCGTCAACAGATGGCGACGTAGCTAGCCTGAACTGAAATATGTCGTGAATTTGCGAAATCCGACAAAATGAGCAAACTCAGCATGGGCTTCCCTATTAAAATTAAAGGCGCGATTTACTGTTGGTCATTCCAGAAAACTATGACAATAGTAGAGTTTCAATGAACTAGTTTGAAAGCTTTCTACTGTCTACGAATAATTATAAACATGACAAAAATATCGATAACATTTTTAATTTTAAGGGCAGAACTTCACAGTCATCAACCGTGTGTCTAATAAAAATAAACCCATAAAAATTTTTATATGATAAGCCATATTGTCATCGAGTGTGGTGTTCTCGCGTTAATGTTCAATAACCGTCGCATACGTCACCCTAGACTAACCCTATTGCAGAGTACTCGACAGGGCCATAGGACCATTGCACTAGGAGTCATTGTTATGCGAGTAATAAAAGGTTCCCCTCATACTGTTCTCTAATAATAAGCTCTCCTATATGAGCCGATTGTTGTGCTGACGCTGCCGTAGAGATGTATTCTAACGATACATTTGTTAGTTATTTTGGAACAATACAAAAGTTATCCAAATAGATTTCCTAAATATAGAAAAATAAGAAAGCAAGTGACAAAAAAAAGAAAGGTTAGCCAATTTATGCTGAAGTCTAATAACTTCATAAGTTGTTGTGAAACCTAAGTTTCTTCTCTCAACTGTTTAATAAAGGAACTGGATGGGTAGATTTTGCCTCAAACCATGCCGCTATACAGAATCGAGTGATTTATTTCCCAATGAATATCATTTGTGGAGTTAAAGTTTAGACAAACTAAAATATCGAATTACAGTAAACAGTTACCGATCCGTAGTTTAGAAACTAAAATAACTATTATTTTATCAGTTAATTATTTCAGTTCTAAAATAATCATACTATGAGGCATTATCTTTACTAGTACGATACGATACTGTGCTATTGTTATTAGATTATCGACTACATAGGGTATTCCATTGAATCAATCATGTTGTAAAGTTGAAACGAAATATCTTAGAATGGAGTGTACATAACATAGAAGATTTGAATAATTTTAATAACTAAAAAAGAAGCAGATGTAACAAACTTTGAAAAATTTTGTTTAGATGAAAATTAGAATATATATTTTTCAATGAGAAGTAACACTGCATAATGACCAAGCTAAGAAAGTCCATCTTTAATTCAGTTCAAAATCGGGGTATAAAACCATTTTTTCCGAAACTCAGTTTAGACAGTGAGTGTATTGGGATTGGTAATGCTTTGACGCTAGATGCGAATCCACGATATTATGTTTGTTTAGGCAGAATTCTTAATACCTATTGGCTTTAGACAGGAATATGAAATGCTGCACCCCGCCGGAAAAAGGGGAGATCCTTCCCTTTCAAGGTCTAGAAATGTTCGAGCAAAAATTAATGCTTCAATCAGGACCGGCTTTTTCATACTATTTGTTAAAAAATATGAAGAGTGAAAAATTACTAACGACATAACGAGTGCGTTCATAATTTATGGGTTAGGTAAGGAGCGAAAACTGACAGGTGACGGGGTAAACGCACAGAAACAAATCAGCTCTGCCAAAGTTTAATTTTGACGTTAAAATGTAGTGTTGATTGCAGAAAAACACTAGTATTCAGTCATAGGGTAGTGAGAGTAATCCAGATTGTCCCCAAGACTACCCCATCAAATATAATTTTGTAAGCAGTAGAAAAGCAGTGCGTGTTAAGCAAATAAAAACATGCTCTTTACACGTTGTGTACGAATAGAAGAATTTCATTGGTGGATTGCCATTAATTGATATTGAACGCATTAAGACTTTGGTATTGGCAAAATGTACTGCTTTAAACCGTAAAATAAAATGGTCAGTGCCGGTATAATGGAAATTGGAAATTTTATTTTGAGAGTGCAGTTATCTAGATGATCATTATAAAAGTCTATTATTTCTTTAATTACATGCTAAATACGATTTAAATGAAAATGGGTGTAATACGAAATTCGATACACTGCTTTCGAATTTGTTGAATTTAATGAGTTTATTGTTAAGCGAGTATGTTGGTATGAGCATAAAAAATTTGATTTTAAATTAAAACACTGTTTGTAGAGGGGTTTTTGTTGAATGCATTTTTAATATTTCTAGAATGAGCATAATCAATATAAATATTATGTAGAGAGATATTTAAAAGGCCAGTCAAATAATCTTCCCAAAGTAGACTCGCTTAATAAAATCGATGTAAATGAATTCAATCAATGAGAACTACAGAAATACATAGAGCATTGAAACTAATTTAAAAAACCTGTGGATGATCTATTACGTTGGTCTGGATTATAAATTCAGTTAAAAAAATGTTCAAGAAATCCACCCTCTAGAAATTATTATAATCGTGTGACGATAGGGGTTTGAGGTTAGTTTGAGTATACCGTAGTGGTTTGGAATGATTAACAACACAAAACTTAAATTCGTAGACTAACTAGGTTACTGTTTGCTCTGATACCGAAGCACGTTCGACACTCAAATTTTATCAACTGCCAATAATGTTGATACAATGACAGGATCAATTCAGGTTTTCCAAATATGTAATTAGAAAATTTAAAAAAATGTAAAATTAATTAAACTGGGAGTGCTGTATCAAAATAATTGGAGCTGAATTAGAAAGATATAAGCACATAGCATATAAGTGCATACTTACTCTAAGAATATAAGATATCATAGATCAACCTTAATATGTGATATAATCAAGGATATGACTAATAATAACAAAATGAGGTATCAAGGTTTATTTACAGCATGGAGACTGTATAGAGTGATCGAACTCCATGTATTTCAATTTCTGCTCATGATAGAGGGCGCTAGTTTGAACCGCGTACCTGAACAATACTAGAGTTCATGCTGTTTTATTGGCTGCTAGCTCTTATGACAGTTCGCGGGTCACGTGTGAGGTTAGGAAAGAGAGATGAAACATTTTTTGGATGAAAACTCCTGTTTTTGTCTTTGTTTTAACAATTTTAATATTTCTAGTTTTCATTTGAGTTTCTGTCATCAGTAACGTTTACTATTTGACTACTGTCATCTATAAAAAGTAAGGTTATTGTTAATACTATTCTAAATGCGTTCAGGAGATGAAGTGCGCGACGCTGCGGTGTAGAAAACTGCTAGATAATTTTAAGGACAGATTTTGTAAATTTTCCCGTATGTGCTAGTCTCCATGATTTACAGTTTCGCCAATACCAAATTGTGCAGCCTTAAACGAAAACAAACTTATTTTTTACTGCCAGAAAAATAATGCCTGTAAGCAAATCAGTTTATGTTGAGTAAAGTTCTTGTAAAAGATAAATTACTTCCTTCCTTCCCTTCTGTATACTAAATCTAAAATACTCGTAACAAAAATTTCGTAGCTGTAATAAACGAAAATATGATAAAAGTATTAATCTAAGTAAATAACAATAAGTTGAGTTTTTCGGTCTAACGCTCTATGATATATTATCAACCCCTATTTATCGTCTGAATTATGTGGTCTTAGTCATACACGTGGCACGTTGAAAGAGGGTGAATTTCTAGTCGAAACTCCAACTGGTGTAATCTGTTATTAACCGTTTGTCACCCTCCGATAATGGTTGGAGATCGGCACATGATGCTTTTTTTCATTTCATAAGAGCTTCTCAATTCTGCTAAGTTGGCTATGCACGGGAAATTAATTATTACAGAGCGGAAATGTTTCGCCTCCTAGAGAAAACTGATTTCATAACCCCTTTAATCATCAGTTTTTATCCTCGGGCCTGCGACAGGTCCATTATTCTTAATTTTCGTTTGAAATTTTATGAACGCACTTAAAATAAATTGGCTGTATTTCTTTATCAATTTAATTTCTATGCGAAACATAGTTTCCAATTTATAGTTATTGTTTCATCCCTTTCTTTATTCTATTTGCTTAATATAATTAAAAAGTTTAAACGTTAAAATTCAAATGAAAATTGGTAACCAAACTATTCCAGTTTCTACTACGTAGCCTGAACGTTTTTGAAAAATTAAACATTATCAGATTGTTGAATTTAATTTTTAATACAAATATTTCGTAGATACTTGGAAGAATAATTTGAAAAATATATACAAAAACAAAAAATAATCAATTTGTTTTAAATATCACATTTACAGTGAAACTGTTTTGGTGATTGCCGGTTAAAAAAGGGAAATGATGATTATTTGATCGCTTGTTTGGTTAATTTATAACAAGTGTACATTAGTATAAATGGCCACTCACTATAAATGAGATATTGTGGATAGTAAAGATAAAATCGTTATAGAACTCATAAGGGCAATTTTATTGACATAGATATAAAAACAATAAATTTTATGTATACAATAATGTAATACATTTAATGGGAATATCCCTAAAAAAGCAATCAAATAGGGTTGAGTTGACTCATCTGTAAAGTAGAGAGGTTGAGTTTAGGCCCCTAGCACTTAGGCGACATGTAACCTTTTGCACGTCTTCCTAAGTCATCATCCATTTTGTACTTTCCAGTTCACTAGGAGACATATCCTTTATATCGGCATGTGTAGGCTAGCACTCTCCGAACACACACTTTCTCATTGACAACTCAGGGCACTCGCGTAGGACATGAGTGACAGTTTTGTCTCCCTGTTCACACATCCTGCGTTCAATTTTATGGAGGTGTTTAATTAGTTGACAGTGGCCAGTCAGAAATCCTACTGTTAAGCGAGGTTTTTCTTGGTCATCCTTCGACAAAACTGTATCCCTTGATTTTATCCCATCTATTTGGTGATTGAGCATGGGCGTCACGTTTGGCTTCCGCAATAGTCGAAGTCGCCAGGCCAAAGGTGTTGCTGGGTCCTAAAAGTCTTATTTTTACTCCTGTCGTGCCCTTCCACCCACTTCAGGAGAATATCTACCAATGCGCTAAATTTTTTAATAACCTAATTCACCACTTGTCTGCTGTCAGTGCAGATTATTATGTTTTTGCCAGATATTACTTTTCTGAATAATTATTTTGTGGAAATTGAGAAACCGGCCAGTTCTGCTTGAACCTCTCTGGTATTTTTTCCCATTCTCCACTTTGTTATAAACGACATCAAGTTAAAGAGACATTGATCTCGAATACTCAGAGTAGAATATCAATTACGAGTGTTACTGTTTCGGCTGTCAATAATAGATATTAAAAATAATCTGTTAATTTTATCCGAATTTGGTGAAGGAACAACACTCTCTCTAGGAGATTCGCCATACAGTGAATTGCATAATAGAAGTGCGTGGATCAAAGTAGCTAACAAAACTAGTCGCATATTCCTGATGTGCAATAGTGAATCCCATTAAAAAGTAGACATTTCTATTCCTACATGTGTCAAACCTTAAGCCGTATAACAAGCCAGAACTTATTGAAAAACAAATTGGAAGGGGTTTAGGGTAAAACATACACATCTGAAAAAATTGTATGCATTAATGGAAGTGGCTATAAAGAGGGGCCTAATTAGAACAGCGTAAAGAAGAGAGGTCTGGCACATATTCAATATTATTTTTCTTCCTACATACATCCAGCCTTTATAATAACTTCAGGGACATACTGTATAAACCAATACAATACAATATTCTGTAGGCTTTGAATTTCAATTTCGTTTTTTTTTTATAGTTATAGACAGTACTTACATTTTAAATACCAAATTTTGTTCCTTCTACTAAACCCAAAGATCCAATTCGATCCTAATACAGCAAAAGATGTTATAAAATAGAGGACCGCTTTTCGTGAGGATACGTGATAAAATGAGTCCTTGCTTTTATCGCCAATAATAAGCTCACCGCTGAAACTCCTGGCTTGAAATATCAAGTTTTAATTCACTTTAAATATTCAGTTAAATGTTTTTAGACGAATAATTCAATTATTTTCGATTAAAATTAATTGTATTTTTGAGTTATTTATGGAAATAATTAGAAGTTTATTTTGCTCAAACTGACTTTGACAGGTCGGCCATATTGTGCTGGCTCCCTGGATCAGCTGGAATTGAAGTTTGTGTGTTTTGATATGTGGTGTAAGTCAGTTGGTTGTCATACAGACTTTTGCATAGTCGCCTCACTTGATTAAAACAGCCGGAAATTGAAAAAAATACCTCATCTCTTACTCTCCGCATTGTACACTTATCAACACTACATTACGATGGCATTTTAGATAATTTTAAGAACTAGTTGTATATTAAAAACTAATTATCATCCATTATTTACCAGTAAACAATGATACCTAAATAGAATATAACATGGAAACCCAGAACAATATGGCCGACTTGTTCTGGAATGGTCTATTGTTTAGAGAGTGAAAAATATTGTTAAGTACTAGCAAATTACTTTTTCTAAGTAAGGGCGAATTATGTATTTATATTTACATTAGCATAAATTGTCACATAAAATTATTAGAACTGGTGAGGGCGGTAGGGTATTAAAATAGTCAATTCAATGTTCTTGATAGAGGAACTAAATGTGTAGGTGACTCATTGGTTTATATATATGGAAATTACTTATTAAGGGTCAGTGTGTCGTTCTTGAGTTTCCCGGTTAGAAGGTATTAACCGAACGATTTGACGACAAACAAATGATGAATATTTTATTAACCAGGACTAAGTTAGGGTTTGTTATTAAGACTAAGCTGGGACTGCGTTTTTTTTTATAAACTCACCATCAGTTACATAAAATACTACATATTCAATATTTATAAACAATTAGTTCACTTGAAGAATACTGTTTGAAACTTATTATCATTCAATATAATAATAGTGGATATCATATCATAAAATAGAAGGTTGAAAAAATAAATTTTCTTGTACAATGAGGTCAACATCCTGCAGGATCCGATCCGTAGTTCGAAAGAAAGTCTCTGAGGACTTACATGGGAAATTTTTTATACATACGATGAAAAATTCATGTTTTAGAAAATCAAAGACGCAAGAGCAGCATCAATTCTAGCGACATTTCGTAGTTCTTTATCTTAGCTTTTAAAACAGAGGTGTCTACATCAAGGCAGAAATGTTTTGAAGATATACTCAACAGAAAATGTATTATTTTCAGAAAACACATTATTTAGGTGTTGACTCATCACATGCACATAGTGGGGTGGAGCATCATGTTGTTGCAGTCATATATTATAGTTTGGGATACTATTATTATCTGAAAGTTTCAAATAATGTGAATACCACCATAATATTGTCTTCTGTATGTTATTAAATATGTTGAAATATAGTTTTCCTATTACGTGTAATCATATTTTTATTTATGAACTGACTTAAAACATAGTAAGGTCAATAAAAAACTTCATTTAAATGACGTGACATACGAAATAGACCTTGTAACAACATTAATGTGTCATAAATAACACTCTCACGACTTCACAATTTTCGTGGTAATTAAAGACAGCTGTTCACGTGTATGATTAGAATTTCTATAAAGGCAATTTACTTAAGCGGAGAAATATCTAAAGATAGGGTGACTAGAAACAAAAGCTAATGTTAAAATTGCTCGATACAGGGTCATCAAAAACACGCGTTTCATACTGCAATATAAATTTCGCTCATAGTAATTTTGATAATAAGCGATAACAGAGAGCACAAATAAATATTGGATGAGAATTTTATTTATCATTTCAAGAAAAATGTTTTGCATTTAGGTGGATATTCGGGATAGTGCTTACTGCGTTATGTCTATAGACGTATACGATATAATACCAGTTAGATATTGAAACTCAGGTTGATGAATAATGTATGTAATCGTATGAATAGTCATACCGGGTGTCTCACGTAGTTTCACAAGAGAGTGAGATTTTTCTTGCCTCAATCTCGTGTCGAAAAACTGGGACGCAAAGATGTGACATTCTAGGTGATTACGGAAACACATACTCCAAGTGTCTTGTTCATGGTCTGGTTAAAATTTTTTCCACAAACATTACAATAGAAAAATTAATATGCATTTCACGAAATTTAAAATCTGGCTACCATCTTTCGAATGATTTATTCCATTTTTCTGTTTTTTGCATCAGTTTAGCCGAAAAGAGCAAATAGATTTATGGATGTTACTGAAATCTTCTGAAAATGTTTTCTGTTTTGTTTTTATTTCTAATTTTTATTATTACTTTTTTCTAATTAACTTAATTATTGCATAATAATGATATTCGGTGAGACTAAGCAACCCAACCGGTTACGAGACGCGACCAAGATTTAAACGAGACGACAAAACCGAAGCGAGATTTGTCTTCCTTTATCTCGCTATGTGTGAAGCCCTTGTTTAATATCTGGAAAACTATTCACGTAACAAGTATGAAATTTACTAGCCGTGAACAGTAGAAACTGTTGCTTATATTTATTATGAACAGACTTCCATTTTACCTCTCATTTCCAGTCTTCCGATGTCATTTCCGTTAAAACGAGTGGATTTTCCTCAGAATACTCAGCTGTATATAGTCTGTAATTAATAGCCGACCGTAATCTCACACACTGTTTTTTTTGGTCAAATTTCGTACCATATTGTACAAAATTATCAAAGATTTTGAAAAATAAGTAAATTTAGCAGATGACGACGACTTACGAAAAATTAATTAACCACGTGAAATCTCAACGTACTTTTGAACGACTCGCCCATTTCTTTAAAGCCTGGACAATATTTAGAGTGAAATTTGCATAATATTATTCCGCCCACTGACTCTGTAACTACCCTATCCTTTTAACTTTCTCCACACTTGTACAAAGTATCTAGGCATACATAAACCGTTAACAAATATGTAAAATGATTTTAAAATATACGGTGCCCTGGATTCGTATTAAATAAAAGCTTTTTTTAAATGAATTCGCATTCCCTCCCTAACCCCCAATTTTTTGCTGGTGGCTTCTCATCGCCTAATACCAACAAGAAACTGCACATTTGCCAGGCAATCACACTGGCATGCAATGTGCTCAGCAATTTTCTCTTATAGGTCTCAGAATCAGCACATGGCTTAGTCTGTCAATCCTATTAGCTTTGCTTCTCCGTTAAGCTTACAGTACTTTGTTAACTTACCTACTGCAGATTTGACAGCTTTCCTGTCTTTGCTTGTTAGGTATTCCATAAAAGTTTCTAATGTCCTCTAATGAACTGTTTAGCCTTTCTCTGTATTAGAGATTTCTATCCCACCCACTTCCTTGAGGCTGCAGAAGGGTTCTGGTCCAATGAATGACATTGATGAGCTTTGTCTGGACGTTTTATCTGCCAATTCGTTGCCCTTGTGACCCTCTGCTCTGGTACCCAGGCTACCATGACCTTGCAATGGTCTCCAACGTATACAATTGTGGCAAGTAGGGTTGCGTGGTCGTATAACTTTTTGATGTGATGCCTACCTGATGTTTAATATTTTGGCCTGACCAAATAGTGACTTGGCAGTAACTAGAGCAACATAATACTGGTACTATAATTAAACAGTTCAGTGGTCACAAAAATTATATTTCCTGTTCAGTTCTCAATATATTTTGTTGAAATGACGAGCTTGTGATTATCAAGACACAAACAATGTTCGAACAAATGTTTTTCAAGATGATGATATAAATTTTAATTTCAATCTAGTAATTAATTGCCTCAGAATTTCAGGCGAAGGTATATAACCTAATATAAACTAGCTACAACTTTTTTCATTTAAAGTTTCGGCGGCTTTAGTTTGTTCTCTATGTTCATTTTAATACGAGTATAAAGCACTGGAATTTTCACGGGATTCTCAGACATTATGGAGGAGTCTAATAAAACACATCTACTAATGTTAGCAAGTCTAGCAATCTCATTTTTAACAACACACATTGCCTCCTTGTTTAATTCGGTTATTTTCGTATTATCTTTTATTGAAATTCCCTAATGGTCACTACTACACTCTCTATATTGTATACTCTTCCACCCTTCCACAAAATTTGAGGCATATGGGACGGGTTTGCCATTTAGACCACTTTCAGAAGATACATTGTGGCCGGCTACTAGTGTCTGAAAAGAATCTCGCGGCTAAAAATACATTAGAGCGTTTTCAGACAGGACACTTTGTGAATGCGTCTATTTATATTATTAATGTATTTTTAGCCGCGCGATTCTTTTCAGTCCCTTGTAGCCTGCAGCCTGTGTGTCGTCTGAAGCCGCTCTTAAACCACCTTGTTATTTATAAAAGACCCTAAAATTGTTACCATTTTATTGGTATTAGTCTCCTAACCTAAAATATGATTCCCCCAACACTTTTATCCCCGTACCGATTTTTGGACAATACATATCCATTGGATGTTTGCCATATGTTTAAGGTGACACATTGGTCTTTCCCAAAACTATGTCTCCTGATGTCCAGTCAATCACCGTCAGATAAGATGTGGGTTCCGGTCTAGTTCTCTATGCAAATATTGTGAAGTTGAGATGAGAAGAATTGATAAGAAAAATTACCACATGGATCTCGCAAACAACAAGACGAAGAGGAAGACCGAAAGAAAATAAAGGAATCAAACAAGAGGAAGATAATTAAATATTCAAAATCAGAAACTGGGATGAACTCTGCCAGGACAGGGAACAATGGAGATAATTCGTAGACAAGGCTAACCTAAGTCATCAGAGAACAAAGCGGAGTGATTCACCGCATAAAATGGATCATAAGAGCTCCAAAAAGGAGCGTCAATCATTTCCCTAGAAATGTATAGGCTAATATATATCATTATTAACTATTTCAGTTGTCATTTTCTCCGTACTTTCATCGTTTTTATTGCAAATGAATATTCTTTTTGTTGTCTATTATAAATCTTTCCTTTTCAGGTCGTCGGCTACACCTGTTATATCATATTGTCTTTAGCTATTGTTTCTTGAATAATTCATGAAAGTCTTAATTATTGAAACATAAATAAACAATTAAGGGATAGTAACACTCCTTTCCGACACAATTACGAATTCTAGTGACGCCGTATATAGTGAGCTTACAAAAACATGTAATTTAACATCATTTAAAATTTCAATACTTAATAATACCGCATTATAGAAAGCAAAATTATTTAATATGCACTCTTGTGATGCTGCATTCCTTTGCAATAAACGGATAACAATAGTAAAATATTGTTGAGATTATAGTTATCAAGGTATTGTATCGTGCCGTGGTTGGTTGATCTGTCCTGGGTGTGACTTTGTTGTGGTTATTTTTACATTGCTTATAAAAGCTTTCTTCAAGGGTCTGCCGTGTCGGTTGTTTCGAAGGTTAAAATACTAAAAATGCTTTTTTTTTGAAAAACTTTTTTATACGATTGTTATTCGGATCCGAAAAATTCACTGTGACACCATTACATGGTAAGCAAACCTATCTGAAGCTACGCGGCATCGATAAGGGGTGAGGAAACATAGCCGATATCTGTCATAAACTTACCAAAGGCGTACGTAAAAGTATTTAAGTCATTTTATTATTAAGTACAATCTAGGATTGTATCTTAGACCATGCCTAACATTCCAGATACGTTCTTAGGATATTAAAATGTTACTTGGTTAAGTTTAAGTTTAAAATACACCCCCTGTTTTAAATCTCTGGCAACAATACTTATAACAAGTATTTATTTTTATCATGAAGTATTTGTTTTATCAATATTATATCACTAATCAACGTGCCATTCTAAAATTTTATCATTTTTTCTGGAGATTTTCTGACGGAAACAAGCATTGATAATTTTTTTTATTTTAAATTAAAATTAAATTTTTTCGGTTTTTCACAAATGATAAATGCTTTATCAAAATTAGACAAATGGGGTTAATTGAGGTTTAATCAAAAGAAGTAAATTATCATGCCGAAATTAAAAAAAATGCCGGTAGTCAGGTTTTCTGAAGGATATCATGCAGACGCCACGATTTCCAATTGTTCAAACTCTCAACAGAAAACAAAGGAGGAACTAGAACAAGAAATTGTAAAGGGGTCTTTTCAGGCTAATTAGTCTTCATTCTTATAAGAAAGTTAAGGGGTGGCACATCTTTTCAATTCAAGTCGCGAATAAACCATAACAGGTTAAACTATTATATAATATAAGACAATTATACTTTTTTTCTAAGTGTCAATCGATTAAAAAAAATTGTTCCACTAGAAATAACAACTACAGAATAATTTAGTCAACAGTAAAAACACAAGAGCATTTTTTTTATCGGATAAATTTCTCTTTGCAACGAAACAGTTTTGCCAATCACTAATTTCATCTGTGTCAGTTTTTCGAGCAAATTTAGTGATTGGCAAAACTTTGAGTTAAAGAGAAATTTATCTGATAAAAGAAAATCCTCACGAAGGATCCAATCACAATATGCAATTGGAACAGTATATACGGCAATGGTACTAGTAAAATCATTATTACAGAGGTAATTCACAAAAAACTGTGATTTTCAGTGTCCACTGTCTTCTCTTCTCTGCAAATGCATCTCTTTTTCCAAAAATATATTGAAAGAAGGTAGATATAGCGCCACTGACGATGTGGTGATATCAGGAACTGTCAATATATTCTAGATTGCTTTGTTTGAGTTGTTCATTGTAAAAGATTTGGTCGACAAAAGTGATTAGCTTTATATTTGATCATCGGCCTTACAATAAGTTGAGTAGGTACTTTATCATTAAAATTCTCCAAAATCCTCTTCAGAAAGACAGTCTAGCATCGTGGATTTTTTCCGCGCAATCAAGTCGGGATTTTTGTGAACTATTTGCCTGCAAATCACTTTTATGGTTTATTTAATGCCGCTCCTTGGTGTATGATTTGAGGTGGCATCGCAGCACATGACCAGTTGAATTTTTTTTCTTAAGTCGATGACTAAACATGCTCTGGAATCCACTACAGATGGTTTTTTTCAGGAAGACAAGGTCGATTAAGTCGTCCTTGACCTGTTGCCAAGAATAAAACAAGCGTTTTTGGTGTGTCATATGCTTGCTGTGGTGAACGTAATAAAGTAAAGTACCGTTGGCAAACTTATTTTCTCTCAATCCTTGGAGGATCCAGCTGGGTCATATATGACGCCGCACATTGAAGTTGATGAGGTTTTGTTACTTCTCGTCACAGGGATCCAGCTTGATACTTGCTATCAATTTTTTTGATGGCATTCTTATAACAAATTCTTATCTTAATGAAATTATAATTCAAATATGAATTTGCTTTGGTTTTCAACATCTGCTAATCCTAAACATTTGAATGGAAACCAAAATAACGGCAACTACAAAATACTATTCATATTGCATTTTCCATACGATGTTTTTCGAGTAACTAAAGTAACTAAAAATGGAAAATATTTTTATCTCATTCGAAATCAAATTTTATTTAATCCTGAATGGTTTTTTTACTCTTTAGAGAAAATAAGGTACTTAAACCCTTATTTGCTGAATGAAGTTATCATTATCTAGGGGCTCCAGCCATGTGGCAATGTTATCATGCCTCGACAGTTGCTTGTTGGTCGAAGAATTAGTTCGATTGGACGCCCATTGTCTGTATTGTATAGTCCCCGTTTCAATCTCTTGCAACGAGGTAAGTACTTTATGAACTGCTTTAGTTTTTGAATGATTCAATTGAGTATTCTTTTGTTAATTTTAATTTAAAGTAGAGAGTATTCGTCGTAGATTATTCAATAATATTAGGTTCCATTAAAGAATGAATAGACATAATATAGGTAACGTATAATCAAGGATAATATGGGAGTAAAAAGTTCCATCATCTTTCAGACCAAAACGAAAAGTCGAATCTTTCGACCATCCAAGTATTGACATATGATCATTCAGACAGGGACGTATATAAGGGGGGGGTTTTGGGGGTTCAAACCCCCCCCATAGAAAATACAATAATTTAATTCTCCGCAAATCCCTAGGAAATTTTGACATTCCTGTCAAAATTTCTTGAAGAAAAAGTCAGGACTTCCATACTGTAAGGAAATGCGATTTCCTCACTGTAAGGAAATGATATTTCCGTACAGTTGTTAGTGTTCTACATAATCCATAAAACGTCTGTATGCATTTTCGTACTTTTCTCTTGATTTCTTTGGCAATAATTCTAATGAAGCAGTATTCACTGCCTCAACCAGCTCTGGAGGAGTCCCAGGAATGGAAATTTTATCATCACTTATCATTTTACTTTCGAGAACACCAGCAATTAAATTTATAAGCGTCAAGTTTGACAGTTCAACCTCAATACGTTTCCATAGTAACCCAAGTAATTTTATTAGGAATTTCAAAGCACCAATTATTTGGGAATAAAATTATGGCGTTTTTTTTAAAATCAATCAATATCTGTCGAATTTTAAACGATTTGCGGAAAATTAGTATGTTTACCTCGTAGGAAAAGCCACATTCCTGGACTATGTGTTGCTAAGTCTCGGCTTGCGCCTCGACTTAGCAATCTTCACAGTCGTCCAGGAATTTTAAGCTTTCCCTACCCGGTAAACAATGTACTATTAATTTTGGATGTGGCAATAAAAATAGATTCCTCAACAATTGTGGATAACTTAGCTTAAAGAAGAAAGAGGTTAAATTTAGTTTTGTGAGGTTAGTTTTCTGTTTCAATACAAGCTTCAATTTTCAATCATCTATCATTTTTTTAAATAGGTGCTCCCAAGTTAATATACAGGTAACATCTCGGCTGGTAAGGGAATGCGGCGAAGAACTTAGAAGTTTGGCGACTCGGAACAGTGTAACAGTGGAGTGGGTACCAGGTCACAAAGGAATCGCTGGCAATGAAAAAGCTGACAAACTTGCATGAGCAGGATCGACAACACTGATGAACGGACCCGTACCATCTGTGGGCATCCTCAGATGCTCCACTAGGTCATGGTTAAAAGGGTGGGTAAAAGAACAACACAAAAAACACTGGAAGAATACACCCAGGCAAACACATGGGAAGAAATTTATGAGAGAACCATCAGAAAAAGTAGCAAAAGAACTGCTCTTTGAGCAGGAACAAACTACACACTATAACGGGGCTCCTTACGGAACACTTTTCCACAAAGGGCACCTGAACAAAATAGGACTGTATAACGGAGACCTCACATACAGGAGATGCAAAAAGGACACCGAAATGGCTCTGCACATATTATGCAACTGTGAGACGCTGGACCACGGACGGCAAAAACTATATGGAAGACCCCAAATGACTCCAGAAGACTTCTACAACCCACCAGTAAAGAACCTGTATGAGCTAATACAAGGAACGGATTGGCTGAATAGGCTGTAGTCAGAACATTAGGAGAATTCGCAATACGCCCAAGAGGCTGAGGTGGTGCCGGCGAAGAGACGGCTCCTTTAAAAATATATATATATATACATGGTTATAACCCTTTCAGCAGAAGGGAGCGAAACGAAAAACGATGTTTAAAAATAGTTTTAGATGTAGCCAAGTCAAACAAAGAATTAAAAAAAAACTAACATTATTTCTTTTTCTTGAAAAATTGCTTTAATGCGTGGCACTCGATTTTTTTTGCCTTTGGCGGCGCCTTCAATAAAGCTTTCTTCTATCAGATGAAAAAAATCCAAAACCCCCCCCATGAAAAAGCTATAGCTACGTGCCTGCATTCAGAATACAGTGGCTTGCTAGAAAGTCATGCCTGCTATTGTCCAACATTCATTCGAAGTGTGTATATGCCCTAATCCCCGGTTATGATTGAAATCATAGAAAAGTCTATACGATTGGGATTATATAAATCCTGACAAATGATCACTTTAAACAAAATCCTTTTCAATTGAGCTTCAGCTTACAAATTTGACAAATTACATCGTAACGAATTATATTTAACTCAGAAGTTTGCATTTTTCTTTAGAGAATTTTTGAGCATAATCTACAAACTTTTAATAATGCTGATTTGTGGTGAAATAACTGCAAATTTAAAAATATACTCCAAAAGTTTTTTGGAGTGGAGATTAGAGATGTTAAAAAGAGTTTGACTCTAAATATTATTCTTGTTATTGATGGAATTCCAAAAAAAAGTGTTACATACGACTTGACCCATTTTCTATGAACTCAATTTCTGGTCCATCACAAGCAAAATAAAATATTCCCTTCGGATTGTACTCGCTCGTCAATAATCATGTATTTCAAACTTTTTATATTACATACCAGAAAAGTTGAATTGTAAATGGGCGGGATATATTGTTTGCAGAATTCTAAAATATCCTGGAAAAATATGCACAACTATTTTGTTTAGCTTATATTAATTTTTATTCTACCTTTGTTCCTGATTTGTGAGACTCTAATCTGCTTTTATTATTGCAAATACCATCGAGAAGAAACAAATATTTGTTGACAGCTGTCATTAGTATTTCGTCAACTGTAATATGTAAAATAGTCCTAACTAAATAATCCTGCAAACTTTTCAGGTACCACTCTATACTTTTCGGGTACAATATGAGTGGTAAAGGAACTCAAAACATATAAGAAAAACCAAAAATTTATAGAAAAAACCACTTCTTTAAGTGACTAACCTTTTTCAATATTTTTTTGTTCGTTATGCTGGCAGCAATTCCCTTGTATATAACTCGTCCATTTATATATTAATATTTGTATAAGTAGCTGTGAACTGGCGACAATTTGGCGAATCAATAAGCAGCAGAAATGCCAACTTAATTTCAAATAGCTCCTCTTAGTTTAGAGACAAGATTATCCGAAATATCAGTAAAAGTATTTTGCTAATACTTCAAAATATTTCTGATTGTCTATGTGTTAAATTTTCTCGATATTGTCAGATAGGACAAAAAAACTTAATTATTCTTGATAATGGTAGCTGTATGGATACCCAAAACGTTGAAATAAAAGTATAAAAAATATTGTATGTAATATTCAACATACAGAAGATATTGATGTAGTAAAATGGCATTCATTTGACAAATTGATTATCAAATAAAACGAATGAATTGGCGAATTCGAATACTTAATTTAAGAACTTATAATCCAATGATTTGTATTACTCGTATATTATGCGCCAGTAAATATAAATCCTTGATTTCAGAAATCTAATTAGCATTAAAAATGAATAATAAATTTTATATCGTAATTAACTGTCAATGCACAATAGAACAATAAAGTTGATACTATCTACGTAAGTGGTATTACTTCAATAACATAAAATTCATTTTTTACTATATATTTGTTGTAATAGTAGTTATTTTATTATCCGACAAATCACTTTCTAAAATGCAGAACTTTATCCTAGACATTAATCCATATTCACAATATTCTATTAGCCTTTGACTTCTAGGGGTGATGCTAGCCCATCTCTCCTCTCGTAAAGTAGCAGCAATTCGAATATATAGAAGCAAGGGGGCACAAAAGATATTTTGGGTCTCAGTGAATCTCACCCTAAAATTCATACATACATACAAATACAGGAATGAATGTGCAATGCGCGCTACTAGATGATGGTAGTAGAGACTAGTACGGTCTCTTAAACGGTTATACTTTGGGGTACAGAATTTAGTACTTTGATTATTTACCGTACTAATTCACCAAGCGTATATTATCATTTTTGTCATCTGTATTTGCCAAACAATACATTAATGATGACCAAGCGCAAATGTCATCAGTTATTATGACCACACTACCAAGAAAAGAGAAAGGGAGAGCTTTAATAGGCATAGTTAATTTACATCAGAAAGAAATACTCCAAAAATTCTTGATTGTCAAGGCTCAAACATCTAAATTGGTCTCTAAAGACCTAATCCCTTTGCGTTTACACACGCTCGGGATAGGTGGATATTACCAACAAGGCTGAGCAATTGTACACTCAAGACAATAATATAAATGTTACATCAACAGTCTCCCAAAATTAAATATTCAAGAAGCAGGATTGGTGACAAGGAGCTTCAATAAATGCGTATATGATAATCGAATACAGAAATTAGACCGCTTTAGCTTGTGTTAATATTTAACTGAAATATAATCTAACAATTAAAATATTAATGTATAAAAGCATTTAAGAAACTTGAAAGCAATTCAAAAACTCACTTTCCTCTCTAAAAACTATTAACAAGAATTATACTACACGTTTTAATGAAGTCGCTGGGGAATTTGAGCAAACAGAAAAAGGTGCGAGGACTACCGAACGTTTTTGTCTCTTAAGTCACGTTCTGGAAGTATTCCTTAAAACAAAACAAATTGTTCAAAAGAAAGGAAAAATTCGCTGAACTCTTAATACTTCATAAATTATGTACAGCAGCTTAAGACGGTGTTTTGCAAAATAAATAAATAATAAAAGATAGATAGTTTCGTATTTCAACAAAGCAAATTAAAGACGCATTTAAAAATGTTAAACTGAAAAAAAGGAAGGCGAGGAAATACGTTCTTCAGATATTTAGTTACTATTCGTAATATGAACAACCATCTCGCTGAAAGGAGACATTAAAGAATGTTTATTAAAAACAGATCTCATCACATATTAATCAAATAAAGAGCAGAAAGAACGAATTAATAAACCTCGTCAAAAAGAAAACTTGACAGACACTGAATAACATCGATGGACGTGCTCCCTGCGAAAAATGAAAAATGGCAACCGGCAAATCTCAAACTCACAACATAGTCCAGTCAAATAAGACTGAAAAGGTACCGAACCTTGAAATGATGATGAAACGTTGATTTTTGCATACGCCTTAGTTTGGATCGAAGAGTCTAAAGCGAAGCTGAGCTTTTAAATCCTACATATGAAATATTATTAATAAAGAAAAACTATATCCCTTCTCACTTCGAAAAAGTTCATGGTTACAGTTAAATGGGGGTTAGATGGACACAAAAATCACATGTATTGTAATTTCTGTAGTTTGTGTTTGGTAGGTGAGTTTTGAGACACCCTGTATAGCTACTGTAAATGGTTATGCAAGAATATTATAAAACATGTTTGATAATTTTATTCAGTTCCTGGAAATTATTTATTATTTATAATTAATCTTTAAAATTATAGGAAAACCCTGCATATTTGAAAACTCCCTGTAACTACAATGAAATTGAAACAATGTATTTCTTCTTTTCTTTTCTTTTCCTCAATCAGCTTTAACTCGTTCGCTTCAACAAAGAGTTGTAACACTTAACTCGGATACAAAGTTGTTGTGATTCACACACAAAAATGTAATAATTTATTTGTTTAACGACATTTAGTTTGAAAGATGGGCTTTCAATCACTGATAAGTAAAAGGAATGAAATTATATGCTATTTTAAGAGGCTGAGCAATCTGAGTAGTTGTCCTTTCTGAAATATTCTTTTAATGCTTCTTGAAAATATTGGATTCTACTTTTTGACAGAGATGTTTACGACTGACCCTAAATATGACGATCTGTGAATGCCTTCGTTATCGTAAATGCTTTAGGTAATGCGTCAGTGCTGTACTCGTAGGCTTTTACGAGAAAAAAAGGAGTATTAACTATTTTTTAACAATTTATTCATCACTATCTATGACTATCACTATCAAATTATCATTTTCCTTTCAATTTCTGATACATACTTTTTAAAATAACAAGAGAGGTAGTAATTGCCGTCTTTAATATAACTTCTACCATCATTAGCAGAAAGCATGGAGAGATCCAAACAAAAATCTATCTCACCATACGTTTGAAAAATACATATCTTGTGCAGAGGGAAAGATAAAAATGTACTTGATGTCGACAGCATTAAAAACATTATGAATAGGAGAGATAGGAATTGCTTATACTGTGAAGTAAAACTTTTCAGTTTCACGTTTCAACTTTTATTTCAGTTTTATAAATAAGGTATGCTTTGTATTTCTCCAACAAACTTACCAAATAACATCGATGTTTGTATAGTTGTAATATGACTTACCTGAAACAAAAAATAACATTAAGAATACAGTTCATCTTGTAAAATATACATAAATAAAACATTTAACAATCTTGAACACGTTATTTTCGATTATTAAAGATGTAAATAGTATTTTCAAGCTAAATAATATTATTCTATTTGAGGAAAAATGGTATTGAAAGGTGAAAAAGTATTTAAAAACAGGTAATTTTTAAAAGTTCTCAAGTTTATTATAAAATATTGTTATCCGTGTAAACATGTGAGCAATTATTTTTAAACGTTCTGAGAAAAATATTATTAGACTGCCGCTATAATATCGTATTTTTCTAAAATCAGATGAACTAAACTTGTTGGTGGTAACTACCTTTAATGTATTCGTTATTTCTACATAAATAAGTGATGTAATTGCTGGTAATTTAAAAAGGAAGTCCAGTTTTTTTTTCATTTTTTTGTAACCGACATGGAAGATAATGATACCTTTGGTAACGTTATAAATAAACTTAATAATATGTTCGCATTTGTGATTACCATTAAATGTCTAATAAAATTGTGCAAGTGTGTGATTTTTAAGTGCGAAAGAGGAAGAATTTAATCATTGTTTAGAATTATCTCAAGATCCTCCAAAGAAGTCAAAGCATAAAGATAGGAGAGTACTATCATTGTACTACTTTAGGTCTTTGACCAACTTATAAGAAATTTTCAGCCATAAAATTAATATAAATAAACATAAATTGTTGTTTAAAGTTACAATTTAATCACATGTGATATGGCAAGTAATAATTATGCTTTAATTATCTGATGTCAATATAAAAAATATTGATGGCACTGAATAACATTTTCATCATAACCGAGTATATACATCTGTATATATTTAACTTTATTAGCTTCCATATCGTTGGAAACGTTGTAATATTGAATTCATTTCCCAATATTAGTATATCATCATTGGTATTGAAATTTGTATTACAGTGCCTGGAAGTTGATATACAGGTTTAATACCAAATAATTTTTCTATATTTACAACTAGTACAATTGAAATTCGCAATTATTGAAACTCATGCCAAAATCTTAGTGGGTAACAAGCATAAATTTTATCTTACGTCCATGATTGATGGACATTTTCGCAAATAAATGTTTCTTTTTAAAAATTGTATGTTACTACCATGGTTAATTTAAATTTTCACACAAAATTGTAACTAAGCAGCTCGTGAATTGTATCACTGTCTATGTACATAATAGTTTGTGGAAGTGCAATAACTTACTGATCATAAAAAATGCAAAGAAATGTTCCAATAACCTAAAAGTTGTTGTAAGCCTTTTTCCCAACACGCCCTCACTTATACGGTGTCGAGATTATTCCATATGGCTGTTCCACACTGTATAGCTCATGGGAAAGCGTTCCGTGACGATGACGCGAGTTTCATTATTTTTGTTTAAAAGGTGCTGAAATTTACTATTTGCGGAAAAAGGAAAAAGAAAACACAGAATTTGGCAAAAATGTATTGAAAATAATGTAGAACACAAGGAATAAGGAATTATTCAAACTTATAATTTCCCACATGGAGACATTTATGTTTAGCAATTTTTTTTTCTCCCCCAAAAAAGTTTTGACATTGCTAGGCAGCAAATCATTAAAACGAAATATAGTTACTTTATTAAAAACATTCTCGAAAGAAGCTTTTAAGTGAAATTCAACGAAATATTTTCGAGATATATATTAGTCGAAAACTTTTTACCCACTGCCAGTATCAGTTCTTAGTCTTTTTTAATGGTGATTGATGATATCTTTTTCAGCAAACTGTACTTCTGATAAAAAAAACAAGCTTTAGTATTCCTGTGACAAAACAAATTGTCTCCTTGTTTTGAAAAAAATGTTTTACCTAGTACGCGTCGCTTCATATTACTAGAAAAATAGTAAATACACAAATAAAAAGTATTCAAAGTCAATAAAAATATAACAGGGGATTTGTAAAACCAAATCCGTCTATTTATGCGGAACCTATCAATGGGAGCAATCCAACAACTGTCAGGAGATGTTACCTTGCAATGGATTCGCATACAGTTAAAATAATTTAAATACCATATTTTGTAACGGCTTTTTATGTAGGTACTTGTTATTCACTCCAAATATGGATATAATATCAACTTTTCCTAGTGTTTATATTTCAGTCGTAAGTAAATTAACATAGTTTCAAGAGATTTTGTGACGGCCGCAGTTAAAATAAATAAAATGGACATGTTAAAACCTTTTTTCAATTTTCATCGCAAATACATTGGTGCATTGAATTTATTATTCGACCAAGTTAACTTTCTTGATAATAATCAAGATATTCAAATCATCTAGTCTAGTATAAAATCGTTTAACACATATACGGATAAAACATCGTTTTTATAAAAGAATTTTTGAAATAATTTTGGTATCTTTATCTCATAAATAGAATCCTACTAAAATGGATATTTTTGTTAGACATTTTTGGAAAATCGATTGTGTTGTTTTGACGTCTTTTTATGGGATTTGCCTCGGTATGATGTGAAAAATCTATTTAAAATTTCAATGTAATTGGATTAAACTAAGAACTGCTTCTTCCCGTGTACTCACAAGTCGCGTCGCCACTGAGTATTCCTTTGTTCACTTTCTGGATTAAAACCACTGATAGCGAGAGCCAATTTATTGTGGTTTTATATTTACGAACTTTATTTAAACTCTATAACTATAAAGTAGTGAAGTGACTAAATATTTGGCTAATATCATGAACAAAATTTTAACTACGTTGTAAGCAATTAAGAGCTACTGTTCCACTATGTTGAACGAGTAAATTGTTAGAGTCAAAATAGTTTCGTTTGAGCAGAAATTTGCCGGTTTCGCACATAGTTATTAGTCCGTTAATAAAGGGAGATGAAGTTGGATTATAAATAATACCATGGAAACTGTTTACATTATAGATCATGTTTGCCGAAGGATACAAGAGTAATGTTACCGTTTAAGCTAAATGACATTTTAACTACCAAGATATATTTCTAAATGCTAATCGCTCTCAGTTATAAATTTTGGAAACATTCACTTAGGCTGTTTACTAATATTAATAAAAATAATAAAAGCTCTTGGAAAATTCTATTCCATGCACCATTCCAACAAAAACAGGGACATAGTGTTGACAAATTGACACAACTCATCCCTAATTCCCCAAAAATATACATCAACAACTTCAGCTCTCTTGCGGTGTCATCAGTATGTGGTAGGTGATCAGGTCCAGTCTCTGGGAATAAATTATGAGACGCCACGGTACGGTTGCACCAAAATTAAATGGGGAGGGGGTCAGGTAACTTTGGATTTTATTGTTACAATTCATTATAGGGACATTCAAAAAAGATTCATCCTTTAGCAGTTTTTTTTTCAATAAATTTTAAGTTCAATTTTTAAATGATTCACAAAAAGCCGTTTGATTTCCAATTGACACACAAAAAATGTTGAATTATTGGTTAAAATAAGTATAATTTTCAAAACTGTAAAATTCAACCAATTATAAAAAAAATCTTCGTTCCAGTGATGGAAATCCTTACGAAGTACGAACCAGTTAGTAAATTCGTCGCCTCAAAAACGAAAATCTTGTACCAACAATTATTAATATAAGGGAACTCAACAAACCAACGATTTAGCAAAAAGAAGGAGGTTAACAGGTTAAACAGTAACATTTATTTGTCGCCAAAGATCAATCAGGGCATTTTATAACACAAAAAAATATGCCTCAAGTAGTAGAAAAATTAGATACAAAGGAAACAAGCCTAACAGTGAGTTTTATTTGAACTCAAATATTGCGAATTTTAGTAACTCGACAAAGAGCAAAACTCTCTGACGTTCTGAGTTACCCTACCCCGACCATTAATCCCTCAACCAATTTAGGCTAACAAATAAAATCCATCACCTTCAAATTCCCATAGTAAGCAACTGTAGCTTTAACAAGGCTTGAATCAAGGTCCCTTTCCATCGCATTTAAACTGATTTGGAACAATCACTTTAACTAATAATTGTTTATGCGATGATAACATAATACCCGTTCTAAATAATTTATTCTTGAAATTGACTAGCCTTGTTATGCCAACCGTTGATCCATTTGGATCATTAAAAGATGACTTCTAAATGTGAGCAAACAGAATATACCTACGCAAATCCAAATTTGTCACTATCGTCTACAAGTTTTACTACTGCGCCTGGTTGTGCTTGCTTGACATCGTCTTACTACAGTCTCTATCCATCTTCTCTATTTTACTCTTCTACAAAATAGGTTCACCTTCTTTAGAATGTTTTGTTTAAAACGATTTCCCTCATCCTAAACGTCAACTCGTTCACGTATTGTAGATAACTGAATGTTTGATTTTTTTTTCTTTCAACGTTCATTGAAGTTTTTTGTGGTCCCAACAAAATTAACAAAAAGAACACCAAAAGGAACATATAATATAAAAGATTCTCTCTATTTTTGTTCGAGCAGCTCTCCATTTTGTCTTATTTCGAGATTATTACGCTTTTTTATATTCATATATTGTACTAATACCACTATCAGAAATATAAGTAATCCTTCAAGTTAAATCGAAAGCATTAATATCAAAGATTGAAGTTTTAAGGTAGTATTTATGTATAGCAAAACTGAAGTTACCAAATTACTCACGAAAACTGAAAAATTTGATAAAAATATTATCCCAAACCTGAATCTGAATTTTGTTAATCTATGACGGATTATTACTATTAGTTTGAAAATAATGACTAGTACAAAATTGTCTATAGTTGAGTCAGTCATAAAAATTGTGTCGGATAGCGTTAATAATTGAAATTGTAGAACAAAGTACTTTATTTCCACATTGCATAATCGATGAGGGATAGGGTCGTTATGTTAACCACTGGGTTATAGTAAATTGTGTTGCTGTCCATATTCCTCACAGTAATGATAAATGTATCGTAAAATAATCGGTGAACCTAGTAAAATCGCATTAACAATTTACTTGCTCATGTTTGTTTTTAGTATTTCCAGCCACTTCTCGTGCTACAGTATAATTGTTGGTTTGATAAATATGATTTACTTTCAACCACTCTTGTATTTCTTTTCACAAGAATCAAGAACAACATATTACAAATGCAAAAACTTGTTTTCTTAACTGCGGATATCAAAGTGATAGTGTTGACTTCATCAGTTGTTACATCAAATAATAAACACGTGTAAACGTATATGTATACTCGAATAATCGTTTTATTAAAACCTCTACGTGCTTTCCATGGCGGACTTCTTGGTTACCAATAAATTCATCAAGTGAAAGATTACATAAGTCGGTGAAGGTTGTCTTTTATTTTGCACATAGCTTTATTTACTTTGGTATTTGTTTATTTCTTTGGAATCTGCGTTCTTAGAATTTCATTATTGTATCTCCCACTGCGTGACCCTCTACCTCGATACCGGTACGTTCTTTAATTGTGAACCGCCCTGTATGGGTACTATAAACATGCAGGTAGATCGGTGATGGGTTCAAGTTGCATTCCCTTCACCTGGGGGCGCTGCCGGCTACTATGGTGTTCAGATCAGTGTTGCCAAATGAACTCACATGTCTGCAAATCTAAAAATGTACGAAATACATAAAGAAGTTCTTCTATTCCTGTTGGTATGGTTCCAAATTCATTTTCGAGTATGCTGGTGCCCACATTTTACATCAGAAATTCATAATTTTCTGGGAAATTTTCTGTAAAATCCCTTTTATCGCCATTTTAAGTCGTTATAAATTGTTATGTTGGGAAAGTAGTAAAATCCAATTTTCAGAGCTGGAATTGCTCCTACCTAAATTATTCCATTATTCGATCACTAGCCCAGATCATCCATGTAATCAAAATAATATTACAAGTTTTATTTGTTCATATTTTATGTTACAGAAAAACCAATTAAAACTTTGATTACCTGAAGTTGGGAAAAAATATTTGAAAAAAAATGTCATGTATACTTTGTTTATAATTGGAAATGAGGATAAAAATGTACTATAAAAAAAGAAAAAATATATTTTTCGCCTACTTTACCGGAAAAATAGTTACATGAACACCTGTGAAGTTTTTCATTGTAATAACTTAATTTTTAATCTCTTGACAATAGAAAAGACCCCAAACTCATCCTGGAAAAACCATAATTTTTCATACCTCCTATTCTTTAGATTGTTGGTGAATTTCATTTTTCCACTAATGCCCCTAAAATGGTGCAAAATTAATATTAATAGTTCCCAAACTATTACATAGAAAGCTTGTAAATTATTGGTTACTTTCCCTGTATATTTAGGTACATGTTCCATCAATAAACAAGAATTAAAACATTAAGTACTTATATGAAACATATTGTTCTACCTGGAGAAAACTAGTTAGGGATTACTCTAACTTTTGTTTTAACACGTAAGAAGTATCTAAGAAAATAATTGTCTATAAAATATAAATATAACAGAACTTGTAGTTGGCATCTTATTAATGCCATTTTTCTTTGAACTTAACCACACAAACCGGGTTAACACCTTACTGAGATAGTTTGTATGCAATAGGGAGATCTCACCACACCAATTTTATGAAGATCGGCCATAGCAATTTTAATCTGGAGAGATAGTTTAATAGAGTAGTTATCTAATTGGTAT
Source organism: Galerucella nymphaeae (assembly GCA_963978555.1). Classification (NCBI taxonomy): domain Eukaryota; kingdom Metazoa; phylum Arthropoda; class Insecta; order Coleoptera; family Chrysomelidae; genus Galerucella; species Galerucella nymphaeae. Next base: position 6,483,877 of record OZ021704.1, read on the forward strand.
TGTTAAGACGGTTTGCGTGGTCAAGTTCAATGAAAAATGACTTCAGTTTTGTCAATTATCAAATACTGAAAACCTAACCTAACCTATACTACAATCAACATTTTTAATAAAATTGAAGATAAAACACCAATTAAATAATAATTTATGATATTCCTTGGTCAAAGTGTGAACTTATTGAAGACCACGTAATTAATTATTAATGTGAAAGAACATAATTATGAATAAGAAATCTTCTGGATTTAGTTTTTAATTAACTAAATATGTTTTAAGTTTTCTCGTAAAATGCGTCTCAGCAGTGATTTTGTAGAATATATAGCGTTTTAACTTTTTATGTTAAAAATACCATCGTAAGTTACAAAGATGTGGTAATTTTTTTTCTTTTTAATATGTATGACAGGGCTGATAGATCTAAGCTGGTCTATTCCACAGATCTACTTATTTTCAAAGCTACAAATGAAAGTCGTATACTGGTTAAAAATGATTTGCAGCGTCAAGCAATATTTTATGTTTCTGGTCGCGAAATGATTTTAAGTTATTACGTTCACAGGCGGGAGCAGACTTTTTTATTAGGGGGGAGGCCAAATAACAAATCGAAATCCTTTGATTGAAAAACAAAGAGCTGTGCCTTCCGAAACATTGCTTTTGTATATTACCACCCCTCAATTTCTCGAAAAAACGTTAAAATTTAAAAATCATAAAATGTTATTAATATATTGATTTTTAAGGGATTGGGGTGGGCAGATTAGGGTGTGCCATGGCTTCCCTACCCCCCTCAGGCACGCATATGATTACGTTAAATATGAAATGAATCCCACTTGGTTTAGTTTCCTTAGAGCGCTTTCAGACGAGACACTTTGTGGCCAGCTACTATAGTGTCTAAAAAGTCTCGTCTGAAAGCGTCTTTAATAAGCTTTGAAACGTTTGCTGATTAGGTTGTAGCCTTTTTCTCCATTTCTCAAGCGTAGCTAAGTGGTAATTATTGACCTAATGTGTAATTACGAATCATATACAGTGGTGCTTTGAAATGAAACCTAATGGAAAGGTACATCCCAAATTAAAATCCGCAAATATCCTTGAAAGTATGGTTGTTTGTGGCATGGAAAAAGAAACCTCCATCCACATACTTTCCAACTGCACAGCACTCCAGAATCCTAAAGCACAGTACCTGGGAGATTACTGGATAGAAGAGGAACATTTACCTAAGTTGAAGCCTGCAGATATCCTAAAATTCCTCCGGGAAATAGGACTAAAGGAGCTACTAGTTTCAGAGACTCCCCTCAGAAACTAAGTAGAAGTAAGGGGGCACAATAGATCTTTTAGGTCTCAGTGAATGTTACCCCAAATATACATACATACATACATACATACATACATGGTTGTTTTAAAAAAATAATAATAATATGAAAACGCTATATATATTCCGGAGAATAAATATAGGTTAACCTGTATCAAAATTCGATTATGCAAAAACATATTCCAGTTGAATATTCATAATAAAAAATCCAATCATTTATGTTGATTAGCATTGGTGGTTTGCAAATGTAATTTTTTAGAGAGAAATAGATAACTTAATTGTTCCTGTCTGATGCATTTTGCGATATGAATTCATGAACAGTTTTCAATGTTCGATGTTTAGGAATATTTAAAAATATTGGAAAACTTTATAACTGTATTTTACAAATCAATAGTAACGTATATGAAACGTGTAGGAAGTGAATCGACTGAGTGAAATTTTTATAACACCGAGGAATATCGATTTAATGGTATAAAAAGATAGAAGCTCCCACTTTGAATAGAACTGGATTTTCATATATTATTTTTTTATTAGTTTATTAGATATTTTTAGTATGGTTTATTTATTATTGAACTCATTCTCCTTTTTTTTATTATATATTTTATACATATAAAATGCTTTACACTGAATGACTGATTTACCTCAAATTTGGAGGGTATGTTCTTTGTATGACGTAGGCATCGGATAAGAAAGGTTTTTCCAAAATTCTAAGTGACAATAATTGGAAAATATTGGAAAATATTGGAAAATATTTTTAAATGGTGACTAATCGCTTTATCTTAAATTTACAGCATGTTCTATCTATTACCAACTCATTCTTAGGGTAGATCGGGGAAAAAGGTAAACTGAATAAATATAAGTGACACTTTCGCTGTCTACGACTTGCTGGGGAATGTCGGCGACTCCGATGGGAGTTGGACGGGTTGGTAGACACTCCCGAAGTACCGGTGAATCCGACCAGAGCCGACTGCATTTGATGTTAACCTAAGAAATTGTGACCCACGGCAATGTAAAGAGGTACATCTGGTCAAAAAATAAGTTGTTGATAACAACTGGAAAATGGCACTTGTGAAGGGTAATCTTTGAGGTGAGAGATATTGAGATATATTCAAATGATATAGCCAATAAATACGATGGAGTTTGAAAAGTGGATGGTCCAGAAATAAATATTGTATTTTGATTAAAATATTAAATTGATGATTGATTAAAAAACCTACTTTGGTCAAATTAACAAGTGGCTTTAATTCTATATCCTCGACGACCTAACCTAACCAAGAAAAAACGATTATATAGGGCATGTCCACGAACTGACAGTACCCCTTGCACAAAACAATTATTTGGTTTAGGTGTCATATTTGTAATTTGGTTGTTTTGTATTGATTCGATGATTCTCTTTATTATAAAAAGTCATATATTTATAGCATTCAAACTACTTTTTCTCAATTTTCCACTATTTAATGAAAAAATTATGAAAAATCTCATTAAATAGTGGAATTAATTAAGTATCTTTCATTTGTGAGAGTCATATGAGTAGATTCCACAAAGTAAGGGTCTAAACAGTGAATTCAATAAATATTTTCTCCATGCACTCATTATTTTTATCCATTTTACTCCTCAATGATTGAAGTTCTTAACGAATTAATGTTTTCTATACTTCATTATTTTTGTCTGATGTAGAATAAAAATTAGTAATTTTGATTGACCGATTTTTCTAGAGCATACGAAATGATTATTAATTGTATCTGCCTGCTTATATCCAGTGAAGTTCACTTCGATGACTCAACGCACGCTTTTATACAAGGCGAAGCCAGATCTGTAATGCACAGACTACTGCAAAACCAACAACACATAAGCCAAACGGACAATGGTGCTGACTATCGAAAGAATATCGATGAACTAAAATCGGCTAGCTTATTTGGGCAAGCCATTGACTAATAATTATACCAAGTAGGCGATAAGAAGCCAGAAATTACATGAAATATAATCTCGAGGCTGATGGCTACTTGAAAAGAAGCAGGCTGGAAAATGTGATATAGATTCAAATACTCAAAATGTCGCAGTGGAGTAGGGCGATTAGCCACCTCATCAAATCTAACGCATTGACAAATGACAGTTTGGTCTTTCTTCATAGAATCCTACATTTTTGTGTTCTTAGTCGAACGGTATTAGTGCTAAGTCAGATCTGTTAAATATTTCTCAAAGTGCCTTCATCCAATTTTATTACATCTTTCCATTTCTTCCATTACTCTACTTTTTGCTATTTGGAGTTTTCTAGGTAGAGTCTTATTGGATTTGGTTAAAGGAAATTCACTGGTATACAGTAGGCATAGAAGAAAATGTAAAATGAAAATGAAAAGTCAGTGATATACACAAGGTGAATTGAATAAAGAGAGTCGTGAGGAAAGAAACTTTTATATAAAGTTAGATGGTTGAAAAAATACACATGCTTTTATTAACGAATAAGAGGCAGGATGGATGTATGCCTACAAATATTACACCATCATGATAATGAACAGGATTGTTTTTATATAACTAGATAAAATTTTGAAAATATGAGCGACAATAATAGGAGATCTTCAAAACTTTTACTTCAGCACATGCCCTTATAAAAGACATTCTATCAATCTTTTAAAAGATTTGCCATCATTAGATATTCAGAATCCCATACAATAAGAGAAGCAATGGAATTTGGAAAACTGAATTTAACTATTGAAATTATTTCTGTGCGCGAAACGATCTATTGACATCATGAACGGTCAATCGCATAAATTAGTTACGTCTCCAAAAACCGGCACAAGCTTTTGCTTTGAGCGCGGAATGCTTATTCCCTCTCTTGTCGCACTTGCTGATCGCCTCCGCTACACAACCCCAATCGCCTCGAGTACCCGACGGTGGTTAAAGGATTTGACCACCCTGCCTTTCATAATTATTTCAATTAATTAAAAATATAAACATATAAGTGCACCTTCAATGAAAAATGGGGAAATTACCGGCTGCTTAATAAGATATGTAAGTTGTGAAATATACCTATCAAATATATACTGAGAAATTCTTGTGTTTCATTTCAACTAGTATGAAAAGAGGCATAATGTCATGGCTCGCCACGACATATTAATGCGAGGAATTTGATTTTATCTGATTTAGTAGGTGTAATTTTCGTAAGGGATGACGGTCAACAGTAGTAACGGTACGACTAGACTGAAACCACGAAATCGTACTGAGCCCTATTATTCCCAAACCACTTGTACTAGCTCTTAAATCGTACTTCTCCTAATTGCACGTCCCATCCTATGTAGGTACTTGTGGTGTTTTCACAGAAAGATATTTTTTTAAATAAATCTCGTAAATGACAATGTTGAGCATTACAGGTTTGGTACTAAGCGACTGAAAATTCACTTTTGACCCGAGAATATCGTAGTAATAAATTTTTCAGTAGGTACGTTGGTTTTATCTAAAAAGTTCTAAATGATTAGATTGATTAATCTGTTGAAACATTTTCTGTTTTGGTTTTTCATACAATACTGATACATATCTATAATACGAGAATATAACACAAATTTTTTCCCATTTATTAACTTTATTTCTTCAAACTACCTCAACACCAACAGTCTTTGTAGCTATGAACCGAAGAGTCGTTCACACGTGCGACGAATTTTGCTGGACATCGGCAACACCGCGTCCCCTTGCATGGCATCTGGGCATGGGCATCTACATCTTCTACTACTTTTCGGTCTTGTTCTTCACCTTTAGCCGACGGGTCGTTCTAACGTTTGTTCTCCGGTACCATCAGTTGTTTTGTGTTTTGTTATTTTTGTGACGAAAAGTGTCAGTCAATGTGGAAGTGCGTATTTATTAGCAGTTCTGCAATGTGTGATTGTGATTTTTAGTAATTAGTGATAATGGATATCTACTACACTGAATACAGTGAGTACTTATTTTAATTTTCTCTTGTAGTGGAGAACGAGAAGCGGTGGTGAGGGAAAAATCAAGTTCCATTCTGTTAAAGGCGAATAATTTAACATGCTCGATTGACTATTCTATATGATTAAAAGTGTATTCAGTTAATAGCGTAGCAGATGTAATTCTTAATTACTGAACGGTCTTGAAGTTTACTGTTAGATATCTGCGAATATCAGGGCTCAAGTTCTTTTCCAGAGGCAGCGTTCTGTAGAAATCATGTTCTAGTAGTAATGATCTAGTCCTGATACCGATGGTTATGCTTGTAGCTTTGATCAATTGATCTTTTCATTGTCAACCTACTATAAACGATTCGTGTCTGTACCATCGTAAGAATCTCTCGATCAATAACCAGTTCTTTAAGGCATATACATAGGTACCATTTCAATATAAAAATATATAGATGCAATTTATTAAAATTCTCCCAGTTTTACCGGTTGTATATTGTACAGATTTACTTCTTTTTGTCTCTTATTAGCGCGAAACAAGATGTTTTGGTAGGTACTTTACTATCAATTGGTCGTGAAATTGTTATTTTTTTATAACAAAACTTAATCAGATTAACGGTGATGTTTTTTATGGTATTAAATGTTTCCCATGATTATTGATTCATTTCACAAAAAAATTGTATACAACATATTTCACAGTTTTCCAAAAAAAAATTACTCCTTATATGAATAGCTTTTAGGGAGAAGGAAACGTGAACCTCATAGACAAAGTGTGTACAACATAAAGTTTTACACGAAAATATTAACTATAACACAGAAAGTAACATCGATAGGTACATTCTCATACAATAATCTTCGCAATTGAAGAAAATTTTCTTGTAGAAGCATGTCAGACTGTCGCAAAAAAATCAATTATCAGAGAAGAGTACTCCACAAGGTTTATTATACAAGGCAGCGAGCAAGGCAGCATCTGCTGGGCTGGACCAGGATAAAACAATAGTATCTGGGGTAACATTCACTTAGACCTAAAAGATCTATTGTGCTCCCTTACTTCTACTTAGTTTCTGAGGAGAGTCTCTGAAACTAGTAGCTCCTTTAGTCCTATTTCCCAGAGGAATTTTAGGATATCTGCAGGCTTCAACTTAGGTAAATGTTCCTCTTCTATCCAGTAATCTCCCAGGTACTGTGCTCTAGAATCGTGGAGTGCTGTACAGTTGGAAAGTATGTGGATGGAGGTTTCTTCTCCCATGCCACAATATCTTCACTCTTCTTCCTCCACTATTTTTAGTTTTTTCAGATGCCCATTCAGGCGACAATGTCCCGTTAGGATCCCTGTTAAAACTCTCAGCGCAGCTTTACTTTGACTTATGCATTCATTTGATCTCAATAGGTTCTAGTCACCCAGAAGAATCTTTGATTGTCTAAGCCCTACTAGATCTTTCCAATAGTTGGATCTTCTCTTTCTTTCGGCTTCACTTATTTCTTCCAATATTACATTGGGACTGATTCCTCAAAAGGGTTCTGGCCCCCAGAAAGGTATCTAAGTCCACTTCATTGCTAGTTCATCTGCTATTTCATTTCCTCCTATTCCAGTGTGTCCTGGAATCCATAGTAAGGTAACTATATTGTTCTCGCCTAGTTTATTGAGTTTGTCTAGGCATTCCAAGGATAAAAAAACAAAAAAAAAGGATAAAACGATAGTAGATACAAAAAGCCAAGTGATTGCTGTTTCCAGTATGTCGTCAGGAAATAGCCTTTTCGTCCCTAATGAAGGATCATTTCCAAATTAAAAATAAAATGACGCATATGACTTCAAGAGTATCAGGGAGTTGATAGAAAACAAAGATATCATGAATGCAATAAAATTGTAACTTACTATAACTGTCAACTGAGGAAATATCTTCATAAAATCATAATAGTAATTGAAATCAAACAGAATATAAACAGGAAGATGTAACAATCGAGTCGAGCACGTCCTTTCCAACCAACAGGTATAAATAAGTGCGATAGGGCGGTAATTGGCTGGTTGTTCGGTTGCTAGAATTTGGAGATTGCAGATATTTTGAATTGGATTTTATTTACACTGTTCATTTTCCTTACGGCGATATTGAAGCAAAAGTAGCTATGACTATGTTAACTGAAACAATTGGCGAACTGATTTTCGTTGGATTCCACTTAAAAAATTATTACTGAAGTAAACAAAGCCTATTCTACGTATATTCTAAGATGGGTTGAATTTTAAATCGATAGGATTTCAAAGCTTTTTGTGCAATAAAAATCGAACAAATATTTGCTCTTCATTTCTATAACGAAAATTTGAACGATAAGACAACAACTAAGCTTCAAATAGTATTAATTATTTTCTGAGATGAGGCTATCTTTGGGTGAAAGATGCTTAGACTTTATGAAAGAATTATAATATGTTACTTTTTCAAATGAAACTGTTTCTAAAGAATCTGTCTAAATCACATGCCGTGAGAGGCCAGTGGCTGGCATGCCCCACTCTCCGTTTTCATTGGCTTTCTTTGAAGTTCAGCGATTTTCATTGTTAATTAGCCATGCCAATTGGCAAACAGCGGCATAGTGTGGACGTACTTTTAAACATGTAATCATGATTCTCACTGAATCGAATTTTTAAAAATACTACGTTTTTACATTTTATTGTTCATGGCCCTATTAAATTACAAAAAATAATAATTCACCACTGACAAATAGGATCATACACATAAAACTGAATATAATGACCTGAAACACTGTATTTCTGGTCGGTACAGTATGTAAATCATGAAGGAAACAAATGTTTATATCTAAATCATGTTATTATGATAGTACTAAACAACAAGCAAACATATGTGAATGTCCATGTTAAGTAAGTTGTTTGCAATAAATTTGCCGTATTATAATCCTTCATACTTTCTATGTACAAAAAACGAAAACAAATACATTGAAATTAAATTGATTTATCAATATTTAGTTAGCATATTTGGGAAATTGAACCGCAGTATTTTTTATATTTCTATTTCAACGTTTCGGGAGCGTTCGTTTTAAAAAAAATATTTCTTAAACATTTTTTGATCCCTATCTGGACATGGACTTAGTCACAAATATTATAACCACAAGTAATATTACAAAGGTGATTATTATTAGTGGGAATCTCCGCTACTGCTGAGGTCATCACCATCTAGGCCTCTCAACCCCATGTCATCAAAAATGAGCAAAGCAAAGTGCTTACGTAATACTTGCCTCTCTGTTACGGGCATTTTTAGGCCGATATGCTTCGTTGCATGTCAGATTTTGGAAAAAAAATTTACATCAATAAGACTGTTTTGGTACATTTGTAAACTCTTGTCACACTATAATTTTGAATATGCAAATGCAGCATTGGTGTTCTCATGCAACGGTCGGTGGATTTTCAACAGAAATTATATCTCATTTTTATCATTTAACTAGTACTTGCTGGAAGGAAAATGTGTGTGATCGTAATCTCGTTTAATTATTACCAGAATGTTTTTTTTTGAAATCACACCTGTCTGGTACTTATTAAAACTTGTTACATATTTTTTAACATGATGAAATATGTAGAACAATTAAATCCGTTGGTATATACATAGATTATGTCCAATCATTTTATGAAAATTCTGTATATAATCTTTTTATTTTCGATATCTATGCATTTTTACCCTGGCTGTCCAACTGCAAGGGCACCAAGGACGGTTTGGAGGGTTTACATTTACAACTTAATCATCGAGCCTTAATATGACGCAATTTGTGTTATTATTTTCATTTATTAATTTATTTGTATAAATTTGAGAAACTAGCAGTTTTTTTTATATAATTAGTTATTATATAGTCCACCTGTCATTAATTGTTTCATGTGACACTAAAGGCAGCTAGAGATGGTGCAATACAACGCAATTTTATTGGTTTGATGCCATTTCTATTGCATGCAGTGCGCCAATTCTATTGCATGCAAGGCGCAATTCTAGGGAGAAATCTAGTTTATTTTGTGTTACCCACCAACTGAGTATTCCCAATCGACTGATACCTATCAGTGATTAACGTTTTATCATTTGTGATTTGATAATCGACAGTTTTTGCTATCTTCATTTTAAACAAGAATAAACTCAAGGCCACTCTGAACGTTTTTACCCTAAAAAATATCACGATATTTCATTATTGTCATTTTGTTGTGAAATTGTATTTTACACTACTGTTAACAAAAGGTATTTAATATTAGATGTTTATTTAAATGAAACTTAACAGCCTACACAAAATTCATCGAGTAGATTTACTGGATTTATACAAAAGTTGTGGGTGGTCAAAGCCTGTAAAACAGGTGTTTCTGATGCATTGATCGAATAAAAGCTGCACCAAGAGTCAGTTTATATACGGTGTTATCGTCGTCTACCAGGTATTGAAAAATATGAATTCGGTTGCGAAACAAAAATTGCTAATTCATAAATATCCTCTCGTACATTATCTTATTTTGCTATTTGTCTAACCGTGTTACTTTTCATTATTCACTTGCATTAATGCCATAAAGTATAAAGTGAAATATAGCATTAAGAGTACCTACAAGGTTCCTTTAAACATTGCTATACAAGATGTGATATAAAACTGCCTGAGGCAATTTGTGTTTATTCGATTCTAGTACAAAAGGTTTTTACTTAAAATTAAAATGATTATTCTCCAATGTATTAAATACTAGTTGTGTGAGGAACTTTTGAAGTTAATGCCTTTATTTAATTGAGCGTAGTACCATACGTATGAAGGTTGAATAAAAATTGGTAAACCTTAAAAAGGGAGTGAGTTAAAAATTTTTTGAAGGACGTGTCATTTTTATTAAGTCTAATATTCATTTTCTAGAATTCCTCAATTTAAATTTCTTTCACTGTGCTTTTTTGGAAGTAGATAGAGAAGCAATAAAAATATAGAAAACTGTATCCTTTAGTATCTGATCTAACAACAAAATCATACAGGCCAAAAAGCCCATCTTAATCTACTAAAAAATTGTTAAAGGACACTCGTCAATATGTTTATCAACCAGGCGAGTCTACAAATCAACCACTGTATGATCTTACACAGAAATATAACATTGCCATCGGCAGATGCAGAAGAATGTGTAGAAAAAACTCGAGATTCAACTTAAAATTGATCCGATGGTTATACATAAGGATTATTAGACCAAAAATAGCCTACGGATCAGTAGAGAGGTGGACCATGGCACTGCAAGTGCAACGTAAGTTTGTTTGCCAGTTTATTACCCCCACACAGCATATACTTTATTTATTAGTGAAAAACTCATCTAAAAACCCTTAAAATATTCAACTAAGCTTGCCAGCTAGAGAACAACTAATCATTCGAAAACAAAAACTGTACTATATCAAATTGAAAACCATATTTTTGTTTATAATTACAAGGTCCTGAAAAAGTCTAATAAACCTCCATACATAAGGTAGTTAATATTCGTCTAGAATGTTTTTTGTTTCTTTTGAACACGCCTCATACACATTTAATGATCTGCCGCCATAAGAAAACAAGGTCAAGGAATGCGATTTTATATGTGTAAAATATTCTTCTCAATTGCTACTGACTGTTTCTACCCCACGCAGAAAGATAAATTTATAACTTCCATAAAACACTGATCTATGTATATGTACCTATACGTGATTTTTCACTTCTTTATTTGAAGTGAAAAAAAATTCTCACAGTATTTCGAAATGTTCATAATGAACTCCAATGTATCATAAAGGATAACCTTCCACTCTTAATGAACAATTGATTTAATTTAAAGAAAATATGAGGATTGGGTGAATTATTAATTATTATTAATGGTAACTGACGTAGTGATAGTTAATAATAACTGTTGAACTCTACGCCAATGATTAAGGTTAGCCTTCCTACATATACGAGTATTTGATTATTGCTTTATAGTTTAATATTTTCTTGGTCTTGGGTCAATGAAAAAATATTAATAACCGTGTTTAGTTTGTATTTCAGAAATGTTTTTGTGTAATTCTTTTGTCTGTTGATGTGACCCGGTGAAAAAAGATGATGCTGAGCCTTAATTTGTACACAGTATGTGGTTATTTTGACAGGCTCGCGCTATAACCGATAGTTTTGTCTGTATTCAAGTCCGAGTGGGGCAATTAATAAAAATTACAGCAAAAAATCCGGTCTTTAAGACCACCCGGTTCTTTGATATTTCGTTGCTCATTATAAACCAGCCCTGATCACCTACAGGTGTTTCCAATTTTAAAGGCAAAGGTGGCCAAATTATTAAAAAAAGTCGTGTTCTTTTTCAAAAAAGTTCACAGAAATTGCAGATCCGTTCGTCTTTAAATTTCAGTGTAATCACTAAAAACGAGTTTTCAACGAAATTAACTCCCAAATCCTGGCGAACTGTAATTCTATGTTATTACCGAAAATGTCTAATAGAACGTTTAATAAAAATCATTACTCTATGATTTGCGTAAAATAGCCGAACCGATTCATGATTCAAAAGATAATACAAAACACTTCATTATTGGCATTTTCGCAACCACCTTTTCCTTTTTAATTATGGTTGTAGGTTTCAATAATAACAGATTCCTAAATAAATGTATACCTCGATTAATATTCTTTAGAGGCTGTCAGCTAATACTTCTCAAACGAGAAGCGAAACGTCAAAAATATTTTAATTACTTTTTATCTTACAACTTACTAACCACACTCAAGAAAACAAATCAAATAAAGATTATTATCAATAGTAAAAAAAATAATGTGCAAATCTACACCCTCATATATACAGAGTGTTTCATTAAAATTTGTCCAAACTGAAGAAACCTTATCACAAAATATGAAGATTTAATTTAAATAATATATTCCTCTTTGTGAGATACAAGGTGTTTAAATTATTAAAAAATGATTGTGGTCCATTGTGTTGACACTTTTCAATATTTTTTGCTATTACCGGTGGCTTACATTCTGCACTGCTCATAATAATGACCACCTACTAAGGATTTTCCATAATTAAAAAAAAGTTATTTTATCTTTCACGTAGCAACTTTGTATAAAGAAATAATAATAACGTCAGATGCATCGCCTGTCCCAACTAATGAATTGATTAACATAAATTACACTAAGGGCTCTAAAATTGTCCCCTGAGGTACAACTCATGAATTTGTAAATGTTATTTACTTGTCTGAATAATTAATAGAAGTCTAAATAATTTATTGAATTGTTGTTTGAGCACTGAAAATAGATATTGTTATGTATTTAAAAGCAGTAAATTCATTTCTCCTTGGAAGCAACCATTTCGAGAAATGTGCTTGAAATGGATTTCGCACGTACTTTTTCTAGAATAAGGAATATCTCAAATCAAAACATATTTGTCCAATTGAATTGTTTATACATTTTTTAGCATTTGACTCTCGAGTTGTTGATTTAATTTTTTCAAATGTGTACATACTTCATAAATTTACATACTTTATAACCAGCATAACTTAATTCTTGATTGTATCTGCCCTGAAGGTGTAAGGATCGTGTAGAGATGGTATCATCACTTTTGCTTTGTTATCTCCCTCCATCTTGTATCTTAAGGTATTCTTACCACCTTCCCTTTTCTCACCTCATTTTTTTTCCACCTGCAGAGTTATCCGTACTTAAGCATAGTATGGCCTACATTTTACAATTTTGAATAGAGATGAATATTTAGAACTGCTCCAAAATAATGTCGGCTATGACAAATCACGCTTACGATTAGATCAGTCACGTCTGACATTTATATACCAGATTAGCATGCTGCCAAGACGTTCGCGGCGAGCATTTTGAACATTTCTTACAATGATATTTATGTTTTTTTCACATTATTAAGCAACAATCAGTTTTACTTATTAGTAGATCGCTTTCAGACGAGACACTTTGTGGCCGGCTACTAGTGTCTGAAAAGAATGGTGCGGCTAAAAATACATTAAGACGCATTCACACGAGACACAGATAAGGAATGTATTTATATTAATGTATTTTGAGCCGCGCGATTCATTCCAGACACTGGTAGTCGGCCACAAAGTGTATTGTCTGAAAGTGCTCTTTTGTTTTTAGTGTAATGTGGCAAAGGACCCAGATTAGAGCCCTGAGGTACCCCAGAAAAAGCTAAATATGATATTGACAAAGATAATAATATTGTTACACGCTATGATTATATTTATTGTGTAAATGTAGTTTTTAGCTTCAATATATTATATTTGAGGTATTTTTATTACGCTGGAATGTGAAATTTTTAATTGCATGCTGACAAAATTAACCTTTCTACTGAAATTAAATAGTCATAATAATTATGTATGGTTACTGAAACGTTAACTTGCGAATGCATGTTTGTTGAAAACAGCAGATTTTCAGAACAATTGAAACCTCATATTATTATATCTTTCAGGAATGCACCAACCTTTATCGTGTTGGAAAATGTCTAAATAAACTTTTCCAATTATAATCTAACAGCATTGTATGATTTATTTTTTATTTTTGTAATGACAATAAACGTAGCTCCCAAATTATTTCTCAAAATAATTAATTTTTTATACCAGCAGTCGTTATTTTCTTATTTTCTCATACTGCTTTGCATTGTCAAAGTATTTGTAATGCTTATTGAGGTTAAAAGTATATTAATTGATATTAACTGTTTGATTAACATATTTCTTAACTGACTTTTTTATAGCTCCAGTTACTGAGTTCTTATAAATGATACAATCTAATAGGTACTCAGCTAATGCCGGATTTACCACTTCGCCAAATATCGACCAAACATTTACTACCAGAACAGAAAGTATCACTGATGAACAGCAAATGTCAAACTCATGCTGCAATCCCTCTAAAACAAACAACAGTATCAAATATCACAGAACTTCATCTAACAACAACAATTATTAGAAGATCAGGAACTTTGTACTAATTTAAAATATACAAAAATTGTCAGGAATAGAAAACAAATAACTACAAAATCTCTAGAAATCTCTAGAGTTTCAGCTGATTTTTAATTATTTTTGCTTTTGATTTGATGCATTTTTTCTAGTTCGCTCCTGATTCCCAGATGTTAATCCTGGGTTATTGAACAGCTTTTTATCGCACCATGAATGTCGAAGATACTGATAAGCTTGAACATTTGATCACGACCATATACTGGTAGTGGAAATGAAAATCGAGCTATTGCGAAAATTCTGAATAAAAGCCGCGATTTCTATGTGAAAATATCAGGGAGATTAAAAAACGTATTTTTAAAGTTATTAGCAGAGATTCATCGAATTCTCACGTACCATTCTCATATATATGGAATATCTCAGTATGAAAGAAGCTAAAGAACTGAAATCTTTAAATATATGTGCGGGAAGTGTTGAAATATTCCTGGAACATTTGGAAGTTTGGTGTATGGAAATAAAATAGCTGGAGGAATTTGAATTGGAAGAAATGAAATCTAAATATAGTTGCTGTTAAGATATTCGGTAGCGGTTCCTCTCAATTAATTGTTGTCATGTCATTATTAGCTGAATCAGCTGACCGATTTACTGTGCTTTTAGTCATCGAATCTTTCATCTTGGTGTTGATACAAACATAAGGTATGATGTCAAGCATAGTTGAGTTCATTTCCCATGTAAAACAAATCTGTATCTCGAATACTGCGCGAAGCATGTTTTGCTTGATTCAAAACCGTGGATTCTGCTGCCTTGCGCATGTATCTCTTTAGAAATTCCTCTTTTATAAAATCGATACTATATAGATGTAAGCAATCGAATTAACTTTAAATTTAAGTTTGTAACAACATAAATGAACAATTCTGACTGAGAGAATGTAATAAAAGCTGGAAATCAAGAAAATACTAAAGAGATAAGGTTACATACATATTTAACGATCAAACAAACTGAGAAAATAACAATGTAATTGTTATAGTAAATTAAATCAATTAGTTCACAAAACTTTGAACAAGTAGGACGTTTGTTACATTGTTTGTGACATTATAATTTGCCTAGCTTCGTTTTATTTGCATTTGTATTTTTTCTTTTTTTTTTTGACTGGAAAAACTAACATTTCGATTTACATTGTTTTCAATTACCTTATTTTTTAGTAACTTGCTGGTTCTGTTTTAACAAAGTAAATTGTTTCCCATTTAATTTCCGTTACTTTGAATTTACTGTTGCAAAAATTATCCGAAAAGCTGGTAGAATATTTATTAGCTATAAAAATATCAGCGCCATGTGGATTTTTATTCTCCTTTCCAGTATTGAAAACATCACGAGTATTTGAGTATACTCAGTGGAGCACCCCAGGCTGGGACATGGAAGAGAAAATATCTGCAATCCCTATTCAACATATTTAATCTTTATAAAATTTGTAGAATAAAGAATATAGCTGGAAAAACTGCTTTTCTCAATAGCTAATATCACTAATCATTATAACGGTTTTTCTATAACCTGCAGTAAATTTTCATCAGGTAATAACTTTCATAATATTTCATGTAATTGTGAGTCGAATGAGGTTATATTGCATTTTGCAGAAGTCTGCTTATCGTGTTAGCACTGCATTTTTTGAATATATTTCTAAAATCTCAATTGTATTGTGTCCAAAATAAACTCTTGCAATAATATACTAAACTAAACGCCCACCCAATTATTTATTGTCTTGATTGTAAGCAGTTGTTGTTATTGTTCTTATCGTAATCATTTTAAAAATCAGTTTTAAGTAAGAACAAGTCAATTTTTTTATTCCTGAGTTGTGACTTTGATCTAAGTGCGCCACTGAACTTACACATTCACTGTGTATACATTATCGACATTCGACATGGGCCTGCCCTTTTTTCTTTTTTCCTCTCGCAGGAAAACCGAGTTGTTTTTATGATTTCGTATTTATGATTTTATGACAGAGTTGTTTTACAAGTTCGTGGCATTTTTCATTTCACTATTTTCACATGATAAATACGAACAATTTCAATATTTCAATTCCAGTTTTTACGGCTGTACTTAAAAAAATTACTGCCACTTATCAAACCATTCCCTTACGGAATGTGCAGACTATGAATATGTTTAGAAAACTGTCAGTTTTGCAATGATATTGTTTAAATCTGCGACAACTAGAAAAACACATAAAAATGTAACGAACATGTCTTACTACTGATAAAATCTCGCGGGGAAAGCTAGTATATTTCTTTATCTTTTTAACCCAAATTCAGGCAAAACATAATTTATTCTAAATTAAAATAACCCGATCAAATTCTCTTTCAATATCCTAATAAATTTATTGAACTGAATAAATTAGTCAAGGAATTAAGAGGTTTTGTTTGGTACTTTAGACACTTCTGAAGTATCTGAAGTAATTATTGTGGCTACTAGTGTCTGGAAAGAATCGCGCGACTAAGAATACATTAATATAAATAGACGCATTAACACGAGACACAGATAAGGAATACGTGGTGTTTAATGTATTTTTAGCTGCGCGAATCTTTTCAGACACTAGCAGCCGGCTACGAAGTGGCTCGTCTGAAAGCGCTCTCAAGAAATACTTACTACTGACACTTCATTATATGTTCTAAATGTGCTCCTAGCTCAAGAATGACTTCATTTCGATGTTCCAAGTAATGTCATGTTATGGAATAAGGGTTTAGCCATGCACCAAATGTATTTGTCTGGAGAATGTGAAGGATAAGGGAAAACATAAAGTCTCGAACGAACGAAAATACTGCACTACCAAAAACACTATAATCTCATTATGTCAAAATACATAAAATTGCTCCAAATCCTGCTGATGTCATTCTTATGTCTTCGTTATTGGTAAATGTGATTTTTATATTATTTTAAATTCAGCAGAAATATAAAACATCACAAAACAAGGATATTACAAGATTTCGAAGATAACAAAAATCCTTTTCAGTATGTTCTCAGACTCGTCGTTTCGTTGAGCATTGGGAAGTCATTTTGTTCTTCGTTGTTCGATCACAATCAGACCACCAGTAAAATTTGTAATCCGCTGGCACCATAAAACAAAATATATCGCATTTTTATGTAAATTTAACAAACGACAATCAAATATTTTGCTTATGGCAAAGAAAGATAAAAGAAAGTTGTCGAGTCGCCGCGACGCAAACGACAGTGGCATGACGTAGAAAACAAATTTTCTGAATATAAACTGGAACATATCACACCACTTCTTTATAAACAATAATATGCTTTGATTATGGCAACTAATCTAAAAAACTAGATTTTTCCCTAGAATTGCGTAATGCAGGCAATGGAAATGGAACCAAACCGACAAAATTGCAATTGAGGAAATTGATAAACGTCGCAACTTTTCGATTAAGAAGCCTTGCATTTAGACATCTGCTGCAATAAACTCCAATCCATTAATAATCTTATTAACATAATTGCTTCTCCTGCTTAGCTTTAAGCATAAAGCATTTGGAACAGAATTATCGCCTACTCCTATGCAAACTGAATGCATATTATGTTTGTTACTGTTATATTGTATATATACAGCAAGCGCCAAACGTAATGGCGAGCCTGCCCCCATGCGCACAAACTCATTGTCAATGTTACCTTCCACTACAGCTCTTGCAAGACATATAAATGCTATGTACAGAGGCGTATCATTAGTTGTCCTCCAATTCTGTAGGCGTTTGGCATTGTCTAAATAATTTAGGGCCGACACTGAAGTAATTTAGTTGGGAGAGTCTATACCTGCGCGATCGCTCGCCATCAGTTTGGAGCTTGCTATATCTCACTATATTATTTTCAAATTTTTGTTATGTTTTGATTTTTTTTTTAGGTAAGAATCAACCTACCACTGTGAAAACGTCTCTACTCTTAGGTAAGCAAGAATGTCAAAGTACCTTTATACATTAAATAGTCTATCCATAGTTTGCTGATATTTCTATTTCAATGATAATAATAAATTTCCTGTTGCATTTCAACTGTCGCATTAGGCAAGTACTTTCAGAAGCTGTCAGATAAAATTTAACCAGTTAATTGGAGAAATTGTTAAAGATTTATTGATAGGGAATTACACTATTAATTCAATTTGGAAAGTTGCTTTGATAGTCGAAGTGTGTCTATTATTTTGAATCATTTATATACATACTTGTATTCGAGAATTAATAGTTCTACAGGAATAATAATTTTTAAATCGGAATTTTTTATTAAAACCAACATGGTAGGTGGCAATGGTCACTTGCACACGTACAGTTTATTAATAATAATAGTGTTAATAATATATTGTACTTTGTATTAGATTTTGTAGTTAAGCTGAAGATTTCTTAGGAACTAAAGCTATGGTGTTTGTTTCGTTGGGATTGCTCAGCAATTCTTGTAAATTGGAATTAAGGTAAAGCTGCTGTCTTTCTGATACGTATTGTTGACATTTAGTGAGAATGTGTTTAATAGTGATGTTGCATTGACAATATAAACAATATGGTGGACTGCTCAGTAGGTATATTTGTTTCGTAGTCTTTCACTGAAAATTTTTCCTCAAAAAGTTCGGTAATGTATGGGTTATCGATGGATGGATATTGTGTAGACTTGAATTCATGGATGATGATTCGAATTGTTAGACATTTGGAATCTGGCAATGTTTTGATATTTCAACTTTGGTCTTTCACTTGTAACCACTTTAGTAACCAGGTTCGTTACTTACTTACTTACCCAACTAATTTTACTTTGCGTTATATGTGACGAAGTCAAAGAAACAGAAAATAAGGTGCGCGTGAGTCAATCTTATTTGCTTTAGCAAAAATTACACCAAACACAAAGAAGCGAAAGCCGGCTAAAATCGTTTGATGTTTGTGAAGCAAAAATAATTAACCCTAACTACAGCCGTTGGCATTTCGTGGCAGATAACTGCTAACAGTTGACTCTACACTGAGAAACATAATCGTATAGAATATCTGGGTATAGATTTATAATAAATTATCGTGGTCGTTATTAAGAATGGGGATATGAAGAGACTGATTTTTAGAGTAAAAATATATTTTGTGCCTCGAAAAAACGAATGCCGAAATCGTATTTGCTGATCGGTATCTTCGTCTGCCTTGGAACTAAAAAGCCAGTTCTAGTGCAAGTCTACTGCAATCATTCGAAGCAGTTCATTAGAGGACCTTCGCCAACGACAGATCAAAGATAGGAAAATTGTCAAAGCTGTAGTAGGTATGTTAGTAAGCTTAATAGGCACGCAAAGCTAATGAAATTGATAGACGAAGCCATGTGCCAATTCCTAGAGGGAATATGCCTATGCCTATGGACATTGTGCGGCTTCTTATACTAGGCGAAGAAACTACATGAAATATTCAGTCTCGAGGTCTTAGATTTAAAGAAGCACAACATATCTGTCAAGTGGAATAGGATAATTTACTCAATTGACTGAGATGACTACTATGATTTCTGATACAGCGGCTATTTGGACGTCCAGTACGTAGATCATCTTCAACGCTTTGCTTCAACTACGTTTAAGCAAACCAGTCCATTTGACAACCATTCTTTATAAAAGCTGCTCTTTTAGACATGTCTGGATGGTTTTTTCCTTTGGCACTGAACCTTTTTTACCCGGTGTTTAGTCAGTGATCGATTTTGGCTAGGAAGGATAAAGTTGAGTACGATTCCGTGACCAAAATCTGCCTACTTCACTAGTCGTACTGTACTCAGCAAATGTCTCCGAGAAACCAATCGACCTACTGCTTAGAAATAACTGAAGAGTCGTAGGTGGGTAACGCCGTGTAAGTTGGAGGACAAATGGATCGTATTGTTTATGAAATTTGTATTCTATTGTGTTCTTGTTCTGTTGCCGATAGTTATTTGTGACATTTTGTAATTTGGAGCCTCAGATAAATAACAATAAGCACATTTGAAATGTTTTGTTCCCCATTATGTTTAAATATTGTCGCCGCCGCTGTTTAAGTAGCATAATTCCATTTTGTTCGATTGCAAAAAACACGCCCAGCTAGTATAATATTGTCTGGTTTTTGAATAGCATCATTAACCGCCCACGTTTTTTCTTTTCGAGTTAGACAGACTGCGGTGCGGGATTGGCATACGAAATCTCAATCTAACAATACATTCCCAGCTCATCAGGATTTTAGAAAAAACTCCACGATTGCAGTGATGCCAGGCATCAAGTAGGTGACTATCTGAGTTTGAATGGATTTATGTAACAAAATATTTTAAAAAATTGAGAGCGTGTATTTGAAATATACAAATTTCAGTACAAAGCATTATTCATAAATTTGTTTTCTTAATCACAAATTTGTTCTGAAAAAGTTGACGTTTAAATACTCAAATTAATGAACATGTAGGTACATCAAACCAATGCTGAAACCTCGTTAAAAGATTTCTTGTATATGCTGCAATAATAATAACGGGTATTTGTGGTCAAAACGACGTGTCCCACGACGTTTTGACAGTCCAATATCTCGAAAATTCAAAGCATCGCAACTGTTCCAATAGTTGAGGATTTTCCCAAATACGCGCATGAGCAAAAACAAACTTGAAACAAATCTGAAACGCCCCATGATTGTCTGTTGGAACGAACCTTCAAATAATGCATCAAATCGTCTATGATTACATTTAGAAATCACCAAATATGATGCTCTAATCATCATAAATTGTATTAATTAAGTAATCCATGTTGTATCCAAAGCAATTTGAATTGGGTCCCTCCGTCTCAACAAGCCTGAGCTTAGTGCACATAAACACAAGCTGCGTTACAAATATATCTAGTACTACAAATTAACTGTTCCAATAGTTGAGGACTTGTTTCAGATTTTTCCAAATACGCATGAACAAAAACAAACTCGAAACAAATCCGAAACGCACCCATGATTGTCTGTTGTAACGATGTATGAAATCGTCTCTATGATTACATTTAGAGATCACCAAATATGAAGCTCTAATCATCATAAATTCAAAGACAGGTGGTGGTCTCGCTTAATACACGTTGTTCGGTTTGTGAGTCTTCAAATTAAATAAGTGTTTACAGATGAATGAAAATAAACATATTGAAGTTATGGAGATAATAAAAATGTCTGCCAAAATAAACAAAAGTTGAATCTCAGCTGGATATAATAGGCAATTATACACAAAACCTGAAGCAGAGGGAATTTTCGTTGGTGTATAAGATATTTAAAAAAAAATTTGTATATTAAATCCCTGCAAGAAGATTATTATAAAAGCAAAAAAACATTGTAGTGGAGTACGCAAAATAAAGAATATCCATTGCAAACGAGTTGGGAATTTTGAAAAAATTGGCTCCGTAAACATAAACATCTGGTAGAATCACTGGATTCCAATACTCTATGTACTTTTAAAAAAAACTAGATTAATGTGTCTTGGACCCTGGTGAAACATAATTTTTCTATTTCCTTACTTGACTTTTATTATTACCTACACAGTTTAAGTATTTTTCAATATTTAATAATTATTTATTAATGATATCACTTTTATTTGTATATAGTGTACTGCAAATTGAAATGATTACGAAATTATTGTTGAAACGCAAATTTTGATAGTTTGAAAATTATTTTGTTACATTATGCAGATTTACACGTGAATTCAATCGAACATAATTGTTATTTGTAAAATTCTCTATTGAATTTAAATGTATTTGATTCAGTAATAATAACATTACTTTGCTTTTCATTCCTTCAACATGAAATCATGAAATTCAATTTGTTTTGTCAATTAATCTTCCAATGAAATTAAATCCTGGCCGCGTTTAAATGGAATAATTTATGGAAATTTGTGATAGACTCCATTTCACATAAGAACAACTTGTTGTCAAAACCAGCGCCATGTTGTAAAATTGACATTCCACCTCAAATCACTAGCGTAACGTTTTCACATTTCGTAGGTTTACACAAAATTAGAATATTAAAAATGTAATTCTCATGTGTATACCTAGTTTAATAAAACATATTTGCGAATTCCTTGAAGCCTTTAGAGATATTTTCACATATAAAAGACACTGGCATCGTTTGTAACGCCAATGACTTGAAACGGTCGTTAAGAGGCGACATAGATAAACAAGACCGATTTCGATTTCTGCTCAAGACAGTTGGTAAACTTCACGTGGTTTCTTCCTATGTGAAACACAGTCTAAAATAAAATGGTTCATACAACAAAATTCTTTTCAAACCATTTAAAACTACATAATTTATAATTTTAGGCAGTTATTTCTTCAAAAACGCTTGAATTCTCCCTGTCAATGTTAATCACTCAAAAGAATAATCTAAGTTTCAGTTATAAATTCTGAAAATTATTAGACAGAAATTAATACACAAAGAACCGAAACTCTTCAAAGCTCGTTTGTAAATAAAATAAATTAAGTATTCTTAATACTCAAAGACTTAATTTAGTTGTGAAACGATCTCATAGAGAACCAGCTTTCAACTGTACTGGAGACTTCTAGATTATATTAGAATAAAGCATAAGCAAAAAAAATAGGTTTAGCCAGGGACATTATAAGCAAAAAATATGAGAGAGATTAGTAATCAAAAGCCAATAAAACAAAAATTAAATGCGCGATTCACTGTTTCACGTTTCTAACGCTAATAACGTTAGCGCTTCCCGTAATTTACGATCACGTACCGTTGAGTGTTATTGTAAGTACGGCACATAATTGTCCTGCGCAGTTGAATTGCATCGGATTTCTGAGGTTAAGGTTTTTGTTTATCATTGTTAAGTTTGTGTTGTTGTTTGCGTTTGAATCTTTGGTTATTTCTTTTGTCCTATACTGTTTATAACAATTATTTCACTTCCTAGATAACGCAGCGCTACGTTATTAAATCCACCATCAGAATCGCTGTGTACTGGATCTTCCTTATCTTCTATTTACCTTCTACATCTTGCTTATCAATTTAGTATGACAGTTTTTCTTTCGCCATACCTTGAGTTTTATATCCTCTGGTTACCCGCTGATGCTCTCGCAGTTTGTCAATCTTTGGATAACGATCTTCCCCTTATTTTTTCTCTTGACGTGTATGTGTACCATGCCAATTCTTTGTTCTTGATGTGCAAAGACCTGGTTAGGTTCCTGTAATCTATTGTCTGTCTTTCCAGATTAAACTCCAGTGGTAAGGATTTGTTCTCTTCTAATTTTTTTGAATGATTTTCTCCAAAATGTTTTCCTCTTTTGTGTTTCTTCAAGTAGCTCGCTTCCTTTGCATTTTCTGTATCTTCTTGATGAACTTCGGAGGATTCGGTTTTCTGCGATTCTGTCCAATCGTTTTTTCAGAATCCTGTTATTCGCTTTAGATTCTCTAGAACTCAATTACTCGTCATCTACCAATAATTAATTAAGTTGTGTTAGACACCGTTTCACGTAAGAAGAACTTACTTAAAGTTGCAGTCGAACCAGCGACATTTTGCAATATTGTCATTCGACTTCAAAAAAGTTGTTTGTTAAAATATTAAACTTTCAATTAACGATTGGCAATGTTCGTTTGTAACGCCAATGACATGAAACAGTCGTTACTCTTCAATTTAAATTATTTTCCACGCTTTTTTCGGCACCATTTTTTACCACTGCTTATCTCATTACTTACTTTTGGAAGATAGCTTTAAAATGTCTGACACAAGTTTTCTTAATGTCGAAGTCATGTAAAAAATCTCAGCTACCTGAAAAATTTGATGCCGAATTTTTTTAAAAGCAGTCAGTTTGGATTTGTTAAGATAAATAAAAAACCTTTCACTCGATGATACACTTAACAGAAGTTATTTTGAAATAGCAGTGGAATCAGATAACATTCTTTGAGACAATTGTTTGGGTTTAACTGCACATTTTTGGAAAATTTGTAATGTCGCAGATCGTGACAAAATTAAGAACTGCCACTTGAGGGTGCTTCAATTTAAATATTCTTTTCAATAAATTCTTCATAGAATAACTTAAAATTGCATACATAACACATAACGCTGTCCCGTTGGCCATGCCAGCATCAAAATAAACCAAAAGCGTTATAATGGTAATATCTTTTACATAACATTTCCATTGTTTCATTGTAGTTTAGACGTTGCCTTTAGCTTTCTTTCGTTTTTTTATTATTTTCCTAGTTTTAAAAATATTGTTATTTGTATTTATTATACAAATTTCATGTCAAGGTTATAAAATAACGTAAAATAATGTACAAAGACAGTGGCGTAACTATACCATCTGGGGCCAGTGACAAATTCTTTTGACGATGCCCCATCTTAAAAATACCCATATCATAAGGCGAAGATACAATATTGTTCATGCTAAAATATATAATTCTCTTGGATTTCTGCTGGTACCTTGTTGTGGTTGATCTGGAAAGTCACCGGTGTTGGGTGCTGCAGTTGATAATTCTGGTATACTTTTAGTGAGTTCCAGTTCTTCCCTTTTGGAGCACTGTTCACTCGAGTTTTCATAATTTAAGTCATAATTTTTCAAGTACTGACTAATTTTATGTAGCTTTTTATTTTTTTCTTCAGTCACCCTCTTTCTCTGGAGCTAGATATTTTAATATCTAACTTTTACAATCAATTTTACTTTGCTTCAATATTCAAACGACAAAAATCAAAGATACAAGTCACCATAATTAACTTGAAATTTTATTATGGTCTTTAATTGTCTCAGTTTGGATTTTAAGTAGAACCTACGAAAATATACTTTCCAAATAAAATAAAATATACAGGTACAATGTAAGAGAATATTTTTGAGCTCGCGGCCTTTTGGGCAGGGGCCCTCTTAGGTCAGGGACCCGTGGCATTTTGCCAACCCTGCCACCCTATTGTTACGCTACTGGACAAAGAAATAGTTCCTTTTCTGCCACCAGATAGAGTATCGCTTATATTTAAATTCCCAATTGTGAACTATAAACTGAACTAAACATAACTGTTAAAATCCAATGATTTATAAAGAACAAACTATAAATATCCATTATAAAAATTCAAATCCCTATTACTAATCATTATGAGGCCATTTGCTGGAGGCTTTTTAAATAACTATTGATTAAATCTTGATTTCAAACTGTATTGTCATCATCTCTCTATAACCGACTACGAGTATTTCATCATAAAACATAACTGTTCAACGTGTTTACTGACCTTCCAAATTCCATATTTCTACACTATAAATTCTAAAATAAAAAATATGAGTCAACTTAAGTAGTTTTATCTCTATTTTTTAATGTGTCTAGTTATCAGGTTGAAATGACCTGGACATACGACAGTCATTAGTATGATTGATAATACCATTAAGGATGGTTGGTCTTTGGTCTTAGAATTAAGTAACTAATGGGAATGTGATAATCTTGTAAGAGAAAAAATGTTCTGACTAGTCATTAATTGTATTATAATTGTCACTCACAGCGTTTAAAATAATCGAATTTCCATAATTTCAATAATTGCCATTGGTTGTCAAATTATTCACACTTACTGTTATCATAATATATATTATTGTAATAAGTGTGGTCGATAACTAAAGGGCCCATTTGGAACACGCGATCAGTGCTTCTTGAAAAGTTGGTCCTGCATATGTCCATCCTAGTTTCATTATGTCCAATTTTTTTTGTTTCGACTGACCAAACTACTCTTGGCAAGAGTGTCTTTCATACAAACATTCGAATTGATTGTCTTATTCCTAAATGGTCTTTCTCCCATTTAATTGTTTTCATTTCTGTTTTACTTGATTTCAATATAAGTTTGTAAACCTGGTGGATTCCATTTTTATTTAGCTTGCACTATTTGTATGTATGTATGTATGTTCCGGTCAGATCTTTCTACTGAATTTCAAACAGTTATCCTCAACCGCTCGAGATGAAATTTTGTATAAAGGATTTTGTCATCCAGCATTGCTTGGTGACAATCGATATCTATCTCAGTTTGTCTTCCTCGGGTGCCAATTAGTTTGTTATGAGAAACTTTTACTGTCGAAAGTGTTATATTTAAAAACACTTTTTTATAGCAGTGACGGAAAAAATCGAATTTTGGTGAAAAACTACACCGAATTAATAATTTTAAATTAATTGTTTGACAATAAGCAATTAATATTAATGAATTCAAATTAAACTTCAAATAATGTGGATATTTTCTGTATGTTCCTAGTAGTATAGGTATTTATTTTTATTTTAAATAGTGTAGTAGCATCAAGTAAACTTCTCAGTTTAATAATGTAGAATGTTCATCTGAGACACTAAATTTTTGATAAAGTTCAATACTTCATAAAACGAAGTATGTTAATTCCCCTAATTTTCCTGCGAATATTACAGTGAGATAAGCAAATAACTCTGATCTAATTAGTGTGTAATGTATGCTCATCGCATCGTTACACATTCCAGAAATCAGTCCACAATCATACTGTATTCTATTAAGCTTATAAATTGTAGAAAACGATCAGTAATAGTAAACCTTGTCCGATAAACAATTAGGTTTAAACATCGAGTTTTTGTATTTTTCTCTTAATAAATAACCGTCGTTATATTTAAGGTAGGAGTACAAAATTATTTACTCCATTTTAGAGGATTTAAGGGCCTTTTACCACCCTCCTTTATTTCAAAAAGGCTTTTAATGAAAACTCGAGAAAAAACATAAATTTCGGCCAAATATTACAATATAGTCGCCTGTAAATTGCAAGTCTTTAACGTTATTACCATCTTTATTTCTATAATAACGCTAGAAATTCTTAAAACTCCATCATTGGAACTAGAGGAAGAACTGCACTAAGTTACGAAAATTTAATTTGCAAACATGCTCTTATATCCAAGATTTGTTACGATTTGTTCATTATGGCTACAAACGAAATCGCTATTCCCCTAAAATTTTAAAGGCGTTAAAATAGCATGTTGAAACTATTGTAACGTTTATTTTAATTTATATTTACAACTACTTAATTTATATTTACAAATTTATATGTACGGTCCTTAATTTACTAATTTATATTATACACTAAACTAACTACACTAATTTATATGAACGTCACTGAGTAAACACTTTATCGATCGCTTTCCTTCAATATAAGCACTAGCTGTCCATCTATGTGACTATGTCTCAACTATCTGATGACTGACTCTTGCAGCGATGCTCAATCTATTTATATCTCGTAGGTAGATTACTAGAAAACTCTCGGTGCTCTGTCGCCGGCGCTCTGGAATATGCTCCTAGTCTCTGGAATGTTCTCTGCTAGGAGGGGATGGCAGTCTGAGCTTACAGTCATAGTCGTCTCATACGGGAATCTCGCTGAGGCACTCACGTAACACTATTATTTTTAAAGGGATTTGATTGAGCACTGTTGTAAGAATTGGGGTAATACCAAAGTCTATATATTCCAATTGGAATTACTTTTTTTATTTACATTTTTAATAGTAAATTCAGAAATAATTTCCAAAAGTTTGATGTTGATGTTTATTCATACAGTTAGTTATATGATGTATGTATATTTGAGTTTATAAGATTAACATATATAATAAAAGCTAGTCAGTTTGTCTCTAACGCTCATTTCCATTTTTAGTATCAATACTTGCAGTAGTTGAGGTTGACATACTAAAACCAATTGGAGAATATTAAATTCCATTTATTAGAAAATAATGGAATACTGATATAAATAATTCACTAATATTATAATGTTATGTATTAATTTCAGTAATATATGGTAATAAATACAAATTTGCATATAACTTGATTCAGGAAATGGAAATAATTTGCTTCAGATTTTGAAGTTATGTTATATAATAAATTGCTTCTACGCCTTTTCTTTAAAGTTTCTTGTACTTCACCAGTTTGTAGCGATTGAAACGGCTGTTTATGGTGAGAGTGAAAGAAAGTGAAAAAGTGTTCCATAAGCCAATACAGTTGATTAGTGCAATTCGTCCACACCTTTATGCAAAAATATATCAAATTTCCTTTAACTTTGACAGCATGTAACTTCGATTTTATCGATTATTCGAATTGTTTTACATAATATAATAGTTGTTCCTATCATTATTATGGATAGTGAAGATTCCGAGTTGAAATAATTTGTCCCAAGAAGGCAAAATGTAGCCACATTGAATTTACTGAAGAAGA
This sequence comes from Galerucella nymphaeae, assembly GCA_963978555.1. Lineage (NCBI taxonomy): Eukaryota > Metazoa > Arthropoda > Insecta > Coleoptera > Chrysomelidae > Galerucella > Galerucella nymphaeae. The sequence goes on from OZ021704.1 coordinate 6,512,097, forward strand.
ACTGCAAAGACAATTTTATAAAATAATATGACACTGTTGTGAAATAGCGGAACCAATATTCACACCTTTACAGAGAGGGTGCTATTTGATTTTTATGAAGAAACGTCTAGAAAAAGTGTACCAACTGCGATCTACATCCAAAAAAGTGGGAAGTCGTAAAAACTTTTTTTTGTGAATGTAAACCGGTTATAATTGTTTATTTATTTTACTCTGACCCCTCACCGTTGAGAAATCGCTTACGCTCCAAGCAAATCTATATATTTTTCAGAAATCCCCAGCTCCAGTAAAGGGACAAAAGTTTGGCAACATGGTTTAGTTATGACATCTGTGACTTTCATGTATTGGTACCATAGATGTACACAGGAAAATAAATGTAAAAATCTTTTGTACCTACTGGTTTGCAACGTAATATATTTCTGTGAAAAACTTTCTTTCTGCGTTTTCGACATAGTAAAACATAAAAAAAATTTCCAACGTGTTGTCATGGAATTACTTTTTTTGTTTGCAGTATTTCCACTGCTGTTAAACAACGATATATGTATGGTTCACCAACCCTTTTTTTTGTTTATCACGGAACACTATTTTGAACACAGTCTGTGGTATTTTTAATAATTTATATATAGTACAAGCATTCCGACATCAACATAACATATTACCATAACTAATTATAGCTTACGTTATAATAGCGTAGAATAGACACAGGACATTTGGTTTTCAATTGAAATAAGAATTAGATTTAACTGTAGGTATGTGTGCATACATTCAACGTCATTTTTCAAAAGCGAAATTAAACAAATGGCTAAGCGTATGAAAAGAAAATATTTTGATAAAAATCTATCCAACGGCTTACAAATGGGTGTGTCACATGAAATGTATTAAGGGTCAGTGGTTTTTTTTTCGATTCAATAAAAAAACACACAAATTCCACATTGTTATGTCAAGAATATAAAGAAAATACAATCTTAAGACGACACACGTAAATTACATGCCACTTTCTATCAATGACCATCCCTTGTTTCAAGATGAAAAGACATATAAGGCAGTAAATTAAAATTCCTTGAAAAAAATGGTCTAAATCATTAGTGGAAGAATACTTACCAAATTTAGTACTAGAAAATATTATTCCCATGTAAAATTAATTTGAGAGTAGCGTAATCGAAAACCGGCACTCTTAGTATAAAGACAAAGTGCTTGTTAGAGACAGCATAAAGTAAAATTTATGTTGGTCTAATGAGGACCACTGGCCGGAAGTTTACAGGCTTAAGAAAGTGATTATAAGTTTCTCTGCTGGTCTACAAATGTCAGCCGGTTAAGGGTGTCATTTAATTATCATCCATATTGGAGAAGAGTTCAAGTGTTAGGATTGCCATCGTACTACTTTGAATTCAACTCCTTGGACCCGTCTGAGCTTGAATTAGAAAAAGTTCACAAACTTTAATGCATTATAAATTGCAGTATTTTATTGTTGCTCGTTATTTTTTATAATATCCCTTTCTTCCTTTCACAAGTTTGTACAAGTTTTAAGTCGGGTGCTTGCTATATAGTTCTGCGTCACTTTGTGGTTGACCAAATAGTAACTCTTTTACGATCAAGCGTCTCACATGTGGAAATTATATTATGTTCCAGTGTCTTCGCATTTATTTGTGAAGGTGTTCCTTCTCTGATGCATGACCAGAATCCTGTCTTAATCCTCAATTTTGAGTATGGTTCTTTTATAACGGATCACTCATGAAACTTTACCCATAGTTTTCTCTCTAATCCAGTTCTCTACAGATCGTTGAACTACGGTTTTTGGCACACCAAGAATTGGTCCTGCCTCACGCTGGTATCTCCTCTCATTCCCTGGTAACCGGAACGTTTTCAGTTCTGTCTTACATAATATGGAACTGTTTGCCCTCTACCGACATTGCAAGATTATGTACAACTCCATCTTGAATTGGAAGATATAATTTTCCAGTGCAGTTGATTTTTGGATTGTACCCATACCATTTGCTGAGCTAGACTGATAGGCGTAGCATGTCTTTGCCAATCCATGCAATAGTCGTTTAGTCGCATTCTTTGACAAAGCTTTTATGATATTCATGTGCCTCCCGTGATTACCAGTGTTTGTACCTTGCTTAGTCTCATTGTTGTCATTCCTTGCTGAGTCTTCGGCCACCATACCTAAGATGCATTGGTTATGGCAGGTTTACCACCCTGCTGTTCAATCAATACAGCTTTTCATATTTTAGTCTCTATTTTTTCCAAGGATACATCTGACCACTAAAAGTAATCTGCTTCCTTATAACTTCAACTTACTGAGATAACAAACTTGTCCTCTCTTTTATATTTGTTATGTTCTGGACTTGAGGCCACCTATTTATTTATAGTCTCATGAATGGTGATATATTTTGTTGTCTTCTTAACACTGAATTTTCTAATAAGAGACATAAATGTCACCTGATTATCTCTTTAGTGTGAGTATTTGTGATTTTTTCCAGTTTCCAACTTCAACACCCTATACATTTTATTATACTGTACTAATGACGGCAAATGAGCTAGAAACAAATCCATGTATATACATACAGGGTATTCCAATTATATGACGTTTATATTATTATAATTTAAAATGAATTGAAATTTCTTCAATCAGAGTGTTGTTTGTTCCATAATCTATATCGATTTGTAAGATTTGGAATTTATTCGTTAGAAAGCACATGTTTCCTCGCATTTTTGTATCTGTGCAAGGGTGTTAGTGTGGGCCGGCACTGTAGCACCATATTATGGTATTATAGGTTACGAGCAAGAGCCTGAAGGGGGTGGCAAAGGGATCTAGCCCGTCAAGGTACCGTGTTTTGATTAATGTTAGTCCAACATGCGATTAGATTTGTGTAAATTGGCAACATTGTACTGATATATTGTACACATGCGGTGGCCTGCGATTTTGACAATCGATAGTCTGATGAACTATTTTAGATTTCATTTTGGTGGGAAAATACCAACATGTCCGTATCAAGATACTCGTTTTAGGAATAATTTACTTTTCGACTAATTGGGTGAAATGGATTCGCGCTTCCGTTCTTCCTTGAATTGCGTATGATAAGAAGGGTGCGATATCAGCAAATCAGGAGCGGCGATTACCAAGGTAATTAAGGAAAGCTAAATTGATAATAAGGTCCAATGAGAACAACCGCAAACCCGACAATTTGTACATTAACTGTACTCCGGAAATTAACGATTTTTTCTTAAATATTGTAGCCAGAATAATCGAAGGTACCAGATGTGGACTAGGTTTTTACATCACTGTAAACAACGGCTCATTTTTACGATACATAGTCAAATTCTTAAATGTGAATATGTATATATTGTGTTTTGTAAATGACTGTTGATATTAAGCATGTAGATGTAATTTTGTAAATAATTATACAGCCCAACCAGAATATCAAAAAAAATCAAAACTTCTTGTAAATGTTCATCACAAACCTCTTTTGCTTAAAATCTTGTATATAGTGTTAGGCAGCATTGTACCACTGTAGTTTTGGCATTTGGTTGGGTATATTTTTTCGAAGATAGGAAGTAAATCTTGTTTGGCATGCGTTCTTCTGCTCATATATTCGTTGAAGTAAGGCTTCTCCTCCATATTGGATTCTATGTCAGTGCGATAGCCTGGAAAATATGCCATTGGCAGAGAGCTATATGAAAGGTTCAGTCTCCACGCTAAGGGTGCGTTCACAAAGAAAGCTGGTTACAAGCGCTTGAGAATTTTGTTGTGTGTACAACTGTACACAACAAACGCTTGCATTTCAAGCTTAGTGTTTTTTCAGCTCTCGTTGAGACAATGTCTTCCTCAAGTGATGAAGAGTTATGTTTGCTTGAGAATCTTTCCTAACTTTAAATGTAAAGTCAATGCATCTTCTAATAATTCTCCGTACCTAATAATTGATAGTAAAATATTCTTCTTACCGTCAGTATTCATTTTCGAAGCTATCTCCTTCAACACCTTATCCACGTGAACTCTATTAGCATGTAGTTTGAGGCATTTGTCCCAAATAGTTCCTTTTCTAAAGACTTGAGATATCAGCTCATGGACATCCATACTGCACAGTTGTTTGTCACTGACTAGTTCGGTCAACAAGATCCGGAAAACAAGTACAAAACGTTCTTGCGTGCTTGTCAGAACTTGTAGCAAGCGCTTGATACAATGTAGACTTTTCTCACGCCGGTTGGAGCTTGCAAGCGCTTGCCAATAATCGCTTGTAACCAGCTTTCTTTGTGAACGCACCCTAATAGATTTTTTTTAAAGAGTCAGGCTGGAGCATATAATCTAGACTCTAGAGTTCAGAGGACCACAATAGATCTAAAAAGGTCGCAGTGTAATATTCCAAGAACCACCTCATAAAATCTATCTATCCATGTTGGATTAGTTCCTTATTTATATCATCTGGTCCTGCAGCCTTGTTCGGGTTTAAGTTGTTTCACAACATCTATAAAGGCTCCGAAAGAATGACTGTACTACTGTTTACCTATTTCTTCTTCAGCTGCTACATTTCTATACTTCTTATTTATATTATAACTGTTTTGGAATAGATTTAGTTTATTTTCCATTCATATTTATTTTTACTGCTGCTGCTGCATTTGCGTTTTATCTACTGTATTGCTTTCTCACATTCTCGAAGATTTTTCCATCATCATTATTGTTCACTTCTATTTTTTCCAAGTTGATTTTTTTCTTCTGTATAGTCTTTCTGCTTTTTGCTTCATCTTCCTGAATTAGTCGCGATCTTCATCCTTCCCTGTTACCAACAATTTGCTTCTTGTTTGCTTTTTCCCTAGGCTTGTCAGTTTACATTTTTTGTCGAATGGTTTGTTATCCAATTTATTTTTCCGTACAGTCTATACCTAATGCTCTTCCATTCACTGTCAATTTCTAATTATTTTCACCTTTTTCCATTCGAAACCTTTTCAAGCTCCATCTTCTTTTGCTGTCTTTGTAAAGTTTGTTTTTTGATATTTTCATGTTCATCTTCGCTATTAGTAAAATGTGTATCCGCACTTGCTCCTCGGTATTACCTCGTGTCTTAAACCGTTTTCATCAATTTAAATAAAAATTCAGACATACGTTTTTGTCAATTCACTTAATTATAGAGCGATAAATTGGAAAGTGACATTGGTTGTGCGAGACTGGCTTTTAATGGAAATATAAGCGTAATAGATGCAATATCTTGAGCGCTACTAAGGTCGATTTTCTATTAATATTGGTGATTATAATAAGAAACGAGAGATGCGCTAGCAAGATATCAAGTTCAGGGAGGAATCGTATTAGAGGGTGATGGACAGGTTACTGATGCGGTGTTATCGAAATGCCTCCCGTTTTTTCAGGTACCTATTTTCATAGATGAAATGCCTCCCGGGTACAATCGAAATGCCTCCGGGTCCTTAATCATTTATGGTAATATTTTGTGTGCTTAATCTTTGTATAATGACACAATGTTGCCAAATTATAATTTGAATAGGTAAATATATATCTATTTTTATTTTTCTAATTCTTATGCACTGTACATAAAATCTGTTAACAAAATATTTCAGAGTACGACATTTTTGTTTAGGTTAGGTTAGGTTAGGTTAGGTTAGGTTAGGTTAGGTTAGGTTAGGTTAGGTTAGGTTAGGTTAGGTTAGGTTAGGTTAGGTTAGGTTAGGTTATGTCTTTATGTTTCGTATCCGGCCTACTGATGAACCATTAACATTCATTGATGACTGCGCACAGTGTTGCCGTCTTTTAATACTAATTAAAATAAATGGGTTGTTGAGTATACTTGAAAATTATATTATTCATAAAAAATATATAATAACTTAGTAATTGTACTAGGAGCAAAAAAGTAAAACGCCATTTACCGAAGAAAAAGTATAAATATTATGGAAATAATTGGAACTATTAATAATAGGAGTATTAGTTTTCTTCTTTTAAGAATATGTTACATTATTATTTTGTCTATTTGTATAGAGCTAGAGAATCCCCATTCTTATTCCTTGATAGAAATAAGATATGTACGCCTTTATTATTATTATCGTAAATACGTGGTATGGTGCTATAAAACCTTGTACAATAAAATAAAGAAACGTTAATAGTTCCTTTTCAAAATGCCGATACGCTCAATAACGCCTATTACAAGAAACCTTCGAGATTTATTTTTGGATGGAAAAATTAATAGTGTTTTATTTTTCCGTTTTTCGATGCAGCTCCACCAACAATGGGATAAATATCAAAGACAAATATCTCTTAACGGTTGTTGGCAATATTCCATTAGGTAGATATGTGCTGGGACGTCATCCAGAATTCAGAGTCGGCCCGACTCACTGAATTTTTTTAAAACAGATTAAACTGTTTTCGCTTTAATTTATTACTTCTTATTGGCAGATGTTATCAAAATATATTTAATTGCGGCAAAATTTTAAAAACAATAAGTAATTGAATGAATTGAAAAATTGTTTTCAAATATTATTTTACTAGCTAAATAGTTCTGTTGTAAAATAATCATGCATACTGTTAGGTATTATATTTTTGGTTTTCAAAGAAACAAGTTAAAACGAAATATGTTGGAATGAGGTATACATAATTTGTAAATATTATATAGTGATGTAAACGTACTAGTACTACCAAAACTATTTCCAAAAACATAGAAAATTTGTAATAGATATCATAGAAAATATTTGTGTATATTTCTGAAGCATAAATAATACATGAATCTAAATTTTCAAGCCATTCCTGTAAGAAATCCAGAGTCGAACTGTCGTCAGTTTAATACGAAACCGATAAATCTAGAATTTGTAAGAAAGCATCCCTGGCAGACCTTTGGAGATTCATTTTAGCGATTACTTTCTAATATCTTGAAAATTGCTACTTAATCATACGAACTCGGAAAAGAGCCATGAAAATAAGAAAAAACAGTAAATCTCGTCCAAAACCCAAGAATTTTATTAAATTCCGACCGAAAACCCCATTTACTTGGATTGAACTTGACTGGGAATCAATGAGTTGATTATGCCGGTTTTCCATTCACGAGATTTCCAAACCCTACAATCATAGGATGTTACCGATAGACCTGACACTATTTCAATTCCCCGCTTACAGGGGTATCCAGAAAATTATCGATGGCGTTGATAAAAATCATCAAGAAGATGAATTGTAGATAATATTCTAAACGCATGTGCTATCCTTATTAATAATATTAATGTATGATGTTTGTTTGTTACGTATTTTTCACGTCCCAACTACTCAATTTTGTACAACCTTGTCAAAGGCACAAAAAAAGACATGGGGCACCTTTTATCGTGAATAATAGTGGCCCTAATGTAATTCTATAGTTCCTTGTCCGTCCTTATCACAGAAAGAGGTTTAATAAGAGGGTAGGATGAAAAATTATATGTATTACACAGGAATAAAGTGCCTTCTCCTCCCTTGAATGAATACTAAACGCGAGAGGAAAAGTGACGGTGGTGGTAATGATAACAACACAATATCGGAAAGAATGGTGAACATAGATATTAGAAAGGACTCAACAGTTAACAGATTATTCAGAAAAGAAAGAAATTAATAAGTATATGTTATCAATTAATATCTTCAACCGACTCTGGTCTTTGCTACGTCAGAAATTCATCTAATTTCTATCCTTGCAGAAACAAACCTCATTCTTGATGTGGATTGTGTCCAGTGACTGAAATAAGCTCGTCTAATGCTTTGAAATACGAAATCGAACAAGGAACGGCATTTGATACAAGTACTTGGAGCAAATGAACGAGTATCCACTTCTCGACATTGGAAAAATTACTCATGTTCGAATCTCTTTTCTTCTCAGGTTTTTGCAGACTACTTACTTACAGCTTACGTTACACATTTTTAAAAATGTTGACCACAAATAATTTCTGCTAAATGATCATCAGTACAGTTTTTGTTCTCGATAAATGTATTTGGTTATTTGGAAATTAAGATAGATACTCTTATTTTATAATTAAGTGAGAATCTTTGTATATTTCCTTCGGATACAATCGATTGCAACATTGACCAGTCTTTTGTTCTATACAAATCCTTGATCAGCAAAACTTTTTTGTCAAAATCTTCAAACCACTTTATCGTCCCCGTCCTGCAGCAACGTTGTCCTCCCTGTGCATTTTCAGCAATCCAATATTTGAAGGATATTTCCATTTACAGAACTAGCTGTATCACTGATTTTATCTTCTGCTGCATCAATCTGATCTACCTTTTCCATCGAAGTAGAGCTCTAATTTCACTTTAAACTAGTTTATTGATTTATTTAAGCCTTTAAATGTATTGTTGTTTTCTTACACTACCAGCGAACATTAACAAAAACTAGAAGACCAACTCTAGGGCAGAGCCCAAACCTTCCCTCATTGCCTTGTCACCAAATTCGGAACTGACCGGATCCAGAGCTTATCTACGTCGAGGTTTCTGTCCACAGATTCCGCTGAGTTGTAGTTTCATTTGTTACGTTGTGTGCTATTATGAGAACAATGTTATATTTATTACATGCTTATTTTCGCTACTACTTTTATTTCATTTAGTGTGGTAGTTTTCTAAAAAGGCCCCCGTAACAAACACTGAATCTATGAATGTACGACCCTTAAATATTGGAGGCAAGTACTGATCTTCGATCGTCAGACTATCGACATCGGCTTTACTTAATAACATTGACATTTAAGAGCCGAAGGGTGAGTTCTGAGTTGTTCTACTAGTCTAGTTTCTGTACGGTGGCACTACTATTTATTAACTATAGTTAATATAATCCAAAAGTGTTCATAGCAGATACCCTTTTTTGTTTAGGTATATAAAAAGCCAATACTCTCCAGTAATTTGTTAATTTTTTATTATTGTTGACATAATTTGAAAAACATTTTAACAGTAACATTTACCAATTAATATGTAGGCAAAATTTAAATAACCATATATATTTATCAGAGGATTTTAATATTAGTTTCATCCATTCCTGGTTAATATTGACATATTTAATTATTTAATTTGTTCACGGATGAAATAAAAATGTTATAATCAAATGGAAGTTCAATTTAATTTTTGAAAGATTGAAGATATTTTGAAATATGCTGCAATTTTATTTACCAATTTTCAATCCACCTCATCATATTATCCATCTAACGCTCCCTGAATTCGTATTTTGTACCGGGTGGCCAACTAAGAACGGTCGTCGGTCATATCTCAGGAGTGGATTATAGCACAGGTTCGGGAAAAAAAACTTTATGACAAAATTGGCCTCGAGAAACGTCTGGAAATTATTTTCAGGATTGTATAGGTCCACTGCTAGAAGGCGTATTTGACATTTAGAATTTCAAAATGCAAATTTTTCCAAATTCACTCATTAAGGAGCATATTAAATATTATAATCAGATTCCTCGACAAATTCTGCTTATTTTTAATATGACAAGTTTAAGTAGATATCTTCAAATAAGGAGTGGGGGAGAGTGGGAACATTGTTACGAAAATACGCCTGTAATTCCGGTTCTGCTAGGTCGATTTTAATAAACTTGATATTTGAAAGAGGACTTATTTCTGTATAAATATTCGTAAAGTGGTCATTTGTACTAATTGGACCAAACAAAAAGTGATACAAGATGCTTTGGACAATCGTAAATTGCAATGATCTAGTGCAAAAAATAATGGCTTTGGATTTCTGTATAGATAACTAATATAAAGTTCTGTAGTTTCAACCCATTTCTGAGATAATTCGATTGAGTTATTCTAGAAAATGTATTATTACTTATGATTCAAAATTCGTTTACAATACAGTATAACAAGTAAAGTATTCGTCATAAAAACAATCTTTCTTCAAATACCACGTAAATTCTAAAAATACGGTAATAATTCCTTGTTCAGAACATAGCAATTGTTTGTGCTGATTGAATAACTTCTTTTCTCATTCTAAGATCGGTGAAATTCTCTAAACGTGACAATAAACGGTTTCTACAACAGCATGTCCTGATTCATCAGAAGAAAGAAAATCACGTCGTTTGCTAAATAGAGATTTCAAATGAATTTCTTCACGGAAAAGTAAACAATTCCAGAATCGTTTGCAAGTAAATTAAATACGAATATAGGTATCATATGAAATAATACCTGCTCGAAAGCAGCATCAAAGTGAATATAAGAAGAGCCGTATTTACAGTTACCGAGATATTGGATGTACAATTTCTCAATAATATTAATTTTCTTAAAAATAACTGGATTACGTATGCTTACTTACATTTCGAATATTTCAGAGAAATAATTACTCAAAATCAACCCTCAAAAATTCTTCTAAAATTCATAAATGAAAAATTTAACTGAGACAATAAAATATTAAAAAATAATGCAGGTAAACCAACTCTATTTCTTAGATTTTTAGTGAATGTTAAAAAAAATTGAACTCAATTATTGTATGGAATTTCAAATCCCCAAAGTCCTCAATTCATTTTAAACTGGGATGGATTTCATTATCATCGTAATAAAGTTCTTGAATCCTTACGGTTGTGTTCATTTTGATACATTTATCGAGACGGATCAATCCGCAATCCCTACAGATTTTGTAATATTTTTCCGCTCCATCCTATCTCGGCATTATAATTTTCATTATTTAATTCTCGTTGTCTTCACATTTACCCGCTCTTCTAAGTGGATATACATTGCACCAAATGCAATCTAAGCGGATTTTAAATCATATATAATATACAGGGCGAATCACCAGCTGGACGGATGTTTCTAGCATATTAACAAAGAATACATTTTTAAATTATTTCGATTATTGTTTCTACAACTAGCTGTGAAGTTGACAATTATTGCTTCTTCTAGCCAACTGAGAAGTTGATAATTCAAATCAAATTAATAATCCTCATCGCACCATTTAAAGTAAATGTCCCATTTATTATGTAAATTTTTTTCACCCTGTAAAAAGATGCTTAATAACTTCCCAACTATAAATTTCATATAATCATTTATATTGACTTTTCCTTAAAGCTTTATGTAGTATACATTCCAGATTGATTTTGAAATTTAATATTTGTCAATACACAAATTGCTGTCGTAGCAAAATTTCAAAATTTTCATCGTTTCTCCCTGTATTAGTCCACTGGTTCTTTTGCTTTCTCAAATAAATAATTTATTACCTATTTCAAAAATATGTATTGTTTTTCATTTTTCTTTTTGGGGTTTGCTTTGTTTGGTTCGCTTTGTTTTTTACCATTTTCAAACAAAAAAGTTTTTTGTTTGGTGTTACAGCAACTATCCATGTTTATGTAAGGTCATAATTATAATTAGGGACTTAGCTAAGGGAGCAAACCAAAAGTTTTTATTAATTTCTCCCGACAAGCCCTCAAATTACTAATTACAACTTAGTGAATGGAATTTTATTAAAACATTAACATTAATTCTGTCGTTTCCTGTACGCCACCCTTGAATGACTAATTTTATACAGGGGTGGGCTTGAATCAAAAAGCGTATTATAACTTTAGGTATTTAACTATTAACTGAATTGTTTACTTCGTGTCATTTTAATTACTAAATAAAATCTTTTACACGGATATTTATGGATTTAGAAAATTGTGAACAACTGCATGAAACGAATATTGACAGTTATCAGTTACTGTTTAACATGTGAAAAAAGGAATTGAATTAAATCCAGTGTAAATCGTGTAATTAAGAAGTGACATGCTTCGTATCGGATTTAAGAGACCTAGCACTAGTACAAGCTAGCTAGCTCGATCGATAGACAACAAATATATGCAAAATAGTGAACCAGAAATCGTGAACTTGGAAAATTTGTTTTCTTTATTTTGCAGAAGACATTAAACAGCAAGAAGTCTCGAGGCATTTTGATGCTCGACAGGTGTAATAAGTTTATACCGTAAATTGTAAAATTAGTAGTTTATTCATTACAGATGAAGCACTGTATACAAGGTGTTTATAAACTAATCTGAAATATTATTTGTCATTTTGACAATTACATCGAATAAGGTAAATATTATTGTTAAAAGATCTCTTTACATTATTTGAGTTTTAACTTGATTCATTGGATAAATATGGAACATACATTATTTTGTATCTTCTGGGAAAATGTTGCAGTTATACTAGTATTTACTAAACTTAAAAGGAAATAACTTATTCAATTTCATCACTTTGTGCAAATAGAAATTATTCGAAACTTTGGCAATTTTAAGGCAGTTTTCAATGTAATTTTAATGCTGTACAATTTAACCGGTAAACTAAACTAGCTATCGGCCAACAGGCTAATCTTAAATTGTTAAAGAATGAATTATTATTCACGGACAAGTTCAGAAATTAATATAAATGTTTCATTAATTGCAAACCCACGATATTATCGTAATTTAATGTTTATTTAATAATATAAATTTGAATAATAATTTCTCTAATCAATTATTTATAAATAAATAATAGCTTTTAATAAATACTATATGTGTAAGTAATTATCTCTACTAAATATATTAATATTATTATAATAATCAAATTGGTAACGAAAAAGCCAGTTTAATAATTCATTTCTTCTCCGTCACATAATACATGGTTTAAATAATGCGCGCTTTTTGTGAATTATTTACGTCGACGAAAATATTATAAGCTCCAAACGGAACTGCTTACTTCCCGAATATGTTAATTGTCTTATACCAAAATAGATATATAACCGAAACAAAATTTAACAGTCAATTTAATAGTAATTTTTATATATGAAAAAATATTAATACTGATTTTTGAACCTTAGCCACTAGCTAATTAGCTAAACTGGTTTAGTTAACCGTTAATCATTTCTAAAAGAGTATATCTATAAATAAAATGAACCATTGAGGTCACAAAAAGGTGGGTAGTCCGCAAACTTATGGCAAAGTGATCAGGACATGAGTAAAGACAGGGTGTTGTCGAAACTGGTGATTCTGATAACTGCTCACTGTGAGCTCTATTGGTACGCATAGCTAATGGAATTGCAGTTAACAAAAAAACATATTATATGCCTGGCAAATGTGCTGTTCTTTGTGGGAAGCAACGAAATAACAAAGAACTACAAAAAAAGAATCAGTCTGAAAGATGGTGAACTTCATCAAAAGAATCGAACTGGGGAAAGTAATATAGATAAAGACAACTAAAGTTGATCTGAAAAAGTCGCATTGGAATAGCCATCTCTAAACGCCTCATTTAATCGTGAGCCTAACGAAATACTTCTCTAGGAAACTGACTAAGGTAATGCACAGAGTGTGGTTGAGCGTTATCGTTGATAACTTAGACCTCTTTATTAACACACCTCCGACAACATGAAAGATCTAGATAAAACTTCATCTCCTTCCACTGTGAAGGATTTCAATAAACTGAGATCTTTTCAATTGGGAGAATCTGAGCTTGGATCGTTTTATCAAGTATAACTGCCACTACTTGTTCGTGATTGAACAAACTGTATGTGTTACTTCCGCACTGTTGTTATTAATAATCAGTTTATATCCAATTTCTATATTGCTTATTCATCAAGAATGGCTCTTTCTAAGGCTGTAGCTCTAATTATCCGAAAACTACCAATTTGCAAATGAACACCTGGCAAACCTCCAATTCCCAATGTTGGAGCTTAGATATTTTGTGATGTAAAGACGTCTAGCATCTAGTGAATTACAATTTGCATTCCAAACATGAACTGCTTGTCTAGTATGAAATACAATTTTATAATATAATAAACACAAGTATAAGCCTTGACAACAATATAATCAGATTTAAACATGAAGAGTTTTTCTAATTTAGAAGTTATATTAAAGATTATAATGGCAATTTCTACCTCTCTTGTTATTTTAAAAAGTATGTATCAGAAATTTAAAGGAAAATGATAGAAGTTATAGTAAAATTGTTTGTGATGGACACTTGAAGTTGCCTTGGCTGTTTCCCAGGTTCCAATGCAGGAAACTATAACTTCTAGGAGTATAATCTCTAATGAAAAATTTAATCCAGTGAAATGAATATGAGTTAAAAATGACGTTATTGGAAATAATACATTTATTAAAATAACAGATGATACAAAAAATTTTCATATATCAATATCAGAAGTAACGAATGAACATTGGCAAACATATATGAATCAGTTAGTAGAAAAAATGGATTTGATATTGATTCCTCCGAGATATTGTAGGAATATCAATTAATTTCACAAAATGGTCCAGTTTTTTATACTTTAAGCTCGTGGCTTTTTTTTTGTTTTGATTTGGGTCAACTAGCTGCCTTATTTAGTTATGAAGCTGTTACAATATTTAGCGACATTACAAAAGTAAAAATGATTGAATCAATAAAAACTTTTTTTACTTTTGAAACTATTTCAAATAACCAGAAAATTTATCCATAAAAGTCAGATATATATTTCTTAATTGTATAAAATATTTATCTTTTTCAGTTTAGATACAGATTGTTGAAAAAACACACTCGTTTACCATTTTTTGTAAAGTAGTGGTATAATATAACAGCTATGTAAATAAAAATTTCCATATGTAGAGTGCACCGATGGAAATTATTGATAAAAAACCTTTAGGTTGTAAATAAAGTAACTGTTTTATTTTATCATTTTTAGCACAGGTGAATAATCGAATGTTTTACTGGCCAAAGAAACAGAGGACGTTGATGAATGGTTTTCAGTAGAATAAGTAACTAGTTTTAGATTTATCTGCTGAAAATTAATGGTTGATTGTTAAGATCAGTTTAAAGTGTTTTATCGGAAAATATATAGATACATTGACTGTAAAAATTAAGTAGTATTTCTGACTGGCCATTGTCAACTAAGGAAACACCTCCATACAATGGGGCTAGTGGAAACTCCTCTATACAGGATGTGTGAATTGGAAAATGGAACAGGATTGATGATGTTTGTAGGAGGGCAACTCTTCAGGAGGCGTACAAAGGGAATCTGCTTTTCGTGTAGGCTTTTGCTTATTTTTCTCATTTTTCCTAACCTAGTGGTCAATACCTCATCAAACAGCTATGCATTTCCTTGGAGTTGGAATCGATTAATAGAACCTCCACTGCACTGCACCAAGTCCAACAGCAGTTGTGCCGTTGCGGGATATAATCGAGAGAAATGATTGTCACTTTACCATCCCCACAGCTTCAGTATAGCTCCCACCTGAGGATCCGGATTTGACCAGCACCATGTAGTCAATTTTGGTCCTGGTCACCAAATGAATCCAACGATTATCAAGAGATTATATGCCAACCCCGACTCCTTAGATACATACAAAAGGTCTTCCAAGTGCCTGAACAGATAAATTCTACATGTATTTTATTTGAATGGTATATTGAATTTATTCAGGGCTCTTTGCAATAGAAATTAGGAAGTTGGCCCAACTGTGACAATATGATCAGTCAATAAATCATTTCAATCGTTCAATCTTATCCGCAACAAGCGGATAACTTTGAAAAGAAATGTATGTATGTGTAAAGTTTATATCCCTAGAGAATGGAGACCGATCACTTATGTATATACGAAGCTTGTTGTTTATATTCTTTATGCCTTAGCAGCGACCTTAGATTGCCATAAACCAATATCTAATACATAATTCAATAACAATCACTCTTTATTTCGTTACAAATGAAACTCACCTGACAATGTCGTTCTACGAGAAAGCAAAGAACCAATTCGGCTTTCCGCGACTCCACCACGGACAATAAATATTACCTTTTGCCATTCCGGGATTTTTGTATTCACTTAACTCCACCAATCCCGAGTAGTGCCGGATTAGCTACGTAGCAAGAGTAGCATAAGCTACGCACCCCACGCTACAACGTTTGTCAGACCGTGAAAAAAATATCAATTCAGAGAAGAGCGTGAACGAATATTGCATGCCTTAAGCACAACTTAAGAGGTTATGCCTTAGGTCAAATCGTTGATATGTAGCGGAAAATTGTTTGCAGTCAGTATGAGACGATTTCCTGAAGTGAGAGTTTCTATGAGAGAACACACTTATAAAGTGCGCAAATTATGAGATAGCCCGCATGCGCACTTTATAAAAGTGTACTCACTGTTAGTAAGTAGTCACCCAGATATCCGTGTGTGAGCTTGGTGCGGCTGATTCAGATTCTTTTGATTATAGTAGCCTCTATCCTGATTAAACAGTTAAGGGAGAGAGGTGAAGTAGATGAATGGATATTATGAAGTGGTGTCATGCTATTGCGCCATAAATATCGCCAAGATAGATGCAGTCTCTTTCGAGTGGAGATCCACAAAAACAAGTCCAATGTGAGATGTAAGCCAGACTAAGATATCTTGAGCAAAAAGAGTTTTATAGATATTGTGTATGTTCTGGACAATCGGGTGTTCAGTGGAGATTGTTTTAATTGACTGAATCAGCATACAGGACGTGTTTTATGGAAGCAGGTAAATTGTAATAGACTTCGTTTATTGTAAGGATGAACGGAGAGACAAATTCCAACAGAATAAGTGACATAAAATAGACGCCACTTTAAATATATAATTTCACCAAATTAGAATATTAGACGAAAAATCAGAGGAAAGATAATTACATTGTTTGCTACATTACGCTTTGGACGGATTGAGTTAACTCTAATTACTTCACAGTTTTTATTTCTGAGGAAATTAAAAATGTCACAAAACCTCGCGGCTCTTTTATAAAAATCAAATTCTGTTTTTAGGGCTTCCGTTGGCCTCTCAACCACAAAACGAAATATCTTTTTGTTGTCATAAAATTTTATTCAATTTAACAATAATTGAAGTGATTGCTGAGGAAAGTATCTATATTTTGTGCAATATGATTATCTTTGAACGAGTATGATTCTTAAAGGATGGTTGTCAGACAAACTTTGTTCAACAATGTCAATGTAATATATATTTTATTTAAATAATATAAACTTTAATAACACATGGTGGATCCAGTAAACTGTCTCTGAATTGAATTAAATGATAATTAAAGTGTCAGACAACGAAAAAAAGGCAATCAACAGAGAAGTTATGTGCTTCAAGAGCACCACTGATTCAGGTGCACAAAGAGATCAATTAAATAGTCGCCTCGCTTGGTTAAAACAGCCAGAACTCGAAAAAAAGATACCTAATCACTTTCTCTCCTTATTCTATACTTAACAACACTACAAAACGAAGGCATTTCAGATAATTTTAGAAATTTATTAATAATCAAATTCTAACTATCATCCGTTGTTTATCAGTAAACAATAGGAAATGACTTCCAGAACAATATGAATTACCTGTCAGTGACATCATTTTGGAATGGTCTATTCGGCATTTGCAACAATTCGGACTACAGGTCACCGGTACCGGAATATTTAATCTGACATTAGCAGACATAAACCGGCTCGATTTTATCTCAATGTGTCCTTTCGCAAGAAATCTGAATATGGTTGATTGGTTTCAGGCAGACTTAACAAAATATAATACTGGTTGAGTGTATCACAAATTTTTCCTTTGCATATTGACAAAAAATATCCCTATCATGTATTTACGTAGCGGAGCGTGTTAAATCCAATAGCTTTCTAAAATAACGAATCGACAGACAATCAAGAGTAGATTTTCACGGGGGTGTATTCTAGTGTCTCTTTTTCCTTTTGGAGCATTTCGAGAGGTAAACGTTTGGTTCGCAAAGCAAAGGAATGAAACAGGAAATAACTTTATTTCTCCAAAAAAATAGCCTAGGGATAGTTGCCAGAGATTATGTAAAGTTAATTCCATAAAAAAACATAACTGTGTTTTCATATTAAATTGACTCATCATGTTGTTTTTACTTGAAAGTCCAATTCGCTAGCACATCCAGTTTTTGAAGGGGATTGTACTATTCAACAAAAAAAAAATACATGATTTTCAATACTTATTTGCGAGAGGAATCTTTTACGTGGTAACTAGTTACATGTAAAACCTCATTCATTTTGCGGTTAGCCGTTACTTTCAAATGAATCCGTTACTTTGGTGGTTAGCGGTCTTTTATTGGTAGCATGTTACTTATTTGAAACCCTACTAGATGAAATAACGCTTTGCTTTGTGGTAATCCGTTATTTTTGTAACGTGAGAAATATTTTATGTGTTTTCCCATCACCAGTTTTCTTTGTAATAACTCGTTACTTTTGTGGTAAGCGGTATTTTTGTGGTAACATGTTATTTTTTTGGTACCCTGTTTCATGTAACGTGATGATTTTTGTAGCTAGAGAAATATTTTTGGTAGTAACACCTTGCTTCTTATAGTAACTGGTTATTTTTGTTATAACTCGTTAATTTTGTGGTAAGCGGTATTTCTGTGGTAACGTATTACTTCCTTGGTACTTACATGAAATAACGTATTAATGTTACGTTTATGACTTGCTTCAGGTTAACCTGTTATTTTTGTTAACGTGAGAAATATTTCGTGTGGTACCCATCAACAGTTTTCTTTGTAATAACTCTGTTACTTTTGTGGTAAGCGGTATTTTTGAGGTAACATGTTATTTCTTTGGTACCCTGTTACATGTAACATGATTATTTTTATGGCGAGAGAAATATTTTTGGTAGTAACACCTTGCTTCTTATAGTAACCGGTTATTTTTGTAATAACTCGTTAATTTTGTGGTAAGCGGTGTTTCTGTGGTAACGTGTTACTTCCTTGGTACATGTAATAACGTATTAATGTTACGTTTACGATCTGCTTTAGGCTTATCTGTCATTTTTGTAGCGTTACACCGTATTGGACACTGCTGGTATCCTCTGGTTAATAATTTTATTGCCTTCTAGTCAATTTTAATTGTATTAGAATACCTGCCTTATTTGTTGCTACTATCTCGAAATTTTCATTCTCTGTAAATTTTGCACGGATCGTGTGTATGTTTTAATTTTGTCTAAAAATGAATAATTTTTATATTTGTCATTGTGAACAAACTAATTGGAAAGAAAATTTTAAACAGTAGTAGTTTACATTTGTTCCATTTAAATGCTGAGCTCACAAACAATGTAAAAAGAAAATAACTTCCATTTCCCTTATATCCAAGTTATTAAAAACTTGTCAATGTATATGGAAGTTGTCTTCGTTGTTCTAGTGAAAACATTTAAGTTATGTTTAATAATAAATTTAGCTGTTGTACTATATAAAAGTTTTCCCAGGAATAGTTAATTTAAAAGAATATTATATCGAATAAAAAAAAGTATCTTATTTAATTTTTTGTGGATATTTTCAAATTTAGACGTATACCATCGCCGTTACATTTTCATTATAAATTGTATAATATTTGCGAACTATTGTATGAAAATTAATAACGATCGAGGACCTTGTTAATTGTTGATCTAATAAACATACAAACAAGAATGTTTTTGTACGCATTTAATGACTTTATTTGATAGATTAAAGCTTGTATAAATCTAATTTTAAATTAAATTCAAATCTCACTTGATTTGTTTAAATTAATTTTAATCTTACTGTGAATTCTATACTGAATTAATAGAATCAACAAACATGTTAATTATTGTAATTCCCGTAAAAATAAGTCCTGATCAGTAGGTTATTCCAAAAACTTCCAGGACTATAACCGAACTACCACTACCCGGTGGTAGGATATTTTGGATTTGCGGAGCTATGGCCTATGAAAAGAATATCAGATCAAAAGAGGGCACTTTAAATGAGGAAAACGAATTTATGAGTTGTCGCTTCACCGCTCTTCGCTCCTCTCTGCCTGCTGCTGTGCTACTGTAACAGTATAGCTACTGTGGGATATACGAACGCAGGAAAAGGGGAAATTCATTCCCCTTACAAATCTCGTAGATTCAGTCGTTCTAAATAACCTTCTAATGTATGTGACAATCGTTCTTTTTGTATTATTCTGATTCAGCTTCTCACATAACCAATTCTTGATTGCTGAATAGTTTGGTTCGAATTCCAAATTTTAACACAAAAATATGAAAATCTGAATAATATGATGAATATATTATATTTAGAGGGGCACTATACTGGGTCGAGTGATGTATCAATACATTATTATGTTACTATTATCTGGAAAATATGAATGTGCTTGAGTATAAGAGTGATGTTGAAAGATTTTGGGATTTCAGGATTAAATTATGGCCAATAAAAGACGGTGAAGATGGGCTATAACTTTATCCTTAACGGAACGCGAAAGAATTTTGAACGGACGAAGAAACACGCTGAGAGCTATCTCGAGGTCAAATTGACAACTAAGTGAGAAGTACAGAAGAAAGTAAAATTCAACTATATTTGTACCTGTTTTATAGATTCTAATATTTACACTTATTAAGCCAATTTAGACATTACTAATCATTACTACACCATTATAAGCGTTGCGGTTACAACAGAGTTTCATTCATTTTTTTGTTTTCTGTTCGATTGTTGGGAAAACCATAAACCATACCTGATACAGCCAGAAGTTCCCTGGCTTGAACTTGTGGATTTATAAGCCAGCGGTGCCCATTAAATAAAAATTTTATGCGTACCCCAACTGAGTTAGGCCAAGCATTTTACTCATACTCCTCGTTTGGTTTTTCTTTTTCAATAAAATAAAGCACGTAGCAAAAATAAAATTACAATATTTAATAGTTATTTATGCAACAAGTGCAAAAAGTGAGTGTTTTTTGCACGCGACGTGAAATTGTCCAACGAGGTCTTTAGGCCGAGTTGGACAACACGTCGAGTGCAAAAAACACGTTTTGCAAGAGTTGCATACAATATTTTTTCTAAATTCATGCAAAAACTGGAAAATTAGAACATAAATATGTCAAGAAGCTAATCTAACCTAATAAAACTTAACTCGTTCTTCTTTTTTGTATCTTTATGGCCTCCACCTTGTCAGTACTCAATCATAGCTGGTTTTCGCCTTGACCATTTAAATTTCAAATAATTAAAGATTTTTGAAATAATTGTAACTCGTTGAGCCTAAGTAGTAAGATATACATATATTATTGTTGTATTAAAGCAGGATCAGGTACTTGCTATGGATTTTTATTTAATTTAAATGTTTATGTTTGTCATTAATCATCACAAAACTGACACAAGAATGACAGATGAGTGCAATAATAGTATATTACGTAACGTGTGTGGTAAGAAGCATTTTACGCACGAATGGAAAAGTTACGCACGATGCCGCGTAGCGGCGAGTGCGTAATTCCGTGAGTGCGTAAAATGCTCTACAACACTAGTTACGTACTATACTTTACCTACGACCTACTTCTACATGTATTTATACTCTTATTATTGATAATATTTGAACAACATCAACAATATTTGGCTATTTCTGCGATTTCCATGATAATATTAAATCCATCTCACTTTCACTCGACATTTTTTAATTGAATAAAGCTTTCCACAAAATACACATACCAGTTATAAGTTATAAGGATAATAAAAAAGTGTTTTAAAAGTTTCTTGACAGTTCTTACGCAAATCGCTATTGCAGCCTATACCTAAGTTTGATGTTTTGACGGCTTATGTCAGATTTTTGAATAAAATGGCGACGTCTATTGACAGTTGCTAAGATGTTGCTAGGGAAGCCGTGCGATTTACTTTACAGCTGTGCGTTTTTTTTACCGTGCGTAATAGACGTCATTACATTGGCGCCGACTGTGTGTTATTGACTGATTACAGGGGGGTCGTAGGTAAAATATTTTATTGCACTAGTGCAATAAAGAACCACTTTTTCCATTAAATGTGGTGCACAAAAGTGTTGTTTTTTGCATGAATGTAGAAAAAAGAAAATAATATACCAGTAAATTACATCAGTTAGTTTTTGTAAACTGTAAGCTAACGGAATTGACAGATAAAGCCATGAGCAGACTTTGTCACTTAGAGGTGGAAACTGCAGAACAAATTCTATGCAAGTACGAGTACCTATTCTATTGGTAAATTTACAATTGATTCGTGGAATGTTTCTATTGATTTTAACTCTGATGGTCACAAGAATGTACTGTTTATAAAATATTCACGATACGCTTGTGTTATGATTTTTCGTCTCCATTTTCGCCAGATGAAAGTGACAACGGAAAACGCCACGCGTAACGAATATCAACATATGGTTCGAGAAACAACTAGCTCTACCACTGTAACCCGACAAAAAGCTGAAACGTGGCACGCTATTTCACTAGTAGACCTGTCGATGTAACTGTTGAACGGGAGTGAAATCCGTCACGTATCTCTATTATTTATGTAGCGTTACTTATTCTATACCAAACCCCCTTTTTTTGTCCAACAATATTGATAAGTTTCAACATTTGTAGATAAAAGTATCGTATTTAAAACTACTGTTTCATTAAATGTAGTTCATGATCAGTTGTACAGTGTTAATTATAATTTTTACTCCTCAACATTTTAATTTAAATAAATGTTTTGTCAATGTATATTATACGATATCTAATTTACTTTTTATAACATTAAAAACAAACTATCAAATGTTTCAGCAGCAATCAGTATTCTATAATGTTATGGTAGTAAATTTTTCCTGGCTCAAAATGTTTTACCATCCAACTCCTGCTAATAATTTACTGAATTGGATATAATTATTTTTTATCATCCAGTACCATAGTGGTATCAAAAATCTTCGCGCTGTTCGATCTATCCGCTCAAACTTTTATCCGAGTTTAGTAGTTATCTTATGGTTATTGATTGCCTTCCAGGACACTCCTAGAAGCCCAATAGCCTTTCCCGAAGCATATCTCAGATAGGTACCATAAAAGTAAAGGCCTCACTAAATGGACAGGAATAAAAGTGTTGTTATTTTTTTTTTAATTTTACTACTGTTAGAGATGTGGGAACGTTACCATGCAGGCTCATGTAAGTTGAAAGGTGCTTTACCATATTTTTTCCTTTTCTTTGTAATTTCTGGTTCTCATTGGTCTTCAATTTTGTCTGCCCACCTACTGGCAAACTCCACAAGCCATCACTGACCAAAGATTGGTGAAACAAGAGAGAATATGCAAAAATTATAACCGGTCTGGAGTGCGTGAGTTATTGTTTTATTTTTCGATAATTTCATGTTCATGTTCAGGAACTGGCCTGTACCTTCTACCACCTACGTTTAGCGTTATAACTAAATTCCAACTCCTCATATTATTAAACCATTTTACGAAAACAATTAAAATAGCAGCTTGCTGCTTTGTTGTATCAAGCAGTTATTAGTGCACCAGCGTTTTTCGTTAAACTCATGTGAGGGTTATCATGGAGAATCCTTTGACTTTTCCATTTTAAAATTAAAACCAGTTTAACCAAGAATAAATTCACCAAAAAAATTAAAAAAGAAACATTTAAGAAGTTCTAACAAAGTTTAGATTAATTTCATTGAAAACAATTCAACCCTTAGTTTATCGAGTTAGTACATAATAAAAAATGTAAAATCGATTTGATGAAAAAGTCTACATTTTTTGTGGTCTGAATTTGGCAATCTTACATATAATTTGGATTTTTACCAAACCAATATGACCGTTAAAAAAAACGATGAGTCATCCGGAAAGAAAACTTCCTAATTTTCTGTATTCCCTTTCTATTCCTGCCGTAGACTATCTGGTTGAATCACTTGAAAGAATGTTCATACCTCTTGTTGAGTCCGTATCCTATCGCCAACACCAATCATCATTAAAATCTCATCTCAATTCTCGGTTACTTTATAAGGGTAAAAGAACTTTAATGTTGCAGAAATTTGTCGTATGTTGGTTTATAGATTTCCTAAAAGGTAATTAATGGGTGTGATGTCGGATTATGCGATTCAGCGCCGATTCTCGCGCCCTTTATTAAATTTTTACTCCGAAAATTCTCGTGGTGAGTTTCAGAGTAATTTTCGACATAATTCTTAACAGTGTAATACGTTCTCTAAGTGAGAACTGACCTTAAAATGCTTTTTTTATGAACTGCAAACATTTTTCTAATTATTCCAGAGTGCCTGAGGGTGAAGTAAAATGCTTTGACAAATTACGGCACTTTGAAAAATTGCTGTTTTGTAAATAAATCTTTCACTCGTAAAAACCACATTAATAATAATTGAAGAATGAATAGAGAACAACCACTGCATGATTTGTTGATTGTAGAACGAACCAACTATTGTTTTATTTACCTCAAAATAAAGCTATGAACAACAGATATCATGTATTACAATCAGACAAAATCTATATGCTTTAAACTTGTGTAAGTAAACTAACATATCTGTGATTGGACAATAATAATTGATCAAATAAAATACCAAACACCCCAAATCTATTTTTTATCACGTTGAGAAACATTTGAAACAGTAATCAAATAATTTTATCAGTACAAATAAGAGAGGGATGAACCTAGATAAACATCCTTCTTCAAATATTTTGTTATTCGGTTTGTCCCTTAACTAGATGTTCTTCATAACACCACTGTATACTGTATATCTCGCAGAACCGTCTGCGTATATCCACTTAATCTAATAATATATTAGGTCAACGATTTAACAAAACCACATCAAAAAATTTTACAAAACGTGGGTTATGTTTTACTTTAAACCCATGTGCAATTGAGGAAAAAACAAGTTACAGCGTTCACAACATGCCCAACACCACGTCGTCTGACTCACAAGTACACTGTCTATTGTTGCTTCTCACCTAATCCATAAATTATGAACGCACTCCCTTATGTCATCAGTCATTTTTGGTTGAGTGCAAATTTTAAGCTTATGGCATTTTCATTCAAATAATTTTTGGCAGTAAGGAAGACAAAAATGTCTCTACTCTCATATTTTAACTTGAAAAATAATATATATTAATATTGATGATGAAATTTACAATAAAATAGTTCAGAAATTAAAAATTTCACATCCGTTATTCATATCACTTCTGACTTTAATTTCACAAAAACTACTACTAACGTTTTTTTCAATAAAAAGTGAAAGTACTTTAAACATAATTTTTATCGAAAATCGCTAACGCCTGCTCTGTACGTATCCTTGTTTATTTATTGTTAACCAATCGAAGGGATAAAAATCCTAATGTTTGTTTATGATTGTGGGTCGTGGGTTTCTTGTGGCTCACATTGTTTACATTTTATTATACTCGAAGTTTCACAAAATGCCCCTCAGCTCGTGATAACCGATCTTGGGACAGTAAACTAGAACGATATCAAAATAGAACGTAATTTGGAAATACTTTGTTCGTCTCTACACTCGAAGGTTCAATACGATGAGGTAATAAGGAGGATATTCACAAGCTAAAAGGAAAATATTATTTCAAATTTGATTATATTGTATCAATTGTTATTGTTCATGTGTACTATACAGTAGTTCAGAGATTTTCAATTGGACAGATCCAAACTTTTTGCATCGACTAATCTGATAGATAGAACGTTCTAGTCTTCGGCAATCGATTCAGCGGACTATTTTAGATATTCCAATGTATTTCGAGTCCATAATTCAGACCAGGAAAGAAGTTAGCACGAAGCGGTTACATTATAAATATTTCCATACCTACCCCTTGGTTCAAAAAATACGTTTTTGACATTAAAATTGCTCAAAATTCGTATGGAGGTGTTTTTTGGAGCGAAAAATCGACTGGAACAGTCTGTTTTCGTATAAAATAAATTTTTCTCCCCCAAACGAAGTCATGAAATTTTCGAAAATCCACTTTTTAAAACTAAATATGCTCATATCTTAGCTAATATGATAGATAAAACGTTCTAGTCTCCGCGGACAATTCTACATAGGTCAGTGAATTTTAAGGTCATAAATCCAAGCAATAAGGAAGTTAGCGTAAGCCAGTTTATATCAAATATTTCCATACCTTTCCGTTGCTTCAAAATTTTCAACATAAAAAATGCTCAAAATTTGTCTGAAGGGGTTTTTCGAGACAATAAATTGACTGCCACAGTTTGCTTTTGTATACAATTATTTTTTCTCGTCGAAATGGAGTTATGAAATTTTGGAAAATCTATTCAAAACTAAAGACTATAAAACGTTCTTGTCTTCAATCGATTCAGTAATGTACAAATTTCATAAAAAAAATTATTTTGGCACGAGGTATTGGATACCCCGTTCACATAATTCAGATATCTCGAGATATCTACATAATCAACCGAACAAATAAAAAGTTTTTTTTTTCAATATAATAATACCTGTCTAAATTTATCTGCTTTATCATTTGCCGACGGTTCTGGTGGTTTAGTACCATAGTAGTAGAATATTGGCTAAAACTTAATTTTCTCAAATATTTCAGTGAAGTTCATGTATTTCTTGATAACATATAGTGAACTTTGAGCACTGTTCAAAGTTTGTTTTAATATATTTTGGAAAACTATACGGAATTTCAAATAAGCTAAACTTTCACAACTCAAGTTGAGAGGGTTAAATTGACATAACTTCAATATAAATCCAATCAATACTTTGTGGTAACTTATATGGATAAAGGATTAAAAGGATTACCATACCGAGAATGTTTGTGTAACTACAACTACTACACTAAGGTAGATGTTTTGATTACAAAGTGGAAGTGGGTTTTGGCATCGTGTACCAAATAACTCATACACGAAATCAATATAAACATTATAATTGTTTATATGAAAAAATAACTATCTCATCTTAATTCGTATTGGTTTATCAATTTTATGATTGTGAGAATGTATAATAAATAATACATAATTTCATTATACCTCGTGCTCATCGGTTCAATGCCTACGACGGTGTTTGGCCAGTGGTCGCCCATCCAAGTATCAACAGCACTCGACACTACTTCACTGTAATTAGCAGAGGCGTTGCACTACAATGCTGGGCCGACACGTAAGTCATTGAGATGATAGTCGCCTTTCACTTTATCATTCTCATATTATCCACGTTATGTTTCTTACTCATTTTAATGAATTGGTGGATCGATTTTGATTTTTAACTCAATTTTTTTTGTTTCAGGTATTTACCATCTTCCACCACGCAAATCTACGTGTTGGTATGTATATAATTCAATCATACAACAGTAATAATATGATCTTGGCACTGTATATCATAATATTTATTTAAAAAATTGCCACCGTTATTTGATGAAGCGATCCCGAAATATAGTGCAAGTATAAGTGTGCTATTAGTTCAAATTCAATTAGTAAATATAACAAAAACAACCCAGTTAGTTCATAGTTAAATCATTTTAAAAATAACTGTTATGTTATTAGACTTGAGTGAATTATCTAAATCACTTTTATCAAAATCCTAGTTATAACAAAGCCTGGATAAAATTATTAACTAGCTATAACCAAAACTACATTACACGCCTCAAAAAGGAAAAATTTAAGCACTAGCCATGAGAACTATGTCATTTTTCATTAGAAATTCACAGCTCAATTTAAACTGAAAAGTTCATCTAAAATTGGCATTTAAATATTATCTTTTTAGAGATATTTCAAAGGTATGGTGTATCAATACTAACAAATATCCTTTGTCAGGACGAAGACAGTTATAAAACTGTTATTACTGTAGATGTCATTATGGTAATAGAAGGTATTTTAGAATATAATCCCAAAGGCAGTGATGTTAAACATGGGTAATGAAAATGTTCATTAAGTAGATTTTCATTTTGGAAATTGTAGATACTCCTAAAGGAAATAACATTAAAATCCGAGTAGATACAGCTTATGATTTATTCCTTGAATAAAGGAATTGCCCTCTATAAAATATAAAATGTCTATATAATCTCAGAGAAGACTGTCGCTTCTTGGCGAATATACAGAACAGGACTCTTGTCTACAGAACATTTTGATTCGAAACGTTTTAAAATAAACTATCGTTTTCAGTATGCATTTCGTTATTAGACACGAGGGTGATAGTAACAAACATAGGAGACACAAGGTATGATAATTAATAGGACGAAAACGGAATGTCTGTGGTGTGCTTTTGATAACTGGGAATTGTAAAATTGTAGAAACAGAATGTCACGGAACGCGATAATTTACTATATTTGGAATCTGTAATTAAAAGCAATTGTAACGACTGTGTGGAATTGGATAAAAACCGAACAATAGTTGAATTCCTATCAAGTCTCTTGTGATGAAAATAAAAAGAGTATAATCAAAAAATTAATGGATCTACAAAGTTCCATAATAGATATTATACGGAAGAATCAATGGTGAAATAGTGGAGAAAATAAAAAACATTGGATTAAAATGTTTTAGATAATATCTTAAAGAAGTGGATGCAAGTTAACGGATATTAGATGTGAAATCAAAATTACTGACATATTGCTTGGGAATTGTCATGTAGAGCCCTTGGAACTAAACCTGTTACTAAGACAATAATTGAGGTTATTTTGAAGGGAGCTACATCAGTAGCAGTTCATGTTTTTGAGTTCGATAAAGCAAAAAATCTAAGAGGTTTGAAAACGACATTCTGTAGTACCGAAAAATAGTCCATCTAACTCGTTTCAAATCTTCGAATAAACGGTGGAATTCTCCAAGCACTTCCGATTAAGAGGATGAACCCAGTTTCCAGTTCGTTCTGTCAAAAATAAGGCTATTACAGCAAGTAGTTCGCCTGAACTTGTTCTGCCGTGCCGGGCAAGAGAGCGACAACTTTAAAACTGCCGAGTTAAAACGCCGGATTGACCCAAACTTCATTTTTCGTTCGAATTTAACAATGTGAAAGTAGACAGATCATCAAATCGAATAGAACAGAGATATCAACTTCATATTTATATTTAGAAAGACAAAACTACTATTTATTCTTCGGTAATGAACGGAGCTAGTGCTAGAGGAAACATTATTTAAACTTGGTTTCCAAGGACGACCCAGAAGTTCATACATGAGTAACATTATATTGGTAAATATTTCATGATTTATTCATAATTTTGTGAATAAGCACTTTTTAATAAAGGAATTTTTATCGAGAAAGTCCTTACTATTACTCCAGTTTTACATTAACAGGTTGCAACTTAATGGAGTCGAGTTTGATGCTGCAGTTTTTGTGCCAATTATAAAGCGCTTAATTATGCAAAACAAAATGTTAGAAAATGAGGTTCTTCAAGAATTCTGCTCCTCAAAACAAACAGAGTACAGCTTTGTACTAGAAACAATAATTAGTAAATAAGAAAAATCACAAAAGCCGCTTAAACAAATTGT
Organism: Galerucella nymphaeae; assembly: GCA_963978555.1. Taxonomy (NCBI): domain Eukaryota; kingdom Metazoa; phylum Arthropoda; class Insecta; order Coleoptera; family Chrysomelidae; genus Galerucella; species Galerucella nymphaeae. The sequence continues at coordinate 6,541,143 of OZ021704.1, forward strand.
GGAAATAATACATTTGCTTTGAAAATCTGAATCTTGGAAACATATTATGTTGGTTAAAAAAGACCATTAAAAATTGTTTCAAATCTTTTATCGAATTTCAAATATTATTATTCTGGGACATATTTAAAAAAAATTACAAAAATATAATTAATTATTTTATTGATCAGTGTCGTAGCGTTGTCAAATATACAGTGGCGATAACTCGTGTTGACGTTGCACCTAGGTTTTATTATGGCCACTGTGTGTCAACCATCCTATGGTTTTAACATACTTTATATCATCCTCTAGAGGTATTTCTTTCAAAATGTCTAGTGCTAGCAAAATCGCCCTGAACACGGATTTACGAATGGATAATAGAGATGAGCAATCAAAGAAGATACGCTCTACCGCCTCATCTTTTTGTTCGCAATCTTAACATAAAGATATGTTTGAAAGCCTCATTCCATTGAGATGTTTGCTCAGTTGATAGTGACCGTTCAGAACCCTTCTTGCAAAATGTAGGTGCCACCGGCCAGGTCACTATCAAGAACATTTTTATTGCTGCTTTATCAGAATAGCAATCAGTATTATTATTTGAAATTTATTTTCAACATTGGTTACCAAAGTGGTATTATATTAAAGCACTTTCTGTTTGTTACTATTTAATACTGAATAAGATTAAACATGATTCTCCTCTTCTCAAACATGTTTGCACTCAACTCCTCATATTTGATGTAATTTTTGTTTCCATTTATTCTAATTTTCAATGGTCCACATGTTTCACTTTTGTCGTATTCACAGGATATTTTTCTTAATTTTCAAATTAATTTATGGTGAGGATATATTTTATACTAGCTGGAATATTGAACGTTGAAATAAATAACTAGCAGAAATTTTTAACCACTAATGAGGTAATGGAAGTGGCTGAATTAGTACAAATTACCTTAACAATGTGTTCGTTAACGTCTTTATCGGTTTTTATGGGAACATAATTCAAACCATAACCAAATTTCCAATAATTGCACTCGCTAGATTTGGAATTTGTAAAGAAATGAATAAGAGAGTGATTGTTCATTCTCATTAAATGTGTCAGTTTATTATTGGTATAGGAAATGGATATATTTCATGCACAAACAACACATAAACTGTAAGATCACTGTTCATTATTGATAAAACTTCACCTGTACGAACTCTGCAATGAATACCAAAATAACTCGAATATTGGAAGTATTATGGAGACGAACTTTCAACTTACAGCAAGATAGGAAGGCGGAAAAAGTTTGGTTATCGGAATGAATTTAGTTGCCGCAGTGCAGTGCTTCGTATTTGTTCAAACATTGATTCATCGCCGAGAAAAATATTTTAACTGAAGAAACCTTAACCTTTCTGCCTTTTGAACCTTGACTATTCGCGCGTTTGCGAGAGATGAGATAACCAAAACTCGGTTCAAAAATAAATTGACATCTTTTGTTAATGGGTCTTGTCTAATAAATATAATACGCTATTTCAAGATATTACTTTTTTATAGAGAACCTGCGTGACCATGCTAATTATACACTAGCGTCCATGGTGGCGAAAATTAGCATGTACTGTGCGGAAGAAATTTAATATTATACTAGTTACTATACGAAACATGGAGAAATTATTAAATGGGGCTCTTCCTATATACATGTATAACACAATATCACGTCATAGTTCAAGAAAATCAAATTAACAATAAATGACTGATTTGCCATTTTTTGCTAGCGTGCAACATTTTTAAGACAAGTATTTGAATATTTTTGTTTATATTTATAAATAAAAGAGATAGATACGCTGGATATTCCTATTCTAGTGCCTAATTTGCGTTTATGTATCTAACTACTTTTGAAACTATCACGAACCTTTATTTCAAAGTGGATTATAAAGATATAGCTCAAGAACTAAAACGTTAGGAAGTTTAACGTTTGAAATTTTTGAATAAATCGGGTCTTGTTCCGTCCCTGTATCGATAAGAAAAATCTAAACAAGATCATTAAACGTTAGGATGAAATGGATTTAAAGCTGTTTCATTATTCACTTTTACCTCTGTAAATGAGGGTGGATCTCGATTTCATTTATTTATAAACAGCGAGCCAATCATTTAGGGAAACCTAGAACGTTCATTATTCGATCTCTCGTTCTCATTTAAGTGACACACGCTATTTCTCCTGAAACCTCCCGAGTATTTTCAGTGGCGTATCGATTACTAACTTGGAGCGTTTTTTTTGACTTTTTGTTTGAAATTTCCCAGTAGCATCAAATTCATTGATTACTATCACTAAAATAAAAACTACTTTCTCTATAAGAATTATTTCAACGTCTTACTGTTGTTACGCTTAAAAAAATAACGAGTACAAAATAATGTGGAACTGCAAACAATTCCTTACAGCGGTTTCAGACGAGACTATTTGTGGCCGGCTACTAGTGTACGAAAATAATCGCGATGCTAAAAATACATCAATATAAATAGACCCATTCACAGGAGACACAGAGTTTAATGTATTTTTGGTTGAGCGATTCTTTTCAGACTCTAGTAGCTGGCCACAAAGTGTTTCCAGAACCAGAACCAACAGAAAGTTATTGATAGAAAAACGTGATATCCAGCTCTTTTTTACGCCAGATTAAACGTTTACGATTCACATAAAATAATTTTTTCGTACAAAACCTTGAAGTGTTTTTCAAGAGGAACAAAAAATATATTAAAAGTTAAACTAACCTTATGGTTTCAATTAATCATGGCTCGAGATTCATTCCAATACCATTTGGACTGCACCATATTTCCATTAACCATCACTAAAATCCGAAATCGACCATTTCCATTTACCGACCGGCGATTGCCACCACATTTATCTCTTAGTCAAAGGCATACATCACATAAGTGTCCTTATGATGATACTGCCTCTAAGTCTACTACTTTAGAGCATTCTTGAGACAGTACCTGTATATATATATATATATAGAGTAGCTTATCTATCTATAAAAACCGGTTGCATGTCTTATTTAAAATAGATTACATATCGAGTACTGTATAAAAACAGATATCAAATTATAATTTACTATAAAAAATAATTCATACAAATCGGTCAGTATAGGGAAGATGAGCGTAACCCCGTAGTCTCAAAAAATCTTGAGTTATACAAAAATTAAAACATTTAAAGATGATTTAAAAAAAAACTGGTCTTTATGTTAGCCAAGAAAAGATATGTGATCAGATTTTCCACATATATAAATAAATACATCAATTTGAAAATTTGTGTAACCACAAAAAAATCCTCAACTGCTCAAAATATTTGTAAACATGAGAATGTGAAAAATTAGAATCACCCAATAAGCTTCGTTTTTCTGAAACATCACTTTGTTATACCTAGTATCATGTTATCAAAAAAAATCATAATTCTCTGGCGACGATATGGTTCTCCAGGTTTTTTTTCCAACTAACATGCATGCAACTAACAAAGAGATGTCAAAGTTTACAATCATTTTGCCAAAAAAAATTTATAAATAGATTTATCTGAATAAAATGCCTTTAAAATTGTTTATGATGTCAAAGTTCACACTAATTTTACCAAAATAAATTAATCAATAGATTTATCTTAATGAAATGTCTATTAAATATATTTTTGTGATTATCTTTCTAACTAATATTATCTATATTAAATAATTGTTTTATATTCATGCTATTCACCAATTTTATCATGAACGATAAAAAAACCCCACCTGAAAAGAAGAAACACAAACAAAATGTACCTAAAAATAATGTTTGGCATGTTGAGGGTGTTTAAAAGAAACCAGGCATACTTTTTGAATAACAAAAATAGAAAATATATTTGAAAAATTAAAAAATACATAACTATAAAAATACTAGTTTATGTATGGTATCCAATCTCAATTTATTCAAAAAAGCAATTATTATTATATTTTTTATTAATACATATTTATTAATAAAAATATTTTAGAAAATCTAAGAAAATTTATTATTAATAACATAAAAGTTTTAAAACAATATATTGAAAGCCGCATGTCATAAAAAGTGTATTTTTCATAAATATTTCTATTTTTGTTACTCGTCACAACATTCACCTACCTTTGGCAGATCGCATTTTTAGATTAGAATCGAGCGGTAAAATCTGCAAAAAAAAGAAACAAATGAAAGTAATATAATTTGATAAAAAATATTTGGAAAGAGTTATTCACTCACAGCTCTCATTTTAACTCTCTCTGGTGACGAAAGTTAATTTCACATTTCCTGTAATTTGACTACTTTAATTTTTGATAAACAATTATATCTATTTGGTTTGCCTAGTTTGACATTACTCGTTAAATGATATCTGATTCGGAAAAAGAGTTGAATTTTCAAAATACCCTACCAGAAAAAGCAAATAAAATTGAGAAAACCTGTTAGGATTCATTGCTAGTTAAATCTAAAAATAAATCTGAAAAAAGATATACCAAAGATTACAGAATTTTTATTCTGTAATCTTTGGATATACTAAGATTTTTATTTTCGTGTTTTATAAAAATAAAAGGAAGCATTCCAATTTTAAATGTTATTCTTTATTATAATATAAACGAAGTTGTACAAAAAGTATAGTGTTCCACTTTTGTGTTCCAACGTTTTTTTTTATTGTATTATAAAATATAAAATTGTATTCACGTTAATCTTCCAGAATTATAACAATCAATTGATTAAAATATTTGAAATAACGGAACTAAAAATGTTCCCATCTCTAACTTATTCTTTTCCTGGCATTTTGTTATTTATTTATCAGTCAAAAACTCCTGTCTTTATATAGTTCCCCGGATCCCATTTCAGTTATAAATCACATTCTTTAGCTTAGTATCATAATAAAAACAAAAATATTTATACAAAAAGTATAGTGTTTAACTTGTCAAAAGATTTCGTTCAAATGTCACTTTCAACAAATTACACAACAATTAAAACAATCTTGCTTTTATATATAAAAATAGTACAAGTATTACATTAAAAATGTATAATTGTTATTACCTGAATTACATCAAATCCATGCATGTTCACTATTCAAATAATTATCAACACGAAATATACGAATCTCTTTGTTCTTTTAAAAACATCAAAGTGCTTGACGCTTCATAGAATTTTTTCTAGGCAAAAAACACTGGTTGTTTACTGGACTCTCATTGGCGCTAGATAGGTGACTAGATATGCGTCGATATATTGAGGTATTCAGTCAATAGATAGAAGATTTAATTTGCTGCGTTCGATATAAATATACGAGGAGTGATAGAAAACTTTTATTATTTTTACAATAACGATTTCAATTTTATTGAAATATGCCTACATGTGAGTGTATGACATATAACGACTAATTTAATAGATGGTTTCTGCAGATTCGTGAGAGGATTTGGTTCTAGGTACATAATTTACGCTGTAACTTTGCATTTAGGAATAGAACTAGTGAGAAATTATAAGAACAGACATGATTTTTTGCCGTTTTTATATATAATGTTACGGAATCCTTCGGAACTCCGATTTTTCATTATAATTGTGTATTATAACTTCAAAAATTAAAGCCTTTAGGTTCTATTATACTAATATATAATGTGATAAAAACTGCATTTTTTTCTAATAAACTTCATAGGAGTTTTGAAATTGTGGTTATGTCATGCTTTTAAATTGAAATCCAATAGACAGATATAATATATAAGATCAACAGTTTACGCATATTGTTCTGCTATGAGATGATTTTCTGAATATAAAAGACGTTTAAACGTGTGGTCTGCTGAAACTTGCAGCTTATCTCGGTTTTGACTTAAGTTATTTTGACAATGATTACGATTAAGCTTTACATTTAATTCGTCCACATTATGGTGAATAAAATATACACTCACTTGGTAAAAGCTCACGATGAAATCGAACAGGCGACGATTGTGAATTGTTATGTTAATGTACTTGAGACGGAATCTGCAAAATATCTTCAAGGATTTTGAACTTTCCATAGGTTTTCTTTGGTATGAACGTTTGGAAAATGATTTAACCAACATGTTGCTTTTTGTGGAAAGTAAAGATTACAAATTAGTAGTTTGTACAACTAGTGTCACTTTTCCTACGAGCGCAGAAGTGGGAAACGTTATTTGCGTACAAGTTGTACACAATATTTTTTCTACAACCACATTTATTACTGTAAGAAATACAGTAATATATAGTTATTTTATTTAAATTTTGAATAAAAAGAACTTACAATATGGAAATAAGTAGAAAAAGCAGTTGAATGTATAATTAATTGTAAAATTTGAATAATTTTGTTGTTTTTGTTGTTTGCTCTTCCCCTTTTTGAAAAACTGTATACACAGTATTGTAATTTTATATTATATGTTTTTATACTACCCAGCTGGACAATAAATTATCGAAGAACACTTTAAAATATGCCTAATCCCTTAAAATGAATATTTGAATGACTTTTTAATGTTTCCAAATTATTAAAAAAAGCCTGGTAGCCAGTATACTGACTGTTCTATGCAAGAATTTCTAAAAACTTACATTTCCAAGAAATATTCTTTGAAAAACACCGACAACCGACACGTATGTTCTCTATAATTATTTACGTTTTCTTTTTTCCTTTAAATTTCTTAAAATATATGTTACAGTCTGATAATGATGCTAATGTCGTGATGCCTTGAAATTGCTCTATTCGTTGCTTTTTAGTTTCTTGTTACTTACAGTCAATATCTACGTATTGTTGATAATTATAGCATTAAAATTCCAAACGTAATTTCAGCATATGACAGATGAATTGTAACTATCATTCCGAATTTAATTTTTTTATTGAATAATTTAAAAACGTTATTTCATTATGTTTATATAGAGAGTAAGTTAAGGTTGAAAAACTCTTAAACAGGTCAATTTTTGTGTCAGTTTAGTATTAGTGCCAGTGAAAAATAAAATAGCGCTGCCAAAGTTTCAAATAAACTTGTTCAAACAAGCCCGGCGCAAGCTTTTTACCATCAGTACTGCTTCAGTGTCAGTTCCGTCATTTGTATGAAATTCTGGAACGATATTTTGTGAATTTCACTGAAGTTTTATAAGTAAAAAGGCTATCACTGAATCCTGATATTTCACTAAAAGCAAGGTACCTACTGACCGAGTACGAACTACAGACGGATGTGTGTGAATTGTCACCACTGAAGAAACACGGTTAGCACTGATACTGAACTGACACGGCACTAATACGGAACTGATGTGTGTGAATAGTCCTTAACTTTAGTCCTCTCCGTATAAATTTAAATAAAGTTGCGACAGATTTTTGGAATCAGTCAAAGACAAATAAATAAATGAATAATTAATTTTGTATATTTTCGTATAACAAAGCATTTATTTGACACAACTGAAGCACTCTGTTGTGAAATCACATTGTTAGTTTAATGTGATTTGTAAATAGTCCCAAAGTTACGATCAATCATACTTATATGTGCTACTCGGCGTTACTTGCCTCCTTAGTACCTGCAGATGCACCTGCGCTTATTTAATAAAACGCTAAACCAACAGCCATGTGTAATAGTACAGTCAATTTGTATCGCGTCATTACAAAATTGATAGTATGTTACTGTCGGTTAAAAATAATATAAAAGCCATTGTGTGTGTGTATCCAAAGTGGTGGGTATGATTTTTTTTTGGAAAATGGTTCCTGGTGTCAGATTTAAAATTGGTTATTTGTAAAAAACGACCATCATCATTATTCTGTGTTTTACCAATAGGGAATCATATGGAAAACTTTTTTCTTATTAATTTTTGGAAAAAAAGTTATTCTTCATAAAAAGTTCTGCATTATCTAAAATACAGCCATCAAAAATTGTTTTGCTCAAATATTTTAAATAAGCCTTTAAATTTAACAATATTGACAAATATATCAAAAACAAATATCAGGATTGAAAACTACGTTTTAATATATAAAGTGTATTATCCATTTAAATATTTTAAATTGAAATTTCAGATTATTTTATTTCTTACCATATTTCTATTTTGTATAAACATTTATCTCTGGTGATTACGAAACACATGATTTTCGATGTTTTTAAATATTTCCGCATTTAAAACGCGGAATAAGTGCATATTCATTTATTTTGCAGATAATAAAATACAAAGACTAAGTTATAAAACCAACATCATATTAATAGTAGAAGCAAACAAATTTTAATTTGTTTTTAATTTTGACCAGCTTGTTTGAGTAACATTCTTCGATATTGTCAGGGTACTCTTAAGTAAAACTAATATCTTGTAACAAACCTCGTATACGTATACCGTAACCTCGTATACGAAATTTTTCGATGACTGTATTATAAGTTTTATATAATGCAGAACTTTTTTTCTTAAAATTAAAAAAGTATTCCATATAATTCCAACTTAGGGGGACATATTTTATATGGATTATCTATGAATAAAAAGGATACATCTAAATATCAAATTTAAGATTAGTGATAAACCTTATCAATAGGAAATAAGCGAATTGTAAATATTTAACTTCAGAACACGTTCCATGCCATTGCGACATCCTAGCGAACGTGCGATTTCTTGTACAAGGCGATAAAAAAGCCACTTACAAGAAACTACATGAAAGGTTCAATCTCCAGGCTGATTGGCTACGTAAAAAGAGTGAGACTGGAAAATTCAATCTAGATTTAGAGGACCAATATTCTGGAATACGTCTATCCAATAATTATAACAATAACAGTAAGAAAACTCATACTTTCTACCCTAGGGAGGAAAGTACCCACTCACTTTTCTCGCTAGGGAGCAAATAGTATATTGTGTCACAAGGGCAGAAAATGAGGAAGTTTCATTTAAAAAAATGGTGATGATGTCATCACACGAAGGTGGTACACCCTCTGTACATTAGATTATAATTTGGAAACAATAGTAAATTGAAATAATCAATCGATCTGTTTCGGGAATTTCTAATTTTCTTGTTTATTTTATAGATAATGAATTTATGCTTTACTTTATGGACGCACTGTATAATATAAATAGCTCAATTTTTTACCAAGCACAGGAAAAGATTCGATGCTACGTGGAGAGTGAAATAGAAACTTGAAATATCATTGCGTAAAATAATAGCGTAATGAAACAAAAAACAATTTCTTTAGTATGAAACAATTTTCGTAGAATATCACCGTACTAACGTTAGTATTAGTCTCGTCTTCACTGTTGTGTTGATACAAAAGATATATTAACTCTCGTATAGATTATTATAATATTATAACTGAATTATTCATGTTCAAATACTAAATAATGCTTTTAAATAACTCTGTCTAAATAGTTGGTTGTTGTTTTCCCACAAAATATACATCCTGCCAGTAAGTTTCTTCAACATAGACTATATATTTGTACTATCTGTTAACAAGTTATTTATAAATATTTGATGCTTGATGAACGGCACACATTCTGCCAGTTCAAACTAAATAAACATTTTATGCTTCCTGATTACTACTGTCTCAATAAATTCAGTTCACGTTATATTAATTCAATGAATTTAAATACAAGGTTAGGTTATGAAAATATTTTTAATACAGATCCAAAAATATTAATAACTCAGTGGCATAGAAAGGATCGCATTGATAAAAGTGAAAACTCGATAAAATACCTATAAAAACTACATTTTTCACAGCTCCTTAAGTTTAATATCTGGGAGATTTTCAGGACATCTACAGACTTCAGTGAAGGTAAGCGTCCCTTTTTTATCCAGCAGTCTCCTAGATGCTGTAAACTAGGATTGTGTATAGCTATACATTCAATAGAATCTACATTTTTGCTCTTCTAGTTTGTCTTATTGTGTCAAAATTGTTAGTCCTCTGGCTAGGGCAATCATTTCTTTTTATATAGTTCTAAATACTATTTTCCACTGCAAGCTGTGAAGTTGACCAGTACTGCGTCTTCTAGCCTGAGAAGAGCGCTTCCAGAAGAAGTATTTTTAGCCACGCGATTCTTTTCAGACACTAGTAGCCGGCCACAAAGTGTCTCGTCTGAAAGCGCTCTTAGTGGTTAATTATTAATAAAGCTTAGTTTAGTTTTCTTGTGGATATTAAACAGAAATTATTTTGAAAGTATTTATAAAACTAATAGTAGTTAACAAACTGGTAACTCAGTATTTGTTAACTAGTTTGTTTTTCAATAATGGAAGTAATTCGGACTTACGTGGAAATGCTAATACCTGAGTATTCATTTATTTGATTAAACAAATTTTTCTGTTGTTGATTTTGTTTGTAGTTTGCTTAAACATGTTTAAAGTTTAAAAAGCTTGATTAAATTTTGTGTGCTTGAAAAGCTTATCAACAATTTGTGTAAATTCGTTATCCAACCAAAGAGGATTTGATAACTGATTATTTATAACTTTGAAAATAACTAACTTTCAGGTCAGTAATCTTGTTTTAACACTGATCATGGTCTCAGGTTGAATTATTGATTAGTTTTAAGGGCTGGAGCATGAAATACGACAGATAACATGAGTTAAAAATAGGATTGGACTAAAATATAATGAATGGCTCTCAAAAAATTTTTGGTTAGGTTATTCTTACTTCAATTCCTGTTATTTCGTGAACTTAATTTTTTGAAAGGGCCAAATAGCATTAAACAAATCCACACTGACTGGATATTTTTATATCTCAATAAGCTATTATTATAGATAATGCTCCATATGACTCTAGATTAAAGAAAAAAATTTCGACGTTGTGGTAAGTCTTCTAATTCTTTTGATATTAACTTTAAGGCCGAATTACCAAAGTATAAAAAAAACACTGTGGTTGGAATGGCCGAATATAAAAGTAGAACCGGCTGCTACCTAAACACTGCGAATTTAATCTTATATAGTGAATTTTGGCAGTGGTGAAGGAAATACTGTTCGTGAAAATGGAACTTTTAAAATGGGGAGGGTACCTAAATCTTACTGATTTAACAAGATATTTCCGCATTTTATCGACAAGAGTGCACTGAACGAAAAAAAGTTGAAAGAAAAATGTGGGACCTAAAATCTGGTATAGAAACACTTCTTACTGTTTCATTTATTATAAATTTTGGAAAAAATACTGGTATTGTGGACAAGAATATATAATTCATCATCCTCTAATTTACGCTACTCATTTACGCACCCTGTATAATTGAAAAAACATTAATTTACCAACTTTTAAGTCATTATGAGCATAATCAGAATATTTAAGTGGCTACGTTTTTTTGAAATACAGTCTTGACATCTTTATTATCATTTCGTATCATGTCAGGAATTATAATTTGAAAGACTTGCCGAAGCCATTTGTTGACGTCGTTTTCGATCTTTACTTATATTAGATAAACTTCAGATTTAATTAATTCACAATTTTAAAAATCCATCAGTGATACATCCATCGATCTAGCTAATCAATTAACTGTTCCTTATCTACCTATCCACCAATTTTAAAAAGCATTATTTATCTTGATTTTTTATAGCATCTGATAAAATCATTTTGAAAGAATTCCAAAACAAACATAATTATAAGCAACGAATTTTGAATTATTAATTTTAAATAAATGAGTAGTATTTTGATAAACTGTAGTATTCAACAAGTTGGAATCGACAATATTATCAGTAATAATATAACAAGAGAGTGAGAATATATTGAAAATAATTTGACAGATTTTTTGAAAACTTGTTGCCAGGCTATTTCCAAATGGCAACAAGTTTGAACAAGATCTGTCAAATTATTTTGAGTTATACGCGAGTTATACTTGACTAGATTATTTTTTGACACAATTAGGTAATTATTTTGACAACTATCTGACACTTGCTAGGCAAATAAAAGCCACAGCGATTATTCCCACTATAATAATGACATAATTGGTTGAAACTTACCCTTCTGACAAATAAAGAAGCAAAACAAACTTAAAATACATAAAATGAAAAATTTAAAAATATTCACATTTTACTATTTATAAGAAGAAACAACTACAGGCTGGCAAATTAATTTTAGCAGTCGGAAACTTGGCAACGTTCGATGCGCCGTAGCAAAGACGTATGCGGATTGCATACGCTGGCGAATTCGTATGCTTCGTTTCGACAGTACAGCATGCGAAATGTACGTCGCCTACTCTTCCCGGTAACTGCGTTTACAACGTTGTCAAGTTATATGGCTTTCTCGCGCATCGTCAATTATCGAAATTAATTTGCCAACCTGTACTTACGTACCAAACAGGAGGTGTACAAGTGCATCGTGAGAATTTTTTCTCACATTTGACTAAAGGAATGGCTTTGGGTTCAACAAATTTATTGAAAAAGTGAGTGTAAATTTAATTAATGCTATTTGGATACATACCTGTTTAGTTTAACATAAATGAATACTGTTACCCTTAAAACGTTTACATAATTTTTTAACCACCCATGGTTTATTGATCCTTTTTTATTATTCTATTTTATGACATACCTTGTATTGTATTCAAATTCTTGGAATACTTAAAATCGAAAATTTCTAAAATTCAATAATAAACAAATGATAACATTTTAGACGGTGTTTTTTTTAACGATGATGTATTTTGAACCTCAGTTATTAACTAATGTTCCAATAATGTGGACACGATAGTAATCGTAAGTTTCTTCTGATACGTGCTGTCTAAAATCGCGTATAATTCCATCAATTTTTTAAACTTCAAAACGGAATTACAGACCTGGCTGGTGAGTAACGAAGGTCAACCCCTAAATTTTTAAATATATTAATTTTCCCTCGTCAAAAATATTTTTCAGGCAATTTTGAATAAGTCGGATTTTTGTAAAAAATTTCAACAGTGAAACGCTGAACTTAAAATTAGTCGTGAGATTATTATGTCAAACGATCACATGTAGGCCTCTTTCTTAAAAGTTAGTAAAAGTTTATAACTTACTTTTTCAATCAATTCGATTGCGTATTATGTGTTAACTGTCATTATTTCTTGACAATTTAAACAAAGTGAACACTTTCAGAAAATAATTACCTACGTGCAGGATTATGCATACATACAAGTGTATACCAGTTTAATTTTCCAAATAGATTGTTAAGAATTGAATCATACGTTCTATTATTACGCTGGAGAATATTTTTACCTTTTAAACAAATTTTTGGATTAACCAACAAGTAGTCTGCTATATTCGTTATCAGTAGTTTTATCAGCTGTTTGTAAATTTAATTATGAATTTTATTAGTCATGTATCAGTTTTATTTGCGCAGCCTAGTACGTTTTTAGTCAGTGTTATGTGAATATTACTTATATTAGGAGACGCGAAACAAAATATATCAGTAAGTAATTTTTAATATATTCATCTTACTATGAACATAGGGAAATACAGTACAAACAATGTATATTACAATATTTATACCATACGTCTAACAATTATAATAACTCTACACTTTCTTTCAATTTTCATTGGTTATGCCGTTATACCTGCTAATAATCTGAAAAAAAGGTACAGCCTGGTTTATTAAGGTTATAACTGTAACCATAATATAGTTATTTTGGAAATACTTTACAGTATTATGTTAACTTTGCATTATCATCAACGGTTGTCATTTCTTATTATTGCAGTGTTGTCAAATCGATATAAAGGTTCTAACTATCAGGATTATGTTTAATTTCATTCAGAAATTTAGGATAAAATAATGATAATTATTCATTGATCTGTGTGTAGGGTCCAGATTGGGATCCATTAATATTAATATTTTGTTGAAAATTAGAAAAGAATGTGTAGAGGTTTCGCCTCATTTTTATTTAATTTTTGATGAAACTGTTTCAATTCTGGATTCATTTCATGCTAATAATAATAATGTATTTAAAAATGATTGGAAAAAAGTTATTATATTTTCATTTTTTTATTTTTATCAAATAATTTTTAATAAAATCAACATAAGGTCAAATATTTTAGATAACTGAGAAAACAAACGACTAGGTAATTATGTTAATTTATTATACACTTTTAATATTTTAAATTTTAACATGTGTTATCACAAAGCTTCCGATCCCCCCTCGTTATCACACAATGTCACATTCCGTGTCACGTAATTTATGGATTGCCCCCCTCACATATAAGAGAAAATAAATTAAATCTAATATAAAATAATAGTTGGATAGATAAATAGTTGAATTAATTGAAAATTTTGTCTCAAATATTTTTTTATCAGCTAAACGTTTCAGTTGTAAAATAATCATACTATTAGGCATTATCTTTTCGTGCGATACTGTGCTATTGAAATCTTATTAACGACTTACCTGCTGTGGGTTTTGGTCTTAAATCCACTAGTCAAAGCGAAATATCTCAGAATTAAAGTTTATGTTATGATTCTCCAAAATGAACAAAAATGTTTTTTTTAGTGAGCAACTATTACATATTATATTATATCTGATTGGACGAAATAAATAAATTAAAAGAAAGCAAATTAATTTTCAACATATTATCGATTAAAATTTCTACAGTTCCATTCATGTTTCAGTAATTTTCTTTATCACGATCAATCCGTTAAGTTGAAACATACAACATACCTTTTCAATCACGGGAGAACTAGAATCGAAATTTGGCCGGACTTCCGACTTACCAGAGCGATAGAACTCGCAATTTTCAACACAGAGTAAACAAAAATATGAAATTATAGATATAAATCTCCCCTTCGTTGAAGTTTATTTATAGGATTTGTTTATATTGGAAGAACTAATCGCAAGGGACCTCATATTTAGACACCATTTCCCTATATTTTAACTTTTATAGATATTTGACATTAGGTTATTGCACATCCTTTTAATCTAACTCACTAATTTATTATCTTTAATTGCTCTTTTATATTTTAGGATTTTTTTCAAATATTTATTTTGCCCCTCATCAATTTCTTATGAGTTATTAGCGGGGGAGACAGTTGAATATAAAAATAGATGTGAATATGAAAAATGGTGATACACAGTCTTATTAGAATAACTTCTTTTATATGAGGTAGAGAGGATTGTTGTAACTAGTTTTTTACTTTACTGGAAATGTCAGATGGATATTGACAAGCTAGGCGTCAGCTTGAATTATTTGAATTATTATAAAGGAGTAAATTTTATTAATTTTAAAACAATCGCTTTAAATTATTGAAGCATTATTGAATAATTCACATTTTCACCACACTGTATATTTCACAAAAACAGCCAACACAAAATATTCGACAAGAAAAAGTTGTCAGAATATGAGATAATAAATGGCAATAATGTAATGTATTTTTTCAGTAATGATAACATTAACTACTTGGTCATTAGTCACATATGTCTGTTGTTACAGTAAATTACGTAACTTTTTGTCTTTTAATTTAAATAATTGATAACATGTCCACCAATTATAAACGATGACTGTTTATTTATAATATTTAATAACTACAATTCCATTAAAATGTGAAATATGTATAAACAGTGAGATTTTTTCTCCTAAATATAAAAAAAAAACAAGAAACGGGTAGTACAATTTTTTTTGGCCATGAGAAATATTTTAAATATAATATAATAATTTTTCAAAATTTAAAACTGAAGCGCTTCGTGCATCTGACGCCCGACATCAAAAACATACTTAAAAAATATATTCGTATCAGATACAATTTTTTTATAGCCGTGGAAAGGTTTGGAGCGTTCAGCACATACCACAGCAAATACATACATAAATAATTGAATTTTTTTTTTATTTTTCTAGAGGGTTTGTACCACCATTTGTTTGATACGGTTATGAACAATGGGATGTTCGGTAAAATAAAAATGCATGCCTAACTAATTCTTTTAAATTCTTCATCGGAAAATAAATTTGGATCTTGAGCTACGTTACTAATTCAACTTTCACGGGCCATTTCCTCAGCGTCTCATTTAAAAAAATAAAAAAGGATAAAGAGTGATAATTGGCCATGGTTACTCAATTACGAGCTTAAATTAGCACCAATACCATCAGTTCGTATGTTTCCTATACGTATGCGTTGCAGCAGTCGAAAATTACAGGGGTGGACTACCTTCACCTCGTTAATATAAATCTGAAAAATTTACATCGTCAATATGATTACAATAAGTTGTATATTAACATTTATTTTGTAGAATGATGCGTTCATAATAAATTTCTGATAATTACATACAAATATTTTTCAAAATTTTTCTTTGTATATAAATTTCATTATATTAACGTATTTTTTTGTTACAGGTAAAAATCAACTCGTTGTACAAACATCTGTGTCTTGTGGTATGTTAATTCTTTTAATTTTTGATATTTTATGACAGTACATATATAATTTGGCACTGCATTAAATTATAATTATATAAAAATACTTTCATAATTTAAATAACAGCTATAGTCAAACTACTCCTAAAGGAACATGCCGTCTTTTGTGCCTTTTTATTTTCACCTCAATCTTGAGAAAAATCCTTATTTATTGAAATACTTAAGGTGATAAAGTGAAATACCCATTCAGATGGTATAAGTACACTGATATAAGCGTTGCCAATCTCACTACTTTTGTAAGTTTCACTTCCTTCGTAAAAGTTACAGTGCCGTCTTTACAAAAACGACGACATATCCTGTTAGATTAAGATATGTTTAGATAAACATTTTTAGAGTATTTGTGAATGAAATAAAAGGTCATAATTTTGTTTTGACAATACTTTCAATATTTTTTCACTCTTCCATAGAAATCGAACCATGATATACAATTAAAAATTGTTGGCAACACTTCTAGTTATTCTCTCACGCTACTATCTGAGTATGAGTTCGACTATAGTAATGTCTCTTACTTTATTATTAATTTCTATTTAGACAGTTTTTGGAAATTCCCAAAATTTACTCCAGGTAGTTTTGTATTCAAACTACAAGAAATTTGTACCTGCTTGAGGGATTTGCTAAGACTTGACTTAGTGTTAATTACTTACTATTTAAAATATGTACATTCCTTTCAATTTTCTTCTTATAATACCAATAATAATAAAAGAATGATATAAAAACCAAAATCAGTCATCTCGCAGTTTCAAAACCGTCAAAAAATAAAAACTTCGAATACTGCGATTGACGATAAATGTCAATTTTTTCGATCAGAACCGATCCGCAAAGTACATACGTGTTAGCTGTGCGATATGTGGTTAGATGAAATGAATAAATATTTAAAACCAGTAAATTTACGCGTACGTCCGATGATTGGATAGGAAATGCCGTAAGGGCAAGAAAATTAATGGGAAAAGTGGGAGGTTAAAGCGAATGAAGTAACTTTGAAACGTAGACTGTAGATGTAGGTTTCTTTTTAATAACCCGAAGCTGAGTTTCCCCATTTTTAAAACAAATTATGAACTCACCCTCTTTAATTATATCGTAATTTTCAATTGAATATTTCATAAACCACATTACTACAATATCAGCATTCGAATAGCATAGTTATGTAGATAATGTATTTATGAATAAATTATATATTATGCCTGTATTCATTAGCAATAATAATAATGATAATCATATCAAAATGGACGATATATTATATATACCTGTTATATACCTTCTGTGACTATTAAATAATCTGTATTAACATTACAACACGTCACTGCGCCCTTTGTTTCTTGACGAGGTAACCATTACAATGGTTGAATGATATAGGTTCTAGATTTGCATTTACACTCGTACCTACACTGGGAAGTAAGGACAAACGAGGATGATTACTGTTGTTGATAAACCTTAAATTACAGCATATTATTAGGTATATTTATTATCGTTGACCATAAATAGAGGTCTAAAATAGGGCATGTCCACGTGACGTCACAAACTAGCTGGTGGTAAAACAATAAACAAAGCCACGTGGTACTTATAGTGAGGTTATGCTGCTTCATAATGTTAGATCGTGTTTGAGTTTAGTTGGTTTTGCTTCAGTGTACTTTTAAAGTTATTTTAATTGTTGAGCTTGCATATTTAATACTATATAATATAGGTTAATAGTTGTTTGTTGTTTGATAATTTTTCATCGTGTCTATTGTTTATTGTTTTACCACCGTCGTATTGTCAATGTCAGCTGTCGTGGACATGCCCTATTGAAAATAAATTTTTATAACCTCTAAAATACGTTTCCTATATTAATGAAAAGTTCATCCATTGTGGCAGTACCATTACGTATGCTGATGCAGGAAAAATAAGCTGGGATCTTGATTAATATTGAGCTACGCCTAAAAAACGTATTTTCAGTAATAATATAACAAGAGAGTGAGAATAAACAGAAAATAATTTGACAGATTATTATTTGTCAAATTATTTTCCAATTTATGGAACTCGCGAGTTATATTTGACAAGATCATTTTTTGATTCACAAATTCTTTGGTGAAAGTCTTAAATTGTCTCCATGTAGACTGATTACTTATTAGAATATTTTTCGAAGTGTTCTTTTTTGTTCTTTTTGCATTAGAAAAGGTACTAAACCGATCATTTTCACCCATTTTATATATCGCGTTGACAAAATTAGGTAATTATTTTGACAAATAAAAGCCACAGTGATTATTCCATTTAACCAATAATAATGACATAATTGGTTGAAACTCACCATTGTGACAAATAAAGAAGCATTTCATTGGTTTCAAGAAACGTCAAAAAATAATCAAATAAATAACAACTTGGTGAAGGTAGTTCATTTTAAAATAATTTCAAACGCCCTCCAATTTGCCCAACTAAACTCTTCAGGACATTGTTTACGTTCGTTGAATTTGTGTTCTGTTGATTCTTGTCTTGTTGCCGTTGTAACATTTTATAATTTCGAGCTTCAGTTGACCCTTTCAAGACGAGTTTCTGTGTCAAGGGTTATGGGTTAAATTTAATGTCAGTGGCGATCAAACAAAACCTCTACATTTAAATGAACTTTTATTTATAAAAAGTGATGTGTGGATGGTACTTATAGATATGTACCATCACTTTTTAAGGCTCTTTGTACCAGGCAACTTACAAAAAAGTATTTCAATATATTTAACATAAACGTAAGAAATTGTTAACCTACATTAAGTGCACACTATCTTGGTCCTCTTCTGAATCTTCAACGTACTTGGCTAGTTCATAGACCATATAAGGGCGAGTTGTACCAAACACCTAAACTCGGCTTAATGATAACTGATGTTTAGACTGTGTCTGATTGATGTATTTATTATCAACAATTACATCAGTCTAATCATCAGTTAACATTAAACCGAGTTTAGGCGTTTGGTACAACTCGCCCTAAATAGTATATAGTATAGTCTGGATGGTCCCAAGAAAAACCGCATGAAAACAAAGACCACGCATGATCTATTCTAAATCGGCAGCGCATTGGACGACCCACATATTGAAATTTTAGCAGAAGGGGAACAGAATACGTTCCGTTTAACCTTAACCTTATCCACTTGCCTTGGTCATTCAAAATTCACGTGATTTTACTACTAGCAGTTTTTTTAGAACGAACCGACTATAGTGCTCGCGAACAATGTTGATGTAAGACAGCTTATGACAAAATCAAACAACTCTAGCTATTGTGAGCACCTTCAACATTATGTAAATTTACCGGTGAATTCACAATAACATTACATAAAACCGCCATCTTGATAATTCTATATGTTAAACTAATTTTAATAGTAACCTATATATTCATGAAATGTATACAAAGTTTTCATGAACTCCAAATAAGCTCTAGAACATTTATAGTTTGTTAAATGATACGTGGCAGACCACCCCTGGTAGGTAGACGTCAAAAGTGTACATATGGCATTAGGAAACGAATCCATTTCATTTTCAGTTTCAGGCCACATGTTGTTAATTGCTCTTCATATATAATTCATCTTGAAATCAAGGATGTATCGCCCCACGAAATTTTCTAATTTATTTATATCGCGAATTCCACCAATTTTGTATTTCACGTCATTCTGCGAGGTTGGTTACAACCACGTGTGCACCCACAGGGTTAAAGGGGTTAATTGTCCAGGGATTAAAAAAAATTATTCACAACTTTGGCTATGTAACGTTGATTAAATTGTCAAAAATCTGTGAAGCAAGCAGTAGAGGTTAAGTGGAGTGAATATAACAAGCCTTGCCTTTAAATAAAATCTGGCACAACAATAAAACCAGTGTGACTAAAGTGTGAATAAAAACTTCTATTTAAAAAGTTTTTTCACCATTAATTTATATTGTTTCAACTTATATCTTATATCAACTATTTAATATGGTGATACTTTGATAGCTTAATCTACAATGATATTTAAACTACGATAATTTGTTGTTTATATATTATAAGTATTGTTCTTCGAAAAGAAAACTCTTTGTATTTCATTTAAGACTAGTATTGAAATTAATGAAAATCTAGTTTTTGTTTTGTTATTGTTATTCAAACTGGTGATTATGAAAGCTATTAAGAATGGATTAGTTTTATTAGAATCGGCTACCGAAACGTTGATATAAAGCTATGAAAAAAATTGTGGTTTAATTTTCCAAAAATACCCAAAAGAAGTACCTACTGCAAGCACCAAACTAGATGGCGAGCAATCGCGCAGGCCTAGACTCTCCCAACTAAATTACCTACTATTGGATTACAATAAGCCTCTTTCCTAATTATTCAGACAATGCCAAACACCAATAGAATTGGATGACAGCTAATGATACACCTACAGACTATTTATATGTCTTGCAACAGCTGTAGAGTGGGGTAACATTAAAAATGAGTTTGTGCGCATGGGGGCGGACTTGCCATCACGTTTGGTGCTTGCTGTATAGCTTTTTTAATTCATTCTGGTAGCTTATTGGATGCTTATGTCTTTGGTCTCATTTTAACAATGAATAGTTAACGTCACGTCCTTATTTCAAAATTTTTGTTTCGAATTCTTTTTGAAGTTGAATTTGTTCCGAGGTCAAATACCTCCAGACTGTACTATAAGGGGGAGATATTAACGAATTCGGTATTCGGTAGTAACAGTTCAAGGAGAAACAATCACGATATGTACTTAAATTCACCAAAGATGATTAAGCTTTATTGATATAATACCGCATGGGACCACATGTTAGGAATAGAGAATGTATTTAGAATAATTAATCATCCCAAGACTAAAGTACTGCTACAGAGACGACTACAGAGAACATTCAGATATAAGATGTTCGTATGAAGAAGTTGAATAAGTTTAAATGCCTGACGAGTGATGGGCGATATAAATGTTGTATCGAAATACACAGTAAATGGACATTCTTTTGCAAATAGAATGCGTGCAGCAAAGTAAACAATAAGAAAATGTGTGTCGAATTAAATTAGAAAGATGTAAAGTTTGACTAAAATGAGAAATATAATGTTTACGTTACAAAGTATTAATTTTAACGCGATAGTGAAAGAGAATACCTAATTTACTGGGGTAGACATAAAATAAATTGTATATAAAGTAGACTAGTTATACAAAATATTTTTAATTCTGCTCGGTATTCCGTTTATGAATCTCACATAAAATTACTAAGTGGTAGATTTAATAACCAGTCGTGGTGTATAATAATTAACAACAATCTTTATTTATAGTAACATTAGTTGTTAAATATTCATGACGTTCAGTGAGTATTTATTTAAAATAGTTGATAAAGATGTTACATCACAAACATAACTTGATTATCCCACAGAATATGTCAAAACGCCTAATGGCAAACCATGATATGTAGTTGTAGAATGTCATGTTCCGCCAAAAAGAAAAGCACACATAGTGAAGATAACAAACGTCATGAGTTAGCTCATCCATTATAGTTATTATAGCAAGCAGTTACCAGTGGCGGGTATATTTTAATAATAAAATAATGAAGAAGTGAACGAATGGAAATCTATTTTTAAACTTATGTTTGCCTAAGGAGTCAACTACAGAATAATAGACATACTTAGAAACATCTACAAAAATAAAAGAAATTTTGTAATATACAAAAATAGAGCATTTTCAACATAAAAAGGTAATGAGACAAGGTCCATTATTTAAAATTTCTATTTACCAGTGGATATATCAGAAGCGGATAACTTTCCTCTACATTTTCTGTATTGTAAAAAGTAAAGGTACTTTACTCTTGAGTAAGGTTAATATTTTTCGACTAACCTCGTATACGGCGTTAACAAGTTAATATCTAATGATTGCATTTTAGGTTTTCGATAATTCAGAACTTTTTATGAAGAATAAATAAAACCAATAATAACAAAGTTTCTCATAGGAGTCCAACTTAAGTAGAGACGATGTATAAACTTAAATGTTCAGAACGTAATGCTGTCAATATTGGTCAAACTGGTAAAAATTTTAGAACAAGACACAATGAACACTCACAAAAATACAGATAAAGACACCAAACATTCGTTAAATCAATAAGAAGATAGGTCACTATTTGGTTATTTCAGATTATAATGATCCGAAAAAAATGAAGAGCAAATCGACCTGAAAATAGAAATGAATAAATGAAGTTATCATCAAAAAAACTAATCAATTTCGCAATATAAGGCAGAAACGCCCAAGGAATAAAGCTATTGCACATTGCACTACCAAATGCCGTAGCAAAACATTACTTAAGGAATTAAAAGGCTATAAAATTGTACTAAGCTGTGCAATCACGTATGAAACTAAAGTATTGCTTTTAAAAGAAGCGATTGAAAGAAAACTAAGCGAAACGAAAATTGATGTCTAACAATGGATTAAGTCTTAATGAAATAAACTTTGTATTTCATTATTTGTATTGCGCTACCCAGTTTTCTATTTCCAAGACAATATCACGTGAAAAACAAATCAAAATAATTCATTTTGTTACTGGAACAAAAGGTTTGTACACTTTATTTTAAGTGTCAAGCTGGAAATTATCAAACCTCTCTCAGGATCCATGACGTATACAGCACAAATTATCAGAAAAAAATAATAGCTATTTTTATGAGTAGGGAGGAAAGTGCTTCTTTTTTTCCTGCAGGATGTAGCTTACTCCCTAGAGAGAAAACTATTTATTTCTTAGGGTGGGAAGTCAGTTTAACTATTTAACAAATCAATACTCAGGGCAAGTATTTGCAAATCCTCTACTCACCTTTTAAAATTTATTACAAAAGTTGATATTAGCTTTCAAAAACATAAAGGGATTTAGAAAACCATTTATAGGAGACATAACAAATCATTTAAAAAGGCGAGGGTGCAACTAAAATGGAAAACGTTACCCTTATAATCAAGACATTGATTTAAAAAAATATCTCTCTCGTTAAAAGCTAGGTAGATAACCGGTTTGTTTTTATATCATGTACTTTTAAATTAATGAAATGACAGTTTGCACTGAATAATAAACCTCAAATGAGTACAAGTGCATAACAAACATGTATAAATGATTGCTAGGCAATAAAACCTCATACAAAAATAACATTAGCGTTTCACTACCTGTAACTTCTTATTCTTAAAATATGCTAAAGCCCATAGAATACAAGCCGTTATTCTGCACGGGCTTGCGTAGTGGTATCCGATTTTAAACGTTCTATGCGCCTGATTCCAACTTCCAATGTACCTGTGGCAGTGTTGCAGCAGCGTAGCGGTAGTCATTCGAGGTCCAAGTTAGTGTGAGCGCGTCTTTCGTTTAGGTCGGTATTTCGCAAAATGCTCGAACGCCGTAATCTATTGTGTTGCCGAACAGTGTCCGATATCTTTGAAGTGCTTTTACAAGAAGAAATACCATACAATAGTGGAAACTAAGTTTGTGCTTGTGCTAAAGTTTTTGATGTCTTAAATAGAGGTATTTTGTTTCTATAATCCTACTGGAGGTTTGTATACTTCTTGATAACAGCTTTTAATAAATTCAAAAATGTTAAATAGTTTCACATTTCTACAAATATTTGTATGGTATGGAGTTAAACTTATTCCGGTGTTGAAAACCATTCAAAATTTTGTTGATAAATCATTCATATTATTATTATAGCATTGAACAATGGCTTTGGTATTTTATTAGTAGTACAATTATAAAAATATATAAAAACTTGTGTTTATTCATGGAAACATTTCTTTTTAACAAACTTGAAATATTCGCGGCGTCAACAAACTAAAATTTATTTATAAATGAACCTAATATTGGAAACACGAATACTGTGTTTTGCGGCACTGAAAGTTTTGTAAAATAAGCTCCTGTACTATTTTGTTGACCATAAAACAATGTTTTAAGTTTTAACTTTAACTTAAACAGGATATAGGGTACTTGCGGGTAGTTTTTGTGGGATGTGACCAAATTTCCCAATTATAAGTGTTGCACTATATTTTTGTTAATTTTTTTGTGAAAATATGTAGAGGGGGCGGTGAATATCTAACGTAAATATTTATTTAATAATATATGAGGTATCCTGTTATTTTTGTATGGTTCATCTAAAAACTTGTTCATTCATCATAAGTGTTCACTACATCTGGTATGAAAAATGATCATATTAGTTCACTGGAACTATTTTTGTCCGAGGTTTCGCAAAATTGGGAAATACTACTGTTTCAGTATTTCTATTAATATTTTATATTATTCAAACGTTAGAATTTATTCTTTTTGTCAAGAAATACGTCCAGGTAAAAGAACAATTTCAGTTGAATACAGGCACGGACTTGCATCAATATACTTTTTATTTAGTGGTAAGATTGTTGATTTCAGTAATTTTATGTAATTGGGAATAAACAAATTATTAATTCTATAAAAATAAAAAAAATTAATCACCTTAGTACAACAAGCTAAGTGATTAGAATAATTATGCTTATAACATTCTACATCTAAGTACGGTTCTGTTTTATAGCCTCTTCACAAGGCCACAGATACAGTTTTATGATTACTTTGGTCCTTCTAACAGTGTTGCCAAAAAAATTTTATTATTTCACCTTTACCTTTTAAATACCACTTTATAGAATTTTATAACATCATAGTTGAAATTTATGCGTAAAATATAAACAGTGCACGCATATATTTTTGTTGATGTTTTATTTATTTGTTTTAATCAAAAACAACTACGACATAATTTACTTTCAGCACAACTGATTTCACAATAACTTGGTTATTTATTTACATATTCCTGGTGTGAAATTAACAACATTTCTGCTCCACTGCCTAGTCTAAGGTATCGAAATATCTATGCATTGAAGCCTAGAACCATTTGGGGTTTTAGGTTTTCTAGATCTATCGCCACCAAGAATGAATTCATGCGTTCATGTCTGTACCATAATCTTACTTCTAGTTCGAGCAGAGTTGAAGCGATTTAGATTTTTGATACATAATATACCAAGCAATAAGTTCATTTTCATGACAAAATCCTAGTAGAAAACAGGCTGTCATCATGTAGAAGACACTCTAAAGTATGATTCTGATATTTTCGCATATTTTCTTATAATACTAATAGAAATAAATAATAAAATAGGGTTAGGGTACCTAAATTATTTTTTTTCGATGCGCATGACATAATTCGGCAAGCCCCGAAAAAGCTTATTGCTTGCATTTTTAAATAAGCGCACGAAATTGAATTGGAGATACTTGAGTTAAAACGGCATTGCCCAAGCACGCGTGCCAAAGTGTTACTTCGCCA
Source organism: Galerucella nymphaeae (assembly GCA_963978555.1). Classification (NCBI taxonomy): domain Eukaryota; kingdom Metazoa; phylum Arthropoda; class Insecta; order Coleoptera; family Chrysomelidae; genus Galerucella; species Galerucella nymphaeae. The sequence continues at coordinate 6,566,658 of OZ021704.1, forward strand.
CTAAATTGGTTGGGGATGGGCCTTAAATCCTGCAATTCAAAGATGAAATGTACCAAGTAATTATGTTTTATTAAATAATAAACATATATGTGTTTAATCAAACGGTTTTTATTATTTTGCATTCGTTGATATAAGTATCCGAGTTTAACCGACTTGATACTGTTCTATTTCACCTCGTGATACTCGAGAAGTGTCAAGTTTTTCAAGTATTGATTTTCTCGCGCGTCATTTTGTACCGTATTCGCTTTTACCAAGAGCTTTCATTACTGTTTATAAAGTTGAGTTTTCTGGACAATTTGTGGAAAATTGCCAAAAAAATTTGGGAAATTTATAGTGTTTGCAATTGAAGCAAAAAAGCGAGATGACAACTCGCTACTGGCGACAAATTATTTCAATATTCAATTTAAATAATCTGTCTACAGATTTCAGAATGACATTTCGAGATGAAATCTAATATGCGAGATGTTTTTGATATTAACAGCTCACTAGAACCTGCCTTACTAATTTCTTTTTTTAGTTTTCTGAATCGGAAGTTCAATAGAAAGTATCGCAATTCAAAATTTAAATCTTTTAATATCCTCAATGTGTGAATCAGTCTAGCTGGATTCCAATTTTTCTAAATTTTCTCGAATCTATAATAATATGATTTCTGATTTAAATATACCTAGAAAAACATTGTAATCATCTTAAAATATCATTTTAATTTGTTATGATTAACTTCCAAGGTGTTGATGCGGTTTTCGGACTAAAGTCACGTTTATTATAGTGGCTACATCATTTAATCCACAAACAACTCGTATCGTTAAATTTGAACGTGCGTCGTGATATTGTTGTAGATAAATTTCACTTTGGAGTCTTACGATTACCATCTGGTCATAGTATAGTTTCAAAGGCGAAAATTTATAATTAACCCAGACCATCACAAACAATTTATTATAACCTTTGGATATCAATTATTAATGGAAACTGGTTGAATAATGGATGTCTTCTTCCGTGGACATTTTGAAGTACCTGGCAGATATGCGCCCGGATGTTTTACGCTCCTAAAATATAATTTACCTCGTAAAGTAAACCATAACCTTTTACCTGAGGTCGGCCGGTTTGCGCCCTGATAAGTAGGTAGCTACTAGATTAGTATATTATAGGATACTCGGAGATTATTGGAAAAGTCTTTCCTTCGCACTTTCTCCACACTTAGGACTGGGAAACATCAAAATCCATAGCCTAACCTAACCAATTCACCACACACTTGCTTAAATACTCTAAATATTCTATTTCTACGAAAATATACACTAATATAGGAGCTACTTACGTTACTTGTCTATAGAATTATTTTTGCTTCTAAACGACATTTGTGGGGGAGTCGTAAACGTCGAAAACTCTCGCATTTTCATCTAAAATGTTACTGCTGCTCTTGATAATGACTGTTGTGCTTTCGGATCCACATAAAGTAGCACTATCATATATTTCAAAATGAAATATTCCCTTGTTTACTAAAACAATACAAAACAGTATTTCACAAACATTCAAAAGACACTAATGGAACTTATGTAATCCCAGCTATATCTGAAGCGTTACCACTTCAATGTCGACGAAAACTATCCCAATTCAAGATACGACTGGTATTTTCCTGAAAGTTAAGTTACACATAATATACGTATTCACAATACTACCAACAGAAATGTTTTAACATATAAGTATATATTTAATAATAGTCACTCTTGTTAAAATTTCATTTATGTTCATCAAATTAGTCACATCAAAACGTCTTCGCGGGCTAGAAAGATTTTAGAAATGTACTGCGTCGCTTCCAATTGATCTAGCAACTTTGGTTCAGGTTAAAAATGACTCCTGGTGAAGGGAAATTCGAAAACAGAAGTAAACTTCAGAAGAAAAGCGACACAATTTGAAATTTTTTTATCTTCTTACTCATCTTCAAAATTACATAAGACTACGCTTAGTGTAGTGTGGTAAAGTTTCTTTCTAGATGAAAGATTCATTACAAAGGTGATTGTCCAAATTTTTGCTCCTACCATTCCTGTAAAATATTATAACTACGATTAGAGGATAACTGGAAATAAACGTTTAAACAAAGTATTGAAGAATTATCGAAAATTTCAATACTAAAATTGGAAGAGTATTGTCATTTTTGTTGTACAACGTATAAAAACGATTGAATGGTGGGCAAAAAGCTAGAAAGTATAAGAGATATCACCTTGTAATAAAGATATGTGACATGTAAATGAAATTGATTTCGAAATAAAAAGCTTTGCTTTTCAAAAATAAAATCCTTTGCCATCCGTTCTGTAAATTATAATTTTCCATAACTTCGTTCTTTTTATCCAGTTTATGGAAAGTAGGCAGTGATAAAAAATTCAAACGAATCTCTAATCAAAAGTCAAAGAACTCCTAAATAATATCGGAAGGTGGAAAATAAAAATCGACAAAGTGTAAATTATAATTTAATACTTATTTGGAAATGATTTTTTTTCTCGGGTTTTAGAATTTTTATTAAAAGTCGTTCATGAAACGAAATTGTAACATCAACTTCCAAACCCATTTTAATTATTAAAAGTTAATCGATTTCTCCACAGAAAGATTTGATCACCGTCAAACGCTCTACAAAAATCGGAATTCGCGCATCATTTATTCATTCCAAAACCAACAAATTCGTAATTAAACAGGTTAACTAACTTCATTTTTTACTTTACTGGTAACCGAGTTGATAGCAGTAGATTGGTTTCCTAATTAAAACGTTCTCATCATAAAATCTCTATCCGAAGTAATCAACTTTGCAGGTTGTATTATTTAACAGAAGTGTTTCATTGCTTAAATTACAAACTGTCACTAATATGTGTTGGAATTAACAGCATATAAACTATATTTTTTTCCTTGTCGGAATTATCAAACTTTATATTCTGAATAACACCTAAATCACTATTGTGTTGCCTGGGCTCCGTTTTATAACGCCCAGTTGAGTAATTTGTTCAACTTCAACTAAACAATAATTATTTTATGATGCAATGGCTCCCAATTTCGATCTGGTTACTCGTATTTATAAGCATGTATCATAGATATCGTTTTTTTTTTTTGGTGTAGATGTGTCTTCATTGCCAGTCGTCAATCCAATTGTCATGATTTTCAACTGGTTCAGACTCAAAACTAGCTTTCTTTTCACTGGGCTGTTTAATTTATTATCTCCCATGCCGACAATCTTCTACTATTATTTTTAAGCGTCTCCCAATGTCTAACTCTTCAAGGAAATCTAGTTCTTGTTTCCTATCACAAATATTATAGTACTTCTAGTTCTGAGTTGATAAATGTTTGTTGTTTTGCGTAATGGGATTTATACGGTTATTGTCATTGTGTCTAATTTCAAAATTTCTACTGGTTTGACTAATATTTTATATACATTGTTTTTGTGTTTTTCTGTTCCCGTGGTTAAAACCGTAACTGTAGTTAATTATTGAAAATTTTCCTATTTGGCCTAATACTGTGATTTTCCCTGTATAATAGGAAGTTATTAGGTCTTTGACCGCGGCTCTTTGGGCTACCTACTATAATATTAATTATTTTACAGCATAGTGCTGTACCGTAAGACGAGTTTGTAGATTAGAATCTATATTGAAGCTATAACATCCACAATTTCACAGAGATTTCAAAAGTGTGAAAATCCAAGGCGCGGTAATAAAGCAATTATACTAATGAAAAATAATATATTTTCTCCACGTTCATGCAGAAAACAAAACTCTATTTAGTGGAAAAACTAGTTCTTCATTGCTCTAGGTAGTACAATGAAAATTTATATTAGTATTGCACTCATCTGTCATTTTACTATGACAAACGTAAACATTCAAATTGACGCCATTGTTAGTCCATTTAGAGAAACCTAAAAAAGAATTTTTTTGTTTTTTCGTAGCAAAAATATTGTATGCATCGTGTAAAAAGTGTTTATTGAGCTCAACGTGTTGTCCAACGAGACCGTTGAAACAATTCCATGCAATGAACACGTACTTTTTGCACTTGTATAAATAACACATACATAACAAATAACTATATATATACACATATTTTCCAAAAATAATTTTAGATTATTTGAAAAAGTGTTCCTGCATGACGCGTGTCGCCTTCTCATTCAACAACTTCAATGGTCTTAAATATTGTTTCTTTTGAAGTAGATTTAATCTTGGGGAACATAATAAAAGTAACGCCAAGATCTAGATTTGAAATGTTACACTTGACTAGAAACGACTTAACAGACAATGTGTACGCTGGTGCGATGTCCTAATGAATTGTTCTTCCACAATTTCGTTTATTTTTAACGTGCAAGAAACAGAAGGAAATGATACCCAATAATTGGATACATAAATCATCTGTATTACAAAATATATACAAAAAAATATATGCAGATTACTTCAATTAAAAATATCCACCCAACAAAGTTCTGAAGGCGTCAGTTTTATGAAAATTATCTCAAAAATCATATAAAGGGGGCGTTGTGCTCATTATTTAGACGCTATAACATTCACCCGCTCCCCCTGTTAGGTTATATTTGATGAGGTTGCTATTTCCTTCGACCTTGTTGTCCGCTGAATCTAGGTTGATTATTTTTAAGTCAGTCAGCCGTCTTACATCGAGACTATAATACGTACTTGTGTGCAAAACGGGCTTGGTACATCTACAAGACAACTATAACCAACCATTCTGGTTTGTTAATAGAGGGGACAATATCACTTTCAGATCGGTTTAACTTAGGAGTATAATATAATATCCTTCGTGGCATACAGTAGCTGGTGCTTCTAAGTGGACGGTCTTCTCTTTCAAATTTGTGAGGCGTTATAATAATATGATACAATTATCTCGACATCTAAGAGGGAGGAATAGTAATGTGCCTTTGTTGACCATTGAGCAATCAAATTATAATATTATTCGGTCCGAAACTTCCTACGTTTTCCGAATTTTAAACAACTTCCATTTCCACAACTCCCGATATATTTTACTCAAGGCGTCCTTTTCACTACCCACGCACATCCGTTCATGGTTCAAGATTATTTTAATATAATACCAAACATTTTTTTAGAATACCGTTTTCGTGATTTATCACTAACCTTTGATTTAATTCCAAAATTTCCCACCATTCACGAAATAATAAGTTAATGAAGTTAAAGCTGATAGATTATGCGATGTTCCAGATATCCGGATTCCCTTGGTATTTCCGTGATTTTATTAGTCATCTTGAGACGTTTTTCCTCCCAACAACTGAGAAGGGTCCAAGGATTCTGTTGAATGTGATGTTTCTCCCAAATTCAGACAATAGATATAGTAAATATTATTCGGGATACTCCAGGAATTTGAATTTATCACTACAGCTACATCGTTTGATATATTTGTATAACTTTTTATTGAAGTAGGTACCGACCCCTAAAAGCTTTGTTTATTTTAACCTAATAAACTGAGTACAATATTGTCTGCTTATATATTCAAACTGAAAAAAACAAAACACAAACAAATGATAAGTTGAAGAAAAAATATTTTTGTATGTAGTCAAGTGCCGCTCCACATCAAAAGAACGAAATGTATGGACGGTCAGTTGTATCATGTATCTAACATGCGCCAAAATAACCATACCATTGTATTTAGGACATATCCAACATCGCTAATTCCAAATGTTGTAGGGGAGCAGTGTGCATTTGAAGTTGTCACACATGAAAAATCACTTTTGACAACTATGTTAACATTTTACGTGTCTTTCTTCGTGTATAATGACCTATAGCTCTTCCAATGTTAATGTAATGACCCATATTGTTAAATCCATCGATGGCAAATGCTGTCCAGTGGCGTGCATATAAACATTTTTCTACTCACACACGCCCCTGGATGAAATTGAAAATATCTATAAATATTTTATCTTGATTGTGTAAATATAATAACCGGCCAAGTGCGAGTTTAACTCGCAAGCGAGGGTTTTCGTAACATTATCTACAATAATATAACTTAATTTCAAAGATCCACCTGCCGCCGAATAATGCTTCAGTTAGTTCCTCTTAGATGGTGACAGGATGTTGTTTTTAAAAATAACCTTTATTATATGGGTGGGAGCTCCCTTGAATATTTATTTTATTTTTTAGTATTTATTACAGCAGCAATAGAAATACATCATTTGTGACAATTTCAACAGTCTAACTATTACGGTTCATGCGATACAGCCTGTCTTAGTTAAGCTAAGTGTTAGTTATAAGGCTCATTTTTACCCCCTGGGTACGGAACCCTAATAAAAAGGGCTTTCATTACTTCCTTTCCTTTGTCTGACCTGGTGTGCACCGACCTTCTTTATTTCACATTTTAGTTGGAGATCATTTTTAATTTTGTCCGAGAATTTTAGTTCGTACAATAACAACACTGTGCGTGCAATCGTTTATTTACCCTTTGGTATTCTGCTCAATTTGATCCAAAATATTTATTAATTAAATTCACTCAAAAATGTACTGTTTTCGAACGTAATGCTGTTCCCTGGTCAAAAAGGTTTATTAAAACTAAACTCATATTCATGGAACTTGTAAACTGCACTGTAGTGTTTTGGTATATTTGATCGTGATATCCGTGTTGGAAATTTCATGACCTAGATATTGTCCTATTTAAATTCGCCTGCAAAATGACAGTAACAAATGTAAATGTTGGCGCGAACAAGTTATTTAAATGCGCTAATATTTGTTTAGGGTTGAACATACGATATGTGAATTATAATTTCGTCGAGGAATCTGAGATGATGTAATGTCCCTTCATCTAGATCAATCTGTATTGTAGCTCAAATCACCAAATCGGATTATTGAGCTGACTATGGGTATACCGCTATGACTGTTCGTGTTGGACGTCTAATTGAATGTATAATCAGTTACAAATTTGATGCTGGTTCAGTTTGAAATTTGTGCACAATTGTAATTAATTTAAAATTTCAATATTCCACTGTACATGTCACTAAACTAAATGAATGCCAACGTGTTTACAGTCGCAGGCTTTGCCGACTGCAAATCGCCGCACAGTGTGGACGCGCCTTTACCAACTAGGAGACATGACCACATTTAAAACGTGGTACAAGTTTCGTAGTTTTCCCGGCTAACTGTTTTAGTATATTCGAAACACATAGGTGGAGGAATGTTTTTTCTTTTATTATTATTCCGAAGCCTTTTAATCGCAGTTTTATCGTTTTATTTGTTATTTTGTATTTATTCCATTGTTACTTACTATAACAGTAAAATAATCTATATCCAATATACCAAGTCCTTCAGGCAATAAACTGCACCTGGTCCGTAGGTAGTGCATGAAAGTACAAGGGAAGCGGACCGATACCGCACTGGGCCACGTTGTTAAATTATTCCATAAATATTCCATTTCCGTTTTCAACTTTATTCTTCATACTGAATTATTAGAGTGAGTTAAAAACATGAGTTCTGGTTATAAAATAAATTGAATGAAAATAAAAAAGCAGTGTAATCTTACCAACATATACTCAACTGTTATTTTATTGTTTTAGGGTGACCAGGGTGCCATGGCCTGGCATGGGAAATTTCGGCCCGGCTTACTTCTGCTCCTGTTTTCTTTCGTTGTGATATCGGAGGCAACGGCAAAGGCACTAGGTAAGTCAACACTCTTTTTAATGAATAATTTAATAATATTTATTACTATAATGTATAAAATTGAATTTTATGTAAAAAAACGTTTTTTAACATATTATATTAAATCACAACCAAAGATTACAAAATTTTGAAATCTTCGTCCTAACCAGGAAGTCACAAATCTGAATATTAGTGAGATAAGGAATTACTGATACTAATAACCGATTTTTTGTTGACAAAAAGAAACCGCCTCTTATGAAAACACTCCAGTTTATCTTATAGATAGCATAAATACCACAAAAGGAAAGTACATGTCAAAATAAATGCTTTTCCCCTGTTTATATTTCATTTCGTTTATTTATAGGGTATTGAGTAGACGGGAGCCATGTGTCTTCTCTCAAAATTCCATGTCTTCGTGTCTTTTTGCAGTGGCGTCTCAGGATGCTTGCAAAAGGACCTGGTTTATTAAAGCTTTTATGATATAGTCTTAGTGAAATATCAATTTTTTTAAATATTAATCCAGAACGTGAGTCAAAGTAGCAAACGTGGGGGTGTGTCCAAGAACGCGTTTTGATTGGCGTGACGTAACAGAACAGCAGACGCGATCGTCGTTGAGGGAATAGGAGAATTTATGGTTGTGAAGAGCTGAAAATCTGAGCTTAATAATATGAAAAATGAAGATACTTTTATGCTCAATTGGGCAGTGTACGGGACATAATTATTTACCGAATCTGTATATCTTCATCTCTTCTAGGCAGAGAATGGGTATACGAAAGATGATTATTAACCGAATCTGTTTTAAATAATTCATTTCAAGGGATACCCTCACAGTATGCCACTGATATTTTGTATTTGCTTCCTCAGATTGCATATGTTGGGGAAGCAGATAATGATTTCTAGTCTGGAAGTAGTTGAAAACGGCAGTTGACAAAACTGAACATATAGATAAGATTTAGAAATATAGCCTTAATCTGTTTCCAGATCTTTCGTTTTCAGTTTGCTTGTTTTGATAATTTCTTGTCTGGTAACGGTTTCAATTCTTATTTTCCATTGCACTTTTGTGGATCTAGTGTGTATTAATTTTTATTATACAGGGAATTCGAAAAAGAAAAAAATATTTGATTACGTTTTGAGTAGTCTTTTGAAACATCATATTAAATATATACATACATTTCATTGCTTGATAGCGACAATACAACAAAATATTAGGTTATTTCCAAACAACAATTTGTAGAATCACAAACAGCTACAAATTTTTTCTCTCGATCTTTACCACTTGTATGTAATATCTCAAGTAATATTAAGAAGGCGTTTGGCTTTGGACCCCTTAAAAAAGTGATAATATTAAATAATAAAAATGACAAAGTATTCACCCTTTCTTTTCTTGGGTGCATTTTTGTAGATCTATGTAATTATACTTCTGTTATATAAACAGTTCTCTAATTTTAGTATAAAAATATCACATTGAACAAATTATTAGTCTTCCACCACTTCGAGGTTAATTAACGAGTTTCGCATTTACGTGTTTCTTTACAATATATAGAAACGGCTGGTACTAATTACGTTCCTATTAATTTTATACTCCCTTAATGAAAAGTTTTCTTAAAGCTATTAACTGCAATATGCAGCGGCGAACTCAGTGTGGTATCTATTCATTTTATACAAGTAAAAAGATAATGTATAGTTCCTGGATGGTCTTCGTAACCGTTTTGTTTGTGTCAGCTGTAAAATTCAATTATTCTACCTGTCAGTTTCGTGTTACATTTCGGTTAATCAGAAATTCCTTTACATCGTGAAACAAACTACTATTTTCCGTATTTCATTTAAATTGCACACCTTAGATCCAGAGGCGTACTCTCTGAAAATATGTTAATAATTTCCATAAATTTAAAGCATTTTTTGTCCTCTTAGATTTTAAACTGAATTTATACATTGTTGAAAAATTTACCTGAAACTACAAAAAAGCTTTTATAAAACTGTTGTTCAATGGTTTTATAACAATAATATGTTTCATATCGTAGTAGGAACAGCTTGAATAAACCTGATTTATAAGCGCAGCTTTTTGATTGATACACTGTATAATGCTAAAGCGTCAGCAATACCCAATAACAAAAAATTATACAAAAATATTGGAAAGGGATAATCTTGCTGTAAGAAAAAAGAAGAACTGGCCGATGAAACATGAGAAGAGTATTATACCAGCGCAGAAGTGTAAAACTAGCACAAAGGACCATCAATGACGCCTTTCATTAGAGGGAGAGAGAAAATTGTGCAGAAACTGAAAAAAACATGCGGCATGAAATAGAAGGGAATGGAAAACAATAATTGAGTAATGGTAAATGTGTTCCAATCAGAGTTGAATTCAAATGAACAAAAACGATCAACTCTTGGTCTGTTTTTGTGGTAGAAAATCGTTCTAAATTTCCATAACGTAATCTCCAATTATAATTTAGTTCCAAACCGTACGTACCAGCTCTGTCAACTAAATCCAACCCCAATACAAATTGATACATATTAATAATGACCAATTTGCAAGGCGTGCAATATTTCTTTCGCGCGAACTCAGCATTGCACTTGCTGTTACCGTTATAACTCGCAATTATTCCTTCCAAGCAAAACTTAATAATAACGAACATTGAAGTTGTGTTTTGTCGACAGAACATTTATTTCTATTATCAAACAGATTATTCGGTCACGTAAATGAAGTATTTACAAAGGAAGTCATTTTAGAGCCTTTGAATACGTAACTATATTTTCGCTGTATGCAACTTAAAGTAAGTAAAAACGGTGAAGTTTAAAACTAGGAGGAAGACATTGTGCTCTTCTAAAAAGAAAAGAATAATGGAAAGTATTCCAAACTAACGTATAGTTGCGTAAAGCAACAATAATTGGTTCTGTAATAGGAAATATTTTGGTTAAACTCCACAAGCTTTTTATATTTTTTTAAAAACTCGTAAATGTAAGAAATGTATGCAATCGAAAATTGTTTATAGTGCAGGTACGAGAAAAACTTTTAAGCCACAAAAAGAATTACCAGAAAATTATTTAGAGATTGTAGTTTGGTTGATATCGAATATTAATTTAGTAACTCACTAAAAATACAAAAATATTTATTTTTTCTAATATAATCAATCAGTTTCTTAATCTATAGCTTAATGTCTAATTACTGCTATGAACATATTAATCTAAATCCGTCACTGTAACTTTGGTTATTTATCGCGTCAAATTGTCTGGAACTAGAGTATGAATTCGCAAATTTTAAGTAGGTTCTAACCGATTTTACCACTTAGTTATAGGCAATACCGTAATATGAAACACGTTTTCATCAAGTAGTAATTTAAAATACAGTAAGTATATTGATAGTTGATTATTATTCGGTGCTAATTAATCTGTACCCTATTTCACGAACTTTAACACTTTAATCTTGCCAAAATCTATTTGGTGTATATTTTCAAATAGATATTTATTGAATGCTATGTTATCTGTAATACACACAGCTTTTGGCCTGCCCAAACCTTTTTCCATTATTCTGTACAGATTATGGTTGTAAAAGAGCAATAAAAGACCGAATACTTTTGTATAAGCTGGAGTCAATTTTATGAAATATTTAATTTCTGTAATGATATTTAAAATCACCGAAGTTTTGCATTAAAAATTAGGTTTAATCACTCTTTCGTTCATAAAAATAGACTATAAATTCTTCTCCCCAATTTAGGGGAAAAACTTCCAAGTTTTCTTCACTGATTTATAGAAACATCAATACAATTTTTGACCTTATCATAGTAGTTAGTTTTGTAGCAGTTTACTTCATTTTTATGGAAAGAATAAATTTCTTGGAAATCGACATTTTCAGTGTTAATAATATGGATTACCTGAATCCGCCTCTACTCATAAAGAAAAAAGTGGTAGTGATTTATATTCCCTATAATACGTTTTATTGTATGCCTTGTGTAATATGTCTAAAATTAGTTCTTTTTTCTACTCATTTGTCGGAAACATGTAAAATGGCGATTTTACTAATGGCATGTAGCATAACTTCTTGGGAAATGGTGCGTGGTATAAGTTATTTAATCACATTTTTTACAACAGCATTTTATAGGAAAATAAGTTATTTTTAGAAATATTGGAAAGTATATCGTAAAAAATTTTGAATCAGATAAAACTTCCAATCAATAAAAACCTTAAATGGTACCTACTACAAAAAGTAATGTTTATTCGTCAAAATAGACATCTTGCATCAGTTTAATTTTATAGCATTTTAAATCCCTTGTATTATAGAATACTAAATGTCTAATAACAAAATATATTATGTATATGTGTGTACTGCGACCTTACTGTTCTATGACGTCACCGCACTGGATAATTTTGAGCTGCGCGCTTTAATATTATGAATTTCGAACCCTTCTAACTTCTTTAAATGTAGGGCTTGGAAAAATTCTTCGATGGATAATCTTTTAGCTATGTCTAGATTATAATTTCAGTAAAATGTCTTCATACCATGCCAGAATTCCAAATAAAAATGAGTCTAAATTAAAAATATCACTTTATAAACCCTACACAACCAGATTTAATAATAACCACAGAGAATGGCGTAAATTAAAAAGATGACGATTTTTTAAAGTCTTTTGCCTCTGAGATAATCAGTTTACAGATCGTCAAGCGAATTGTTTTTTAGGAAGCTGCTATTTATAATTTGAAAATATAGAACAAAACAGATGTTTACCATTAAAATGGCTTTAATTTTTTTCTCTTATATTATATACACCATAAAATTTAATTTATTTTCCCTAAAAACAAATATATTCGACACTATAGTTTGTTTCAAAAAATACATAGAGTATTGAAATGCAATAATTCTTTAACAACGGATATTACAGAGTTGTATTCAAACTTGACAGAATATTTTTTACAATTAAATAGTAACTGTTAAGTGGGTAAGGAAATTTTTTAATTTTATTAAACATAAATATTCGAAGTGATCCACAAGTTTTATTTTTTAAACTTGAAAATAATTTTTTAATAGTACCTACCTAAAATTACCATTAAATTTTTGTAAAATATTCCATCCATTTTGAGTACAGCTCTGTCATATCCGATAAACATTATTGCATTCCAATACTCAATATACTTTTTGGAAGAAACTGTTTGACAACGATATGTCGATATCAAAATAATTATTAATATCTTTTTATTGATAACAGTAAGCTTGACAGGTGATGGTTAAGTATTGACAGAGAACGGTTAAGTGGTGACAGGCGACGGTTACATGGTGACATCACCAACCCATAAGCTTTAACCCTACCGAAAATTATAATTTTTTATTATACTTTTTAATGAATATCATTTTTATGCAGTTTAGATATCCACATATTGATCAAAAGTTACAATTGCCTCGAGGTCGACATCTAAAACATATCTGCATTTTAAACCAATCTCAGACAAAGCCATTTCTCATAAGATTAATGCAGGGTCTTTTATAATGGTTCTTTATATATTTCTTTTTTAGAAGTTTTCCTGTTCTTTTTTTTGAATGGTGTGAGCGACTGTAAACCAGCTTTAGTTTCTCTCTCTCTCTCTCGTTATTTTCTGTGCGCTTGATAAGCCGACACATGAAAATGATTACTTTTATTATTCACATAAATAAGACCAGAGGATTGAAAATCTGATATAACCCAAGAAAAAAGATATAATAAGATTAACTAGATATTGAGTGTATTCAATGAAAATAGATTCAAAATATTAAATAAGGCATTCTCTTGCTATACGTATATTTTAAGCGCTTTTACAAATACAAATTTCTCAAATTCTAATTGGTAAATTATCCTGCGATATCGTTTGAATGAATTATTATTTATTAGTTAATAATAAGAAATAAGAACAACTTCCAATACAGTGAAGTATTACTTATTGTTCTCCATTACCTTTTTTGTTTCTACCGCATCAAACTAAACACAGTGTACATATTTCTTTTCCAGCTATTTTTAGAACTGCTAACTATTGGCCAGAATGGCCAGTCGAATTTAAAACAAGAAATTTGTAAATAGAAACCTTTTTTTGTATCGGTTTTTTTAATGGTAACAAAATTATTGAAGCTTCTCTTAAAAACGGAGATACTAATGGAAAAAAGTCATTTGTGAGATTGTTAACAGCTTTACTGAACACTAATTTATTGGTCCTAATTTGTTCTTTGTGTTCTGGATCTTACTCATTACGCTCCTTTATCAGTTCGTATATGACGTCGAGAACTCGTCAGCTAATTTATATGTCTGAAAGAGACATCCCCTTTCTAATGTATTGAATGAGTTTTGTGGTTAGAACAAGAAGTTCTATACCTTTGTTAGAGCAATTATGCGAATTGGACGATTGTATATGATATAAACAGGGTGTATTGACATTTTTTCTAGCTTTTATCAAGTACAAACGTAACTATAGCGTATTTTTACGTTTTTTATTGAATAATCATTTCCAATATACGTAAATCCAATGTTTATTACTATTTTTGGTGTTGAAGTATAATCGATTCGTCATAAAATTATCAATTTGTTGTAGCTAATTATTTTTAAATAAATTGAAAGAGGCTTTCCGTGTTTATTGGCAATTAAAACAACAAATTTCAATATTCAAACTTCATCCAGGCCGGCACAATACTACTTTACATAATACAACTGCTAGTTTTGACGTGTGTTCCTGTTGTTTAATTTAAATATTTGCTGTTCGGTACAATTTTGTTTATTAAACTACGTTTCGTCACACGCACTAAATATATTTGATTATTATAATGGGTTTAGTGAATATAAAGCAGTGAACACTAGATAGTTGTTAATTTTGAGCCTTATCTATGCACTAAAAGAAAAGAAAGGAAAAGTGGTATTGAAATGTTAGAATACATGTTTTCTTTGTTTACTTTCCAAACATGAGTTATATTCTGTATTTTTAAAAATATACTGCAACTTATGCTCTTTCAGAGAACGAAAGGAGTCTCTAAACGATTTTAAATTAGATTAGCAGTACCTACCTCTTTTTAGCATGAAAAATCTTCTACTTTCGTAAAATTATATTGTTCTATTTTCACGCTTACATAATGAAAATAAATTATTATAGAATATAATAAACCTAAATTTTTCAACCCAGTAGCTGACGGGAATTTCCTTAATTCGTTCTGTACCTTAATCTGTAATTTCGTTCTATATGCAAGGCTATTTCTATTGTTTGATTCATTACATAAACGCATTCTTCGTTTGACTTTTCATTGTATTCTGTTAAAGTCCGTTTGAGATCTTTTGTTTTGATTAAACGACTGAGTTGAGAGGTTTTTTTAACAGGGTCGTGTTTATAAATGTACCTATAAACATTTTTGGGAAGAAGATAAACAATATGAAGAAGACGAACAAGATTGTGAAAATAAAAATAATAATTGTATTTCTGGTATTCTTTTAGACCGCTTCTATTGAAAACAATTTTTTGTGAACATTAATAGTTGATATTCTAAAGTAAAAATCAACTGCACTTGAAAAAAAAACTATTAAATTCTTTCAGTGTCGAATCTATTGTAGCAAAAATCTAAATAATTTAACAATTGATAAATATTATTAGCGCAATCACTTCCACACCAGAAAACAAATCCATTTTTTTCTGTTTAACAAAGGAAGCCACATTATTACTTTCGCAGTCAAATGTTCCCCTTTCTCTTTAAGGAAAACCATTGTGAAATTAAATACCATCGAGTACAATTGTATTCGGATTAACAACCACTTACTCCGGATTTTTGCATTGTTTAATCATGTTATCAGTGGAAGTCAACTCGAAATATCTTGAATCGGTTCTATATTATGCTTTTGTTAATAATTACAACCTACAGCATGTGTTACAACAAACAAAAGTGAATTAACTTCACTTAACCTAATTCTTTTGTTTGCTTCAACAATCAGCAACGCCCAGTATGTTGATAATAAAACTCGTTACAATATTTTGTTTTTTCAGTGTATATCCTTATTTTATTTCATCTGGTCGGATGAATTAGAGAAAAAGAAAATGTATTTTACATAGCTAGAAGTTGAAATAAAAGAGAAAATTAACAGAGATGACTTTACTAATTAAAATATTAATCCATTATAGTGGTACATTAACTCTTGTGGTTTTATTAACTAGAAGCATCGTATGCATGCGTTGTAATTAATATGTTTCTATTCTTAATTGTGTGATATTCCATGTAGCTCAAAAGAAATTTTATTGATTCAACAGATGTGCAAGCTTTGTTGTACCCCAATAAACTTATCTTGGCACTTTGGTAATGCACGAACGAAAACTTGGATACCAAATGCACGAACGAGAACTTGGGTAATGCACGAACAAAAACATGGGTAATGCACGAAGGAAAACTTGGACAATGCACGAAGGAAAACTTGGACAATGCACGAACAAAAACTTGAGTAATGCACGAACTAAAAAGAGACACACTACCTTGTGAAATATGACTTGTGCTCGTTTGAGTTTGAGCAGTTGCTACTCTTTGTGTTCGTTTGAGTATGAGCAATTGAATAATATTTTGTATGTTGCTACTGGATCATGAAAATCAAATCAGTAACGTCACAATTAGGTGATCTTCAAAACATAAACTTCTATTTCTTAATTTACATCATGAAATTCAAAATTAATTATTGCTTATAATTAAAATACCGCGTTTATGACCTCATCAATAAAAAGATATGTCAAATAAATGTTTTATAACCGATGTCAGTATTTTCGTATTATCGTAATTCAACCATGCAACAGAATGTCACTTCTAATTTTGGTTTTTTGGTTGGCTCCATATAGTTTTTTTTTATGTTCACGTTTTCATTTGATATATATATATTGATTGATTTCCATCGCGGTTAGTGATACCTACTCTAATTTTCGAAGATTATTGTAGCTTACAGTGTTGGAATTAGTGTAGTTAATTGAGTATTATTTGACCAAAAAATTTACTTTTGACAAGTATCAACCTAATTTTATTCAAACTTGGTAGGTATTTCTTATTGTTACGAAAATTTGATATATTTAAAATTAATTTATAGAAAATGTTATTTATCTTCAGAAAATATTGATTTTGTAGTAACGCGTGCTCTTCAATTTGCATCTTCTGTTCTAAAAAAGTTTTTGTGTAATTTTGCCATAAAATGAAAATGAATTATGTGACACATAATATACATATGTAGTGTTTTGTTTTAGCTATTGTGCATGACTTCGAAAAAAAGTCAACGAAAACGAGAGAAAAATATCATTTGTACAAATTAATCTGCGCTTCTGGCAATAGCGGTTGAAATAGTAGGGCAATGAGCATTCGGTCACTATCGGAAATAAATCCACACCCTAGCTGGAATTAAATACACGCCTCGATGACCGCGCATAATTATCTTTATCTCTCTTTCAGCTGTTTTTCTGTCGTTCTTGTGTAATACGATGGTTCGAATGCAATTTTCGCAATCTGTATATAGCCCTTTTTATGTATTTAACCCCTGTTTGCATTGTTCCATTGTTACATCATATTTCTTCCAAATAAACATTTATTAAACAGGATTTTTTGTTTTCATTTCTCTCAATCGCTTTCTTGTTCTTGTCCATCACTTTTTGAATTTGTGTTCGTTATTGTTCTATTGAAAATTTGTTTTTGGTCCATGGACAAAATAACAATTTTTTTTTAAATTCCCTACACACAATCGATGCGGATTATCTCGGCAACTGAAGCTGCAAATTAATCGACTTGAAAAAATTGGTTATAAGTGGTATTTGCAGCTGTGTTGTATTCTACAGGTTTGACAAATATTCAATCTCCGTAAGTATGTAGAATCTCATATAGGAGCAGCAGTGAGCACTTATACATACAGTTCTATATGTCCAAGAGAGAACAAAACATTTCCCCTCCAGTCTTAACTTGATTGGAGAGGGGAATACGACAGTTTCACACTGTTGTCTGTTGTTCTATTATCGCATTCTCTCTTTCACTCACAGAATTACTATATGGAACATAATTATTTGCCGAAACTGTACATCAGAAGCTACGAAACATTTTTCACTTTCAAAATTTTCCTTTCTTTTCCTCTGCGTCACATATTTCTTCTTTCTAATGTAACAAAATTTGCTTAAATGTGCACTATCAATTCTTCTCCACTTGTCGATGATCGAATCGCCGTCTAAGAAAAAAATCTTTGCACAAGGTTGAATTAAGAGACAATTAAAATCTGACCATTGTTAATAACGGATGTGAAAATAAAATAAAACCTACCAAGAATATCATTCCTATTTAAAAGCGTTACCAGCTATTCCATTATAACAAATATGCAAATCAGGGAAATATAAAAATAATCACTTTTTTATTGTAATTTCATTGTAATGAATAAAACTTCTCAAGTATATAGAATAAATTTAATTGTGCCTATGTCACTGTAGGCATAATTATGACGATAAAAATAAAATGGTCACGTTGAGAGAACAATATAACCGGTTGGAATCTTCTAAACCTCTGTTTAACCTACGCACTACTTAAAGTTGAACACGTTCTAAGCTTAGTTTTACCAATAAAATCTAAGCTAAAAATGATAATGCACCATGTTGCATAATAATAATAAACCCCATTATTGAAAATAGGAAAATATAAAATGTTATTACTAACGAAATAAATGTTTTTATTCTCGATTTCATTAATAATACTTTCTTCTTCTACAATTATGATTATTGTAGACTTGTCATGAAAAATAAGTGGATAATGTACAAAATAAAGTAACCTCTACTTAATTATATTTCACTCCATGTGGATCCAGATAAGATATTTTATATGTAATAATTATTTAAATTAAATTGTAGGTATTCTTCGCTCGATATATAGAGTACTTATATCAAAAATAGTAAATTTTTCCTATCCTTTCCTGTATTCCTAATGACATTTGTGACAGCAACTATCAACAGCTTTTGTACCTGATATTTACTACAACGAAAACTAAGATTTGTTAGGATTCATAAAATTCGCTAGCGTCTGATCATTAGCAGAGCAGCTGCCGGATAACGCTCCGTCCACAAAACCGTTCCGGTACGGCACGTCGTTTGTCGCCGGATCTGCCGTGCGTGTCTACATTTGTTTATCTTTTCCGTTTTTTTGACGAATTTTTTCGTGTTCTGTAAGTAAGCGACTACCTTCATATAGTTACAGTGTCTTAAAGTTTGGGTTGATACTCAATTTTAGTGAAGAACCGGTCAAACAATCGACATATCAAAATAATAAATTCAATGATTAGCAATTCAAAGTAGGTTTAAAATGTGATGGCAGTCGCACATTATTTTTTATTTTTATATTCATCACAATAAAAGCTTGTTTTAAAGAAGTGGTTTTGTAACTTTTTTTTCATACTGCTACTGTCTACAACGATAACTCATTATACAATGCGTAAATTTTTGTGTCTAATATATAGCTTATCGACCATCTTTTACGGAGAAAAAACAACCATGTATTGTTTTATTCTCACCGTCAGATAGAATTAGTTACTATTTAACCACGGCTAAACGTCTACTTTCCACGCCCAAATATTCTTGTAGAACAAAGCTAAATAAATTAAAAAGTGGTGTTTTAATGGGCAGTTAATTCGCAGGATACTTTTATGATTTATAGTCATAAAACCAATTTTAAATGGTATGCATTGTAAGTATTGGAAAAAAATCAATTCATATGGGCCGGATTCAACGAAAGTTAAATTGCATTTAATTTAAAAAAGGCAGTGAAATTTTATCGGGAATATGTTAAAATCGAATTAAATTTTTTTGTTTGAATTTTTTGGATGTAAAGTAATATTTTGCTTCAAATTATTCAAAACATTTATAAAAGTCTGAAATATCAACGTATAATTTGCTTGATGGGTTTCTTTGTTACTGTAGGAAAGCACTAACAATAGCTATTTATGCCATCAGTTACGAAATGCCTAATTTTGTGTAACGCGTGAGATTTTTGCGGAACGAACGAAGTGAGTTTCGCAAAAACTCACAAGTTACACAAAATTTCATTTCGTAACGTATTGCATACAAGATTTTTTCTAATTTTGAAGAAAGTAATAAAAAAATAAAATTTAATATAATCGACAAAAATTTGGAAAACATAAATTTAGTTTGTTGCAGTTACTTCATGCTAGTTGTCAGTTTGACATTTTGTAAAAAAGTCTAGACGGAAGGTTTTTAGCGATATTGATATATTAATTTGAATAATTGCAATAATTGTGTTATCAATATTTATAATAATTAATTAATTTATAATAATTTATGTTTTTAACTTGTATAAACAGTTCAATAAATAGAATAATTCTTTTTGTCACTAATTTTGAAATACATTTTTCGTCACCAGTTGCATAAAATTTTACTTTATGCAACTAGTTACAAAAAGTAAGACGTTTCATAATGTCAATCAGTTTTAAAAAGTGTCACTTTATATGTCAAAATTAGAAAAAGGTTTTTTTGAAATTAAACTCCCAAATTTGTGAAAAAGATATAAATAAACGACGGCAATCTGACCAATGTCAATTTGGTTGTTTTATTTCACCTTTTATATGCTCTTATTTCCCCTCGTTATTCTTTCTAATTTATTAGCTTCTTTTAAACGTATAGATTGTTTTTTTATGTTTTGTCTTCATGTTTCTTTCCTCTTTTCGTCCCTTCTGAGTGCTTTCATGTTCCTTTTTAGGTAAATCGAACCAGACCTTATCCCGATTTATTGTTTCTTATCTCGAGAGTATTTTTCAGCCTTTCTGTTTGCCAACCGACGTCCACCTCTCGATAGATCTTCATATCTGTTATTGATTATTGTGTTTATCGACAAATTCAGACCAAAAATAACAATGGAAAATGTATGTGAAACGTAACCTTTCTGTCCAAATTAAACATTTTTGTAAATTTCAACACTAAATAAATAAGGGAAAAGGTAAACGTTTTTGGGCATGACCACATTTAAGATTAAAATGTTAAGCACATAATGTCTTGACGGTTTACATTCATTTATTGAAAATTGATTAGACAAAGGAGCATTTATGGACGATCTAGCCTATTTGCACTGTGTTCCTCGCTACCTACTCATATTTAAATAATCACCTCGATCGAAAACTATAGATGACAAGTTACAATTTACTGCTAGGGGTGAGATTTGTCTAACCTCTCTTTTATTCGAGTCAGTTCCGGTTTTTTTCTTTACGAGTTGAATGGTGAAAGCTTTCCAACCACACTTTTTCGGTACATAAGTGTCTTTTACAAACATGTATGTCTGACTTTTTATTCACACGCTAGACTTCTGGAAAATTGGAGATGTTGGAGAATTAATAACTTTATTGTTTCGAAAGTATTGTTTGGCTTTCATGTATAATTCATATACCTGTCGGTGCCTATAGCTCGGGAAGTAGTTGTTTCTTCTTAGTTGCAAGGACACTGTTTTGAATTTTTGTTTCAAAACTCCATAAAACGTTACAATAATTATTATTATTCTTCGATGTCTATTTATTGTTTGGATTTGTAAAAACTTCGTTTAATTCTTTATTTTACAAGTCTACCTGTATATATTTTGACTAAATGAAATATGATACTGGAGATTTATTAAAAAAAGATTTACAGTACGTTACATAAGAAGTAATTTAAGTAGTATGCATTGTAGGTATCGGAAAAAATCAATCTACGTGGCCCCTGCATGCACACAGCAGTAACATCCTGTGAAATATTGAAATTGAATGCAAAATACGTTCTACTATCATTCGACAACATTTAAACAGGAAATAAAATACTACTTTCTTTAGAAGTACAAACTCCACTCGATTTCGAAGCTATGGTAAAGCACACGGGTCGTTTAGAAGCGTACGCGATTGTTACGTTTTTTCGATTTGAACATTTTTTGTTGTGAAGGTGGAGTAGTATCCCGAGTTGTATAATTATACCCTTTAGATTTATTCAAAAAGGGATGCTACTGGAAAGAGAGAAGTCAATTTATCAGGAATGGTTCGTTCGAACTAAGATTTTGCCATGTGCACTCGCTCGACTGCATGGGTACTCTAACAACACTCGGTATTCGTAGCATCTTGATTTTTTTAATATTGCACATGCCGACAGATTCCTAACCAAAGGAAAAGGGAGACACACAAAATATCTAAGCTTTTGCAATTTATTTTGGAAAAACCTTATCAATACAACAAAAACAAATCTTAAATTGAATTGCTACCAAGACTAAACTTTGTGAGAGATATGTTTTCATCATGTATTCTCGATTATTAGCCATTACATGCGAGTAGAATACTATATTTTGTCCACCACTATTGATTACATTTTTATAAATTTATATTTAGTATAATAATTGCGTTTATATCAGTGTATTTTTGATAACACTGATGTTTTTTTAAATATATAAAACCGATTAAATAAATTGCTGTGCTGGACTGTGAAATTAATAAAATAGTAGAAAACGGGATAAAACAATAAAATTGACATCGCTCTCTAGAACGACACTAAAATGTCCACCTTTTTGTTTTATATAAAGCTGGGCTGAAATCGATTGCATAATACATGAACACTGAAAAGTGGGAAATAAAAAAAATTTAAAAATACGCTTTACCAACCGTACCCAAAAGCATAATAAATTTTGGAATGGAAATCTGATACCTCCCATAATTGCAAAGGCGTTGTGGCTGATAATATTGTTGATATTTACTTTTTAGAAGGTGGTGGAAGAAGATTAACTGTATTTGTAGCTATCCCCACATTATTTATACTGCTTTTTTTCTACTTTTTTTAGTTGGCACAATATTTGAATGAAGATATTCTTTATTGACTATGCCGGCAAATAAAATGAAATCTCAAAGAATAAATATCCAACAATAATATGTTTTACAATTGAAAATTAATATTAATTAACCTTTTGGATAACATAGGAACATTAAACATAATGCACAAGATTAGGTATACGTGCCTCGTAAAATATTACTGAAAACAATGGATTGCATTATGTCGAAGTAAAATATAATAAATAAAGTACTAAATATGTACAATATATTACAACAAAGAAAATAATTTATGACATGGAAAATAATATAAATAAAAAATAACAACTGTCACGCTACGACGCTACCTACCAACATTTGATTCATTCAGGGAATTTTTCATTGTAAATTCACCATAAATATTAAACAGTGTGGGGAAGATGAAAAGTAGAATGTACCGCATAAGCCATCTCTTAGGATTGACTTGTAGTTTGGTTCATCGCTAGAAGATATGATTGAATGGAAAAAATTTTTTATAAAGGAGGGGAAGAGTGGGAATCTCGTTGTAAAAATATTTCCTCTAAAGGGAAAGAACATTTTGATGTTATCGAATCCACGAAGCCTCTGAATTTTGTTCTGGTGGCAAATCTGCTAGTGCCGTCGGCCTTCATGTCCAGTTTTGGGGAAGCCCAGTCTTCTAATTCCGGCTACTGTCAATTTCGAGCAAGCTGGGTGATTTAAAACCTCTCACTTTTTCAGTTGACCTCGTAGTATTAACTTGAAATATAATGTTTTTAACCTTTTAGTATTTCATTTATTCATTACAATTAAATATTTAGTCATACTTTTTGTATGGAGCACCGCAAATACCACAAAACGCCGACAAATTTAATACTTTTAGCGGCTTTTCAATACACTTTAGTAAGTATACACTTGACATGTACCATTTATTCAAGCTATTGTATAGCTTAAGTGCGCACGATTTCTATTCATTTGCAGGAAAGAAAAGTATAGACTGAGCTGGTTTTCTGGCATATTTTGTGTACCTTCCGTTATCAGTATTTTATGCTGCAATACTTCTTTTCGTTTTTCTATTACTTAACATGATCAATATACTTTTCTAACTATTCTCACTGCATTAATTCTCCTAATCCGCTCTTCTCTTCACTTTATTTTCAATTTTTGGGTATTATACTTTTTTGACTACTCTCACTGCAACTCTCTTAATGCGTTCTTTTATCTATTTTCAATTTCTCCGCTTTCAAATTATGTTGAATAACTATTTATTTCATTACAGCTCCAAAATAAGTATTGCTGTCCGTTTCTAAGAGTCGTATGCTTTCTAATGTTTAGAATATTACAGTGGATTGTGTTCCATCATGATTCAACACAATTTTGATTAGGTATATGTATGTGTAACTATTCTGGGAATCTATTAGTTAATAATTTACTTTTTATCTACATCATCAAAACCAAACTAACATACGAATCAGTAGTATTGTTAATTTTAAAATAAAAAAAATACGTTTATAAATAATGCATCCAATTTACTTCTATGCAATCAAAATGTATGGAATTACGGACCTGTTACATCACAATGAAAAACTATAAATAATAATTTTGGATATAATATGGTCAATTACCCACACGTTTAATATGGTGTTAATTTTACAGAACGTTATATGATTTATTCGGTACCAAAATATCTATGACTAATTTTAGAGCAAACTGTTCTCCAACAACAGGCAATCAATTGTACCGGATGTCTTGATGAAACGTACCGGATGATCCAACAAAAACTAAATTGTTTGTCCCTATTCAATTCTTCGTCTTTCAAAAGCTTTAGACGTACTACTTGTGTTGGATTACCAGCGATATATCCAAAGTAACAAGTTCAATTGGTTCGGGTTATCATACAGTGTGGATAGAAACTTTGCTCAGTTTAGTTACTGGTGCAGTAAATCATTTGGTTCCCTCTGTCTTGATGCGTACATATTGCATATTGGTGAAATATATTTTATTTTGTTTAGTCGGTATCTCTCATCTCAAGGATTTATTAATAGAAGTTTAATAATCCCTCATTCTACAGTAAACAGTAACAGATCCGTAATCGGTAAAATTTATTAGAATATTTTCATGACCCCATTTGCTTTGTGTGATAACCAAATTGTGTAAAAATAGGATATAAAGATTAATAACATTCAATTAATTCTGGTATCGCTCTATTGGAAATTATCTTATTAATATCACAGCTTTTAGTGGAGATAAGGATGTTATTTGAAAAACATTGGCGTTTCGCTAACCTAACTTATATGAACTAAGGGAACAACATGTTTACTACAGTTAGCAGAACAGCGTTGCCGATTCTACGATCGTTGTAATATCAGCTACACATACTACAGATGTTGGAATATATTATCCAAATTGATCATTCAAACTACATTTATATTGTTGGTCCAAAATTGATTGCAAAGCACCGTTTTGTCTCCCTTTTTCGATTTTCTTCTCACATTTGATTGTGAATTCCATTATAATGGTTCGAACAAAACTGAAAGGTTGAAGATTAGACAGGTTCATTTTTTTAATCGGCAGTAAAGTATTTTGAGAAAAGAGCCTGCGAAAATATCAATATTGAAAGGAGCTGCTATCTTTTTTACGTTCAAATAACATAGGAAACATTTTTTTCAACTTTTATAACTCACTAACTGGGTCCCGTCTTCACGACTAGGAAGATTTTTTTGACCCCGCTTATTGAAGCTCTCGAAATGAATTAGTTTATTTTATAACTTCTTTTACTGAATTGAATCGTTACGTCAAACAGATTATGCGGCTCTGCGCAGATTCTTATTAACTTTATAAATTTTATCTGAAGAATATAGAACACATTTTATATTTTCACTCCCAAAGTTTTCGCAAGAATTTTTGTTCGTGTCTGACGACATATTTTATGGACGAAAATTTTCGTGGTAAATTTCAGATTAATTTGCGGCATAATTCTTAACTGGCTCATGAATAGAAAGAGGTGGTGAAACTATCTACATTTCAAAAAACGGGTTGTGCAAAACTAACCTTACTTGAAATTGTTTAAATTAATATCAATGACATCCACTCGGTACGAAAACATAACGGATTTATTAGATGGAAAAACAATTCATTTAGTGAGTAATGGTGGGTTTATACACTTTACTTAATTTTAGTTTAGACGTAAATTTAGTGTTAAATTTAGACTTAATCTTATCAAAGGTTAAAGTGTTTATACAGAATTTTAATTCACATTTTAATTTAATGCTACGCATGCGTATAAAATGGGATTTGGGGATTTTTATACTTAGCATTTGACATTTGACACTAATTCTAACTTGTTTCGTGTTTATGTGTTTATTATTATCACAGAGTACATGTTATTATTGGCAAAGGCTATTTTTTATCAAAATTATAATGATACGCAAGAACAAGAGAGCGATGGTTTGCCTGGTGTGGCACTCTGTCAATCAGCGCATGTGTATATCAACAAAATTTAGTTTTATCTTTAAATTTAGTGTGAAGGTTTCAATTATTGAGCACTTTCAAGGTCAACCCTTACATTTAACACAAACACAAATTATGACTAAACCATCCCATTGAAGTATATGGTTTTTAAAATTGAGTCTAAATTTAACACTAAATTTACGTCTAAACTAAAATAAAGTAAAGTGTATAAACCCACCATAAAGCATATTTTTCTTAGTAGGTATTCATTCATTTGCTTTTTTTACGTTCACGTTGCTGGGTAGAGTTCCCTCTGTTCAGTTGTCTCTTGAGAGAATACTTAAATGAATATGATGGGGCAGTTGTTAGTAATTTGTTTTCATTTTTATTATAAACATGACAATGTTTCCGATGTTGGGATTTTGTCATCGTTTATTATAAACCTCCGTTATGTAGATAGAGACTATATGGAGGTCCGTAATCGTTTCGTAGTGCTTGTTGTATTCAAGGTGGTCTTCCTTGTTAAATATTCTGCTTTTTTATAATTTGTTACGAATACACGTTAAATATTATTGAAGTTTTTAATTATTCCTACCTCTATCATTTTCCGTCTACTCTTGAACATTTTAAAATAGCACAATTCAAATCAGTCACTCATCTGAACTGTATTTACTCGTTGAATTCCTTTCTTGTTTATTTCTTTCGTGTTCAAACATCCTGTCCAAGTAATTATTTACCTTCATTTCTCTCGAAAAAATCATACTGGTTAGACTCTTAAAACACTCGAGTACTTGGATTACGAAGGAGTCTCATACCAAAAGTCTAATCATTATTGATTATTTAGAAAAAGGGAAAACGAAAACTGGCCAATATTATGCTGATTCTGACAAACCACCTTCAGACTTAACTGGATATTGGACATTTGAGAGCGTTACAGGAAAATCTACACAACACTATTCAATACCTGTTTGTCGTAGTTGTTTTTTACAACACAATAATGTTATAATGCTCCTAAAACTATTTCTTATGTGTGCTTAAGTAATACTTGTATTTAATTGTTAAAAAGTTTTAAACAATTTGTAATTTAATGAATTCCAAATTATCCTTTGATTACAAAAATTAATCGTTTTAAAACTACCTATTGTATGTCATTAACTTGAGTTTTATGTTGTTCTAGGTAAGCTACACAAATTTTACATTAGAAAATTGGTATGTATTAACATTTAAGATAAGATATAGTAGAATGCGCAAGAGAATGACTTCACAGATTTCGATAATGAACCCGAAACAAGCTAAAAGACTGCTTCATGTTTAAAAATGTAATTTCTTGAAAATTATAACGCAAAAGGGTTTGTAAACGACATTAGTCGACTCAATGAAATTAAAATCGCTTTGTATAACGAATTTTTTGGGTTTATTTGCTATTATAACACTATTTCCAACAATATGCTCAAGCTAACCTCACATTTGGAATTGAAAGTCCGAAGTTAACGGGTGATGAAAACCATTTAATAGTGAACTAAAATTAATTAGATCGACGTGATAAAATGTGAGCTTGACGCCTTGAAATAAAAATCGAATTAAAAGTTTATCCGAGTTTAACGAATACCATGGATAGTTTTTTGATAATTTCTGGGTCATTTGTTGGGGGCACATACATGAGTGCCCCCCTAAAGTTTGTTGACGCTCTCAGCTGGAATCTCTTGCATGCTCGGGATGCAATGTGCACTCTGTGCATTGTGCACAGCGTTTTCGTTTCATTGAATCATGTTGGATATTGTATATCGTATCGACTAAACCGGTTTGCTCTTCTGATGCATCAACTGTTATTCGAGCTATGTTGCCACACGTTCTATTCAAAATGCGTACATGTATGAGATTACATTAATTTGAGATGGAGGAATTTAGGTTAAACTTCGATATTTCACGTGGGTATTATTGAAGTAATGAGTTTTTGCTTGCGCTTTAAAGGCGATCAGCAAAACTCTAAAATGTTCGATTTATATAATTTATTTCGTGTTGTTAAACTTTATCTAAATTTTATTAGACGCTTTAGTACTAGAGGTTTTATATACGTATTTTACTGAATACAGGGATCTTTGCAAACAATAAATCGATATTGTTTTATGGTATTATTTACGTATTGCGAATTGCTGTGCTTATTTTTTATTGATTTGACATAATTACGTATTATTAAGTACCTTCACAAAGAACATTGATAAATTAAAGTTCCTTTACAAAATCCTCGTAGTGGAAAACCTTAGCTTTGATTAATAATCAACGCTGCTTTTCTCATACTTCCGATGTAGTGATTACATGTTGAGAATAATTTGGAAATTCTTGTCTGATTCTACAAATTGAAAATTATTTCAGATGCTTGTGTATTGATACACATTCACGGATTATCTATGCTCTAAGCTCTTTTAATGTAAAACACGGAGAGAACGAACAATTTTTGTTTGAATTAATGTCGAAACATTTATTTGTCGCTTAGTTTGATGAGAATAAATCCATGTTTTCTCACCTGCTACTCGGTTGTATAAAGCTGGATGTTTGTTGAATCGATTATATATTTGTAAAATGAACTAGGTACATTTGAAAGATTATAAGAAGAGATACCCTAACCCTAGATTATATAAAAATGCTATTAACAATAGTAGCAAACTGGAAATTCAAGAGTAATTTTTTAAATTTTTGTTAATTGTACAATATGATTAAACAGTTATTATATTTAAAAGAAACACTCAAACATTTCATAAGCCATTATTGAGAAATCGTTTTAAAATTAAGAGCTATGCTGTGAAGTTGTAAAAAGATATTTCGAGTGATTAAACTGTATGCTTTTAAGTGAAATAACTAATCCACTGACTTTGACGACTTACGAAATAACTTTTAAATTAATAAAAGCCAAGGGTCGATACGTGGCCGGCGCAGAGGTAAACAAAATTTTACTCACATTCTATATAAAAGCACCGACGGAAATTCAACTATGAGAAACAGATATCGCGTTGAATACATTAAGTGATTACATAATATAATTTGTCAGTTAATAAATCGTATATAACTGGGAGGTATTGTTTGTAGTTATCTCGTAGGACATAAAGACAGTGAAGCGGATACCTCGTGCGCCTGCAGAATCTGAGCGTTTGATAGCACGTCCACAAGCTATGCTTCAACTCCCCGAAGTTTACATTAGGTTTGAGTTCATCTTTACGAAGCCGCATCGTGAAAACAACATCTGTGATCTTTATTGCCCTAGTTTATGTAAATCGCATTGATTTTGTTGTATTAAGATTTGATGTTATTTAGATTTGGTCCAATATTTTCTTTAAGAAATAAATGCATTCGGCATCCTTGCTTCTCCCATTATCAAGAGTTTCAATGGAGGAATGCCAAGTAAGGCTTCCGTGCTGCAGTTAGCGGACAATATTGAGACAAGCAAGTCTTTGCACCTTGCCTATTCTCATCGTACATTATAAAAGGCTTTGAATTGAGTTTTAAAGGAACTATCTGTTTGGTCCTTAAGATTTACTCTATTAGCTGTAGGTTTTAGAACATCTGATAAAAAGCATAAGTGAGAGTGAGTGAAATTCCAAATATACACGAAATTTTCACGACCTTTTTATATTTTTCAATTTCTCCATTTAATTTATGAAATAAATAAGGACGTCTGTGGGCGATTTGTGTCCTTGAAATGACTAACTTCCTCCTTGGGCAGCAAAATTTAATTAGCCTTCCAGAAATTCAAGGAAGATATATCCGATCATTGGTTTGCTTGGTTACAAGAAATAAATATGTATTTGAATAAAGTTATATGGAACAATTTCCAAAAAAATTCAAATGGAGATCCATTTTGTTTAGATTACTTGACATGTATATTGCTTGAGAATAGATTGGAAAAACCAAAAGTTAACATACTTGATAGTCGTCAAAAATGTCCAATTTCCCGCATCAATGAACTGGAATGAATCTAGCGCATGGTGTCTATTTGTGTGCCTAGTAAAACATTTGAAAGCATGAGGCAGAGAATTACATAGAGCTAGCAAAGGGAAAATAACAACCAGACCAGAAGTCTAACTCGTCGTCAGCATTTCTTTTTTCTTTTCGTGATCTTCCTGCTGCTCTTTTTTGAAATACTGAACTGAAATGTGTGGAGCTAGTAGAAACTATAACCTAACTGTAACCTTCTACGTACTTCTGTATGTTCCTTGTGGCATATTATTTATTCTTTTTTCTCTTATTTTTTTTGAGAATCAAACCACAATGTCAATATGAACTAAATATTAAATAATTTTTGCTCCCTATCTAACACAACGAAAAAAGTTTCCTAAAAAATAAGAGAAAAAAGAAAAAATAAAGAAAATAAGGTTTAAATTTACGTGGTAGATTTGTTCTGTATCTTGGTATCAATTTTGTTTCAATATTGACAATGTTTGTACGTTTCTAAAGCAAGTGGGTATATGAAATTTTTAGGAGGTAGAAAATAACTAGGATCATCCAGTATATTTTCCAGTATATGCCTATGTTGTTTTTCGATCAGGAAAATAATGGATTGTCCAAAAAGGTTAATCCCACATACAAAAATTCGGTCAATTAAATATAAAAGCTCTCACAAATTCGAGGATTAATTTCAATCACCTCCGCCCCAGTGGATCGTGTATACAGGGTAGCCTTTTGTTTGGTTTCTGCTATAGATTGATTTTTAATTGATCCAGTCAAGAATACAAAATGCAAAATAAGTTATTTATTCCTCAAAAACTATAAAACAATCTAAACTGTCAACGCTGCTTTCATATCAGATTGGTAGCTGGAACTGAACACACGCCCAATGCTGACTGCTCACAATTATTTTTCTCTCTCTCTTTCAAGTAGGTTTTCTCATATTTTCCTTGTCGTACTTGTGTAAATCGTATGTCGCGAAATCTGTATATTTGAATTAAGAGACTAAATTTTACATCGAAGAAAAATTGTAACGGGTGGCGTCATGTAAAATTATTGCGACTTTAAGGACGGAACAGATATCAGAACGCCCGGAGACAGAACTGCCATAAAAATGCGGGATAGCAATCAAGGCAAGGGCATTGAAGGTCGTTTAAAAGAGATTTATCTTTCGATTGCTACCATCTTCTATTTCTGTTCTCATATTTTACAGCTTTACCCGACTTTCTCTGTTAAGTTGATCTTCCAGTTCTTCTGTACTGTCCACTGTCAAAACCAGTAGTGTAAAACCGACTTTTATAATTATCATTAACTACACAAAATTAATGAAATGTACAATGTCCTAGTTTACTAAGATTTTTTTTCTGGATATATTCTGTCATCCTTTATTAATAGTTAATTATAATAAAACGACTTTATCCATAATAGTAGCACGGATTGATTGTTTTCAAGGATTATCCTAAAAAAATCAACGTATTTGTTATGGCTCACTATCTACAAGAGTTGAAATCTGCCACCCTTCTTTACATTGTCAAAATATTCAAATTTATTCTCATTTTTATTAACTTGTGTGAGTGGATTTGAAAATATTCAAGCATAATCTTATTGGCAATAGAAGAAGCAATGTTTTTTATTCCTCGATCCAGCCTTGCCAAGTTTCCGATATGTCAGAGAGCTTATTCTATTTCTGCTTGTGCTTCATATTGCCAAGGTTGTACTAGTTTATGCAAGCTGTGTCGCTGCTATGGTGATCCAGGAGACAGAGACAGTGGCTTTTTAGACAACGTAGATCACGCCTGCTATATCATAACATATGCTTGAATATATTTTTCGAATGCTCCATAAAAGCCTTTGATCTAATCCTGGTACCTATATTTTGCCAGAAGTCTAAAGCTCTTCTTGCCGGTGCACATGAATTCCCGTCAGGTTCCTTAGTAACTAATATAATACACATGAGTTCTCGTCTGACACTACCAGGTATCTTAATCCCGCACTCGAATTGTTTATTTAATCTGCTTCCAGGTAA
This sequence comes from Galerucella nymphaeae, assembly GCA_963978555.1. Taxonomy (NCBI): domain Eukaryota; kingdom Metazoa; phylum Arthropoda; class Insecta; order Coleoptera; family Chrysomelidae; genus Galerucella; species Galerucella nymphaeae. The sequence continues at coordinate 6,598,454 of OZ021704.1, forward strand.
ACAAATAGTTCTGAAAATTCCAGTAAATCGTAATCCTAACTTCTAATGAAAAAGGTATTGGGTTGGCTAGGTTAGGTTAATGATATCATGTAAAATAAGAGCGTGTAAGGGTCCCAAACATAAAACATTTGTAACTATTTAAATATCAGATGATTCAGATGTCAGTTTTCACCCTGACGGGAACTCGAGTGACAGCTTAACATACCCTAGTTATGGCACGGGTAGAGTGGTTATCCTGACGGGAATTCGTGTGCGTCCCGAATGGCCAGGAATCCAGACTATTTATTGAGTGCTAATATTGAGGAGATTTATCTGGTATAATTTGAAACTGCAAATTTTACTAACGATAACTGATAATTAAAAAAATATTCACCCTCTAATTCTAAAATTTATTTGGGTGTTGGTATTTGTACGTTTCAGCAATTTAATTAGCTTGAAACTTTTTGGTATCGATGTATGATCGGATTTGCTGTAAAATACAATACACACATGTTTATACATTTCAGTTTATTTATTGTCCAGGTAACAAATACCTAATGTCGAAAGATAAAATCAAACGGCTTTAACCCCATATAGATTTTACATTATTTCCAATGAATATTTTACACCAAAAGCGTGTATATTTTAAAATAATGAGTCAGATTATTCTATAAATAGCTATAAAATTAAATTAAATTATTTAGTATTAGTATAGTTATGTTCAATATACCGTTGACTGCAATTAAAACCCAATAATACTATAAAATATCACAAATTTATCATATTTTAAGACGGGGTCGCTGTTAATCCTTTTTAATATCTATAAAGTTTATACCTGTTTTAATGCTTATCGTTCTTACACAACGAGGCTTAAGTATATAGTCTATTTATGGTTCTTCTTTACAGTAGAAGCCAACGATATTGCCTCTTACAAGTTTTATACAACGGTTTTTCTTTACTTTATTATTTTCAGGTATATTATACACCAAGGTGGAGAAGACTATTATTATTGAAATATGGTGCTAGGCTTATACATGTCTTCACCACCATGGTGTATATACAATTCTTTCCACTACTAGCCAAATTTAAGACAAACTTCAAAGAAGCGTTTACCCCTGACTGACGAGTACACTGTCGGCTTTTGATATTTCTTATGTCATCAGTCATTTTTGTTGAGCGCGAATTTTAAACTAATGTCATTTTTATTCAAATAATTTTGTCTTGATAGGTAATTTCAAGCAGCAAATGTGTTGAAGACAATCTCCTGGGTTTAAATATAAAATTATGTTGCACAAGTTTTTGTTAAACTACTATTTCTGGATTCTCAAAATATTTGGCTTGGTCCATTATTGACCTAGGTTAATTATAGCAAAAATTATTAACTACTAATAGAGAAATTCAACTTCTCAGTAGGCAAAAAGAAACAATATTTGTCGATTCACATCTAGTAGTGAAAAAATTTTTTTGTCGACCTTTACATTTTCGGATGAAGTTTGAAATCCGAAAGTGGTAAACTAAGAGCGGCCCGACTATAGTACCCTTCTATGTTGCTATTATACATAAAGAACAATTTACAATGGATGAGCTGGTGCCGTCTAACGGAAACACGTTAAAAATTCATGAATTTTCACAAACTTTTCCAGCTAAAGGCAGAGAAAAATACTGTCAGCATCTATCAAATAACTTTTTACCGTTATGAAAAATGTGCCTTCGACGAAAACCGGTTTGTTCATTAATGCTTTATCCGTGCGAGGTTATCGGCTAAATGTCAACAGATTTTTTTTTAACCTTTTAAATTTATTATAGAAAATTCTCCATTATCTAACGTCTCGTATAAAGAAAGCTATTCATAGGCATACTTTGTTCATGCAGATGTTTTTTAAAAGTCGGTTAATTTTGTTGTACTTGTGAAAAATTCATAATGCTTTAAAAATTTACACCGAAGTAATAGTATAGATGAAAATTTAGTACAGATTTTCTTTCCTCCGTTCTGTGTACAATAATATTACAGATTTAACAAAATTCTTTGAGTGATTCGATTATTTGCCAAAAATAAAAAACACGGAATGCCACGATCCTTTCAAACGAAACTGTATATATTTTTTTACAAGTACTTTCTATCATCCAAAATAAAAATTCCTATTGCGCCTCTCTTTCTATCAACTGTCAGCATTTTTCCAATTTTTCCATTCAACGCCACCTCTTGATCTTTTGTTGAAAAATGTTCACCTAGTGAGCGCCATCTTGTCTGCATTAATTTCCCACTAGAAAATATGTGATTTGGAAAGAAATAATCCATAATTCACGAAAATCACCCTGTAAAAACCTTTGTTCTATATTAAAAGCTTCTTTGCGCATTATTTATTTATCTTATAATGGACTTTATTTAAAAAATAATGATCGAATTTTATAAGGAGTGGCTAGACTTGAAACATTTAATAATTAATGTCTGGAATAAATTAATTATTTTAAAATAATAAGTATTGAATGAAAGTTTTTATAACCCATTATGTACCAGCGAAAAAATTAACGTTCGCTGTTAGAAAGGTTCATTTCTCTTCTCTATTCATGTTGTAACCACTGAAGTTGGTCGTTAACATACACGAAACAATTGATTTATTTACTAAAATGCTGTAGTTAATATTGCTTATACCTTGTTTAGTATTAACGAACATTAATTAAATGTTTATCATCCGGATGTATTTGGTTTAGGACAAAATTTAAATAATAATGTATGTGAGCTATAATAGATTCTGTTGTAACAAGGATGAGCCTGAAACTGGCAACAGGAGTTACCTTTTGAATTGAGGAAATGCAAAAAACAGTAATTCTCCGCAAAAACTGTTCTATTTTCTATACGTATCGTTGAAATTTGATGAAATAATCAAAACAAAAATTCGATATAAACGGCTGCTAACGTCTCCGCCATCTAAACGGTTAAAAAATTGGGAAATTTCACAAAATATGTTATTTTTTTAACAGTGTAGATGACGGTGGCTTTAGCAACCGTTGATACTGAATGTTTGTTTTGGCTATTGGTGTACAAAAAAAATTTCATCAAATTTCAATCATTTTTTTAGAAAATTGAACTTGAAAAATAATTGCTTTTTGCGGTTCCCTAATTCAAAAGGTAACGACGACGACGCCAAATAAAGTTCGTTTCTCAGCGTAGAACTGAAAGAATAATAAAATGGATCGAAAACATTTACCACGTAACAATTACTTACTGTCCAAAAATATCAAAAATCGATTTCTATTTCTGTAGACGTTAATAAATTATCATTCTATACTGAGTATTCTTTACATCCGTCGTGGAGAAAGTATAATCTTATATTCAAGAAAGGAAGTGTAAATAATTGATGAAATTTCTATAAAATCTTGGAAAATATCATCAGACTGTATTGAAGCGTGAAACCTTGAGATTAATGTCCATTAGCACCAGCTCTGATTGACGGTTAAATCATAACAATCAGTTAACCAACAAATTCAGAACACACACTCTTTAAAGACGAAAACGACGTCAAATGCTTTTTCCACTGATTGAGTTAACATTTCAAATATCCGTTAAATTTTAACCAGAACTGATGTAAACAGGCATACGTCGTTTTGAAAGTCTACTTCCACTAAAATGACAGATCCTAAACACATCGACCAAACTATAAATAAACAATAACTACTAATTTGCATATCATGTGTAAAGACGCATGTACTTTATACGGTTGCTGATATAGTTCAATCAATTACATGCTTACATATTTATGAGTACTCAATCATTTTAATGGTGACGAAAAACAAGGTATATTTGTTAAAAACTTACAGATTCAATACATGGTTATAGGATAACAGCATCCCCAAATCATCAAACAATTGTAATTTTTTAATTAATTTTGTTAAACAAGCAGGGAAACGACCAAACATGGTCAACAGACCAATTTCCTTGATTTCTGAAATCTCAAAGCTTTTGAAGAAAAAATAGGAACTAAAATTAATTTTAGATACTGAAGTCCGCAGCACATAGTACTTTATCTATTTTATATAAGTGTTAGTGTCTCATTCTAAGTCAGAATATTTATTGGGTCTGATAGTCAGGTGCTTGAGTCTGAATTGCAAACAATCTCTTGGGCACCTGAAACTGGTATCTTCTAACAGGGCGGAGCTTCCAGTACGCAGAGAAAGAACGTATTCGGCCAGACTAGGATGGAATTTACCCGAACATTAGATTATTAAAATTTGAACAACGTTGTCAGTATGTGGATGATCACAGTAAGGTTTTAAATTTTAGCAGAGTTTTTTTGCATGGAATGAGTAAAATTAAAACAATTAAAACAGTACACACTAAATACAAAACGTAAGATAACAACAAAACCAACTTTCTATAACGCAAGTAAATGAAACAATGCAACAGTGTAAAAAAAATATCGAACTGTCCACTGCATAACGTCTACCACACGATTGGCTTTGCTGGATCCCCACTTTCATATTTGTTACGGCGCATCTTCACCTCATTTCACGATATACCGGTTATAGTGTATCTTTGTTATGGGTTCCAGGAGGAATTGAATATCCTTATGAGCTGCGTCTTGGAGGAAGCCCAAAGATGAGAAAAGGAAGAATATTATTAAAGTGATCGATATTGAAGATTGTTATCTATTTTCCTGATTTTATAAAATTTGGCATATCGATTAAACTTCTTGCATTTGTTAACTTGATTTTTAAGTAGAAATAGTACATTATAATGTGAAATATTTTGCTTCAAATTTTTATTTAACTCCCAGTGCGTAAGTACGTAAGTATTTGTAATGCAAAAGATACGCCTGAAAGTTTCAAACTTATTCGACGATCAATGAGACGTAGGCTTTATTCGTGTATTACTGCTAGAGTTTACTAAAGAAGAGACCCCTGCTCGAAATTACCTCAACGAATATAGATAGGAAAATTAACGAGGACCTCTAATTTACTATTTATCGTATAATTTGCTTATGTAAACTCTGTGATTTTCATTAATATTTAATTTACTCGTGATTGTTTTCATAACTCACCAGATAACAATTTATAGACTGTAAATATTCCGCGTCCAAAATGCGTTTATCATATTTTATATTCTTTTCGACGCCACATTGAAAGATAGTTGTGAATACTCTCTAGATATCCATAAATCCATAAATAATGAATGTCCTTGTTATTGGTTGATTTTGATTTTTATTTCCTAGTTCCGATTCAAAAAGAGAAAGCGTTTGAATATTGAACAGAGCAAATCGTTTTTTACGATTTATGACAGGTATTATTTGTCTTTTTTTTATTAAATAAATGAAGACAAATAATAACATTTTCTCCATGGGAAGTATACTTTTACGTGACGCCAATTGTGATTATGTAGTCGCATACCGGGTGTCCCACCATATTTATTTTATTTATAAATTTTTATAATTTTCCATTCTTCATCAACTAGGAAGCGTATGTTTATTTTTTATTATATATATTCTGGACAAATAATGAAATTGTATGATTAACTTGTTACTCATAAATCTATTAATTATTATAATATTTTAATTGATATAATTTTACATAAGTGATGGGTAATTGCTAATAATAGGCTGTTAATTAAATTAAAGCTCCAAACAAATGCATTTATACTATTTTCGGTTTCATGGGTTATGCTAGATGACAATGAACTATTTCAAAATATTAATTATAACCAAAAGTTGCAGTGACTGTATAAATTAATGTCACTAATAACGTAGTTGCATTCATAATTAGGGAATTTACTTTTATTATGACCGATACTAATTGCGCTCGTTGTTGGTAGTCCCATATTGAAAATATGTTTGATAACAATGGCGATTTAAAAGTTCAATTTTTATGATTCTAGATTGATAACGTAATTATATTGATATACTACACCGCAGTGGCGTATCTATGTACTTAGATTGGGACATCCACAGAGACTTATAAGATCTATTGTGCTCCCTTACTATTTATCATTCCCAGATACTAGCTCCTTTAGTTCTATTTCCCGGGGTAATATTAGGATATCTACAGGCTCTAAATTGAATGTCCCTCTTATATCCAGTAATGTTCTAGGTGCTGTGCAATTCGTTAGTATAAGGATGGAGGTTTCTCTTCCATGCCTCAATTTTTCTTTCTACACTGTTTTTTTTTCAGGTACACATTCAGGCGACAATGTCCCGTTCAACTCTTAGTAGAGCAGTTTTACTTTAACTTTTGCATACATTTGATCATAACAAATTGTAACCACACAAAAGATTCTTCAATTGTCTGACAACAGATCTTTCCAATGGTCAAATCTTTTGTTTTATCGTCTTCACCTCTATATTCCGATATTACATTGGAGCAAAAAGATGTTTGAGTCCTCCCCTATTTGCTAGTTCATCTGCTATTTCATTTCCTTCTATTCCAGTGTATCCTGGAATCCACAATAAGGTGACTCTATTGTTGTCGCCTAGTTCATTGAGTTTCCCACACCAATTTGGAACTGATTACATAAAAGATCAGTGCTTCAATGGCTGCTTACTATCCGACATAAGATAATCCTTTGCCTTTGGTATCCTTCATCAATATTGAACTGGGCACACTTTCTTAGGGCGTGAATTTCCGCTTGAAAGATACTTGGGGTTTATCCTAAGATTTCAGAGTGTTACCTTTCGTAATGTTGTATGATTATATTCTATTTTTCAAGATATTTGTGATCCAACATATTCCCTTTTAACTTTACTATCAATTAGCATGCCTCAAGTTTATAAAATTAATCGGTTTTTCCGATGTCGTGATAAAAAATATTTTAAATTACCCAGAACGAGCTGGGATTATTCAAATCTTGACCTAGATGAATCTATTACGACTTGAGCAAAATCCTTTAGAGTGTGATGAAACTGATAAAGGACGGAATGAATTTTATAGTCAACTTTCTAACACAAATTTAACTATAACAGGGGTTGTAAAATCACTATAAAATTAATTTCGCCACACCTGAATAGCTTGGTTATGAATTACTTCCAATAGTTGGAAATTCAGATACTAAAATAAGGATTTCAGTAAAAAGTGTCTTATAAAATTCTACACACTACATCTACTCAAATGACATGACATGACAGACCTCCTGTCTCCCGCCTGTGTCTCACGTCAACTGTCAGGCATCTGTTCAAGAACACTAGAAATGTAAATAACAATTACACATGTCTGTTCGGCAAGTTCAGAACCAGTAAGTGATCTGTGCTCTTGCGCATGCGATGTTTCGAATTCATGGAAGAAATTGATTTCTTAGTTGAAAGTCATCTTCTGTCGTTTTAAATTGATTCTTTATTGCTTAGTTTCTCGCTTGAATATATTCATTATATGGTTTTAAATTCAACAAACAATAAACGGAATCATCAAGAAGGTGATTGAAATTTGTATGAAATAAAATTTTAGTTGCATTTACGTCCGCACTTTTTAATTGCTGAATTATGCCACGAATTTATTTTATTTTTCTATGCTTTCATGACAGGAAATTAGGTTTTTATATATTCTTAACTATACTTCCTCCAAATATTTTCCCAAAACTCTAGGACATACGGTTTCCGAGATATGGATAGGAGATACGTTACCTTTATTGATACATAAATATCTTAATATACATCTTTTTGTTCACTCGTTTTTTTAAAATACGAAACTTTTTTGTTGTTCCCCTATAAAGTATACTTTTTTAATGATACAAACTAAGCGTTGGGCGAACACTGCTGAAACAAAATATCTCTGAACCTACTATACCGACATAGTTTTTCTACGATTCAAATTTAGTAAACAGTGTTTTTGAGTTAACCGGTGACTCCCTAATTTTGTAGATAATTAAACTGTTTCTTATTTTGGTAAAAAATATAATATTAACAATTTATAATCCTCTTGGAATGGCTTAGGAACGCTGCTGTACACATTACATTCACTATTAATTGAAATTATTATACATTGTCTAATGTATCTACTGATGTTGAAACATACATTATGGCAAGTTATTTATGAGATATGTGTGTTTAAATCCAGTTACGCAACATACGTGTATCGTATAAAAATGCTGATGGTTATTTGACGGTTTGATTAAATGAATGTAAGTCGAAACGGATCTGAAAAAAAAGTTATTACATTGATGTGTTGTAATTGTTTTTCAATTATATTATCATATTGTAGTAGGTGGATATAAAACGCTTTTATAATTAGTATATTACCAATCAACTTGATTTGTCTGTTAAAACTGTAACTAAAGGCTCATTAATTATTCGGTTGAAACAGAATACAAAGGATCAATACTTTTATTACCATTAACCATTAAACTCTTCAAAAAACTTGATAAAATGAGTTCACGTGAATATTTTATACCATTACCTAATAGTCCTGAGGTCTAAAAATATTAGACTAATCCAAAATCCATTAAAAGAAATATGCCTCAAATTCTTGAGCATATATCTCGGATAAAATAACAACCTGGAGTCGATGAAGCTTTGAAACATCTTGTGTTGTATATGCTGCTCGCCAAACGTACTCCATGAAGACAACATTTGGGTAGATTTGATTGGTCATAGGATCGTTCAGGTAGACGGTCAGGTACTAAGTTGAAAACATACTATTTATTCTATAAGTAACTAGATTCGTTTGAAATAACCGAAGATACGATTTTTATTACATATTAAAGTATGTATATAATTCTATTATGTTTCTCTACACCAGTTAGATGATATACAATTTTAAACACGTGGCCATCTATCTGTTTCTTGAGTTTATCCGTTTATTAAGTTGATATGTTTTATTTGTTTATTAGTTCACGTCTGAAATAAAGGGCATTTATCTACTAAACCTAATTCAGACCAATACTAACAGTTTTTCCAGTCTCTTGAAATTTAGCTGTTTGACTTGGTAAAATGTCATACAATAACAGAAAAAGTAATATGATTAAGCAGAGAATTTTAGAAATAGACGTTTTGAAACATTCCTCTTTGTCTTAAGATTTGGTAAAGCTCTGTTTATTATAAATATATGTTGAATCGATAGTAGTTTCACCAAAGCTGTACCTGGCTGTAATCACATTCTTTTGCAAAGCTTTGAAGCTCACCCTCTTTAAAGTGGAACAAAGTTACTCTAGAGTATTTTCACTCAAAGAAACAAACCATCGAGTGGAAGTAAGATGCTGAGGAGTAGGGGGATTTGACATTTAAGGGGTAGAGTCATCCGCCCGTCGCTCATCCCCGTCGGCCCTATAGCCAAACAAAAGCTCTTAGTCCTGCATTGTGATATGAGTGAAACCATAGGCGTACCAAGTGAATGATTTACCCTCTTTGGGATATTTGTATATATATTTTTCTCAGTTAAGGTTAAAATAAAGCTAGAATCAATTAGTATTTGAATATGTATACTTCATGATCAATAATATTGCTACTTGGTCTTCAAGAATCAGTTTTGACTCAGGCGTTTTGTCCCTTGTTGCAAGATAGATAAGCTTTGGATGGATTCCTATATCAGTCCAGTCGTCACTTTATGGTAGATGATTGGAAAACGTCAAAAGTTTTCTGCATCAGATAAATAGTTTCCAAATATTTATTCTGGAATTTATAACATAAGAGATTTTTAACATTGATATTACCATTAATTCCAATGTTATCATGAAATGTTTCACTTGCTTCCAAATATGTTCAATTCAGTAAAATTGACAGTTATACAGTGAAAATAGTAATAACTATGAAAATAACTGTTTATAACTTAATCGCAGCGTACTGAGTGGGTCGACGAAAGCGAAACAGAGCCATTATCAGGAACTGCGTCGATATTTCAGACAAACGCTTGGCGTTTATCGACGCCAAGTGAAAGCACGATTCACCTCAAAATATTTTAATAGCTTTAGGAGCTCGGATAAGATGTCGTTTGAAACCCTTTACAATCGTCTTTGATTTTCAAATTGGACTTAAACTTTTTAGAAAGTAACATTTATAAACTTTGTTTTCATTATGTTTCCCATAATTTACCAAAAAATGCATAGGTATTATTATCTTTAACAGTTTCTGACTCTCCTGAACCTTGAATGGTAATTTTAGGATTCCACTTTTACGTCATTGAGTTTTGATTAGTGATTTTTAAAACAACCCTTTGTACTTTACTTCACGTTTTCATTGTGTTTTTTTCTAAAACCGAATTCCAACTTGGTGCATTTTAAAGAAAAATTTTATTTTTCAAGAAATTACTGAGTCGTTTCAAAGATTTAGTTGTACGATGGCGTTTGCGTCGGAAAATTTAAAATTCTCATTAACTTATTACGGATATTATGATACAGTTAGGTACCATTGAAATTTAAGTTGATTGACCGCCTCTAATTCGACCCGTGCCATCTTTTAGGTGCTACGTCACAATGAGCACATTGTTCTCACCCTAGAACAATCCGATAGCATAAAATGCGGCTTACTTATAGATATTTGAATGAAAATTTTGAATGTTTACGTGTATTTTAAATGGGAAATGTTCTTACGCTCTTGGTGGAGTTGTTGAAGTCAATAATAATGGCTCAAATTTTCTGGGAATTTTTTAGCATTTCTTACTAGATTTTTAGTGTGAAGTGACAAAAACCCACATCTATCCGAACTATATACTCCGACAGACATTGAATTACGCTTATGGGCGTTACAAAGACGATTTGAAGACGTCACCTCATAATACACGTCTTGGCACTTAACTGATTAATATGAGAGTAACAATGGTTGTTTTGAAAAATGTTTTTCTCAGCTGTGAATTCTATTGTCCATTTGTATGGTGCACAGTCATTTCAAATTGTATCTAATCTCAAAAATAAATAAATGTGCGAATATTCTTACCATTAATATTTTATATGGTACCTACAATAACTTCTTTTGGTCTTTAGTTACTGAATTATTTTATACTTTTATACGTACCTACCTTGCTGAATTTTCTAAAAATTTAAGAGGCCTGATATTCTTTGTTGAATGAGAAACTTCATTAACAATGAAGATTTGACTCTGAGCTTTGAGTTTCCAATAAACAATGGCTCGGGAATGCGAAAAATCCCCGAAACTAACAGGTACAGCTTGGTTGATTTGCATTTTATTTGCTTTATTGTCAACGCGTCACAATCAAAGCTTTAAGCTCTCGTACTTTACAAACTTTACCCTTTTCAAAGAATTACCCATTTTACCCTTTTCAAACAAATGAAAACGGGATCAGTTAGAACGTTTAGAATTAATCCTTTCTTAACTTTAGTAATTTTCCAATATGACAATCTGAATATTAAGTTAAATAATAATGAACCTATTTTTTACTTCTTGGGCCGCCTTAAAAAACCAAAAACTATTGGCCAATACGTTAACTCTACCCATAAGAAAAGCTGCCAGCAGTTATGTGGTCGGGCCGACCGCAAAATGTGGCTTATTTACGGCCGCCCCTACAGCATTTCTTGCAGCTCCTCTTATAGAACACACGTTCGAAATTCTTGAAAGATGCTGGGAGTAGGAGATTTCAGAGTTGTCAAAGCTTTTACATTGCTAGAAATCTGTCACACTGGATCTGACAGACCCGCCGCCACCTCTGAAATGTTAAAAGGACTAACAGCGACCCTGTCTTTTGGGTTTTTACTGCAGTTCAAACAAACCATTAATATACTTATAATTTTTCTGTCTATCGACTATCACAACTATTATTACATTATCAATTTATTGAAATATCACTGGAATTGATTCAAATCATCTAACCAACTCTATGTTAAATCTCTTTGCCAGATTTAAGCAATGATCCGAAGATTTAGATTCTCCGAACAGTATAATCGACAGATATGTGCTCTCTGTTTAATTGATCCTGTCAATCATTGCAGATTAACGGGTGAGGACTCATCCCTCTGGATACGCTTATAATGAGTTTGTTCTTGCTTCTTTACGCTGTGTTGTGCCACCAAGAGGAACAAAATAGGCAAGCGTGGATTATTTTCACTACAGATGAAGTTTTAAGTGGTATATTATTTCAATTATAATATTTGTCAGCGGTGCGGAGTGCGTTGTCTTAAAATCAGATTATAGGTTTAAATTTATGTTTCTAAATTATAAATTAATGTCAAATATATTGTATTTGATAATGTTGTGCCTCATACAAAATCTTTGGTTGCAGGCTGATGTCACATAATTTTTTGTGCTGCGCTTTGAATATTTCTTCTAATGACAAATTCCGGTTCTAATAGTTGTCAAAGACAAATCGCTTACGAATTGGGTTGTTTATATTGTATTAAATAGAGTAGTTGGAGCTCTACGTTTATCATTTTTTCCACATTCAATGCATTTTTTTTAAATTGAATAAAGTTGGTAATCTTTGAGGATTATTTGATGATTTTATTTCAGTTGTGTATTATAACTGGCCTAGTCTGGCGTGCAAGCAAGGGGGACAAAATGAAGCAAAAACGGAACGTAGAGGGTGTACGAGAGTACGAGAGAGATAAATCAATACCTCTACAATCTTACCGCTATTTTCATCCGTGCCACACGGATTCATACACACACCCCCACACCCACAGGTTGAAATTTTCATGCAAAGGACCTTCTGAAAATTTAGATCCAATCACGCATTCAAATATAATCTGCCGAGGGACGGTTTATAGTACGGGGAATTACACCTACAATGAAAATTAATCAAGGAGACACTTATGAAAGCGACATAAACCTATAGGTAAATGTTTTAATAAAGTATTAAAACATTTTCAAACAGCAACTCGGTGGCATTTTAATCAGTAGACCCCTTATTATTTTGATCTACTGAATATAAGGTTATGAATCACAATGTATACATATATGACGGGAAATTATTTGCTTTGCATCAATTGTTTATGATAGAAACATGGAATTCATAAAAAATTTATCAAGATAGCAATAGAAATCAATCACTTGTAGAGTACGGATAGTGGTATACATACACTGATAAAATTGATCGTTTTTTTTTCAAATAAATGAGTTATATGTTCAATATTTATTGGTATCAAATAAACATTATTCAAATCAACAGAAATGTATTTGTATAAAATACCTTAAATTATTTGTTTTTTTTTTGTAAATTTATTTGAATTATATATATTTGAGTCAAATATTGCAGGCTTTAAAGCACACTTCCCATGGAGAAAATGTTATTATTATTTGTCTTCATTTATTTAATAAAAAAAAGACAACTAATACCTGTCATAAATCGTAAAAAAAACGATTTGCTCTGTTCAATATTCAAACGCTTTCTCTTTTTGAATCGGAACTAGGAAATAAAAATCAAAATCAACCAATAACAAGGACATTCATTATTTATGGATTTATGGATATCTAGAGAGTATTCACAACTATCTTTCAATGTGGCGTCGAAAAGAATATAAAATATAATAAACGCATTTTGGACGCGGAATATTTATAATCGTCCGAATTCAATTTATAAATTTAGCTTAACTAATCGAAGACGAGGGTTTCAACAAAACTGAACTGTTTCTATTAAGGCTTTTTCAAGTTGCTTATAATTTTGATTTGTTTCTTCAGTCTTATTTTTATGAATGAATGAGTATTAAAATAATAAAAATAAATGAAAAAATGCAATTTTTCTTGAATGTTTTATTTTTCTACTAGGTATGTTAAGAACACACCGGTTATATGAGTATAAGGGCTTAAACTTTGACTTTTAAACAACGTTACGTTAATAAATAATAATTTTAATGTGAGAACTCTTCTCACAAATTAAAATAAGAAACGGTATCAAAAGATGAACTGTCGCAACCAATCTGCTCGATTATTCCATCAGTAATATTGTCCAACTTTCTTTTCTTCTTTGTATGATTGATTCACTGCGTTTTAGCAGTTTTCAGGCTTCACATTATTTACAGCTTCCAAAAACAACTGTTTAATATGACTCATTTTGAGAGAATTATTTTTTCTTCTAACTTCTTCCTTTTTCTGTGCCCACACCAGTTAAATCTGGTTTAGTTCGTGATCTAACCACGATTTTTTACTTTAACCTCATCAATTTCATACTTTTTTATTTTTCTCTATGAAGGGAACACAATGAATACAGTTCTTTTCTCACAGAACCGCGATGGAACTTAATTTTCCATGAATTTGAACATTTTTTCGTACCATAATTTAAAAGCATTCATGTCCTCATGTCCGGTACCAGTAGATTCAGAAGTCAAACATTCATCCATGTTTCATCTGAATAAAATATATTTCATCTTTGGTGTCTCATTTTTTGATAGTCTTTAGGTAATTTCTTAAAACCTTATAGATACTTATTGGAAATAATTCATGATACGGCCAGGTAAACTTTAATACACAGGGCTTTTGGCATCTCCAAACCTTTTTCTACTGTTCTGTACAACAGCTTTTATACCTATAAAAGACCGAAAACTTAATTATCTGTTCTTAGATTATCCTGTAATATATTTTAAAAGTTTTGCATCAGAAATAACTTTTTATAACTCTCTCATATATAAAAATAGATGTATACTAAAATTGGTATTGCAATTTTCCCATTAAATTCATATGGATTAATATTCATCACAAATCAAGAGCGAAATAATCAATGGAAAGTCCTTTTAAATAAATTTAGTTTGATGGATACCTGCCAAAGCGAAAATGTGATAATAATGAAACTATGTGTGTATAGAGGCGATTAATTATTACGATGAAATGTTTGAAATTCAGAGCAATATTCCTATTTTTCCACGTGCTCGACCGTAAATTCAATAATGTAAGCTTCAACTGCAACCCTTTTGCTTAAAATTGGCAATCAATACTCGTTGTTGGAGGCATGCTTGGATAAATTTCTCTGTGTAGGAGTATCGAGTAAATCAACCTACTTTAGCACTAGTACCGAAACATTTGATATTTGCCGTCCAGGTTACAATGGAATAATTAAATCGAGGAACATAGATTAGGTGTGTTCCCGTTGAGGAGAAATGTTTGGGGATAAGAGAATTTCCTATTATCCCAAACAAGACAAGTATTCTTAATTAAGTTTGAATCAAGGATTTGAAGCTGAAGTGATTACATGTGGAGAAACAAATTACAAACTGAATCCTAAAATCTAGGAAGTTACTAGTCAAGTCTCAAAAAATATATAATACAATTTGAATGTGAAAAACATGGAAATTATGCTATACATAATATATACAATGTACAGTTACAAAACCTAATTATAATCCATAATACACAATAAATCAACTCTCTTCTGCTTCGAGAATTTATTATTCACAAAAGCTTGAATAGGATTATGCATTACACAGATTTATTTACAAGACCGTGAAATGAAATGCGGTCCTGTGTTCAATATCATCGCCCACGTGCTTTTATTTACACCAGACGTAAATGAAATCTGAACAGAGTCGTTAACAAGTTTGGATTTAGATTTTCTTAATAAAATATATTAAAAAGAAACAACCAACATTACTGCATTTGCTACAAAGTTGGAATGTAACAAAACATTATGTTTAAAAGGACAATACCAAAAAACGTGTAAAAATTTATCAAAATAGAATTTTTAAACAATAGGTAATATTTGATGATAGAACCTTCGCAAGCGGTTGTCATATTAGAGAGTGTGATTGGTCTGTTAATGTACACATCCTGAGGCAAGAATTTACCGCTAACGCTACATCAACGCCAAGGCAGAGGGAGTCGTAGATGGAATAGGGAGACCCAACATTGAAGGGCTGAAGGCTTATCCCAGAAATAATATTAGACATTTTGGATAACCTCCAAATAGATTGGTACTTGATTGAGCTGGGTGTAAGTGAAATTTCTTTAATATACAGAGTGATATTTACTGTAATGGAATATTAGTATGGATTCTTATGCTCTCTAAGCAACCCGTAGCAATATATTAACTTGAATTACTACATATCTACCCCATCTCTTCGAGTCAGTACAAAAAATAAACACGAGAGAGATATACTTATACCATCGATACGGCTTTAAGTTTTCTCAACGCGTTTAGCAGCTTTTCTAGCCCTATGTTTCCACCAATCGATTCCAACTGTGTATCAAAGTTAAATCTCTTCTTTTACCAGAATCTGTACTGCAGCGAATGTTTATTTCTCTAAGCATTCATAATCTGCTGGAGAAGAAAAATGGAATCGTTTGTGGTAAACGATACAATAAAAAGATTAATCTATAGTCTATTTTTATATAAGAGACAGTAATAAAACCTAATTTCTCTCTTTGAATATCATAAATATTCTAATGTGACGCCGGAAAACTGGGAAAATGCAGTAAATCACTGTAGGTATTCATAAACAGGTGTGGTCACCGATCATAGAGCAATGGTGACGAATACGCGCATAGTGCTTTCAGACGAGACACTTTGTGGCCGGCTACTAGTGTCTGAAAAGAATCGCGCAGCTAAAAATACATTAAACACCACGTAATCTGTGTCTCGTGTGATTGCGTCTATTTATATTAATATATTATTAGCCGCGCGATTCTTTTCAGACACACTAGTATCCGGCCATAAAGTGTTTCGTCTGAAAGTGCTCAAATACATTAAAGACCACGAATTTGTTGTCTGTGTCTTGTGTGTATGTATCTATTTATATGAATGTATTTTTAGCCGCGCGAATCTTTTCAGACACTACTAGTCGGTCACTAACTGTCTCGTCTGAAAGCGCTCAACGTTTTAACGTCATAGCGCTGCCCATGTATTTTAAGACCTATGTATGGTTGCCATATTTATTGCCATTGGTCCGAATTTTAGATAGTACTTAATGGGTTTGTTCCAACCGCAGTCAGAAACTATCAGAGAATAGTCGACCATTGAAATCAGTGATAGGAATTACGCGGAAATAACTCGTTGTTTGCAATGGTCGACTATTCTCTGACTGCGGTTGGAACAAACCTAATATTAGGTATTTATAAATTTATTAATTTTTTTCTCTAGGTATATTATATTGACAGATATTTTTTTTCCAGGTAAGACTCGTTCTAGAAATCTTTAAATATCACAAAATGGGTATGTATTTCTAACATTAAATCCTATCCTATCTGATTTTTTTTTGGATTCTGCGCAATTCTTAGGTGTTGTACATAGCGGTAGCTCTTCATTCATCTTTATAAATCTTTTGGTTGTCTAGTCTCGGCGAGTATTTTCTTGTTGAAATATTAGTCAATAGCTGTCTTATTTTTATTTATTCCAAGAATATGGGCTAGATCTTTTTCGGATACATTCTAGTCTGGTATTTTTTATATCACAGAAACCAATTATCTTTCCCATTTATTAGAGTGATTTATTAAATGAATACCTAGTGTTGAGTATTGCATATACCCACAGTTTTTTCTCTAATATTTTTTTAAATTAACTGTAGGTGCTGCAATAAAAAAATTTAAGCTTCAAGTATTTTTAAAAAGTTATATTCTTAGTCCTGGCAATTTTCCTCATTTCCTCTCGCTGGATCTGCCACTGTGTGGCTATCTGTTAGTTATGCTTTTAGGAGAATATTTAATTTGATTTAGGAAAAAACCTAACCTTTTTTTTCAAATCTATTTTAAACGCACATGTTAGGAATTCATAGCTGCATGTTTTATACAAACTCTGGCTGGGAAGAAATAAAATATTTTTAACTTCAAGGTAAACTTCCTTCCACTCAATATTCTTGTTAAGTATGTCTATTGAAAACGTTATTTTTCTATTGAGAATCCTGGAAATTCCATCCAGAGCTCTTGGATAACCAGACATCCTTTTATTTATGTGATTTGTGCTCTACTCTTCTAGTACAGAATAGTAAGAATGTTTCTTAATAATATCTACAGACACAGATTTGGCAAATAATTATGTTCCATTCTGTAAGTGGAAGAGAGGAAGCTATAGAATAACAGACAATGTCTAGGGAAATGAGCGTTTCGTGGAGAGGGAGTATGTTTTTCTAACTTGGACATACAGATTGCGAAAATTACATTCGAACCATCGTATTACACAAGAACGACAGAAAAACAGCTGAAAGCGAGAGAAAGATAATTATGCGCGGTCATCGAGGCGTGTATTTAATTCCAGCTAGGGTGTGGGTTTAATTCCCGATACTGACCGAATGCTTCTGGCAATAGCGGTTAAAAATGTTAAAATAGGGGGCAATGAGCATTCGGTAACTCTCGGGAATTAGTTTACACACCTAAGGTGAAACAAAGTGATGACCGTGCCCAATTATTCTTCCTCTCTCTTTTATACATCCTTGTCGTACTTGTGTAATCAGAGGCCTGCTTCCGATGAAAATCTCGCTCACTCTTGCTCCTACGTTTCGCTTTTGGACCATTCTAAATTTTGCCATACATAGAACTTGACTAACGTGTTTTTCTATTGGGAAAATTGTTGAATTGAAACGTGGAAAAGGTTCTCTTGTAGGTATTGATCTGAAAAAATCCTACTACTTTTTCAGTAGGTCCCAGATCTTTTTTGTGCGCAAATTTAGTCGCTGACACTCAACAATTCCTTAGAACAGTGGGTTATATTGCGTTTACAAAATAAGTCCTTTGCTTTTAAAATGTGCCGCCTTAGCTAACCTAATTTTCCCGCCAACCCTCTATATTTACAACGGGAAAATGGACACAAACAGAGGTACAAGCTTGTAGGTACAATAGCAATTTATCACCCTTAGTAAACTGAGATTATTTTCACGTAGAAAAAGTAACCGAAATAATAGGAAAACAAAAGTTTGCCGAGAATTACTCAAAAGAAAAAGTTCTTCGAGGACAAAACTCGTGAAAACTTGGACTGGATTCAAAGAACAATCCATAAAAAGGTGTAGATATTCAGGGCCGAACTTTCCCTCCACAAAATAAATATTAATTTAAATGCGAATTTACTTAACAAGCCTTTTGTCCGTAATTTTACCATTTCTATTGATAGATTTCAAGATAATAAAATAATATAACGCCATACAAATTTGACAATTGAAGGAAGAAAAAGGTTGACGTCTTATTATTTCCTTTTGTTAGAAGAATTTTAGTATTTATTTGCTTACTAGGTGTATGAGTGTATAGTCACATTCAATATATTGCCACATTGTTCTAAACTGATTTTATAAAAAAAATGTTCAAAGGCCAACCATTTATGTGGCTCCAGTAAATTAATGCCGGTACGGACTGTTGCAAGGAAAACACAGGGTAGAGGGGTAGAATGTTTTAGGGTTATTAGAAAGTGAAGGGAAAAAGCATTCTAAAGTTGTAATGTGAAGAACATGCGCTATGGGTGAGTTGAAAATGCGAATCATGAAATATATTTTTAATTTCAGAACAGAAACATTTTCAGCCACAGTTTTGTTTACTTTGTAACTGAATAACTAAGTTTCCTTCAAATTAAATACCCAATCGATAGTTATAAATGGTTCTACAATATCATCTTTAATAGCAAATATAATTTGGATGTTAACCTCGGTTTCCATCCCGTTTCGCCCACGTTAATTTCACTTTCATGAAAAGTTTTGTTTGCCGTTTGGTCAGATAATCAAAATCTTCAATAAAATTTGGAATTTGAGAAAGAATTTATTTTCGGCACTTTTGTATTGACACCCTTTGTTTGATCTGAAACTTCAACTTGCTTCTTTTGTGTTTCTTTAGCGAGTTAGTAAAGTCACTCCTTTGTATTAAGAATTTTGCACGGTAGATTCGTTTACGCTCAAGCTATTGAATTTTTCATTTATTTCGAAAAATAGCCTGAATTTATGTACGGAAATGAAACTAAGCATATTATCAAAGATTACAGAATAAAAATATAAGATGTTTCACTAAAGGGTAGTTTGAAGAATCGCTTTTGTGTCAATAATTAGACCGGTAGGTACCAGAGAAGTGCGAAAAGCATATTTTGTTTTAAGCTGTACAAGGGTAATTTGAGAAATATATATGAAATAGTGAAATATCTTTTATTTTTATTCTGTAATCTTTGATATTTTTTAGTACTTTTTTGGTTGAATGCCACAACCTTCAATTTCAAGTAGCTCCATAAAAAAGCTTTTGTAATGAGCATACAAATTTTTGGGTGGCTGTCTTTCGTCTTCAATAGGCTAGCCCTATGGCTGTGTACATCCAGCTCAGAATCCTTGGGTTATAATCCCAATTTTTCACAGTTTGGCAAACTGAAGCTATGAAAGGAATACGGGCGAAAACAACACTTACTCCGTGATGCGAACACGTAGCAAAATGTCTCACGGTTAAAGTTTAAACGATTTAAGTTAATCCAAATTTCTTTTGACTTGGTATCGTAAAATTATTTTTATAGTTGGGAAACCTATACTGCTTCGTTTTACTATTGAAAGTTTACTACTCAGTGGCTCAGTTGGTATGCATAAACCATATTGAACGCTCACAAAAAGACATATTACGCGCAAGTCTAGCCGACAAGGCTCCATTTGATTTCGTCACTGTGGGGACAGGCCGGGACTTGAATTCTGTGGACACGAAATAGCCACCCCTTTGTTAAAGTAAGTGTCCCGCCTTGGACTAATTGCACGATAAATTTCGAAATTGGGAACACAGACGCAGCCAGGAAATTAGCTGAATGGAATATTCATCAACAGGATATTAATAGGATGGAAAAAATACACGGTTAAAAGTTGAATGGTTAGAATTTCACTCTCAATCTCTTCTTTCAAAACAGGAAAATTGTGGAACTGTTTACGTAATAGGATTAGAAGATTACAATTAGCAGAGCTGGTTCGATTTAGACAGGGCCGTTGGCGTGTGCCAATAAGCTAGCCGTATGTCAATAAAAATCGCTGTAAAGTCTCCTTCAAAGGAATCCAATGAGTATGGAGAGTGGTGTTTGCCAATCACTGGCCTCTCGCGGCTTCAGTTGTCATTCAAACAGCGAAAACTAAATTCATATCAATACATCTGTAGACGCTGGCTTTTGCCAATGGCAAATGACGACATAATGTGGATGCGTCTTAGTAACAGTAAAATGAATGAACAATTAATTTATTTTATTATAAGTGGACAGCAAATAAACTTTAATGATTATCATACAAACTTTCATTCCTCTTTCCAACCACCGTATTACCTAGTTAAACTTCCAAAAATTCCTCTATTAGTGCAGACTTGAATTGTCAAAGAAACCCATGCAAAGTTTAACGTTTTAAAGTTTTTTGTTGATATGTTAGTCACTCAGTTATTCTTTTATAAATAAAGATACAACTTGGAATCAAAGGTTAGTGAGTATCATGATGATTTTTTGTACTTTGGGAAATGGCACTTTGAGAAGAAAAAGTAATAATTTTATACCTGGATACTGCTCATCAAAACCTGAAGTATTTGAAAAGAATATTGAATAAAATCGAATAGATATAGCTGATTGTCAATGAATACAAATTACCTATATTAGATTTTTGATAAAATTCATGACTAAAAGAATAGTCACTGAGAATAGCCGTCTTAGAGAAAATGTATAGGGGAAAATTTCTCAATATACTGTGAATTTTGAAAAGAAAATTAATTTTTACGGTGTAGGTATTCAAGTCAAGTCTTTTTATATTTTTCCATAATGAAAAATATCAACGGAAAATGCAAACCCAGATTAAGGAAAGAATCTGTCTTCGCAAAAATAATATCTTGGTATTTACATTCATTAAAAAACAAAAAAAAAGGGAACGAATTTGAAAATTGATGAATACGCGGAATTTATTTTTCAATTATGAAAGAAAAACATATAATCTTTTAAAAGCCCTACAGGGACATTTTACTCGGAGATGTTAATATTGTGAAACGTCTAACTGAACAAGGCATACGTGAGCTGACTTGTTCTCATAACTGCTTAGAGAACAGGAGCAAAGATATTCGAGATCGTATAAAAAAAAGTTTTATTCCAGTATATAACTCCCACGTGTTGCTCCTGTCTCTTTGCAAAATACTCAGTATATATTGGAATTGATTTCGAGTAGTGAGGGTTGAAACAATTTGTTTCCTTCAGTATTTGTTGATTTTCCAATAATATTTCTCAATGCTTTCTATTTTATAATTGAAAACTATCTCTTAAGAGGTAATGTTTTCTTTGTGTATTTTCCTTATCTAAAAAAGGTACATCGCTTGAAAGAGCAAATAATTATTGAAATTTCCCATCCAATTTGTACATCGCTTGACAGCAGACCGGAAATAACTATTGAACTGAATTTCTGTGGTCTTACAGACGAGTGAGTTAATAGGAATATCGATCGTCACAAGACACTCCCTGCTTGTCAGTTTGACATGATCCATCGCCTTGGCAAGATCACGTATAACATCTAAAACTGGTGCTAGAGTTTCATCAAGCATTTATCCAATATTACAATAAAGAAAACTGTTGAAATGATGCCAAAAAGCATTTTCCGGTCCATCACCATTAACTAAATTTATTTTCAAATATTAGGCACAAGTAAACGATCAAGACGAGCTTAAACCACTCGTTAATAATGATGAAATTTTAATCCAAAATTGTTTTCCGTTTTTTAATTTTAATTTTCGCTTACCAATGGTAACTTATTGCTAGTTAATCATTAAAATGATTGCCACTGAGCTATTTATTCCATCTCTAATCTGAACGGTATTATTTATAGAAGCCCTTTATAAAACTCGGGTTGTCTACATTTATTTTTGTTCTCGCCCTTTCTTTTTCGCTTAAAAAATTGAAGGTCTTCCTCCTTAATTATAACATGATACGTGATTGATTGTTAACAAGTTTCTTATAGAGCTTCCATCTTGACCCTACGCTTTTTATTTGGTAAAGGGCTGACTAATCGAAGTAAAAATGATCTAGGTATTATTCACTGATTGCACTCATTTTAATGGTTATACAAAATTAACAACACACCAGAGAAATTGATCGCGTGAAACATGTTTGTAGAACATGTTTACATGAAACTAGTTTCTTGTTTAGTGCACACTATAGAAATTATTTTCATATTAACACGCTTATATTAGCTTCACATGTATATATGTATGTTTGTTTGTAACCGATTCCTTTGGACTCGCTTTTGACCCACTTTAAACATACAGATTTTTTCGAAATTTTGCACACTCCTCAAAGACTAATGTTAATACAATATAGAAATAAAATATAGGGTATTACTAAATTAATATCATTTACTAGAATATTAAGAAAACTATACCTTGTTTTTAAACTCGGAGGAGCTTTTAAGAAACTTAAATGACACAACTGAAGTTATTAGATTGAGACTTTGTTCCGAAAGGGTCGTGTTCAGACTTTTTGAACTAATTGACAATTACGTGATATACGTATTGTATTGCTCGCAATTGTCGTGTCAAATGAGGGACAAGGCATGTCTAGAATTCGAATCATCACTTTTCACAGGCCATGGAAAAAGTAGTAACCTTATGTCACATTATTGTGAACGACATGTGTAGTTATGAAAAGTAATTTATGTCAAATTTGATGATAAATAAGAATATAGAAAATGCAGTTGTATGTTTAAATTATTCTTTATTTATATTTGGTTACAAACCATTATTCACAATTATAAAACTTTACTTTTAATCCTATTAATAAGCAAAATAGCACTTAGCTTAGTAGTCGCGTCAAATAAGCATAAAAATTCAAAAAATTTGGTTTTTTTTGCAAAACGTTCATTGTGACAACATAGCACATACTTCATAAAACCCCAAGCGAGTCAAATGAAGTGACCTGGATCCATTTTTGGCTCTGGACGCCCTTCTGACCTAAATATGATTTGTCAACAGAAATGTGTTTGGGCTGCCAAATTTGGTAAAGAGGAAGTGCAGGAATATCATTTTTGTCAAGAATTAAGCCTTCTTAACTTATCAGGGACGTATGGACGCTGGATGGAATATCCGTGAAAAGAATTAATACGCTCTAGTGTTATACGGCCATCAACTGGGGAGCCTGCAATCCTGTAACTCGACCAGGGGTGGCCAAAAGGTGCCAAAATATTAGATTTGATATCAAAATGGAAGAGCGATATGATTTGGCCAGCGAGTATACTCCATGGGTTTTTTTGAGTCCATGTCACTCCCTTGCTCTAGAATTTTCCTTCCATCCAAAGTGGTAGAAATTCTGTGTATTTTTCAACTTTCACTGTATGTAGGAATTTGTTTTGTTCAAGCTGTACTCCAACTTCTATTTGAAAAGGTTATTCATCAGAAAGCGCCGTTACTTCGAGAATTTTCGATAAAGTTAAAGATGAATGGAATATTCTTTCATCAAGTGTTAAAAAGTTTGATTTTTGAAGGGATTTAGAAGATTTGCAACAAGTGAATGGCAAACAATGGAGTAGAAAAATCCAAAAAGTCGATAAAATTCCAAGTCAAGAAACTTTACAATGGCTTCAGTGAAGTTTCTACAAGTACGAATTTGTTACAAACTTACGTTTCTCATGGAATGTGTTTCTCTGAGTCAGTTTACTTAATTCAATAGATTCACAGATCTTTTATTCAAATCCTGGTACAGTCTAGTAAACGTTTCGTTGAAAATTTTGATATTATTTGTCCTGATCCACAACAATTTATTCAGTAACATAAATTAATTTCAAACAAAATAGTAGGATGCAAATACCTGAAAGATAAAAACGTTCAAGTCCACGATGCGCATTCGTCTTGCGGACAGACTGTCCCAGGACTGTCCAGGAGCACACAGTGACTGTGAGAAACTTGGAAATTCAGCAAGTAAACATCTACGTACAGTGTGGGAAAAATTGTTAATAACGGAATTACAAACACAAGATTTAGAAACAGTTAGTTCCATTTAAAAAAGTAATATGGAAAGACCCACACAGTAAATTCAATTAAAATGTTTTTACCTGCTTTTGTAGTGTTTTAAACATGTCTTATAAAAGTGGTGATAAAAAAAACAAATCCTTTCGGCAATATATTATTGTGAAGTCCAATAAATCTGACGGAAAACTGTAAGCTGAGCATCCTGCATAAAATGTAATTTGGATATGCAAAGAATTGTGAAACGAAGGAAAACCCACTGGGAAATATTTGAAAAAACTGTAATAGTTACAGTAAAAGAAGCTGATAATAATATTCATGACTGCTACCTTTTTGTTTTAATTATTTATTTACTTTGATGACTTCTTTTCACAGAGATTTATGCTGGGATTTTGATCAATATATTCAAATAGTGTATTAAATCGTCGAATCAAAGCTATCTTAGCGAGGATTTCGGCATACTTGTTGCTTCACAATATTGTATAATAAAGCATTCTTTAAAAAAATCCCCTTACTCCAGCGATATTAAACTAAGGCAGCCACTGTGGGAAATCTCGGCATCAGCGGATGAAACAGGGAAAGCAATATTTCGATAGAAAATATTATGGTTAGATATCTTTTTATTCTTGAAAAATTCGCAAACTTGATAGATAGTATAATTAAAAAGACAAAAATTGGAAATTAACTAACTAAAAATAGCATCAATATTTCAAGATAAGCGTTCGAAAACTAATAGATGCATTTGATGGCGTTTTTTTATTGATTTTGCTAATAAAGTCGATGGACCTTTGATACCGGTAGCATTCTTGAATAAATACTTGTCTACGTCCGACAAGAAGAAAAAATGTAAAAACTTCGCTACCAAAATCAAGTATACGTCCACTAACAAGTATACAACTGAAGAAAGCCCAATTTAAACATAATAGGAGCGCTGTGCCAAAGATAACGGATTTGTCTGATTTGTAGCTGTATAATGGTTATAAATAAAAAAATGTTTTTGTTTTCACGAATGTATAATGTGCGGAACAATTATTATGTAATCGAAAAATACCTGTAGGAAAAACTAAATTAAATATTTTTAATTTCAAGTAGAACATTTTTTCTAACAGTGAAATTTGAACAAAAATAATGACTTAAATGTAGTTAACCAGTGTAATCCATAGGTATGGAATGAATTCAGTTTAAACCTTATTATGTATTTTTTTTTGAAAAACTTTAAACAGAAATTTCGTGGGAATGTCGACTCCAGGACGCACTGGAATAGTAGAAGATGAAATAGCTGCAGATGATCTAGCAAAGAGGGAGAATGAAATACTCTTTTCGGGGACTGAACCCTTTTGCGGAATCAGCTCAAATATAATATCGGAAGAAATAGATAGAGCATAAAAAAGAGAGGAACTGGCCATTGGAAAGTTCTAGGATAAAGTATAGTGTGTTTATTATTATAAATGTATACTATACAGTGTACAGTTTTTGATACGAACTCCTGGGACTGGATCCTGGAGATGATGCGGTCATAAAATCTGTATTTATTAGTCATAGTCAAACTGAAAACATTATGGTAAACTTTTCATTGAAATTCTCTGAAATATCTTCATAGTTATGTGTCAATTACGTCTCTAGATGACCTGTAGCACAAATTGTTGCCAAGGCATGGAGCTTTATTACTTTGTTACATAATTATAAAACAGAAATAATTTTAATATTATAACTTGAGTACAAAATATTGAATAATATTTACTATTACATCCCAAAATTGTAAAAGATGTGATCGCCCACTTGATACGAAAATTATATGCTTGGACGATGGTAATATAATTGTTTGAAATTTATATGCTTATTAGAAATGTTTGTTTTTCTTCTCAAATTACAATGGAAGAATGTAGTTATTTGAGAATGGAAATAATATTATTTATTATTTTTAAATCATAACCATTTTAAAATTTGAATATGTTAAAACATAGTTCAAAATTCGTTTTAGTTACGTTAGCGTATATAAAATGTAAATAAACCATCGACATTATTATTATTATTCAATACATGAAAACAGATAAAATCGAAACATTCCAAAATCTACCACGCCATTAAAATAAAGTCTTCTAAAAGTTATTGATTATGACATGTAATAACCATTCTAATTTTATAGATATTAAATTCACCATTTTTATAGCCTCTGTTGATGAAAAAATAATAAAGATGGTAGGGTTATATGATACATTTAAAATCGCTCCTATAATTTTGGGCCATAACCAAGGAAACATTTTAATATTTTTTGTTAGGTAATTTCTGGCCTTTCATAGGGTAATGAAACAAAATTTATTATTGGATGGGATTTATTGAATCATAAACAATAATTTGTCAGAAAGTCGTTTTTGATCAAAATAGGTATAGGTATACACTTAGGTAAATAAAGCAGCCACATTAAATTACATTTATTTTTGGCTTTAGCATTGTTTATTAAACCATTCTCAAATTTACACTACAGATTTTGCCAATATTTTTTCATTTAAAATGTATCCTGATCGTTTGTAAATAATATCGCATATTCATCCTTACTTTTTTGTACATAAACCGATATATTTTATAATCAAAGTTGAGATCTTTTGTGCTATTGAGTAACAATAAAATTTCAAAAACATCGGCTTTTTGTATCTCGGCTTTCAATAGTGACTGTATCTATTATATATCTTTGCTGAACAATACATGATAAAGCGCTTTTATTTCCTATACCATATTTATAAGCGGAAACATTTAAAAATAAAATACAGCTAAATTATTATTTATTACACTTTCTGATAAATTTATTTGTATTTGTTCACAGCTGGAAGAATTTTCCAATAATACTTCTTCCATACTATAGGGTCAATTCTAGTCAAAATTAGGATTTAGATTTTAACAGATATAGTGTCAAATTAACAGTGTTCCGTTAATATTTTAAAGATTATTATACATTAAAATATAGTAAAATGGAGTTTTCGGATTCTTTAAAATTTACCAGTTTCGTACAGCACTGCATATTATCAACGATCATATAATTTGTAATTCAAAGTAATTTTTTTGCTCTCAACCTTCTTTCGAATTGCTGCTCTTTATCTAGTCAGTTCCGGATTTCTTCTCTTATGCAATCTTTTGTGATTCCACAGGATGATTCTGGACCTTCTTTAGCTAACTGGCCTTCAATTCAATTCCTTACCTGCAATCGTGTCCCGTTCCATTTGTTCTAGTATTAGTGGTTGGATAGCTTCAAACAGAACGTGGTTGTCAGTGAATCACTTGCTATCCTGCTTCCTTTTTTTCTCCAAATCGTTTCCATAGTTATTTTTTTCGCATTTTTTACTAATTCTTTGGTTTTATATTTTTCATAATTCTCTATTTTACTATCTAGATCCCAGGTAATTTCTCCAAAACTATTTATTTTAATTTAGTTAAATTTCGTCAGTCCCCCATGCAGTTACTGGGTTACTGATATCAATGAACTAAATGAAACATAAGCCGTTTCGAGTTGTAAATTTAGAATGCGTAGAACTTTGCACTGCCAGTGGGATTTTTATGTTACGACAATAATTATAACAACATTCTCCATCTCATCACGCGATCTTTCCAGGTACATTTCTCAGAAATTCCTACTCACAGAACTGGAATTTACTTCGACATAGCCCAGGAACGTAATCGAAAATATATGTCCCATGATATAAAAAATTCAATAAACAATCTATCTATACGAATTCATGGGAACTGAAACACGTTTTGTTTGAGTTGAGAAAGGGAAAAATAAAAAATAACGAATAGGAAATCAGCAAATAATCAATAGCAAAGACAGTGAAAAATCACGTGGGAGCAATCACCGACTTTGCTCCCAAAATTTCTTTCTCCCTAACCCTTATCGGTTACTTGGTATTTCACTATAAATGTGTGATGTGCCCTGTATACACATTTTACTTTGTCAGCCCTGGAGTGGAAACGCCATCAGATTTAATTTCAATTTTAATGTTTGGCCTGAAAAACTGGCAAATAAGTATGCACTCTACTAACAACTATTGTTAAAAAAGTGGTTCAAAGGAAGCTGACTATGCTATGAAAAGAGATGGATTCTAACATCACGTTCAAATCTCCGCATTAAGTTGTTACAAGTTGTACTGAAATGTTTCTACTTTTTTTGTTGATAACAATGAATATTTTATACCAGGCTGCTTTCCAATTTTATTTAAAAAAACTACAGAAATGAAACATACAGGTAGCATGTTTATTTTCATTTGGCTACAAAAAAGTTTGTGATATATTTTTCTATGTTATATCCATTTGATAATTCGTTATTTACAAGACCAGAAGAAGCGACACCTTATCTACTTTTTCACTACCTGGAATTTAACCTTTAACCCACATAAATCCAACATTTTTGTTTAAATTCTTGAGGCGTGTTAATTTTTCGAGTATCCTGACTGTAATGGTAATTTCTCAATGTCGTTGAAGCTGATTGTGAATCAGATAAAATCATATACTGTTCAAATTCTGTTATGATCTATTCCAATGCTTTGTTGATTACTACTATATTTTTTTGTTAATCTGAATTCATGTTTAAAAATATCTATCTACGCCGAAGGGTAGTTGTGAATGGCAGGCATGTTCCCTACTGTTATATTTCTTTGTCATGCGAGACAGATAGTGTTTAATGTTGGCCTACAAAGGATTTTAATTTATGAATGAGTGATTGGGTGGGTTGGTTTCACAGAAAGTAATTTTAATTTTTTTTTTCATTTCAATGGTTTATTCCCTTTTATGCTTGCAGATTTGTAAAAACTGGAGATATAACAACGCACTTTACGTTTACTGTTTATTATGTCGACGTTTTTACAGTTCAGTTCTCTGCACATTAGAAAAACTTAAGAGATATTGAGTCGTTTATTTATCAATAAAAATATACACTTGTAATGTCTGTAGTAAGTAGTTGTTGAATAATAGTAATTTTTTCCAATACTAGATATAAAGTTGACAATTACTATGTCTTCAAGCCAAGTGAAAAATTGAATTTCTCTATTAGTGAATAATAATAATGGACAAAATCAAATATTTTAGGTGATTTTCGTGGTGCGTTTGTTATTGCTGTGGTGTAAAGTGTGAGGTGTCATATTAAATATTCTATCGCTCATTTTGTACACATTTATAACTCTTACACTCAAGGCGCTGTGTTTTGTATTTGGCTAGTGGAAAAATTGTATGTACACCACTGTGGTGGAAAATTTATATAATTTAGTAGTAGATTTTGAGTTGATAATTCCAAGTAATACGGTATATCCCGAAATATTTCCATACCTAACCCTTGCTTTAAAATTTTCGCCAAAAAAAATTTTTCGTGCATGAAAAATGCTCAAAATTCGTCTTAAGAGGTTTTTTGGGACCAGAAATTTACTGCCACAGTTTGTTTTTGTATAAAAATTTTCGAAAATCCACTTTTCAAAACCACGATGCTCATAACTCGACTAATATGATAGATAGAACGTTCTAGTCTTCACCAATTGATTCAGATGAAAATTTTATCAGTGGATTATTTCGGGCAATAAGGAAGTAATCAGAAACCAGTTTGTATAAAATATTTCCATACATTGCTTCAAAATGTTTAGCATAAAAAATGCTTAGAACTCAAGAAATTTCTTTTTGGGGAGAAATTTATTGCCACAGTTTGTTTCTGTATAAAATTCCGAGCAATAAGGAAGTTATCAGAAACCTGTTGTATCATTTCGTCTAAGTTAATCTGGCGAGTATAATCATACTATCTACCTATACTACCTATCCAAATTATAATTCTTTATAAATTAATGCTTACTGAATCCTACTTCACTGGCGTAAAAAGTACAATGGTTTCGTGTTAATCTGTGGTACATTAAAGTTTACTTGCCCCAGTAATAATGACGTCTGCAAGACTGTCTATTATTAAAAATTACACGAGCTTGAACGAATCACATTGTGATAAAAAAACCCATTGTTAAGCAAATACGAGGGAATGTATACGAAATTCTTGAATAGAAATAGAATTGTTAGAACCCTTAAAAAGAAACAATGCAGGAGCTGAAATTATGAAGGTAGATGATGGTCTTCTCAAATTTCGAGAATTTCGTCTGGAAAATAAAAAAAAATTACCTGAAAAATTGTGGAGATCTTTATGTTCGTAGCAGTTTGCTTTTATACATTATTCTGTTTCATCATCGGTATCTCTATACTTTAAATCTTGGAGCAAATTTTATGCAGCAGTTTTTATAATTTTTTTTTATAAAAATTTTAAAATTTGTACTAGGTACAGTGTACAACAATAAACTGCTTTAATCTTCACTTCACTATGATAATATGGCAAAACTTCGTTACATTCTCTATTTATTTTGAAGCTTTCCATAGAATCTACGGATTAAATTGTTACTACAATAATACAATTAAATTCTACCCCGAACAAGGGGTAGGATAGGATTTTAATACATTTTCAAAAATTAACCTTATAAACTAAAAAAATTGATAGATTATTACTAGTTTTGGGTGTCAATACATGCTTGAAATAAGTACCTTTTTCTTTCAATGTATTTTGCTTTCTTATTGGCTTTTGACTGCAATAAAACCCTCACTTAGTCCACAAAATATCCTAGATTTATATTTTAATGCAGGATCTCTGTCAATCCTTTTTAATATCTATAAATTCTATGCGTGTTGAGGATGTTTAACCTTGATAACGTTGGTTTTAGCTTTATCCAGTTTTCCGAAGAGTTCGAGTCAACGAAATATACTTTAAATTTACAGTTTTGGTTTAATTTTTCAGTTTTTTTGCTCGTCCAGTCATCTTAGTTATTGATACGTTCTTCGAGACTAGAAGCACACAATCGCTCTGCATTTAACGTTCTTATGTCGAGCAGCGTCTATTTACAGTTCATTAAAGAAAATGTTTTTCATTTTCTTATTGCGAACCTCAAATATTTAAAAAGCAACAAACTTTCTGTAGAAAGAAACTACAATGTAAAAGTAAATGTGTATAAAACTAAACGGCAGCCGTAAACTTTTACAGCATTTCTTCACTGAGCAGAAGTAAGTACACAAAACAAGAATATAATTGAAAATCAACTTAAAATTCAGTGCGGGCGTTCATTTAAATTGATTTTTTTGTGCGGGAAAGACTAGTTACGATTCTTAGCTTGGCATCAAGCAATTTACATTCTAGACCAAGTATCGGTTTTAAATGATTTAAATTATACTGGTTTTTATTACTTTAAGCAAAAAATAATGGAATATGAATATCATCGTCTGCTCCATATCCCGTGTTTCATTTCAACTACTTATAATATTAATCATAAATAGTAATTTAAAAAAAATATTGTGGTTTAAGCGTTTCAAATAACCTAAACTCAAATACACTATACCTACTCGGTGTACAAAAAGTTCCTATATCATATTCCCTATCGCTAAAATCTGTACCTACCTCAATTCGGCAACCCGACGACTAGAAATTGACAATTTCAGATTTGAAGCTTCAATTAGCATTCCATTAGAATTAAGTTATGGATTTAATGTCTGCGGTCTACAATTCAATACTTGGTTTCTAAAACAGTAGTTAACCATTATATAGTCCATAATTACCACCCTTATGATGACTAAAAACCGTATCACCTATAATTTTTATATACACTGAACACCTAGAATGCTTCTATCTCTTTCTGTTCATATAACAGCGCTCTGGTCGCCAGCAGTCCATTTACTATCAAGCACTCCTAATATTGTAAGGTTCTTTTAACCCGTCTGCGATGTTGGTATATTTTACATGATGTTGAAAAGTTTGGTTTAAATCATTACTTGCGAAAGAGATAAGCGGTGAGCCAACGTCCTGACACTCAAGTGCGCGTCAATGGAGATTGGAGCCAAAAAATCGAAATTTGGTCGCAGGAGATAATATGCGCGCGTCAGATTCGCTCAGCTTAAACGCGCTTCAGGAATCGCTGGAAATTATGATATCAGTACCTAAAGGCACGTCAAATAAGTAAATGTTTTTCTTAGGTTTCGTTTATTATCTAACATATCGTTTTTTTAAATTTATTCTTATTTCTTATCTTTCTAAAAAAAAACTAAAAGAAATTGATTCTATATACCTTAAAATAGAAGCTGTTTAGTTCAATTCAACTCGATTTTCCAAACAAAACGTTCTAATTTAGTATATTTTGGGTTGCCGTGTTGATGATCTGAATGATATAGTATTGTGGTTAAGAACAACAAAACAAAATCGATGTTACATTTCAACATTAATCCTGATTTTGTAATAATGCTTCAACCGGAACATTTTAATACAATAAAATCAATTGAAATGTTTGTTTAGACGTATATGCAAGCTACAAATTGACATTTATAATTTACGTTTATAATTGGAAAGGCATCGATAGATTTTTATTTGAATCTTCGACCCTGTATATAAATTGTTGCTTGGTTGTTCTTCCCCTTTATAAAGTACCACAAACTCAGGCTTCATGTTCTTGTTTAATTAGTCAGTAATTATTCATCCTCTCTGAATACGCAAGCTACCTTTAACATTTTATTATTTTATACAGGGCGAGATATTCCTTCCGCTGGTTTTACCTAAACTTTTTAGTAATGAACGACTTGATAGTCGAAAATAACCCTTCCGTTCCATTTAAGTGTCTAATTTAGTGGGCAATCTAGGTAAATTATAGGTTCAGCGATAGCGAATGGCGTTGTACCCAGCGAATGTTAGTCGCAAGAGGCTTAATATAATTTGCAATGTTGCCTTTTTTATTAGATTTCCTATAAATTATGAATATAGGTAGGTATTATCCAAGGTGAATTCATGCAAGAAAAAATTAAAACTAAGATTAATTCAAAACTAAAACTAAGAAGGTAAAATCATGTTATTTTTTAATTTAAATCTTAATTTCTTAATTTTTAGCATTACATTACATGGTTTTATCTTCTTAGTTTTAATTTTAAATTCATTTAATTTCTAATTTTTTCTTGCATGAATTCACCTTTAATTTCAATCACCAGTATTTTTTATTTTAGTTTTTCGACCAAGTAATTTGTTTATTACATAATTTAATTTTAGAAACGTAACTATTATGGTATATGGTATGGTATAATGTTACTCTTTAAAGGTCACAATATAAACTTGATGTTGCGTTCACTGTTCTTCTTCTGCATCGGAACTAGTTCGATACTGTGGCCTCTTGCTGGGTCATTTTCTAGTTATTATTGTATTTTACGTTTACGTAGATACCGTAAGATGAAACAGTTTAATTTGTAATTGCTGCTTTGCTATCGTTTGATCGTGCATTGACGCTGAACTACTGTCGGTGCTCACCAGACCCGATTCCATCTATATTCACATACGGGGAGTAATCTATGATTATTTCTTTCATCTGTTGAATTTAAATTTTAAGAAATATGGCAAATGAACCAATATATGTGGTTTAAATGGAACCATATGGTATTAGATTTAGATAACTGTAAAATTGCTGAACTACTAAAAAAATTGCTAAAAAGCTGGACCCCTCAATCCATTTTGTCCAATTTTACGAGAGGTATCTACAGGCAAACGTTAGTGTCATTTGAAAACACCCTGTATGGAATATAGACGTGGATAGATTTGTTGTCCAAATATTATGAATATTTACATGAGTCAGATGTCAATATTGCATCTCGTTATTCTTTCATGATTGTATTCATCTACTTCCTTTCCTATGTCTTGCTTTCAAATTTACATTGAATGGTATTGGATACATTATTGACTATTGGTAATAGATAGGTACTCACGAAAAGGAAACTTTTTTCCACACACTGTTTCGTTCCCTTGCCTTGAAAATGCGAATTTCTTGAATAATATACTTTTTGAAGCTAGGAATTTATTTGAAATCTATTGAAATTAAGTTACTTTGTCTTGAGTGAACAATGTTTTGCTTGTAGTATAATATTCACCCAAACTTTTTCATTGTTTCAGAAGTAATAAAACAATTATTATTAATATCTCTGTTTCTTGTTAATTTTAGAAACACTGACCA
Source organism: Galerucella nymphaeae (assembly GCA_963978555.1). Lineage (NCBI taxonomy): Eukaryota > Metazoa > Arthropoda > Insecta > Coleoptera > Chrysomelidae > Galerucella > Galerucella nymphaeae. The sequence continues at coordinate 6,633,162 of OZ021704.1, forward strand.
ATTTTATCATAAAAAATTTGTTTTCGTTAAGTTGTAGTCTAAAAATGGCAACACTGGTAGCCTGAACGAAAGCTATGAGGAGTCAACTTTACCTTGCGGTGTGAATAACAATCTGCTAAACAGAAAAGGCTTTTATTACATCGACTATTAGAACAGGTGTACGTGCGGTAGGTAATTTCCACTACAAGGGAAAACCACTCACACTCAACAGAAAGGACGGAGAATGCTTTTTAGCGGTCTCTATTCTATCGAGTTTTCTTAAATTTTTTTGTAGCATCGCGTTGACGTGAAAATGTATTGGGTTGTATTCTTCTAATTTCCTTGTATAGGTATAGAGGTTATTCAGTTTTCAAGTCTGGTCAGCTTTATGTTTACAAAAAAAAACAGAGTTTTTGTGTCTGAATAGTTGAGAGAAAATGGATAAATACGAAACATTTTAATCAGAGAAAATAAATTGGTATGTCAAAACAGAAGAGGTGAAGCTATTTTCAGTCAAAATTGTACTGGTTCAAATTGGTATAGGGTGGACAGAAACGCCCACTGCACTGCTCAGTTCGTGGATTATCTTGGGGGATTTTGATATTGGAAAGTCTTCACAAATATTTAGAAAAATACTATTCTTAGAAAGTACGTTTCGTCCATAAGTTGTCTGACGGTGTTGTGGAATGACCCGATATCTCCCAATTGCACTCATTTTTATAGGGTAGGTCTACGACAATAGACCAGAGTGAGACTTTCGACTACTGTAGAATTGAATAATATTAGTAATAAAATTGTAGAAATTCCATAGTTTTCGGAGTCCCAGTGCTGATAATATCAGTGACCTAGGCCAGGACAGTGAGGAAATAAAAAACTTACGCCGCTATGCTAGAAAATTAATCTTTAACCAGGTTAGGTTAAGTAATTGCTTAGTAGTAAATGAAGAACAATTTACTTCAAAATGGCTTACAGTGTATTACTAAATTTTATGTTATTTTGTAATACTTTTATTTAATCTAACAACTGTTATTTTTCATAGTGTTTTGAGTGAGATTATTTATTATTGAAAAGTACTTTATTGTTGGAAATACGAAAGTTTTCTTTGTATTAACGTAAAAAAATTCACAACAATACAGGTAAAACAAATGCTCAAGTTGATTTTATGTTAGAACGAAACAAAAGCTCACCTAAATGGGTGTTCAATCAAGAAAACAAAGGAATAAAAACACTTTATAGTTCTATTAAATTGTTTGTAAGCGCACATAACTGAAATTTTTATTTATAAAACGGCATAAATCATAATTTGTTACGTACAAACATTAAATTAGACATAAGATGTTTACTATTCATAAGAAATTTAAAGAAATAGATAGATACATTTCAAGTGTGTGAACTGCAATAGTCCATTCCAGAATGACGCCACTGACAGGCCAACCATATTGTGCTGGAGGGCACACAGTTATTGTATCTTTAATATTTTTTTAAACACTCTAGTGACGATATGTCAATTTATCAATATTGTTTTACCATTGTCCATTTTGAAACTCTATCAATACTTAATACGGCACTGTGCTAATAGAGATTTCTATACATGAGGTAGAAATTTCGTGCGCATCTGTAGGGCGGTACTTTCCACTGGCCATATAAAAATCTGTCTGATATATAAAGTTCATGAATAGGGTTGAAATTTGTGTGTAAAGTAGTTCAGCAATATAGGATTTTTAGGTTCAGCTTTTATCCTCACTGGGTATATAATACTTTAAGATATTCTGTCATTCAGAGAATACTTCCCTGCTTTCGGCACGCAAACTTTCTACCGGTGCTATTCGAAATGCCTCTATTATAATAGGAAGTGATAAATTATGGAGACTGTTAACTTGGTTTATAGTGATTTCTTGGTAGTTAAATACACAATGGACCTGCAATCAATTTTCGACCTTATTTAAGTTCAGTATATTGTTAGTAACATCAGACGATATGAGGCCCATTCTTTGTTAGCTAACGTTGTGAAAAGGGATCTTGTTAGCGGATAAGGTGATTTTTTGTTGCTTTGCCGCTATATGCCAATAATACACCGACAAATTGAGCCCTTTTAGTATTTGTTTCAGGCTTACGAACGAACAAATAGATTGTCTAGATACAATATACGTCAATATAAACCGTCTTGTTTGTAATGTTTTTCTTAAGGCCCGTTTCACAAAGGACCGATCTTCGGTGCTGATGATCGGTTGGCACCGATCATCGGTCGAAAATATTGTTTTCACATTTCAGTCGTCAACATGTATTTGAGAAGTACAGAGCATCGCGCTGTTGCCACGTTGTGTGTAAAAAGGTTAAAAGAAAGGCAAAAGAAGAAACGATGCTCCAGGAGGACTTGGGCTCATCCTTTATGTTTACAAAGACCAATAAAAGGGGTTTTCGTCACCCTGTATTCAAATTTAGGAGCAGATCCACGAAAATTCTTTATGTACTTTAGAATGTCAATTTCTTCATTTGACGAAGTGCAACAAAAGTTAAAAAATTATTTAAAATTTTCAAGTTGTATTAGAGCTTCAATTTCTTCGGTGGAAAGATTATGTGTAGCACTCAGGTAAAGTATTTTGAAAATTCATCCATATATACTCCATTCGGAAAATAAATAATCAGACACAAACAACACCGCATCAAAACGGCCACTGATGATACGCTTGCATTGTGAATATCTCTGTTTATCGTATGGCTATGCTACCAACCGATGATCAGCACAAGCCACGGGCCAGACCGATGCCCGCGCGTTTTCCAACGGTTGACCGATGATACGCGTACATGTGAACGATACATATCCACCAATGACTAGGACCGACCGTCTGTCCTGATCATCGGTCGTTTGTGAAACGGGCCTAAAATACCAGTAAGAGTCGTTACACATGGGACTGATGGTCAGTCCTTATCATCCGCGGGGGCCATTATATATAATATGATATTCCACATGTACAGCGCATCGTCAGTCCGTAGATTCGTCAGCAAGGGCATACGACGAGCCCGTGCGCAACTGCAGACCATCAGTCTCATGTGTAACGGCTCTTATGGTTTGTTTATGGAGTATTGGAATGCAATAATCCTTTAACAACCAGATGTATATCGGATATTACAGAGTGGTACTCAAACTTGAAATATTTAACATCTTAATAGTAACTAGGAACTATTTTATTTTATATAACAATATTTTATAGCACATATTTTCATATACGAAGTGAATCACCACAAGTAAATGTTGAGATTGTTTGACTATTATGACATTCTAGTTGGCTAAATGGCTCTAAAAATGATTATCCTTAATAAATAACATGAAAAATGCTATGGTGGATTGCGAAGAACTCATTTGGCTAATTGGACCAAAACTTTATACTCTTCAACCACAGAGGTTTCTTTGATCTCCACTGATATTTGGCCGCTGGTAGGTAACCGGGTGGAGTGTGGTTTTAATTGTTATTATATTATTATTCTTTCGGAATACTTATTCAATGGAAAAACAAAGAAAAGCCACTGATTGTAACCAATTATATTTGATTCAAAAACGTAACTTGATTAAAACCAGGATATAATTGTAGAGGGTTCTAATTTATTAACTTTTAATTCTCCGTTTCAAACCAATGAACAATCACGATATAAATTGAGTAGTAAATAACATTAGTATGTCATAAAAGCCTAAAAGTACTTTGCTTTTGAAACATTTCAATTCACTTATCAGTAAATTAGTATTTAAGAGCAAAGTTTACAAGCTAGAACATAGGAAATAATTATAGGAAGCATACCAATAATAAATGTAACAATCAGTGTCCGGAAAATGCACTTTCCAGGATGTTTTAAAAGAAATTATAGATTTTTTGATTATGAAGCACTGCCTTAACCATTAAGTTAGAGACGACAGTCCTTGGAATACCTATAAAGGGAGGAACATCCTACCTTATAGGTAGAATATTTAGCCCAACAAATATGAAAAATACAAAGGAAAACTATTATGGCTGAATAGATATTTTTCTGACAATAAACAATCCTTAATTCGCCTGCACACATAACGTCATGACATTTTCAATTCCAATAATCTGTATATGGCAAAACAACATTGTTGAAGAGTTATGACATTTTGCACAATACATTTTATAATAAATTTTCTTATTGAGGAGTTGTAAAAAGTATCCTCATTTCAATACGAACGCATTCCACGAAGTAAATGTTCAAACATTAATTTATGATTTTTTTTCAGGTACGTTCCATTAAACCATTTCGTAATATTGGATTGTGGGTATGTATTGTTAAGAATAAGTAAAACGATTACGTAATTAAATATAATCATTCATCTGTACTATTTCCTATTAAAGGCTGTGGCAAAAATGAGTAACTGTAAATTTGGTGTTGGTGGTTAATTATAGAAAAAACGTTTTTACGTTAAAATTCCAAGTATCGCAACCAAACTATGAAGCACAAAATTACTTCAACGTTCCGAGTGGATTTAGATTTATTAAATCTAAATTTTTTTCTACATTTGAATAATAGCCTTTCATTACCAAATTAATTTCGCGATTCAGAATTTCAACCTCAAAACAGTTAAATATTATTGGTTTTGGACTCTTATAATTGAATACGTTTTTGCCCTAGATTCAAAAATTGACATCGCAGTCTTTGTCAATTTCAGGTGTAATTTAAAAATCCTAACATCATCTCTTACAAAAACAATTCCAAAGTGCAAATAAGACCATCCAGAGAGAATGAAGTACATATTATTATCAGGAAGGTCTTAAGGCGTGTTTAGAATTTGGATCGTATAAAGTGTCACGAAATCTCCTTTGACGAGCGACATTTATTGAATCGGTAAACAGGGTTCTCGAAAATTTATAAACACTGTACAACGTAACTATGGGTTATTTTCCAAATAGGGTAATAATACGATTAGTTTCCCTTCCCCCTCTTGTGCATTACAAAGTGTTAAATATTTTTCAAAAAGGAGAAAGGTGATATTGCGCGGCAGCCATTTGCATTCTCGAGACTAGAATTAGTGACTCAGACGAGCTCCTAAGCATATTTTGTTGCTCATTTGTTGCTTCTGCAAGAAATCGCGAATGTGGGTATGACAAGTCATTTCTCGTCGTCGCTCTTATGAGATATCGCAGATGGCTACTGTAACTTAATACTGCAGGTAGTGGGGAGGGTCAGCTTGACATGTTAGGGTTGTTTTATATAATTTTTTTTTATTTGGAACTTAATATTGCTACCGTTTTAAGCGCTACAAACTAGTGAAATACAATGTACTTTCAAGATAAGGCGTAGAAAAATGTTATTTAAGTACATACATTCATACCATCTCCCTGAAAGTAATAATTCTGTCTGGCGATGCTCATTATTTATCCACTGAATGCTGGTTTGTATTCGTTGGGATTATTTCAGTATCCTTTATTGCCGAATCAGCTTTTAAAAAATTCTAAATCCTCAATGATTTGTGAAAAGAAAACTTCTAGTTAAATTTATCTGTTGTATCGACTTGAAAGTAATCCACCAGTTTCGTGGTATTGGTGATAAATGTGTTCGTTTTTAATATAGCTCTAGAAAAATAATAGATAGTGCTTGTTTTTGTGGTTAGCATTAAAATAAAAAATGGGTGGATTTCGAGAAAACATTCATTTTTAAAACGATCCAGAATTATGCTTTCAGAACTTCAGAACACACACTACAAGTAATGTTGTCCCTTCGAATCACAAACCAGAATGGTTGGTTATATCGTGCAGATATTCCAACCCCGTTCAACTTAGAAGTATACGGTTAGGGTTACGGTCTCCATTCTTTGGAAAATAATTTTGAAAAACCTTATAGTATTAAACTATTCTCATTTTAATGTAATCATTTTTAATGATGTATATTATGTTTTTATAAATTCTAAATTTCCCAAGAAATAATTATGCAGATAATTTAAAGTAATTTCCCTCTCGACAGCATAAAACACGGCACAAGAGTCGTATTCCATTCATATTATCACTTTTCAACTATTTGAATAGCAATTATCTCTTATTCTGGAGTTTGGCACGGCCATCTTCATTCTTTGGAATAAAGATTCCCTGGTTTTAGTCTTCGGATGAAAAGAGCATGCAAGTTATTTAAATTGCTCGATGAAATGAAGAGATTTAATTTAATTTCGATAATCAGATATTTTTTATTCAAAAACTAGCAGCATAATTGCATTAATTGCGTGTAATGGATCCTTATCAAAGTAAACCGTCAGTATTAACTGTCTTAATGATACGAGATAAAAAAAATTAAAAGACATATTTCCATTTTTCTGTAAATTATTATTGAATTTAGTTCAATTATCAATTTTAAGAAACCACAGATGGTTCTTGCAAGTTATACAAAGGGTGAAAATCCTAGGACATACCACAAGATGGTATGATTGAAAACTATAGATATTCAAAAAAACTCCAAGTATCTTTTAAGCAAAAATTTACACCTTGGGAAAACAACTTTATCAAATATAAAATTCATAATATATTTTGTAACGTGCTTTACACCCGCGATGCACACTTCTCCCCCTTGAAGGTATAAAACTAAGCCGGGATAGTTCGCTGCATATATTGCAGCGCAGCATAGCATGCGGTGCGGTTGGTTTAAGGTAATAGTGTGCGGGTGTTTCTGTTTCTTATGGAATTAATTGTTGCAACAGTTGTTTCTTTGTAAATAAATCAATGTTAAACTGTCACCCACCACTAAAAACCTTAAGATGTTAGCCATATTCTAATACTTCCGTAATCTTTTGCAGAACTCGACTAGGTTTTTGTGGAATTCGGCACATCCCTATAATTTCTAATTGAAGATTTGAAGTATCTTATTGCTTTTTCGCAGTTCATTCAACCTTGACAATATTTCCAAGTCATTAGAACGATAATTTGAAGAATGTACAACGCTTGAAAAAATTGCGCTCGAACTCAAATTTTTAATTTTTTTTAAATTTTTATCGTTCCTGAATTCTTTAGTATTGACACAGTCCATGATATTTGCTTCCTTATAACCTATATTTAATAAAAAATGCGTAATTTTGGTAGGAATGCGTAATATAATTGACAGGACAGGAATTTGTCACTTATTTAAAAATTGTCAATTTTTTAATTTTAATTAATTTCACAGCGTGAATATCATACCTCTCGTGTATACTCAGTTATTAAAACAACAATTCTGGATAGAAGAGGAGTGAAAAGGTCCTGTGGCATTTTGTTGAAAATAACTTGGAAACAAGAATTTGAATTTATAAAGAATTCCAAAAATTGTAAATTCCCATGCCAATTAAAATTTTATTACTCAATGATTTCTTAATAAAATTTAGCTGTAAACTAGTCGTGGTTCATTTTAATAATTACCAAGCTCTATGTAAATATCCCAATTATTTCATTAAACTATTTTTTCCTTTGTATTTAAACTGATAATTATTTATGAACGTTATTTATTATTTCGTCTCATCTTGAATACGGAATTTACCCATCCCGACTGGAAGCATCTGGAATTTCTATTTATCAAACTAATGAATTTTTCAGTTAATAAAGGTGAATAGGAGAGTTGCCCAATTAATATTTCTAAAAATTTTCGATGAATACACTAAATTACGATAAATTTATTGAATTCATGTCCAGCGCTAAATTCGAATTTGATTTCGACATATTTTTGTGCCAACAACTAACTTTGTACATAATTCTATCAAACATGCTTTACACAAATAATCCGGGATCCATGATACTGTAGTGACCGTTACAGAATAGTTTGGTTCAATATTATCCCAATAAATACACAGAAGTATGGAGAATATCGTTTAAACTAATGGTTAAATATTTATAATTAGGCAAAATACTTCTGGTGATGCTACTCAAACAAATTTACCTTTAACGTTTTGCATTTTAATAATAATAAGTAATAATAAACTGTAATAAAGTGAAAATAACAATTAATGAGCATAACAAAATAAAAATATTGAAAGAAATGAAGAACAACATAGATAACAGGAATATTGTGCCTGCTGATCAATACTCCAGCCTTTTTTCATATAAATATATAATTGATGAGAATAATAATTATTAAATCAAATTAATTTCAAATGTTCACTTTCTGACAAAGAAGCTACAACTCCTTCCAAGACATCTTCACTGATAAGATAATTTTTTTTGTTCCAGCATAATTTTACTGTTAATATTCATTGAATAGCAAATTTAATTCTCTACCCTGTTTTAGGATTAAGTCCTCTTCAGTATTTGTTTTGAATACAAATGATTTGACGGTCGCTGTAGGGACAGATGTGGCTGTACACCTCTAAGATGGCCGTTTGGTTAATGAGCAAAATGAATCCGGGGTGACGATCATTGTAGGGAAACCAGAGAAAACCTGCATAGATCAACCCGGATAGAAAAGAGAAGGAGTTGTGTGTAAAAATTTTTATACATTTGTATGAAAATTTTCAGGTACTGAAAAGTTTTGGTTTTATAGCCTCTAATATATTGGTTTTCTTCACGGATCTCTTCTACAGAATTGGATAACTATATCTGTTACCTGCACTAAAGGTTTAACCATGAAGAAGACATCGTAGTTTGATTTGAATCTGGGTCTACCATAGTTACTGAAAATGTTGGGGTAGCGAAAGCTAGATTCAATAAGATTACAAGTGGATTTATTGCCTAGGTTGTATTTCGTGGAGTTGGCCGACAATTACCTTGTCATGGCAGCTGGCAGCTTGAGTAGTTAGTTGTCCATTAGGCTGCACTAGGTTCATTTTTCCATTTTCGTAGTTTTTCTACAATGCTGGTTTTTGGAAAACCACAAAATGGTTTGAGAGGACAATTCCTTTATGCCCTGGCTTACTTTCTTGTGTCCCGTCAGCTGCTTTAGGGATTCTTTGAAGTTTCAGACTTTTTGAGAGTTGTAGATTTCAGGGTCTTAAAAGCAGTCTGGATATCAGATGCAATAAATATTGTTCTATAATTGATCCCTAGCCTATATATTCACATATGACGTAGGAATCCAAAAGTTTGCAGCTCCATAAATTTTTTAAAACTGACTATATTTCATAACTCTATCAACGGTTGCAGTAAATTTATACACAACATATTTGTAGTATAGCAAATAGAGTTAAATTAATCAAACATATTTATATTCCTGTAGTTACGTTTGTGTTTGTGTTTTTTGGTAAATAGACGGAATTTCGCAACGTTTCGGTTAAATAAAAGTGTATTTACATGTTTTTTCATGGAATAATTAGTTTTTGGCCACAAACACAAATTAATAACGGCAATTTCGAGTTTTAGTTTGCCATTGTTTGTTAAATGTATTGAGTCAATATAACATCAGAATCTACTATAACTGAAGCTGCTTGGGCAAATGATTTTAAAATTTAATAAAAATGAAAAAAGTGACAAATCAAACAGCTGTAGGACATATTTTTTAGAACGATTAGTGGAAGAAAGGTTTAAAAGACATTTTCCATTACATGTAACGATCGATTCTCTATCGTTGCCTTGAGCAACCTTTCTTGTATGCGCTCTAATTTTTAAATAAGCCTTGCAGAAATCTCCATTTTCTCCTACTAATTCCGCAATTCCCTGACATTCCCATTATTATTATTTTTACCCTGCTCCAAAATCAGTGGCCGTGTCTTCGAACAGTTCAATTGTTGTACAGGTTTACGGTAATACCAAAATTAACTCCAGAATTTAACTGCCTTCCTGCATAACTTTTGCCAACATCACTCTTATTTGTATGTATAAAGATCTATTGTGCTAGTTACTAGTTAGTTCTCTAGTCCTATCTCTCGAAAGAATTTCAGGATATCTGCAGGATTTAACTTACTCTTCTCTCCAGTAATCTTCTAGGTGCTGTATCCTAGAATCATCAATTGCTGTGTCTTCTATGTCACAGAATGTACATTCTCCTTCCTCCAGTATCTTACTTCTGAGACATATTTATTCAAAAAAGTGACAATTTTCGTTCTTTTTCTTTCCCTATTTTTCAAAGCCACTATTTGTTATACATAATGCCGATTCTCCCGAACAAATGTCATCCCTTGGTAGTAGCCTTCAGGGGTTATAACACCAGGGAATCACAAAATATGAGGGTTATAAGCTCAGTTGAAAGTAATCGCTCCAAGCATCATTATAGAGAAGTAAAAATGATTTACTTCAAATTTACAACAAAAAATTATTACAATAGCAACTTGGTAATAAGCACATGAAGAACAAAAACACATTAGCAGTAAATACTACATTTTATGAACTTCCAAAACAAATAATTGAATGAGGTATGTTTGTAGGTACCGTATTGTAAATAAGTCAAGATAATTAAAGTGAGAGAGTATTAAAATAATAAAGCATTCGAAATCCATAGGCGTATCATTTCTTTTAGTAGATAATTAAAATATTTTTTGAAGTTATACCTCAATTTAAAAAAATTAAATTACAATGAACATGAACTTGCCCAGATTAGTAAGACATCAAAAACTGTTGTTTTGAGTAGAAAATGGGCTTCACTTTGTACTAATGTTGACAATCTCCCGATATTATCTGAAACTACAACATAATGTGGCCTGATCGAAAAGTTTGCGTAATTTATTGGTTTTTTTATTACTTTTTCATCTCCTAAAAGTGGAATAAGGTGTCATTTAAAGCTTAATTAATTACTTAGTAAACTTTTTTATTACTTCTAAGATGTAATATAAATTTCGAGAAACAGCTCTTGACGTGATTACTCATAAAATCTATCGCAGGCTTGGTATATTTGAGCTAGATACAGAATCGGAGAACCCTTGGGGCGGTAAATAGACGAATCAATTTTCAAAGCCTTGGAAGAGGTCAACTTCGATAAAAAGTTTATTAACCAGCAACTACGTCATTGTCACAAAAACAATATATTATTATTACTATCATCTGCGAGGAATGTAAAATTCTTTTTTCGTCAATCTTTACAAGAAATGACATTGCGTACTAATTTATTTTTGAAGGCAAGTATTTTTTGTTCGCTAAAACGTTAACATAAACAAATATTCGCCCTCGTGAATAAAAGCCATCATTATTTGTTGAGAATAATACAATAATTGTCTATTTCCGTAATAATAGTGTTTTACGTAACAAAAGTACGATTTTTCACGTTTACGGACATGTGCGTAGAAAAAAAAATTACCAGCTATAATTTAAAAGTAAATGTCACGTCTCACCATATCTCTATCTCTAATATGCACTTCCAAAAACTATTAAAACATGTCCTATTCATCTTGGTCTCGAAAGGCAATAGATTTGTTACTGAGATTAGTCATAACTGTGGTTTACTGTACATTATTTAAACGTAAACCACAGTCATTTCTCAAAACTCTCTCTCTGTCAGTTTATTGTTTAATCAACATACTAAAATACGAGATTCTGTTGTCTCTGATTTAAATAAAAACTTCATACACTGTTGGGATTTAATTCAGAGTGGTTATTTATTTTTAAACTTTTTATGTGCATTTAAAAACACAATTATGATGTCATTATAGATTAGAAACTAAAGAATATTTTATTTTAATTTGCTGTGGTTCACTATAGTTCAAAGTAGATGACTTCATTTAAGATACTTTCCAAAAATCCATGAATAACAAACGGGTATTTATTTTCTACTGAAAACCAATTTTCCCTAAAAAAAAACACTGAGAGTTGAAGCTCTGTTGGTCAGCAACTGTACATAAAAAACTACTGAATATGCAAACCTGGCGTAAGAGACAAAACACGCTTAGAACTAAAATCGAAGGTTAGAAATCCTCATAATATGTACATGTACGTTCATACACAATTTATTTGTTTGATGTAAATTTCAGAATTTATTAACGTAAAAATGATGCAAGAGCATGAACTACCTGAATACCTTGAGAGCCGAAACACTTTGGTGGATAAATAACTATGTGAACTCACATGTTTCTTTTCAAATGTGTTGTGTTTACGCACGAACATAATTTTAACAATAGGGCACGTTCGACTCAATGTAGTTGATCAATGAAATATTCCGAAAACTTTATAATCAGAGTATGTGAAACAACATCTAGGTATAAATAAAACAAAGCTTAAGCTACAGTCAAAAGTCTGTCAACAATAAGATCTAATCAGTTTTCTAAAAGACACGAATCTATATTATATTGGTCAGCTAGCCAAGCAAGACCTCAGCTGTGAATCAAGCTTAACTTTCGGCAGCAAGCGACCGACGCGAAACAATAGAATGACTCTTACGTGTCTGCCGAAGTTTCAGAACAAAGAAAATGAGAAAACCGATAACCTCGTAAAAAATGTAGTTTCAAGCTATTTGCCCAAACATTTCTACATATTATTCATATTATGTTTTTAGTAACACCTTCTTGAAGTATAATAATGAATATTTTATTTAACTTTCGATGAATCAAGAGCCAAACGTTAACCAGTGAAAGAAAATGAAAACAATTCAGCTGCAAGGCCAAGTTGTACTTGATTTTGGTCGATACAATGATTGTTAAATAAATAATTAAACGAAGTACAGTGGTATATACAGTTAAATTGTTGATTTCTACTAGTTGTAGTTGCATCTCAAGGTACAACTCTAGTTCTTCAATTGCACATAAGTTTTTAGCAACTGCAAATGGTAGAAAATTTCCTTTTTATTAATGTTTTTATACGCGTTTATTGGCAAGGAATTTATAACCAGCGTTTAAAATGGTATTCCAATTTTGGATACGTAAAAGTTTTCAATAATTCATGACTCTTTTGCATTATACTTTCTTTAAACTTTTCCAGTCCAGTTGGAATTAGTTTGTTGTGTTGCACCAACCCTGCGAGATTCAACACTGGCGATGAATCCATGGGGCTTTATATATGGATTCAAAGGTGTGAATGGAGATTTATAAGTGTAATTAGAGTCATACATTTCAATAATGGTAATAGTGGGATAAACTTAATCTGCAGAAATTCTCTCTACTACCTACGTGTTTTGAAATAACCCGATTTTTAATTGAATGTAATTGAGCTCAGTTTTTGAAATCGTTATTTTCATCGTCAGTTGGGTCTTAATTTGTACAGTCGTAAATAAACCCAATACCGTGTTTAATTTAATAAGGAGATCTAATTTACAAGTGGATGGTTAAATAAAAAATAGAATGGAAATAAAACACAAATAACTTAACCCTTTTCGTACGCCTAGGTAAATACAAATTGTTACCCCTTTAAAATTATATTTAGTTTTTTCAAATTAATTGATCCCTTGGTAAAATGTATTTGTAAGCTCACAGATTGAGCTTTTTTCAAATTAACCTCTTTTGAGTACTAATAGCAGGAATGAATAGCAGAAATTAAATTGGAAGAGATTTTGATGAAAATAAAACCACGGGGTAGCTTAAGTCCGCTTTTATTTATATTAATTATGGATGGAATAATGAAGCGAATGAAAAACAAAATTCAGCAGTTGAACACGATAACTGACTGATTTAGTCTTAAAATTGATAGAGTTCATCAAGAGATTTTTTCTGGGGAAATTAATGTAGATAAAGGACCACAATAGATCTGAAATGGACGCGCTAAAATAGGCCTGTATCCAGCTTCAACATATAATCTAATCTAATAATAGATGATGAAAAATAATTGTACTTTTATGGTACCTACATGAAATATCGAAAACCTCGCAGACACAGATATGAATGTCTCCGCGATCAGAACCAACTACTCGGATATACAGATTGCGAAAAATTTTACGGAACCATGCGGATTACACTAGTACGACAAGGAAATATGAGAAAAACAGCTGAAAGAGAGGGAAAGAATAATTGTGGGCAGTCAGCACGTAAGATTTTTCGCAATTCTGTATGTCTTGATGCGAAGAATTCGGAAATTCTCAACAAACTGTAACTACTTTGTACACATATTCATGGTAACAATATTTCGCTTGTGATCATTTTAAATTTGTTATTTTCTGATAGGCACAAAAAAGAGTACCAGCTTGAACAATAAAATATAATGCATAGGAAATTATATACAGGTGGTTTTATTTCTAAATAAATCTAGATATCCGTAATTCTGAATAACAAATTTTCTCATTCCAATATCCAACGTTTTAAATTGTAATATAACTGAAAATGCATGGTATGTACATTATATTGAACTAACTAGCAACGTAATTATAACGCGATATTTCCAGTATGATGATTTAATAAAATAATTAGTTACACGATATTGGATGTGACAAAGCATAATATGTGCTAGTGGTGCATTTATGCGATAGTATAGATTCATAAACTCGCGAATAAGGCAAATCAAGACTTTCTAGGATAAAAATTTGCAGATAAATATATAAACGATTATTCAAAACGCTTATAGTTCGTTTAGCTTTTGTTGTTTGTACGTACATATTTCCTGCATAATTATGATTTGAAACCTTCAATAGTGTTTTATGTATAATAATTATTGTACGCTTCAATAATGCTCAATTACTACCACACATGCCAATCCTGTCTAACTAGTAGATATTTATGAAATTAACATTACTATTACAGAACATACCTCTAGGCTAATTTTAAGCAATTGAAATGTTGAAGTTTTATTTATATGAAACACATCAACCTTGATAAGTTAATTTTGCTGTAATATTAGGTGTATTCACAGCATACAATCCAACTATTATTTCTATAAGTATAGTATCACGAATGTTTCATAGCGTGTGTTGAAAGTTGGAAGAGTTCACATCGGTTATTATTTTCCAATTGTTGGTCCTATCACAGGTTAGATACCATCATTGCAATAAATACTTTGATAGAGAATGCTTCGAAAAGTTAGTTCTATTAAGCTGAACTTATTTGACCAATTTTTATGGCTTGAATTACTTCACTAGATATCTTTTTTCATTATTCTCAACATAAGTCGGTTTCTCCTTTGATCTGTAGTAAATTCTTTAGATACTCGAATTCTTGAAAATATTACAACATAGTTCAAACTTAACTGAATGGCATTTACATTGCTGGAAAAAATGTATGCATCATAGATCGCACTTCGCAGACGAGTACTACTAGCCCTAAAGAGACCACCAAGGTCAGTACTAGAATGTCATTAAGCCTTGTTATGAACCAAGGGAATGGTGGAAGGAAGATACCAAAGAGGGCCCAAAAGTCTGGGTGCTGTACTCTATCAGATTAGATAAGGGATAATGTTATACGATCTATTGAAAATGATGTCTGTACAACCATTGTATAAATTAGGCACTTGGGGTTTCGTTCATATGTTTTCGATCTTCCACACCTAACTAATCATCATGAATAATATTTAAAAGAAACGCTTATTCAAATAAGAAATTTTCTCCACGCAGAATCATCCCTGGAATCTAAACGAGCCAAGGAAATTTAATAATTTAGGATGAATTATATTTCCCGACTGCAATGCTTAGTTCTTCTCTATTGGTGTAGTGGAAAAATAAAATTCCGGAAAACACATTATAGGCTACCCTTGCATAAATATTGTTGAAGCGGGAAAAACAGCAGTAAATAAGCCCTGTCTTACCCTATAAACCAGATCTTTACGTGAACGTGAGAACGTTCCTGGAGAAACACGCGTAGTTGGAATACGAAAATGTCAGGAAATCCTTTGTTGTTATAAACGCGTATTTTACTGAATTTATCACAATTATAATTACAAGTTGTTTAAGAAAAGTTAATATGTTTAAAATTATAACTACATATACATAAACTAGTAATTTATAGCTTAATTCCATGCGCTGCAATAAGTGTTTCCTCCCGTATTAATAAGTTTATTTTAGATTAAAATAAATCAATAAAAAAGCTTGCTTTAGAACGCTTTCAGACGAGACACTTTGTGGCCCGGCTACTAGTGTCTGAAAAGAATCGCGCGGCTAAAAATACATTAATATAAATAGACGCATTCACACAAGATACAGATAAGGAATACATGGTGTTTAATATATTTTTAGCCACGCGATTATTTCCAGACACTAGTAGCGGGCCACAAAGTGTCTCTTCTGAACGCTCTTAGTGCTGGAAAACATAACGTTTTACATTTAGAGCAAACAAGGGTCATCAATACCATTCATTGGACCGAAATCTGTAGAAAGGTGAATAATCTCACCAGGACAGGGACAGGCGAAACTATTGGGGTTCATAGATGAAGCCAAGTGCATCTGTCATCTAGAAGAGGAAAATGTCGGTGGAATTGCCTGGTAAATGCTGGGTTTCTTGTACTGGCGATGAGAATAAACCACTGGCAAGAAATTATATGAAAGATTGGCTTCTTGAAAAGAGTCGAGCTGGAAAATGTAATCTGGATTTAGAGTATCACAATAGATCTGTAAATATCGCAGTGGAATAGGTTGAGTAGCCGCCTCATTAAATCTAATCTACATTTGGAGCAGAGCAAAAGTCATGAAGAAAAATGGTTTAAAAGTAGCATCTATTGTTTTCGATACTTCCCAACCAGTCCATAAACAATTCTTACAATTATTCAACTCGCCTTGGAAGTACAATAAATGACCAGTGGATATTTGTTACATTCAACTTCCCTAAAATATTAATTTTCTCGACAAACTCGGCATTTACATAGTTCTGTAAGTTGCATGAGAGCTAACTAAAAAAAGTTTCGGCAAACAACGATTTTCGCCTTTCGTGACTCCACTGTTTTCAATTCCTGTTTCCCCCTTGATCCCTAAGGATTTTCCTTATATACTGGTAGTAAAATCAGTGGGATTGCCGAGTGAACTTCCAATACATCTTTCTATTCTGATTTTTGAGTCAAATTTTTTGTTGTTGATCACTGTACCAAACAAACTGTAACCGAAATCCAGTCTTAGCATAGTTAATAGTTTGAGGATTCTTATTTATTAAATTAACCACAATTAGTACTCAAGTCTCAGTTTTTATTGGTTTTGTTGATTGCATTGTTGTTGGTAAAACTAAATTGTCCTGATTGTCTCGAGTTATTTTTACCAATAGTATTTATTACTTCTGAAGTTGTCAGAATCGTTGAAATATAGGTATTTACATCACCGCCATTGGGTGGATTAACATATTTTAATTTTAACGTTAAATGTCACTAGACATAATAAACCACAGGCTTAAAGTTCTTTTCCTACACCGACTAAAGAGTGACTGACCGCGTACTCCACTACAGCTAGAGGTGTGGCATGAATTCGATACCAGTGATTTCATCACTTCTCTGGTCCAGTTAAGTGGTTGTAACCGTGATTTTTTGTTATTTTGCATTTTATAGGAAATTGAAATGACTAATATAAATAAGTTGAATTAATTGAAGGCTTAGATGATTGTAGTAAACGCCTGACTATCTATTCCTATTCCAGTGACCTGCATTTTGTTTGTGTAAAAGGCCAGAGTTTGTGATAACTTTTGTGGAGTTGAGAACAGAATAAGGTTCGTGCTATTTGTCAATTAAGGAAGAAAAGATAAGGGTGTATCATGAAAGAAATGCTGAAAAGACGGCAAGAGTTACCGATAAAAAGTATTCTGTTCGCCATCAATTGTTTTCCTCGTTATATATAAGAGATGGATTATGTCAGAGGAAAATGGAGAATGAACTGTATGTTACGCTCGATTTTTATTCCACAATACCAAATTTAATTGAAAGAGTTTCTATTTATGACATGCTAAACATTTTTGATGTTAGTCCCTTGTCCAGGGAATTTATGCTTAAAAAAATAATTAACTACACCAACTAAATTTATATTCAAAATCATATTCCATATATGCTGTAACTGTACTGTACGTCCCATCTGCTGACCGGGTAGATACCCCAGACACCAATTAAATCTTTCGATGGCTTCTATTTGGTCCATGAATACATTACTGTCGATTACTCGATGATACGCAGCGCTGACAACAGTTTTGATTAGAATACACTAGAAAAGAGAAATTGGCAACGAATCAATTAAGGTTTCTATTATTATTCATTTCAGAATGAACAACGCGGAATTAATAACATTTCATGTACCACACCACAAAATATTTTGGGTTTCGAGTAAACTAGATACCTACTTTTGTATCGCGAGTATAGTACTCAGGACTATGCCTGCCTACTTACCAAACCTCACCTCCATTTTTACCATTTTTTGTTTCAAATCCGCCAGTGGCATTATTTCTTAACAAAATGGGAGTCTATATTGTTCTTGCCTTAGTCTCTCATCTGCTGAAATTTTCGTCTGGATTATTATTCCATTTCAAGGAAATCCAAATGACCTATGGTGAGTACAAGACCGTTCAAGGTGATTCACTATCAGCTTTTTATTAAATTTAACGCTAGAAGCCATTATTGGAAGATCGAAAGTAAAGACAGTGTATTGCATACGCAGATGATTTAACAGAAAAAGAAAATAAATCGAAAGTGAAGTGTCTGATGCAAATATAAAATACCAAATTGGAAAAAAAAGCTAAAAATAGAGAATAATGGAGGAAACTAAGTGCCCTGGATTTACAGCGTCATAAATACTTATGAATTCAATTGGATTTGTTTCCAACATGTCATTTTGGGTTACATAATTTTTCTGTTTTCCCTAATTTAATTGTCTTGTCAATGCAAGAAATGCAGTGAATTCTTTCAATACTTCCTATCTATGGATTAATCATATTTGCGGAAATGTATTATCAAACGGTATGTAATGAACAAGACAATCCTCTGGCGCGATTGCCAAACAACTTGAAACAATGCTCTAAATACTTCGGTGTAAACCATTGAACCTACTGTTGAATTGGACCTATATTATGTTTGTTTTCCAAGTGGAAGGTAAAGAGATCGATTGTATATGTTCAGAACTGTAATAATTCTTATTGTCTCTTTAACTGTTGTGTTATTTTAAGCAATCCTGAAATTATCAGATTTTTATCAACAGTAATAGTATACGAAGGATATACTTTTAACACTGAAACATTGACATCGATTTTAGCGTGTGCCTGAAGTAGTAGATTACAGACCCGACCTAATGTCAAAATTGGACCAGGATCGGAAGGACAAGTCTGTAGTTGTATATTTACCAACTTTAGAACCAGTCAAATAGCAAATAGTAAGGAGTAACATTTTCAATTACAAATGATGAATGTTGGGGAAAGAGGGTTGAATAGTAGTGGTGCTTTGCGGAACTCATAATGAACTTGAATTTCATTAGATGTATAGCTTTCCATTTTAATTCAGAAAGCTACTACAGATGTGGGCTTAAAAGTTGATGCTTCTATTTTGCATTTTGCCAGTGAAGCCAAATCCAAAAAAGTCAAAATTACCGATATCAATTTCGTGAGAATAAATCAAATATTTTTTTAATGTATTTGTAAAAAGAATTGTAAATAAACTTTTATATTTACACTCCGTTGCTGGAATTGTTTTTGTGTAAATAAACTCAATTTCGACTGAGTGAGGGTGTGTTTACTTTATTTTTAACAGTATTTGCTTTTTTTTCGAAAAAAATAGATATTAGTAATTTGATATTTCTTATTTTGGTTATTAGAAAAGTAGGTACAAGAAAATTTGCAGAAGAATCGCGCGCTACCGCTCGTAGGGTTGTGAAACATCACAAATTTCATCCCTACTGGATCTAAATTAATATGAACTACTAACCGACAAAAAAGTAACTCTACTTCAATAAACGTGAGCAATACCCATGTTTTCAAAATACATTTATAATGAATTCGTATGTAAGTACCTTTTTGTTAGCTTCGAGTATGAAGAAGATTTTTGATGTTTGCATGCTCTCATCCATGCAAAAATTTTGAATTCTCAACTATTACGACTCGTGCTTCCTGGCTTAAAGGCGAAATCTACACATTTTACTAAGCATACAAAATGAAAAAAAAATCAAAAATTTGCATGTCTGTATTACTCGAAAAGGATGGTCGGTTATATGATTTGCCAGCATTATTATGGCTCAACCTTTAGTAATTTATACTTTGAAATTTGATTAGTTTTTTTTGTTTCCAAATGACATCAAAATATTTTAATTATATCCACAAAATGTATGTAAAAAGTAAATTTATTGTAAATGTTAATCATCATTCATTATAATTAATAACATCAATAGATATATACAAATGAATGAATGTATTTTGTAAAATTATGGAGCAAATATGAATTAACCAAAGTTTTTTGTTAATTATCCAATGAACCATTCTGTGTATAAAATAAATATTTCGAATCTGCTAGTTGAAATTTACCGTTTTAATCAAAAGAATTGTATAAATAAATTGAATAATCTGCATGATTGTACCAAAAGTTCAAACAGAAAATATCAAGCTGTATTGGACGTTTTGATTTGTTTCCAAACCACATTTTAAATTGCACAGAACATAGAAGGTTACATTGCAGATAAAAACTGACTAATAATCTTTTATATATTTTTTGGTGTCCCGTCAAAATTGCCCCGACATAAGCGACGCGACAATTGAGCTTCCCGAAAAAAGCGATCCAGATAATAAACATTCAAAATACATGCATTGTGTTATTTATAAGATGCGACATAGGACCTGTACAAAACTATCAAAGACGAGCTAACTTTTTTACCAAATAGCGTTAATAAAAAATGATAACAGATTTGGAAAGGTCGTTGAAAAATAAGTTCATATGCAAGCTCGCGTTTGACAGTTTTGTACAGGAATCCCTGTGACGCATTTTATAAATAAAACAGTATATAATTCAACTTATAAAGTCTTGAAAATATGTATGTACTTATTCTCAAGAATAGTTTGTTTATATGTCTTCTGCTTCTTTTCAAAGATGTTTAATAAAAGCCGGTTATCGCGAGTTAGGTTAGGTTTATTATTTATTTCTTTCAAACACATTGTCGCATATTTTCCAAATAAATGAACAACATTATTAAGTCTTGAAGTACTCATTGTAGATCTTGAATAATTTTTTAATCAACAATTTTAGAAAACTTCTTTCTCAGCTGTCATTGCTTATGGCAACTGTGAAAAATATTCGTAGCATTATTAAAATATTGGACATAGTATCTTCCAGCTTGGATTTCACAATTAATTTAAATAATTCAACTGAGTCTGTTTTAATAAATTTATTTCCGTTGCCTTCTGCAGCAACGAACTGATTGTTTGATCTTTATAATGATCTTGAATAGGTCGGAATTTGTAGTTGCGATAAAAATGGGAAATGGTTCAAATATTTTTATTATTTATTGTAAAATTTTGCCATCCCACTACGCTACGCCACTGTGGCTGAGCTATAATAAGTATAATCAGACGAAAATTAACCCTTGCGTAAAATACAAATTGTGGGTAATCTTCTTAAACATTTAAATGACTGAATATTGAAAAATAAATCAAGCATATTTTAGTTATTTGTATTAGAACACGTTTTCTAAATAGAAACAAACGGTCGCAAACAAAAATAATCGCAGCGAGAGCCCCGAGGATTAAATCAGGTTTTGCAACTGGACTCTTTTTTTTTAATTCGAATAATTTATATCTAGTTTTGCAGCATCGAAGCTAGGTTTCAAGCTGAGAATATAAAGAAACCGTGTGTATCAACATGTCAATTCCATTTTTTATTGATTCAACAGGTTTTTGCATATACGATTGTGATAAGAACTTCTTTAATGAGTATAAAACAAGTTAAATACAGGGTGTCAATTTCACAAACTTAAAAATCATGGGCTGTACGATATCAAAAAAAAATTCAAAACGGTCTCTAGGGTGAAGTAAATCGTCGATAGAGACTGGTTGAGTTTTATAAACAACCGGCTTAAGGTGACTCCACAGAAAGAATTAGGCGGCGGTAAGTCTGGTGACCTAGGTGGCCACTCAATGGGACCTTTCCTTACAATCCATCTATTTGGATAATTATTGTCTAACCAGTGTCTAACTGCCTAATTTTCATCTAAAACTGAATAGCCATCGCGCTTCCCTGTTGGTTCTCTCATGTACAATAAAGGACTCAATAGAGTTCTCTAGCATATGGGGCGTTGATGGAGGTGCGTTCTCTCTAATGTCATTTTAGTTCCCGCCCTCTACTTTAAAAACTGTTTTGAAATTTTTTTCATACCTCTCTTTGTACAGTCCATTTTTAAACTGACATCCTTTATAAAGAAACAAAAACGAACCACTGTGAAACATGAATAAGTTTCACTGAATAATGCACCGTTAAAATATGTGTGTTATTCCTCCAGCTTGTCGAGTTATTTAAATACAGGTGCATTTTAATCGATGTTCTGGTGGCAATTAATTTTATGAAAAATGAATGTCGTTGAATCTATTACAAGTTGAAGCCAAGTCACTCACAGTAGTCGATTTCTAATTACACATTGAGATGAGTAAATAGGTTTATAATTTTATAATTACTCTTGTTAGTTGGATAAAACAGGTAATATAATCGATTTTTTTAAATATTTTACAATCTTTTAATATTAGTCACTGTAACTTTAATTTTTTATCTTTTATTAGATAAAAAATGAAACTTTTCAATAAATTTCAAAGATAAATGCTGCAAATTATGATATCCTTGGTAATTTAAATCTGTAATTACGAACCCATTAAACAGAATGAAGTTTATATTGTGAACTTTTTTAAATAATATTTCAATCACTTTCTACCTTCACACCTCTAATCGGTCCTAAAGTATTGTTTTTGCAATAAAACAAATAATTACAACTGAAACAAACAAAAATTCAATTGAATAGATGAGGCTTTTACTTGATGTAGATCCATACTAAATTATGAAATAAAACAATTTCGTTTGACAAAGCTACTGTGTTAGCTCAACTCAACTCACCCTCAACTTTACAAAAATGCGCCACTTCATCCTACGGCTCTCAGCTGCCTTCGATAAGTATTGTTTGCGCCGTTTGAGCAGTGCCATCACATTTTATTACCTCTGAAGCATAACGTTCCAAGAGGCGAGGGATTGAAAGATTTGAAAGTACCCATCACTAGCCGTTTTTTCGCATTCCTCTTTCCCTTTTCGCCAGATACATAAATAGCTGCTTACGTTTGTTGCGACTGACTCACGTAACAGTACGTAGTGATAAATTTGAATTTATCAGTAATTTTTTGTTATTTCAAGGGTTATTTATGGCCTTATGCCTGCTAACACTAGTCTCCATTACTATTTTCATGACTTTACAATACCATACCTTCTTACATCTTCTCTTTTTCACCTAACAAGAGGCTAAAGAACGTTTCACAATATTTCGATAAATTGGCATTTGGCCTTAGAGCCTTAAAACCATGTGGGTTTTTTAGTCTTGAATCCTATGAAGTCAAGACGGAATAATGTGGTAATACATTATAAAAGTTAGAACACAATCATTGATTTTTTTTTACTTATAGTCGACGTCTATTAAATGTTAAACTAAAAAGGTAACAGAAAAATGAAATAACATCCTTCTTCTTCTTACATCTGTATAAAACAGATAGACATCGCATATTTTGTTATGAACCTTCGAGCCTTATTTCGGCATTTACATTTTTTAAAAATCAGTCAAATTGTATGTAAGTTTGAAAAAAACATGACTTGCTATTGCAATTTTTAAGTTGTCCTAGTTTGATACTCTTCAAGGTCTAAGCGAATATTTAACAATACTATTAGAATGTTTATTATTTTTACATTAACAATATTTATATTGTATGTATGCATCTTAAGCAATGTGTTACTAACAATTATTGTCACTAAGAAGTAACGTTACCACTATTGTTATGTCAGAGAATTGACCTTTAGGATAACTTAGACCTACCCACTTCAAATTATTTTATTGAATAGTCCGACCCTGAACATATCTCCTCTAAAATGACTAATTTAAACATAGAGTTTTTGTAAAATAAAATCTTATTTATAACGATTCTTGCAGAAACTATTTTGTCGTGATAGATAGGTGTTAATATAAATGGCAAATTCGCTTTGATTATCATTTAGATAGTACTTTATTCTAGGAATTAAAGCTCATAAAATGTTTTTAACTACTGATAATTGTGCCTTAGGTGTGGCGATTTTGTATTAGTAAGTACGAGAAAATATTGTTTGCAAACATTCTAGCGCTTTGCCGTTCTCTTATTAAATAGTTATTAAGTTGCTCACGGCAAATTTAGATAAGTCCAGTTTGTACTCTATCTGTCAAATGCAGTTAGATCCTCTTTACGTTTACCTACTTTGTTCATCAAGTATGTTGTTATCAACTGGTCTGTTATCATTTTAGTTCACTACAAGCCTCATCTATTCAATTTTTCAACGAGTGAATAAAGTCGAAAGTAGAATTCTATAGTGTGCAAAGTCCCGGCGGTGGAGCAGCCTTTTGCTTACTTTTCTTTCCTATGCATCGGCGTTCTTGTCCCCCTAGTTGCGCCACTGGTAATCTTCTGACTAATAGGATCTCCCTCCAATTCCCAATGAGGGTAGCTATTAAGATAATAAGATAATATCTAGCTGTGACAATACCGATTAGGTGGAAGTGGAAACTGTAATTTATAAAAAATAAAATAAAATTTTCAATGTAACTTCTCTATTTTATTGATGTCCTATGTAATAACACTTATTCCTTTAGAATATAAATCCCAATTATCACTGGCAAGGACATGTTTCATTTTAATTCACCTTGTGTTAAAATTTCCAGAATAGTTTGAATACGTTTGGAGTCATCAATTACTGCTATAAGATCTCATAATGTCTGGCATTACACGGGAAAAGTATTCGTTTTTTATTCGTTCATAAATAAAATATGTTGTCGTTTCCAGTTAAAAATATCTTGATTAACGTTGGGTCTTTGTATTTCTTGACTTTTAGATTATCTATGAGAAGAACACATTCTGATTTTTGGTTACCATTGCAAGGTCGTCTTTACAATGTATGAGGCCCTAGGCCTAGGTTTCGATGAGGCCCCCAGTAAATGTAGAATCTTTGAATTTTAGAGAAGTTAGGTTGTCTTTTACTCCTATGTGATGATTGGTATCAATATGGCTGTGTACGTACATCTTGCCCAGGGACGTGGTAATACTACAATCGTTTTGAAATCTATGAAGACCGTAACAAGAGGAAGGAGAAAAGTCCATAATAATTATATGTTCGATGGTATCAAGAATTAAGTGACAGCAACAATTTCTCCTATTCACCAAAAACAAACACAAAATATTATTTTCATTCTGTAATTATAAAATTCCTAAACTTATTTCTGTAATTATGTTACGCGGTGGCACATTTCAACAAATTACAATAATCGAACAAATACGAATTATTTAGAAATACCGTGAGTTACAAAGTACTTTTTGTCGGTTGATCAAAAATGTTTCTGTCCATTATTATTCTTGCCGATGAAACGTATCAAATGCGATGGAATGATGAAAAGGTTCGGTTTCAACAACTTTCAAAGTGTCAATTACATCAGTACACAATGAACGACTGTCATCAAAATTGGCTAGCTAAATAATGCCTGGAAAATATTTTGTTATCGTACTTTGTATTGTATTGTTGTTGTAAAATTGAGTGTATAAAAATCCAACTGTCTAATTATAGCGGAATAGTAAAAAAACTTTGTTTTCAACACATTGAGATTGCTGATATGTTTATTGTCATATTCTTTTAACCGTTAGTCCACAACTCGTTCATTACTTTGTATATACTATTATATAAATTGTTTTACCCATATATACATTATTGTTCATTTTTTATTTGTTACGTTAAATGGTAAATTGTATAAAAAGTTACCATACCATTTCAAACTAGAGAGTATTTTCCGAAAGGATCGTTTTCAGATTTTTAGAACAAATTGACAATAACGCATAATATGTATTGCGCTGCTCGCAGTTGTCATGGCCAATGGATATCAAATGTCACATTATTGTATAGTAATAAATAATTTATCTAATCTAATAAAATGCAATAACTGTATGTTTACATTCTTCTTTATTTACTAACTAAAAAGTAAACAGAAGTTTTATTATAGAAAAATCTAAGTAATCTAAGTAAAATTGGATGTAAACATATTTTGAAAATAATATTTTACTTGGAAACTTGGAAAAGAACCAAGCATTCTCCATAACGCTAGATCGCACGTCTGATTTTTGTTTAGGTTAGCTTCGAGTGGGGAAGAAGTGGATACAAGAAATAGTACCCGAAAATTTTTAACGACGACCATCTTCAAAAAGAAATGAGATCCAATCCAAACCATAAAAACCGTACCTCTGGGTGTACACCCTTGAATTGCGAAGAACCTTCTACCCCCCATCTCATTCGCGATAATAATTGCAAACGAAAGATCAATTTTCACTATGACAATAATAATAATAATAATAATAATAATAAATTTCTTTTATCAATAATAAAGCCCTTGTTACATTATTAGGCTTCTTAGGGAATATTTAACATTTTGTCAATTCATGTAAAGGAGTACCTAGTTGTGGAAACGTATTTGTAGCTATCATATGCTTTGTAGTTGATGATGTTTTTTTTTGTTTCAGAAATTCGATATGAAACTGCTTATGCATGTGAAGGTAAAATTTTGAAAATAGAATGCAAGGAAGGTGAGCTTATCAAGTTAATACGGGCAAATTATGGCAGATTTTCCATAACTATCTGCAACGATCATGGAAATACCGATTGGAGTGTCAATTGTATGTCACCTAAATCCTTGAGGGTTCTGCATAGCAGGTAAGCCATTAATTTTTTTATTTTTCTTCACATGTTTTGCTAACTCTAAGTAATTCTTAATAAAATTGTTATCAACCATACTGTGCAATAATGATAAAAATTCAGTACTACAACTCTATTATCACTTGAATTTATACATGTGTCTGGTCGAGTCAAAATCAATAAGTTTGTAGTTCTTTTATATAAACAAATCGCACAAAATACCAACTGGTTTTCAAAGTAGCTCTGAATATGGGAAAGCAGATTTAACAAGAAAAAAAAATGATTCAGTATGCCACGTATCTTTGATCAAGTTCTGAACAAGCTGTAGCATTGGCGCCGGATATAAAGTTTAACATCGAACAAATAATTTATGTTATAAGAATTTAATTCATTCTTACTACAGTAGGAAATTTTTGCATAATTTGTTACATACTGTGTATGTATATAATTATTTTAATATTTTTTTGTGGTCAAAGTAGATTGATAAGAAATAATGAAAAGTTATACTCGTATCTTCTGTATGCTTCTTGTGGTAGGTATATTCATTACAAATTTTTCGGAAATTAAATTGCAATTTTTTTATATTTTTATTTAATATAAAACATAAAAAAGATCAAGTTTTTATAAATCGATGTCAATTTTTTATTTATTTGAATTTTATTGAATTGTTTCTGAAAGTTATTTACACAAACCACACAGATTGTCCAAGGACTCAAATACTTTATTTTCCGCAATACATATAAGAGTGAGCCAACATCAGACTCCATAACTTTAGAGTTTCCAAAGTTTTGAGGCTTTCAATCATTAAGCCGCGCGCCGACTAGATATTAACGAAAAAGTTTTATTTTAAACTTTGAAATTAGATTCTGCCGCATACGAAATTTGCAGGTACAACGAGCCACATATATACAGGCTCCCTAGTATTACTTCGTTAATTTCTGGATGCCGGCATATTTATATAGTTATACGTAATTTTACCTTTGATTATTGTAAAAAAGTAGAGTTTTATGTTCTATTATATTCAGCAAAAATAATTATTTCCTTGAGATCTGATTTTTTTCGCGAGTTTTTTCCTTATTGAGTAATAGTGTAAAGCATTCAAAAATATTTATATTCATCTACACTTGTCAACCAAAAGGTTATGGCATGAAATACACTTAAAAAAGGTACCTGTGCCTTCAGCAAATCCAATTTAAACTCCTCGTAAGGTATATACTATAATATATGTATATTTTTTTATTATAAAGAGGATTTGGATGTTCCTAGTTCGACGCCAGTGAGCTAAGGAATCACCTGAATTTCACATTTTTGACAATTAATAAGTTCAAAGGAAAAGTATATCATGGGTGGCTTTAATCGGAAGAAATACTGCCTGTGTGGTGTAATACTCGGTGGTCCGATAAACAGAGAAAGAAAACATATCTCAAGAGGGGACACAAGACTAATAATGGGAAGAAATGCTTAACATCCTTTATCGGTTATCTGCAAAAAATTTGAAAAACTGGTCCGAATCAGAACCGCATTAGCCACAGGACGAAGGCGCCACATTAGGTGTCTTGGACTGATTTATATGCAGCAAAAGAAAAAAATCGATGCTATGTTTTGAATAACATTAAAATGTGTTTGAAATGAATAAAAAATTCGGATTTCACTAATTCAGTTGTTTTTCGCTACCTACCGATTTCATCTCGTTATACATAGTATTTCAATGAAAACTATCCACCCTACATAATTCTGTGGGCGTCACTTTAACGAAAAAATGAAAAAACACGTCAAAACTAATATAAAGGGAAACGTCTTTTTGCTCTATGTAGGTACCTATACAATAGTTGTTTGAAGCTTTTCTATTATTATTTCGTGATTGACATTTCTGATTTGTCTTTAATTATTGTTTAAATTCATGCATATCAATTAGCCACTTGATATGTCAAAGAAGCTGAAGGATGCGAATATTAAATGGGATTATTAAAATTTTTAATGTTTAGTCCTGTCCTGATTAAAAGAATTTATAAACAGTATAAATAAATTCTGAAAATGAAATAGCAGTCATAACAGAGATATGTACAGTATTTATACTAGATATATTTAACAAATATGAGCGATATTCAGGTTAAAAAATACGCTATTTAATTATAATTGTTTCATATAATTATTTTTCGTATAAACGATTATAATAATTTGAACATAACTTGATAAATATATGAAGTCAAATTAAAGCACTATAGTCAACAAGTTCTTTTTCCTGATAAAGCTCTAATACCCTAAAAAAATGTTTAATGTGACCTGTTTGCACCTGTTTCCTACGAGTTTTTTTTATTAGACATTTATTTTTAATTGCTATATTTTTTTAATCTGAATTTGTCAAGAATTATATGCTATCGCTCATATTTTAAATAATTAGCACGTTTTTGAATATGTTGACTGGACTATATCTGTAAATTTGAAGCTAAATTTAACGATTTTTTGTAAGGGGGCGCTTCTACTTGAAAACAATGAAAAAAAAGTAATCTATTATTCCTCCAATCATGTCGCAACATAAATTAAATCTTGGCATTCTAAAGTTTTCATTTGGCTGAATTTTTCTCTCGCCTTGGGAATTCTTTTTGTAGGTACAACTAAAATTAAGAATATACTGAATGCCGATTACAGACAACGGGCGCATTGTTGAATGTTAAGAAAAGCTTTTAAAAGTAGATTTTATCATTATATGGAGGTTAATGGAGTCCTTTTGACAAATACCTTTGTTAATTTTGATGCTTTCATATAATTTTTGATATTACCTAACTAATAAGTTAATCTCAAAGAACTTGATTATCTTAATACACAATTTTTATTTTAATGTATTGTTAGCGTTCCAGCTACTATTAAATATAATAATTAATATATTTCTGGCACAAAAGATTTGACAACTAGACAATCAATAAAAATATTTTCTAGTTTAAGATTGCAAAAATTGTCTAATTTTTATACTAAATCACAGTAAATTATTTCTTTGATGAAAATAATTGTGAATAAAGAAATATATTTGTGTAATTGTGATTATTGGGCATTTTTCTCTTTAACATTGGCATCCATTCTGCTGAAATGTTAGCTTCACATTTCTCTGCATTCATTTTTATTAAATTTTTGTTTTTTACTATTGGGCTCTTTTCATATCATGTTTTCTGAATCACATGTTACTCTAATGTTTGCAAATATCTTACGTTTAGAACTCCCTATTTTTATTTTTAATTGTCTAGAGCTCTTTCAATTAAATAAATTTGTTTCCTAGTGAGAATTTCTTGAACTTCAAAACGTTATTTTTGATTTTCCAGCTGCCAACTTTTTTGTAAGAGTGAATTATGGACATTTCTTGAATATTTTAATATTTTGATAATTCTCAAATGAAATTTGAAAAAAGTGTGGTTTAATTTCCCTAAAAATAACCAAATAAAAATAATAAACATACAGAAGATATTGATACATTATCAAAAACAATTGATGATTTTACTTCTCGTTATCTTTGGTAACAAATTATGCACTAATTTCACATACAACGTATGACATAGTAATAAACTTGTGGAAACTTCAACTAAAGGTATTATAAATACAAATAGCTTTCAATAATTGATTAATCATCATCAGACAATTGTACCTAAATATTTATTACAGTATAATTGAAGTATTGGTTCATAACAATTTTATTGTCATTATTTATTCTATATCCAATTTAAATTAACCATAAGCGTCGCATTTCATGATTATTTTCAGATACATCCAAGCTGATATACCACCGCAAATGTATGTGTGATGTCAACATTATTATTTTAACGTGAAAACCAATTTGGCTCCTTGACATTCACACACAAAAAATAAAATCAAGTTTTAGAATTTCAGTCACCCAATTGAAACTTTAATAAAACCTTTCAATTTAAAGAGACTTCATTAAATTTATTCATGTTTACATGACTTACTTCCTATTTGAAGTTTTAATGAACGCTGATGCAAACTAGAATTAACTAAAATTGTCATTTTAAAGGTTAGCGAATAGGTATTTTAAATCAAACAGCTTTATTTAATTAAATCCTGGATTCCTAGCAATGACAAAAAACATGAGAGCTGTATGGTGGCTAATCTAATGATGTTTTATTTTTATTTTCGTTTATATACGGGAATGTGCGGTTATATAATAGAATCCAGAAGTCATAAAGCGATAGCAAAATTGTATAACTAATGTGGTCAACAGTCAAATTCAAAGTTTTCATCCAAATTTGAGACTGAAGTCGTAAAATTTGAATTTCATTTGTCTAAAACCTTGAGTAACAATTAAATTAATTTCTATTGACCATGCTTAAACAAATTATATTGCTTTTTATAGTAAACTATGTACAAGTCCATAAATAAAGTTTGGAATAAATATCAGGAATTTAAAATGCTTGGATTTTTTAAAATGTTTTTCTCCGACGCTTATGGTTCCATCTTCATATAATTCTAATAATTTGTGTGCTTTTTTGTAACTGTCAATATTGTATGTCATATAATAATATAAATAATTTTGTTCTAAATATGTGGGTTAATGTTTATGTATACCTTGGAAATTTCTGCTTCTATAGCTTCATCATTAATTAGTCATTTAGTGGAGAAAATGGCAGAAAAATTTGGGTTTTCCAAATTTTTTATTTACATTAATGCCCGTGTGTATACGTGTGCTGGTAAAATAATTTTGTAATTATATTTTCATGTTTTTTTCCAAATAATCTTCAGCAAAAGGTTCTGTGCTAATTCAACTTAAACCAAATAGTAACTCTGTTGAAAATCCAAAATCTTCAAATTTGTAACACGTTAAAAAAACATCTTAGCTTGCATATGTACAGAGTGTGCAAAACGTTATATACAGCTTTATTCACTCCGTATTTTAACAGAAATTTTATGATGTTCTCTCGAAAATTACTACCATTTTACGACCGTGTCCACGATACATGTCGAGAATTACAACTGAATTCACAAAACGTTTTCCAATACCAAGCTGCATTTCGGAAGGGCACTCCTAGTTCACCTATTTTTTGTACTTATAATCGGATTTACTTCAGGTAAAACGAAACGTTTACATTGATAATATAACTGATATTTTTGATCTTTGAGATTTCGTAATTGATAACGTTAACATCTCAATAGCCGTTTTCAGTACAAACCAAATTACATATCTTAGTTGTTAGTTCATCTTCCCCATTCGACAAGATAACTATGTATTCAACCCTGAAAGATAAACAGGTCAATGTAAAGTTCATTCCTGGTCCAGTATAACTTATTAAGGTCTACTGATATAACACAGCAAACATAGATAACATACTAAACGACTTCTTCAGTTTCCAACCAACACATCCAACTACATTATACGTAGGTCCCGAATCTGCACATGCTGAATTTGAAGTAGTGTAGATGTTACAGATTTTTCTTCGCCTTGTATAAAATTGTGAAGAGATGGTAGATTCAGCAGGACCTCCATTTCAATAGTGTGAGTGCGTTTTATGGTTCACCACACTATTGGCCCACTCATAGGGTATCAATCATTGGTCTAACAGCCCATGTGTTGTCGATGGGTCATTTTGAGTCTCCGGACTTCAATTTTTCTGTAGCTTTCGGTGTGGTTGCGTGGGATCCTGAAGTCTCATCCATCTCTGTTTGGACTAAGGACGGTATAAACAGGTTTACTGTTGGAGAAATTATGGAGTTCTTTTACAAAAAACTGTTAATTTTAGTGACCACTAGCATTCTGCTTCGCTCTGTATAAGCTGATCTCGCGTATAAAATTACCAGAAGAGGCTTTAATAATCTTTACGGAGGTTCTCTATGATATGTACTATGTTTGAAATGTAATTTCTTATTATGGCTCCATTTTGTTTGCATCTGACCACCTTGTACACATGCAGATTCAGTAATTTTTTTTGACTATTATTAATGTTCCATATTCCATTTCGGACCAGTTTTTACCTTTTTGCAAATTACATATTTGGATCGGGAGCGGAAATGGTCTTTTTCATTGCAAAAAAGATAAAGTTTTTCTACATTCCTTTTTTTAGATAAACATTTTTATAAATTGGAATGAACTGGCGTGAGCCTACTGCACTTCAGCTCCGTAGAGAAAGAATATAAACTGGGTCGAACTCACTGGGTTTAAACCCCAAGGGTTTCGGACTAGCAACCTGTCTTTCCGCAAATTAGTCTCAACATATTTTATAGGTTTCTAAATCAAATGAGGCCTCGTTCCAATTGTACAAAAACACGTGGTAAATAAAGTTGGTATAAACTTTAAAATATTGTACTTTATATCGGTGAATTTCAATTGAATGCCGAAGATCTCGATAATTCAAAAACAGTTGCGAGTTGCATATTTTAAAGACCTTTAAAATGACGTTCAAACATTTAAAATTGAAGGAAAAAAGGGGACGACTTAGTAAGAAATGGATAAATGCTGTTAAAGACGACTTGCAAGAAATCGAATAAAATAAAATGGAGAAATAAAACAAAAAAATAGGAACTTTAGACCTGTGATGATTAACGTAGAATAAATGTATCTATAGATTAGGCAACTTCCTCATTTACCCTTATAAAAACCTGATTATATCTTGTGCTTTACCAAAATGGATATAAATTATAATCTCGTATCTCTACTCTGTTATAGTATTGACTATCACAAATGAAAATTTCTATGAAATATTTCTGTCATATCATGCCATTCAAAACGATATCGGTTTACTAATCTACAAAGTAGATATGTGAGTTTTAAGGCTTCAACATATCTTTACAGCATTATGAATTGATATGATTGTTTAATAATGCTGGTAAACGTGGGCCTTGGGGGCTTTTCCATTGTAATTAATTCTGTTTGAATTAAAATGATGTGGGTGAGATTTGTCTCGGGTTACCATAAAATGGAATGATTGAAGGTGATATGTAGATAGACTGTAAAAGTTGGAAAATTGGCTGCTTGATGATGTTTTAGTTGTAATGAGTGGTCTCAAACATGGTTACAATACATCCTGTATAGTTTTGTTTTATTCATTTCTAAAGTTTAGGGGACCTTGTCCATAAAGAGTTGGGGAACTAGAATTTTTTGCGAACATTTCCGAAAGAGAAATATTTACTAGCGATGTTGAGTTTATGATGTTTTCAAAAAATAATAAAATTACTGTTTCTTGAAAATCTTGACGACCTAAAATTGACACAAAATAATTTGTATCATCCTGTTTTTTTATTAATTCTTATTATTATTATTCCGTTAGTCTTATCCCAATTAATTCCTAACCCAAATTTCCCAAACATGGTTCGATAGTTTCACGCAGTCTGCCGTCTTTTATAGAAATTTCAGTTGTATTTTCCATTGACTTTCCTTTATGTCTCTCCTCGCTTATATACTACAATAATCGCCCAACTTCTAGGCAACTTTTTTTAATAATCGAAGGCTTCCCCTACTCCTACGAAATAGCAACAACAATTTTTCCTCTAATATTAACCTTGGTATTGTTCTACCTGGTCGTCTACACTCCTTGTATAGATTTTAATAATTGTAAAATGTAAAAGCATCATAAAGTATGCTTAGTTATTAGTAGAAAAATACTGTTGAGGCAGTGTCAAAAGAACTCCCAAACTTCACGTAAAGTTTAAAAGTAGCTGTAATTAGATATTTTTGTATTATTAACTATGGCAACAGTAAAAAAAGTTGTGAGAGAAAAGCGAATCTTCAAATGTACATCTCGATATCAGAAACTTGATGTTTATTCAACTAGTTTCAAACAGATTTAATGATGTTCATATCAACATATCAACATTATTATGTTGATATTTTGAATAATTTACATACATTTAAGTAGTTAGCTTCAATTTAAATACCAATATTGCCAGTAATAAAACAAGAAGTATTTGCGAAGTATGCAATACAAATGCCGACAAAGGAATATTGCAAAAAAAATGAGAAATTATGAATTTGAATGTCCACACTGTAGTATTCGAGAAATTGTTACAATAAACTGCCTTAATTTTCAATAAAGTATACAAGTTGTAAATTGACAAAGCTATTCTTGATAAATGTATATAGTGAAAAATCCTGATTTACGAAATTCCTTCAGCTTACTTGATTTCAAAGTATAAATATGTATAGTTGGCACAAATATTTTAACCGTAAATTCATCTTGACATCGTATATGTTACCGATTTTCCAACTTTTCTAACGCATTTTTCCTAGTTGTAATATTTCCTGGAATAATTTTGCTTACATCGAGCATGACAAACTGGATTTTTCTCCAGAAATCGTCTTCGTTTACCATTTCAGTATTCATTGTGAAATCTTGCTGTGACAGCATCAACTGATATTAGAATATTTTCACTTATTCATGTGTTATTGCTTTTACTAAGATTTCATTTTAAACCCTCTTTAGTTTGAATACATTACGTCTTTTTCAATATGCACGTATGATTTTAATAATTCACATTCCAAGTAAAGCTATGAGAGTAGATGGATTGATTTTACGATTCCACCAGTCATTCTTCATGTTTATGTAAAAATACTACTTGTCATTATCACGCTTAACAGATTTTTCATTAGATCCGTCCTGTAGAAACCCTTCTTTCCTAATTTGGTCCCAGCTGAAGCTAAATATTTCGTGATCCAGCGACTTCTGGAGTTTTTGAAGGCAGTACCAGCAAAGAACTGAGCTTGACTCAACTACCAAACACCATGCATTAAAAATTGGTTCGTTTATCTTTCTTCACTTCCTCAACCCAATGCATCAAAGATCTGAAATTTGATATTTAAGTGAGATTATGATAAAATTCTGATATTTGTGTTTCTGATCCCAAATAAATTAATAATTATGTTCAGATATATTTTGAGAAATGTCGATTGGCATAGGTATTAATAATGTACCCCACTCAATAATTTAAATTTAATTGAAAAATTCATAATTTGTTCCACTTAAATTGGAAACTTTTGAACGAAGGCCCAACTTTAATTCTTGGATTCTAATAATTTAACTACATCTTGAAATGAACGTTTAATCGCTACCGCATTTTGCTCTTCTATGCACCAGTTACATTATGAACTTCAAAGGTCTTTAGTCGTCTTTTTAGGTTTTTGTTGTCGAGCAGTTTGACGTTCGCTGACTTCTGACATTTTCAGAAAATTTAAAACGTTTCTAGGCATCATTATACGGATAAGATGAATTGTTTCATTACCTTAAATGGAGTTACATGAACGTCTTTTGATAGAATCGTATTTTATATTATAATTTATGGAAATTAATGTAAATCTTTAAATTAGACTTTCAAAAAAATAATGTTTGGTATAAAATTATCAACAGCCCTCAAAAAAAATTTTCTAAATATTCCACTCTGCAGAAAACCAGCCACAATTATACATTCTCAAAAAAAGTAATCAAAGTTTTGTTCGGACAAGAACAGTTTGGCATTAAAATTAAGCCCCAGAGAGCTGGAAAAATAATTTTTCTGTTATTTTTGAAGCCTCGACAAGTACCAGTTGGTTATATATGTTTTACTAAAGTGTGTTTGTTGTGTAATAAATAACAGCATGGAACGTCAAATACAGTAGAGCTCTGAAAAGAAAATACTTTTTTTTATTACGGATTAAAGTACCTATTCTACTGTAGGACAAAAGCAAATTAAACGTCTAGTGTTTATACCGAGTATCACTTTTTGTACGATATTCCCAATAGTACCAGAATTTGACTACTAAGTATGTCAGATTTTTTTACGGCCAAATGTTGGCAAAGAAGAAAGGAATCTCAGTATGTTGCCTTAAGCTTGGAATCTTATTGCAATAGACTGTTATTTCGCACTCCATCTAAAACAGTTCACTTTGACAAGTTCAGGTTACGTGGATAAAAATTGATGACGTAAATTGTTCTGTAGATATCTTGAAAAATTAACGAGAAGTAACATACGATAATTATTTATTATAAAAGTTGTATAAACAGCTTAACCATTTTCTCGATACCTTATCAATCAAACCGGCTCAAGTGTGATGGAGTATTTTGGAAAAGTTCTTGTTCTACATTTGCAGGTCTATTGTATTCAATAATTTTTGTAATTAGTGTTTTTTCCATCTTTCAAATTGAAAACTTTTATGTAAAAGTCGAAAGTAAAAATATTTGCGTTCTGTCTTGATGAACATTACCAAGTTTTCACAAAATAAGTGAAATATAGTGTTAAACGTGAAAAATGGCTCATAAATAATAAGTGACAGAAAGAGCACTAAAAATGTCTTTAAAAAGAATCAGGTTACAAAGTATGAAAAATGATCTATATCATTAAAGATCTGGAAATAAAACGTTAGAAAGCCACGAAGAGGGTTTAAAGGAAGTATAGTGGCCCCCTGGTCTCAAATAAACGATATCGTTACTAAATGCAATAACAGCAGGGGTTTTATTATATCATTTACGACCATATAAAACTTCCAAGGCAGAATAAAGAATAAAAATTTTGATAAAGTGCAACCAACGATTACCTATAATTTAACGTTTTTTGTTAAAACATTTCGTTGCCAATTACAATTAGCGTAGCGTGAGGCAATCCGATAAAAAAAAATTTGAAAAAAAACAAATGAAAAAAAAACTATTTTCTAATACGTCATTTCTCACAAATATACTCAGAG
Organism: Galerucella nymphaeae; assembly: GCA_963978555.1. Taxonomy (NCBI): domain Eukaryota; kingdom Metazoa; phylum Arthropoda; class Insecta; order Coleoptera; family Chrysomelidae; genus Galerucella; species Galerucella nymphaeae. The sequence continues at coordinate 6,670,395 of OZ021704.1, forward strand.
CGGATAAAGCATAATACTTTATTTTTCTCTCTAGAAACTCTTTCATGGTCACCAAATCCAACCATAATTTTTACAGTTTGCTCAAGCTTCAATATAAACTCGATTTTTTTTCATAATCCAAATAAAATGAATTGCCCTAGATGAAATGTGGCTCCTGATTTGAGTTACCGAGCGTTTTATTTTAAAATTATTATAAAACTCCAAATTCTACACAATTTCAGTTCTATTTTTCGATTCTTCAATATATAATTTCGATTCTTCAATATTTCATTTCTATTCATGTTTGCTATAATCTGTTTGAACAGTTCCAAGCAGATATTCTTTCCATGTTCCTAACTGCCTCACCCTTTTCCATCGCAAAAACCAACTAGAGTATGCATATAAAAGTGCGTCGGCTTGGCTAGAATGCGGTACTACACTTTAGGTCAACATGTGAAAGCTGCATGGAACTTGCACATTGGCTTGATATAAAAGACGAAGCTACATAAAATAATCGTGACAAATGAGAATCCTGAAGGGTCACGCAAGAAAAGACACTAAAAGCCACTACTTATGATTATCGAATCATGTATTTATCTAAAAACCAGTACCAGTACCATATTTGAAAAAATTGATAAGAATTGAAAGTTTGAGAAGTATCATGTTCTGTGAATTTAGTGCAAAAGAAATCATTTGTAGAGTTTACCACCTAATTAATGGAGTGAAAGAAAGAAACTACTGAACGATGGATTGAAAATATTTATCTTGTAAACAAACTATTTAATCTATGGTTGTCAATTTGGTTTATTGTATTTTTCCCCTTTCTTACGCCCGCACACATTACAACTTACAAAAGGCAGAATCACGGAAATAGACAAAAAATGGAAACGTTCCTCGCTTCACCCAACAGCGACGCTGCATCGTTGCCACGGGTTTGGCAGGCTTTATTTATACTTACATGGTTGTTTTCATTTTCTAATCAGGAAAAAAGGTGTAATATTAAAAATGTGCTTTTTGTGTTGGGGATATGTGCTTTTGTGTTTTAATATAGCTTCTGTGTGAGTAACCAAATGAAAGCTAACTTTCTTCCATTGCTGTTCATCAAATACGAAAACGTTTCTTTTCAGATGTTCTAATAAACAGAATTGTACTGTAGAGGTGAACAACCAGACTTTTGACGACCCATGTCCAGGGACTAGTAAATACATTGAAATGCAGTATAACTGCATGAACTATATGAATGGTAAATATTCGTTCACAATTTTTGAATTTTTAGGGTATCTATCTAACATGTCTTTCGGTAGTAAGGGGTGTTTCTAGGTCACATGAATATTTTATGGAAATAAATGGTATCAGGTCAGTCATAAATTTACCATCACCAAATGAGTTTTTTTCGATGTAATTTTTTACCAAAGGATTATTTTTAGTAGTCCAGGCCAAATGAAATATATTTGTTCGCTTAAGCTAAAAATATTTTGTTCATTCCAAAAAAGATATTGAGATTTTCAATAATATTGATCAACGTTTTGAATTTGAGGATTTCTAGTTAATTTTCATTTTTAATGATGTGAGAGAAGGCGTGAATAATGTTTTCAAATGGTTATCCTGGTAAATAATATAATAATAAAATTATTTCATATAACTACAATATAATTTTTATAGTAGAATTTATCCCCTCCCACACCGTCTCCATTTTATACAATTAATAATACAAGTGCTCTAGAACTAGTAACCATCTTTGTTTTCCTGTTGACTACACCAGTTTCGCCAAAACCGTTTAATAACGAGTAAAATATATTACATATCCTTACACAGCTGCAAGGTTCTATCCTTTGCCATTACTGTAAGGATAAGTCGTTTTGCTCATTTTGACACGGCTTTTGTTGTAGAGATCCAAGTTTCTTTTGTTTATATAATTTCAAGTTACTAAACTTGTGACTTTCTACTTCTTTTGTGCATTATTTTTGTAACTTTAATAATAACGGCTATTTTGCTGGAGGCAATTTTTATTTGTTCAACCTATACAAGTAATAAAACCTTTTTGTTTTTTTTTTAATTCATTTTTGAACTTAATACAGCATTGTCAAGCTTCAGAGACTGTAAAGCAGGCGTCTAATAACAATAAAGCATGACAATTCATTTCTGTTTCAAGATTTTCTTTGGTATCAATTATATACCATTGTGTGAATAATACTTTTAGTGAACACGTTCTTAACGTTTTTAAAAGTTGTTATGATCACATGAAATTTCTAATTTTCCGCCATTTTTTCTCCAAAGTGATCAAAAGAAATGTGGGATTTTCACATATAATAAGTGACTTTACGTATTAATTCAGACATTTCAATCACAGTTCCAATATAGGTTATAGAAGTAATGAGTAGAGTAGGTATAGGATGGAACACAGTTTGCTTTTTGCTCTTGTCTGAATTCGCCTTGTTTTATCCCTAGCCACAGAAAAGATACCTACTAATGCTGCTTCTATAGATATATTGAAGGCTACAATGTCAAGGCTGTTTTTTAGTTGTTAATTTCGATAGAAATACCATTTTTATATCAACAAGTATACTTGAATAAACTGGCAGCGGCCTAGCGACACATTTATTTAATGAGAATAAAAGTGTTCTGCTGTTTTGGGAAACGTTGAGCTGAAAAATATTGAGAATATCCATTAATGTGTCTTTTCTAATATTAATAATTTCAAGGAAATAACCAAGGCGTTCCATGGCCATTCTTTATCGTTAGACTGATGATATTCTACTGAAACTAGTAACGCTTTGTTGCTTTTTTCATAGAAAATTGTAATACAATGTCTGGTAAGACTTTTATTAATATTGAAACTTCATTATATTCCAACAAACGAAAAACAATTTAAATGCTATTAAGTTATTATGATTTTATGTCTGTAACCTAATGATAGAAACTATTTATAAGAATTTTATTTAGAAATTTATAGTTTTTATACGATATAAATATTGTGCTACATAACTTTTATGTCCACATTATTATATAAACGGCATATTTTAATTTTATTTAATCAGATACATACCGCGCGGTATACAAATAATGCTCTTTTGTACAAAGATGTAATCTGTAGCACACTGTGCAGCAGGCAAATGTACTCCCGTCGTATTTTTGTGCTACGCTAATGCGACTATACATGGACAGTGGTCCTAAATTTTTATGTCGTCTTGACAAAATGAGTTTCCTAAATATTTTCTTTACATACTTTTCTCCATTGGGCTACATAATTACCATGCAATCGTTTTTTTATTAATATGTAGTATGTACATACAAATATTCAATATTGGCAGTATAAAAAGGTACACAAAATAAATTCGATATGAAATTTCAAACATGTCGGGTTATTCTACAGGTGTACCCACAACCAAAACTGTAGCATTCCAGCTAGCACCAGCATGTTCGGAGATCCTTGTGCTGGAACACACAAATATCTTGAGGCCCATTATCAGTGTTTACCAGGTAAGTGCCATTTCTACAAACTAAGCATTATGCATGAGGCATTAGTTATTTGTAGTTTTTTTTATATATTCAGCTTTATAAACAGGTTGATAATTCTTATAATTTTGGTTTCTTCAAAAAGGTGCTGAGGGATCGAAGCCTCTCATTGGATATACCGTATAAAACAATCAATCAATAAATCTTACACAATTTGAAATGAATACAACTGTCCATCTCAGAGCTCATGTAGTGCGGTAAAGAACATAACAAATTGAAACTTTGGTGGCCTATAACTCAAAAACTAAGGCCTGTTTAGAAAATAATCATATGAAGTACCTACTGACATTACTTTGGATCAGATTCCACGCTCCTGACTTTTTCGCTATTAGTCTTGGGGCATCCTGTATATGCTGCAAACATATTTTGCTTTTTTGTGCCCCATAACTATTGAAATAATTCTGAAAAAAATATAATCGATTTGATGTGAAACCTAGTGGACTCAATACAGAATAAGATCAACTAAACCATATGAGACACCGAGTGTCTGCCGCTTTTCATTTTGCTTTTCGAGCGTTGATATTATTTATTCTTTACGGCATAATTGATTCTACACGTCGTTGAACTATTGTTAAATGTCTGAAGTTTGAGCTATTTTTATTTTAATATATTAAAACATTAGTATCGATCATTTTATTATTTTTCTAGTTAATTCTGGCTAAAACCATTACCAACATTTATTACTTAGATTGTGATGTCTAGGATATTTCAGTGGAAATATTGTCTTATTGACAACCTAATCAATAAAAACTTCCACCTTTTACAAACACTGAGAACTGTACTACGTCTAGAATTGGTAACGTAATTCTGATGAAACGCTTTGTTATTCCAGTGGCGTGTGGAGACATCTTTACTAACTGTTCGTTAGGTTTAAACCAACTTATCACCGACAAACGTAATGACCATACTTATCGCTTAGGTACAGCTTTGAAACTACTAGTCGTGAGTGTTTTTATAACTCGTATAGGTAGGTAATGAAACTGTTTATGAAACTCCACCATAACAAACGTTCATGCTAGTATACATATACATGTCTGTATACTAGTGAGACCGATATTATCAGACAAAATTGCTGAATAGAACTAATACTTATTCAATAGCGGTAAATCTTGACAAATAACCCGACTAGACTGGAAATTGCCAGCCGAAAAATAGTTCCTGGTTAAAATTACGCCCTGTATACCAAATTTTGTTTCAACATATTATAAACATTATTAAGATCTTTTTATCTTCTTATTCGCACGCCTCTGTATAGGTAGGAGTTTGTTATGTTAGCTTATGTTCTATTATTTTTATTTTTTGTCGGTATTTTAAGCAGTTGTATTACCGAGCAAACAGTTTGATTCGAATTAGGTATAACAGTTCTACAGGTAAAAAGTATTGATTACAGTTTGAACGAAATCTAGGTCTTTCCAACCACAAAACTCATCTTTTTAAAATCGTTTAAACAGAAAAAAGTATAATTGTGTTTAAAAATAGATTTTTTTGAAGCACTAATCGTAATAAAAATGTGTGCTATTTTTCTTGTATTGATGGCTTGACCATATGTAAATAATATGAATGTTTCTTTTTATCCTAATAATAAGGATCGTTTATTTTTGACCTAGAAGCACATGTTTCTTTTAATGTTCAATATCTTTCAATACTCATGTTATATTATGCATGGTCTAGAAACTCTTCTGCCAAAAAATATACATATATACAACCAACTCTTCAATGAAAGGGTACAGAATAACGCAAAAAGAAATAAATATAATTTTCTGAAGACTTCGTTTTTAATTCTACAAATAAAAGAGTCTTGTATTAATTTATTCTTCATTTCTCTGAATGTGTAAGTGCATTTCTATGGTAATTATAAAAGTAGTATCTCTTTGAAATCTATTCTAGCATTTGAAATAATTTGAAACAATAATTCTTAACTTCATGTTACTAAACCTTGTCTACTACAATTATTTTTGTCTCTTTTTTCTCTAACGCTACTCCATTTTTGGTAGCAACTTAGTTGTACAATTCTTTTATGCAAGTGAAATATTTATATCATTATTCACTAGCCATTCTTCTGTGTTTTATTAACCAAATTCTTCTTCGTGTTTGAGTAAAGGTAAGCGTTCGGTAGTCGGATCGTGCCGGGTCGCATCGCATCGCAAAAAATTTTATAAATCGGTTTCTGCAACAGGCTAGTTACCGATACCGGGAGCACTCTAACCCTAACCGGAAGTTTTCCGAACTCACTAGTGTTCCAACCAGTGGTAGGGCTCTTCATCGAACCCAACATGTTTTTGTTTCGGCCCGTGCAATTCCTCAACCAGAGGATTTTTGGCGATGCCACCCGGTCCGATCCAACTAGTGGACGCTTATCTTAATACTTCATATTTTGTTGCTGCCTGTTTACATTATTTGAGATATTAAAGGTGCGTTTAAACGACAAAGACGCGTTTATGATTCGCAATTCAAATTCGCCCATCAATCCCTGAGACGTGTGACACATTTTAACATTTTTATTAATTATATTGATTTTTATTTCGTTCGAGGTTAAATGCAACGCAATTTTTTTACATCTTGCAAAGTTAACTGGACCATGTAATTTGGATCGTAATAGAGTTTTCATTATTGACAGTTACTTCACTTAAAAAAATTGATAGTTGCTAATAACCAGTATTTGATCCAGATAGTGAAGAAATTACTATTGAAAGACCTTGATAAAACTCTTAGGCCGATATACCACTCAATTTAATGAAAAAATGTACTATTTTAATAGAAAATTACCGCTAGTCTCTATAGTACCAACGCCGTAATCGGCCCACAGGTTGAGTTAATATATAAAATTATCTATCGAGCATGGTTTCACCATTTCATCGAAAGCAGTGGCGGCTCGTACATCGAATGTTACTTCTGTAAACGTAAATAGTTAAAACACTTAAATTGTACTATTACGTAGAAACAGAGTGCAACGTTATGTATTTAAACCTCTCCACATTCAATGTTTTATTAATGTCAATTATTTATTCAAAACTATCTATCAAACTCAACTTGATTTATTTATGAATTATTTGCACCATATACAGATTGCGAAAATTCTATTCGCGATTTACACAAGTATGAGGAATTTTTTTGAAAAACTACTTGAAAAAAAGAGAAGAATAATTTTGCAAAGTAAGCTGTTGTCAAATATTCTTATCTGTAAAAGTTATTCCCAATTTTTGTTAAATACCAATAATTATTTAATCGAAAGCAATGTATAGATTTTATTTATCACAGATTGTAATTTGTCCAAATTTTTATTATTTTATTCTTATTTGTTTTGATCTCATTTATTTTTCATAAGTCAATAATATTACCAACCTCGATTTTCTCCCACTAAATACGGCGTTATCCCGTGTTAAAAGTCATATTCAAAATAAGTTATTTATTGCTTAGAAAGTACCAAACATTTTTAACTGGTAACGCTGCTTTCATATCAGATTGGAAGCTGGAACTGAACACACGCCCTACGCTGGTTCTTCTTTCTCTTTCAAGTAGTTTTTCTCATATTTTCCTTGTCGTACTTTTGTAAATCGTATGACTCGAATAGACTTTTCGTGATTTGCATACACTTTGATTGAACTCGACTGATATTAGGGATGTTCGTTTCTGTATTTTTTTAACAATAATACAATCGCAGTAGAATTGGCAACCCAATATCCGTTTACTGCCATCTAAATGTGAATTCTACTTCTACAGAAAGCGCTTGATAAAAAAAAAAACCTATATTTCTAAAATCGTAGCACGTAGAAGACCGTTCGAAATTGTTGTGTTCCTACGCACCAAAAATATTTAAATTAGTTTTGCGTGAAGTATCGGCCGTTGATTTCTTCTCCAACACAATACCGTTTCGAATTGCAAATAATAGCTCTCTGACGAAAGTTATTTCATATTTAATTCGACAAAGGACTTATACAAAATGAACGCTTTTGTACTATATTTATGTTAATGTCTATATCGGCTGTAAAAATGAATTTATTCAAAAGTAAAACGTTCCGAAAACCTCATAACTGTGTTTAGGTCAGGCACTTACTAATAATGATACGTGTGATACCTACACGTTGAAGGAAAAGCCTCATAAACTATTTAAATTATTCAAATTGCTTTAAATAAAATATAATTGAGAAGAATTATGTATGCGTCTTGAAATGGAATATACCTTTCATTTTGATATTGATTATAGTATTAAATTCATTGTACGATAGCATATTTGATAAATACCTATTATGATCATTTAAAACACTACGGGAAACAATTGTTGAAATATTTACATACTTGCTTGTTGTTTCAGCTTTAAATAACTTTACGTAGTACGGGACGTAGATCACAATTTTTTTAAAAAATATTTGGGCATTTTCTGAAAAATATTTTTTGCTTCACCAATATTAAAGTCCCAGTATTTTTTTATTTGTTTTTGAGGCTGGATTTGTATAGCGCGTGACGTCAATGAGTCTACGACCTTTAAAATGACATACCGTTATTTCTTCAGGATTCTGCTTCCCTGATTATATAAATTGCCTAAGCAAAATATTCTAAGCACTTCAATTTTTTACCTGTACATAAACATAGTGACCATCATCACGTGAAAAACTGTTTGATTTTAAAAATTCATAAACACTGAACTCGTCAGTTCCTTGGTTACTATTATTCAAACCTTGTTATAATTAATACATGCTATTTTGGCATGAAGCGGTTGGAGTGTGATGCTACTCCTCTTTTCGCTCAAATTTACCCCAAAGAATTTAGTTTGTCTTGTATTATTTGTGAATACTCTTATGTATGCATATTTTACTCATGTTCCCCTAAAATACTACTTTTAGGATGTGTGAAAGTTGAAATACGATTAATTTCCTCTTAATTCCTTATGTAAACTGTATACTAGAATTACATGGCTGTTTTCATTTAACTAATACAACGTTAATAAAACTCGAGAATTCATATTCATCATCATAATACCCGCACTGTGTTTCTATTAGATTAGCGCCGACGTTGAAAACAAAAATATTTTAAAATTTCTTTTAGAGCCCAACCAAGTGGCGAGATATTATATGGCGTCAAATATTATTGGATCTCCTCCAAACCCAGCCGTGATGTGTTAACAAAAAAAAGACCTCATTCGAAAGTTAAACATTAGATTCATTAGCGGATTGTTTGTGTTGGTCATTTACTCGATTCGTTTGTATTATTGTCGACGCAATTTTTTATAAACACCATTTCTGAAATAAAAACATAAAACGCTTAACTTTACTGTTTTTGACGTGATGAAATAAATCCAAAAACTGTACGTTTTGGTTTGATATATATTTTTTTTTAATGTTCATTTGATTCGGATAAATTCAAGTGTATCGTTATTTTTGGAATAAGCTATTGAGTGTATCTCGTGGACTGTAATTTTCAATTCAAAATCAGTGTTATGCCGAAAAAGCCCCAAAAATAATTTAACGAATGATACTTTGCTATTACATGAAGTTCAACAGTACGTAACAGTTAAAAAATAAAATCTGAATATTGAAAAACGACATTTCAATATCTATGTAATTGAACTAGAGATAACTTACATAAAGTCAACTGTTAACTTCTCTATTTTCATATAATTAGAAAAAGCAGAATGCCGAAATATTGATCCAGAGATCTTGCAAAGGGTCAGAGAGGAAACAAAAACTAGGTGGCATTACGGCCAAGATGTGAATAGGGTACATTTTGAACACCTTTCACATCAACAAAATGTTTAGCTATTAGATTTTACAATTTATTTTGTATTCAGTACACCCTTTTCTGTTATTTGTAATTAATTCCTCTCAAGTTTAGTAATTTGATCTATAAATTTAATAAAATAAAGACAAAAGATCGCCGACCCTCGAAAAAAATTCTGCCAAGCCAACAAAATCCATTGAATTGTTCGAAGTGAATATTAAAACTTGAAATTTTAGTAGCAAAGTATTATACAATTTTAACATCAGTCTTTCAAGAGCTTTCAAAGGTGGTGAGGCATGATGTGCTTTCTCATTAAAAAAATGAAGGTATGATTGTCCCGTGAAGAGGGATAGAGTACGCTTAAAAACTGGTAAATTGTAGCATGCTATGATTATTATAAAAAATCGACCAATGCCTAACATCAATGACAAAATTGATATTTTCTTGGCTAATAATTTTCTAAATATGATTTTCTATATCCCCGTAGCTTCGATTAACTAGTTTGGGTCTTGGGTTAGCCTTATTTTATTCAGTATTAAACTCGATTGTGAAAATGGCGTCCATTTAAAATACTGAATATTACACGTGTCCTGGGCTACCAGTCTAATCCACTTTATAATTATAAACACAGCACTTTCCATATATTCAAATAGCGTTTAAGTTCTATTATTTAATACCATTCTTGTAGTTCACCAGCTGCGAAATATCACTTACAACATACATATCGATTTTCAAATAAAATTTTCATGTTACCAATACAGTTACTTTACAATTTACAAACAAACCATTATCGGCTTTTTCATCAATTGCTTATACAAAGTGTAAACATACAAAAACCATTTTAGTAATCTTCGTTTTTATAACCTTCATTAATAATGTATAAAGCTGTTCATTGTTTTCCTTTACTTTACTAAAACGATAAAACTCTTACCGTAAATGAAAAGTGATTTAGTCTAGTTAATATTTAAGTTTTCAAATTTATTCAATACGTAATTGAAGCGTTACTGGAACTTGACTGTTCCTAACAAAGTTATTCAATTCACATACTAAGCTCTTTCTATAATGTGATATAATATTAATAGTATATTATACAACAAAAAGGCTATTATTATGGACTGCTTCAAAATTATTTAGCGATGTGCTTTGCCCCGAGCTGAATAAGCTGCGTGATATATAGGTATACAACTTTTTCCACTACAAGTATTTTAAATAGGGCTTAACTTTTCTATAGTTTGTATCCCGTTTTTCAGTCATTTTCAACTGCACTATCATTGACAAGTTTTTGAAACTTTTATTTATCAACTATCAATTATCAATTAATTAAACTGAGTGGTAAATTCTTCTCCTGATCGTGTTTCTTCACGCCTGATAAACCCACTTCCGGATATTTACTTATTTATTCCCCTATATCCAAAACCAGAGCAATCAATAACAGCTTATCTTGGCTGAACTTCACCGTATTCCATCACTGAAGTCATCGAAGCCCAACGTTGATAGAATTGCGAGATCACGGTCCGTCCGTCATGTCACGAGTCCAGTATATATCGAATCGTAAAAAAACAATGCCTTCTCTCAAAAGTCGAAATATTGTGTGTAAAGATGTTATCCAATAATGTATATTACTCGTTGGTATATCAAAGTACCATTTAACTGAGTACTATTTTTAATACTAATTTTTTTTCAGCTACAACATCAACTACTACTAGTCGACCTAGCCCACCATGGCTAATTACATCTCAACCGCCTATGTGGAGTACCATAAAAGCTCCATCTAGCAGACCAACACATCCAACGCCTCCTCCTTCAAAGCCTGCAACTGTTTCACCGCAACAATCTCCAGGTATGTCTTGCTTGATATGACAGTATTGATTGTAAGGTGTAGAAGGTTCCAAATAATAAGATTAATTAGTTTTGTCTTTTATTTGAAATTATCCTTAATCTATAGAGATGTAGACAATGCATCTCCTTCTCTACAGTACTCTAAACTTATTGTATCGTTTTTAATCCTAAATTTATATTATTTGTCAAAATTATCTCCATTCTAGTATCAATGTTTTTTACGTGAGGTAAATTTGAAATTTCCTAAAAACCTCAATTTCTTCAAAAAAAATTGGAATACTCTTTTTTTCGACCTAATAATTTATCAACCTACCATCGTGGGTAACTGTTCGCTCGTATGCTATAAAGTTTTGAGTAATGTGATTTAATTTATTTTTGAAACCAGTATAATAAAATAAAGGAAAATTATTTTTGTTCTAATATATCTGTAATTTCCAGATCCATCTACATCTAGAATTAAATCTACAACAACAACACGCCATTTTTCAATTACACCACAACCTCAACCGCCTGCTCAGCCCCCTGAAAATGACGATTTTGACGAAGTTGAGAAACTTGACCACATTCCAGATGAAATTACTACGCTTCCATTCACAACAATTACTTCAAACGCAGTTCATACAAATAAAGTCACATGTGAGCATCATTTATTTTAATACCTATTTTGGAATATGTTAACTTCAATTTTTTTTAATGCTACACAATTTTGAGTACGTGAACGTAATACCAGTGTTAACCTTGTTTGATTACATTTTTGCTTTGCTTCTCGCAAAGGAGAATAATAAATGAACAAATTGTACATATAAAAATTTCAGAATTATGTTTCGAAGAGATTTGAAATACAGCTTAATATACGACGAACACAACCTATTAAAAATGTAAAACTTTTTGTCGGAAAAACTCTCTAAATCCCTTGTAAGTTGGTTTTCAAAACTTACTTAAAAATGCGAGTTTTCAAATCGGATGATTAAAAACGTTAATATTTTATGGATTCCAAAACAAAATACAAACTAAAATTAATAAGGAAATATAGTGGGTGTAAAAAACCAGGGTAAATAACAAAAACTTGTAATACTTCATACAGATATATAGATATAATCTTACATGTATTGTGTACAGCATTGAGAACCGCTAACTTTTGGTAGTTACTATAAGATAATACTTTTGTGTCCGACTAGTCTAATCACTTTTCACGTAGTTGCAAGAGAATCCGAAATATTTGCAATATATAAATCTAATTTATAGAGTATAGTAGATGATTCAATAATTTAGTCTTACTGTGGAAAATGTTTCGATACAAACAACATTTTATTGTATCCTGTTCGAAATTTCACGAAACTGTTTATTTCGAAACATAACAGAGGGAAGCACTAACTTGTTAAGTAGTTTAAAGGTTAAACTTGACCTTTGAGCACATTATATCATTTAATTTCAAATAGTTAATAGTAAAATTGGTTCAATTTCGGAGGGTTTATTCCGGAACTTCTATAGGTATCTGTTACAGATTTTCAATTTAATTGTAGATGTGAGAGTGTCCATTTGAGTAAAAGGTTCGAGTGGTATTTCAATAGAATTAATGATCTTATTTGCACTGTAGATTTTATTGTTGATCGACTCCCCTACTGGATTGCCAGCCTCAATGGCGCTTTAAGGTTAATTGGAGCATAAAACGATAGTCTATTGTAAATGGGGATATACCAAGTTTATTGAGATTTCTGTAAAAGTTCAAAGGAAGTCATTTAAAACGGAAAGTGAAGACATGCCAACCACTGGCTTCTCGTGGCTTCAGTTGTAATTCAGACTGTTGGTCAGAAAGTTTTTAATTTGATTAATCTAAACCGGTATCGTCCTAGTCAGTGGAGAGTGTGAGACTAAACTAAATGAATGCCAACACATGTGTAGTGTGTACGCTTATACAGTAGCTGGCTTTGCCAATTGGCATTGCCAGCGGCAAGTTGCGTTATGGTGTGGATGTTTTTTTCCTAGTGGTATGAATATCAATTATGGAAACATTACATTTTTATCAACTGCTTTCCAATGGAAAGACTTCTTGGAAGCCGAGTAATAAAGATTATAAAAGTTTTAACTGTAATCGGTGCTAACTATTAATTAAATATTTATAAATTCGGAAACAGCACAAGACTTGTAATAAAAATGGTACAGCATGGAAGAGACGCTCAGAAAAGTAATTGAGAGCAGAGGAGAAACAACGGCAATACCATATAAAAAAAGAAAAAAAATTGAAGTGAGAATCAATAAAATTAAATTGATTGAATATCTAAAAAAAACTAAAACACGAACTTTTCAATTGCTACGGAAATTTTAATTTGAATATTTTTATCTTTCACGGAACATAATTCTTTAAAACTTTTAATTTATAAAAGTTATCGATAATCCCTGCACTACTTATTCTATAAAAATACCTTACTAGGTTTCAAAAGTTACTTTTGAGATTTTTAACCCATAGGTAGTCTTGTATTTTTAATCAATTTGAATATAGAAAATACTATAGTATTTTATTCAACTCTTATTTCACGTTTTCATATTGACCAATATAACTGACATTTCCTATACAATTCATGGTACCTACTAACTTTATATTCACTCTGATCTAACTGTACTTATCGTAACTCATTTTCAAATATACTGTCTTTATTTACTCTGAAAATACAATATAAACGACATACCTTGTAACATGGTAATAATTAGAACAGAAAATGTAATTGTATCTACATCGACTCGCTCCAAACTTCTACAAATTTTACCCGTTCGTTTTTGTTCAAACTAGGAAACTTCCAAGTAGTATAAACGATTTTAAGTATGTGGGAAAATATCTGAAGTCTATGTTCTGTTACTCTTCACTTCCACAACTTGAAAACACGTAGATATATGAGAGATGTATATGGAGGTAATTGTAATTAATAAGGGAAAGTTCGAAACACAAGTTTTGACTAAAACCAACAAAAACAATCTACTTTGGATAGTCAGACAAATAATATAAAGCACCTACTTGAATGAAGTACATTGGTCTGAGAGGTCAAACTTCTGACTGAATTGCTGTTATGTGAATGCGGTTTGATATACAGTTTAAGGTAAATCAAAGTTAATAAACACCTACTTTTTCTGGCAATATAGAGATGTAGTTAATAGTTTGCCCTATTCCTTTCTATACTATTTAGAATTATGCACTCAAGCATCTACCGCCAACGATTTGCATAGAGCAAAAATGTTTATATTTTGTAACATATTCTTTTGTCTATAATACCTACTTTCAGGCTAATTCGTAAAACAATAAACTTATAAATCCTGAAATAAAATTCTTTATTTAAAAATCCAATGTTGAACTAATGAATTATTAGAACATAATTATATTTTTATCGATGAAAAAAGTAGGTACGGGTAAATGGAATTATATATGGTTATATATGGACTCAAAAACTACAGACTTTTCATATAATTTTAATATAATAATTATATTCTTTAAAATAAGAATATTCTAGTCGAACATAATTGTATTAAATTGAATTCAAACTAATTTATTTAGGCTAGTTAAACATGCTTAAACATTTTTTTTTCTCAACAGATGAAGTCATGTTTAATACGTCAATGCCAAGTATGCTTCCATCGTGGGGCAAAGACATCATCGACAGCATACCGTATCACTGCAGCCCCGTTACTGTGCGTAGTATCTATTGGAATTGGACTAAAGTCAATACAACAGCCATCCAACCATGTCCGGGAGGAACTACAGGTTTCGCCAAGTGGCACTGTCAAGGTTTCCCAAACTCAAAGATACCCCAATGGTACCCGACAAACCCTGATCTTAGCGAATGTAGATCTGTTTGGTTAACCAGTCTGGAACAAAGAATAATCGTTGGCAAAGATCCTCTGTTGTCAATAACTAACGACCTAGCTCAAGTAACTAGCAGCAAAACACTCTTCGGTGGAGATATGATGTTCACCACGAAGATCATCCAAAAACTAACAGAAAAAATGAGTAATGATGTTCTAACATTTTCAGATATTGAACAAAGAGAACAATTCGCAACTGAGTTGCTGTCTGATGTAGCCAAAACAGGCAGCAACTTATTAGATGCTTCCCAACATTCTTCTTGGAAAGACTTGAGCTACAAGGAGCAAATGAACGTAGCTACTTCGCTGCTTATCGAGCTAGAAGAAAATGCTTTTCTTCTAGCTGAAACTGTAAATAATAAAAAGACTGTAGATCGTATGTTCAAAAATATATGTAAGTATTCAATACCTTCACCATTTTTCGCAACTAATTATTGTTCAGTCAATTGTCATTTACATTTCTGGTACAAAGTAAACTGTGTCCTCGTATTTGGTTTCCAAAGTAAATCCCTGATTGGCTCTCTTCTTTTGTTTTAGTATTGTCAGTTCGAGTTTTAGATGTAAGATCACTCTCATATGAGACATTTCCTGAAGGAGCATCCAAAAAGAAGTGGAATGTTAGCAATGATTTGATAGAATTACCTCGAGGAGCTCTATTAGAAAATAGCGATGGTACTCTAGTCAGACTAGTATTTGTCGCGTTTGACAGATTAGAAGAAATCTTGCAGTGGCAACCGGAAGGAGTCGAAACACTGAATCCAAGCAACAATGTGTCCAAAGTACTAAACAGTAAAGTGATATCAGCAAGTTTGGGCAAAGGTAGACATATCCAGTTGAAGGAACCAGTTCAACTGACCATGCAACATCTAAAGTCCGAAAATGTCAGCAATCCGACGTGTGTGTTTTGGGACTATACAACTAATGCGTGGAGTGAAGAAGGGTGCTACGTTTTAGCAACGAATTTCACGCATACAATTTGTCACTGTAATCATCTAACTAACTTTGCGATATTAATGGACGTTCACGCTGTGTATTTACCCATGGCGCATGAAATCGCGTTACAAGTCATCACTTACGTTGGTTGTATCATATCCATTGTATGTTTAGTTTTGGCAATAATTACCTTTCAACTGTTTCGAGGGCTCAAGGTAACTTTTGTTATTTGTTTAATATATAAATTAAATAATTTGATAAAACATTTAACTAATTGCACATAACATAATTCAATATGCATTGCTATATATTTTTAAATTGATATGAAACATACTATTAAAAAAGTTTACTGGATTTTTCTATTTCAGAGTGACAGAACGACAATCCATTGTAATTTGTGTGTATGTCTATTGATAGCTGAAGTAATATTTTTATTCGGAATTAGTCAGACTAATAATAGAATTCTATGTGGAGTAATTGCTGGATGTTTACAATACTTCTTCTTGTGTGCATTCTTTTGGATGTTTTTCGAAGGTAAGGATACATCCTCAGTTAATTTTTATAAATGATTTAGATTAGATTCTTATAGATAATTTTTATAGATTGAATCTTAAAATTAATTATTTTTGTAGGTTTTCAGCTTTATGTAATGCTGATAGAAGTCTTCGAAGCTGAAAAGTCGAGATTGCGCTGGTACTACTTTATCGCTTATGGTCTTCCTTTTGTTATAATTTTCATTTCCGCCCTAATTTATCCGCAAGGATATGGTACTTATAGGCACTGTTGGTTACAAACCGATAACTACTTCATATTTAGTTTTGTTGTACCAGTAGCAGTTATTATTTCGGTAAGTATCAATGTACGGATATTTGAAATAAGTTTATTAAATTTATATAGGTATCAACGCTATTGCAAATTCCTAATTCTTTTTAACCAAACATTCAGAACAAATTATTTTTCAATTTTCATTTACCGGTAAATTTCTAAAACCGGCTCTAGTACCGGTTGATAAGTAATTTGACTTTGTTAAGTATGTTAAAAGGCGGCTGTGTATATATTAAATAATAATAAGGGGTAAAATTGTTTATTTTATAATTGTGTCTTAAGGAATATACATTTGAAGTTTTAGAGGGATAATTTATACAAAATTTATTATATTAGTGGTAGGTATATCCTATATATAAATTGATTAATTTCTCTCCAAATTACCATAATTCTGAGAGTATTTAAAACTGCGGTCCAAAAACGTTTTCAGGTCTCTATTTCCAAACGTATTGTAGATACATTCAATATTAAACTAAATTTAAATTTAGTCAGCAAACTTAGATATAAATATTAAATGTAATTTTCTATCCTTTGTACAAATGAGATTAAGATGATAAATTGTGAAGAAAGTAATGGTTATTTATATTTTATGGAATAATGTATCGCAGATCTTAACGAAACCGGCTCGGCTACATATTTTAGCATGGTTATAGCGGTCCGTAATACATAATTATGGTAACTTACCGCAATACCAGTTGTTACCAGTAACATCAGAAATGTACCAAGTAATTGATTTTGTTTTTATGCCTTTTTTCATAAGTAGATGGTGAGAAAATGTTTGACACTTACATTCGTTACCGCAATACTACCGGGTATGATCAATATGAATTTTAAATTTTATTTATAATGGAATTTAATAAATTTACATTGGATGGGATATTTTGCTCTTTGGAGCTTTCAAGTTATCTAATACGCTTTGTGTATTATTATATTTTGTTGTTAGACAGATATATCAGAATTTTATGAAATTTGAATATTAATATTTATACACTCCTATATCGCTTGAATGACATTTAAAACACGAAAACTTAAACTGTATATAATTGGTTTAATTTGTTTTCAGCTAAATGTAATATTTTTAATAATGGCAATAGTAATGATGTGCAAACACGCTAGTAATACAGTTTCGATGAAAAATAAAGAACATTCGCGGCTTGCAAGTACCAGGTGAGTTTTATTTGATGTTTTTAATAATGTATTCAGTTTAACAAATGATTCCCGTATTATTTTTTTTCATATTGTAGTTTTCTTTTAATCAATATCTAACATGTTAACAGTATTTTTAAATAAAAATTTTGCATGTAGGTTTTAGTATGTCAAATATAAAATGTTGCATTCAATGATCGATCGAAACAATTCTTGTGCTGTTTGCGTACATTTTTTGAATATTCCATGTTTTTATACAATTTTCATTATTTGTCAATGTTTGATTAGCAGGCTACTGAGAAATGTATTGGTTCCACTTTTTATATTAGTTTTATATAGTTATATTAGGGGAGTACCAGTAGAACTGTATGTATGTACATAAAATAATTTTAGTATGTATAAAATTGGACCATTATCAGTTCACCTGACTATACAGACTCGGCAAATAATTTATGTTCGGCATAGCCATTCTGTGAGTAGAAGAGAGGAAGCTATAGAATAACAGAAAGACAATATCTATAGAAGTTGGCGTTTCGTGGAGAGGGAACATGTTGTTATCTCTTGGGCATATATAATTTAATTTATAGTGCTCACTATTACTCGTATATGAGATTCCACACATGGAAGATAAATATTTACCGAATCTGTATATCTAACAAACATTGAAATAAAAGACGAAGCGTTAAATACAGCGATGTATTCCAAGATTGTATTGGATAAAACATGTGCTGTATAGTTGGTGGGGTTATTAACTTCCTGTGGAATGGGAAGGAAAAATGTGA
Organism: Galerucella nymphaeae; assembly: GCA_963978555.1. NCBI lineage: Eukaryota > Metazoa > Arthropoda > Insecta > Coleoptera > Chrysomelidae > Galerucella > Galerucella nymphaeae. Next base: position 6,688,982 of record OZ021704.1, read on the forward strand.
ATATCTCAAGAATCTTGGTATATTCCCTTCTCCTTCTCGAAAAAATATCAAATGATTTGTTGTACTCAACGCTTCGTTATAAAACAGCATGTAATTTACCCTTAGTATTGTAGTGTTGTTTCAAAAGCGGTTTTAATAAACATTTTGAGATTATTAATAAAAACTTAACTCGGTTTGTAAAAATGCATATAATAAAATTAACAATAAGTTTTAATGCTTATAACAAATGTACATAAGATATATGTAGAAAGAAGACTGAATTAACATAATAACAAAAACCGCATTTGACGTTTTTAAAATTTGGGATTGGATTGACAGAGTAATATTTTTTCATACTGGAGTGAATTTTTCATATAGTTTGAAATTATTCGAATAAACGAGAAAATAAATTTACGTTACGTTTTTTTCTCACATATCAGCCAAATTTTATTTCATTACCTACTCTTATTAACTTCGGTTTGAAATAATAATGTCGAAATTTGATAAAATTGATTAAAAATTTTGATTAATCTGAGAAAAGTAAAAGTAGTTGAAACAAATTAAAATAACTTGAAGCATAAATACTTTTACTTAACAATAGGTACCTAATATAATTGTTATTATTTTTTTATTGTCAAATTCACTCCAGTGAGTTGTGTATAGCGTGTGGTACGGTATTAATTCTAATATAATTTCTCTCTCTTGCATGGCGATCTTATCCTATGGTAGTGGAAAGGAGGAAAATGCACTTCATATCAAATTTCAAGCTCATTTGTAAGAATTTCTTTTATTGTCTTTTATTTTATTCAAAATTAGTTTAGTTTTAGTGCACTAGCATGATTTTTATAGATTAGCGAAAAAAAAACAAATACCCACTATAGAAATCAAAATAAAATATCAATTACAAAATAACCAGTTAGAAGTAGAGTAGGTGCGTGAAAGTATTAAAATTCCAGTATTTAGATAAGTACCTATATAAACATACACATAATAATTTTTAGATTCTGTATATGATTATTTGTTTTAGAACAGAAAGTATACTTTATCTAAATTTTAATAATTAGGCACTATTGTCCATAATATCGTTAATCCTACACTACATGTTGTATCTTTTATTCGATTTTTAATATATGTAATTCTTTAGGAACTTAATTTTTATAACCGATCAACTAGTACGTTTGCCCAGCTTATTTGGTTTGCTATATGCATTATCGATTTCTGAACGTAGCCAGCGCCTGGTTGGATAACGAAGAGTAATTGGAAATATTTAGGGTTAGGGAAAGCACAGAAATGATACGAGAAAGTACATAACTACCGAAGTGTTGAATGTTTTGCATTATAGATTTTACTAAATGTTATGTGATGAATCAACTTCTGACTGGAAACTGTTTTATTTTGGTTTTAATCTGCTTGTAGCTAGTTCAGCTTGAATAGAAACTAGAAACCAGAACAGTTAACAAAATATTCATAAATTTTTTAGGGCTTGGCTGAAAGGAGCCTTCGTGTTGGTATTTCTTCTCGGTTTGACATGGACGTTCGGCTTCTTGTATCTTAACAGAGAATCAGTAGTGATGGCGTATTTTTTCTCAGGATTCAACTCATTACAAGGATTCTTTATTTTCTTATTCCACTGTATACAGAACGAGAAGGTAAGATGTTGCGTTTATAAACACAGATCTACTCTACTGTAAAGCATTATTATGTATTAAGAATTACCGACAAGATTTAGAAAGTCATTTTCAACCTTTTATTAATAAATTATCAGGATGTGGTCATTAATGACAAAAGTAAATGAAATAAAAATATTCTCGCTAAAAACGAATGTCTTTTAGTTGATGTATTTTCAGTTCTGCACAAATCTCTATTTAAGCGCTTACTCAATATAACGAACTTTCTAATTTGTGTAGATAATATAATTACAAGACTAATTAATGTTATCATTATTGTTTAAGATATTAAAAAAAATATTTTTTCTACATTCATGCAAAAAACAACACTTTTGTGCACCACATTTAATGGAAAAAGTGGTACTTTATTGCACTAGTGCAATAAATTATTTTATTGCACTCATCTGTCATTCTTGTGTCAGTTTTGTGATGATTAATGACAAACATAAACATTTAAATTAAATAAAAATCCATAACAAGTACCTGATCCTGCTTTAATACAACAATAATATATGTATATCTTACTACTTAGTCTCAACGAGTTACAATTATTTCAAAAATCTTTAATTATTTGAAATTTAAATGGTCAAGGCGAAAACCAGCTATGATTGAGTACTGACAAGGTGGAGGCCATAAAGATACAAAAAAGAAGAACGAGTTGAGTTTTATTAGGTTAGATTAGCTTCTTGACATATTTATGTTCTAATTTTCCAGTTTTTGCATGAATTTAGAAAAAATATTGTATGCAACTCTTGCAAAACGTGTTTTTTGCACTCGACGTGTTGTCCAACTCGGCCTAAAGACCTCGTTGGACAATTTCACGTCGCGTGCAAAAAACAATCACTTTTTGCACTTGTTGCATAAATAACTATTGTAACCAAACGATAAGAACATTCAGTAGTTTTGGAAGAAGTTTTGAGTTTTTTCCAAAGATATTTTTAATAAATGTTAAGCTTCGTATTTAAGTATTAAAACCAACAAAAAAATAAGAGTTGAATTATTAAAACCATCGACGGAAACTTCAATTTTTTAATGCTCGAAAATAAAATAAGATTTGTTAACCACATTTCTTATTACAAAAATGATCCATATTAAAGCACAGGAATTTACACATCTTTTCTCTTTTTTAAAATAATTTGGTTATAATTGTTTCTAAGTTTGTAAATCTTTACTGCTTCGAATACAATACCCCATCTTCGCACTCTAGCCGATTTGATTCAACTATACAGTGTGACTTTATACGTTACCTACTTTATGGACGCACTGTGTATAGGTTAGTATCATTGGTTGCCACTTTCCAATATTGGAATCGTTTCGAATTTACCTAATTTGATTCTTTGTCTATATAACTTGAATTATATCAACAGATTTTTAAATTATAAAGCTGTAAAATGTTCGAGTAATTGATAAATATATTATTTAAATTTGTATTTCCAACAATTAACGACATTTGTGAGACGGATGATCTTATTAAACCATACAGTTTAAAATTACGTGGATAAGTTAATTTAGAAATGGGTTTAATAATTCAGCATTATTTGCTTCAAATCACGTTCAAAATAATTCAATAACAATCATGTAGTAATAAAACGGATATAGCAATAAATTGTACATATAAATGTAAATGTTTAAATAAATAACATTATATCATTTCTGAGTTCTTTTTATCGTTTTTTAATATGTTGCTCTGGTGAATTGAAGAAATCAATCAGCTTCATTTCACTGTGTGGTGTTAGATATGTGAGTGGAAAATCATACATTGATTGATTGAACAAAATATGAATACACTGTGTTATTTATAACTTTTTTTATCAAATACATCAAATAAAAATTAATTTGTACCTATATAAGTATTTGAAAAGGTAGTTCAATAATAATATTACAAATGCACTTTTAATTTTCTCAAAATCACAACTAGCCATTTGGTCGAAAATTGGGACTATGGTACCTTGTTGTTGTCAACTAATGTTAAGTATGTCCAATAGTTTTAATGTTGGGAGTTGAAAGAAAGACTAGACTAGCTTTAAAGTTAATAAATTGCAAGTTTGGGTGTTATTATCTTAACTTCCTTTTAAATTTTTAAACAAATTATGTATTGAAAACGAATTATCTTAATATATCTAAAAATCAGAATAATATTTTTCCCTAAAAACGATTACCTTACATACTTATCTAACACAACAATTTAAACAATTTTATGTTTGTATTTGCACTGTATTGAATTATTTTGCTTGATTACTCCCATTTTAAGTTATATTTTAAGTTTGTTTACCGCACGATTTTGATTTTCCTTTTCTATCCCAGGTGCGGAAAGAATACCGTAAAGTTATACGAAGACATTCATGGTTGCCACAATGTCTTCGCTGTTCTAGCCCAGGTGGTGCTTCAGGTAGCACAAGCGGCAGTTCCGGGATGGCGAAAGAGCGAGGAACCAGCATCTATGGTGGCTCCAATGGGAATCCTTCAGCTGGTACCAATTCCCACTCAACAGACAACTCTGTTCTTACACCGCATGGAACTAGTGTGGGTACCAGTGTAGTCAATAACCTTAATAATGCGCGACCTACTGCACTAGTCCAGATTCTGTCTAGAACTGACCCCAACAATGCTAGTACCACCACGACCAACCATAAAAGGCTGCACAATGTCTCGCAACAAGGTACTATTATCTGAGAAATGCTTACAACGTGCAGCTCCTTAAGTCTCATTCTAAAGTATCTTCTCAATAGAAAATTTCTCAAAGTAACTTTCTTTTATGCCACCAAAACCAAAGTGAACAATTCTTAAATTTATATGTCGATTATTCTGCGAACTATTTATAATTTAACAAAATAGATAAGAAACCAACTGAATATGTTATTGGATGTTTTTGAAATAAATGTATATTTTAAAATCTCTCTCTTCCCGATTTGTTGGTTATAAAAGTAACGATACACAATAAAACTTCAGTACTTTGCAGCATAACAGCGTTAATGAATAAAATACATGAAAAACTTTGAAATTTCTCTTATAAAATATAATTTTTTTAACAATCATTTGGTGAGCATAAAATTAAGATACTACAAGTGAATAAATCCATAAAGGCTTCATTTTTTCGATTGTCTGTCCCTTGAAAACGTTTAAGCGGTGGATTAGGTCGCCGGGTCCTAAAAATTACAATCGATTGTAATTTTTAGGTCTCGGCGACCTGATCCACCGCCAAACCTTTATATGTGTATGTAACTCATTTCAATCTATATCAAAACTGATCGTATGTATTTGTTGAATAGATATAGATTCTTCCATTTATGTACAGGTAGATTTTTTGTAGAGCATATAAAAATTCATATTTATATATATATGTGTAGGTGTAAAAAGTAAGTTGTTCATACTAGTTTCTTCCTAACAGTTAGACATTGAATGAATTTATAGCAAATTTCATGATTATAACATTGTTGTCCGTGTTATGAGATTATTAAATGCATTCGACATACACACGAGGCTCATTCCAAACTTAAAAAGACATTTAATAAACAGCCCCTCAAACCTTTATAATTATAATCTGTTTAAATAAAAAGATAATACGTCTTAAAGTGACTCCTTCATCTTTGAGATTTAAGGTAAGATCATATTTGTATGCTTCCTTTCTTCTTTACTGTTTCTTTCTTAGTTACTTGTACACGTTTCGGCGTACTATATTACAGAATAAAAAATCACCTGTACATAATTTTCACTACGTTAAATACTTCCAGCATGGAAATTTAGAATTTGTGACACTATAAGCCTCATTTCGACAGAATCCATTGTAGATTTCACTAATTAGACTTGGATGCATAAGCCTTGCATATGTTTATTCAAATCAAAAGTAATAAAGTTGAATCAATAGGAAATATTAAATACTATAGCTCTTTTTTGCTTGCATCCAAAAGTTATATTTTTAATTTAAAAAGAACATTCTCATCAAACTTTATTCCTTAGATTAAGATGATTGTATACCCTTTGCTGGATGTTTCATTAATAACGAGGAGGGGCAATATCAGGAACATATTTAGTTTTTTTGTCCAAAAGTCAATTGACGAATTCATAACACAGTGAACACCATTTCCTTTTTTGACTTGGTCAAGTGTCAAACATAAATAACTGGAATTTTGTTGCTATACAAACATTGCTTGTTGCATTACGTGCTCTAGCTACACTATAAATGTCAAAATTTCTGCAATCCTAGAACTAGGATACCAACAAAAGCTGTTTATTAAAAAAATATAAGTTATTAGATTAACATATAAATTTGGAACGTGTTATTCATAATGCTATACCTAGTGCTGTAACAGAAACACATATTTTTATACTATTATAATTTTACAATATTATTTCTCATTGGTATAATTAATTTTTGTTGATTTTAGGAAAGTCATAATTAAACTTTTTTAAATGGAAAAGGATAATAAAATACTCATTGGCTACTGATGTGATTCTGGTATTGCGTCCTTCACATCATTTTAATCGTTCTCGGGAATACATTTATTAACACGTTTGTCTACTTTCGCTAGAGCTATTGTTTATTGTGTTGTTTAATTTATGTGAGAGTATAGTATATATGTGTGCTCTTCACACCAAATCTAAAATGAGAGTAAACGAAGTGGGAGAGATAACATTTTTTTAATCAATAACAAACGAAATGAATAATTTTTTAAATTTAATTTAAAAGCTGCTTCTAATAACTATCCAATTTTTTTTTGTTATTTCTACACGTGTCGATTATTTATGAATAATTAGCTACAATTCAATTATATACTTATCCAACAAAGGCAATAGGGCCTTCTTGTTTTGATGTATGTAGATTAGTGTTATAATTGATTAGGCTGTCAATAATCTAAAAAAATATTCCAAAAAAGTGGGAATCTCCTACAAAGTATATCTAAAACTTCCTACAATATGTTTCAGTGATTAACTAGAATTTTGACCGACAACATAACAGTCAAAACATATTCAAATATTCCATTGATAATAAGTCACCCTGCGCTATCTTAAGGAATCCATATTAGTTATTGATTAAAAATATGTCATTTATGCTTCAATGTGGTATGGTCATTATTTATCAACATTCAATTTTGATTATTATCTATACTTAAGTACAACTTAAAGGGTAAGTACTTAACACAAAATAGAAAATATTGTATAAAACATGGTAAATTATCTGAGAAACTACTAGAATTACCAGTACAAAAGTATAGTTTGGTGAGAATGAATCATTTATTATCTTCTAAGAAACATTGAATGACCATTGTGAACAAAAATGCGTTCTGTGTAGAAACATGTTAGATTGTTCGAGCTGCTTACTAACTCGAGTTGTGGTGGTGCGCGCATTGTGTACCTTTTTTTAAGCATTTCACCTCTCCAATAAAAAAAAACTACTAATGCTTTCTTTCTTGTTGCTTTTGTTAACCAAGAACCCAAGGTGAAGGTAACCATTTTGTTTCAGTTGCAACGCGACTGGAATTCTCGGAGTTGTACAAACGTAAATCGGGTTTGCAAGACAACTGTACCCACTTCTACTTCGGCCAACATGGCTGCTACTCTGTCACGGCCAATCAGAACAACACCTACGAACCTTACTCCTGATATTGAGTCTAACAATACCTCGACCTTACCTTACAGCCGTAACTTCTATAAGATATCGTCTAATAATCCTAATATACCTAAATCAATATCCACTTGGGGTCCTCTGCATAAACCTTTACACTCTAAGGTGCGTAGTTCTATTGCTTTCTATACTTTATTAATTTTTTCCTTTCCTGCATCTTGCACGAAACTCGAAAAATATATAACAATGTTACACTGAATAATTGATAAATATATTAATGTTGTGATTTAAACAGTTTTTAAAATATGCAAACGTAAATAATGTGTATAATTATTTCTTTAGCCCTCGTAATAACACAGTATTGAATATGATTTTTATCCTGGCCAAGGAATATTTCTTAAAGAAATACTCTTTAGCAGTTGATGATTAAACTGCAGTTAAACATCTGATTGTATTGTGTGTTATTTTAGGATAAACACAAATGTTTTTTTCTTATAATGGTAGGTAATTTTATATTAGGAAATAATATACGTTGGTATCTACAGGTAACTACTTTTCATAATACCACTTTTCCAGACATTGATCGATTAATATGGTTATACATTTGATTTTTAGTTTTAAGATTCTCTTTTCCTACCTATTAATATAAATCATTATTGAACAGTTATTCAGTGTAATAGTGTAATTAAGCCAGTTAGTACTACCTTTTAATATTGCAGGATGAAATATTAGCAAGTGTTATTAGTTGTACCACAAATTAGAATAAACAGATTATTGCAGTACATTTCAATATTCCGCAATTTGTGAATAACGTGTAGCGAATAATGTATTTAAATTATTAGAAAGTCATGTATCTGAAAAGGATCCTACCTGAGATTAGTTTGGAATGACAGGCACTAAAGTTACTACTGGTTCGGAAACTGGATTACTGTGGAACTTAATTATTATAACGTCGGTATTATGAACAAATTTGAAACAAATTTAAGTACCTATAGCTGCAGTTTCACTCCTTATTTTTTAAAAGCTGCCGTACATTATACATGATTTAATTAAACTTATTACAGAAGCTTCAATATTCAAACGAAAGGTACATCAAAATAGTTACAAATGTGAATTCTTTATACCTACTTCAGTGAATATTGTTAGTATTAGTTAGATAAATATTTGTGGTACACCTCGATGCTTTAAAAAAGGAAGTCCCCTTTGCCATTTGGGTATTGAATTGGTTTTAATACAAATAAATCCATTATTTTTCACATTTCAGTCACAATAATTGAATAAATTTGTAGGTAATATGAATTGTGAACAATATACTGTACAACATTCTAATTATGCAAATAAATCACACAGCATCGGACGTAATTTATTATCACGAAAATAGTAGTTAACGATAAATTTATTCATACTTTTTGAATAATAGGCATGTAGAGGTATATTTTTGATTTGAATTTTATTTTCTCTGCTGAGTGGTTTTTGGATGCTCTCATCAATGGTTTAGGGATATATGGTATATTTTTAAATTTAAATAACCAAACATTTTATAAACGGAGTACGACTAATTTCGAGATCACACAAACTATTGAATCTTCGTTTGAATAAAACTGGACTGTTACTCTTCAATCCGTCTGAAAGCAAGTAAGGTGATGATACGCCGAGATTCATTCAGATTACTTTTCTCTCAATCATTAAAGTTCCGGTTTATAGTGAAAATTTAATTTGCTTTTTAAAGCAATCGAGCAACAAATGTGTCGAGGAAAAATGTCATATTTGTTCTGATGCGTGAGGTTATTTTTCTCGTATATCACGCTTTTCACTGCTTTATACAATGAAAGAGTATTTGGTGAAATGCATGGTAGTTGGTGATTGTAGTGTTCACTATGCGGTTCAAGTGCTTGAAAAGAGTGCATAGAGCATAATAACTCTCCGCTCCACTTCAACAAATGAAAAAATGTACCTACTTGAAGTGCACCAACTTATAAGCAAGCTGCCACATGGTTAAATATTTTTTTACAGCTGCAATTTAAACTACTCTATGATTGAACAATATTTTGTCAGTCGCTTCCATATTATTCTTCTTGTGAGCTTGGATTATTGAAACTAACCTACCTGATAAATAACATATCTTCTAAATGTAAATGTAAATGATTTCACATAGGGCTCCTATACCTATTTGTTTGTGGATGCTGTTTTGAAAATACAATTTTTAGGATTTGGTCATCTAGGAAACATGTTGTCATTGTTGAATAATATAGTTGGCATAACGTCGCTCATAACATCGGGTATAAGAAAGTCGAAGTCATTAATTTTACGAAAGTTTTATTTTTTGGAATAGAGATTTTTATTTTGGGTTTGGTGTTTGTTTATTGCTGTTGTGGACGTTTCGAATTGTTTGAATAAGGACCACATTTTTATATGCTACTTGGATGAGTGACAGATATGCTATTTCATTTTTAAAATAAACAGTTTTTTGTTAACAATTATTTGCGTTTCTGTATGAATTATTAGTAAAAATTTTATTGGTATAAATCTTATTATATAAGAATAATTGTCTGGCTTTTTCACAAGGAGCATACACTATCTATATACTTATTGAAGAGTACTCACATGACTTCCATGAAATTTGGCATAGATGGGGAACAATTTATATCGAATTACATATTGTAGGCTCGTCGCGAAACAGCCTACTTACTAAAAAGCCAGTTGAATTCTAATGATAGCAAATATCGAATCTAAAATTTAATGTCCTGTGATTTAAATATAATGTAAATTTATTAAATTATAATTGATAGAAACTATTTATTTCAGAACATTTCTTTTAAGTCGTGCAGTCGAGATTCAGGACACGGAGGATCAGAGCAAGAGGATTCACCCAGATCCCACATGGTACTAGTAGGCAGTGCTGGTGATCAAGGAGCAGGACATCTAGTGGCTATAAATACCAAAGACATCCGTCATCAAATGCTTCAAGAACGACCTACTAACTTGACCGATTTTAATATATGTCTTGATCAAAATATCCATCCTAAGCATCTAGTTATTCCGCAGAGCTATCACGGAAATTTCAAAAAGAAACTACCAGGAATGAGCCATCATACTTATACTGAAATATATGATGCGCAAACTCCAAGGGGCTTGATCGAAGATGATCCTGTTTACGAAGAAATCGACAGAAATGAAATTCAGGTATCCGATATGAGCGATGAGGATGGCAAGAGACAGAGTGATATGAGCCGGCAATCTTCAAGATCGTATGGAGACCATCGACCTCTAATACCGTATAGTCCTGGAAACGAAAGAAGCTTTACTGACGTAATGAAGCACTATGCCAAAGATCTCAACCATTGTCCACCGTCCATGGGAATGGACACTTACAGAAGACGCAATATGGCGTACCGTGCTGGAATGGGTGGTGATGCATCAGTGCGCTCCCTAGCTGCAGTCTTAGATGGAGAAACTGTTGTCTGTCACTTGGAGCCTCCAGAGATTCCGTATCCCAACGATTCGTTCGTCTCACGAACTTTAGTCCTTCCCCCGTATAGTGAGAGTTAAGAATTAGGAAACTGCCATTGCAAGTGAATATCTGTGATTACCACATGATCAGACTCTTAGGTCATACGTGCAGAAAATCCCAAACAAGGATAAATAAATATGAAAGGTACAGGAAAGCCGGTATTTATTCCAAAAATAACTATCAGGAACAAAAACATTGTACTTATTTTAGATGAAATGTTACAACGTCAGCGTGTGACTAGGTACATACTTCAACCACAATCCATTACTTCAATTAGAAAAATGTACAATATTAGTGATTGTTTCAAACATTCCAAATTTAAAATGAAAGTCCATTGTAGTAAATATATAATGTCCACTAATTGCGTGAATGCATTATTATCGTAAAGTTTTATATTAAATTTATATATCAAACATATTTGGTTGAATACAGTTCTAAACTAATAGAAATCTAGGGATTTGTTTCTTAACTGTCTTTTAGTGCGTTTAATTTTGAATCTGAATGAACTTTGTATTTAGTACGTACTACAAACATATAACAATTCCTTATAATTGGTAGGAAGTATGAAAAGTATAAAGGGAATAACGTCGAATAACGTGAACTTTTGTCAATAAATTTAAGTATGTTAAGTAGTCATATAATACGTGTTATCCTGAATTAGTAACACATGTTCCTTTGTACACATATTTTTATTGCTTTTTGCCTAATACCAGTAGGATCATAACTATGAAAACAATTATTGGTTTTTCCTGTGCCGTTCAAATAACTTCGCTAACTACTTGTAAAAGCATCAGGGTTTTGCATATTATTCATTAATTATATTAAAATTTGCGAATAATATGTATGATAAATTGTTGCTTTGTCTAAAATTTTTAAGAGATTTTAATTACAATATCTTGACAATTACTTAGAAGTTATTTTATGATTTTGTAAAAATATTTTCAAGTGAGGTATTAGGATTTATCTTGTTTTGGGAGTTTCTGTTATACATATAATACTTAGTAAAGCTCAGCTTGTATGAATGAAGGAACGTGATAATTTTATAATAATCAACTATTTTATAAAAAGTATTTCTGTGAATTGGATGAATATCTATTAGTTGTCAGTTATTAAGGTCTGTCAATCAGTCTCTAATTGGAAAAAAATCACACTGATTCTGATAATCATTATTATAGAAATAATTATAGACAATTGTTTTATCTATGCAGGTGGTAGTAGTGTGCCTTTTTTGAGATTTAACAAAATATATTTTTCAAAAAACATTACATTTGCGTACAAAATTGGGATTAGACAACGTTAGTTGATGTTTATATTCAAATTATATTCTATAGGTAACTTCCTATTACCTTGTTTTTTTTTGAACCGCCAATCCCTGGCTAATACAGTGTGATTTGAATCCTATTTTATGTGAAAATAATGTGGAACTTATAGATTAGTTTTGTATGTATGTCTGACTTGAATAGATTTATTATGTTCCATAGCGTTTTACATAAAATGCGATTGAAATCAGATCTAAAAAATATCTATCTTTGCAATATACAAAAAGGATGTGAACATTGTCCTGTAGTTTTATAATAATTATTTTCTTATCTCTCTATCATTTTGTCCAGTGTAAAAAAATAACCTAACATACAGTCGTTTTTCATTAATTCGGTTAGTATAGAATAAAGTTTAAATATTTTCCGTCCAATTCTTGACACAATCTCTTAATATAGATATTTATTAGTTAACTAGTGTGGCCGCTATATTGAATTGCTATCAAAATTAAATTACGAGATCTTACAGAGAAATCTGGCGTTGAACGTATCTCTTTTTTAATTTTTAGGTGACAGTTTTAATGAACGTTTTTTTCCAATTACATCGGTGATTATTTATATTATCTATTTTATTTTTTAATAATTTCACGATCTAGTTATCCATCTCAGTTTTATAACCTACCATAAGTCTAATCCCAGATATATATGTATAAAGTTTTTCTTATTAAAGACTGATTTTAAATGTTTCCCCGACCTATTGAATAGTTGCAATAAATTTCTGTTTTAATGTTGAACAAAACCCGTTGTAAATTGCACAATGTCTGTCAACTGTTTTAATAATAATTGAAATACGTATAGTGTAATAATTATATTTTTGTTGATATTTATTTGCCAATAATTGCATATATTGATAGATATTGTGTAATAGAGTGGTCCTTAAACCATGATTTTTAGTGTTTATGGTATATTCTCTGTTTTACCAAAAACTAATAATCTAGGAATAATAATAATATACATATTTTACGCGCTAGTGGGAGATTTCACCACAATGGACGGTTTTTTAAATTATAATTTTTTCTTGAAATCCCATTAAATTATATGTCACTCAAGATTATTACTTAACTGCTGTCGCATATCAATTGTCAACGAAGCATTTCCTTATTATTCTAGAAACATGACTTTAAAGAACTTTATAGCTCAATATATGCAATTTCAATGAACACCCGTTGAACAAAAAGAAAAAATTACCAAAGGTGGAATAAAAATGCAGAATCAACACAAGAAAAAAAAATTAACACAACTCGACATCTTATATGTATACAATCACGTTGTGAAATAAAAAAACTGTTATTTGTGGTGAAATTTCTGTAATTATAAAATATGTATGGTAGATCTGCTGATTTTTTAAATATTATATATAAATGTGTAAAAAATTGTTATTCATGGTAAAACATTTTATTAAAAGTCATGCTTCAAGGAGCACAAAATTATGTGTTTTAGAAAAGAACAAACCCATAAATACATTTTAAATATTTTACTATGTACAAGGCAGCTTTATACAAATATCTTCCTTTAGTTTAAATTAAATTTTTCTTTTCAATATTATTTCCAAAATTGTCTGCTACTTTATCGTATCTTCACTAACTTTTTTGATGTAATTAGGTGGTCATAATTTATTAAATATCCATGTTGAATATACTTATGTTACGTGTATGTTAGCGAAACTTATACCACCATGATACTCTATCAGTCAGTCATAAGATGTTCCGAATAGATTTGTCATAAATTGAAACGTAATTTGTAGAGATGAATTATTAAGGAATTGATACTATTACTTACTTGAAATTTACATTGGACGACAGTACCTAATATCTAAAACTCAATACATCACATTTTTTGCTTGAATGCAGCTAAATAAAATTCCATGTTATTGGTACTTTCCTCTTGAATGATTGTAACATAAAACGATCAAATTATTGTATCAAGGTCCCATTTCAGCAACTTTCACTCTTGATGTTTTGGATTCATTTTCCATTATAACCATTGTTTACTACATAGGTGTTTCGATGTTGAGATATTCTCAGTGTAAGTTATAGTCCACAGTATTTGTAAGAGAATATACCTTGGTATAGCAGCATATATCCATTGACCCTGACGATGGAAACTTATTGCGAGTCTTAGATTCCATGATGACCGTACAATAATATTATTAAGATGTTATTATCAATTAAATGCCTGAATTTTATCACTAAGAAAAAATTAACAGCTCAAAAAATATTCTCTCATCTATCTACATGACAATTTAGACGAAATATTCTTGGAACATTTTTGTATTATTAAGTGAAGTGGCTAATTATGCATTTCGTCTGTACAATACAGGTAAATAGGTATTCTAGAGTGTCAAAAAGTGAATTAATTCGCTTCTATTGTAAAAAATTACAAAATAATATGTCACGTTGTACAATTGTTGAACTGTTGTATGGTTTTCAATTAAATGCCAGAATGGAGTTAGCAGATAACTTCTGCAGCCTGGTATATAATCTAAGACTGATGGCCATTGTAATTTGTAATCAATTGATATTGTAATTAAAGATCATAGTAATTTGCAAACATATTTTTTATAGTTTTTTTCATTTCAAAAAAATTTAGTAAGTTATGACAATGAAATTTTATTTATTTGTAATTATTTATGTAAAATTTTATTGGTTTAATGAATAATGAGTGCTTTTAAGTTTTAACTTAGTCAGCACAAAAACATGTAAATATAGAAATAAAGTTTCTAATATTAAATAAAAATTTCCCATTGAAATAATTTTTTATTTTACATTTCAAAATGATTATAAATACAACCAAACGAAAGGATATTTTGTTAGATATGTGTCTTATTCAGGGACTTCGAGCAAAATCCTTGCAGATGGCACAGCAATCACTTTCAACATTTTATCCCCAGAGGTACTATCATGGTGAAATCATGGTAGAAGTTGAAATAAATTGAAAACGCGACGTGAGAAAACCCAAATATTCGACGAAGAGACGTAATAGGTTCGAAGAGGTGCTTTGGATATTCTTCGACCCATATCATTTCAAAAGATAGACTACTTCGAACTTGAGGTTTTTCATGCGACATAGCCATCTATATATGAAGGTAGTCATAGGTAAAGATGTGCAAAAGCAAGGTGAAGAATCAAGTCGGATTCATGTTCATTTCTCAATGGTAAGTTACTAAGATCATAAAAAGTAAACAAAGAGCCCCTTGAACATGAAGCTGTTAGGTAAACTTTTAGTTTACTGATAATCGTCCTTTTGTTGGAATTCCTTGATACTTGTGGCACAGAATAAAATAAAACTACAATAAAATATTTTTATTTTTTATTATCACTTGCAGTACGCTTTTGAATGATAGATGTATGTATCAAATTCACCAAGTAGAATAAAAATTTCTTTAAGACTTAATAAATAAGTAGATATTTTCTTGAAACGTTTCCCTTTTGCCAGTATGTACTATTAACATCTGTTGCCTAGAAGAATCCTTAAGAATATTTGCTTTTCTTCGTTGCTTTGAGAATTATTCAGCAATATTTGTACAAGGTCACTCGAGATATCCTAAAATAAAATTTCAAAGCACGGCCGACAAGCGGTCGTTTGAAACTTTTTTGGTTTTCCAACCGATATTAAGAAAGAACTGATAAAAAAACACTCATTCCATGTCTTTGTAGTCTCCGAACAGTGATAGTAATAAACTCACCTTTTAAACAAACACATAAATTTATGTCGTTATACAGGCAGATTCAAAACTACTGGGCTATAGGCTGAGACCAAATTAGTAAGTTTCATATTTTGAGATTATTTTGAAGGTTCTCCATTGATCTTGTTAGTAATTTTCCATCGACGTTTCAGTAAAAAAAATTGCTGGTTTGTAATTGTTACTGTTAGCCATAATGATAATGATATTCATAAAATAAACTTGGAGAGATGGTACGAGTATTTAAATGGTAGGATTTATCTCAATAAGTGTTTATTAAAACAAACTAAACAAATAAAATATAACAGAATGGTAAAAGGTTAAAAATTGTATCGAATTTAAATCGAGATCGCTTTAATTTTTCGCAAAGCTTACAAACTAAATCTTAATAATATATCAATAGCTACCCTAAAAACAACGATTGCTTAGAAAAATTATATGTATATATGTTTGACTATGATTATTCATTATATTACATTTATGAGTTTTGGAGATGTAGATGCCATGTTTCTAACACATTTCAAATACATAACGTGTCTGGTACATGGATCTACACAAGTTACCTTATTGATTTACAGAGCAATTCAGAAATACTGGCCAATATTTCTAAGGCTGACAAAATTTCCAAAAACATTAGGTTAAAAATATGTCATAAATAATGGGGGCGGCTTACTGAAGTAATTTTTCATCATTTATTCGAGTAAGATTTTACATTACCTCCAAATTTATTAACGTAACAAAATTATACGTAGAAAACTTTGTGCTGTTAGACTTTATTTATCACCCGTAATACCTTGATCCCCGTAAACATTTTCCCAATAGATCTTCATTAAAAATACCTGGTAAATATGTTTTCAGAAATAATTATATTGACACTACTTTCTCATGTTTGGATGTTTCATCTAGTTAGAAATATTCGCATTACACTTTGAGAAACTCTGTATAAATTATATGCAAAATATAAAAAAGCATGTATACAGTCATGTGCAAAATGTATAATCATCATTGTGGATTCAAAATAGCTTTGTCACTCATAACAATCAAATTTTAAAAACAAATTTTGTTCAATTCACCATGTTTTATATGTCTGAGTTTGTGTTTTAAAAAATGTATTATTTAGTATGAAATTCAATGTACACCAAAAATTCTGCTATTATCTTTTATGAATACATTATTACAGGACCGATTTATTTAAATGCCTAGAAATATGTTTTCAACTTTTAAATATCTGCACTATTGATTTGCGATTTAAAAGTCTTTACACGAACTAGCTCTAGAATAAATTGCAGTTTATTTCCTGCTGCATCATATTTTATTCAAACGTTTACATGTTATATCGAAAGATTGATTTTTCAAAGAATTTTACAGTTAATTTAAATAGTACGAGGAACCACATATTTTGTAAATATGCTGAGAATGAAAGTTTTGTAATATTTATAATTGATATTTTACAAAAGGCAGAAAGTTGTGTGCTTACAAACACTGCATCTTTTTAAATATGATTAAATTCGATTAACTTTGTTTAATGTTTACTCGGACGGACAATAAAAATGTAAGTAAAATCATATATTTGTTACATATTTAGATTTGTATTATTTGTATAAAATGACCTATACTGCTGCAACGTCCAATTTTATTATTTGACAACAGAAAATGTGTATAAAATTACATTTTTGGCTTCACTTAATCTTCGAAACTATTTTTAATTTATGAGTAGATTGTGATAAACAACAACTGCCGTTTGTCCCGAAATTCTCCTAAAATTTAGCGGGTTCTTCAATAATATGACTTTTGCAAATCTATTCTTAATAGAAATTCTAGAAACAAAACTAAGGTGTTATTCTCAAAAATCGGTCAAATTGGAATACTGTAGTGATGCTAAATACATTCTCCCCTATTTCAATACAAAATGTTGACTAACCGGTTTCTACAGATCTCAATTGCGAAATTCCAAGAATTAGTTTTTACAAATTATCTAAATTAGAATAAAAATTCAATCTTTATTTACAGATTTTTGGTGATCATTGTAGAGATTTTTATTAATAAAATGACTATAAAAAGTGTATTAAATGGAACTTTGGAGATAACACATCATACATATAATGCCTGGACCGATTCTGAGTCCACACACTACAAATTACATGCTTTTCTAATGAAATGTCGATGCGTTTGTACCCATAATATTCACCGGTATTTAAATACTGATATATAATTATTATTATTTATGAACGTGGATCTTTGCAGCTCAAATAGAAAGCAAATAAAAAACGTAAGAACTTAGTACCACATACTTATCCTTATACATTTTTTCTAGTTGTGCGATTATTTTTGATAACCGACAAATATAGATCTCAAAAATTATGTGTAAAGATAATATGTTTTCAACTTTCAAACAAGTTCAAACATTTTTTAATTAAAAATAAAAATGTAAAGTGATATGCTTAATATGTTTGTGTGCAAACCTATATCATTTGCAATAAAATATTACAACAGAAAGAAATACCGGAGTACATTTTGGATAATATTGTATAATGGAATATAATAACAATATAAAAGCAGACTCAGTTCCACCAAACATTATTATTTTGGACAATTTCCCTAGTTAACAAAAACTAACTCAGTGAAAACATAAAGAAGCTGTACATATCTCGATATTTAAATAAAATAACCTTTATAGCAGCTTTTCACCTGTATAAATCTATTTATCACTTTGCTTTTTGGAAAGATGGAAAGTGTTTGATTTGGTACTAAACAAAAGTTCATGAAATACGACCTTGTTTCGTAGATATAATTTATTTAATAAACAACACGCAGATAAATCTATTTACTAACAATTACAACCATGTTCTTATTGCCCTTTTATTTTATATTGACATTAAACACATACATATTCTTTATACAGTAATGATTTACCAACAGGTTACGCATTTCGCTGAATACATTTTCAATACCACCCTGGACTGGAAACTAAAACTTTCACTGACAAAACCATTTTATAAATGTTCCGTACCTATATCGGAATACCTATTCAAAAAATTTCATTGTACATTGTCAATGTTTTAAGAGCAACGTTTATATACAATTTTTTTAGTTGATATGCTGCTACCTCCTAGAACGTATTAAGTTCGAAAATTCATATTATTTGCTTTGATATAGCAATCATTTTGATGTTACTAATTTATATTTAAAAATGAATGGAATAATTATATTTCCATTGTTTTGAAATTATTAGAAACGTAAACCACAAGGTAATATTGAATCTGACTTATTCAAATAAGTATTAAATGTTGAAAGAACTTTGCTTAAAGTTATCACTATTCTAAACTTTTTATCATATTTGCAGTTTCACAAGTGAAAATTTATCATTACAGTTTTTACCGAGATGTTTTTGACAAATAGGATCATCTCTATAGTTTTTGTTTCTACATTTTTTTATATTTATCATGAATTCTTTTAGTTACCCGTTAATCACCATTAAACCATTATTTAATTTTTGTCAGCAATACTTCAGTTATTTTGTAATTAACTTTGTAAGTGCTGTTGTCAATTACTTATCCAATGATTTTTAAAACAACATATTTAATAAAAATCATGGTTTAATTTTTTTTAATGAGAATGTTGATGATTTTAGTTACCATGTATGAATTGTCAAAAATGTTTGTAATAAAAGTTGGGAAGAGCAGAGATAATAATATAAATAAACTATCTAAGATTGTAGGAGTTAGCATTTCAACAGATCATTTCCAGCTGGAAGAAAACCTATGGAACACGAAAAATTACATTTTCCAAGGGTAAGACATCTTAAAGAGTGTGAAATAGAGAAAGTGGCAGTTAGTTTATCTTTTTGTCCACCACAAAACATTTTGAGAAATGTAATACTGGTGGGGACACAAAAATATAAAAAGTAGTGATAATATAGAAATTAAAAAAAAGGTACTAAAGCAGAAAACTGACAGAATACTAATGATATATAGATGAAACTAGCTGTTTTCAATTAATTTCACTATTTAGTGATTAGATGTAAACTGTGGAAAGATATTGATAACTATTTCTATATTGACAAATTATCTGATAGTGATTTTGGTCAAAATCAACTAAGCTTCAGTAGGTATCTGAAAAACTTTTATTTATTTTTTGTTTTGGCTTAAATTTGTCTGAATATTCAGGGCATTGTAAACAATTTGTGGGACTTGATTCCCAAATCACTACTCCCAAAGATATCCTCAACTCACAAAAATGAAAATTCTTAGAATGTATACAAGAAATATAAACAATTTCATAAATACCTATATGGAAGAGTAGTTGATTATTAAAGAAGACTTGATATCGAATTCAATAAATATGCATTACTTACAGTTATTTCCATAAATTTCTACTATTTCTACTAAAAAGCGGAGATTCGGGTCAAAAGAATTTCGTCAGTTGGGCTTTGTCACTGTTGTCATTATAGAATATTATTTAAAGCACAATTTTATAAACAATAAAACATAGACTGGACGGAAGTTGCAATAAAAACATGTAGGAACCTGCTACAGAGAGATCATTTTAATATTGTATAAAATTAACTTCGAAAATTACAATATTACAAAACTGCGATTAATAATCTTATGAAATTTGATTAGGACGGGTTTTAGTTATAGCCAGGAACATGAGTTATCGGCAACTGCACTAGTATAGGTAGGTACTTAATATAATTTATATTACGTTTTTTCACTATTTAATAAGTTCATTGTTTTTGTAAAAGCAGTTAAAAAGTTTCGAACGTGACGGTATTATAGTATACATTATGTAAGTATATAAACAAAAAATATATTTTAGAACCCCCCTTATCGATCTACTGACTGGGAATGGCAGTATATCAAAACGAGGTTGTGATTGAGATTCAAATTAAAAGTAAAATTCTAACCAAACACTATCCACGACCATAATATTTATATAAAATTTTAACAATAATATACTAATCAATTGAATAACAAAATATCATAACAGTTTTTATAACACAGAAATACATGGAGCAAAAGTGCATCATCTGTACTTCTCGTTATGTAGAAATTTATGAATATATTTCGCAATAAAGATATGGGTGACATTTTTGATTGCATTGCTTAATTTTAGAAAAAAGAGTTGATTTCAACATTTTTTACGTGAAAATGTACTTACATGAAGAAATTTTGAATGACCGACGAAAGCACATACTTAGATTTTAAAGTTAATGCAAAAATATGGTTAAAATGTCACACATACACAATTTATATATTTTGTTTGGTAGGCATAAAAAAATTGTGAACTTTGCAAAGTTTCCCATTCGCCCCTTCCCCATTAGCGGTCCACGTAGCATGTGAAGATAGCTTGAATATTAGCAATTGAAGAAAGCACCATTATAAAAGTAAAACTTTTGTGAATTTTTAATATAGTCCGTTTTTATCATTAGATTAATCATTCATTCATATTCAGTCATGTTTAGAATATATATCTTTACAAAATTCTTTAAAATGCACCTATTTTAACATAACCCCTTATATTTTGTGCATTTGGGAATTTATATAAAGAGAACTACTTTCAAAAATATTCACTTTTCGATGAAACTATTTACTTATTGGCTTGAATCATCAATACAAAAACTATAATCACGCGATAAGTTGAGACCATTATGGGAATTTTGGTCTCAACAATCCCAACGCAATAAATTTTTGGAAAGCGATTCAAGTAAAATATTTCTCTCTTTAATACATTACACATTGACCAAAACAGTGACTCATTTATAACTGGTTGAGACATGACATGAAGCTCTGTGATTGAACAGAGTTGTCTTGAATGCCATTTACATATAAGGCGAATATTTTAGCTCGGGCGCAATATTGGTAGGTTATAATCACTTTTAAAGTAACAAGAAATAACAACCTATAAGAAACTCTAGAGGATATGTCCTTTATAACTGTAGTAGTTTTTTTAGGGGAGAAATCTACCAATCTAGATATAAATTAATTTCTTTCAAGTGGATTAAGGAATTCATTTATTTATTAGCACTACGATAAAAAGAAAAAAAGACACAATTACAGAATAAATTGAATCATTATTCAAATTGGAACCGAGGAGTATAAACTATCTCACTATAAATATTCTTAAGAAAACAATTTTTGATTAAACAATGAATTTTGTTTTTTAACATATAAATATTAAATTAATTTAATAAAAAGTATTTAAATATGAACCCTTCTACCATCTTGTATGGTATAGTATGGTATGGTACTTAGCTAAGAATTTTTCTCTTTCTTTTTTGTGCCTATACCGCAGCTTCTTTCTAGTTCACATCTCTTTTATCTAGTATTTCTCCATTTACTTTCTCCCAAATCTTTATTGGTCTACCCCCTTTTCTTGTTTTTTTTTTAGAATTTTTGCTGCTCAAGTACTTTTTGGTTTATTCGCTGCAAAGGTCCCGGACAATCAAGCTGTGGCTCTACAATATGTGAGAAAATGGAAAGTATAATCTGCTTACAATTAATAGCTCAACTGAGCACTTTACCTGGTCCAACTGATAACAAGCGGCAGAAACAAAAAGTTATGATCCTTTTAATTCATACTGTTATGCAAGTAGTTGCTCATTAAAATAAATCTGTTTATAATGAATAAATGTTTCCAAAAACTGCATTTGCAAATATAATGAAGCTATATAATATGGTAATTATAAAGTATGGTTTATAAATCTGTATATGTTCAAGTGTAATCTGCGCAAGGAATTCACGCGTAGTTTTTTCAACATTTGGCAAAGCGCAGCGTATAAGTGAAAACGCACCTTTATTTTCAGTGTTCGTTCGTCACTACAGTTGATGTCTCGTTATTAGCACCAGTTTTTTTGAAATGTTATAGAAAAGTGAATTATGAGAATTGGACGTTTTCGCGATGTTATTAAAAACTGTCAAAAAGAAATTATTTCATATTAAATTATTGCAACTTGGTCAATGTGTATGTGTTATAGCGCAGTTCAGTTCCGTTTCCATTACTCAGAAATACTGAGTAACACAAACTAAACTTAGGTGATTGGTGTTTATCATGACAGAGTAACAGTGACACGATGTTTTTAATTTTATAATTTTACATTACTGAAATTAATCTCCTTCAAACACCAATGTTGATGTTTATTTTTTGTATTCATGGGAGTTTTAAAGAAGCATCAACATCCGAAATTGACAGGATATCAGGATAAACAGGAAAAATATAAACTAATTCAACTGCTTTCTTTTGTATCTTTTGCAAAATAGCCATCAGCTAAACTTTTACAACAGAACAAGTGCTGGGACACTAATTCTATGGTAAATTTATTTGAACTAGGTATTTAGCAAGATATTTTGATACTGATCATACAACTATTATTGAAAATTGAACTAAGCTTGTCTATCATTTCAAAAATCTTTAAAATGAAATAAATCCCTAAAATTCATACTACATAAATTTATTCTAGAAATAACTATGTGATATTCAATACGGAGAGAACATTATTGAAATACATAATTTAGCTCACTTTCATAATTCAATGATTGATTCATGAGGCATTGCATAGAATACTTCTAGAAATCTGCATTTCAATATTGTACCAAGCGTGTTAAATTTACTAATACTTTAAGTATTTGTCAGATATATCACTTAATAATTTATTATTAATATGCTGCTGGTAGGAGGTCATACTAAAAAAATACTAAAAACTTATAATAAAGCAGTCACTTTAGAGTGAATATGGTCCAGCGGATATTAAAATGACCTCAAAACAAGACATTCACTGTAATCAGTCATTTATAAAGCAGCATAGAACGTATCTATACTTTAAAATTTTACAGCTTATCATATTTTTTAATATTAAAATCTAATATTACAAAGATGTCAGATGATATACAAGCTTCATTATTGCAATAAAACTGTTGCTTGAGTCAAAGAAAACTAGAATATAGAAGACTAAGTATTTTAATAATTACGTCTTGAAGATTGTCTCAGATCTAGGAAAAAAATAAAATATATTCGAATAAGAAAATATCGATTATTTTTTCTGCCATTTTTATTATTGATTTATACTTTCGATTATTATTCATATTTTAACAACAATCAATTTTATTCCTAGTTAAGTTCGATTACTAAATTTTAAAAATAAATTAGTCTTCCAAAATTTATAGAAATATGAACAGTACAGCAGTTGATGTATATCCAAAAAACGATACTCTCTCCATCAAACTACACTGCACAAACTTTATCACGTAAAGTTTCATCTCGGTTTATACATCTAGTGAATTAACTACATCAGTTTTTCCGGACATGCACAACGTTCAGCTTACAACGCAAAAATACTAAATGTAAATTATTTTTTTACACGTAGCTGGTTAAGATGGTGAGTTTAAAATGATTTTTTGTTGACTTTCGCAGTTACAGTTGTTTATCTATCCGAAATAATTGAAATAAAAATCATGTGTATTTTGGCGCTGCAGATTGAAACATTGAGATGGATAATGAGATGTATGTTTTATATGCCTATTGATGTTACCGACAATAAAAATTCGAATCCGAGATAAAGTATAACGTGTTTGTTGTGAAGCCTTCTGATTCTGTTCATAGTCCAAAGCAGCGTAATCATCCGCTGATGACTATGACAAGGTTGGGGAGGGGCGAGGCCAGTCTCATACATCCGCAGTTTTAGAACTGATACTGGGTGTTCGGCTGTGTATCACTACTTTGTGCCCATTTCTTTCCACCAGGACTGCTGTCTGTCGAGCCTCAAGCTCCCCGTCACCGTCAATATCACCTTCGTCGCCGGACTGATCGGTAGCACCTCCACGATTCCTCTTGTGTTTTCTCCACGCGTTTTGAATTAATCTAGCACAATATTCTTCCCTTTGCCGCCAAAGGGTCGAACTGACCGGTTCATAACCTACCTCATTCGGTCTACCTTGCACTTCAGCCAACTCAGCAGTTTCTTCAATAGCGTTACCCTTTCGAGCGAAAAAGTCTTTGGTAAGAGCATCTAAGATATCTACACAAAACATGAGATCACCCTTGCAAATTGGAATGTCCATTGAAACTATTTTGTATTTATTCGGTTTATGTATTTGTAGCGGAGGTTCCAATACGTCTAAAAAGTCGGAAAGTTGATCGTATCTTATGTACTGCGTTCCATCTGGATCAAATTGTTGCCAAATCTCGTAGTACATATCATAGTCATCGTCTGTAAGACCCTCTTGCACATCTTCAGTCGCTTGAGAATAATTCTCCAAAATGACGGCAATGTACATGTTTATGACTATGAGGAATGATATAACGAGATAGCTAAGTAAGAAAGCTATACCTATTGTGGAATTACCACAATTACCCGTTTCTCCTATTTCGTTGTCTGGTTGCTTACAGTCTTCTTCATTTATGATTCCATCTAAGACGCCATCCCAACCGGCAGAAGTGGACATCTGAAAATTAATAAGTCAAATACTAACACATAATTTATTGAAGTATTGAAATTGAAGATCTAGATTTGTATATTCAGTGGTTATGTACAGACATTTTTAGACAATGGTACAGAGTTCAAAAGTAGTACTGATGAAGATCAGGTTGTATTAATTAATTTTCTTTTTTTATACTCAAACGGAGGCATTATACCGATTTTTACAGAGATAGAATTCAATAGAATACATTATAACCTTACCTGAAATAGAAGAATCATGGACTGTCCAAAAGTTTTGAAGTTGTAGACGTCATCGAGTCCGCTTTTGTCCTTGACGTGCATGAAGAACGACATTCCGAAGATCGCGAAGATGAACATAACCAAAAATAGTAGTAAGCAGATGTTGAAAAGGGCAGGCAGTGACATGGCAAGTGCGAAAAGCAGTGTGCGGATTCCTTTTGCTCCCTTGACTAATCGGAGAACTCTGCCGACTTTTGCAACTCGAACAACTCTCAATAAAGTCGGTGACACAAAGTATTTTTCAATAATATCACTAAGCACCAGTCCCAAAATTGATAATATAACAACCACTAAATCAAAAAGATTCCAAGGTTCCGTAAAATAATGATAACGCAAAGCAAACATTTTCATGAGGCACTCGGTACTAAATATAACTATGAAAATCATATTTAGAGAGTCCAAAACTTTAGTGAAAGTCTCTTTCTGCTTGTAATGGTCCATTGTCATCGTTAACATATTTAAACCTATGAACAACATAATGATCATGTCAAACTTCTTATTGGTGACTATTTCGAAAACTATGGCTTGAGGTCTCCACTGAAAATAAAAACGATTAGTGAGAAATAAATAATTTAAAAAATATGTTTGTCGATCGGCGGATGATGTTGGTTTCCTTTAAAGTAAAATGTAATGTGTATGACGTTTAATCGTCTTGGATGAAGTAAAATAAATAATCTAACGCTGTTATCATTGTTTTGACATTATTGTCATTCGTATTCTAAAATACACCAGTATTAAATGAGTTTCTTACCCTCGGTCTAGGAATGGCTTTCATAGGTTTCTTGGATCCCATTTTCTTCATCGCATTGTAATACTTTTTCTGATCCTCAGTCATGAACATCTCCAATGATCCTCCTGCGTATAAATTACTTAAATAATCTTATAATTTTTCAACCAAAGGGGGATATGTTTCAAGAGAGCTATATCGTCAATAACTGTATCAATGATCTAGAACCGGTGTGTACTAATTGTTGACAAAAACTCAATAAAATATTCCCAAACTAAGTTTTAAGTATTTTAGAAATACTACAAGATAGTCATCTGCTTATTAACAACCAAGATAGTCGAAACAGTCCGAATAAGTGTAATATATTCTCAAATTCGCAACATACTATTATATGGATAGATTAAATCAAACAAAGTTCATAATCTGTTGTATGTGGTTGAAAGTTCTAGTAAGATAAACTTTGGAAAGTGATCTAATTTTATTGAGCAACTATAGAAAAACAATACTTATCTTCTTTTTCTGTTCGTTGAAGTTATCAATGATGACTCCAATAAACAGGTTGAGAGTGAAGAAAGATCCAAAGATAATGAAGAAAACAAAGTAGAGATACATGTAGATGTTGGTTTCTCTAATAGGTTGTTTGTACATCTGAAATAATGATAAAAATAGAATTTAAAATTCAATATAACCCATGATACTGACATAATATATAATACAACTGGCGAAACATTGAAAAATTATGAATCTTATCAGAAAAAACTAATAATACTAGATTAAAGTAACATGAAAAAATTTTTAGAAAGTTTCTGAAGAAGTAGATAATTTTTTCATTTAAACTTTCATTAACTTACTTCTCTGGAGTCGATAGCGTCATTCATGATCTGGATCCAGCCTTTGAACGTGGCTACTTGGAACAAACACAGATATGCTTTACCGACGTGATCGAAATTCATTGGTGAATTATCCCACGTGTAGTTTTCTGCTTTGCATGCATTGACGTCAGGTATTATTTCATAACTTAACGTTGACTTATTACTATCCACACACTAGAAATAAATATTAAAGTATCACCTGTGTCTCAAAAGGCTCGAGATAAAGTTTACCTTATAGTATTTACCCGCGAATAACTGCACACCCATGATAGCAAATATTAACCAAAATATTAAGCACACTAGCAGTACATTGAAGATGGATGGTATAGCTTGAACCAATGCATTTACTACTACCTATAAGACAAAGTCATAAGTTAGTAAGTTCTAGCTCTTGGCGTAAAGCACTTCTTAAACAATGAGTTATAGAGTGGAATGAAGTTCTAGAAAGAGGTAAATTCTGACAGTTATACAATGTGCCCCTTCAACTTTTGAATGGAATAACTACAACGAAAGACTAGAGAAATGCTCAAAAGAATTCTTATTGGCAGCACATTATGTCATAAAAGGCTTGCCTTTTTATTGTTCCTGCGAAACCGTCCGCTTCTATATGTCTCAATTATGCAGTTTCGATTAATATTTCAAGTACCTAGTCCCATAAAAATGATTTTGGATTCCAGCGTTTTCAATTGTTGTCAAGATAACGTCAAAATTCGAAATAAATAAATAGATGCACAAATACACACACTATCAAAATTGTTTACAAGAAAACTTTGTTAAATAACTCCACAAAAACGAATTTCAAATTAATCTGGCTAATTGGTCTCTGCCAAAGCCACCCAACTACCACCCAAAAACGTCAAAATAAATATTTAGAGTAAAGTTATTTCAGTGCTGATGAATAAAGACTTGTTTTTGGACTTACCCTCATTCCTTGCATACGAGACATGGCACGCAAAGGTCTGAGTGCTCTCAATGTTCTCATAGTTTTAAAAGCCTGAATCCCACCTGCTCCGGCGAGAGAAGCCACGAAATTTATAAGAGACACCATTACGATAAGAAAGTCCAACCAGCACCACGCGTTCGTGAAGTATTTTTGGAAACCCATAGCCAACCACTTTATCAACATCTCAAAAAAGAATATGACGGTGAATATCCTATCCATGTAATACAGAATATCTTGTAATATGGGTCGTTGAGAGAGATGAACGTCTTCCAAAGCTAAAGCCAAACTACTGAGCAAGATCATGGTAATAACTGCTGTTTCAAAGTACTTATTTTCTATAAGTTGAAACGTTTTGTAACGAAGGTTTCCCCAGCCTTGCCAGAACGGGGAATCTTCATCACCGGCAAGGAATGGAAACTTCTTATAACATTTTTCTGGGAAACAATCGGCAGAGTATTCGTCTATTATGATATCTTCTGTTGCAGCATCTATGATCAGATCTTCATCCAACGGTCCTTGGCAATCACATTCGTCATCTAATTCTGAAATTTAAAACATGTTCGTTAAATTTGTGAAATATGTAATCCATATTTAAATATTTTGAACAGTTTGTTACCTTCATCTATTCCTAGTTCCTCTTTGCTGGCATCGCGTTTTTCTTCCTGATCATCTAAAACATCGGCACTTCCCTTGTGACTTTCATCGATAAACCTATGTTTATGACTACCATATGATTTGTTACTAATTTCATCATCGTCTAAATGTCCGAGAAAATCAGTGTGTTCTAAAATAGAATTTCCTAATGTTTTGTTTTTACTAATTGCATTTTTGGCTCGTTTTAAATTAGTTTTTGAATCACCGTGTATTGTAAATTCCATACCATCACCTATTGTTACTTCTAACCTATCTTTAGGACTTTTCTTATCTTTAAATATCGTACCATCTGCTAATATCTCATCACCTGGAATATCTAATCCCCCGTCCCGTGGATCTAAAATAGTTAAGTTTGTACTCATTTTCTGCAAAATACCCACAAACATCATATCAAACCATCCGGAATGTTGCAACATAAGCAAAAAAAATAAATTTAATTTCTTTTCACTTCTTTATTATACAAAGTTTGACTATTTTAGAAAAAATGAACAAAAATATTTATTTTTGGGTAACTGATAGGTACCCCAATACTCCTGCTAATATTTGTTGTTATAATTTAATTTTTTCTATTTTTCCCAACACACATCTATGAAGAAAACAGTAAATCTGCGTTATAAACATAGAAGGGTCTTGTCATAAAATCACAAATTTACTCATTCAAAGTAGTGAATGTGTAGAATCATAATAAACACCCAAAAAAGAACAAAAATTGCTGATGGCATGGTGAAAGGCCTTGTTACATACTCTTCTCGGAACAAGGTTTTAATCCCATTACTGAGGACGAACCTCAAAATAGTTGCACATGAAGGCTATAGCTATAGCTTCACTTAGTCTGTGTCTTCATAGTCTTCTTCAATGCTGATTTTCCAGTTGTTTATTTGTAACTATGCTAATTGCACCAATTATTAGCGAATGGCATAATTGAGCATTCCTTGTTTTGTTTAGTGGAAATGTTTTTGGTATTGTGAATGGTTGGCTTGCCAAGTTGGCAAACTTATAATATATCATAACAAAACCTTATCTGGTGGCATGGCCAGATCTGAATAATGGACCCAATCTACTTGTACAAATTCCCAGTGGATCAAAAATAGTTAAACTGTCTGGATAACAGGGATTTAACAAAAAGTTCTAGTTTAATAGTTCAAGGTGTTGAATTCAGTGAAAGAAATAACTTTGTACATTCCTGTTAATGAGCCCTTGTTTGCTAATGTTGTTTTTCTATTGTAGTTTGTATGATATTTATGTTACTAAAGTGATAATACGTAATGATTAAAACAGTTGGAATAATATAATATAGCTTTTTCTATTACTATCTATCAATATGTTGGAAAAAAGACAACGTGCAAGATGTTTTACTCTTAAAAAAACTTTACTTTAAAATATGTTGGAAAATATAAAACTACTACATGGAGTGGACACATAAAAATACAAATCTAGATTCTGAAGCTAATAACTAACTTCTATTCTATTACATATTGTTGACAATTAGGTGAAAAGCGAACAACTCACTGTAGAGGAAAATTTTGGAAGTTTTTAGTTACTACATGCGAGATAAGGTATACTTCTTAAGGAAACCAAAAAGTATAAGCACTACAAGTGGCAGCAAGCACAAAATTCAGCGAGCTATTCAGATTTGTTGGATAAAAACCTT
Organism: Galerucella nymphaeae; assembly: GCA_963978555.1. Classification (NCBI taxonomy): domain Eukaryota; kingdom Metazoa; phylum Arthropoda; class Insecta; order Coleoptera; family Chrysomelidae; genus Galerucella; species Galerucella nymphaeae. Next base: position 6,719,262 of record OZ021704.1, read on the forward strand.
GGTTCCAACTGTTGGAGGGTCCCTCACCTGACGGCTGATCGGATATTTGGTTAGTTAATTTAAATCTTATCAACTTAGCGATATCTGCAACACCAGCCTTTATCCACTTAACAAAACGACCTATTCTATCAAAGGCTTCTGCTATTTTATTTGTATCATTGTCAGCCGTTGGAGCTGATAAACTCGATGAACCGAAATTGCTCAAAAGCAAAGCTAAGAAAAGATTCAGTACCTAAAAACAGATATAATATCGAATTAAATAGTTTACATTAGCGGGTATGTTGTTTTGTAATTGTATTTTTACGTACCACAAGGTTGCCAATGACAACAGTGGCTAGGAAAAACGGAATACAGGAAACATCACCGACTAGCATACAATCCCACATAGATTCTATCCATTCTCCACATAACACTCTAAAGACGATCATAAAGGAATGCATAAAATCTGTAAAATTCCACCTGGGAAGTTCATGGTCTGGAAATCTATCTACATTATCTGCAAACAAAATTAAATGTTTTGATAGATATCGCAGAATAATTACTATTGGCGATGAGCTTTATTAAATACCTCAATAAAACAGGAAACTGTAATAATACTTTATTACAGTGGAACAGTTACTAACCTGTATAATTTTTTCCAAATAATTGCATCCCCATAACAGCGAATATAAATATTATAATGCACAGCACAAAGGTTAGGTTACCTAAAGCACCCATAGTTCTACCCATTATTGAAATTAGTAAATTTAAAGTTGGCCAGGATTTAGCCAGTTTGAACACTCTTAGCTAGAAAATAAATACAAATTATTGTATTTCTAAGCTCATAAGTTATATCCAAAGTATTTTGAAGAGTTGCATTGAATCCATTATAGTAAAAATAACTTACCAATCGAAATGATCGTAATACGGATAAGCCTTGAACCCCTTCAAGGCCAAGTTCCAATAACGATAAGGCTACGATGATGAAATCGAAAATATTCCACCCTTCTTGAAAATAATACTTTGGACTCATCGCGATCAACTTCATTGTTGCCTCAATCATGAAAGTTGCAGTGAAAAACTAAAAAATAATCATTCGTGTTGTATATTTAACAGTAACAGAACAAACCTAAAAAGTTTGTACGTAGTAAATTAGAAGAAACAAATTTTTGGGGTACACCACAGTCATTCCGTTGTGGTGACAAGTGGTCGGGAAAAAATTTTTTTTGGTTGTTCAACTGACAAATTGTGAAATTTAGGTAACAATATCCATTTTTAAGTTTAATATAATATATGTAACAGTAACTAACTATTATATTAAAAATATGTATACTCACATAGTTGCCACTTTTGAGGGCTTTTTCTAAATCTCGATCCATGTCGTGATGATCTAGAGCCATGAACAAAGTATTGACCACAATGCAGAGGGTGATGAACAATTCGATGAAGGGATCGAAGACGATTAGAGCTACAAACTTCTGAAAAACCAGCCAAGGACCACAACAATCCCAAACGCAAAAAATATCAATGACTCGCATAATAAATGCTAATAACCGTTCTTTGACAGTTGGCTCATCCTCTTCATCATCATTTTGGGCTGAGAAATAATAAACAGAAACTGTACGAAGAATTAGTATAAGTGAAGTTGACACACTCTTTTTTGGGAAAAGAGGTTTTGTGCAAGATGATATGGTGCAATAGCCGTTCTTAACCGCTGGTTAAGTTTCACAGGTTTTAATTGCATCAAGCATATGTTTTACAGAGCTGATTCTGTCAAAGTAATCATAGCTCTATGCTAAAGTTATGAATGGCTACTATATTTTCATCGTGAAAATATAACTGCACAAATAGAAAAACAGCAAATATAAATTTGACACCATCGAAAATTGCTTTAGTCTTGGCTGTTCGGTTAAGAACAAATATGAAGCACTTCACAAATCTAGAAAGTGGCATTTAGGACCAACATGCTACAATTAGCTCAAAGTCATGAAATATAGAACATGGAGACCGTGGGCGCAAGGTATCTATTAATTATAAAAGCAACAGCAAGGCCCACTGTCCATGTAGTCGCCTCAGCTTACGCGTACTAAAGCTACGATAGGTACATGGACAATGGGCCTTACGCTTTGTTAACATCTTATTGCAGGACGTTAACAAATAATAAAAAGAGTAGTGGTCCTAGGATGGAGCCCTGTTATATCTCTTTACTGGGTAGAATGTCCAGGTGATGTGTAGAATTGATCTTAATCTACATCGCTTTTGGTATTAATATTATTTTTTTATATTCACCTGACTTTCTTTTATAGCCAATCGGAGGTTGGAAAAATTAGGATACACTAATAAAAATTTGTAGATTTCATGTTTTTGGTGATGAAGCAAATATTTTCTGTCTTTTGGAAATTGATGTAATAAACATTGGTAAGGTAAAGTGGGTTTAAGAAAAACAATTTTTATTATTTTTATTCCAACTAAAAAATGTAAGGTGAATAAAGAAACGAAAGTAACGTGATACATAATAAACTTTTTAAATAAGAATTGAATAAGAATACCGTGTCCCCTACGGTCTATAATGATAATCTATCTAATTGAAGCCTCCTAATTCAATCACTCAAGGAGGTACTAATGTATACTAAATGGACTTTAAGAAATACATGTAAATATATCTATTGCCTATGTCAAGCAAACGGACACAACGACTTCGGTATAAAATAACTATTTAAAAAGAAACAGTATGTAGCATAGCATGTGATTCGAGCCTGTATAGACCAGACCACATAGGAAACATCAAAGAAAAAATGTGTCCGTTGCTATCATGATTTCTATAAGATTCTACCAAATTTGGTGCTCCAATACAAAAGGGGATGTGCCAAATTTAATGATAATTTAATTTTATTTACCTAAATTATTAACTTGTTAATTTTCCTCCGCAAAGTTTACATACAATATAAATATGTATTAGTTTTTATTAACAACAACACCAAAAGAATCAAATTAGTGCGTTACAAGGCAATAGTACTAGTTCAAGCAAATTGCGATGGTGTGGAAATATCGTGTAGGGTGTTTCAGGTTTTGGGGTAATAATTAAATACTCACCTCCATGGTCACTCGCGCCGCTTTGCCTACCAGCTGCTTGTTCTATAATGTCGTTAAGAACCATCACATCTACAACAATTAGCAATAATTGAATACAAATTACGTGTCAACAATTAGTTTGTTTTCTTTGAAGTGTATCAATAAAGTTGCATTGCAGTTAGTGGTACTGAAGGTAGTATCACTAGTAAAGGTATGTATTATCATCGATATATATATTTTTATAATCATATTTTGGGGATGAATTACTAAAATTAGTAGGTATCTGTATAGTATCTCACCTTTCATATCTACTACGGTTTGTCTTTGGTTACTATCGATAAATGGATTGTCTAAATGCTTTATTTTCCCTTCCATTTGGCCTGTTGGTCCATCCTGTTGAACAACAAAATATGCATAAATTTTAAATTTTTTATAAATGTTTTTTTTCTTACGTAATCTCCTCGATAGGCTCTATGATTAAATTCGGTGTAGTTGTTGGGTGTTGTGGTAGCTGTTGCTGCAGGAGGAGGTCCAGTTCTAAGTGATCTGTTCCTGAGTTGACTTTCTTTTGTTATTACTTTACCAGCACCACCCAAACCACATAAGAGATCTCCATGAGAGGTGTAAGATATTCGTGAAGCGTGCGAAGTGTATGATGAATGACGCGAACCTAACCAACATTTTTAGTTTTAAAAAACCAAAAGTAACTTGAAAAGTTGCAGTGATCGAAAATAACTACAAAAAAATTTGTGCAAATGATATTTAGAACAAAATGTACAAAATTTTCCTTGAAAACATAGACACAGATTCTCTTATAATTAAAAAATTATAACGGGTATTTTGACTACGTCTACATTTCTACATAACCTTCTGGAAAACCAAAGGATTAATATATAGAAATACGTCCATTTTTCGAAAGTATGAGGTAAATAATAGAAGAAGGTAACTTTAAAATGAATGCCAGAAACAAATAAACTGATAAACAAAAAAGTTTGAGCTGGTTAAAAATATGTACAAGAGAGAAAAAATGGAAGTATTAATTATATTCTTCAGTATGGAACTATGGTAGTATTCGTTAGATGAAAGTGCAGGATTCCAGAAAGCCAGGGACTTACCCAAATTAGCGTAATAAATAGGAACAACCATAGCTCCGTTTTCTTCACTCATTGGTGTTACAGCATTAGAATCATCAGCGTAAGGTAAATGTTCTTGAGCATCTAAATACGTGGATAAAACCAAAGGCTTACGATCCCCAGGAGGTGGTACCATACGACGATTACTACGCATAGTGAACTGGTGACTTCCTCTAGAACCTCGTCGAGGATTGAAAGGCGACCCAGGTAAGCTGAGACTGGCCTGAATATCGGAATTAGTCTATACATGAATTTCAAGTATAATAAGCTTTAACCAAATAGTGACATGAGTTTCAGCAAGTAGGTGTTATAAAACTGCATTTTTTTTTTCAAAACACAAAAACATTCTCTATGAAGTTCAGAAACTGAATTTCAACTTATCAGAGTTACTGCGTTATTAAACATAGAAGAATATGTAGAATAATAATAAGTTAGCTGAAGCATGTGTGAGCAGTCATTATTAATGTATTGTCAATTTTGACGATGAAACAGTTGGTCATCTAAATATAATATGTCATTAGGCCATACATATAGGTATCCACAATGTATTAATTACTAGTGTGAGTAATAACAATTGCTGCAGTTTTAAATACGAAGTTGCAGAACCCATCAAAACCACAGCTGGTGTTACACAAAAAAATAAAACAAAAACTGCAAGTACAAAAACGTTCTAAAGAATTGTGACAACTAAAAGTAAAGTGCAGAACACTTGTTCAACATTGATCAAATGGATCAATATTTAACAAATGAAGGCTTAACACTATAATTGTCATGATCTTTATAATATTCATTTGATTCAATAGAGATTTAATTGAATAAGCAACATTTAGTTTGATCAAACCATCAAAACAGGTGACTAGTTAAAATTTTGAAACCAATATCAAGTGAATTTGTGATAAATTTGGAAATGAAAATTGATCCGAAACTAATACTAGACTACCTAATGAAGTTGATAAAAATATAAAATCCGTAGGGTTGAGATGTTTTCAAAAAAGGATATAAAAAACAATATAATGTGTAAGTGATCATGCTATATCATTGATAGGGAAAATATTGATTAAATAATGAAAAATAAAAATGAAGGTAATGAAAAACTACGCTTGGGTATAATTATCAATAATACTTAAAATACCGACATGCCTATTTCGAAGTAGTGAAACTACTAATTAGGCTAATAAGAGAATTACTTAATTAATATTGAAAGAGATGATGAGGGTCACGGTAATGCAATGTGTCTTCATAGAAAAAAATTAGGCATTTCGAAAATAATTTGAACTTATTATATAAAGGTAGAAACTGTATCTATTTATTTCATGTGTGTTTTTTGGGTTTTTATATACGTGTCTATCTATAATATATTTCTATGCTCTTTACAGTGCTTTTCGTTTTTATTTATACATAGATGAGCCATTCCATTTGAAAAACAGAAATTAAAATTGAAAACTGACCACAGAAACCAGTATATGTAAATACCATTTGGTTGGTATCAGGATGTAAAATAGGAAGGAGAATGAGTAAAAATCGGTGAACTCAAATAGATACAAATTTCCTGTAGCCCTAAAGAGAAAAGTAGACGATATTCCTGAATCTTTTAACGAAAAAAATGCTAATAATTAGTACACTTATTAATAATTTTTCTATGGATACTCCTATAAAAGTAGAATATACTCACTATTTTGTAATTTACATTGAAAAATGTGTATTGGGTACCGACAATAATTTTTCGGTGCGAAAAGTGTGCTTGTATAGCCACCTGCAATGATGGTTGCAAATTTGAAACGAGGTTCAAAAGTATCAAGACACTTACAGCGCTAACTTTCCGCAGCTTGGTGGGATTAGTAGGTATTCTTCTCTGCTCACTCACTGAATCTAATCCTTCCGATCGAATGCTCATCTTCTCCTTATTGTTGTCATCATTACCCTTAGCTTGTCCCACAAATAGCTCATAACTGTGGCAGGAAAAATCGGATGGGGACTTTACAATATCTGGACAGTTTTCAGCAGCTAAATTCGCGGCTGCAGCTTCTCGGGCTTCTTCTGCGGCCGCTGCTCGCGCATCCGCTCTGTCCTGTTTGGCTTGCGCGGCTTTCTCAGCTTCCTGCGAAATGAAATTAATAAAATATAGTGCTAAATAGTTTCAAAAAATATGTCTCACCCTGATGGCCTCTTCTTCAGCTGCTTCTTCCTCTTCGGCTTTCTTTTGTAGTTCGTCATAAGACATCGCAACAATAGCTAATATCAAATTAACTAAATAAAATGATCCCAAAAATATAATGACGATAAAAAATAGCATGTGCCATGGACCTGCGGACCGCAATACCTAAAATAAATATATCTTGATAACTTAATACCTACGTTAGGCAATTTATACCTAATTAGGGAAATGGGTGTTTCGTTATACACGTTAAACAAGAAAATGCTCAAACTCGAAAGGCCTTTCATGGTAATATTTTTGGAAATTATTCTAGAACGTTCCGGTGTTACCAATAAATATCTCCAGAAACCTGGAATTGATATCACGAATAAATATAGACATCACTTCTAGAGTTCTTCGGTACATTACTGGACAAGTTTGCCTCTTTAGAAAAAAAATCCAAATGTTAACCATACACACGGATAGTCAACGAAGACATACAAAAAATGGCTTTACAGAAGTATAGAGACATGGATAATTAGTGTATTCACTGCAAAACATGTTCTTACCAATTGGTAAAGGTTTTCCCAGTAGTCTTGAGTCATTAATCTAAAGGCGGAAAGAAAGGCCCAGCCGAAAGTATCAAAACTAGTGTAACCATAATTTGGATTATCTCCGTAACCTTGTAGGCACGTATAACCTGGCTTACATGTGCCAGCTCCTGAGGAATTACCACAGAGTGGATAGTCTCCGTTGTCATCTTTATACCAATTTGCTGAAAAAGAATATTAACATTATTATGATACAAAATTTTTTCACAAAATCCTATGATACTTTTTCAAATTAAATTTCGGAAATATGCATTGTAACCGAAAGCTTTTTAAACTCAAATTTCATTTACGTTTAAAAAGTATTCCCCTTGACAACAGCCCTAGCTGAAGACGTTTTGCGGTCCTATTGGATTGGGATTGGACATCGTTTGTGACATTTCTTGTTGAAATTTGTTCGAGCATTTCGCAAGTTCATGTGCTGTATGCCTCATTCAAATTTTCACGCCCTTTTGTTTACATCGGGCGTAAATGAAATCTGAATAGAGTATAAAGGTGGTCACACTCACACCGAAATCATGTGCTACTTATTAAATATCTACTTTATAATCTCACGTATTTGTTAGTAATTCGGTACATTCTACTGAAAATAATACACTAACAATAAAATAAATATTTTTTTTATTAAATCCAAATCAAAGGAGGAAAAAACAGGCATTATGTACTTACTTTCATTATCCATAAACCTTTCCCAATTTTCGTCTGTAAGGTTTCCCCAGGAACCATCGTTTGGGAAGTTTTTGACGCATTTTTGTGTAAGGACTCCCATATAAATTTGTAAACCCATTAGTGCAAACACAGAAAGAGAAAACATTGTTAAAATTATCACATCTCGTAGATTTTTTACTGATTCGATTACGGCTCCAACGATGGTCTTTAAACCTGAAATAAAAATAGTAATCCATGGAAAATTCAACACTTCATTGGAAATATGCTCTCTATGGAAGTAATCCACAATGGAAATATATAAGTATAAGCTTGCCAAACAATGGTAAACTGAACTTTCAACCTGGACCTGGATAATCTTTCATACTTCTATGATATGGCTAGTAAGTTGAGAGTTACATGAAATGACGGAATGCCTAAGATGGCGGACTAGTTATTATTAAGACTATCATAATCTGGCTATTAAATGACAGAGTTTGCTGAGAAGAACCCAAATAAACTGACGTCTGCGTGCAATCCATCAAGGACAGTGTGTAGGTACTGTACGGTTAAATGGTAAAATTTGGTATTTATAGGTTAAGTTTTAAGCCTATGTTATTTTCTTCAATCACGATCAAATAAAATGTTTTCGATAAACAACTGTATCCAAAAGATCATTGTTTAAAATTGAAAATCCCCATTATTATAGCTGACGCATGAGTTTGAAATCCGTAAAAACAGTTCGCAATTTCCTTTTTTCCAATTTCAAGTAATAAAAAACTTCTGTTTCTCTTTCCTTTGAGACTTATAGTCACGTACCATTTGAGTGTCGACCTAGTTATTAGAACGTCCTCCGCAGCAGAGTAAAGGGAAAACTGAACATAATAATCGTGTGGTATTGGAAAATTAAATCATATTTTAATTGAAAATTCGATAATGAAATTCATTCATTATTATTTTTGTTAATTTTTTGGGAAATTAAACTACTAAGATTATTATTAAATTTTTATAAGAGCTTGTTTAAGCAATTCTCAAGGTTTTATAAAAATTTTCTTACAAAAATGTTGCATGCTTAAGGAAGGGATTGAAAACTTGATTCATGTTAGGTTTCATATGTGTAAACTCAGTTAAAGCCCTAAATGCATAATTTATTTAATTAGAATCTGGCGCGTTCGATTTACGACCCCATAAGTTCAAGGTATGACCTTGCTCCAGTTGGTGAAATTAGATAATGTCCCCTATTCAATTAGGCCTCTCTTTGTCAAAACTAAACTGATTGAGAAATTGGACATTCCCGTCACATCTGCTTTAATTTGGTCGCTCACTTTGGTGAAATCATTAGAGAAACTCGATTACGATCTGTTAATAATATGTTATGTTTACAGCCTTTCTTTGACCACGCATTGGCTTTGATTCCGGGAGATATATACAATGTGCGTCAAAAAATCTTTTTTTCATATCCAACTCTCTTAAATGTGAAAAAATGATTTATCTATAGGGCAATATTTTTTGGAAAAGGCTGAAAGTAATTCCTTTATTTCAAAATTTGTGAAAAAAAGTTGATTGTGCTGAGAGTATTTATTATAAAATATATATTAGTGATTTTATAGATGCGCATTGTATGTAATTTTTAAAATTTACACACTGAATTGTCTGAATAGAACTAATAAGTCCTTTAGCAGATTGCAATTTTTCTCACTCGACTATTAAAAAGAAGTAATCGGGACTCCTTTTGCTCACGATCAATAGAGAGGATCAAGTAGCACAGTGTCATTTGCAGATGTTCATTTCGTGGGAAGCACAATGATGTGAAAGAGCGACAGAGGTGGCATCAGTGATTTGAAGTTGACAATATTATTTACTAATGTGAAATCATTTAAATATGGATGAATATGTTATAATTATGTTGTAAATGTATAAAAAAGCTTATTGGCGACGAATAATATTCTCTTCTTAAGGAACAGTGAAGAAGATAAGCAGATATAGTTACCCTCAAGTTACCCACAGTGTGTTTTAAGTATGAAATACCGCAATTTCAACAATATCAGTTGACTTTCTTTTACTAGTAAAAAGAAACAATATTATTAACAGATCAATTTGAATTTTTACCAAATTAATTTTGAAGGTAATTAAAAAATTCAATAGCTTCTAAAAACAACAACACATAATGGACCCCAAGGATAATCTTTTTTTAGATTGGAAATTCGGGTATGTATATCGATTCTGTACGTAGCGTATTAAAAAAGTGGAGGTTTGGAAGCATACTTTGGGGTAACATAAATGCAAATTATGCGAATCTAAATGTAGAATATGAATGAGCCGCGCTCAATATTTTTTATTAAATTCTTCCAGCTTAAGAATTGTTTGCGAAGGTGTAACTGAATAATTGAATACTGGAATCGATTGTACTAGGTGCTGTTTGATTCAGTTTAGGTGTATGGTGCGTGTATAAAGAAACTTAGATCGTAGTATATGTATCTTTGTAACTTAGAGATTAAGTTTTTCAAGAAAATACCTTTCAAGGGGTTAATTAATCAATTAGACTGCGTTTCACATAAAAAGACGCCACGTGAAGTTTGCAAACTGTCTTGCGCAGAAATAAAAATCGGCATTGTTTATCTATGTCGCTTTGTAATGCTTTGAATTTATACTAATACAATTTCTGTCCGTTAAAATTAAGTATTTTTGGATGACAGATGATAGAATTAAAAAGTTTCTTACCTGGTACAATAGCGACAGTTTTGAGGGCTCGTAGTACCCTGAACGTTCGTAAGGCAGCTAGATTTCCGAGATCTATACCCATTGTAACATAACTGGAAACATTGAAAAATTTAGCATATAATTACATTAAACCGTTTGCTAACTAGGAGGTCGCACTAAAAAGCTGCCGATTAGTTTATAAAAACATTTTACATAAAACAACACATTTTACGTTCATAATGCATATAAAAATTTTCAAAATAGTTTAAATTATTGAACTAACTACATCAGGTTCTATCAACAAATAATCATTTCTATATCAGAGATAAAAAACAGTAAAACTAAACTATTTACTAATATATTTTTGGTGGACTAAATTTTTTATACACTCACCTTGTCATCCATCGGAATATACATCATCCTGAGCTATTTTATGTGCTTTTCAATAAGTAGCACTCCATTCAAGTTTATTAGAAAAATACGAACAAAAATTTATATTTCACGTTGTTGATTTCAGTCGAATGTATATTTCATTAAAATGTCTTGTTATTCAAAAACACATTGCTCATTAGGATTTTGACGCTATTTCGGTGGATCACTCGGTATAATGTTCTAATAGGATAACGTAACTACTCAATTATTCTACTAACGATTGTTAAGACAACTGTTTAGCAGACACAACTCACTTGAGTCTTTAAAAATTTTAACATTTTTAAGAAAACTTTGGTATTTTGTTTACTTTACATCTGTGAAAATAAAGTCAAATGTTGTTAAAGGACCATTATTGTACTATCAGTATTTCATGTTGTGCGCTCAATTTGTAATTATAATTCAATCCAATTGGTACATTTTAATCAACTTAAATGGTTTCAGCATTTCATTAAATACCTACACGATAAAATACAATCGGTTTTGTAAATGTTTTAATGTTATCATGTTTCTAAAATATTATCACAAATGATACACCCTAACTATCTAAAAAACACTATCCAGTGTAATGAAGGAGATAATATTGATAAGCCATGTTACATAAAAAGAAGTGTTTCTGAAATTGAAAGAAAATATAAAATATAAACGTCTGAGCTTGACTTAATCACAGGAGAATTTTCAAACCATCTTTAGCAGAAAACTAGATTCGATGCATGTTGTATTTAGGTTAAAACATGTTCCCAAGATGTGGAAAGTTGCAGAAATGATTATATGATTCATAACTATACCGTTCAGTTCAGTTGATCATAAGTTTCATAAAGAGAAAACCAATTCCGATGAATAAGAGAGTATTTTTGACGCATGCAGTCGAGGTAATAACCACAATGCCTTATATTACTGATTTCGTACTGTAATGGATAATCTAGTCGGGGCTGGAATCTATCGAGTACTGTACAGTGAGCAAACTCGAAGTAAAAATAGACATATCAATTTTATCATCCCTTTCAGAAGGTAGTTTTTGTACCGTCCCAAGATCGCTCTATCGCCAGCTGGAAAGAACCTACCGACAACAAGAGGAGAACTAGTCCATTATACTCAAAGGACTAAGAAAGAGAAAGCTAAGGTTGTCAATTATTAATAGTGGACCATGAGAGATCCTCTACTAGTTCAAAATACGGATAAATATTTACAGAGCTGCGAGTTTTGTCTCTAAAGTATTCCTCTGAATTTCTATAGTAACTTTTGAATCTGATTTTAATACATTAAACGTGGTGAAGATAACGTAGATAATAGTTTCGAAACGTTTCAATTCGATGTAGCTCGATGAAGAGTAGGTGTGCAATATTTTTTACCACAAGTTGTAACTAGCTCCATAAAAGTTTGTCATGAGAATGGATTATTAGTTTTGCATAATGAGTCAAGAAATATTATGAGCTATTCTATATAAGTTGTACTGAATGTTCTATTCTAAGACTAGTCTACTCACGCTAAAGCTATGACTACGAAGTCGAGCCAGTTCCATGCATCTCTAAGGTAGGTGAACGGTTGAAGTATAAAACCTCTCGCCATCACCTTCACAGCTGATTCAAACGTGTAGATGCCCGTGAATATTACTCTGGAAATAAAAAAGTGACATAACATCCAACAAGCAAAATATTATTGACATGTGAAGTTGAGATATACTTACTCGGTTGATTCTACGGTGGGAGTTGTAGGCATTATCATAAGGATACAGTTGACAAGGATAGTAGTAATGATAAATAGTGAAAATAATGGATGAACGAGGATGTAGATGGCCACTCGCCGAATTGGATTGAAAGGGTCGAGTATCCAAAGAGCATTTGTTGCACTAAACCGAAAAATGTCCTTGCCTTTACTTACAACTACGAAAGTCTGAAACAAAAATGTATGTTGAATAATAATACTGCTGTATTTATGAAAATAAAAATATATAAAACAGTTAATTGTTAATAGTGTGGATAATTTGGAATTGAGCAACAAGAAGGAATGGGGTCCAAATTCCATTACTTGGAAAGAATGCCATTCAATGGTATACAGCATTCGAAGGAACTGAGATTATTGGATAGGAGAGGTGTATTTACTTTAAAGCCTGCGGATATCCTAAAATTTCTCCAAGAAGTACGAGCTACTAGTCTCCAAGACTTTTCTCAGGAACTAAAAAGAAGTAAGGGGGCTTGATAGATCTTTTAGGTCTCAGTGAATGTTACTCAATACACATACCTACATATATACTAATGTAGGTTTCAAATAAATAGATCATGATTTCTAATCCTGTTTTGGAATAGTAAAAAAAACAAAAAGGTTTGGATAGTCAAGTTTAAAATAAAAGTATTTATAATTATAAACTTGTTGCTCTTACCATTTGGTTGTGGTAGAATGGGTCGATGTCCTCAAGTGGTGTGCTGGCCAGTTCGGGAGGAAAACTGCCCTGAAGACGTACCGGAATGGGGAGACCCTGCTCCAGAGTCGCGTCGGGCTGAGGCCCTTCATCTTCGTCCTCGTCCTCATACCGAATCTGTGATTTGCACAATTAAATGTTTGTCAAAGCATAATGTTTATCTATTTTTAAACTAGTTCACTATTGAAAATAAGCACTGCTTATAAATTATTGAACTTTTTAATAATAAATTAATGGGTTATGTGTTGCGTCATACTGTATGGGTATGGTGTTAATTTGATTATTTATACAATTATCTAGCTTAGCTATTTTCTGTAGTATTATTATGTATATGTGGTATCATACGGTAGTTATTGGTAAATTTTTTATTATGCTTTACCATTATACGTCAAATAAATGTTAAATTTCGTTTAATTTGAATTTAACAAAGAAGTGAAATAGATCCATATTTATATCATTTAATAGTTTATGTTTTTGATATAATTATGAATTAGGTAAGATAAATACATGATATGTACGAGTCTAGATGTTAAGAAACCTGGGATAAAGATTTTATATCGAATAAACCTTACCTAAAATGAGGATAAACAACTGGGATATAAAATTTAAATTAATTTTTCAGGGAACGAGTTTTTTAAAATATCAAATATAACATTCGATTCTCAATTTCATATCGACCAATCAAAATGATTCAATTTCCTTTCCACAAATGTAAAATATCGTAACAGTTTTTATTCTTTCAACAGGTATGGCGTTATAGTTATAAATATTGAATAAGACTTAATTAATATTCAGAGTCATCCTACTGTAAATGCAGATTAATAAGAAACAATAAAAACTGGAAACGTTTGAAGTTCAAAATTGAAATACCTTAGTTTGGCATTTGACAGTGATATTGTCCTTGTGTAACAAGTTTTTGTTCGAATTGCGTCAAAAATGTGTGCTGGAAATTCCTATTTCGGAAACAACTTCAATGTAAATTATTCACCTGTTCTCAAATTGTTTGTTAAGTCAAAAAAACACGCTCCGTTTGCTGATTCGAATCGATTTTCTGTCAGTAACCTATTGAAGATTCCTGTATTGTTCTCAATTTACATCCGTTAGGTATTGTTGGTATTATCATCTGAACATTTTAAATTGAAATGATGGTTTTTTAATATCCGTACTTTTTATTAAGACAAATACTTTAGTTTTTTGTATCAAACACAATATGTACATAAAAATTTTGAATGCAAGGTATAGTCAGTTGCGACTTTGACCGCTCTAGGCTTCAGTTCGTAACCTTATCAACAAATTGACAGCACTATAATTCCGCTCTTCACTTTTAAGCTGCATTGAGAACGAAGATGTAGACATTCTTTCAAAAAATTGTCTTCTAGGCCAGTAGAATAAACCATTTGCAATACTTTGGCCTTTTATTCAACTCAAGATCGCCAGGTTAGAAATAAAGTTAAATTTATTGTGAGCTAATTTAAAAGCATCCCGTCCTTCTGACAATGTATCAATTGCTACCAAAAAACTAGTAATTCGGAAATTCTCGCGACCATTCTTTTGTTGCATCTTTTCACCTGTATTAGTCTTTCCAGGGTGTAGATAACGCTTTTGATTGCGTCGAAAATCCCTTCCATATTACTGTACGAAAGATTGTTATTTGAATTTGTTTTCGAAATCATCGAAGTTATCTCTTGTTTCGCCTATAAATTGTATCAGTGTCTCATGACACTTTTTATTTGTGGCATTAATGCGATCCAGTGAACTTCCTCAAAAAAACAGTCATAAGAGCTTTTCTCAAAACGTTCTAGTTTCAAACGAATACCTCTTGCTTCGCATATTACGATTCTCTTCTGTTGTGTCTCATTTTCGACAGAGACTAACGCTTTATGGATTTAATTCCAGAATTCTTGTGAGCATTGCACGATCCAACCAACGAGTCGACTTAAAGGCGTTGGAGTAGAGAAAAGAACGAACAAGTATCTTGGCTGCTTTCAGCTGCACATTCACCTACTAAATTGAGCGAATGTGCTGTACAAGAAACATGCTTGAGAAGAGGTGAAATTTCCTCCATTTTAGCTTGCAGGCCTGACATGTTAGCTGCGTTTTCATAAGATTGCCCGCGGCAGTTTGAAAAGTGAATTCCCAATTCTGCAGACTTTGCCTCTGTATATATACAAGTAAAAATAGGATCAAAGTGATTCTTCAGTTTTATCGTCTTCGTCATTAATATTTTGAATTGATATAGTATTTACATGGTAAGATTTTGAAGGAAAATGTTATTTTTATACGTATTAAATATAAAATTATTTGTAATTATAAGTTAAATAGTTTAAAGCTTAGTAAATCTACTCAGTGCAAACATGCAAAAATTTAATAAACTGAGTTAGGTACTTCAGAGAGTCACAATAGACTCTTGCAAGTCGCAGTGGAGGGCCTTATAGACCCAATCACCACAAACCTAACCTAACCTAGGTACTTCAGATCTTCAGAAATTGATCGTGTCTGTTTATTCTCAATATTTAAACTTTTTATATTGCGAACTACACAACACGTGCAATTTTCCATTTGATAAATTGACAGATATGGTATTCATTGTGAAAATAAAAAAGGTTAGAGGAGAGCAATAAAATGATGAAATCTTCGATAATTGAACAGATTATATGAATAATATTTATATTTTGTTTTGAAGCCAGCCTCTCATAGATCAGACCTGTGAAACAACAGTTTTAAAAACTTTAGTGCGAATCACTATGTTCCAAATACAATTTTTAAAAACGTTCTAAATTGCTCCACAAAGTTAACATATTTTAAGACTCAAATAAAATATTTGGTACAAAAAGAGAGTAAACTTTCGAATAAATGAGTGAAACAACATGTATGTGAAGAATATTTCTTTATTCTTTCAAATCGTAATTAGAAAATTAAATAGTGATTCGTTGTGAAGTAGAAATCCGAGATGTCAGTATTAAAGGTTATTCATCTGGTCTGTCTAATGATCGAATAGTCTATCCAATGAGTTGTCCTGAATCATACTGTTTGAAGTATCCCAATGGAAATTTTAAAATAGAAAAAATGTATTTTGGTATTAAGAGCAGGACTTTGGAACTTTTGCTTGGGTAAGTTACACAAGTCACTCACCAAAACGACAATTCTGCCCCTCAGAATCATTCAAGTATTATTTTTTATATTGGACGTATTGTGTTCTTCCAAATAAGTAAAAAATTCAATATTTACTACTGTCAAAGTTATTTTAACGGTTTTGTCATGCAAGTGTAGAATTGCAAAAGTATTTTGAAGTGTCTAAAGTGTTAATATTTTGGTGAAAATTTCTTAAAAATAGCAAACCTATACTATTTTCGCCTATTTATAGCTGCAAGTTAAAGTTATATACATCAACCTCGCCAAGAGGCGTATATCAGGGAACACATTTTTGTAGGTATTAAATATATTATCACGGTGTATCAATCATTGAAAACTCCATTATGTTTTCAGTTAATAAAAAAGTGTATAATTTACGATTTAAAATGGGTATAATTCAATTTGTTGCCTCGGATGTAATAATAGTAAACAGTAAAACATAAATAACTGTTATAAATAGATAGGTATAAACCCAAAATAGACAATTAGTAGATATCTATTTTCACTTAGAAGTTAAATTTGGCACAAGATCGTTATCTTACTGTGTATACCTGTAGAAAACCTCTGAGTACTTGTTGGATCAAAGAACGCTTTGGTGTTAGGTGATGCACATTTTTTTACTGAATTTATAATCTAAACCTAGCTAATAGATCATCCACTGGACTTGAGAAAAACTGTAAGGAATCTATGCTGGCAAGAGACAACAAAGTGTCTCTAATATGGGTGCCGGCACAGGAGGAGGGAATTTCAGGTGATAAGATGGCAGACCAGTTAGGTTCACACAATTTTTAGAAGCAGTATTAAATAAAGAGCATCTATAAGTAGTTCTCTATTTCCCTTTTTAAAAATGATAATTTGTATTCGACATTGAATTTGCAGAAATGGAAAGGGAAAGCAATCTATAACGTGCATCAAAAGATTAGTTGGTTTCACTACACCAATGCGTGTTGAATAATAATAAAACAACAATCAAAATATTCTGACACGTGTTTGGAACGATGGGAGAGTGAAATTAACTGTATTGACGTTTATGCAAATGCTTCAACGAAAATGCTACAAGTCTAGCTAAATAACAATACCCAATTTCTATTGCCAACGAATATAAATGAGTATGAAAACATTTTTTGAATCAAGCAATTATTTTTCAATGTTTTCCGTCGTTTCCCAGTTTCCAGCTCTATTTGTAAATAAAACGTTTTATTGCTTTCAAAAAGTTCAAGGTCTCTATTTCGCTCTGCAAACATAAAATTAATAATAACCTTGTCAAAACTTTACTGTAGAATGATAAACTGTTTGGTGTGGACATTTATAACGTTTTCAAATATAAAATTAATATAGTTTTGAAAAATCAGTTAGGTAGGTATTTATCCATCATATCAGAAGTACAATACACAGTTACAAATTGTCGTAAATGTCATAAAAATCAAACCAGTAAAGATTTCCCCTTTTCGATTTCCAACATGGATTAATGTTTATTGGAAAGGTGAGAACTAATAATAATCGATACAAAGGAAAACTATTTCTAACTCCAGGTAATCCTTGTGCAGTGAGTTAAAATCCATAAACTTGTTCTATGCAGAATGTACATCTACAAGTAAATAGAAAATTTTTAACGTGATTCTATATCAAAAATTAATCTTCATTGCAAATTATAGTCTTATATCATTAGATACAACAAACATTATGTACAGGGCTGCCCAATAAGCGAGGGAAACCGCTTAATTTACAGCCTTTAAAAAAATTCTTGCGTTAAAGAAATTTCTGGAAGTTATTTTTAAGTTTGTAAAATCTTCCTTTTCAAATAATATATAGATGTGAACAAGGTTAAATTGTCTAGTATATTTTATAGCAGGATGAGCAATTGTGTTTTCTCGAATTTTTTTTAGATATATAATGATTTTGTAACAAATAATTGGAAAGATACGACACACAAATGAAGATCCAAGTAACTTTTCTTATATACGTTGTTAGAACCAAACTAATCGGATTGATAACCGGAAAAAAATAACGACTTTAATACGTAAAGGATTCGTAAAAGTGAATTTCAAGAGAAAATTGTAGATCTGCAATACTGAAAATAGTAAATATATGAGATGGGATTAAATAAGGTTGTTTCCATGCTGAAGTGTATGCTGGAAATGATCAGTAATAAATCTTATGAAGAAAACGGAATCAATTTAAAATAAATTACAGCCCACTTATACGCAAGGGAATAACATTACATTACAGAATTTCAAGTTTCTAGCTCAACTGAAATTTAAGAAAAAAATGAAAACTCAATTTTAGTCACCACCTTTTAAAGGGGATATCTCGGAAACGGGTAGGCTGAGAAAATTGTGTTATAGGAAGGAAATATCTCCTGAATTTTGTCGCATGGATTTAGAAACACCCTGTATGTAACCGATGATGTCAAATTAAAATATTTCAGTATTTTGAGAAGCTGCTTGATCAACAACTGTTTTATAGGAATCTGTTTAGTTTGGGTATTTTTAAATAGTTAAAAAGTTTACAGAAAATATCAATAAATGTTTATTTGACTTTGTTTGTGAATGATGGCTAATTGAATGCTGCTAATTGGTTTATTTAGGCGACCAAATAGAATTAAGGAAACAGCTAATTGAACAGCTTGTAACGTTTTCAATTTTTCTTGAAAAATATCCTACAAAGTAATTGAGTCTAATATTTAAAAATAACTCAATCGAAAATTGCCAATTTAAATTTTAAATTATTGGATTGGTATAACTCATATAATATGAAAGACGAAATTACAAAATTTCTGCATAAAGCAATTAGTGAAACCAATTACTGTAAACAGCAGGGAAAGTAATCACCCCAGCTGTTTGTCGCGCATAATGAATAAGGAAACGCAATTCATTACATCCATTTTTTTCCAGTCCCACGTTCTTGTTAATATCTATCATGAATGATTACAAATGACCTTGTGTTTAAAAAAAAATATTGGCAGTGCTTTTACAAAATTATTTGTGAAGATATAATTATAAGTAAAATCATAATCCTTCTATTTGTAAAAGCAAATTTTTCTGAATTATTATATTGAATAAAGCAAGGTGTGGGTGGAGAGCATGATAATTCGACGTTCGTTCATTATTTGATAAGAGCATTAGTGCGAATCGAGTTAGCATCATCCTCTTGACCACATCACTCTCCCACATCTATTATTGAAATTTAAAAATAATATGCAATATGCATATGGTCAGCTTAATGGAGAAAAACATTAAGCAAATTTTAAATTTTTTATCCAAAATTGTTTTTCATTTCGATTTATTGAATGGAAATGCGAATTTCCCTTCCTTACACTTCAGGGTTTGTAATAGAATTGGAAGATTAATTGCGGTAGGGAAAGTTGTGGTAACCTTTGGTGGATCTAGTCTTTGGTACACGTTTTTGTTTGTTTTACGATGTGAGCTGCTTAGGAAGGTATATTTATTAATGGTAACATGCAAGAAGATGTATTTTTTCCTGATACTTTTAGATAAAAAATTATTAAATTCACTGTAGGTGGTACATTCTGTTAATTTTCCTAGAAAGAACAGTGATGATAATCTATTTTCCGAGCATTGCAGTCTACTTCAGTGTATAAAGTAAGTAGTGTTTTTGTTTTTGAGTACCAAGCAATGCTTTGAGTTCAATCAAAATGCAGGACTAGTCAAGCAAGAACAAAGGAAAAGCGTAACTTTTAAAGATGCTACTGACGATATAGAAATAGAGAAAGGTGAAACAGTAAATGCAAGAATATTTGTATTTTTGTCATTGCCACATGTAAGTGGCGTTTCTGTAAAGGTTTTTCATATTTGTTATGTTTTTTTTTTAAATCGTCAGGGGCATTAAAGGTGATCTAAAAAGCAACTCTTGATTGAGCAGTTTTATTGGAGAAATCTTACTTCTTTTTTCTTTTTCCTGCGTCCAAAACCCGGCTGCAATAAAGTTTACATATTTTAACATTGGAAAGCACATATATTGCTGCAAGTTAGCTACTCTATGTCACATTAGTTCACATTATTTTGTCACAATAAAATATTTTAGTTGTATAAGTGTTTAAGTGATATGATAATAATGAAATCGCATCAGCTTTGTCTTCATTTATTAAATTACTATCTTGGTCATAACTAATAACACACAATTCCAACAAAATCCAATGGTCGTTTAACATAAATTTAAGGAAAATTACGCAACTGCCCTAGCAATCATAAGACGTTAAGGTTAGATGCACTATTTGACATCTCTGGCCGGTTAATTATTTGAC
The DNA here is from genome assembly GCA_963978555.1 of Galerucella nymphaeae. Lineage (NCBI taxonomy): Eukaryota > Metazoa > Arthropoda > Insecta > Coleoptera > Chrysomelidae > Galerucella > Galerucella nymphaeae. The sequence goes on from OZ021704.1 coordinate 6,739,777, forward strand.
AAAAGCGATGTCAAAATGAGGAATAATAAACACGAACTAACAGATTATATAGACAGAAGGGTGGCATAACAAATATTATTGCAAATAATAATAATTATCTTCAACATATTTGTTTAATTGACAAAACGATTTTTTTAAATTGATATGTGCCTCGGCAAAATATCAAAAACTACTGTTTTGATGGAATTATTTTGGGGTTACATTATTGGCAAAAAGTAAATGGGGAACAATTTTTTTGTATCTTGCGATTTACAGTGTGTTATATTACGACATTGTCATTTAGGGCATATGTTACATCTATTACTACTGCTTCTGTATAATGTATCCAGGCTTTTCTCGGTTCTTCGTTATCTCCAAGTATGTATTTTGGTTGCCGTAATGTTTTTTCTTGTACATTCTTATTTTATTTGCTGATAAATGGCTCTTTAATTCTTCCGTAATATTGGTTACCAGTAGCTCCTTCAGTGTTATACGAGTAACTAACTGAAACACTTTTTCAAATATTTATGTTTTCTCGCTATAATGTATTTTGTTTTGAAAAAAATATTCATTGACTTTATAAAAACTGATAAAAGTATTTCAATAAACCCTTTCATCAAGCGCAAAATTTCGTTCAATGCAAGCAATGTAATATTAGCTATATTAAATATTTGCGAGCCGGGCTGAAATATCTGGCATATATACCATTCTAAATTAGGTCAGCTCCTAGTTTTTTTTTTAATTTAAACCCTCTAAAGGTAAGCCAGTAACTAACAGAATATTTTTGTGGAAAATAAATTTGTCGTATACATAATGAAAGCTGGATTATCAACTAAAATATTTTTAAAATACGTTTTTAAGACTTTTTTAAATTCTGTATATTTCGTCTAGCTCTTGTTATCCGTTCTTACCAAAAATATTGTTTGTTTTTAATTCATCAGTATTTCTACACATAACAAACTGAACGATCATTCATAACAATAACTAAGGACATAAATCTAGTCAAACAAATAATATCGGGTCTTCCAATTTTATTGAACAATTTACGATAAACGTGGTAACTAAAAAATTTATAGTGGAAATCAATAGTGAAATTCTTGCACATCACAACTATAATTAAACTGGCCTTAACCTTAATCGAATTCTCAATGTTTAGTTAAACAAGCAACAGTGGCAGGCAGCAATATGGATTCAGAACTGGAAGCTGCACAATCCCACTAGTGGTCAAAGAGATAGTATCTTACATAATGCGACGACAGTAACTCCCTCATATCAAAATGTCTTAAAAGTTTAGATTGGTATCGATGGATTATATTCATCTTATATTTGCTGGGACATCCACAAATCTCAATCCCATAAGTCAAAATGGGTATGAAGGTATAATTATTGTTTTGTTGATTAATGTTTTTTTTTCTGATCATTGGTATAACAGCCCTTGTGTAAAGTTAAACTATAAAGGATGTTCACAGGCCTCAAATAACAGGAGGATGAAGAAACCTCATCCAAAAGGGACGAAGCCAGGAGTCAACTACGCACAAGCGACATCCAAGAAGACAACCAGCTAATTGCCTAAAGAAGACCCACCTTCAAGAAGTCCTAGCACATCCATAGAAAGATGAGTCAGGATTTAAAACTAGGCCAGCAAAAACAAAGATCTATAACATAATTAGTAGGAGTTCGCCGGCTAGGGATTTGCCGTTTCTAGAGGCAGCGAAAAAACAGAACACAACAGAAGACAAAACCAAGTTAGAAGATCTACCGAAGAAATAATTACCGCGGCTATTATTATAGGTCTAAGAAGTACACAGCTCGTCCCCAGCCAGCCCGTCCCCAGTACAGCTGGACGCGGTAAGCGTGAACGACGACGATAAAAACCCATCGAGCTCATCTTGTGCGTGTGTAGACTATGCCTTGGATTTTAAATTTAGTTTTTATTTCGTATTGTTAACCCTGTAACGCAAACAAGACCATTCTGCAGTTATAATTTTGTCCATAGAAAATATTAAAGTACCTATATAAAATAATGTATTCGATAAAAAGTGAATACTGCATTGACCAACTTATATCATACAAATAACTGGCGTGTAACAAAATACGAATGAAATTGGAAAACTATACTTCGTAACCAACTATCGTTAGGTACCTAGTGTTGTAAAATATCTTATTGTGACAAATTCCGATGTATTCAAGACACTCGAATTTTTATTTAATCGTAAAAAATTGCAAGAAGTTTCTTAGAAAGAGCATTGTGTGAAATTTTTAAATAATTAAAACCTATATTAAAACACGAGTATAGTGAAAAACGCTGTTTCACGTAAACAAAACCACGTGAAGCTGTCGTATGTTAAACCAGCGAATTGTAGTAAAATTGACATTCTACTAGCGTAGCGTTTTCACATTTTGTAGGTTAACACAAAGTTAGAATATTAAAAATGTATTTATCATATGTATAGTATATATAAAACATATTTGGGAATTCTTCAGTTATACACTGGTATATGACAATAAATTCATAACCTCAAATGTCAATAATAAAATGGCTGTTGGCATGAAACGGTCGTTACGAAGCCATATAAAAAATAAGACCGATTTGGGTTTCTGCGCAAGACAGTTGGCAAACTTCACGTGGCTTCTTATTATATGAAACGAAATCTAGGCTACCACCAGTTATGATAATATGAATCTGCGTTTTGACCACAAATAACTGTATTATTGTTTGTTTTACAAGAAGATTTTCAATGCGAATTTTGACCAATGCGTTTATAAGAAACTTTGCCAACTTCTAGAATTATAAAAAATTACTAAGTGCCTAATTACTTTTAATAGCAATTATGAACATCTTCATATGTGACGAAACTTAGACAAAAAGCACTATAGCCCTAAGGTTTCTTTTCTTCATATGTCGCTAGAAAGTTGGTGAAATATGTATATGTAGATCTATGTTTAGTGTGATAACATTGATGATTTTATGAAAAGTAGATTGCCAGGTACATAGACATGCAATTTTGCAAATTTTCAAGCAAACACATAGAGACGAATTTTTTTGAGAAGATGGTAATTTGGAATACTTGAAATGTTTCCTAAATTTGTCATTTATATAATTAATTTGTACTGATTTAAGTATACAATAAATAATAAATAAATATAATAAATACGCCCACACATTAACTTTGAGGGTGCTGTGTATAATTCTCTTCCATCTAGTGTTGAGTGGAACATGGGCCTAACCCACAATAAATCCAGTAGAAACTAATTTCTGAATCGGAGCTGACTATTTGGCTTTGCAGTTTCAACTAATTGGTAGTATGGGTAATATAAGTGTCAATTGTACTGTTTTGCACTAATTGACATATACCATAATAACACAATGCGATTTTGGAGATGGTGGAACAAAACAGGAGCAAAAAATTTTTGTTTGATATCAATATACGACAAAATAGGTGAGTAAATTTCCATACAGGTAGATGCAAATTGTATAGCTGTGATCACTTACATATCTTCTTGCTCATAAGAAACCAGGATCAGTACTTTTAACCAATTCGTGTCATATATATCAATGGTAGTTGACTAACTCTTCCTGTTTTTGCGACATTTTCTGCACATACAGCAAACAATTCGCAATTTCAGCAGCAAAGTTCTTTGTAAAACATTTTCTGGAATATCCTACTTTTGATGCGAGCATTATGTGAATGGGCAAATAATTTTTTATGGAAAAGTTAATTTTATTGGACCAAATTTTAAAATTGAATCATGATTTTAAGAGAGAAATTTGCTTTGAGCCCTGGGTCTGAAGTGGAGTTGAAAATACTGAGAGGTATTTCCCCCTGCAGTTGAAAATTCACGGTTTTCAGCGTATGTATAAAACGTTAAGGTAGTTGCTGATAAAATGGTTCTGCTTTTTGTTCGTATATTGAGATGCTAATGAAATAATCAGTTCCATTTTTGGAATGTAACTTTAAAAGGCCAATAAAATTGCCTGAGATTTTAGCTTTCAGCTTTCATCCCTTGTAACAATGAGTTCACATGTAACATGTAATTATTTTTTAAATTCTTCTCTGTTCGAGGAATTACATCTAACAGTTGAAATTACCGAAGTTACACATTTTTAATAAAAATTTTCCCTTATGGATATTCCATATTGAGTCAATTATATACAAAATTTGTAATATGTTAACATTTATTTCTCTATACTGGCAAGTGAGGAAACATTTCAGCTTATACGAAAAAACGGCTACAATTTCTAGCCTAAGTGCTAATAATGTAAGCATTGTCTAAAGCTAAGGTATATTTATTTATCTTTTAAGTTCAACTTGATTTTTGGGATCGTTTTTAGACCAATTTTATGTCAATAGAAATACTTCTTAAAATTTTTATGTAGTGCCTAAATTTTAAGAAGCTTAATTTAAGTAAAACGTGTACATTTGCCAATAAGGAAATTAGGATAAATATACAAATTGTTTAAACAAAAAATAAAACAATTGCTCATGTAAATGAGTTAAGTCAACATCTTCGTCTTTTAAAATTCTTTATTTACATCTGCATAAACATACAACAATTGTTTATATAATTTACCTTTAACAATAGAATAGAAAGATGAGTAAATTTTGTATTGAAACTAATTTTAAAATGTCAAGGTATTCGGATTTCTGTAAATATTTCACAGATACAAACTTATCCTCTTAAACCAACCGAAATTCCACATCAAAGTGTTTGTGAAGCTTTCGGGAATTGAGGAGAATAAGAAGTATTTTGGATAACCCTCACTACATTTGAATTTATACTAAAAATTTGCTTAAATTTAAGGTGAAATAAGGTATTTGATGGCAAAGACAATGATGTTGTATTTTACAAATATAATTATGAATTTTGGAATAATGATAATGCATGTGAAAACCAAATTAGAAAAAAATGGTTTCAACCGTTTAATTCAACTTGTTTGTTTGGTTATGGATAAATGCAAACAAAAATATATATGCGATAGTTACTATTAATTCATGATGTGGATTTAGATTAGATAAAATCTGCTAAAACGTACCTCTCCCTCAGCTCTTTTCTTTTCGAGTTCCTTCTGTTTGGCATATTCTTCTGCAATTCTAGCCTCAATAACTGCAAGTGACTCGCGTGTGAATGGACGGAATAAGCTGCGCTCCTCCTCAGAGAATGAGTCAGAGGCGACGGACATGTCTCCTCACGCCTAGGCCCCCACGATACCCTGAAATCATAGTTAATATTATTGTACAATGGAATTTCTTAGCGCGTCCCTTCAAAATTCCATTAATGTTTGTTATTACGCATTCAAATTGTCCAGGAAACACAGACAAAACCCCAGATTGCCTGGAAAAACTGCGTTTTTTTTAAGGATATGTCACTACAACTCTACTACATTTCGTAGTATGAGCATCTCTGATTAATTAAAAAGAAGAAGGGTATTTATATCCCATTTTAGTCTAGCCATAAGGGTTGTTCTGTAATTTTTCAACTTAGACAAAAAAATATCACATCTGTCATACGTAGTAGGTAATGTTGGAAACCATTGATTGTTTTCATTTTTAAAATAGTTCAAATTTCTATCAATTATGTCAGTGTGTTTTCCCCAAGTATAACAATAAAGAAACTTACCTTGTACCATGGGCGCCCATACAAATGTTTCCCAGGGGGGGCAACGACAACCATGTGTTCTGAAAAAGATAAAAATAATACTGAATAGTTTGACTAAGTTAAGATCAAGATATTTGTGGATAAAAATGATTTTTCATTACCGGATACAACCAAACCAGATAGTTTATTTCTGATGTGAATTACTGCTTTTAAAAATGAATCTCACTAGATGTAGGTTAATTAATTTAATCATCACTTGTTGATTTAATAAGTAATTACTTTGAAGTCCTGAGCATTTAATATTCATTACCGTAATGAAGAATGAATGAATATATTTCAAATTACAATGACAAAGGTATCTGGAACAATCTCTCTCTGGTTTGTTATTAGGAATGCTTTTGCCGTGGGTGTACCACACCCTTATTACCTTAATGCGTTCTCAGTCTCAAATATCACTGGCGCCAGCGTCCAAGTCAGTAATGAAATATCAAAATTAAGGCTCATTTATTATATCTAATAACTATTGATTATGTAATAGCATGAAGTAAACGATTGAAAAATGTACCAGTGATTTTAGCCTGGCTATACTAAATAATTCAATTTCTTTGTCATTTCTCCTATTTGTGTCGATTTTATTATATTTAATCCAGGCAAGGAGGTAAATTGTGGGCTAATTAATTCGAAAATACTGGCAGCCACTCAAAGCAAATTGAATTTTGTTAAGGAGAGAGTGACAAATACACAACAAATTTAGACCTTAATAGGGAGTGAAAGGGGACCACAAAAAAAATAACACTGAGTTGGTACAAATTACTAGCAATTTGAGACCAATAAACATTTTTTAACATATATGGCCAAAAAAACTATGTACAAAGAAACTATTTTTTGGAATTTTTGCTTCTAGGCACAGTTTCTTCAAACTATGCTTATATTATTTATTGCTATCACAAATACGTTGAACAACGTTGGTATAGAGGGCACAACTTATGAAAAGTTCCACTTCAGATTATTATAAATCATGATATCTGAGTTGTGTTCCGCTTTACAAAATTTCTTTGACATCAGTATTTTTGCAATAAAAACGCTGTTAATTAGTTTTGCAATAGCATGTACAAGAAACTCTTTGAACTTTGCATCAATGTCAATATATATGAACGTTAACTAGTATTTTATTAACTGTGTAATGAAATTTAATTATTTTTTCATTATCGTCCACACCACGTCAAGCACTTGAGTCATTGGTAGTTTTTATTCTACCTACTTTATATTTAGTGATTTTCAAAAGAGTTTTCGACGAATAAAAAAACAGTAAGGAAATTATGTAGCACCTCAGTAAGGTTTATTCCAAAATGACGCATGTACTTTATATCTTGTTTTTTATATTCTACTTCAATGTATAGTTCATTTAACAATCCCAGTAAGTTTATAGACAATGACGCTGAAAGCTGGGATATGCACAATGTGAATAAATAGTCAAAAGAGAGAAATAACTCTGAAATCCGAGAGAAAAGTGTTGTTCATAATGCCAATAAACTGCGATTGATGAAATATTACGTATAGATTAGCATTAACTATCTAATAATAAAGTTCCTTGGTAGAATGAAGTAGCCATCATTCAAGAAAAAAATAATTTTAAACTTTAGAACAGTTCCAGCTCTTGATAATAGAGGAAACTGAATAATACCATCTCTACTTATAGTTTTACAACTATTTGACAGCAAACATCATTTCATAGGTATCTACTTGAAAGTATCGGCCAATATGAGTGTCATTGAAATGTTGACTGGACTCGTGGAATGCAAGATTTCATTTTTATTCAACAAAAAATAGGAATCTTTACATATATTTCTTCATATCTCTTTTTAGATTTTACTGTTAATAAATCATAAGATTGATTTGCTATTTGTCGTAGTGTATTTGGAAAATTTAATTATTATTCCGTATCATAAGAAACTAACAATGTTTTCATACAGTGCAAACTCACAAGGCTTAACAATTAATGAGTAACGTCAAACTAGTCTGATTTGCCTAGTTATATATATATATATATTTGTTTATTTATAATTCAAACTTGTCAAAACTTCATATACGAGGGCAGGAAGTTATTCAAAATATAAATTTAACTTTCGTCTCCAGAGACGGGAGTTAAAGTTATGAGAATTTCTCTCACTTGCGACGGAAATCGTTTTCGCTGAAAATATTCTATTATAGAGTGACGTTTTTTCGTGGAGTTTTGAAAAAGTGATATTTTTGGATTGTTCATTGTAAAAAACATTCCTTTGTTTAGCTAGATGATCTTAAGCCTTCCGTTTTTAGAGAAGATTATGCAAAAGTCTTTTAAAATTTAACCATTTATATTAGTTTGATAATATAGAGAGTATCGTTGGAAAAAATTTGGGAAAGGCTTTAATGAAATTCCGACAGAATACAGATTTGTAGGTGTAGATATATTTAATTTCTTGAAAGATTTTAATTGGTTTTGGTTCTCTTACAGATAGACAGTATGGAGTGGCATTCAGTGGTGGACATGGACTATTAAATTAATGAGATGAATACATTGACAAGCTACTTGGATTTTTAAGCAATAGCTAGCAATAATCCGGGAGGTAAGTAAAAGAAATCAATGCTGGAGAACTAGCTAAGGAGAATCATCCAGAAAGTAAGTAGTTACAATTGTAACAGCCTGGCTTTTGTATTTAATTTAGGGGGTGTACGGTATAGTTTTAGGAGATAACCTAATTTGCAACATTTCGATACACATTTGTTGCTGTCAATTTGGTACCTAAGTACTCAAAATTATATAATTATGCAATATTGCATCAAGAACACTTATGTAGGTACCAAACGGCAAATTGTTACACGTTCTTGTTATCTCCATCTAACAGTGGAAACTAATATCTATTCATTTCTCTCTATATGTTACATTGTAGTTTTCATCTTTATCCAATATTGATATAATAACTTTCTCCATCTGTGTCCCTAAAGTGAAATTTAAAAGCTGTAGATTAATGGTTTTCATTCGTATGACTTTTCTTTACACGTTTGTATTTAATGGTTTGTCGATAACTTCATAGCAAAAAGGTGACGAAACAGACGCAATGGCAAACTATCCAAATTGTTAGAAATTCGAATTTTAAATTAATATTCTTGCTTAAACTACGGTATGAAATTAATCTCAATGGTTTTGGTTTGATAATTTCTAATTATTGTAAATGCGGGAAAAACATGAGGTTAATTTTTTTTGCACTCCATTGTAGAAAATAGAAAATATATCATGTATATTGGCAAGTAGGCGTAATTTATGTGGTGTATTGGCAGTCATTGATAGTCATTGTTCCACTCGATGAACAATTTACTCTGAAATATTGGAAAAACCTAACTAGTTCCTGGCAATAAAAATTCAATGTGTCGGAAATAATACAATGTTAGACTTGCCACTGAATTTATTCACGATTAAATTTTTTTTAAAAACGTCACCCTGAAAGGTCTGTTCAAAATAAAAAAAACTTATTGCTTAACAAACTTTTTTTATAACTCTACCGATTCATGTAAACAATCTCAAAGTAACAGCACTCTCATTTTCACTGACGTGTATTACACTTGAATTTTAATGAAAAGAAGAGGAGAGCTGTCACACTACTGGCTGCACCACTTTACATCGTTTCATTTTAAAGTCTCAAAACCGAAGTGACTCGCAGAAAATATCTATATCGATCCCCGAATACGGGGAAGCTTTATACAATATGTTTCAGTAAGTTGGAACCATATGGGAAACTTTTTTATTAGTAATTTTAGGTAAAAAATGTATACTTCCTAAAATGTTCTGCATGTTCTAAAATCTAAAATACAATCAGCAGATATCAATTTTTTTCAGTCGTGTACGAGGTATGCCAAAAAGTATGAATTTTACTCGAGAGTAAAGTACCTTTATTTCCCAGAATATCGACAATTGTTATTATAAAAAGTTGATTATAATTGAAAGCTATTGTCATATATCTATTATTATCCATCTGTCATCAAAAAATAATTTCTGTTATATTTATACTCACTTCTCTGTATTAGCAATGATCATTCTGTATAATAGCAATTTGCGTACACAACGATTTTTGATCTAGGATGCACTGACGGCAAACGTCAAATCACTAGTTGGTATTATAAAATACAAGAAATGGCGGCTCTGTTAAATAGTGAAGAAAAAATAGAAACAATAGTAAACAAGTACAAAATCTATTTAAATAAATGAATGTAATTGCATACTTGAACATAGTTTTTGGTACTGATAACTTTTTTTAATAACATTTTTCGATATTGTCAAATTCAAAGGTACTTTACTCTTGAGTAAAATTCATATTTTTTGACATACCTCGTACACGACTGAAAAAAATTCATATCTGTTGATTGAATTTTAGATTTTAGAGCATGCAGAACTTTTTATTAAGAATATATTTTTTTCCTAAAATTAATAATAAAAAAGTTTCCCATATGGTTCCAGCTTACTGAGACATATTGTATATCTAGAATTTAGGAAGAATGTTGTAAGCCTTAAATTCAGAAGATAGTAGTTCAAAAATTGAAAAAAATGCCTACTCCATTACCAAACTTCTAGCTCATTAGGTTTCTGCTCTTAGTGGAACGGCTTATAAGATATTTATTAAATGAGAAACAAATTTTTTTCCTCACTGAAAGCGAGAGCCCTCCACCCCTAACCAGAAATTTTGCCGAATCCACTAGTGTTCCAAACAGTCAAAATCAATTTTAACTAAAACAGTGATTAGTAGTTTTCTAGGTCGCAGACTTGGAAAAGGGTATAACGCTCAAAGCTTGCGCTTACTGTCTCCTAAGACGTACGTAGAACTCATCCATGAAACTATATTTAAAATGCTTTTAACCCCAAGATGGGATGTGCTTAAAAATGCACTTGTGTATGCTCTACTAAGTGCGGGTTTATCAATATCCGGTTAAATCTCTCAGCTACGAAGCCCTCAGCTACCTCTAGCCGCCTCCCAGAATCTGAGAAACAGTTTATCAATGCACCACACCGAAAATGTTTGTTACCGGTGTTGCCAATGTGCAATATCTTTAGCTTCAGATATTTAAATATCTTGACATAGAAAACAAAGCGTTTTTCTCAACACGTCATCATCTATTCCATTTGGTTATTCCACACTGTGTGCCTTACGCAAATTAAATTGTTTTATTTAATCGTCTCAGTATGGATCTTCATCAAGTAAAAGCCTCATCTATTCAATTTTTTTGTAAGTATTATATGGCTATTTTAGGTATTACACCCACAGCAATCTTGGAAAACAGTAGCGCATGACTCCACGCTACTTGTAGTATCGATTACAGATCAACAGAAATATTAGAGGATTGACCGATATAAGGAAAAATAACTTAAATAAACTGTTAGTAATTCGTGCCCAACTTTTACCAGAAGAATTTGGCGTGTATGTGGTGTGTGCACTTTTCACAAAATCTATTTTTAGGCTTTCCTAACTAAAACATGTGTTGCGTGAGGTTATGAAATGGTGTAGTAAGATAACCATCTTTCGCAGAAGGCCTCTTACAGTTTTCATAGCCAACTGAATTAATTATATATTACATATAGATATTTATCTCAATTGAAATTGTTAATTAACTTTCGTTGGACACTATATTCTGTAATAAACGTTTTCTATACACAATTTTTTATTTCTAAAATAGAAAAAAAGAAAAGATTTTTTTCCTTCCAATTTTAGGTATGAGAGATAAAGTAACATGGCGATTATGATAAATTGTATCGCAGAATAGAGAAAAACTAAAAATTTTGTACTAAAACATTTATTTTATTTAATTTTTATGGAGCCGAGCACATGGTACAACTATTTTCTTCACACCTCTTGTAAGTCATTCGTGTGAACATAAATATTCTGCAGTTAGACTGTTACCTGTCTTTTCGGATAGTCTTATGAATGACTTGCGGACTTTATTGAAAATAACGAAACCATTTGGATATTTCAAGAATGACAGATGGTTGAACTATGCAACTATATTTTAGCTCTCAGCTCAAGGTTAATTGATATTATGAAATAATGTGCCTATGTGACTGAAGTGGAAAGTAAAGCAGTTAATTTCTCAAGTAAAATCTAGCAAATCGTTTTTACGCTAATGGGAAATTCGTCTAGAAAATCAAATTTATAAAAACAAAAAATTAATTCTTTATTTTTAATAAAACTTCCCGCGAATGAATATTTAATTGATGCATGGCAAATTTCAAATTACGTTGCCATTAGCATCATATTTTATTGAGGAAAATTGGTATTATTTGTAGTTCGTTCGCTTCATTCTAATAATACAAGTGAAATAGGAGATTGCTATTTAATGTTCTTTATAAATTGGTGATATTTTGTATTTACAAAATATCTAGTTGCAGTAATTGGAGAAGTTATCTCTAATACAGCAACATTCATTTGTAGGTTATTAAAATTAACAACAAACAGCAGGTTCTATTAATTAATTCGACTTTTCTCACGTTCTATTACAGTGCAATTATTGCTTAGTATAGAAATATTTGAACAATTTATTACAAAATAAATACTTGAATAAAGGAAAAGTGCATTTTTTATGAATTTAATATTCGCCTTAGCCCTTTCAACAGTTGAGGCTCTAACATTTGTACTTCTTTTCCATAAAATATGCAAATTCTCAGGTCGTCTGTCAATGATCAATATCCAGAATCTACTACAATAATTGCAATTTGTTTGAAAAATTTTAAATATTGTTTGTTGGGACAACTTAATAGTTGATTGAAGATATAGGTAATTAGCAAATTAATTTAATTTCATGAAAATAAGCATATAATTCGCACGTTGGCACCTATTCACTGGTAACTCTAATGAACAATTTTATTCAATGAAACTGTACGGTCCACTGGTTATAATATATTGGAACTGGTAATTGGTATAAATTGAAACTTCATTATATTATATATGAAATTTCCAATTAAACAAGCACTGTGAACAATGAATTTAATAAATGTATGTGCTAATGAAAAAATTCTTCTGGGACTACAAGATGGCGTGCTGTTGAATTTTGGAGCAAATGGTCGAAGATACCAAACCAAATAATATTTGCAGGATTTGATAGCGGAACTCACAGATTCTAAACTATAAAACAGAAAACGTTTCAAAGAACAACCCGTCCTTCCAGCATATCTCATTTTTATTTCTATTTTGCATTTTAATCTTAGCTGCTGTTTTCGACAATTTTTGAATCTCTTATCCCCATGTAAGGGTACATAAAATCTCTCGAACCCTCCCTACCTCGACTTTCCAAATTCTAAATCTAGTTTTTCCGAATAATCAAACTGACATTATAAATCTCAAGCAATTTTATTTTTTTACATTCAAATCGACACCATTTCTAATCCGTTAGTATTATTTAGAAGTACCTAATAATAATCCAATGACTGTCATGTCAACTTTTCACAGTTCCTTGAGAGCGCTTTCAGACGAGACACTTTGGGGCCGGCTACTAGTGTCTGAAAAGAATCAAGCGGCTAAAAATACAAAATATTCCTCATGTAAATGCCTTATGTAAATGCGTCTATTTATATTAATGTATTTTTAGCCGCGCGTTTCTTTTCAGACACTAGTAGCCGGCCACAAACTATCTCGTCTGAAAGCGATCTTACATTTGTTCTCCAAAACTTTTTATATTATTTAGACAATTGAATTAAATGAACAATTTACTTCATATTTCACATTATGCAGTGCCTTATTAATACATATAGTCGGAAGTTTAAGAAGTAATAGGCCTAGACGACAATGACAGTGTATTACTCATATAGTCGGTTTATTGATCGAAGGGTCTATACCTACTTTATTATTAATAGGTCAATGTCACGTGGGCGGTGCAAGAATGTTAAGGATATATTCGATCAAATCTACTGCACTACAAAGCATTTTAAACAATATCTATAGGAATAAAAGGGTGGCCTTATAGAAATATCACCCTTCAATTAAACGCATTGTAACTAAACATAAACTGCTGATAGAATATTTAATATACAGACCAATCATCTACTGTTGCATTAGTTCCTACCTTTTGAAATAAAAAAACATTATATATTTATAATTTTTGCTGTTCAACATAACCTATTTCAGAATTACAATTAATTCTGCTCCTTACATTTATTAAGTGGTTGGGCAAAATTAACTCTAGCGCCGGATCAAGTCGCGAATGAAGTAACTTGCCACCTCAGCTTTCAATTGGTTTGTTTCTCCTTGACTTCATTGCCTTTTACATGAAGAGAGATATCCTGAGAAGAAGATATGGTGTCGAGAGTAGTTATAAAGTCGAAGGGAAATTGAAAGATCGCTTAGGATTTTAATGAGAAAGTTGATGTTTCAACTACCTTGAGAATGATGCTCAAATAGACTTGATTAGATCCTGATCAAGACAGCAACAAACGCAAATTGCAGTAATTAAACCAAATAGGAAGCAAATACAAAATTTTTTGGGTTATGTGCTTCCTTACTTTCCGCATCATTTATATTGGTAAAATTTATAGCCAAGTGATTCAACTAGTCATTAGGTATCATTCCAGTCAAATTACTCATCTGTGGAGAAATACTTGACGCCTCATAACATTACTTTTTCCTCTGGTATATTTGTTATAATTTGGATGTAGAATTGGGGTTTGAAACAAAGTTCAATCTCTTCGTCTTTTATTTTATTCTCAGGAACTATTTTATGGTAAGAATATTCTTCAAATTCAACTTTCTCCTCCTTGCATTTTGGAATTGTGTCCTCTTTCTTTGTGCATTCAATGCTGGATAATTATTATCCTTCCATTTCCTGGGCCACTCTTTTTATATAGTTATTTTCAAGAGTTATCCAATTTTTTTTAATTAAAAAAATGTTCACCTATCTTCTACATGTTTCTTTTATTTTTGTTAATTAATTTGGGAAGTTGAACCATTTTTCATATTTTTTTATTCGTTTTGGTAGCGTTCCAGCTACTCTTACCAAGAACAAACGAATAACTAAAATCACACACAATAAAATATGTATAGCTAAAAAAATATAAATATACACTGTGGTATTTATAAGATGCGACACCTGTACAAAACCGTCAAACGCGAGCTAACACCAAATAGCGTTAACAAAAAATAATAAAATATTTGTAAAGGCCATTGAAAAATATGTTCAAATGCACTCCCAATTCTCTTAAATTCGTTCTGGTTTAATAAAAAAATGGATAGTTAAGTTTAAAAAAGTCAATCACAATTTTTGAAACAAATAACTTTGCTTTATTGACAAAACTTGTGAGAAAAGAACTAAAAACAAAAAAAAAATTCAAATCGGTGGCGAATCGAATACAGATATGGGGTGAAATAGCTCCAGTTTTTTTAATATTATTCTTATTTTTTTTCATTTTTTCAAATTTTTTTTTCAAGTTCCATTTTTGCTAGATAGAAATTTGTTGTTTTTGTGTAATTTTGGAGAGAAATAGTCTACAGTTTGTAATAAGTTACTTACAAGGTATCAAAGAGGGCTATTTGAAGATCCATTAACATAACTAACCTGTAACAAAAAAACAGTAAGTAAATAAATATATTAGTAGATATTAAATTTTACATTTTATTAAATAAACTTTTACGAAGATAAGATAATATTTGGTTGATATGAGTGTCCTATTACTTTGCACCATTGTAAAAGTTAGTTTGAAGTGAACTAAACAATGCCTTACTAAGTCATCGGCTTCGAGTAGGGAATAAAAATAAATCTGCCAAAAAAAAATGCGTCGTAGATGGTTCGTTGTTCAAGAGACTGTTAATTTTGTTGTAAGTTGTGTTTCAGTTTGAGCAGCTTTGAGTCCAAAGAAGTTAGTTACTAGCAAACAAACACACATACAAGTGAAGCTAACATAAGCGTGTTAAAAATAGTAACAGGGATGCTGGAAATGTAAATAGAACTTTCCACTCTTAGATTAGCTTTAGAGACGTCTTTGTTTAAAGATCTCTCGCTAAATGAGATTTCACAAAATTGAATTCTCGTTTCAACCTTTGAGAGAAACTCTTTTGTTATTGTATTGTTTGTGTTGGTGTACCAAGACTGGAAACTTACTGAATTCAGTATAGTATTCACAATATATGAAAAATTTTATAAATAATTTTATTTAGCCTTAAAACTTCGAGACTTTTTGCTTTATAGTCAAATGTGTTTAGGAATTCAGACTTATGGAAAACTGAAAATGATTGGAATTCAATGCAACTCGTTCACATACTTATTTAGTATATATATATAATCATTATATTCTTATACCGTATAGGTGTCGGATTTACATTTCAAATTTCATAAACTAATTTTTTCCATGCTTTTCTATCTTTTGCTAAAGTTGATGCTTCTCTCCATGTCTTGCCTCTATGCTGTAATATGTTACCCATCACTGTATTCCATGTCTGTCTTGGCCTGCCTCTCTTTTTTTCAATCTGCGATTTCGCTTCATATACACTTTTCACTTGTCTGTTATTATTCATTCGCTGTATATGTCCCCACCAACTCAGTTGTCTGTTCTATAAATTGTGCTATAGGCTCTATCCCTAAGTCTTCTCTTATATGTGTGTTTCTAATTCTGTCCTTCCTAGTAACTGCTAGTAACTCCTATTATACGTCTCAAATATTTCATTTCAACGGCTTGTATCTTACTTTTCTGTGCATTTGAGAGATTCCGTCTCGTAGTGCACATTTGTCAGGCTATCGTACTGGCATAGAATGTGTTATGACGTTTCTTTATCTTATTGACAGAATAAGCAATCGCTTTGCTTTGTTTGTATATCTAATAACTCGAAACTATCAGAATAATTAGTGAATAATATCTAGGGTCAATTCTGCAAACTTCTCAAACTTTAAGAGTCCCATAATTGGCACCCATTCTGTACAAATTGATTTCGTATAACAAAGTGAGCAAAATACTTGGACCTTTCAATTGGATAAGGAAATGGGCATTCTAATTGAAATCCTGGTACCTCGGATAACAAAAACTATTATTTAACCAGATATGTATAATCTCTAATTAGGTTTAG
The DNA here is from genome assembly GCA_963978555.1 of Galerucella nymphaeae. Taxonomy (NCBI): domain Eukaryota; kingdom Metazoa; phylum Arthropoda; class Insecta; order Coleoptera; family Chrysomelidae; genus Galerucella; species Galerucella nymphaeae. The sequence continues at coordinate 6,756,423 of OZ021704.1, forward strand.
CCTGGAAATCTTCGCTCATAAGAATTTATTGAAAAGAAGTATGGTGTGGTCGGAAAAAAGATCATGTTCCCAGGTTTTATATCATATATACATGATATAGTATAATTAATGCTCCCCTAGAGTCTCACACACTACCCTTGCCGTGGAAAACTGCCTCATTAACTTCCATTTTCAAAAACAGCAACAAACTTGACCCACATAATTATAGGCCAATAATCAGTCTTCTTCCTTCTGTTTCCAAGGTTATGGAGTCTATTATATGTCACAAAATGTTTTCTTTAACAAAAAATTATACACTCACAGCGGCATGGTTTTATACAAGAATAGACAGCTCCTTGCTTTTAATATTTTTGAAAACATAATTTTCTGGTGGTTACACAAAAAGCCCATAAAATTAATGATAATGGAAAATATCGATTTATTGATGTGAGCATTTGAATTTACTCAAATTGCTGACACTATTTTCATTAAAATTAGCAGCTGAAAGTTATTTTAATCGAAAATAATTTACAAGCTTTTTTCATTTGGTTGATGAGGTTCATGTAATATGGACAATATTATGGAGGTTTTTACATTGTTGTGAGATCTTTCCTTTTTCCAGAATAATATACTTTGTTATTCCGAATGTATCATTAGCATTCTGAAATACTGAATATATTTTATGCAATGTTTTCCAAACCCAAATGCCATAATTTCAGAATTATAGCTACATTTACATTATCGGTAAAGTTCAAATAAGACATTTAGATGGCTATGGTTGAACAAACTCCTTTTTGAATAGTATTAATTAATGATTTATATCCTAAAAGGGATATACGAAATATTTATTCAAATCTTGGCGCAGAAAAAATGCAGCTCTTTAAATGTTTGCTTCTTGTTAGATGTACGTCCATATTTGAACAGAAGAAAAATTGGGAATTTTAAAATACATAGTTACAGTATAGGCGATTCCAACTGATTCTCACAATGTTGTCCGTTTTCTTCAATACAAGAAGTGATAGGTACAATTCTTAAGACTATCCAATACATTTTGCATCCCTTACTGCTCAATGATTCTGATCTTTAGATAGATATTTATTTAGCAATCATGACATTACATTCAAAATATGTTCAAAAATAAAATATGAAATCGTGTGCTATGTGCTAATTACATGTAGATTAACTGGATATAATTAATTCTTATATAATTGAAAGTTTTTTAAGCGATGTTTTCCAAGTTTCCACATGTCAAGTGATCGCTGTTACATACTTAAAACTCAATAGGTACCCCTTTCCTATAAATAAAGGTAATTTCCTATACACATTTTCCATTTAGTTCATATTTACGTAGAAAATAAATTTATACTTTACTGTAGAACCAGCTCGAAAGTTACCGAAACGGTGAATAAAAAATATAAAAAAGATTGTGGTTCAATTTTCCAAAATAATCAACAAAAAAAACATATAAATAAAATTAGAGGCTTGAGAACAAGGCGATATGTTTGAAACCAACAAGGTATTGAATTATTCAAGAATGCCAACTGATCGTTATTGCGTGTGAAAGTAGCAGGATAGGGTCATGGAAAGCTCCTGAAAAGGATCGAATTCATGACAATGAAAAAATTGTGGCAAGAAAAAATAAATAGGGTGCGTCACGATGAATTTAAATTATCTGCTTACACAATATTTTTTTAAAAACTTTGAACAAATAATTTCATAAATATCGTTAGATTTACACTGAAAGTTTTGGTATGCTAGTTTGGAATACTCTTAAATTCAATCAATACTTATATTAAGAGCGCTTTCAGATGAGACACTTTGTGGCTACTAGTGTCTTAAAAGAATCGCGCGGCTAAAAATACCTTTATATAAACAGCAATCACACGAGACACAGATAAGGTGTTTTAATGTATTTTTAGCCGTGCGATTCTTTTCAGACACTAGTAGCCGGCCACAAAGTGTCTCGTCTGAAAGCGCTCTCTGAGAGCTTCAGCCCATACAGAAAAAAGTTTGATGCATATAAACATATTTTGTAGAACTTGCTCGCGTTTTCAAACTGAATTACATACTTTATATTGTTGGTGGTTTAAGTACAAGTTAAACCGATCGTTTAAATTAATATAGAATGTCACCACGCCCAATAGAAACAGGAAACAATTACTATTCAATAAAACTTTTCATACATCTATTATTACAAGACAATGACAATGTATTAGCCTTGAATATAGCTTAACTACAATGATGTGTACATTTGTACTTTACGAGGTTAAAAGTAAAACTCTTTCTATAGGTACCTATTTATAAAATCTAAAAAAAAATTGATTTGTGATCACGACCGAAAAATGGGCGAGATCTTGAATTCTTGTAGGGTTGGCGATACTATTCTCGCGTCCGTTTTATTTATTTTATTATTTTTCTATCTTATCTCAAAAAGTTTAGACAGCGTTTTCGATGAACGCTGCCAGACGGCGTTATATTTTAGCCAATATATCCAAAAATTCAACAAATTATATACTAAAATCTTACGCGAGAACCACTTTATCCAACTGGAAACAGTATGAAAATCGGTGCAGTATTTCTTGAGTTTATCGTGAACAGACAGACTAACGCGGCGAAGGACTTTATTTAAGTGTATTGAAGTGATTGAATTAAATTGAATAATTTTCTTCTGCTCTGAATGGATTCGTTCAAAAAATTTTCAAGCTTATGTTTGAATATTACATTTTGGGATATAAGTGATGACGAGGATATTTATCAATTATAATTTGAGAGTATGTTACGGATCAGAAAATTTTATACATAAATTATGATTTCAACGTTTATTAATTAACCCCATTCCGCTTGATATTGTTTAAATAAACAGACTTTCAATATTTATGAACTAATTTGGTATAGTGAATGGGTGTAGGCTCTACCAACAATCGCAATGTAAAGGTATGTCGAGTGGTTTTACTGATTAAAAATCTGTACACTATTTTCTGTATTTTCCAGTTATTGTCCAAGTATTTGAAATATTTATTTTTTTATTTTAATAAAAAATTTGAGACTAAGAAATGTTTCAACCAAAATTTTTTGTATTTTCCATTGCATTTTTCATGTATTTTCAGTATTTTTTAATGATACTTGTATTTTTTAGAATATTTTCTGTACTTCCAATGTATTTTTTCGAATTTTCTTCAATAGTTTACCCCTCGAGGTATGTACTTTTGAGCAAATACTCACTATCGTAATACCAATTATTACATTACTAAAAGCAATATCCTACGTTTCACTGAGAGTCAAGTGAATCATGGGGACATAAATTAGCCGTACAGAGAGGGTTTAAGTGAATATGAGCAAGAAGACATCCCCCTTCATTTAATTTTTGACGAGTCTTTCAATTTTCTTATTATTGTAGCGACTTCTAAATTATGCGGGATGAATACTTTTCTTATGTTTCCCTATTTCTTAGAAATATGTATTTATCTTCAAAGCAGAATTTAAAAAACCAAGATTAGGATAAGTATATTTATGAATTCTTCAAGAAAGCGGATATTGTTAAGATACGAATTTTCTTCATGACTAAAAACTACTCATGCAGAAAATCTCTTTTTCTAGAGGAGACAAGAGAAAACGTGTAGGATGTGAATAAAGGTGAATAAAAGGATACGTCAAGATCTATTATTCATAACCATTTATTTATTTACTTTGATCATGAATACTTTGAAAAGAATATGATTGAGGAAACCTTAAATTGGAGAATAAAAAGGAATTGAAATGAAAATTCTGCAATAAATTCACTCTGATAAAGAATGTGCTTTTGATATTGAAAGAATAACACAAAATAATGTCTCAACCAAATGATTTTGAGAATTGCAATAAATAAAAAGGTACCAAGCACCAATTCGTATAACAATCATAGAAACTTGCAGACTATTGTTTTATCAATTTATCCATAACAGGTACCTGCTTTTTCAATTTTCATTAATTTCGTTAATCACAGTTTCCTGTAACAATTTTCATATTTAAATAAAGCGTGTTATGAATATCTATTATCTTGAAATTTATTAATTTTCATTAAATTTATGATGACAGAAACTAGAACTATAGGTAATAACTTTGACTATACTATTCAGTTCAGTTCAATTCATTATTTCTGTTACTATAAAAATGCGCCGTCAAATTTAAGTTAAAAATTTAATAGAATTATTTGAATAATACATTCATTTTGGTATATAATTTAGTTTGACAACAACAATAAATGAAAATTAGTTAAAAAGTAAACGGTAACCCTAGACTTTCGAAATTAAATCTGTTGTACTCAATAATGCATCATAATGAAGTTTAAATGAACCAAATTAAATCGAATATAATCAAAGAGGCTTTTGATCTTTGGTGAGCAATATATTTAGCACATTCGCCATCATTTACATTAGAATATTCTGTAATACACGTGTTTCTTGTTTGCTTGCTCTGCAAATTTGTGGAATTCTTGCAATTTTGCAAAGGTCTCAAAAAAGTCTTCCATAATAAAACAATCGAGTAATAAAAGTCTTTGATTAACAATTACATAGTTATATTACTGTCAATAATACATTTAACAATAACTATTAACAAGTTTTATCATTATTAGCAACCAACTCCATTTCTGTAATGAACGGGTTCACTGGTGGTGATTAAAATATATTTTTTCTGAGGTAATTGATTTTTGGTCGCTAGCGGTTACTGTTTTTGATGGGTTATTGAAGCGTTTCAATTACCTCAAGTAGACAGACCTTAATAACGATCATTAAAGCTCTTTTTATTGTCACATTAAACATTTGTGGTGTCTTAATACGTATTTAAGTTTCAACTTACTACAACTAAATTCATAATTAGGCTGAATAATTATTTTCCTTCAATATAAACAATTTATATGTAGAAGTATTATTATAAATATAATTAAACCTTAAATATGGAATTAACAAACTGTAAATCCTCCCATCCACTATAATCCCTCATAATATTGACAATTGAATAGCCCTGATCTTAAATCCACCCACATATCGGTTAAAACATCAGCTTTGAAGTTTGCTTTGCGTCATTTGGAACATTCAGTAACTTTCAAGAGTCAATAATCCACTTGTAAATGACTAAACAATAAGTTTATAGTTACATAAACCCAAGAAAATCTTCTTCCTGGTTAAGTAAACTTGCTTCATAACTCATTTTTATCTCTTAGCACCAACAAAGAAAATTTATATGTGATATCTTTTAATATGTGTAGGGTAGGTTGACGTTCCAAACAAAAAACAATTCATTCAACGCAAGCATGTTTATTTCTGATGATTACACTAAAAATACGAGTATTCATTTTCACGGCAGCTAATCAATCTAATTGACTGAAATATATGGGAAATTGTAATAATTATTTTATGCTCAGTAAATCCATAACATTCAATATTAGTGTAATTACTGTAATTAAATATTTTACAAACAGTATAAATACCGTTTTTTGCTCTATAATCTCATGATAAAAACGACCCAAACTTTTCCACCATTAAATAAATCATAGGGATATACAATTTCAATTCAGTGTCCATGAAGTAACGCATAAATTCATTACTAACTTGGTAAACAGTGTGGAAATCGTGTGGAAAAATCATGAAACCCGTTGATTTTTTATTGTTACAAATTGTTTTCTATTGACCACTAAGCATTGGCATAGACTTTGTAGCCCATACTAGGGGGTGTTCTGCAGTTTCTCTCTAACTCGGGCATTTAGGTCAAGGATATTGTGAGGTCTCTTCAAGTATACATTATAGATTTTGAATAACGGGATAAAACTAAGTTTAACGGAAGAAGATTGGGTAATCTAGCGGGTACTTTATTGTTCCTCTTCTTCTGATCTCTCGATTTGGAAATGATCTATCTAAAGACTGACGCATAGCTAAGCCAATCCATCCCGTTGAAACCATATTTTGCGGGACAGTTTTTTTTAAATAGATACATTAGGAAAGCCTTACAGACTAGTACCTAGTTACTTTAATCCTATTATTTCCCAAATGAATGTTAGGATATCTGCAAGCTTCAGCTTGAGTAAATGTCCATCTTCTATCTACAGGGTGTTGTGCTCTTATAACCTAAATTGCTGCGAAGTTTGCAAGTATGTGGATGGAAGTTTCTTCTTTCATATATCTTGTAGGCAACCAAAAGTATCTTTGATTATCTACTGCTCTACTAGATCTTTTTAATGGTCAGATCTTTTTTTTCGGCTTTGCTTATACCGCAAAAGGGTTCCGGTCCACAAAAGGATGTTTCAGTCCCCTTCTTTGCTAGTTCATCTGCTTTATCACTTCATTATGTATCCTGGAATCGACAGGTGATCATACTGTTCTAATATTAATCTTCAATATTAGTGTTATTCAGTATGCAGGATTTAGCCTGTCTTATACTTGTATGATGACTATTAAATATCACTCAAAATAACGAAAGGAAACTTGATTATCTTTTTTTAAGTTCCAAATGAAATGTAGATATAAATACAATCATGTGAAAAGAGATCTGGTCGGATTTATAAGCTTATAAGTCAGTAAGAAATGAAATATATCTCTGAATGAACTTTACTTCCATTCACCAATTGTGCTTCTACGAGTTAGTTCAAACTGTATTATACGCTTTAAGAAAAGTGCGGTGTGGAGAATGTTAATCTAAAAATAGAAGTGAAAGCAAAGCTAACCAAGAATCCAATGTAGTTTCGGGCGGACTGAATCGATCCATGTCTTCCAATCATGTGGGTATTATACAATGGAGCCTTGCGTGTTGTAACTGTCAAGCAACAAGTTCTCCAAGTAGACAGTTATTAATTTTCTTGACCTCTTATTTATTACAAAAAGAACAAATTTGAGAATTATCCTTAGTTTTGTACAATTAATTAGATATCTTAATTGTTTGTTCTGATATTAACCACTACTTATTATTCTCAAAAATAATCCAACAGCAACTGAAACTGCAACTTTTACAAGTTTGCTTAAACACTCCGCTTTGAAATTTCCAAATGCAAACCAACAAATAACTTTTCGGTCCATCAATATTCATTACTATATTATTGCTTGTTGTTATATTTTCATGCAGAGTTCTGAATTTGAATTTACCAGGCCAACGAGTGGATTGTTGTTGTATAAATCAATATTTGAAAATAATACATACAGTGAGGTCACAGAGAGACGTGGATAGACGTTACCGTGACTCCTATACTTGGCATACATAGAACGGGGCGTCACTAAGCCCTGCGAAGGTAGTCTCGCCAAACTAGGTCTTCACGGGCTGCAATTTTGAATATTTGTCAGTCTGTCCGTAAATTTCTGGATAGGTAACTGCTGAGCCTAATCCGATTTGTGTTTTCTCTTATTCGTCAGCTTCATATGTCTAGCTACGTATGACTCATAATTTTATTCAGTATCTTTAGTATTTGGTTGAAGGCATCTAGTCATTTTAGATTTCTTTGCGTTAAAGGACAATTCTGAATCATTAGTTTGAAATGACCTATCCAAATTGTAATAATTTTATTATCAATTAATGCTTGCTTCAATAGATTTATTCATGAACATTTTATACAACTTACAACACCCACCATCAAACTGCGTTCATTAAATTTTCCTGTCCAAATCCGTATCAAGATCTAACCCTTAACTAGTTGTGCTTACAAATATTACCTATGAGTTTATTTTAATACTAAAGGACCCAACAGGTGCCTTTCTTGGCTCTCCCGTTTAGGACCACATACCGTGACTAATTGAGAATCTGAGGTATCCAGGTACTTACTCATATCTACGCAAAAATGTCATCAAAATCAGTTTATGTATACAGATTTGGCATTTACTATGGGAGTGAGAGTGAGAAAGCTATTGAGCAACAGAGAGACAATGTTGCATTCCCCTCCCCGGAGAATGTATCGAGCTTAGCGTGGTAGGTGCTTGATAGAGGGAAATATTTTATTCTCTCTTGCACATATAAAATTTTATGGATGATAAATTTGCCGAACCTGTATATGATACCTACATTGCCGAGGCGGGTCGCGAGCTATGTCATATAAACCTTCTTGAATATCTTCATAGCTGGAAACTGGATTGGAATGCAAAATAGTTCAAAAGATCTAAGCTAACACCCAACGACTAACAACTTAATTTTATGTATGAAACATTTTCATATCTTGGATTGGTTTTGGTAGGGATTTCTAAGGATTTCTAGTGATAATGTAGCTTTTTAACGGCAAAATAATTTTTGAAATCGGCCTAGATGTTTTTTTTTACATTCAAAAATACAAATCTTTCCTCTTTATAATATGAGTATAGAGTATAGATTGACAGGAAACATTGAAAATGTCGAGTGAACGAATTTACACATATAAAACAACACATAAAGAGCTGATATAAAGTCTGGAACCAAGTAAAATATTTAAAAGCTGCGATATTTAGTCTTTGTTGCATATTTTTGTATATTATGAATAGAAGACCTTATCTTTCGAATCTACCAACACTTTGTTTAGCACTATATGATTAGGTATATAACACTATTTATCTTTTGTTGAGGTTAAATACTAGCTTTATATATTTATTGAGAACTAATATAACTACTAATTTTTCCAAGTCACCACATTTACCTGCAAAGTTTCACATATATCCTCATTTTAGTTTTAAATTCCTTGGTTCAATACCTTATTTCAACCCTGTATATTCACACAAATACCTTTATTCATTAGATCGGACTAATATGCTTAGAACTAAAAATCAGTCTTTGAAATATGTTATGCATATGTTGTTATAAATCTCGAATATATCGCGTGCCGTTTGGTTTTCACAACCCTGATAACCAAACGGAAGAAGAGGCGGAATTCGACTGGAGTTCCGGTGTCGATTCGGTATCCTGTGCGACATGACAACGGTCATTCCCGCCAATTTAACCCCCTCCAATACTCTTTCTCCTATAAATTCCGTTCTCCAGTGACAAATATCATAATGTACATACATTATTACATAAAATTGTGTAATGATAAAAAAGATTCTTCAGTTACATAATTGCTTAAGATTGAACTAAAAATGTGAATAGAATATTCAATATATTACAAAAGAAATGCTTTTTTATACAGAGGATCCAGAAACTCTCCTGCTGAACATTTTTCCAACAATTTTAGGGTCGTATAGCTCGATAACAGACGGAAAGAGTTTGAAGATGACAATGTTAAGTTAACTAAGCACGCATATCTCGAAAACTGTAACTGTAAACTTTTGTGTATCAGTTTTCCGACAAATTTTACTACAAATTTGCAAATTAGGATGTAATTGCCGAAACATATTTGCTCTGAATTGAGTTTTTGAGAAATAAATTTCAAGTATTCGATGACAACAAATTCCCATTAATTTTGCTGGATTTTGAATGAATTCATACTAGAGCACATTTTTCTGGAAATTAACTGCAGCATTTTATACTAGCAGACAGACATTACAAAGCTGTTCCTCTTTCTAAGTTAAGGCGAGTTTACACGAAGCCGGTAGGCTGGCAGGTTACTTGGAGCAGGTAACCTGAGGCAAGTTACTGTACTTGCCATTGACCCTGTCCACACAACGTCAGTTGTGAGCGTAGGTACAGTATTACATACACAAATTTATGAAATGTTAACAATTTAAACAATAAAAAAACATCCAATAAAGCACTGTTTGTCACCAATTCCGTTACTTGCTCGTTAATGAGTTGTCCACACTCCGTCAGTGCAAGGCAGGTACCGTTTTCGAGTGGTGGGGGGACAGGTTGTCTACTCCTCGTGCAAGTCGACTTGCCTGTGATTTACTAATATGGTCGTCCACACGGGGCAGGTTACTTGCCTAAGATTACTTGCTCCAAGTAACCTGCCCACCGACTGGCCTCGTTTAAACGCGGCTTTAAAGATAGGCTATATAAGGGGACAATTTGTTATTAATTGGAAAAGGCGGTTATCTTTTCCAAAAATTCGCCAATTTCTTCATTCGTTTGGATTGTGTTTAATAGACCGGGCCTTGGGAACGGAAATTTTGTTTTTATATACGAATCCACCAGTATATTTATTCAAAAAATCGGAAATTTCATACAGTTGCTTGGATCTTCCAGCAGAGCTGTTAATGATTGAGATCTGTCCGTTAATTTCGAAAACCAGAGGGAAACTATTTAGATTTTGGAATGGTTCATTCGTGCAAAAATCGAGAAGCGTTTTATTGAAATGCATCCAGCATTTTTTTTTCGACATGTGTGTTAACCAATTGACATTTCTGTTTGGATGGACGTATACATTTTCAAATAACTTGCTGCTCAAGTATAGAGAGAGACTATAACTATCCAGGTATCCAACGAAATAAAATTGAACTTATGAGAGGTACTCAAATGTATTAACATTTGAAATGAAATGAAATTTATCAGAATAGCTCTGCTCTAAATGTTTCATTAAGTCATTCTGTATAAGACCTTTGGGGTTTTGAAATTTAAATAACATCTCAAATGAGATTATTCATGATAAATGAATAAATATTTCTACAGTTATGTATCTATTTGTATTAAGAAAGTGTGCCCAGTTTAATAGTAATAAAAGATATAGAAGGCAAAGAACAATCGTAATGTCAGTCAGATAATCAAGCAAACATGAAGGCAGTAAGTTTTTCCCCAATCTGGTATTAGTGTTAGGATCCCATTTCTTCTTGTTACCAAATTCCATATCGAATTTTAAACTTCTCTGATGAATATGTGATTGAGATTTCCATCGAGATTACAATTTTCTATTTGACTTCAAGTTGCTTTATTAGATATTCCTACAAATAACTGATCTTTTATTCAATATTATGTCGTACATTGGATGAAAATAACACATAAAATGGAACGTAATATACTCAGAAAGAATAATAAAGTGGTTGAACTCGAGAAAATCCTTTATTACAAAGGTATTGAACGTAAACCTAGCAGAGCTGTATAGATAATAAAGTATTTTCTGGCAAGATATCTTTATATGTTTAATTTTATTTTTATCACGCAGACAGCTCCAAAAGAAAATGCAGTAATAAACACTGAGGAATATTTTATATTCAGTTTGTTTTCTTAACTTTTTATTAGCCAAAAAGCAGAACTTATTTGTACTAGTTGACACTTAAAAACTGTTTAAGTTGGATTAGATTTGATGAGGTGGCGACTCTTTTTAAGTAACCAATCAAGATCTCTCCTGTAATTTCTTGCCGGTGGCTTCTTATCGCCAAGTACTTTCGTCAGTTTCCTCCTCACTGTTCAGTTAACGTTATCATTTCATAGATTTCTCACATTTTCTTTGTACCAGTGTAAATCGTATGACGCTAAAAGACTTTTCGCAATCTGTATATTCACATTTCAAGAGTGAGCACTTATGCAAATTTATATCCAAGTGAGAACCAAGTACTTCCCCTACATGAAACACCCACTACTCTAAACACGGTTGGACTCGATACACTCTAGGGAGAGGGAAATACGACATTGTCTCTTTGTTGTTGTATTGTTTTCTATCTTTTACTCACAAAATAGCAATTCAAAACATAATTATTTGCCGAATCTGTATATGAATATTATTTATATCCTAATTCCTTCGTATTGAAGCAGTAGCAGTTGATAATGATGTATGAAGTTCATTCAAGCGCTTCTGACACATCAATAAGATAAAATGGAAAACATTCCAATAATATTTTTCTTCGGAATAACATAACGAATTGATTGAATTTTATAGAAAACTGACGCATGAACTGTACTCTTTGGATACAGGAATAAATTGGAAAAGAAAACCGAGCAAGTAAGAAATAATAATGGAAAATGAATGTTAGATGTTTGCTTGATAAAACAAACTAAAGTCAATAATAGATTACATGCTGGTTAAAATTAGGACAATAGAAAAAGAGTAGTAAAAGATGCAAAGATTATTATGAAAAGAAGTATGGAAAACAAACAAAAGTAATCTGTATCATTCTATGAATAAAAAGAAGATCTCAAGATCAACTATCTTTATATCTGTGTACCGACCAGTGTTAACGCATGGTTGTGAACCTTGGATACTCATTAGAGCACTGAAGATTAAAAGCTGAAATGTCTAACAAAAAAAGATAAGATGAGAAACACAATAATAAGATAAGAACCAGAAACACAGTCAACTTTGGAGTAAAGCGAAAGGACTGGTGAAGACATTTGCAACGTATGTAGGAAATATGGGGAGGTAGGACCTGGAAGACTTTGGATGAGACATTGGGGGAATATTACAGCGGAAAGGAAAAACTTGGATGAAAGCTAACATTGACAGGAAGAACTGGAAAAAATTTATACAAGAGGAAAAAAAATATCTACATCACAATGTGGTGGAATAGTTATTTAACTATTCAGATGAACTGTGATAAAAACAAGTTAATCTACCAATAAGGTTTTCAATAACCATACCATCAGGTGATATCACATCAAAAACAGCAGAGGAAGCAGGGGCTGGAATTTACGAGTAGGTATGATATTGGAAATTCACCCAGTTTTTTTCATTACGCTTTGGTAGGCAGAATATCGGGATTTTTTCAAATAGTCAAGAGGTCATCAAGGTGCCAAGCTTCAATTGCTTTATCTCTTAGATGGTTTGTAACCGTCTGGACAAACTTTATGAAAACAGTACCCTTGAGGTACTGCAGTGAAACATATTGACTATATTAAAAAGTTGTATTTTTGTGAACTCACATTTGAAACTTAGAACTGTGTATCACAATAACTAAAAATAACGTTAGATATTCATTGAATCTTAAGTTGATTTGAGAAAACAACATGTCGGAAGTCGAAATTTGCTTTTTGGGGAGCTTAAGAAATCTTTGGTCATTCATATTCGTTGTATCTTGAAACTTCCCATCTGTAAGTTTTTAAACTGTTCCTATGTATTTTTTTGCATCTCTTTCACCTCATTTACCTTTGCTAACTCTGTATCAATGAAATTATCAATATATTAATTATTTAGTGTATTAATATACATTTTTTAGCAAATTTGTTAAATGAAATTCATGATTATGAATAAATTGTATGTTTATAGTTAGTATTAAATATAACTGTTAATTTGCATTTGGATGGATACAAAAGGGTTCACATAAATTTGAAAAATTATTATTTTCAAGGTTGGATAGTAGGCTCTCATCTCATCTGTCGTATTTCATGGTCAACTCCAAATTCAAGATGGAGAAAGTTAGCACAACCATTTAAACTCAATTAATTTAAAAGGTATATCTGTGAACTTATATTTTTTCGAACGTTGTGCTACATTAAAATTAAACTAGAACCATTTTTTTGCAATTATCATCTGATTGCAAGGAAACCATTTTATATTGCTGCACACAGAATATACTGAAATAACTTCCGAAAATGTTGCTATTCGACTTTTTCAAAAATATTGGAAAATAATAATAATTCAAATTAAAAAAAAGAGTCGAATAATCTGAGACTAAAAGTTGTCTGTCAAAAGTAGAGTTGGAGTAGTACTATTTCAGGCTTTGTTACCAGTGCCATAACAGAAAATAAAATTACTCCAGACATATGAGCTCATTCTGTTGATAAATGATGGATTGTCAAGTGGAAAAACCGTTTCGGCGGACCAATGACGCATTGCAGATGAAATTACATATTTGGAAATAAAAAGCAAGTGACGCCTTAATAGCAAATGACGAAGACTGATAAGTAGTTTATTCCAGTCAAAAACTTTGTTTAAGAAAAAGAGAGGAAAAAGTAACTGAAGAAATAAGTTATAAGGAAGCTAGAAATAGTTTAATGGACTTAGGTTCTTTCTAGAAAGATGAATATCTATTATGGAAATGTGGTATACATTTTATTTTATTTTCCAGGGCCATTATAAAAATTGAGGAAAGCTGAACACAAGTATCAATGAAATATATTTTAGAAAATTTTGGAATCATAGCTGCAATGATAAAAAAAAACTAAAATAGTAATTAAGGCAATGAAGGCAAGCACATAGTGTTGGTAGCTGAAAAGTTACTATACTAATGTGGCAACATCATTATATATCACAGCTAATCTAAAAAATAATCACAGAAAAAAGACGGGAACTTAGTTCAAATATCTAAATATCTTCTGTATGACCACAATAATAATTCAATATAGACTGAAAACTTTTTTATTACAGAAATAATGGAGGCGACTGATCAACAACGGAGTTTCACTTTCAAACATGTAAGTTGATTACTGTTTTTTGTATATAAAATTTTGCAGGTGATAAATTATATGTTCGTAACTTTTAACTTAACAGAAAGTGAGCTATGGAAACTGGTAAAACTTTTCCAATTATGAAAATTGGCTCTTGTCTTGTCTATAATATATTCATAATAATGTATAAATAGCAAGAAAATGCGTCAACTGATTCAATAGAATGCTATACCTAAAGAATCACGTTTGTGAATATTTGAAGAGAATTGTTTATCTGGGAATCGATATTCTCCTGATAATAAACTGAAAAAGAATGTGTAAAATACACATTCTGCTTTCCAATCTACCTTATTATCTGTATTGACAATTTGGAATTCAGAAATTTTTATTTTATTACAAAAATCTTAAGTTATCCTGTGCTTTTTCAATAAACTGTCATTATTGATTTCACTGAAAATATTATTTTACTCCAGATTTCAGTTAAAAAATACGATCAATTTAAACTATTCATTTAATAGTGATTAGTTCAAGCATATTGATTTTCTCAGTACCTCTAAACACTTCCACCGCTTTTACAATAAAAAGCTTGGACTTGGGAAAGTTGAAATGTTTTATAGGTCAAACGAAATTTATGATAATTATATTCATTGCCTTAATATGGAACCAAAATTTATTTATACGGTAAAAGCAAAATTAGCACATACCTCGGTATTAAAAAAAATCATAGACGAAAGTCTAAAAAATATGGTGACATATTTAAAGTTTAAAGGGCGTTCCTTTTTTGGACAAAAAATAGTCTATCAATCAATTTGTAGTTTGGAATAAACTTTTTCATAAATTTTGTTACCCAAATTCATATAAAGTATCAACTTATTTTGTTGGAATACCAGCCATGGTTGATTCTAAGTTATTAGCGTAATTTCAAAATGTAGTATGTGGAAGTACACACATTGAATATATTTATAGTGGAATGTAATCTGCTCCCCGGATTTCGTTATTATTAAGATCCATTATGTAAACACACCAAAAGTGAAAGTGAAACGAGTTTTCCGTACGTAAAACTGTAAAATTCCATTAAAATTTATTAGAAAACTCAGATAACATTACCATATTCATTCGCAACTTACGAGCTGTCATTAGAAAATGAAAGTAATTGGCTAAGCAAAACCCACCTGCATTGAGGTCTGACGGAGTATTCACATGGCACTCTTTCTAACATTGATGATTACTTATCAGATTTGGTTTCATGTAAATACCCCTGAGCTCGAAACAGACACAGAATTAGAGCACGTATTAGTGTCAAATATAAAGTCTTTAACAATAATAGTAAAGCACTGCAGAGATGGCTAGAATAAGCTATATAAAGAGTTCAATCCCGAATTCCGACTGGCTTGTGAACGAGCCTTACACCTTACCCTCATGCGACATAGGGATCGATACACCCCCAAAACTTCTCAAAAATGCGCCCTGCCTAAGGAAGCGAATAAATATTCTGTACTTACGTTAAAATCATTTATAACCAACATATATTCCTGGTATACCATGAGGACCCACAGTCTTCATGCAATTCCTGTCAAAAATCACAGAGAACATTCACTGTAGTGGCGACCGATTTCGACAGGAGTACAGCACATGTCGCGCTAAAACTCTTGCAGCTATTCCGCACTTTTTCAGAATTTTACTTACTATAAAAATGTTGACATTTTATCACAACACACCAAACTAATTCGACTTTTTACGTTTATTTTCCAAATTAATTAAAAAAAAATTATTTTTTTTCTTGAACTTCTCTTATGTATTTTCGAAAATTTACCTTCAATTACTTCAGTATCCAACAAAAAACCAGCGATACTAAACAAGAACTACTACAAACCCTGGTAATAAAAAACATTAATTGTTCTAAATCCACGTTCCTCCAGGAAAATATCTTGATTTCTGTTCGGAGTATCAGTTCTTGAATGTAGCATTGAGAGGTTAAGGGTAGATTGGTAGAGCGCAAGTTCTGAGAGCACGTGTTTGCTGGTAGGCGACTGCGTCAAATTTGTGAATGATACAATCAAACCCCATTATTTGGTCCTAACCCTATCCAGGGTTGGTTTAACTGTTGTCCTATTGAACTCTTGATCCGACTAATCAATCTTTTAAGGGTAGCGCAAATTTTGCCACTTAAGTGTTCATGACCAATTTAAACTCTAATCCCTAATCATAAACACTTCTTCATAAACCAAAAATATTAGTAGATTGTACTTAATAATTTATTAGAAAATGTGTAGTGCAGTATTTGTTTGTGAATTTGACAGCGATGACACATGCGATCTTTCATATTATTTCTGCAGAAATGTACCTGTCTGTATATGTATGCACAAGAGATAAACAATTTTCTCCACGTGTTTACTTTATTTTTGAGAAATTAAGTTGTCTCTATTCATGTGGCGACTAGACTCTCATACCATGGACGGAGAAAAGGGAATCTTCTGTAGTCTGGCTGATCCCAAGAAAAGCCGCATGTAAACAAAGACCACGCGTGATCTATTCTATGTCGGATGCGTATTTGGCGACTCGTATTGAAATTTCGCGCCCCGTTCAACCTTATCCCCTTATCCGCTTGCCTAAGTTATTCAATGTTCACGTGATTTTGTTTCTAGCGGTTTTTCTTGAGAACGAACCGACTATTCTATCTACTCAGGCCTAGGACTCCCTCAAACCTAAATCTTCTATCAAAAAATTTTGTGGAGCTGACTCGTGATTTATCCTCGTGATTTATCCGACACGTTCTATCAATACCCACGCGATTTCGTTGAAATTACTAATCATTAAACAAAAATCATTCTGTATTTGACTTGTGCAAACCCAAAAACCTCTTGTAACTTACTAGAATGTTGGATAGAAATAAAAGTAAAAAATAAAGTAGCAGGAAATAAGGAAATTGAGTTTTCATCTGTTTTTTTTTTGATAATCAAATTTTGTTAGATTAAGGGTGTCTTTGCAGAACGTGTCTAAATAAAAAGTGACTACAAACCAACCCTGACCCTATCTCCGGAGACATACTGGCGCTTGTGACGTCATAAGTTCAGTAATGTTGCGGAAAGCATCTCCATAGCGACTTTGCTTCTGCTATGTTATATAGTTACTGCAAACCCATGTCTGCCAACGGTTTAGATCAATAAGGGAGTCAACGTGCATAGGCGCCTAAAATAGTGTCTAGAAGGGACTAGCCAACCCCGTCTTCTTTGTGTAGAACGTTCTTTTATCGCAATAATTTTGCAGGTGGAGTATACAGTGCAAATATTTTAATTCGAAAATAAATATTTGTACATTCAACGTCATTTTAATATTTCTATCTACTATATTTAGCATAAAATTGATTATTGTGGAAAAAAACCCTGAAAAAATCAATTGAAGACAATTTACATCGAATATAGCATGAATAAAGATAATAGTAAACGTGAACTTCGATTTGTTGAACTTGTCTCACATAATGGGATAAAAATAGCATAACTTTGAAATATTTATTAGTGGGTTTGAAGCCTACATTAACATTAACAACCAATTCATTATTTTATATAGAAAAAGATAAGCATTATTGTTATAAATAAATAAATTTTGAAAAAAATACTGACTTTACCTATACATAAATAAATTATTATATTATAATACAATGCTTCGTACAATATACTGTATAGTGAACTATGACAATGCAACTCAAAAGTCTAGGGTAGATTGTGTAGTTGGTGAGGACGTAATACGTATACAGCTAATGAATAACAATAGGCTTGTGAATCACAAATAAAAAGGAAGAGAGGAAGGACGGGACCGATATGGAATACTGTATACAACATTGAGGCAAGTTATAGAGAGAAGCAACGAGAGAAAAGTTTGTTCAAGAAGTCTAAAATATAAATCACGTACCCATTCAGTTGAAGGTTAAATATATCTATATTCAAAATAAATATATATTTAGTGTGGAAGATGACACATATTATACATTTTTAATGAACATCTAAAAATACTCTCATAGAATTTTTGGTTAGGAAGTATATCGGTCATATTTTTTGTGACAGAAAAATTAAGATATTTGCCCTTATTTCATTATAGATAATCAAGAAATTTAAGTTAAGTCCACCCACCCAATGACAATTATACGTTCTTTGTTCGGAGGTTAGTTCACGCCATTTCTGATAGAAGTGTCAGTTTATTTTCCAAAGTTTCAAGTATATATATAATAAACAAGAATTCTTTAAATGAATTAACCAAGCTAAGGTTCACTTCTGTCAATATTTTTTTTTCATTTCACCACTATCAGTGCAACAAAACAAATTATTCAAGATCTGGGTATTTTGCTGAATTAAATCATATCAATTCATCGTAGGTGTGAAGGTTATGACAGGCTTATTAACAGAAATATCAGAGTGCTGCGCTATAGGATCGTACTTAAGAAATAGTCTTCATAAATAAGTTATCTTAAAAATATAATCAAATAATTTGAAGCAAAACTCATGTAATAATTTGAAACAACTGAATAGATAATTCCTTCAACGCAATAGTGAACTTTCACTTCTACTTGGAAAGGTGTTACACAGCCTTATATAGGCTCCTACTTGTAGTACGACACACTACTGATCCATAGGCTAGCATTGGTCTAACAATTCTTGTGTATAGTCATTGGGACTTTTTCTAAACATTTTTCTGTACATGTCTAGGGAAATTTTAACTTTCGGTGTGGTGAGTGTTTTAGTTTCAACACCCTCCGTTTTAGTCCATGTGGCGCCGTCTTTTCCGTAAAATTGATAATCTGTGTTTTCTGAACAATCAATTATTTACAAACGTACTAATATTTCATTAAAATAGTTATCATAATCACCCTAAAATATGATAAATGTGCGCTTATGTTGTCGGCAGTGACAAATATTGAAATTGGTCGGATATGGTCTTATACAGGCTGGGTGATAGGTCATATAATATAATACAAGCCTCACTGCTTTTAAGCTAATGAATTTTTTGCTTGGCCAATCCATATGGTGAATTTTATAACCGGTATATATTTTCATGAGTTAACCCACTTCATTCATAATTTTAAAAGTTTACGTCCTTTCTGATATACACGTACATTTGAATCTTTAATTTCACCAGGGAAAGTGTTCCTGAACGTGGAATAAAAATGTTTATAATATTATTTGTCAAGTTGACGGAATCTGAAAATTGTTAATAAAAGTATGCAGAAAAAACCAATAATCACTTATTTAACGCGTAATGATAGTACGAGTATATTACAGATACACCATGGTGGTGAAGATTATTTTATTGACCGAACACCGAGCACCAAAATTTGCTTCGAGTGGAATAAGGTGCGAGGCTTATAAATGTTTTCACCACCATGGAGTATACACAACTTTTCCCACTAGTAGCCAAATTAAAGACAAAAATTGTAAATAATTCAGAGAAGCGTTTACTCCGTCGTACGTACTGACAAGTACGTACACTGTCAGTTTTTGATATATTATGTACGCACTCCTTATGTCATAATTCATTTTTGTTTGAACGCGAATTTTAAACTAATGGCATTTAAAGTCAAATTATTTCATCTTGATAGGCAATTTCAAACAGCAAATATGTTAAAGACAATCTCCTGGATAATCACAATTATGTTGCACAAGGTTTTGTTGAACTATACTATCTCCATGAATTATCAAAATATTTGAATTTGTCCATTATTGACCTAGGTTAATAATAGAAAAAAATATTAACCACTAATAGAGAAATTCAACTTCTCAGTTGGCTAGAAGAAGCAATAATTGTCAACTTCACAGTAAGTAGTGGAAAAAATGTATTTTCTTCGTTAGACACAATATTTTTTGTGGAAACATCAACATAAAGATAATACCTTAATTTCTATTTTAAATAGAAGCACTTAGTTATCACCTACGGTTCAGTGAAACTACAGATTTTCATCGTCTTGTATATCTTCCCTGTCTCTTGTTTCAACCCTCACTTTGTACATCTGTACGAAGTGAATTAAACAGAATACAATCCAAGTCTGTTAATACGTTAATCCCCTCAACGATATTATTCGATGAAATTACTATATCACAGCTTTATCTCCAAGCCTTGATGGACAGCAAATAACATGTTTACGCATCTCTACTATTTCACCCTATTTATCGGAAAATAATATAGATATAGATCCATATTCTATAATTTCTGACAGTGTTTTATAATTCCATTTAGGTGAAATGAAGCATGCACCAAAGTACTCAATTTGTTGCCGTAAATTATTTGAATAATAGATAGTTTTTCCAAATAAAACATTTCCTCTGTTCATCCAAATAAACTTAAGAACATATTTTTAAATAAATAAATGAATGACAAAAGTGGGAAAGCGTGAAGAACGGCCGGGAATAATGTCAAAACTTTATGATTTATCTCCAATTCATTTAAATTTTATCGCTTTGTAGATGTAGGGATAGCGATAATATCGCATTCCTAATATTTTCTTTACTGAGGATAACGTATTTGATGGGATTTCACCATTTTCTCCAGTCCAAAACAAAGTTGGGCTTAAACCTCCTCTTTGTTTCAATCCTATGCTATAGTTCTAAATCCTTCTTACTTTAACTTATTACATATTATAAAATTATTTTATTATTTTACCGTTGATTCCTCTATCTTTCAAACTTTTCCATACTTTATTTCTATTTACTGATCAAATTGTCAATTTAACTACAGACTTTCTGGAAAATCTTAAGATACATAAAACAATTTATCAAATCTGTCTGTTGCTCTAGAATCCCTAAGAACTCAGGAAAGATCTATTTAACTTTGGGGCAGTATCGATCACTTAGAAAGTTATCCCATTTCAAAGTCATTTAAAAGCTACATTTCTAATTTTACACAACTAATTATGATTAAATATCTTATTTGATAATTATGATTTTTGGTTCATTTTTCAATCTTGCTACTATTCCAGCATATTGTTGAATATTTACTACATATTATCTACCTTTCGTGAGAAGGCCTTATACAGGCTGCGAGACAAAAGGCCATTATACATTATTAAAATTTATGTCTAGATTTCAAACAAATTTTCGGAGACATGTTTCTGTTTATTTTTCTTATTAAGCTTTTTAGGCGGCGATAAGGGGATTAGAATGATTAAGTGTAATTTAAAAAAACGTCTAGGCACGTTTTATTACCTTTACTGTCAAAGGATAAATGACTTTAAAAGAAAGCTTTATATACTTTGTTTGCTAGTACTTCATATTATAAGTATACAGACATCAGTTCGACTCTTTTGATGCCTTCAACCTTTATTTGCTACTAGACTGCCTCATAAATCTCACTCGCAGTCTACTTGCTCAGCACACTATAATGGATACGCTATAATTAGTCTAGCAAATCTTAAGATTCTCGTAATTGTTTATGTATAAGCATGACTTTTTCCACTTTTGCCACGTGTATCTTTGGTATTACTATTTCAAAACTGTTCCAGCCCTCGTTTTTGAACATTTGGGTACATTAGTGCTTAGATTTTTTTTATTTAAATGGAAAAAAGTAAAAGCAGAGTGTGATAAAGCTCCTCTGGAAAACAAGTTTATCAATTTCGTGTACCTAATATGCCTCTACCAGCTAAGCCTGTAATTACATACTAGACAGGAAGTGTAATGAAGTTGTGCTCGTTTTATTAAAAGATAATTTTAAGGGAATTAGATATGTAAATTGCAAAAAAATGTCAAAATCAATTCTCAATAACTTTCTCATTTAAATATTATTTTTTATTTGAACAAAAAGATTATTTCATTCTGAATGTTTCAAACCATGATAATTTAAGTAAAAAAATTGGTATATGAAACCAAAAAATGACAGACTATGAGATTCTTCTATTATTGAACTTATTGGGGCTTGAATAAAAAATCTGTAGAGTCGTATAAAATGAATTTATTGTGAGCTGTTTACATTTCCAAATATGCCAATTTGGCCCCGGAATTCTAGTACTGTGCATCAATTTCGTATAGTGAAAATATATCAAATGTAAAAAAAATTGAAGCTTTTTACCTTTGAAATGAATTCTCACTAAACCAACTCCTAGAAGCCCACTCCTCTGTTTACAGAATATCAAGCGTGTAAATTATTGAAAATTATCATCTATTTAGCAAGTTGAGACGTTTAATTCCCTTACAAATAGTTTGTATAGTTCTCATCGGATTGTAATTCGAAGTATTTCACGGATTTGTGGAGTTTCTATAAACTGGAGAACGATAGGAAAGTTAGAAATAGTTATTTCTGAGATTATTGGATGAAATTGTTTTGTTATTTTTTTGCAAAAAGTTTTTTTCTCTAATAATTTCAAAGCAACATTTTTGAACTTACAAGCGTCCGATTGCCCTTTGATGTGATGCACTGTAATAAATCGTTTGAATTTTAACAAAGTCTACAATAATAATATTACAGATGTCAAATATCGTATGTCCAAACTTGAACAAAAACTATTGCAACAATTGGCTATTATTATATTATAAAAATTTAAGAGCAGCCATCTACTAAATTGTTTATGTGACATGAATTGTTTTAAATTCATCAGCAATTATCGAGTAATCTTCAATATAAATATCTTCTGCTTCTTCCTGTATACAAAATCCATGTCTTCTCAATGTCCTTTAATAAAAATTCAAATGTAGAATACTTATATTACCAGCTTGTATTAAATTGAACTCTTTGCATAATAAAATTGTAATGGTTGAAGATTATAATATTTTGCCCATCTATTGAAAAGGAAAAATCTCTTTATAATATAATATTCAGCATTCAAAGAACTATTACAGTTACTACATTTTATCGATAAATAAATAAATGGGACATGCTGTTACTGGGAAAAAATAAATAATTTGTAGAGTATAACCGCCGAGCTCTGTTTATGTATGTTTTCAATATTGAATTCATGACCCGGTTTTTTCTCGACGTCGCGTCGTATAATGCTCTGCCACTGCAGTGCGTATTTTAAATGAGGACTACCACTACGGTTACAGAACCTCACAGGAAAAGTGGGGGTTGCATATCTGGGGCTGTTCCTTTTTCCTTATTATTAAACCTTTTAAAATAACTGCTAGGTTTCAACTGATTAATTGCCAACTTTTTGCAGTATATTGCGCAGAAGTATGCCAAGCGTAAACTGTCCTATTTACCTGCAAACTCAAAATTAAGAGTACATTTTAATAAGGCTGCTGTAATCTCAATTAAAATAAATTGATAAATTTTGGAGCGACAATATATTGAATTATTGTGATACTGAATATATATTTACATTTTAGTATTAAGAAATGTGTTTTCAATAAATTTTAAATCACAAGTGAACATAAGAAAAAGCAAAGGTTGAGATTTACAATAAACTATTTGGAAACAATTTGAAATCATTTCGGAAACATAGTTATGGTGTACTACAAGGTACATTTTTGAACCTGTTCCTATATCTTATTCAGATTCGAGCACTTTAGCTGTTTTAAATTACTAAAAAAGTGATAGAATTGAGTCCTTTGTACAAATCTAGACATGCATCTTGCTTTTCATCCTCTTCATCCCTTGTAAACGCATTATCTGTGGTTCTTAGAGCGTTTGAAGACAACACATTTTGTGACCGGCTACTAGTGTCTGAAAAGAATCGCGCGCCGTTTTTTCAGACATTAGTAGCCGGCCACAAAGTGTCTTGTCTTCAAGCGCTCTTATTTTCAAGAGTGGATATTTGTTCTTTACTTTTGGATGTTGGACAACGTAGATCATATCTGCTATAGTCCAACACTAGTTCTTCAAAGAATGTATAAAAGCCTTTGGATGAACCAATCTTGGTGAATTATTCCAGAGCTCTTTTTGTTTTTCAGGAATATTTAGGCAAAACTAAATGCCAAACTTGTGGTTAGCTCTATAGGTAACTTTGGTGCCTAACAGTATCAACCGTCTTAAATTCTCAGACTGCTTGCTGATTGGATGAATAAGTAGTGTACTTTCTTAAAATCTAATGATAACCACCAAAAATAATTGTGACTGATTTCATTGTAACACTCTGTAAATATCAGTTTTACGCATCATCAACAACAATAACATAGTTTCTCATGTTACTTCACCTCTCATCAAATCCAACAAAACACAAATGTAGGTCACCTAGATACTGATTTATGCAGCTTCCTCTATAGAGATAACTGAGATAATGGAAAATGTCCATGCCAACAAAAATATAAAAGCAAAAAGGGTCTATTATTTCAAGATATATCTAAAAAGTGTACTAGTTTCTAGTAAATACTTTAAAAGTATCTTAAATGTAGGTCTCGGTTAAATGCCAGAAGGATGCCCTGGAATCATATTTTGCCAAATAGGTACTTAAGTAGAAACTGTCATATTAAGAGGATTAGTTGGAAAAAAACCTGTTTGAGCGAGCAAGATCATTGATGCGTTTTGGAAGCTACTTCAATACAAACAAATTAGAAGGAATACTTTTTCTTGGCAATACCTGATATACTAAATAAGAAAATAACGTAATACGCAAACCCTAATACATTCTGCTAAATTATAAGTATAATATTATTGATAGAACACTCTTAAGTTAATTTTGATATAAAAATTTGGAAAAAATTGTTGGAGAATAATATTTCATATAAAAAAATTCTCATTTAAAACTCAATATACAGCTTAAGGGGCTAGCTTTTGAAAAAATATAATTATTATTGATAACGTTGAATTAAAAAAACTTTTCTATTATATATTCCTAAGATGCATTTTATTTTTATCATCCATTTATTTTGAAACAATATAATGTGTTAATTGACTTTACATACACTTATTTTCTAAAGGACACTCTTGTTTATTATTGTACCATTAAATATACGTCTCTTAAATGATCCTGAAGCGGGGCGTGGAGAAAAATTATTGAATGTTTGAATTATTAACCACACTATAAATACCGTTGCTGGAGGCGCCACCATCCAACGACACATACAGTTACCTACTAAATTTAAAAAGAATCAAATTGTTGCAAAAAAAATCGATTTGTTGCAAAGTTATTTTGTTGATGTTATATTAAGCAGTGTACAAAATTGCTTTACCAAGCAGTAAAATTTCATACCGTGAAGAATTAACAAAAATGTTTCTGCAAAATACTCATTTAGAAGGACTCCTACAAATTCATAAATTAATTTTGTGATTCCTATACTTTTCATCAGATGGCACTAGCTCAACTTTACAGCATTGAAACAGTGCTGTTTATAAATTATATCAGAATTATATAGACATTTCAGAAATAAAAACTGATTTGAAGGCGCCAATAATTAGTGAATTTATAAAACAATTTCATGTTATACATTTTTCAGTGGATCGAACAAATAAGAAGATTTATGCTATTATATACTATATTTGTATTAAAAGTACTTAAGATTCTACGTCACTGTATTCAAACAAATCTATCTATCTATCTAGCACTATCGCTTACAGTTTCTATCACTAGAGGCACCACTATCCAGCGACACATTATTTTCCGAAAGAAAACTTTCCAATTATTGACTTTCTTCTTTAGTTTTTGTTTCCCAAAAAAGATGGCTGTAGTTAGATTAATTTGTATTAACCGATTTGAAAAACTTGATTATGACAATTTTTGATACGTAGAAGAAGTGATAAAACAACTAAGAACCAGAAAAAAGACCACCCACCAGACAAATATTTATTGTTGACACATTTAAAAATTGAAGTGAATACCAGAAAAAAAAGCGCAATAACGTTTATAGTTCCGATTACTAGAGGCAATACTATCCAGGGAATCATTATTTTCAACTCAATAATTGTAAAAACTAAGTACTCAAGAAGTACTGTGCATCGAGTACATTCCTGACCAATGACCAATTTCATTTGTCTTGGAGAGTACAAGGTTTTCACAATTGACATCTGTCGAAGCCTAGTCTACACGTTTAGTATCCAGGTGGTTATACAATATTGACAGATTTCTCCACTTGTTTTCAAAATCTCAATTTTAATTTATTTTTATCTTGGATGTGTCTTCAGACTCTTGGGTTCCCCTGGATGATCAATCATCTCTATAATCGCCAAAATTGAAATAGCCATTATATTACCCATTATATACTTCTTGACCTCATCTTCGCTGTCCTAACACCATCTAACCAGCAATCGGCCATATACTTCCGCCGTTTCTTTCGTGATCCATGGTCCAAAACTGGCCAGACGTTGATTATATTCCTGAATCCACGTGATTAAACCTTTGGAATCAATAACTGCAGTGCTCGCATTGAAATACTACTACATTTGTAAGATTATTGGATAGATGGCGCTGACTGTGATATTTTGACTGTCACGTATCGATTGTTCCAAGAAATAAAGGTTTCAAACTAAACCAATTTTAGGACACATTCTCTGTTTACTCGATCAATACGGATACGTGATGGAGCAGAAACTATTTCAACTTTATAATTTTCCTACGTTTATAGTCGCTGATATTATATCGACGTGTACAATGTTCAAGATGGAAAATACGTTGAGAAAAGAAAAGTTTATGGCGGGAGAGCTACACAAGTCCGCGCATCTTATCTCGTGTAGCGTTCATTATAGAAAATTTGATGAATTTTTGATGTGTCGCAGTTTGGGTCGGATAACCTTAAGTCGGACTTGAGTATTTTCAATTGTAATTGCTTATAATAATAAACAAATAGAAGGCATGATTTTTTCAAAAATTTTATTCAATATTCTTGATACAATTAAGGCTCAATGAATTATTTTGTCATACAAGTGTTAAAAATATCACACGGTTACTCTTAATGCAACAAGTGCGATAACCAAACTTCAAATCTTGACTCGCGCAGACTCTAGCTGTATAAAAATACACATTACTCTACCAGTTTTACATTTGCATCGTCCGGAGTAAATTGATCTATATAGAATTCACTCCTGATAATGCAAATGTTATTTGTGAATTTGGTGGAGTAATCTACCAGGTCTCTCTGATCACAAGGCCAATGAAGAGACAGATTCCCTAGCCCGAATATGAGCACGACGTGCGCCTGTTGGTCCAAAGCCTTTTTATGTTATAGCGAGAGCACTTTGAAGAGAATCGCAAAAAATCAGTCTTGATATACGTAGAACATCTGAAATAAAAACATGCGAAATAGTTCATCAAACAACCATCGCTAAATTTAACATCTACCTACCTACTAAGCCAAAGTGGGTGAACAACTTGGATCCTGGATGTACCCAAATCGAATTAGAAGACATTACCATAGGCAGGGCTGCTAAGAAAACGAGGAAAGTTCACCACACATATTGAACTTCTGCGAAGACCTGACTTAGGAACATTAATTCCTAAACCATTCCTTGGAAACATTGGATTAGTGAAATTTGAAAAAAACGGCAAATATAAGTGGGTATGAGTAATCTGAAATACGTTTGGAGACACCTCAATTGTATTTCCATGTGAAATATTTTGGACAACAACAAAAAACTTCCTACGGACTGCGAAAGTATATAAAAATAAAGCTTGTAATTCAGTAAAAATTAGAATTGTTGTAACATAACTCGCTTAATGAGTTTAACTTCGTGAAATACATTTTTAATGAAGGAATTTCAAAGGAAAGGATAAGATCTTAATTAAAAATGCTATTGGTTAAAAGCCGAAGCCGAATCGTCGAAGAAATTAGGATATTAAAGGAAAACGATTAAATTGTTCTGCTGCTTACACTCTGTTCATCTCAAAAAATTATGTTCCATTTTCATTTAATGAGCTCCTATAAGATAAAACTGATAGTCTTGATGAAGTAAATTCCGAAGAATATATCTTACATGTTAAAATGTTTGTAGTTTATATTTAACTCATAAACACAATAATCACTTAAGATTCTCGTATTTGATCTGTGTGTCATTACTGAATTAATAAGTTGTATTATAATTTGCTGGTGCCAATGTCTTGGATCCGGCATATTTCTGTTTTAACTTTACAGCTCAATTCGTATTATATTTTTAATTTTATTCATCTCTGATGACTGAGTAGTTGATTGGTTTTATTGTACCTACTTTAACTTTTTTTTAATTCATATTTCTGTCTCCAGACTAATTTTGCCATTGGCACAATACAACCAGATTTTGCAGGTAATAAATTACATTAATCATCATCCTTCAATAGCCATGGTGTCATTTCAAAGTATTTTGTCCACATGCTGGTAACCACTTCCACCTATGATATTTCCAAGTCGGTATCATTTACCTAATTTGTTCCATACAAACGCTACTCCACAGAGCAGAAGCTATTCAATTTCACCCAACCACATTATTTATCATAACACAAGTAGTCCAGCATTACTAATTTGTGCGTGACCCAGTTATCCTTTAAACTACAACAGTGTATGGATATCTGCAGTTGTTTGTGAGTTTATTTCGATTCAGCTTAGTATTTCTCAGTTTAAACGAGATGGAACTATGTATAATATAATAGATATAATTTTAATTGTGTATACAAAGAATTGTGTTATTTTTTGTTTTTGTTTTCACTATTTCATAAAAAATGTAAATGAGATCAAGTCAGAAATCTTTTTCTATCCAGCTCAATAGAAGTAGCCATAAAATAAAGTAATTTATGGATAATTACTACACTGGTACTGTTGACATAGAACGTCCGAGAACATCCTCGAAACTGAAGACAAAATACATAAATAGAAGATGTGACAACACCACAATATCCAAGTGGATATCATAACTGCTGACTACTCGAGTAGCAAAGGCAAAGTCGAATGAACATCTACATTTGCAGAGTCAGAAGATGTCCACTAGAAGGAATTGCTTCCTTCCTCTTTAAAGTGTAGTCTGACAAGAATATAAGAATGATATTGTTATAATATAACAGCCATGCGTAGTTTCTGACAGACTCTTTTTGACATTTCACTCAGGGGCGTCGTCTATACTAATAACTGATGCTGGCAGATGGGGATAAACATCAACACCACCAAAACCATCATAACAGTCCTAAAGCCACAACCTGTGAATATATTTGAAAAAAAATGATAAATAGTACCATATTAAATAGTAGATATATTATACACCAAGACTATTTAGACATTTAAAATCAGTCCAACTTACAAAGTTATTGTAAAATTTATTAGCAGTTCGTTAAAAAGTATGTAACACCAGCCGCTGACATATTTATTATTTAGATTTCATTAAAAAAATTTCAAGCACCTTACGTTTATAAAACAAAAATCAAAATGTTTGTATTAACACAACAAAGCAGATTAAATATTAGGTATACATTCTTAACAGTTTACAAATGCTAGTGACTATCAAATTTAAAGAAATAAACTGAATGAGTTTGTGCGTTTGAGTGTGTGAGAAATAAAAAAAGACAGGAAGAGGGAAGATGGTGAGAAAGAGGTAGAGATTGTTTTTAAAGAAACTGAGTACTTCATTAAATTCTTGGCATTTTGGTAATAACAAAAATACATGCCATTCCAAGCACAGATTTTCAAAGTACACCAATATATTCGAAACTGGAATAGCTTCAAAACATATATTGACTACTGAAACCTTTTACAAAAGTGTAGCAGCACTTTGCATGAACCGCAAGACTCTATCATTATTCAAGAAACCATGAAGTTCAACCAAAATGGAACAAACTGTACATATTTCTCACTTACTAACAAATTCAATGATGGTATGCCCTATATTGTTTGTTTTGTGCTCAAAATTTGCTTTTAGTATTTGGTTTTTAAGCTAAACAACGCTTTTGTTCTTCTAATTATGTTCTTCTAATTATTATACTAGGTATAATGAAAACCTGTTCAACAGTAAACAAAGTACAATTGCTAACAGTCCCCTATTTTAATCTACCAAACATGAGGTTGATGTCAAATATTAGAATCCACGTAAATATTGAGAGCTGGTTGCCTTACATGTAATCGGCTTGAGGTTACAAGACAATATTACAGTGAGGCGTAGTGGAATTTCTAGAGCAATTCAAATCTGAAAAACGTTTTAAGTTTCGAATATTTCAATGCACACGATAGTTCCAACCTTGGGGGTTAGTGAACATCTTAAAAGATTCGTGGGACGCTCTCTAAACTGTTTCACTATAATAGCTTATGATAACGAAAAAAAAAGTTTCAAATTTTTTTCCAAGATAAAAGGTGACAAATTTTATGCGTTGAAGGAGCAATTTTTTTTATTATTTCAGAAAATGCGTTTGCTGCTATGTATAATAAATTCAAGCATCAGTTTCAACTGTTTATATCTGACAAATTTCATTCATGTCATATGAACAGTTTTAGAGAATTTCAATTTTCAAAACGTCGTGGAGCACCCTTAATATGACAGAGCAGCTCTATACAAAATTACTAAAAAATTCCGTAGATGAAGGATGTTTATATCTCCAGTTACAGTCTCCATCTCCATTTTGTTTGTTTTAAGAAATTTATTGAGAATATACAAGGTGATTCCTTCAAAGTTCATTTTATTTTCAGTAAAACGGAAGATCAGAATCCCAAAATTCAAAAAAAAATCGTGCCATCATGATAATTGACGCGTTCCTTATTCAAAACTCTGTAGCTACAAAAAACTAATATAATAATATGCCTATAGCCCGGAAAGTAGTTGTTGCTTCTTAGTTGAACGGTCACTGTCTTTGGAAAATATTTCTCAAAACTCACAAGGTGTTGGAATAATTATTATTCTGCGATATCAATAATATCTCTTCAACATCTGTGGACAGATATAATATCATTATACTTTTAAATCTTTTGTCATAATACTCAGTTATTGTACACATTTCAAGATCTTATTATAGAGACGGTAGCAGACAAGCTAAAAAATCAAAAAATCACCAAATAATAGGAAAGCTCAAGTTTATATTTCAAAGAAATAAAGCTGCTTTCACAGCTCTATAATTCAGGTTTATTTGTTATGAAGTAGCATTCGTGGCTCTTTGAAGCGCTTTATATTACGCTCGTGTAGCTTTCTTCAACCACAAAAGCACAACATAAAACTCAAAAATCACAGAATTTACAGCATTGTTTTCATTACAAATTACGAACAAAAGTTGAAACAAAATAAACAACATCTACTGTATAATGACTATGTTGCATATTACGTTAACTCTAACTATAATTAAAATTATTATATGTAACCTTCACTTTATCCTTCAACTTCAAGATTGACTTTACAACCATATACAGTGCAGTCGTAAATTGTCTTCCCTCATAGCTTCTGAGAGCAATGAGATATAATAATGAAACACAAACTAGATCAAAGGATTAGAGCATTTTCAGGCGAGATTCTTTGGTGCCTGCTACTAGTGTCTGAAAAGAATCGTGCGAATGCGTCTATTTATATCAATGTATTTTAGCCGCGCGATTCTTTCCAGACACTAGTAGCCTGCTAAAAAGTGTCTCGTTTGAAAGCGCTCTTAGTCTCACTTCAGTATAGTTAGTCACTAATATATTTGCAATAGTTGAACAAAAATATCCGATATAAT
This sequence comes from Galerucella nymphaeae, assembly GCA_963978555.1. NCBI lineage: Eukaryota > Metazoa > Arthropoda > Insecta > Coleoptera > Chrysomelidae > Galerucella > Galerucella nymphaeae. Next base: position 6,788,068 of record OZ021704.1, read on the forward strand.
TCCACAAAATTATATTCTATTCTATTCAGGAGGATTAAGAAACTGTTGTAAATAATTGTTCTTTAAAATCTATTAAAAAAATCTTTTTGTACAACATAGATATCCATTTCAGCCTTAAAATATATTTTAATTCAATTATTCCCGAGAGTTACTAATTTTCAATATTCCGTGGGAGAGATTTCTTCAATTGCACCTGCTCGGAGAAAACCAGTAACTTGTCCATTCTCAAGGATTTTACAGTCATTATTTTTTATAAACTAATTTGTTAGAAAATTGAAGGTTTATTTTTACAATAAAATTCAGCATAATTGATAAAATGGAAAAACTGTGCGAACAAAGGGGAATAGCTGGTCCGTGAATTAACGTTTCAAATGTCGGCAACTATCAGGTGGAAAATAATAGCAGGACAGAAAACGTAATTCAAACAAAGATACGGATCGCTGATGACTAGCAGCACAATCATTATTTGTAGCACAGGCTCTAGAAAGACCAAGACAGGAGCGCTACCTAACAAGAATATTATATTATATAATACTTTCAAAATATAAACAAAAGTATAGATAGAAACTTTTTATTTTTTTAAATTTCATTTTCATTTATCTTCCAAATACACAAATTAAATTTTATCTTCAATTTGTTTATTGGTATAATACGAACTAATGTTGGTAATCACTTGGTTAATGAAAATATTTTTAATATCCCTCTAGAATTTCTTAGGACGCCACTGTAGCAGAAATGCTGTATAGTGGAGTATTGAAAAAATATGTTATTCTACCCCTCCTCTATATTATAAAGTCCTTTCCAGATCTTGTGAACACGAAAAGAATTTGGCTCCTTTCCCAACTCCTCCAAAAAAATCGATATCTTGGATTAACATTTGTGTGAGGGTTTTCCGATCGCCTTTCACCATCAAACATTTTGAATAATTTCCATGGCAACAAAGACATACTTTACATATCGACAAAATACTTTAGACCCAATAAGAGCTGAAAGTTAAAGTAATAAATATTTACCGTTTGGTCATAATAATAACTCACCTTGTATACGTTCAATGTTCTTGTTATTCATGTGTTCACGAACGTTACAAAGAGACGACAGTGAAATCACATCTCCATATCGAATTTGGAGTTGAAGAACAAGTTTTCCTACGGGAATCGTCCAACCATGCACATTTTGTTCCATTCACATTTACCAAGATATCGTTTTTAGTGAATGGTAGACTGCTACCATCAAAATACAATACACAGTAATAGAGGCACAAAAGGATGATATTAAATATATAAGATCTTACTTCTATTCAGGGGCGTCGATGATATTTTTTCTTAGGATGGGAGTGTGATTACATTTCCCACATAGCGACGCCTTAGCTCAAATTTGATCCGTTTCTAAAATCATGTCTCCAACTGAATGGTTGAGGGAACATACTCTTTTGGAGCGCTTTCAGACAAAACACTTTGTGGCCGGCTACTAGTGTCTGAAAAGAATGGCGCGGCTGATAATAAGAAATACATGGTGTTTAATGTAATAAAGCGCTATCAGACCAGACACTTTGTGGCCGGCTACTAGTGTCTGAAAAGAATAGCGCGGTTGGAAATACAATAATATAAATAGACGTATTCACAGGAGACACAGATAAGGCCACTGAATCGAAGTGTCTCTCCCCCTCCAGTGTCCAGACGTGTACGACTAGTGCCTCGTGTAAAAGGTTCTTTTTGTGTCTTGAATCTTGATTTCAGTGGCCGGCCACAAAGTGTCTCGCCTGAAAGCGCTCTAATGTATTATTAGCCGCGCGATTTTTTCAGACACTAGTAGCCGGCCACAAAGTGTCTTGTCTGAAAAAGCTCTTAATGTGCATAGTCCTCGTACCAGTTGAATGTGATACTCTGTGCCACTATATTTAGAAAGCAGTTATTGCAGATAAGTATACAAGTTATTGATCGCATTTGTCTCATGAGCACCCAGATACTCCAGTTTGCATATTTTTCCTTCCCTAATCTCATGTAGCTCTCTTTTAGTTGAAGACAGCCACCTTTGTAGAACTTGAATCATTTTGTGGGATTGTCCTAGTGCCCCCAGAGCTGAACTAAAAAGGAAGCGAAAGGAAGCAACAGCCTTCCCGTGAGAAGAGTTTCCAGTACTAGAGAGACAAGTAATGGTGAATGATTTTTTAATGGTTCTAGTTAATAATATGAAATGAAAATTGTAAATAAGGACCAGAAACTACAAACCTGATAATTTTTTCCATCCACAGAACCGGTCGACCCAATTTATCATTCTTACAAATGTATTCTCTAGTTCGTCATGGCTTTTATTTTTAATACGATCAAAACTTTATAAAACAGTTACTTTAAAAATACAACCTTGACTCGAACAAAGAAGTATTTGTATAGATGTAGACAAAGAATCCCAGTGGCAAGAATTGGATTGATATTTAAAAATATGTTTCACAAACATATCCCTATCCGGAAAGCAATAAAAGTTTCTATAATAAATTAGGAACGGCAATCCAATTCTCCTCTATCGGTAAGTCTTCTTTCAGCTGTATTTTTAAAACTCAGTCGCCACTTTAATAGATAGCACCAAAGCGCTATGGATAGATAAAATTATTCTTTAACGTGGATGACTTCCTTCCTCACTTGTGTAGTTGAATTTTTTATTGATTGGAATTAATTAAATCGAATAAATTTGAAAAGATCTGAGGGCTCGATTAAAAAAGAGGAGGTTTATTGAGAATTAAATAACAAAGCAAAAAAGCATCAGATCCCGGAAAAAGTTGACAAAATCAAATAGACTGAATATTACAATATTTTTTAATAATTACTCCAGTAATTTTTACTCTTTCTTCTTTCTAAAGCAGGAAAAATACATTTTTTCAGGATTTCACTTCAATCCTTTTCAGCAAACAATTTTACAGCTCACAAAGCAAACATGTTCACAGTATTCACTATATGTCTCTCTGACATCCATTTATTATATCCATATATAATAATTGAAATAACTTTATTTCACTGGAATATGCTGGACGAAATGAAAATTTCAAAATAAGTCTAGCTTGAAGAAATACGTAGCTTACTCTGTGTTACATTTTTAAACCAAATTTATCTTAATTTGGAGGAAAAAGTTTACACTACTTTTCACCAATAACCAAGATGGAATTGAAAAGGAGTTTAGACCAGAATATTGTGGCTAGCACGCAACAGAAAACTTATCGCATGTATAAAAGTCTTTCTATAAAATAGAAGATAATCCATTTACTTCTTAACAAAGTTGATATTCATTTCCGTTTTAACTGGAAATAGTACTTTACATTTGAGAGCATTTTTGAATTTCTTGGAACTTCTTAGAAGGTTATGAGCAATTTCAATTAAAAATATTAAGCCTTTTAGGAGATACTTAGTGGGTTCCATAATTTATACTAACTCTGTATACAAACATTATGCTGTTAGACTTTTGAATCCAAATTGAGCTTTCCATGTGAACTGTACCTAAGCGTTTTATCCCTGTATATTCAAAATTATACAAGCTACAATTCTACATGGATATTATTTAACAATTACTCACACGTGAAAATAATGAGTTCGGGATTTATTACTTACTGTATCACATCTAAAACTGAGTTTCGTTTACAAACGCATTTAAGTAAGAAGCGGTCGAACGAAGTTTGCACGAACGCTACTTAGAAATTTTATTAGAAAATATGATTGATAGAATGTTTTTCTCATCCTACTATAAATATTTATCCAGTTTAATAAATATTAACGATTTGAGAATATATCTTGCTGTGAGAATTTAAACATTTTTTTTTAGAAAATTAATGAAGTGTTAAAGTGAATTCGCTAAATTATCTCAAACACTTTCTAATAATGTATACAGGGGCTTCAATGAATTGTTTATTAAAGTATTATTGCAGCTTCTTGTAATATTTTTCAAAGACAGTGACCATTCAACTAAGAAGCAACAACTACTTCCCGGGCTATAAGCCACTACGGAAATTGGATTACACTAACAACCCGGGCACCCAAAAAAGCTCAAAATAGTAGAGAATGAAGAATGTAGGTTTTGTGGCATGAAACAAGAAACCTCCATCCACATACTTTCGAATTACTGGATAGGATAGGAACATTTCCCCAAGTTAAAACCAGCAGCTATCCTAAAATTCCTACGGAAAAAAGAACTAAAGAAGGTTCCAGTCTCTGAGACTCTCCTCAAAAACTAAGCAGAAGTATAGGGGCACGATAGATCTCTGTTACCCCAAATGCATACATAGATGTATTTCAATTTTGCTGAGCCTTGATATTTGGTTTGAAAATATTTCAGAAACCAATAATATTTTTGAATTCAAATTCGTAGAGGTCGTTCATGTATCTGTCTTTGCTGCTGCTGACCACATGTGAAAATGACATATAGCACACAGCTCACTTGCTGCGAAAGTGGCAAGTATAATATTAATGTATTCGACCAATAATTAATGGATTGGAAGTGACCTATCATCAGGGAATTATTTTCAGAGGAATACTCACTACAACAGCAAGATATTGAATATTGAATAGCATTTTTAGGAAGTCAGTTGGGAGTCAAAAATTTTTTACACACTAACCAGTGCTTTTATAGATCATAAGCGTACCCATCTAAATTGAATATTTTTACCCCAGTCTTTGCTATTTGTTATAACGGTCATTAAATCCTCAGCAGCAATAAAAAAAGGAAATCAGTTTGAAAGTGAATCATGAACTTTATTTAAAATGATATCGTTTTAAAGGTTATTGCAACAATTAAAATAAAATCATGTGATTAGCTATGTATTATATAGGTAGTCAAAACTTATTTTTCGTTTGGATCTTGATAATAGTAAGAAAAACCAAAGCAATGTGCTTTTGAGATGGTACCCGTTGAAAATACTTCCATGTTTCTTTGAAATGCCTTATTAAATTGTTTTGTCAGTAATTATTGACCGTTTCCCAAAAAATTTGTTTCAACTGACAAACTAAACGATTCATTTTGGGTATAGAATGGTTCTCACACTCACAAAGAACCTATTTGGAAAGATGTTGAAGACTGTTCCGATACAAAGAAACAAATTTAACACAAGTTTAAAGTATTTTTTCATATATATTCAAATAAACATATTCTTTGGAACAATTTTTGTTAGTGAAAATAATTGAAATTAACAATTCAGAAAACAATAAGCTATTTCTAAAATTTCTATTATTTATTAAGATATGTTTAATTTTTTATTTAAGTAATGTTTTTACTGGTGTGTGGAAATAACAACTTAAACAGCTCTAAATAAGAGTAATGTTTCCACTAAATTATTTTTCTAATTTTTTCAGCTATTTTTCCAATCCCAATTCACACTAGCACCAGTGTTCTATCAGCAGAGCAGTATTTTTTATTAATGTAAACACTGGAATCGGAAGATTGGTTGTCGTAGTCTTTTAACGAATATATCCCACATAAAAAGAGTTATACTTTACGCGAACTTCCTCGAACCCTCATTTCCTCTTCAAGTATACGAGCGCCACTGAAAGCATCTACTGATTCGACGCGAATTGGACGTCGACGTCGTTCTTGGTCGTCACGACGCGCACCCTATACGTCGACGACCAGCGTGTGGTAGTATGTTCGGAGATCTGTGAAACGTAAGGTAAATGCGCCGGGCAGTTTTTTACGGCTAACATATCAATCGCTAACATTTAAATTATTATTTAACCAAAATTTCAAATAAAGTCATTATGCAGAAGCTACATATAGTGCCACCAATTCTGGAAGATAAACATCGTTCAGACTGCGAAATATTTCCGAAAAACACCAGACATGACTAAAGGTGAGTAAATAACTTTAATATTCACTCAATAGTTTGGTTAAATTGATAAAATATTCAAATTAGGTCAAACTTCAACTCAGAACTGCTACAATCAAAGATGTTTATATCAAAATAAACAACATTTTAAATAGTTAAAAATTTGGAGTCGTTAGTATTTACATTAGTTTTGAAAACCACAACAGTACATACTGATATTTTATTAAATTAGTTACATAATATTGAGGCTTAAAAACGTTTTTAACTAATTTATTCATAACGAAGAGAAACTTTACCAGGTATTTTACTATTTCTGCTATTATTAGTAAGACAAAATATGCTTCTGTTTACATGATTATTTAGTATTTCACAATTAAAATCCTGAAATGTTATTGAATTGAAGGTTTTGAATTGATAACGGTTCTAAGAAGATTTGTATACATATTAACTTGAACCAACTGCATTATTTTGAGCAAACAATGAACGTTTTGGGAAGTATAACTCTTAAAGAAAAATAAAGCAAAAAACTGGCCTGTTAACTCATTATTATTACCGGCTTCTGTGAACATGTTCATATATGTACCATTAGGTGCAGGATAGTTTAATTAATTGTTGATGAATAATTGAAAGTATGAACTACAGAAATAACTTGATGAATTAGTTTAAATTTGCTGTTAATTATTCAATTGATACAATTATACAAATTTAAGTCTGTAGTATTCATTGGTGACACTTTGATCAAACAATCTTAAGATGCGACGGAAATATGCGATATTTTTTCCGATATGCTGGAATTTTAAAAAGATAAATCAATTAATTGAGCAATTGCCGAGGTGAAGTGAAATTTAGATAAAAATTATTGTGCTGCAGCTAAGAAAATAAATGAATATTCCAAATCCAACTAGTAATTTAAGTTGGATCTAAAAATCCCCATGATAACAAATAATTTAAACTCCTGCAGAATTTGCCAGATTAACATGAAAATTTATTCACAAAACCAAAGCCCTCTCGTATATGGCACATGAGAAGGACAATAACAAATTTCAAATTATCTAATCTGTTTGACACCTTTCCATTCACGCTCATTTTCTTATACCAACTCGGTTGTTTCAAATAGATTTTCATCTAGCTCCGCCAACAACTACCTGATCTATCATGAATTTTATCATATCATTTATCATTTTACGGGCACAAATTTGACTATAGACTCTAACAATTTTATCTCCGCTACCCAAATTTCCTTGGTAGTGATTATGAATATCTCACTTTAACTGTCACGTTTATTCTAAAATTATTTTGTACACGTGCTCACACTTATACACTCCCCCTGGTTGCTCAATAGCATCTTTTGAATATTTCAGTATAACGCTGTTTTTTTTCCTGGTCTTAAAACTAGCGTTTTGTATTTACTACTTTTTGTGTTTAAGTCAAGTATTCTTTGTCTGACTGAAAAGACCTCTCTACATAAGAGGCGGACGTACTTATTAAGTCTCTCTATGGCAACTACAATTGTTAGTAAACAATCTTATACAGTAAGTAATAACACTCTTGATAATAGATATGGAGAAACAGGTAGATACGACCCTCCATGCTCAAAGAGTGCGGAAAAACATGAGCAGACTAAAAATACATTTCCCAACTTTTATACCACGAATAATTCATAACCACCCCTTGGCTAAGTCAAATTCCATCCATAAATACAAACCTCACAACGTTAAATAAAATAGAAACTCCACACAAATTAATTGGTTCTGGTCTTGGCAAAACTGTGGCGTATAAATCAGGAATAGCTGACTGTCTGTGCCTGGTATAAATTATTCAGTTTTGAATCCTCTTCAATTTAAGCTTGGTGTTTTATTCTATGTTATATTTTTGTTTGGCTTGACCAGATTTCCCAACGTGATCATTTTCCCTTCTTCCTATGGCCTTCTTGTATAAGTATGTCTTTTTTTCTCATATATTGGTGAAATATCTTGATCTGTGGCTTGCTACAGTCTCTTCTTGTAACCAATGTCATCTTGGTGCTTCTCGTGGATTAATTTTCATTAGAAAATCTGCAGTGCGTATATTTCAGAGCACCAGTAAGAGGACTGTTCCTTCTTAATGCTTTTCTTAGCAGCTATTAGAAAGTTAGATTAGATTTGGACAGAGTTAGATTCTAATTTAATTATTATTTTCATATCAACACGACCCCTGGAATTTTTCCGTAACCTTCATCTGAGGCTATCCGGAATTCTTATCGCTAAAGGTCAAGGAGACGTGAGGCAAACTTCGTAAAAGATCTGACGCCCGAGAACAACTATTAAGGGTGTCAGGTGTGACGTGCCGCTAGCAGCTACGCACAAGGAGGAAAACACGTTACTATTCTGCTAATACCGGTTTTCCAGTCTGCATTTTTTTTCATATTTAACTTGAACTCGCCCTTGCTAATGTTTTTTGTAATTTATCTTGTTCAACATTAACAAAAGTCTTAAAGAAAAGGGGAATAAATGAAAATAATAAAAATAAATGAAGAGCACGGTTCAAAAGTTTCATAATGTTTCATAATTTCCAGCTTTTCTGCAAAATTAAACACTTTTTTATTACAAATACGTGGGTTTGGGTTAATGAACGTCTAGTCCACGGTAGTATCGATTAACTTTCAACACACTGTATTACATTAGGGACAAGTAAATTTGTACAATGTTCAGTTAATATGAAACTCGATTAATGGCAGTTTCAATTCTCTCACTGACAGTTTTAAATACGATATGATAAATAAGATTAGCAATACGTAAATTGAAAAAATTAAGAATCTTTTTCCAACTGGTCCAACTGGTAATGGTGTTACATCACTCAAATATTATTCATCCTGTTAATCCTTTCAAAAAAATAATAAATTTAAATTGAAAAATCGATCTTCTTAAGTTTTTTTCATACTATTAAGGGAATAATTCACTTATGCATTACTTTATGAACTTCTTTTTAAATAAATATATTAAATTTGATTCTTTATAATTTTCGTTAAAACTAACAGAACAATTATTACTAGGAACATACAACAGAGCTTGAAATATATTCACATTTGGCCAAAATTAATCAAAACAAAATTGCTGAATTGTTAATATCTACTGTTATTATATATTTTCAATAACCGAGAGTATTCTCACAATATTGTATGATATTTAAGACAAAATTGTTATTTTTCCAAGCTCTAAATACGAATAATGATTCGATTGTCATGCCTTAATTTAGTTGGATGCAGTATTGTGTTTAAAATATTTACATTGGCAAAATTTCAAAATAGCTGTCGGCAATCTTACTCACTAGCGACGTCCCTAGTTAGATTGCTTCTTTTGCTTTCAGTGAACCAAAATAATTTCTTACAATTCAAATACAAGGACGGGTTTGTCTAGTTTAATAATAGTATGTGGCAGATGTTAAGACAATCATGGTTTTTAATCGACTCGTTAACATGGTGTGGCCAGGGAATTTATTTACATTAAACAAAAAATATTCAATCAATCGCATATAATCTACATACTTAAAGCTTATTTTTCCTCTTAGGGTCTGAATGTTTTGATTTCAAAGAAAGTTTCACAATATTTATTTGACTAGAGGTATCTGGCCTGAGGATTAGGCAATTAATTGTATTAATTGTACTGTAAAAAGTGACAGATCGGTACTTATTTATTGGAATTGAGCAAATTAAACTGTTAAAAACTGTTAAAACATACAGGGTGGCCCACCGTATCGTAAACGCTTGAAATTATTACTTCTAAGTAACAGGTATTATCAAAAAATGTTTTATATCAAAAATATGTAGTTCGATAATAGCTATATTTTAAAGTTATCTGCAAAATTGACTGTACCAAAGTTACATTTAAATAGTAACTTATAGTGAACACTTAAATTTTAAAGAAGCTTGACATATTCACAAAAAGTGAGGGATTACACGTTCGGTTCTCCAAATTTCAAAAATAAAGCGTTCCCATAAAAATACAATATTCCCTCATTTGTGTTCTTTATTGCAAACTCTTTGGCCTTTTGTCATCATTCTTTTTCAATAAAGGTACCTGATGAGAGAAGCTTTATCATCTATTTAAAGTAAAATTGACTAGACGGAAACAGTTTGGGTTAAGATGAACAGAACCTCCTTAATAGAAGTTATTGTTATCCTTATCTTGAAAATGTGTTTGCTCTATATAATATAATCAATCTCCATGAAATATGTAAGTTTAAAATTAAAAGAGTGATTGAATCCTCAGACCCATTATGTGTGTTTTTTGTATGTAATTTTGTCAATTAACTTAATTATTTCCTTAAGCAATAAAACGTAGTCTTATTTTTTCAGCTGATGATGTTTTCTGCTTAAAATTATTCATTCTTTCTGTAATTTCAATGTATTTTCATTAAAAACAGTTGGCTAGAAGAAGCAATAACTGTCAACTTCACAGCTAGTAGTGGAGAAACACTGCTATTATCTAACCTCAAACCATATGCATTGAAAACTAATTTCACAGTGAATGAGAAAATGATTCAAATTAATATTCGATAATTATATGAAATTATGACTATGGCTCTAGGATAAATGTTAATTTCACGTGAAAATTTACTTCATTCAGTGCTGCATTTAGATACGTGCAGTATAATACTCAGTTTAATTCGATGCTCGTTAGTATTACTAACTCAAAGTGATTTGGTAATGGATTTAAGAAAAAAGGTTTTACAACTACCGCGTTGTTTGCATCAGACTAATTTTAAATGCGCAACGAAATTGTACTAGAACATGACATTTCGTTAGTAAACATTGTGTTTGAAATTTAAGCTACGTTTATTTGAATTTATTCGACCAAGAACATAACCCTTCGACTATTTAAACTTCATGCTTAATATTTTTAATCAGTTTTAATTCGACATTTTTGAAAATGAATAGAAATAAACATCTTTGTGGCAAAAACAACTTCTAGTGGTTGATCAGTTTGGCTTTAAATATAAGCAATGAAGATAAATATGGATATTAACACTTGCCAGAGATTATTTTTGGGAGATATCTACTATCTGTTGCTGTGAATGTTTTATTTGCCAAGACCATTCGCCATCCTTGTAATAATTCACTACATGACCTAAGCTGAACTGAGTTATTTAAATATTAAAGTTAATACAAATAAGTAGTGGTTGAAAAATTTTAAAGCTTTCAAAAGCATTCATTCTACTCGCCGGGCATTCACCTTTCGCGTTTCCAAGTTAACATTTTCTTTTAATTTTTATGGTAGTGATACACGTATTCAGGAAAGTTACAATAATGGTCGCAAAAAAAGTTATGGAGCTTGCTAAACGATAACATTGTTGACTTGGAACACGTAAGTTTTCTTTTCAGCAGGGGTGCACAGAAAAGTTTGATAATTTCTGCTGAACATGCCGTAAATGATAATTTGGAACGAACAATGTAGTGGAATTATAATATTTGCCTCTGTAGCAGAATAGCGCTGAACTAAAACAGGGGCGGACAAAATAGTCTTTTCAAATAGCACTGTGACTAAATAAGGCCGGTTAAAATAATAGAAAAATAACTATTCAAATGGGACGTTATTAAGAAAATTACGTTCATTAATCTAGCAGTATAGATCTCTCTGTAAAGAATTATTTGTTTTTGGCAAATCGTTTTTCTCTCGCTTATATTGATTCCATAAGTTTATACTGAAACGAGCCTTGATATTAATAATCCTCTTACCAACTTTAATAACTTCCCAATAGTCGATCACCGGCTTAAGTTCATCAGGAAAGTTTTCACGGAGAAGCGTCTTACATTTGGTTCAGATATTTTCGTTTTCGTAATTGACAATGTTGTATTTTCTGCGCCAGATGAAACGAACATCCAGATAATTAACTACGTTGATAGACGATTGTGCAAAGTCATCGAGTATAGTTTCATGCATTTAAGGTTTTCAGTGTATTAAGCACGTAAATACCTTCTGATTTCTTGGGCAATTGACAAAACAAATTTGGACAAAGTCCCCAAAATCAGAAATCGATTTCGGTTTTCTCTTCCTAAATCCCACTATAAAAAAATTCACCTCTGTCGGTTTTCTAAGTTTTTTTTTAAGTGATTCCCGCTGAACGAAATTTGGCCTAAATGGAAATACTCAATTCATTAATATTTTGAAGCTTTCATCATTCACTCCAGACTGTGTTTTATACAGATCCTTATATTCCACTAAATGTTTTTTTAATATCTTCTCTTTTATGTGTTCTACTAAAATCCTGATTAAAAGAACATTTTTATAGATTATCGATCGAATGAGTATTCATAAATTCCTGAAATCATTCCTAAACCAAAAACACAAATAAAATCAAACAACACTTTGGCAACACTCCATTCGTTTTAACGATTAGAGAATACTTATACAGGGTGTCAATTTTAAAACTTACTATACCTCGTAAACGAAAAGAGATATCATAAAAATTTCAAAACGGGTTCTACGGTATATGACATAAGATAGAACGCACCCCCATCAACCCAATATTCCCGTTTTTGTAAGTGGGTTAGGTGGGGCATTGGAGGTTGATAAGGGTGCGTTTTCTCTCTCTTGTCTCTTTAGCTCACCCTCTCTACCCTAGAAATGAATTTGAAATTTTTGCGATATTTCTTTTCGTTCAAGAGATACAGTGTACGTTGCTGATTCAAAGGGATAGGCTTAGGGTTTATTTTGTGGAACTTCGAAATCTTGTGGTATTTTTTTCACAGTTTAGCTAATTTGATACATTTTTGTATTGTGTGTAGGTACATAAGTGAAGCATCTCAACTTATTGCTGGCATAGTTATGAATATCGGAGGTATAAAAGTGAAGTTTCACTTTCCAAATAAAGATATAAAAGGCCAATCCACGTAGGCGTTGTAGTGAAGAATTTTTATTTCAAACTGTAATGGGTAGGTATATTAAGTTATATTCAAAGCAGATGGTAAACAGTACGCTGCAAGTGATAAAACTACATACACAATACATTGTTGTCAAAGTGCCGAGGTTTCCGACGTTTTGTTTCTTGTGCTCGTTGTTTATTGTAAAACAATAATAAATCGGCTTTCAAAGCTTTTTATGGAAGAAACGTTTAATCTTCTGGTTTATTTTGTCTGCAAGTTGATGTTGAACGCAGTGAAATAATTTTTTTTAGCCCTCTTACTTAAAAGAAAAAACTAATTGTAGTATAATTAAATTACCCATTCTAATTCCAGTAATTTATTTGTATATTTAAATCGCTTCTCTCTGCGTGCTGCAAAAAGTCGGTGTTTTATACAAAAAAATATGTTTATCTCATCCACTTTAATACCTTTTGCAAGAAACCAGCTCCTCTAACTCAAAGAAGAATGTTCTTGTCGCTGGGAAATTTATATCTCAGAAATCGTCCTTTTTATACTAGTTGAAAGTAAGTTGACATATTTAAAATACGCAAACTTACAATGTGGTCTCAAACATCGTAAAATAAAACCATAACTGATTTTACGAGTTTGGTGAAGATAAAAAGCAAAATAATTGTGTGGTTTTCCAGATATTGATAAAAAATTATACTTCTTTTTAAATACACATTATATGAGTTTTTTCTGTAATCGCATTTTTCTTTGACTCAGATCCAAATCCCAAATGTGCAGAATTGGTATTTCGTTTTTTCGTAATCTGTGATCATTTTCAGCGATTGGGATTCGAAAAAACATCACCTGATCCAACTCAACGCCTTTAAAACGCAATTAAGTCCTGTATTTCATACAAAAAAGCATTCTCACACTCTCATTAACAATAACACTGACTATTTAATTATCTTTCAACCAGCTTTGATTGAATTCTCGATTATAATGGATATTGTATGTTAAAACCGATGTATGAAATATTATTTAATCATCAAAACAATCATGTCAATATTTGCTCTGGTACACTGCTCCCTGGTTGTCAGTCTTTAATATTTTTATCAATTATTATCAGGGTAAAATGGTATAATAAAAAAAAACCTTTTTGAGAAATGTCACATTTCATTCGCAATGAAGTCGAGATCTATAGTAAGTTTTAAGTTTAGAAATTATCCTCAGATAAGAGACATTTCTTGAGGATGAGTTTCAATTTGTCACTAGTGAATAATTATGCGGCGAATGATTATGTTCCCATCAAACGACACAAACATACAAATCAAGAAGTATTTCGACATTCTCAGTACATCATACCCGCCTGGGATCCCACAATAGTCACAATGGGCACATAATACGATACAAATTCTAATAAAATGTTAAAATAGATCGGACACGTATTTTGCATTGGTTTGGAGTAGTATCTACCAAAACTTTACCAAAAGTTTTTTGTACAGAAATAAAATACTTTCATATTATTATGTATATCCGAAACTGCTTTGAAATGTCACTTTTTATAGATAATAAAGATCATTTATTTTTACGATGAAAAATCGACTTTTTGTTTATTTGGTTCCAGGAATGACATGAACATAATTAGTGCGTGGAAAAAATCCGATTGAAAGTAAACCTTTTAAAAGCTTCGTTTAGACCAGACGAGCTTGGTTTATTCATAGACTTCCATCACGTTTATCCAGCCACTCGATACATTAAATCACAAGTATACACAAACTGAATATGTATAGTCCATTATGCACTTGAAATATTCAAATGATTTATTTGAAAAAAAATGCATTCCTCTTATAACTTTTTATGGAAGCAAATACTGTAAAAATGGTATTTAAGGGATTAAATGAAAGTCTGTGGCAACCTGCGAATATATTTTGGCAAGGTTTCAAGCAATTTGGAATATACGGGCAGAAAAATAAATCCTGTGAAAGCAGAAGTGCAAATTTCCCCTATTCATACAAATAGCAATATGGAGCAGTATGTATAACAAAAATGTTTTACACCACTAGCTGTGAAGTTGACAACTATTGCCTCCTGTAGGCAACTGAATTTCTTTATAATTAGAAGTAAACTCCGTATTCCCAAACCTTAAATTGCCATTTTATTCTTGCTGACTTTTTTTTGTTACCAGTCAGTAGATGTTAAAATGTGATCGAAAACCGTGAATTTTGCCTCTCACGATACGTATTATCTCTTTACAACTAATCGTATTACTCTTCAGCTTCGCGTTTCGGTTAAAGCGAAGTCATTTACAATATACTACGTATTTAGCAGATACAGATCAATTTGTCTCCGAGATATCTAAAAGGATACCTTGAAAAAGCATTATAACTTACAGCTTGAGGTATTTGTCGTTACACATTTTGTCACAAACTGTACCCAAGTACATCTATAATACATAAATTCTATAGTTTCTTGGTACATAGTACATTTAGACACATCTTCTTGTTTTGTCATCAAAACTATGCCTAATCTAAACAGATTGATTCTTCCACTGCTTTAACAACCTAATACTTTTCGCTATTTTTTGCCTTTCTCAGTGAAAAAAATCTTTGATCTGGTTAAAAAATCACCTTCAATGCCAAAAATTATTCAATCAGCTTTCTTTAGAATCAAAAGTGGCAAATACATTTAAAAGCTTATAACCTTATTATTCAGTGGCAGAGTTCTACAATTTACCCTAGACTGTGAATTCTCCTCACTGCCTCGATATAATTAAGTTTGCTTCTGAAATTCTAATAATAATAATAATAATAATAATCTGATTAACTGATTTTATTTCCACTTATTTCTTTATTACCTGAGTTCTAACCTTGTATTCAATGTTTGTTTTTTTGATTAGTAGTAACGTAATTAATCGCACTTTTGTATATGTTGTGAGCTGAGAGGTGTTTTCGTAATTTATAACTGATCTAACGCAACTGTTATCAAGTAACTATTAATACTCTGCATACCACTTATATTAGAAGTGCCTAAAAGTTTGCTACCGCATGTTTGATACTGGTTTTAGCACTTGTCTATTTATAACCAATTTATTGGGTATTAATAGTTTGAAGTTTATATAGATATTTGTGTCAGTTTTCTTTTTATAATATATGTAATCAACTTCGATGTTTATGCATATTGACACATAAATAAACATAAATACTTGATTCAAACTCGTTACCGAATTTTTTATATACGAGTATGCCTCTTATATCTTGAAATCGGAGAATCTTTGCGTGTCTGAGCTCCGATGTTTCGTATTTTAAAATTTTTTTATTTCTATATAGAGAGGTTAAAACATTTTCTTACAGTCGGCCTTCCTGCAAATATATCTGGCCTCGAAATACAAATCCTACTCCAGAAGTACCGCTTCCTCTTCTCCAGTAAAAGAAAGAACACCATCTCCCTCTCTTTTACTTCCATTATCATCAGGAATTCCTCCAGGTGGACACCAAAGCTTTTATGCGATCTAGTAGTAAAATACCACCTAAACCTAATTGATTCTAGTATAAACTTGCGTTTTTTGCATCTGGATCAAATCAATTTAAGACCGGTTGGCTAAGGCTTCGTACACATGAGGGCGCGCTTTTGCTCGGTTTTGACGTGAATTGTGTGATCTGTGAGTGATCTTACCATTGTTTTGATCTGTTTGTGTATGTACAATGGATGCGGAAGCGTTTGACACAGAATTGTTTATTGATGAAGTCGAAAAAAGAAGATGGGAGATGGAGTGTCCAGATTATAAAAATAGAGTTTTGAAAAAGTCTGCTTGGCAGGAGATTGTGGATGTGTTTGCAGAAGAAAACATGACAAAGGAAGAGAAGACACATGTGCTCGCACTGAATACGCTGGTCCAACTGCCGGATGCCGTGTCTTGCGCTGTCAGCCAACGTGCATTCGACTCGGCGTCCAACGCCCTCATGTGTACGGTTTCACAATTTCCCAACGCGCTCAACGCGGCGTCTAACGCCCTCATGTGTACTAAGTGTAAAACTTCTTTAAACTTTGTAAGAGCGCTTTCAGATGAGACACATGTGGTCGGCTACTATCGTCTGAAAAGAATCGCGCGGCTAAAAATACATTATAAATAGACGCATTCACACGAAAGGAGAAGGAATCTATTTATATTAATGTATGTTTAGCCGCGCGATTCTTTTCAGACACTAGTAGCCGGCCACAAAGTGTGTCGTCTGGAAGCGCTCTAAATGCTAGACTCATCTTTATCGCCCTATCTCAGTTCTACCGATTTCTTTGATTGAATTTGTTAAAGGCATATCCTATAACGAAGTGACGAAAATAACCTTTAGGCACTGATTGTGGAATCGGAAAATTTTCAACAGCTTTAATTTTCTCAATACCAGGTTTAACAGGTTTAACCGTTTCTTCCTCTATTTCGGTTACAAGATATATACCGATCAATAGTTATTATTAGGTATAACATAGCTATATTTGAAATGGTAGTAGGTTTAACCAACACGTTCTTTGCATTTATGATATACTGTATTGTTGATTATCATCAAGCTGTTACAGATTAGTCCATTAGGATGATTAGTGTTATAATCTCCGCAAATGTAACATTCATTACGTTGAATACCCAAAGTTTCAGGTTACTCAATATTAGCCAAATTTATCAATAAATATGATGTGTGCATACACACGTTTGCTAGATTTCACGATCAGTATACTATTACAGAAATTGATAATTTGGGTTGATGAATTATTAGTATCCTTTACATTTTGTGTAGATAATCATTCCATTACGATCTACGTTCTCCTGCATATGTTATAAAAAGTAGTTATAATAGGCCATTCACAAGCGTTAATTAGGGAGAAATGAAATTAATGTGTCGCTTCTTGCTTGTTTATGTCGTTAGAGGATTCTCATTTGTCTCTGTTTGCACTTAAGTGTATATTATCATAACCATTAGTTATTTATTTTTGTTGCGCTTAACGGTTTCGTCCCGAATTCCATACTCGATTAGGGAGCACGATTAAAATGCTTCAACATCTCATCAAGCATACATTACAAGTATCAGAAATTATAATATGCGTGAGATGGAACTGCTGTATGAATGGATGGAGACGGATTTATTCACTAGGATGATTCATTAAATGTCTATATAATAACTTGGTAAATACCTACATGATATAACGATGGTTTCTACCTACGCTCACCCCAACTGTGGTTATAATTTTCTCTCATGCCATTGCCTTTTCCTTATATTTTATGTTCCGTGTCAAATCGTGTTTATTTCTAAACTGTCTCTTCCATGAATTGCAATGTACTTATTTTGATAAACAGATTAAATAAGACTTTATAGAGGTTTGTAAACAATTCCATATTTTGATATTATCTAGAACGCTTTCAAAATATTGCTGTTACTTGGTAGGGTTGAGTTGTCTCCGAAGACTGGCAGGTGAATTTTTATTAGGGTCGACTTTTCTCCGGAAAGGAGTAGAGTTGTTTCTGTTATTGACACTTTATTTGAGGAAGATTACTTGCCAGTATTTCGTTCCCTCTAGTATTGATTTTTTAACCTGTAAGGTTCCTTCTCACAATTAATTATTAACTTGTTCTTGAAAAGCTTTTACGTTTTTTGTCTTTTTGAAAACGAATATATTTTTCTTTAATTGTTGCTTTTTTAAATAATTGAATAAGACTTACTTGCACTTTCAATATTCATGTTCATACCTTTAAAGAACAATGATCGACACTGTAGATCTAGTGAAGGGTATGCTCCGTTTCACATAAGAAGAAACTACGTGAAGTTTGCCAACTGTCTTGCGCAGATATCAAAATCGGTCTTGTTTATCTATATCACTTCGTAAAGACCGTTTAATGCCATTAGCGTTTCAAACGAGTATCGCCAATCTTTAATTGAAAGTATAAATATCCCTTGAAAGCTTAAGAGAATTCCCAAATGCGTTTTATTTAAACTAAACGTATAATAAATACTGTTTTATTATTCTAATTTTGTGTTATGGAGGAAATATATAACAACAGTGAATTCACAAGCGAACAATAATTTTGTCGTCTTCTGTTACTTATTTGAATCAACTTTTTTTCATGGAAAATATGACGTTATCGTCTTCTTGTCACTTAAAGGGAAAAGGAAGGTGGATGGGAAGTATGATGGAAGAATATCGTTTTCCTCGAGGTAATGTGACTTTAGATCGGTTTAGTTACAAAGGCAGACGAAGCCTCGAATAGCGGATAAAGAGATTATATTGTGCTTATTAGAGAAATACTTTAAATTAATATTTAACAACAAAGGCTGAAAAACTACTGAAGATGTAATATAATCTGAGAGTTGGCATATAATAATCAGCTATTTTATCACTTACAATAAAACAAGAGGTTTGTATTTTATCGTGTAAATTTGAGTTGTTTAATGAGAAAATGATGCATAGCAATTTTCCAGAAATACTGTGGAGGGTTTTTGAGGTGACAGTTTTTTTAGTCAAATTGCTATAGGAAACAGTTTATAATTTAAATATACTCGGTATCAGTACAAACATCGAGTGTAATTCGACAGAAAATTTAATGTAGGTACAAGATATTTAGAAACATACTTTTATTTGAGCATAAAATCATTAAGCACGCAATTATTGAAATTAATACGAAAAATACTAATGTCGCTGCTGGTGCCACAGTTAATCGTTTCTGTAATAGATGTTTAAGTTTGTTCTTTTTCCAAATGACTTGAATAATGCTCGAATGATATTCTTTGTCAACTGGTTTTATTGATGTGTTTTATTATTTTTATTAGAGCGTGTTCTTCAATTTCGCTTTTGTGTAATTCGCTGACTGCTGCCGCTCGATTTTAGTGATTTGTAATTTTGACACGTTTGACCTCTATTACCTATACCAATGCTTAGTGCTGAGCATTCAGTCCATTTGGAAATATTAATCCCAATCGGCACAGTTTTATACCAGCCTTTTAAGTTTTTCTTCTTCCAAAAGGGGTTTGGTGTAAGAAATACTCCAATGTTATGGAAATGCCTCGTTTTCCATCAACTAGCGTAATCCATTTGCTGTAGCATAATTTATTGTCACAGCCTTGCCTTGTTTTCGAAAATATAGGATTTTGTGCAGTCCATCAAATTTTATGCGCTTACAAACATATCGGTGATTCGTTTTTATTTGTATGGAAAAATGGTTTCTTATTTGATTGGAAACTTCAACAAATGTTAATGTTCAGCTCTTCATTTCTGAATAGTGAATATTGTTAAAGTTTTTTTTTTATCAGATGTGCAAATAAGAGCGCTTTCAGGCGAGACAATTTGTGGCCGGCTACTAATGTCTGAAAAGAATTGCGCGGCTAAAAATAGAAAACACCACGTATTCCTTATCTGTGTCTCGTTGCGTCTATTTATTTTAATGTATTTTTAGCCACTCGATTCTTTTCATAACACTCGAGACACAGATAAGGAATGCGTGTCTGGCCACCGAATCAAGTGTCTCTTCCCCTCTAGTGTCCAGACACTGTGTCTGTGTACCGGCAACTGAACTTCAATGAGTACGTTTAAACGGGATACACGTTTTCAAGTGTATCTGGATGACCAATGAATATTTAAAAATATATTTGTGTTAAATTGAATTAGATACACGTATACGACTAGTGTCTCGTGTTAAAGGTGACGGGAGTACACTTTTTGTGTCCTGAATCTTGATTCTAGTGGCCGGTCACAAATTGTCTCGTCTGAAAGGGATCTAAGAGTCTTCACAACACTGTATTAACATAAGAAATAAATTATATTCTTCCAAAGATATCAGCAAAGAAATTTAAACACTCGTATATTTTCAGTCTTTATCCCTTTGTGAGCGATCAATAGAAAATTTATTATCACTTACTTGTGTTCTACAATTTTCTGCTACGCTGAATTATAAAGACCAATTTTATAAAAGCGATCCATTCTGTTGTTATCAAAACGAGAGTTATCATTGCAGTGAACACAACGACATGGTTTTCAAACCGTTTTATTTTATTATTATTCCTGATTGGGGTTTTTATTTTTTGTAATAGTCTCTATAAGAAGGCACTTCTAGCTTTACTAATCAACAGTACTGTCATTTTTACATTTTTGTTTTTAGTTAGTTGATAATTGTATAATATAAATATATATGTATTAGATGACTAGCGTTCATAATGTTCTGAACAAACCGCAATCAAGAACATATGGTAGAAAACATCTAGAATTGCCATTGCTTATTATAATTTCCCACTATGCTACATGTTCCAGTTTTGATTTAATGCTATGAATAATTTCATAGCGAAAACATGTTTAAGGCTATTTAGCTACGGACGGGTAGGTCGTTAAGTTTATTACATCGTACGTTGCGTTTAACAACTCACAGGACGTAGGATTCTGAGGAAAATACCTCGATTTATTTAATTTAAAATTAATTGAAACAGTAGTCTGTACTTATTAAAAATTCTTCTGCTCATGTATGTAAATTTTTCTGGAAATGAGAAATTAAAATCAACGAATGTTTGAAATCCCTCTACGAGACGAGAATAAAGCGAGACCTTCTCGTCGAGAATTTCTTGTCTCTTTCGAGCAAAAAATGTTACTTTTTTGAGATTTTCAAAATTATTTTTTGTAAAAATATAATATGTATAATGTCTATATATGGACCAGCGGTTTTCGAGTTATTTGACTGTTCCATCTAGTTAGCTTCAACGCATTTAGGTTAGTTTCTGTCATATTTGATATATACTGCATGCACACAAATCAAATGTCATTTGCAGCTTTTTTTACAAAATGCCTTTAACCAAAAGAGATACGATTCATGTCAAAGAAAATTGAAATATAGTAAATATAGTCCAAATTACAATTTCCAATTGAATTTATGTCACGGCTCCTTACAAATCAGTTCAAGTTTCATGTATCTATCAAATAATATTTGATTATGAAACTACCAAATGACCTACTATGAAAAATTCAACACCTAATAATAATCCAAGTTGATAATGAGATTTAACCAAATAGCAGCTAGAAAAAGATATTGAATCCAACAAAAATCAATAATTCTGGCTAGAAACGATTCCACACAAACAAAAATCGTGGTCTACAAAACTAACACTTTACCAGAGTTTATTCTCGATCTGATTTAGTGTAAGAATTCACGCTGGAAACGTTAGCGGGCTGCTTACAACACAGATGAAAAGGATGTCATTAAGCCCCAAAAAAATTATTAATGGAGAGATTTAGAAAAATGAGCTGGCAGTACTACCTCACTTAACTACGCTTCAACAATAATCCAAATTCACTCGGCGTATAAAAAGAAATAAAGCAGACGTTTCACGCCCAATTATTTTCAAGTTAATCCTCACAGTGAATAATTACCAAAATATTGAGCTGATGTGTATCTAGTCAATTTTAATTCTCATTAGTTCATGTAACACTACTTCGCTTATTTGTTTTGAAGGTTTTTTAACCTAAAATTTGACCTCAACAATTTTTCAGTTTCGTTGAGCCTGGTATCTAATGATTTATTTTCTGTTCATATTCTCCAATATTCTTACCTTTAAAACGACATTCAATCATTCCATAAACTTGGATCAGCTGATATAACTTTTGTGATTGATAGCCTGAGTGGCAAGCAGATTATGTCGAAACTGTTGAGGAATTACATTAAATTTAAAAAATTGGTTCACATTGGAAATACGATTATTCACTACACTTCAGAAAGACCGAAATATGACGAAATGTAAAATATAATTCTCTCAGAGTTTCTTGCCCAGTGATGTTTTAAGTCCTTGGAAAATCACCATCCTAATTGATGCATTGTGTACCTACATATATTATATGATTCGATTTGATAATCGTTTCCTTCAAAACACTCAAGCTGCATAAAGTTGTTTTTGTTATAGGAAATACATTAAAAGTTCAATTTAAAAACTGCAGTTCAGAACTTGACATGACCAGTTATTTCTGCTGTAAATAATTTATGGAATATAACAACCCAAATTCTCTTATGTTTGGGAAGAACAAACAACTCCGCTCTCAAAAGGGTCGTTACAGTAACTGTTGTAATATATGAACATGAAGAATGTATAGTATGGTCTATTAGTCCTTGACATTTCACTTCATCGATTTTATTAAAGCAACATGAATTTCTTTATTTTGTATATTTATAAATAACCACTAGTGTCTGTACGAACTTGAATTTCAATTCTAAATTCATAACGCATGTAGGTAAGATTGCAAAAAGTTTAATAGTTCATAGATTCACACAGGAGCGACAAAGATAATATCAACAACACTACTTAAAAGAGAGACCAGAATTATCCGTTGTGAGAAACTCACCGAAACAGATGGGCGGTTGTCAATAAATAATTTTCAAAAGTCAAGTCAAACTCGAACAGGTAGGAAACTTGGAAAATTCATATTAAGCTGCTTAAATATTTTCTAAGCGGTTAATTGTTAAATAAATAACCTAGTGAACTATTCACGTTATTTAGAAGCATTTTGAACTGGAAATTACCTCAATTGTAAAATCGAAATATAGTTTTTCTTGTCTTCTAAGCATCAATAGTATATTTTCAGACTTAAAATGATAATAATATAGGGGTGTCCCAGGAGTTCGTACCAAACCAAAAACTTGGGAGGTGATAGAAAAAAAACTTCATTGAAAACGAACATTAATTTAATATAAAAGTCTTAGAAGATTGAGGATATGTGTGGATGTAAGAGGAGCCCATATTGAACATTTATTTTTTATTTTTTTAAACCGTTTTGACTCTTTTAATGTCGTGTATTACTTGGTTACTCGTTTTTTTAATCTGTTCAAGTAATGTAGTTCATTTTTCAGGGTTTTGTGGC
This sequence comes from Galerucella nymphaeae, assembly GCA_963978555.1. NCBI lineage: Eukaryota > Metazoa > Arthropoda > Insecta > Coleoptera > Chrysomelidae > Galerucella > Galerucella nymphaeae. Next base: position 6,811,566 of record OZ021704.1, read on the forward strand.
TATTTTCACTTTTATTAAAGTAATAATCGTTTTCAATAAATTTTTTTATGTTTAAACAAAGTTTATTTTTATAAATGTAGACTATACCGATTTATTAATAATTTACTAATAATACAAGATGCTTCCTGTAATCGTACATTCAAAATAAATGTGAATGCGTCAATAGGTGTGCAGTGCGACATAAAATTCACAAGTATGTTGTAGACTTGTATATCACGTCAATAAGTGTACAATTATGGTGTTTATTAACTTAAAATATTACTAATTTCCAATGAGCCATTTAATAATTGTAAATAAAAAATTCCTAACTTTAGAACCGTATAGTTCATTAACGAAGGGCGTGAAAAATTTTTTGTAGGAAATACTATAATTATTTTTAGCAATAATGCATTCTGAACAGTTTTATAAAAGACTGAGCAATCAAATATACAACTACAGAAAGAGGAAAATGCAATGAGTGTCAAAGAGGGACAAATTTTAAAAAACAATTTTTTCTGAAACTGTGCCATTAAAAACTGAAAACTGCAATTTTCTGCTTATTTCAAAAATTTTAGGAATATAATCTAATAATCTATTTATTGAGAGATAATTGTCATGTTTTTAATACTTTCAATCAATAAATTTGTAATAATGGTCTTTATTTTGAACAACACAACAATTTATTGCCATTGTTGATTCTACATTGGAACCCTGACAAATGTGTTGTAAAGTTAATTGCGACTGCAGTTATTTGAAAATTGTTGCAAATGTCATTGAGAAATGTGAAAAAAAACAGTCCCAAAATCACATAAATCTGCTCTATAAAATACTCCTCAATAGTTCTCATCTACTCTGAAGAGCTCGTAAATATAAAAGTCGAAATTATGGTATTTTTATTACATCATTTTTTTTTCATGTCTGTTTGATAATAAAACGTAGTGTGGTCATAATGTTAAAATGTTTATAAAACTGTTTGACTTAAAAAAATCAAAACTCCACTTTTTCCGACTGGCATTGAGTTTATGGCCAAAAATTGTATTGCGTATTGCTTAAAATCTCGATTAATTGATTTAACATAAGCCCGTACTATTATAGTAGGTTTTATCAATTTGAACTGGGTATTACGAGTAGCTATATGAACACTACAAAATATAATATTCTCCTTAATAAGTCAGGGGAAAGATCTACGATATGGCAGCAACAGACCTATTTTTTTTATATATAACCATAAGAGCGCTTTCAGACGAGACAATTTGAGGCCGGATACTATTGTCTGAAAAGAATCGCGCGGTTAAAAATACATTAATATAAATAGACGCATTCACACGAGACACAGGTAAATACGTGGTGTTTAACTTATTTTTTAGTCGCGCGATTTTTTTCAGACACAAGTAGCCGGCCACAAAGTGTCTCGTCTGAAAGCGCTCTAAACTAATACAAATAATAATGTGAGTATTTTAGTAACGTATCTACCAGTAGACTCTCATTTTACTAGTCAAACCGGTCTATAAAATCAAAATTAAATAAACATCACACATAAACAATTTTAGATGATTCAAAGTTTGTTTTCATTGGCAATCAAATAAAAACGTTTATTAGATATTCAAATACTTAGCAGGTTCCTCTAAATGAAAATTGAATAGAAGAGAAAAATACGGATATGCAATATGTTATAAAGAAAATATAGTTTAATTACCATAATTCAAATTTATTGACAATGAATTATTGTATGTCAAGTAAAGTAAACATACCATTTATAGGAAATATAAAATTCAATCTATAGTATCATCCTCTTCGCTGGCCATACAAGAATCATTCGAAGACTCGTCGAGAGAGATCACTATCGGTTCTATAGTTTGTTCTATGAGGTTATCTAAAACCCACATTTTCTCTTCCTCTTCAATTACATGATTCACAGCATCTCTCCAGTTTTCTTCAGTTATTGTTGTCAATGAGTACTTCATTAGTTCACGAACATCTTTTATTTTAAATGTTTTATTATGTCTAGCTACATAACCTTTCATTTGGGCCCATATTAACTCTATCGCATTTAATTCACAATGGTATGGCGGCAAACGGGTATAAAATTAAATAGTAAATAAATTCCTTAGATGAACGGTGACGCTTATGGTTTACTACCTGACTAGAATCTGTGACCTTTTCGCGTGCTGTCAGACAATAAGAAACAGACTAAAGTTTGATACGTTTTCAAATCAATATAAAAAATTAACAGGTGCAGCTTTGTAAAATTGAAAATATCACAAATAAATAACATCCAATTTAACCATTTGACTATTTTTAAACCATTCAAACAGTTATTATGGAAATGCAATATTAAAATTGTAATTCATATTAATTAGTATTTGGTGTGTTGAGTGTTGACAAAGGTTTCTACAATTATTTGTGAAATTGGTGAACTGATAAATGTTATATTTATGTCGTGGAGTTTATTATTAATTGATTTTTTCCACTACTAGCTATAAAGTTGATAATTATTGCTACTTCCAGCCAACTGAGAAGCTGAATTTCTCTACTAGTGGTTAATCATTCTTTCTATTACTAACCTAGGTCAATATTGGACTAATTCAAATATTTTTAGAATCCAAGAAAAACTTTTGCAACATAATTTTGTATGCCCAGGAGACTATCATTAATGTATTTGCTGCTTGGAATAACCTATCAAAATAAAATTATTTGAATAAAAATGCCATTAATTTAAAATTTGCGCTCAACCAAAATGACATGACATAAGGTCATGAAGTTGGCTAGTAGTGGAAAAAATGTATATACACCACGGAGGTAAAGACGTTAATATTTCTGTATAAGAGAGAAGCATAGCGTTCATTGAGAAATAATACAAACTCAATTTCGGAAGGAAATAAACAACAATACGAAAAATTGATTTTTATTTATTTACGGTCGGAAGTACTTCCTCCCATCAAAAGTGGAAAGTTCGTACTCTCGGTCGAAAATAAAGAAAAATAGTATACACCACATGGGCAGAAAGTTTGACAGCCATGAACTGAGCGCCATGATGCACACACAATACACAGTGCAGGAATCTCAACTTTCTGCCCCTGTAGTGTCATATACTTATTATTTCTGCTATTGAACTAATAATACTGAGTTCCACAGTATATTAGACAGAAGTGTTATTCATATTTCCTGCTGTTTGACATATTTGCAAAAAAACCGAACCATATTGTTTTGAACTTTCACAAATTTAATTTGCAAGCCCTGATTCTCCAGTCCAGTATTGAACATTTTTTATAATGTCCTTCCAATCGATTCCGCCCTTAATCATAATTTTAGATGATCTAGGATCTACCACAGTAAATTAAATTGATAGCTTGTTGTTACAAAGATTTTTTTGTTTTATGTTATTTGTAGTAGTCCGTCCAACCAGATGCTTTGTTTTATAGCTATTTCATAGGGATTGTAAAAGAAGATGTATTATAACACAGCTGTCTAGTTTTAATGGGTTGTACCGTTAAATCTGATTAACTACAGTATATATTTGAATGAATGTTTCATTCACCTGATCTTGATAATCAACGCTATAAAAAGGTTTTATTTATTTAAATAAAATTCAGAACTCTATGACAACAATTTAAAATGAATTTTTTAGGTTTGTTATAAACTGCCATGTCATTAAAAAATCTTTAAATTGGAATTTCCACAAATTGTATAAAAGTCAGGTAGAACACTATAATTATCACCGCGACCAGGATTCGAGCCCTGGGTAGGGTCGTCCAGATTGTCATACACGAAGGTTAACCTCGAATATTTTGTGAAGGAAACAGAGGTTCAAGCTAATTTACTCACTTTTACCAAAGAATACACACAACAACAGGAAGTGGAGCTCGGCGAAAATCCTTTGATGCTGAAGGGACAAAAATAAATAACCTTGATAGTGACAGCTAACTCTGGTATACACTGAGAATCATAATAAATGCTTACAGCTTTACTAGAATCACACTTTAGCATTAAGTTGTGCTTTATCAATATTTTTCAATCAATATACACATGAATAGATCATAAAAATAATTGGATCTGTAAAGACCATGAGAAAGAGGCCCATGGCGTCTGAAGATACGAAAAAATTTCTCTTCTTGTTGTTTCGGTGTACTCTTTGCTTATACCGTTTTATTTGTCAAGACAGCTAGGGTCATTTTTCATTATTTTATTTGCATAAGATTGAATGCTTTTAGGTGATTCATTCCATATATGCATGAACCGAAATGGACTTTGAATAAATGTCAAGTACCTACTATGAAATTAAAATTTGAAACTGACACGACTGGAAACAAGGAATAAATTTGATTTATGAAGCACATTAATTCAGAAGTTCTAAGAGCACAATCCGAACTTATAATGGAGAATCTACAGAAGCTGAGTAATATTATCGTTAATTTTTAAAATCGATGGAAGTTGAACTAAAGTTTGGAAAAAGAAAAAGGAAATTTATAGCATGAAAAGCTGGGACCATGAACCGACGTTTACAATAAGGTAACAAAGCTATGCACACTTAAATCGAGTGTAGGGAGTTCTGGATATATAGGAGCGAATCATGAACTGAAGGAATAGGTACTTATTACTGGATGGAGGAAATTATAAAACTTAAATGTTTTACCTACTCTATTAGAGTTACCACGGGTCACCACTGTTCTTACTGAGATCTAGCAGTAGGTACTCCAAATGTACAAAAAATGATTTACAGACTGTAGGCACTGTAGCAGATTTCTGGTGAAAACTTAAAACCACTGATACATAGGAAACTGACCTGTGTCGCCCCCTATTTTTACTGGTAGCCACCTTGAGAGTCCTCTAACACATTTGAGATGGTTGTGATAAGAGCCGCTTTCGGGTGCATCACGTAGAGCACTCCGGAGCTGCTCCGTAGCACTTCGGTTCTACTCTTGCCCGTTCGGGTTCTTGAAGTATGGCGCTCTCGTACCACTCCAGGCTACCTCGTTCCTCTCCCCTGATGCACCTACCGTTTTCAAGGAGTTTCAAGCTCTTAAACGTCAAAATGTTGTTTTTGTAGGTTATATACGGCTTTTATGGATAATTATTGTTAATGTTCATAAAAGTTTCATTTAATATTTATTGTAAACGAAATTGAATAAACCACAGTCCACGAGTAAAATCGTATTGCCAAAAAAATAAATAATTGGAGTGACATTAGATATTTAAAAAGCTGGCGGTCAATGGTCATGGTTCTGGAGCGTTCGGGTGCACGAAAATCAAGAGTACTCTTCAAATCACCGGAGCATAGTACTCCCGGAGCGTGATGCACTACACCCGAAAGCGGCTAAGATATCTGTGGATAAAAGTACACGTCGTGAAAGGTTGGTCTACAGTTGTTAGGTTAGGATATAATCGGTGAAATATGTGTAAGTATCTACAATTACTACTAACGGCGCTGCATGTCTCATTCTGGTGCTCATTAAATTAATAATTTTAGAAGTGACGGTACTATCTAGGTAGCAGCACCATCGCGCGCTCAGAGTGCCACTAACCACGAAGCTAACCTAACCTATCTATTCTAAACCTTCGCTCGTTCGCATAATTTGCCAAGAACGATACCATCTTCACCTTTATTTTTTTTATAAAGTTTTATTACTTCACATCAAGTGAGCCGGGCTACCGTCTTGCATATCTCGCGTGTATGGAAATTTCAAATTTTTTGTCACTAAACCATAAAATATAAGTTTGCTACCAGGGAATGTTCTTATTGGAATTTTTTTTCCATTTTTATTTGAATTTAAACTTTATTAACAATTTTTGTCTAACATCGGTTAGTATCTACAATTGCATTCATATAATTTATTCAAAACTTGCTGGGATTTTCTTTTTGAACATTTCACGTTAGATGTCTGAGAAAGTCGTATTATTCGAATTTAATTGACATTTCTTAGTAAGTAATGGTATCTGTAACTACACTGTCAAAAATGTAGTTTTAGTAGCATACAATTATTTTACAGCAACTGGCATGCTCCGCCACACGTGCATTTGTCTCACCATTGTCTAAAAAGTCTAGCGCATCCGTTCCGTGAGAGATTATTGCGAACTTCATACATGATAAGTCATTACTTCTCAGGTTCCAGCCACCAGTAGTCGCGTTTTATCTAACCGTTTCACACGACGCGAATGAGACGCGAAGCTTTTTTTCTTCATTTTTTTAGTTATATAAATACCACTTTTATTAAACTTATATCCAAATCCCTGACTCTCATTGAGCTTTGCAATTTGGCTTTGTATCAACCACTCAGTGTCATAAGGCCAGACAAGAACAATAATTTATTAGTTTTTGATAGTATAGTTGATAGGTAAAATTCAAGTCAACTGCCTCTTTGTTTTGTTGAGAATAACTCTATATAATTCACACATTCCTTTATGTTTGATGTATTTACTGTCACTCGATGCAATGATGTTTTCAAGTACACCTTGTCTACGTTTTTTGATTGATGACAGTATAATTATCCTTTAAAATGGCTTGTTTAACCTTCATGAAAAGTACATCAACAGTAGAGAACAATTTTGTTGTCTCAATCTATTGTTAATGAGCTAAACTTACCATATTCGTCAATAAAGATCATATTTCGTGCTATTTATTACTTTTTATGTCGGATTGTTTTACAGAAACAGATATTCTAACCATTTAAACCTACACTAACCTTTTAAGTGGGTTTATTTCGAACATTATGGAATAATAATTCTACTTATTGAATTATTATTATTACTGTTTGTCAATGATTGTATTTTTTAGTTTATAAAATGAAGATTATCTCTGTATAAATAGCTGGGATTTACAATAAAAAAAAAATACCTTACGTAAAAATTTATTTCATTTCAAACATACGAAATACTTATTAACTTAAATTAAGCAATCTAGGTAGGACTCCTATGTTATTTGACAATAAATTATACTTATATACTCTCTAAACAATAAAGATTTCTGTTGAATTCTTCTTTACTGTCAATCAATTTTCATTTACGTACAGGAGGCTGCCTAAAATTGATTTTTGTATAAATAACCTCACTCTCACTCTCCTGGGAAATTTCTTGTTGGCACGAAAGTGATGTAAATATTCATATAGAGCTTCTCTTTGGAAAAAATCCGCATGTGAAACAATCAGAAAATGGTGCTTAAACATATCCCACAATTTCATTGTTTTTCATTTCACATCTACTTTTTGAATACATGACTTATCTATGTAGGGTGACATTACACAAGTCAGGAAAAAAATTATCTGCTTGTCTATCTAATAAAGCTGTAACTACCACTCCTGTATATTACTGGGCTAGAAATCAAGATATATATTGAGTCATGTCATATTTGCGGTGAATTTATTAAAGTGAAAAGCAAAAAATTTGCGTAGTGTTTAGTGTAGGTAATTTCACCTAAATTCAGTGTCTGAAATTGTATGTTTGAGCTAATATACTTTGAATGCATAAACATTTTTGCTTAAAGTTTATCTAAAAACGTTACAAGGGTTTAACCGCTTAATTAATAATTGATTTCTTTCTATCACACTTTCAGATCAATACTTTTGATAAAAATTAGTTATGTTTAAATCATTTTGGCTTTGCACAAAAAGCCTCAAAAACTACTGATAATTTCCAATATTCCTGTTGGCTGGGACGAGAGTATTTAGATTTTTGAACTGCTTTAAATTCAGCGTATTATTTCGACCTAAGTGATTTTATTTTGAGAAATACATAAATTTTTTTGCTTGTTTGATAAAATAAGATGTGGCCTGCGGCCTCTCATTGTTTTGACCGCCCGCGTGCGGTGCACAGATGCTATATAAAATCGAACCTGTTTGAATTTTATAAAATTTATATTTCTATCACAGAAAATAGTATCAAAGTCTATATATTGGAATATATAGACTTTGATAGTATGATATGTTGGTCCATTTTTTTAACGCAGCATACGCAGCAACTACATTGAGTTGAGAGCATGTACAAGAAAGATAATTGCTTACGATTTTTCAAACACGTTTCCCACAACTTCTACATGGCTTTAGGTATTAGGCCAGTATAAATAGCCGTTCTGGTTTTGGTCAACCTAGCACTGAATTTCCAAACCAATTTTTTTATAAGGCTTAGGATCACTAGCTGATCATAAAATCACTGGATGCTGACAGATTCCGGTTGTGCTTCAGACACTATCTTGAAAAAATGTTTTTGCTGGAACTTTGCATCTTTTATTAACTGTAAACTTTTTTGTAAAACTTACAGGTTACGATTTATGTCCCATTTAATGAACTGGTTTTTCTAACGTATACTTAGTAAGTGATCCTATGCCTTATGAAAAAATTTAAGGGGAATTTAGTGCGAGGTTGCATTCCATTTCTACTGGCCTATACTTTACGCACCCTTCGTGAGCGCTTAAGGTCATTTTCTTCCTTTCTAGATAATGCAAACATATTAGGGGTCTATTTTGGCAGCCACTCTCAGAAATTACTATCTACGAAAAAACGTTATGATTTCTGTGGTGAAAATTTTGGGTATTCTTAGAAAATTATGGAATATACAGAATACTTACATAAAAATGTGAGAATCAAACAGAATTATCGATTACTCTGACTTGCGCTATTTGATAAACAGCGGCGATAAATTCAACTCAAAGATGACACATTCCATTTTTATTTTATTTGCAAATAGACATTTCTTATAAAAACCTATTGTTATTACAATCACCTCAATTCCAATTCAATATAGTACAAGATATTGTACTTGTACAATGATATTGTAATTGGAAATTTAAGTTCTCAAGTATACAGGGTAGCGAGAAACTCTGGCACCAAGTCATTTTCTTCGAAAAGATTAAAAGGGGTTATGAACGGTATTGTATTCTTCGTTTTTTAGAGGAGCTGTCAAAGTTATGTGACGTTCCAAAAATAGCGAAGTACAACACCACGAAGACAATATCCTGTGAAGTTGCACTTCTATTAGGTAGATGGTTGATGTGAAACAGAACAGTACATCAAAAACTGTCAAAAAAAACCAGCAAGATCTCCCGACTTGACTTCACTTGATTTTTTCTCATAGTACTACTTAATGGATCGCGTTTATGTTAACAAACCTACAAGTATATAGGATTTAAAAGCTCGCATACGTCTTGAAATACAAACCATTGCTCCACAAATGATCAACAATTCTATTCGAAGCTTCCAAAATAGGTTGTACTATTGTCAGGAAACAGATGGTCGTCATTCTAAGCACTTGTTATAAGGAGAGTTGATTATTTGTTATTACCATAGTTTATAGTTTTGTTGTGATTCAGTAAGTGTTCATGTTTTAAGTCTTTGACATTTGTTTCTTGTTTTTCTTATAAGTTATGCTGTACCTATTCACTATTTTTGGGGAAGGAAGGATATATCATGTGATATATCATCAGACCTAGGGCCGCCATTTGAAAAAATTGAGTTCTAACGTCACATAACTTTGACAGTTACTCCAAAAAAACGAGATATACAATACCGTTCATAACCCTAAAATTTGATGATTATATATATTCTTTATAAAGAAAATGACTTGGTGTCAGATTTTCTCGCTACCCTGTATAATAAAAAGCACTTATGATGTTTTAATACAAATGTTATAAAAACGCTATTGATTTATTTGTTTGTCGAAACGTCTACAGTTTTCAGATCATTACTTTAACGAGGTACCTACCTTGCAGCTTTTTCAGTATTTTCTTTAAAATCATAGACATTTTTTATGATCTGAAGGATACCGATCTGAATAATAAACGGCTTTGGGGATTTATTACTCAGGTTGTCATCATCGCGCTCTAAATTCTTTCAACTTCTATTATTGAAAAAATGTTTTCTTCTTCAAGATTTCCCTTACCGAGGAAAGAAAATAAATAATAGAGAATTATAAACATTCTATTTATTGAACAATATTATATACTCAATGATATTTGCAGTGATTTCGATACAATTTGTAGATGTGTTTGTGTCTTCGATAGTATTTGTTGATTGCTTGTTATCGAGTCGTCTATGGGTGAGTTGTACCAAACACCTAAACTCGGTTTAATGATAACTGATGTTTAGACTGTGTCTGATTGATGTATTTATTATCAACAATTACATCAGTCTAATCATCAGTTAACATTAAACCGAGTTTAGGCGTTTGGTACAACTCGCCCTATATAAACTTCCGTCAACTGTCAACACTGAAGTGGCTAAAGTCACATTTGAGGAAGTTGAAGTTGTCTACTCCAGAGCGTCCCGAAAGTGATTTGCAGTACGCAGTACTTTCCCTATATGGAACACTCAAAAATCAGCTTTCACTATGTAAATGAATACAGAACGAGCAACTTTCAGATGGCGTCGTCTAGAAACGTTATTTTTACTTGGCGTGTAGCAGAAAACACTGAAAGTACGGATTTCAGATGGTACATAATCTACTATCATGGTATAGATCCTCAAGTTCACAACCTTCGTTGAATATTTTACTGTTTTTCGGCGATAACGACTCATCGGTAAAAATAATTGGTCTAATGGAACAAATATAACCCGATAATAAAGACTATTGGCACATATATGAAAGTTAATATGTGATATATTTATCAAATACGAGTATAAGATAGATATATTTTTTCGTTAACATCCATACTTATAAAATTCCACCAGTATTTGATGTGGAATATCGATCCTGGTGATTTATTCAACAGCAATTTCTTTCTGTCCATCAGCATAAGTATAACAATTTCTCAAAATATAAAAAAAAAACCGGAATGTCAATCATAAGAGATAAATGTATTAAAAACAATCTGGTTATGTACACATTGTGGAATTGTCCTGTTTCCACAATAGCAGTCACGTTTCTGTTAGCATGTTTTCACTTTGAGAATTATAATAAACTAATCAAAGTCAATTAAATATTGAACGATTGCTTAGTACTTGAAAAAAATATTCAGGATTTCGATAAAATCAATCATTTAAAATAGCAAGCTTTATACGATCTGTAGCTTCCGCATTTGTAAAGTTTTAATGAGATAACTTTTGATGGAAATTACCTCAATATAACTGGTTCCTTTTGTGTTTTAAATTATTTATAAGATTCATTAAATATTTCTTATTGCTTTTTAGCGAAATTTTCATTTTAACATTTTATAATTCACCTGCAAACCAATGCGTAACTCGTGATGAAAATTTTCATCTACCGACTATTTTTTCAAGACTTTTAACCAACATAACCTAGTTCAACCTCCAGTACTTGTTTTTTTGTTTATATATCTGGTATTAATTTACTATTTAGCACAAGAATAATAGAAAAATAATTGAATTGAATGATATTTTTGTCTTAATAAACGAGAAAAAAGATTTTCCTGAAATATATTAGATCTCAAATTACAATAAAGATTTCCAAATAGATATTCACTAAACTATCAGTAGCGTTGGTGAATTTAACGAATAAAGCATCAACGTTCGGACTTTACAAACTTTATATAAAGTGGAACAGTTTAAAATACTTGTTAATGAACAAGCTGCCAGTTTGTTTGTTGTGCCACTTTTATCATTAAAACCGTAAATTGTTGTTTGTTTCGTGAAAATAATAACATATAACAGTGGTATCTGTTAATAAGGCTTTAATTACAGGTTTACATTTCAAAGCAATAAGCGAAAAATAATAAATTCCACAAAATATTGTTTTACCTGGAGGAAATAATTAATCAATTTTGTTCATTGAATACTAAAATGTTTTAAGAATTGCAAATTCACAACAAATATCAGAAAAATATATTTTATTGACATCATGAAAGATTTATACCTTTTGGTAGATTTGGAAAATTTATTTATTTAAATTAACGTGTCTCTTTCAGACGAGACACTTTGTGGCCGGTTACTGGTGTCTGAAAAGAATCGCGTGGCTAATAAGAGCGCTTTAAGACGAAACACTTTATGGCCGGCCACTAGAGTTAAGATTCAAGACACAAAATGTGTCCCGTAATAAAGAACCTTTCACAGGAGACACTAGTCGTACACGTCTGGACACTAGAGAGAGAGACACTTCGATTCAGTGACCTTATCTGTGTCTCGCGTGAATACGTCTATTTATATTGATGTATTTTTATCCGTGCGACTCTATTCAGACACTAGTAGCCGGCCATAAAGTGTCTCGTCTGGAAGCGCTCTTATATATTTGAAACTAAATTAAATTATACAACAAATAAACAGGCGACACGCACATCATGTTTATGTATTCTATAAATTTTCCACATAATTCATATTGAACGCGACTTTTAATAGTTTAATGCACAAAAAGCAATCATGCATAAAAACCAATCAATAGAGCATATTCTTAATTACACGCTCCGAAGATGACACGGAATGTTCAATTGAGTAACATTCAGTTAATTGTGTTTTTCACAGATGATTAGGTAACAATGTTCAAAAAGAGATGGGATTAATAGGATGAATATAGACTCATATCCAGAGATAATATCGATGGACTTCAATTATGACATTATCCTTCAATTGAATAATTCCAGTTTTTTTTTCAATTTATCTGCATCAACCATTTTCTCAATTCTAAATTAATTTTCAATATCTGCCATTTTTAATTAATAGAAGATCACTTATACATATCGTTATTCCATTTCTACAAATTGTAGGACGAAGGCACGCTAAATTATTCCTTAAAAGCCTTTTGGCCCAACTGTCTCACGTTAATGTCGGGAAACGACGAGGATGATTTTGCGAATGCTGACCGGACATTGTAGGCAAAGGAAACATATGCTTATGCACACAATTGGCCTAGCAGATGACAGCCTATGTAGGTTTTGCCAGGAAGAAGTCGAAACCGCGGAGCACATATTCTGTGTGTGCGGAGGCATGCGGTTTCACATACTTAGAGAGGAAAAACCGAGGGCAGGGAGCTACGCAAAGGAGGCGTAGATTTCGAGCTCTAAATATAGGAAGGACCACAATGGATCTGCAAAGGGTGCAGCGAGATAGGACAAAGAGCTACTCAATTCTAATCTAATCTAATCTTATTTCGAATATGTTTGATGTAATATCTTTGTATTTTGAAACTACCCAACACAAGAATGAAATTTAGCAGCATTGCTAGTTAATCCTGCTTCCATGCGAAGTGACCATCACCGAGCGAAGCCGGAGCAGGTCGCAAGCCACTGCACACTATTATTAAGTTTCCATCTATTTCTGATACATCACTTGTAGTTAAATTGCCTTTTTCGACTTAATTCTTCTCACACTTCCAATTAAATTCTCTAAATAAAGTTTTCTGAGGAAACAACGTTCTTATTTCATTTCACTGTAATTCAGCTAAGTTTGTTAGTGAAACGAATAAAGCTCTAGCACGATTTAAAAAAGTTTATTGTGAGTTAACACTTTTATACGGAGAAAGCAGTTCTTAAATCAGACTACCAACCAACTTAAGAAGTGAATCAAAAACGGAGGAAGTATAAATATTTTCGTACAAGCAGAGACTTTTAATTTGGAATCAAGTTTCTTGGTCAAAGATTTTATAGTAAACTTGATTTAATTCCAGGATTAATACTGAAATCAGTTTCTTACTTACTTCAATTGAACAGTAATAAGCCCATTATGAAAATCAGCTCAGTTCAGATAAAACCCAAGAGATTTAGGAAAGGAAGAGGGGTACTAGATCATATCTTTACTTTCAAACAGATGATTGAAGAAAATACAATACATAGTTATGTTATGTTGCATTCTTCGATGTAGAGAAAGCATTTGATAGCGATGGCAGTAATTTGGAATGGCTTAAGGATAAGAAAAGTTATCAAAAAACTGAGGGAAAATATCAAAAGTATATATTATTTTGGCAATTCCTTCCTTCCATCTCATACTCCCGGAAAACTTCCCAGGTTTTAAGATTGCACCTATTTTATCGTTGTATTTCCCCTGACTATTTCTATATAAATATTTTAGACAAACATTATTTGCTTTCACGTTACCAAAAGATCATCAAGCGGAACTATGAGAAGAGCCTGAATTGCCACCGTTTTGCAGGCACTGGCATTTATAATTGCCGCCCTAGGTACTTGTTTCTCTAGATTTGTTTGCTTCCACGTTTCTATACGTTCCTCCACTCTTTACATGTTTCCAACCGAATATTAAATACATCTATAAGGGATATTGATACTGGGTATTTCTAAATTCATACTAAAAAGTTCGCAGGAGATTATTGCACGTATAAAATTGCAAAGTTTACTCAGCCCACCCTCTTTCAAGATATCACCAATAAAACAAATTTATTAAAAGAGTAGCAGCCCGCCCCGACTTCACACGGGTTCTTTACAGAAAATATAAAATAGTAAGGGAGATGCAGCTTTCGATAAAATTAGCTGAGTAAATCGTAACAAACAAAAAATCAATCATAATATTAAAATAGATCATTTTTTGAGTGGCAATTATTCATCAGGCAAACAAAACAGATAACAGTTAGCTTAATTTATAAGTATATTATTTTAGAAGTGAAATAAATTAAAATATTTCTTTGTATAGGTATGACAATAATAACCTGATCACGTGTAAAAACGAACAAGTGATACGGCAACGTACAACTTCCCGTGCACTGTTTGAAATTGGAGCTGTTTGAATTTGAAAGACAATTCTGACAGTATCATGGGAATTCTTGGAGGGTCGTCGATTTCATCAAGCGCTTTATTTTATTATTCCTGAGATATTCATTTGAATTATTTGGTGTAAAAGAGTAAAATAATATGCATGTAATGCTTAAAGCCTCTAACATATTCCATCCCGGAATTTCAATAATTTCAGTAATGATCCTTAAATATCCGATAATTTTTTGTATGCAAATCCCTTTTTGCAGTAAAATTTCAATAGATTGAAAGAAATAAAATAAACTGTGGTGACAATGTTCAAAAATTTGCTTGTAAAATTCTATGTCACGATCCCGAATCGTAAATATTTTTATAGTATGCTCAATGATAAACCTGCTAAACTAAAAATTTTGTATTATACGCTTTATACAAAGTTTACTGTATTGCTGTAAGCGAGAAAACCATAAATATAAACATTGTATTGTATTTTATATTCAACGCGTTGCAAATAATCTGTTAAGGTATAGTCGGATCGTTCTTAGTTTACCAGTTTCGGACTAAAAAGTTGTACCAATAAGCAGTTCTATTCGCCGGAGGATTCAGCAGTCCATTGCGAACGCGAGCATTAAACACAGTGAGATTTAAATCGATTTCTTTATGTACAACTTACAACGAAAAGACGAATTGTTTTCCGTCCGTCTATAAGTTATCTTGTATAATGCATAATATGGTTTCTCATGATGGAATTTTTTTCGCTGGAAGTTGGAACTTTTAAAGGAACATCAGAATCAAAATTTTTGGATGGTCACATGAATTAAGCAGGAAAAGAACCAATTTTGTATTTTTTCAATTAGTACTGAAAGATCGATTATTTCTACAATTGAATTGAAACAAAAATGGTTTGAGCTAAAATAATCTCAGAAAAACAGAGTATTGTTAAGGAAGAAAACCGAATGAGAAAGTTATTGTTGCTGAGGTAGCGAATCATTCCTCTTTATACAAAAAATTTTGGAGCATACTTACATGAAATTAACCCTCAACTTCCAGCTTTCATTGACTCATTGATGTGACCTCCAACGGAATAAAGATATTCTCCACGAAAGTAACGTTCTTAATTTATTAGATGTATCCAACATTTTCTTCGTTCTTTCCGTTCCAATAATAGTGAAGCTGACGCTGCAAATTCTAGTTCTTCTTCCCACTCATCTGAGGAACTACTACTAGCCATAATGCCTGAACTCAAACTGGTCTCATTTTCTATTATTCTGTAACGTAGCGTCGCATCGGATGACGTGGGAACAGTGTGCACAAAGTACATCCCTGACGCATTATGTCGGTTGGCGTGGTGTAGCACCAGAAAAATGTGTTCCCAGCTTAATAAATTCAAGGTTTGATAATTGATATTCGAACAACCCTTAAAGCAGTTGAAGAACTGATATTTATTTTCTTTTTATAATACCCCACCAAGCTGTATATTAATTGTGCTTTTATACATTTTTTTTCATTTTTGCCATTTCACTTGAATGTTTTTATAGGTACGTTGGTTAACTTTGATGCATTTTACCAGCTTTTCTATAAACAATAAAGAAGAAAACAAACACATTTCAACCCTAAAAACCTTTTGAAGCACATCTTTTATTGTTTTAAAATGAGCAGTGAACAGAAAAAGAAAGTATAAGTCTTTGTCGAACGACTGTGGAACGTTGACAACAATGTATTGAGCTGGTTACATTTATCATCAGCGACGTAGTCTGTCACAATGGTAGTTTTATAGTAGTGTCTACTACTACTAATTTCCAAATTTTTGAGTGTTGTATTGTATCAGAAATTCACTATGTTTTGGTTTATTTACAATGAAAAGTCTTTGCTGTAGTTTTTTTCTCTTTACTTTGAGAAAACTTAACATGTCAAATTTGTAGTACTCCTTTTTTATTGGCATGTGCCTCGTAATGCATGATCGAAGTTGATTATTTACAAATAAAAGGTTTGTAGAATAGTCTCAGATATATTCAATGTATGTATTTATGTTAAAGTCTGGATAAGATACAGAAAACAGAATATTTGAATGCAGAAATTAAATAACATAATATTGGAATATCTCTATCTGGTTATAGAGTTGGAAATTCCAAGGTTAAAAAGTTGTTACCAGACAAGAACCAATAAATATGCATGAAAATCTTAGAATTTAAATTATTCTTATACTTAATACTAACTTTAAATTATCCAGAATTATCTACTGATTTATTTGTGTTTCGAGTAATTGCCGATATAAAAACTAAGTGTGTTAGTGATGATGGTATAAATATAGAACTTATTAAAATTTGCTGACGTGGGCTTTAATTTTAGATGGGTACACCAAATATTTACTTTTAAATCCCTAGAGTTTTATCACCCTAAATTATCTCCCGTTGAAATGAATTACATTCAAAAAATAAAGTTTTCTTGAAAATAAAACATGACTGATTTCCGCTTAACGAAGCTTCCTTTCTTGTATAATTGAATTGTCAAGCTACCTGATTTATCTCTTTAATTGACAAGCTTCAATAAACTATTTTTCCAAGGTAATATTGATATCTGATCATGCAGATTTTCTTATAATATCTTCCACAAAGCCATTGTCATTGGAATTCATTTTGTCCCAGGATACAATACATCTGCCTTGCTTCTTTTTGTATGTCAATTTTCATCAATTTTCAATGTGTTTCTTTTGTATACTTATATTTTCACAATTTCCAATTTAAATTCAATTCTCCCTGGAGCTAACTTTATAGAAACAGAATTTCACAATATATCTTTAGAAAAAAGTTGTACCATTGTGAAGTGAATCAAGGAATGAATAAATGATAAGAAATGTCATAATAAATCACATGATTTTTAATAATAGATTTTAAGAGAAATGGTAATAATACACACCCTATACATTTCACAAGTATCCAGCATGTACTAAAAAAAATTAAAAGTTCTGAAGGTATTGCATCTGGCATGGGTTGAAAATAAAGATACTTCATTTGAAGTGTTCACGGTAGTTGAAAATCCAAAATACTTATTCCGGGAAAAATCCAATTTATTATATGTAAGTACCAACAACTACAGTTGCAAGGCAAATAAATTTAAACCAAACAAATCCCAATAGTGGAAATTCAGTTTCTTCTGGCAAGAATGACAGTTAAGGTCTACTGTTTAAAACATAATATTTTGCATGTTTTTTTATCATTGCGAACATCTATATTGCTTCGTTAAAATAATGAATACACCCCCGAAGCGTATATTTTGAAATTTAAAATGACTTTTTAGCTGAATACTCAACATATCAGTGACCAATAATTCTAGGAACTCGTGGCATGTCACCCTATCTTCTGTTATTGTCACTAGCTCTGTCAAATGTCAGTGAAAAAAGTAATTAGAAGAATAGAGATACAACTAACTAACATTTGACATAACTAGTAACTGAATAACAGAAATGAAATGGTGACATGCCAATAGTTCCCTTGCTGGGAAAGAAGAAGCTAGGGAATATTCGTTAACTTCTTCTTTTTCTTTAACAGGGGATACTTTACCTTACTTATACAGTTGGAATACTGCTACTTTTACACAAATCATGTTAAAGAAGAAGAAGATTCTTCTGTTTATTCTTCCAATTGAACCCTGTTGAAAAAAAAGAAGATTCTTCTGTTTATTCTTCCAATTGAACCCTGTTAAAGAAAAAGAAGATTCTTCTGTTGTTTCATCTAATTAAACCCTGTTAAAGAAAAAGAAGATTCTTCTGTTTTTTCTTCTTTTCGTGAATCACAGTTACGTATGAAGGTAAAATAATCCTTATAATACACGATATGTTGAGTATTCAGCTAAAAAGTCATTTTAAATTTCAAGATATACGCTTCGGGGGTGTATTCATTATTTTAATGAAGCAATATAGATGTTCGCAATGATAAAAAAAATGCAAAATATTATGTTTTGAACAGTATACCTTAACTGTCATTCTTGTCAGAAAAAAACCACTTTTTGTTGGCCACTCTGACCTTAGACTGAACTCCTCTATTTACCCATACTCTACAAAAAGAAGAGTTTCAACGAATTTTGTGCTTTTATCCAAGAAGGATTGAGAAATAATAAATTTTTTACACGACAAATACTTTTCTCTGGCGAAGCAACGTTTACATTTAACGATACAGTAAGTTCTCAAAACTGTCGATGGAGCGATAGCAATCCCAATTTAAATATCCAAACCAGAGATCAATAAACATTGGAAAGTAATGCATGGTGCGGCGTTTACAAACACAAAATTGCTGGACCATACTTTTCTTTTTTAACGACTAGAACGACGAAAAAAAGGGAGTATTAGCGTGGAAAATAAATGAAAAGAGAATCGAGATTATAATCACAGCAGATGCAAGTGGAAAATATTACAAAATGTTGAATGTTTAATTGAGCTTTATCCAATTCAATATCAAACGCTAGGAATATTTCGATTCATGTGAAGATAAAATAAATTCAGTATCCATATGTTCGATGAGTTGATACTAATCGTTGTTTGTTCGTTAGCCACATCCATAGGTCCATATTATTTTCGAAGCTTAACAGTTTCAATTGCAATCATTGTTACTTATACATGCGCATACTCGTAGCTTTTTCATTGTATTTGAATGATCATCATCATCATCATAATAAGAGTAGGCTCTTAATTTACTGATCAAATAACTAATAAATATGCCTTCTACAGAAGAATTTTTAACAACGACTCTGTGAGTTCATGAGGGCTAAACATAAAATGTTTTCAGCCATTTGTAGTTTAAAAAAATTCTTGACAACGAATGGTATAGATACTAACGTCGGTATGCAAACTGTCTTTCTAATGCAAATGTTCTGTCATCATATGCACTTGGAATGTGCATGGGACACGAACACAGTATTAATCTATATTTTTTACACTAACTGATAGTGTAACTGAAAAAATCAGAAAGACTGAGCAAAATAACGAGATCAGATAGTCTAATTGTTGTTTAAAATTAAATACAAGATATCAATGTTAATAGAATGCCAGAAAAAGAGTTAAATCCTAACAACCACCTTGCACGTGCAATAATTCTCTAGTAGGTAATTTAAAAATACCTAGCCTCGCTCACAACGTGTCTCCAACTTATATTCTGTATTACTTAGATTTCTTTGGATTTTATGGTTAATATCGTGCAGTAATAGTGACCATTTGGCTTTTATTCTCCGATTTAAAGATAGACAAATGTGGTAACCATGTTCACATATAAACATGTCTACCCATTTTATAGTTCAATTTATAGTTGTTTTTAACCATTCACTTTTAGCACTTCTCCACTTCTTGTCTTGTCTTCGGGGACCTAAACATCTTTGCTTTTGAACAATTTGTTGTCGTTTACTCGATTCAGTCTCTGAGGTATAAATAAATGTGCTATATTTTATGCTTTAAAAATGTCGGC
The DNA here is from genome assembly GCA_963978555.1 of Galerucella nymphaeae. Lineage (NCBI taxonomy): Eukaryota > Metazoa > Arthropoda > Insecta > Coleoptera > Chrysomelidae > Galerucella > Galerucella nymphaeae. The sequence goes on from OZ021704.1 coordinate 6,831,570, forward strand.
CCTCTTGTTTCGGATAAGAGAAGATATTGTGCAATAAAATAAAACCCAGTTGTGAATACTGGAACAATAATTGTAATTTCATGAACGAATTTGTTTTTCCGACGCTTAGGTACATTATTTGTTTTCTGTATGCAAAAATCGGAGAAATGAGTTTGTTAAAATTTATTAAGTAAAAATTGTTGCAATTTGTGTATGGCCAAGCGCAGATCATTCATTTTAACAAAAGAAATTATAGATTCTGACCTATTTTTATTCAACTGCGCGTCAATTATAGTGATATATCTGGTAATTTTTATATCACCAGCATAACAATTTGACAGATTTACTCCCTGATCCTAAGATAATAGATGACTTCAGTATAAAGTCAGCATGGCCATTCATTATTTTATTAAAGCAATATAGATGTTCACAATGATAAAAAAAACATGCAAAAATCTTATATGTTTTAAATGGTAGATCTTTTGTTGACTACACTGACCTTAGACTGAACTCCTCTATTGAAGTAACAGTCAGGAGGTTATTAGCATAACACACGCGACTGCTGCAAATTTATTGTTTTTCCTATTCAAATCCATTCTTGACACACAAAAATATGAAAAATCCATTAAAATATAAGAGTTGGCGATAATAAAAAAGTCAGCTGATTTTAGTAATGTTGGTATTTCTGCCGCAAGAAATTCATCTCACAAAAACTTGTAAAGCAAATTCAAGTTTAAAGAACCCCGGCAATATATCGCCGATAAAAGATATTTTCTTTATTTTAAGAGCAATTAAATAAAAGCTTGTTTATAAAAATTATTCATAACTTTCATGCACGGTATGAAAAAGCAATAACGCGAATGGGCGATTCCATTCAGCGCGGTATCTTCTCTTTTTTTGTCATTTATGTAAATATAACCATTGGAGCGTATTCTAATTTGGCTTTTCAGACGCATTAACTATCGATTGAAGTCACTAAAAGCTTAGAGTTCCTAGTAAGACCTCGTGGAATGCTGCAATCTCAGGTTTTATAACGAACAAAACAAGTACTCAACTTAATAGGAAAAATTCTTTGTCAAACTTTCCAGTAACTTCATTTGTATTCATGAGCCATCGTTCATATTAAATACTATGAGTATTTTAGAAAGTCAATTGAAGATAAAAATATATTTCTTTTATTATTGGTTTATATAGGGTGCTAGAATAAAGTACCAATGAAAAAATTTGAAGTTGGCACCTATAAAAAATATGGATAACGTGTCAAATAATATGAATGACAAGATTAGTAGCGTGGTAGTTACAATCCTTTTATTTTGTGATGAACTTTGGATAAAACTACCCATGTTTATCCAGGCAAAAGCATGTATCATAGCATCAAGGAATCATTCAGGGTGACCAAGATTGCCTCACTTTAAACTCAACCAGGTGCCATGGATAAGACAGAAGAGGGACTACTTCTACCTAAAAGCCTGCAGACCTAAAATTCCTGACGCGTGTTGGGATATCTTCTACTGAAAAAATTAATCGACTACTTACTTCTTTGTGTTTCAGGGAAAGAAATTTCTCCGCCTATTTATCAGAGAGAGACGGATATTTGAAAAACCATTTTAGACTATTCCAAGATCGTTGATATGATGTAATATAGGTTAGGAAGTGAATAGTGCTGTATATATTTACTTCAATATCGAGGATATCAATCACTGTCAAGATACATAAAATAAACTTATTTTTCCGTTAGTTTAAACCATATCCAATGGACTAAATATACTCGTTCGTTATAGTAAAATCAACATCATTAAGGTATAATCAAACTTTTCAATATTGCTTATAGATAAAAATGAACGTATAAATGAAATTGGAATCGGCTACACATTTTCCAGAAGAATTTTGTCCAAGAATTCAGGTGAAATGTATTACTAACTTAATTGACCCAGTTGGATTAAAAACTCCAACTTTTGTCTCAGCAGGATATCCTGGAAACCGGTTAAAAGCATTCAAAAGTTAAAAGTTTGTTACCATATTAAACTCAAAAGCTAAAATGCCAAGGGTCACGCCCTAAGAAAAATAGATTAGGAATGTAAATTCCAAATTATAGGTATCTTAATATCATTCCACTATTTTGGGATGATTTGAAATGATGGAGTCGATCAAAGAAATAAAAAATTAAGGGCTCCCAGCATTTGTCTAAAAAATTGATAAAGCTCCAGATGTTTTATGCGAAAGAACAGTGAAGTAGCGTTAAATTCATGAATGGAGATCGTTCGTGTGATCTGGATCTAAATAATTATTATCATAAAATATCTTCACAAGTGATGAATTTGATATTAACATTTAGCTATCCATTGGGCGGTTCCAATTTCCTAGTATACCTACATTTTAATGGATTATTTGAACTGAATAAAGTGTTGATGGAATAAATAACAAACTAATGACACAATACTAGGTGAGTCAGTTTTACGTTAAGCTGATGATGACAATGAAATAAACATTGCGATATTGCCACATTGCAGTTTTTTCTTTATTTAAACAACATCCGAAGGCTTTTCTCCACTTAAATCGAAATAATAAAAAACAATGTTTGAAAAGGTATAAGCTATTTCTTTATTAGGAGCCGAATGTACTACTTTATCACATGAGATGCAAATTTAGCTGAGTACAGCAATTTATCGAAAGCGTTGGAGCTGACTGGAATTATTTATTTTACGTAAACAGCCTTTTAGATCTTGACGTTTTACTTTTCTCCATTTTATCCAACCTCCTGCACTTTTATTACACTCCTCTGTTTTTTTCAAATCTATTATACTTTCACAGCACACTTCCTTTCTGATATAGATCTAACTGCGTTCCAATCAGGAGCAAATCCATCCCAAATTTTTCATATGAGCAGCTCATTTTTAAGATCTCTATCAACAGAGTAAACTTCAATTAGGAATTTCGTAAGCTCACAAAACCGAAAAAGGATGTTTCCTTCACATTTTTTATTCAAGTTTTATTTTATTCGAATGCAGCCGTTAGTGGATTCAATTGCTTTGTTGGTTCAATGCGTTTGTCGTATTTTCCAAAGATCCTAGTAGTCACTTCTTTAAAAAGTTACTTCAGTAAATTGAATGTGATTACCATTTTCTGATATTGTATAAAAGCACATCGTCCTTTGAACTTTACCACCATTTATAACCTCTTTCGACAGCTCTCTTGGCATTTTTGATATGCTTTGTGAACTGTCCTCCATACGGGGTCATTTAAAATTCTCAAATGTTGTTGTGTTGTAATTTTTTAGGAACCCTATCTTATTCACCTTCCTTTGCCAGCTCCTTGTAGGTTCTGGACACATGTTAGTATCTAAAATCTCCTCACAGAACTTCTTCCACGATTGCCTTTTTAATCTCTTTGTTGTACTGAGCAAGCGTATCCTTATAATTGGCCCAGTCTTGATTGATTTTTGCATCTATAAATTTTATTATTCCACTGTAGCGTTTCAACCAGAATTAATTATTTTTTCCATCCGCTGTTGGATTGGGATAAACTTTATTTAAGTTCAGAAATGTTGTTTTTAAAGTAATGTTATGTCTATTCTTCTGTTTCCTCTTGGACTCAACTAATTTTTCTCGATACTAAAAAAATAACCGCCGTGTCGCAACAATATTCTAGACTTTAGTCATTTCTCACATTATTAATTGAATTTATAACCTGAAAAAAGGTTCTTCGCATTATAAATTCATGAACATTTAGAAATAGTAGCATTAAATAGAATAGAGACAAAAAATAAATGAATTGTCAATGAAACGATGAAATTCTAATTAGAGTTGAAAATTATTTAAAATATAAATTTGTGGTTAGATTGTGGCCGTAATTATTGAAATAAAAACATAAAATACGAGAAAACTCATTTTTACAATTACTCTTATTTTTCCCAGCTTATTCAATTTAAATTAATCTTAAGCGCTAGGTGCACGAATGAAGTTAGCAAGCCATACAATTTTATAGTATTTCAGTCGAGGCACTCTTCACTTAAAATTTTTTCATTTACATTTAGCGTAATTGCTAAGTAGTAATTAAGCCAAAAGCCTTGAGATGTAATTGAAGGGCAGTGCATATATACTTCCAATCAAGTTGAGAGCCGACTGGTATTTAAACCATGTAACTCCGATCTAAAATTAAACCATTTTCACTGACAAATCCAATGGAAAATGTAAGTCTGTAATTGAGTCTTGATAAATCTCAATTCCAAATAGGCAGAAGTTTCTGGCTGTATGTTTGAGGGTGTTGAAATAATATTAGTTTTGTTTTGAGTAGATTTAGTGTAGCTTACTGCATGAATCTCAGAGCGCTTTCAGACGAGACACTTTGTGGCCGGCTACTAGAGTCTGAAAAGAATCGCGCGGCTAAAAATGCATTAATATAAAGACGCATTCACACGAGGCACAGATAAGGAATACGTGATATTTAATGTATTTGTAGCCGCGCTATTTTTTTCGGATAGTTCGTCTTTTTGAATAAAAATGTTTATTGAGTTGAACTTTCCAGCTTAGAGTAATTGTTACGAGTATTTAGACGTATTCAAGCATCTATTTAATACCTAATACACACCAGTGCAGGGAATAAGATGTAGTTTGTTTACCGGAAATTCAAAGAGAATATCTGTATATAAACAACTTCGTTCCGAGGATGGATATTCACTGATTTGGAGGAAACTACTTATTAACTAAACAACTTCGAAGTGACTGGAGTTGGAGAATTATGCAAAAGGCTCCAGTAAAATGCAAGCGGACGTCTGCAATGGTTGAGTATTTATACGATTTGGTGGGTCTTTTGAATTGAAACTGACGCCTGTTCAGAAAGGGTGACACTTGAAAATTGTTTTTCTGTCGGAAAGTTTTTTAACAAGTTTGTGTAGAATAATTATTTTTGATTTGTTTTATTAGAGTTTAAAAAAAACGAGACACAAAAAATGTGAGCACTAACCAATCAATAGAAAAAATGTTGAAATATTTAAAATATATGACAAATTTGGATTTTAGTGCCTTGTGATAGTTCCAGCCGTCACCACCAGGCACATCAATATCATGAATTTTATCTAAATAAGTATATTCTAACTATTAATAGATCTTAGTTGCTTCTCCACAAATGAAAGTCGGTGCAAAATTTGCTGTTAGTATGTTTGTTATTCAAGTTCCACTTTGAGATCAACAATTATTAGACAGGATTCCACCAACATGGATAATTTCACCATATCATCCATTGAGAAATGACTTCCTCCAATTAAAATATGATCTAATGTGGCTTTTCCAGCAATTGTGGTACAAAACAATAAGGCTACTTGTAATAAATAATGAAAAAGAGTTGTTTTTTAAAATATCTGTTAGTTCCTGTGATAAGTTTTAAATTTAAAGTGTTTCCAAATCCTATAAAAGTGGATTTGAAATACTCTCGGTGCCATTAAAAGAAAATTCACAGTAGGAAATCAGTAGTATGGTGTCGAGGGTGGATTTGTTCGTTAATTTGAAAACAAATTTATTTGCCATTGGATTCGAGCATTTTCTAAGTCTCACAGCATTCTACTTATAATTGCTATTAATTTAAGGGCTCAGAGCCTGACTTGAAGAATGTTCAAGTTGTGAGGCGGAAGCAATTATATTGGAAATAATAAATTTCTTCTGGAAACTCTATACTAAAAGTAATATAATTATTATTATTTTATAATTGATTGACATAAATTTTCCATATTACAACAAGGAAATATAAAACGAAAGGATTTATTTGTTTATATTAATTTTCGTTCGTTGTAAAGTGAATATGGCGATTAGGTACTCAATTTATTTTAATAGTTCTTAGTACAAGAATTTGAATTTGTTCAAGGAATAATAAATTTTCAGGATTAAATTGGAAAAAAATTGGGGGGACATGCACTGAGACCTAAAATATCTGTGTCCTCTTTTCTCTACTTAGTTCTTAAGGAAAGTCTCAGAAACTAGTTGTTCCATCAGAACTATATCCTATTTAAAGTATGCGTAGGTTTCAGTCCTTTTTTTCCAAGGTGTAATCCCAAGGATACTGAATTGCTATGCATTCTTAGTATGTATATATCCATTTTATAGAATCTACATCATTCCTGTTTTACATTTCGAGCTGTTTGAGGTGCCCATCAAGGCAGTGTTCTGTCAACGCTTTTAGTGCCGTTTTACGATGGTATATTCCATCAGTCAAATAGATCCTACTAATCCTTCTTTCCGGCTTTAATACATTAATAATAAGATATGTTTATCAACAATTATATAGAAGTATTCGTAAGTATAAATATGAAGTTTTGATTAGGACGACATATTACAAAATAAATTATAACTTGAACTCCACTAAGTTTATTTGGGAATTTAGATCCTGGCTTAGATACCATCACCAGACCCTTCTATTGCTTTAATAGGTTCGTCTGTATTTGCGGTGAACCCCCAGTAAAATAGAATTGAAAATACTTTAAAACTCATGTATCAAGAAATTGATTGGTCAGAATTTTTTATCCATTCCAAATTTGTATATTTTCTGTACAATACACAATTTTACATCTTGGTTTTCCTTATCTTATCACTTTGTCCTGCCGCTCGTCAATATTTATTTGACACGTTCTATGAAATTCATAAATTTAACTACCTCGGATCCTCGCTCCCGTAATGGTAAATAGTTATTATTATTTTTAAACAATGGATTATGTTGTGTGTGTGTGTGTTTTTATGTTTCAGTATGTGTGTATCTATACGTGACGTTCAGTTTCAATCAATAATAATACGTCGGTATGTAGGGACGACAACAAATTTGACTTTTCTATGTGAACTATTATTTATAAGGAAAGTGAGTTAACTGCACTTAAAAAGCTTTTAAGTATCTACTGCATTATTGAAAGGTAATATTTCGATCATGTAGGTAGTGCTAGCTTAAACTGACAACTTCCAATGAATTGAAAAACAATAATCAAGACATGTCAACCATTTTCTACTATTCGAAAGTTCTCTAAATAAATCAGTGTCCATTCTCACGGATTGCCGAAGACGTTCGAAAAGTATTGGGAATAACACTACGGCCTAGTATGATTCTTGTTAATTCGAAATATCTCCACAGACAAAAATCCAACGTTCTGGAAAAATTGGGGAAAAAAAACTCGGACACGTCGATTTTATTTTTCAGTTGCGCATTTCTTGGTCTACTTATATTTTCAATGACGTCATCATTGTTCGAGTTATGAAGTCATTATCATTTTTTTTAAAAGGCAATACCTTCAAAAAGAACGCATTTTTCTGTGTATGGATGTTATATTTGTCCTTATGTTCGGGAAATAAAAGAGATTTCATTCGTGATAATGTACCAAATTTATAAAAATGACAACAGGATTAGATAAACCTACGAACTATTAAATTGAGTGCTCAAATTGCAAGCCATTTGCCTGTATCTGCAGAGTAGGGAGGGTGAGTGTAGACTCACATGACTCAAGCCACTTGTGACCCATTTTACATCCTTCATCTTGTTGACGATAACTCCGGATACTCGCATAAGACATGCCTGACAGTTGCATCTTCCTGTTCACACATCCTGCATAGAGGTGTTTCCACTAGCCCCATAGTATAGAGGTGTTTCCTTAGTTGACAGTGGCTAGTTAGATATCGTACTGTTAAACATATGCTTTTCCTAGTCATCGCCAAATATTTCTTCGGCGCCAGCTTCCCATCTCTTAAAGAATTGTGCATGGGTGTAACGTTTGGCTAGTTCCGCAATTGTTGAAGTCGTCAGGTCCTAGGTGTCACTGGGTGTCACTCACCTCAAGATAATATTGTTATCTGCCGAGGCGTAAGCTAAATCTTGGTGGCACTTTAGTACTAGCCCCGATATAACACGTTGTCTGTTCAAGGCTAATAGGGCTTGTCTACTATCAGTGCAGATCCAATCCTTACTTCTGGCTCTAAATCTTATATAAGCATATGATCCAAAAAGTACTACTTTGGAAGCCGTTCATATATTGTATTATATTAACCCATACAACTTAACCTATAAAGTAGGTTCATGATTGCAACAAACCCTTTAAATAACAAATTTCCATTTTCACTGATAAAAATATGTTTAGCTCACGATTTGAAAGACACTTTTCAAATGACGTAAAAAATTACCCACACTTCCATTAAAAAATCGATAACACCATCACGCTTAAACATAATGACGTCATGAATAAAAAAAAATTGGTAGAATGCACAGTGAACAATAAAATAAAATGTTTTCTTATGTTAACCTAATGTTTAACAAAAAAAATCGAATTGCCTTAAGTTTAATTACAAAAACGAATTGCTTTTAGTACAATTACTACTTTTTCGTATAGTAATCCAAATGAAATTAAAAAGTTCAATTGCGTGCTGCATACTATACATCGGTTGAATCGAAGTTAGTAAGGTTGGAAAAAGACAAAGCAAGGCACTGTCTATTTCATTATTCAGTGCATTGATCCAATTTCTGTTTCTGTTTTACTTCCCATTCCCAAGTGTTTCGTTGTTGTCGATGAGAAATTATGTAATACAGTTGCGTGCTGAAGTTATGGAAAAAGAACTCAATTAATAAAAAATAGCAATTAAATAACACGTTCATTAGCGACAGAAATGTTTCAATAAACATACATTGTGTACATTTATAGAATTTTCATATACTTTGAACCTATTAGCATCTTTGTAGCATTTAGAGACTGGGCCCTCTTGGTGGCTATAATTACCTTTACGCCCTTGTCCCAAAAGTAATGGTAACTTGATGTTGATATAAAGGTGCCTGTAAAGAATCCCTCAACATGCTGGCAAGTGACAACAAATTGTCTCTAATATGGGTGACGGCATTTAAGTGAATTTACGAGCTGCATGATATTATTCAAAACAGAAACTATTGCAGACAGCTGGGAGATTATACACACAGTAAATAATATTACTCTTCCGAACAGAATTAATATTAATTTTTAACAAAAAACGTTGTTGTTGACTAACAACTGTGTTCTTAGTTTCCCATAGTTAGTTAGTTTCATTGACTTAACATTTAAAAATATTGAATTAAGTTTCACGCCGCTTTGATCACGACTTGAACCATTGTGACGCGAATTATCATAATCCAATAAAATTTCATTTTTCAAACCAACCAGCAGTAGTGCCAGGTTTTCGGAATAATGTGAACTCCGATCACGTGCTGAATATCATCCAGTCTTATGTACCGAAATGAAAGTGTTACACTTGCCAAAGTTGTGGAAACAAAAATTAATAATAAGACGGATGAGCTGCAATGGTTGGCTTATACATGAAAAGAAGAAAACATCGAATTAATACGTGTACAATTTTCAATGGTGGTAATGCTTTCCGTTTTGTTTATATTTAGGATTCAGGAATGATAGAGAAAATAAGTCTGAGTTTTAGATTACAGAAACCAAAAGTGTATCCCAACCAGCTGCGTTTTCCACCATTTTCCCACACTAACCAGCATAGTGTAGAGATGAAACGTGTGATTCCGCAATTTTCGACGATTAATAAAGATTTCAAGAGGTTGTTTTACTTTTGTCTTAATTGATTTTTAGCTCGTTATAAAAATAAAAGTATAAATTTTACGAGAAGTTTTTTGATTTATTATAAATGTCATATTTGAATTAACTAGTATCCAATATTGCTGGAACTAGGTCAGGTTTATACATAACTGCTTAAAACTATTGATATAAAATTTTTATAAAGATAATATTAATTTAATCAACCTATTTTGTTTTTGCGAAAAAAATTTAAAACGAGAATTTTAGCTTGCAATGGAGAAAGCATTATTTGATTGTCATATTAATAGACAACAACCAATCCAACAACTAGTCAATTTAAATAATACTAAATCTCATATTTTTATAATATCAAATGTAAAAGCTGGTTGCATAGCTAACTGGAAAACATGATTACCGAATATTCTATGTATCAAGTATTTATACCATAACAATACATTCATAAATTTATCAGACACTAAATTTATGAAATTACATTCTCTACTGTTTGAAGTATTTGCGTTGGCTTTGTGAACATCTCAATAATTAGCTAATATGACTCTAGTATTTGTTCGCAAACATATAACCTGTGAATCTTCATATTTGTTCCTCATAATTCCATTGATTCTGTTGAAATTCACAGTAATACAAGTCTAAGCTCTGAATATCCCGAATATGTCTCCCACTCACTTATACCGAGTGCAATTATAGTTATGTGGTTATGGATCTCCAGTTCCCTTGAGAATGCTTTCAGACGAGACACTTTGTGGCAGACTACTAAGTAGAGTCTGAAAAGAGTTAAAAAAAGTGTCTATCATCATAGCATCAATCTGTTTTATGACTGCGCATGATATGAAGAAATATGAATTTGATATCTGCATGGCACGAATCCATTAAAATTATTATAAAATCAATTTGATTACCTAAAGTAAACTGTCACTAATCAATTTGCTTAGCAACTGAATACACTAAATTAAAATGTTCATAAATCATTCATACCCACTAGTTATACGACTGTTTTGGACATATTTAATGATGGCTTTTATGGCCCGGTTTTACTGCATACTAACTCACGAAAAGCAAATATTTTTTAATTCATAGGAATGTGTATGTTATCTAAACTAAAAGATCCCTAGATTTTGCAATTTCATTATATTTAAAGAGTCTCTCTGTACTCCCTGTATAAATATCAAAAGAGCTTAATATTTTTTCGAACACCGGTAAAAATTTGAGACTCCTAGAATTATTAAGGATTAATCTTGCTTATGACTACATGCCATACTAGTACGAGATCCCACTGCAGAATTAGTGCACTCATCGAGTATATGCTAAAAACCTAATTTTTACGTATATTTATCATCAAGAGAATAAATATCTGCTAGGGTGCCTATCAAAATGTGGCCGCTAGTATTTTTAATTGAATTATTTTTAATTAATTTTTGGCAAAAAATTTCATTGATTTGTTTTTAAAATAAAATATTGCCCACTTCACGGCAATATATATAAAGACTTTGAAAATTGACGGTTGCCGTTGACCACTTGGCCGCACCTCTTCGCAGCCAGGTGTAAACAGGTATGATTTTGATATATTTTTACGTTCATAACATACATTTATGATTTATATATCAAATTAAAGCTAATTTTTTTCTCATTATTATGATATATGGTTGCCTACTTGAATCTGGCCGCAAATAAGGGTTGCTGGCTGCTAAAGATGGTAAATATTAAAAGTAGACTGAAAGAGAGCTAGCGCGTAACGTCACCAGTCAGACGAAGACAGCGATTGCGTACGACGTTTTAAAGCCATTGCGCATGCATTGGGTGCTAGTGTTCTCAACCACTGGTTCAAATAATAGTAGAGACGACTTAATAAATACTCCAAAAGAATTGTCTTTCTTTCAAAATTACAAATTAAAAAATTACATTAAAAAATTAATATTGAAAAATAAAACCAAGGTTACTTACATAAAAGAAAATTTCATTGTGCAAGTAGGTTGAAAAAATTTTAGATTTTATTAAAGTATTTAATTGTTTGTTACATATAAACTGAACCTTCCAGTAAATTAAACATTGAAATAAGAAAATGTACCTATCTTATATTATTTCCGTGACTCTCATTTGAAAAACTGAATCATCGGAGCTACCACTCTCACTATCATCGGAGCTATCAATTTCATCGTAACAAATATCAGAATCGTCGTCATTATCGTAAGATTTGTTCGTGGAATCACATAGCACACTCTACGTTTTTCCACAAAAATAAATAATAAAAAATAAAAAAACTTTCACTTACTGTTTGTATTTTGCAAAAAATTTCGAATTCTTCTTTGTCTTTTTGCTTTAAAACTGTAATTTTTTTAAGGCACTCTGTATGATATCCAAAATCATCAGTTGATTTAATTGTTAATGAAGCGTCGTGATATTTATATTTTTTCATACGACGAAATAATAACATGAGCGAACACTTTTTAAATGATGCATCATTAAAGTCAAGTACATTGTGTTTTTTGTTACACAAAAAACACGCCTTCATCTTTATCAATTTTATTTAACGTCAAATATATTGATAATGTTAGATGCACAAATAAAATAACAATATAAATAACGTTGTATATTACGAACCCCAAAACAGCGTGGTTTCTAAGTTGGTTGTTAATTAGTTGACAACCTAGCACCCGACGCATGCGCAATGGCTTTAAAACGTCGTACGCAATCGCTGTCTTCGTCTGACTGGTGACGTTACGTGCTAGCTCTCTTTCAGTCTACTTTTAATATTTACCATCTTTAGCAGCCAGCAACCCTTATTTGCGGCCAGATTTGAGTAGGCAACCATATATCATAATAATGAGAAAAAAATTAGCTTTAATTTGATATATAAATCATAAATGTACGTTATGAACGTAAAAATATATCAAAATCATACCTGTTTACACCTGGCTGCGAAGAGGTGCGGCCAAGTGGTCAACGGCAACCGTCAATTTTCAAAGTCTTTATATATATTGCCGTGAAGTGGGCAATATTTTATTTTAAAAACAAATCAATGAAATTTTTTTCCAAAAATTAATTAAAAATAATTTAATTAAAAATACTAGCGGCCACATTTTGATAGGCACCCTAGCAGATATTTATTCTCTTGATGATAAATATGCGTAAAAATTAGGTTTTTAGCATATACTCGATGAGTGCACTAATTCTGCAGTGGGATCCTAGAATCAAAGATCCGAGAATTAACTTTTCATTTAAGACAGTTCAAGAAATTCAACGCTTTGGTAAGTTCAACTATGTTGAAAACTTTTATTTAAATACTTTTGGAGTTCTAGTAAGTATAAAGTCTTCTTATCTAGCGCGAGCTAGGTAGTCTACATTAAAATTGAATTAACTATAAGAGCAAACTACTTACATAATCTTCCAAATACTTAGTCCAGTCAGGATTTAAGCAGAAGCAATGAAATTTTGGCATGTGTCTGATGTAGATTTAGAGAGCTTTCAGACAAGACACTTCGTGACCGGTTACTAGTGTCTGAAAAGAATTGCGCTGCAACATAGATAAACAAGACCGATTTTGATTTCTGCGCAAGACAGTTTGAAGTTTAGTATGCGGCCAATAGCGAGAGTTGATGCTATTGTTACCATCACACACACAATTCTTATATACATTTTTTTGTTACAGCTATGAAAGCCCATTAGGGCCAAAAGGGCTCAGCATGAGTAGTCAAGATGAAACAGCAAGCCTTTTAGTAGGCCAGCCATCGTTAACAAGTGCTTCTTCTCCTGCTAACTGCTCCAAACCAGTACTGATGCGTCAAGAATGTACAACGTTTTTGGTGTCTTCTCATCATCCTCAGCTGTCCGTTTTTTCAGACAGTGAGGAAGACGGTTCGTTATGTCTGGAAGAAAACGGCACTAGATCTGTACCTGATATTGAGCTACACTGCAGGTAAAGTAAAAATGTATACCTATCAGTATCTAGTGGCAAAAAAATTTGAAGATGTTTTCTCAATGTTTTCAATAATCATTAAGTTTTGCTGATTATTTATTTCTGGGACAGCAGGCTTCTAAGTCGATACCCTACAAAGAAAAACGTAATATTAATTAAAAAAACAGTAACACATCAATTGTTAAAATTAATTTTGCTCCGACGCTCAAAATCATGACTACAATGCTTTTAAATTATCACTATATTTACGAGGTCAGAATACTAATGTTTGGAGGACATTCATTTCAGACTGCAGCGTTTCATATAAAAAATACTGATATTAATGACCATTGACATGTACATTGATTCTATGCCTAGTAGACAACAACAATATCTTGAAATCTATTGATTGAATTTCTACTAAATGAAGATGGATGAATACTGTAACTCTTCCTCTACCAAATCAAGTAAAAATAATACCATAACTATTGGTCATTATTTTACAAACAATTATTTTCTAGAAGAAGTGCGGTGTTACAACTTACCTCGTGCTTGGGGCAAGTTGTAACATCTACCGGGGCAAGTAGTAACGACAAAAAAAACGACAATAATACCTCTAATCATTTATTCTTGGTTTTTTTTTTAAATTGACATCTTTATAAAGTAAGTATTACGTAATTCTTATCAAAAATCAACTCAAATACATTTTTTTAGTAATCATCACTTAAAAATTAAGTAATTAACAGGTTTATTTAGTTAAACACTACTTATAATCATCATGGCACTTTTAAATCCCAGTAAGTAATTAAATTATTCAAGGTATGCTCGTAATTATCTCTTCTTAAAAGCTATCTAACAAAGTATTATGTAGTAACACGTTACAACAAGCCCCGGGACTTTGTTACAACTAACCCTATGGTATGATTTTCAATATTTATCAAGATAACTATTTAAACAATTTAGCAATCATAAAAACTGTTACACATTATCAGAGATAGATAAATTTGAATGGAAATAAGACATAGAAAATTTGAAATTAGTCGATATTAAATACGCTAACCAAAATTTTACGACAGTACAATTTTATATTACCTGGCAGAAATGAAGCACGTGCACATTTCCGTTCACTGCGCTGACCGGCGGGTCATTGGCTATGGCAACATGATGCGGCGCGGTTTATAGGTTAAATCGAGTCAAAAGAATACGTTAATAGCGTTTAAGATCCTAGTGATAAGGGCCTGTTACTACTTACCCCTGTTACAACAAGCCCCTCGCTCCCCTACTCATTCTTAGAATAGAAAACATCAGCTAGATCATTTCAATGTCTCAGAAAACTGAAAATATAAAATAAAGAATTAACATTCAGTTAATTTGGTTGTATACATTTTACGTATAACGTGTAACGTTTTGCGAATGTCAAACCTGTGTTTTAGATGCGGTTTTAATGACAGGAGTAGAAAAAGTGTTTTATTTTACCGTTTAGTATGGATATTCATCAAGTAAAAGCCAATCTATTCAATTTATGATTTGTTGTATTATCTAATAAGTTTGGGTATTATATTAATTATAAGGGAACAATAACTGATGTCTATAGGCATTATAGTAATGATTTTTTATTATTGACTTATAACTTTTAGAGAATTAATCTATAGCCGTGACATTATTGAGCAATGTCCTCTAGGTGATTGGTTTAATGTAAATAATCATCGTATTGATGTGAAATGTCATTATGTTAATGTACTCTGCTACAAAAATAAATAAATTCTTGCATTAGAATAATGTCCGGACACCCATTTTAACAATTCAAAAAAATAGTCAAGTAATGTTTTTTAATAATAATCATTTCATTACATGAATACAAAGAAAAAGGCTTTATCGCAATGATCTTGCAATGGACGAGTTCTATAAAAGGGAATTGCTGCCAACATAATGAACAAAAAAATACTGAAAAAACTGAGTCGAATAGTGAAGTGGTTTTTCCAATTAATATTTGGTTTTTCTTATATGTTTTGAGTCCCTTTACCACCCATGTTGTAAGCTTGGAGATCTTTTTAGTTTGCGGTATTTTGCATATTACAGTTGACGAAAAACGAATCTGTCAACATATATTTGTTTGTCTTTGTGTTAGTTCTAAAATTTTCATAAAAATTCTTATATTCAACAGACGAAACCTGAGATAATAAAACTGAATAAAAGTTTGCACTTTGCAATTTTAGATTCCTTTCTGTGGCTAAATTATCTTTCTTACAATAGTATAAGATTAAAGAATTTTTTTCAAATGTAAAAACTTATTAACATAATAATACGTGATGATTCGGGTGCAGATAACAACGGTGTCGCAGATAATGTTATTTTAAACACGTTAAACTTAGGGTCCCTGCCTCCAAAAGCTGTTATGTGATTATGTTAACCTGACTCGAATCGTGAATATCCTGGTTTAATAGAAAAAGTTTTTCCTTACAAAAAAATTTGTTGGGCAGACAATGTAGGAATATTAAAATCGAGGGCAAAACTTATTCTTTAAAAAGGCCTTAGAAAAGTTTAGAGTGATGAGGTATTCAAATGCAATGGGAACATTATTTTGTTTAATGGATTCTATATACCTAGACAAATTGTTGAAAGCACTTTTTGACAGATGATAAAATGAATTTGATAACATCTCAATTTCTAGGTAATTTGGTAGTTCTGTGTAATCAGATTATGATTAGTTCGTAGTTTTTATTATTTCATAGGATAAATCCATCTCGGATGAATCACTTTATTAAAAATGAAACATCTACTGTACAGAAATATGTTTCTCGCGTTATATGGGGATTTTTTGGAGCCCAATAGTTGCTGTTATTTTTGTTGAAAACTATTTCCTCGTCGGTCCAGTAAATATCCAAAAAATTTGAATCTTCTTTAGTTTCAATAAGCAGTCACTCAAAAATAATAAATACGATCAATAATTGTTACATACGAAATACCCAGTTCTCTTTAAGCTTCATGTAAAGAAGCAGTTGGAAAAGCATAACAAAGGCTGAAATCAGCATATAAAAATAAAATACATGTGTATAGCTTGGTCTGGATACATTTTCTTCAATAAATATGTCCCGTTGTTGTGGACACGTGTATAAAATGCGAAATTCCACGTGTATAAAATGTGAAATATGCGTTTGCAAAACAACAATAAATGTATTTGCTTTGTTTGTCTTTCCATTTATTCATAAATCTAGAACAACACGATGAATTAACTTCCCCAACGTTATTTTCTCGGGTGTAGGATACCTCTCTTTGTGAATAATTTGTGCATACATTCTCCCAGTAGCAAATCTATTATATTATAGAATCTTTATAAATAGAAATACAATATACAGCTTTTTTGATTGGAATAATAACGTTCAATTTTTGAAACACCTGACCCATGGAATTGAGACTTATTGCTAGTCTCCATGACCTGACCGTATGAAATTATTGCGACAGATGTTGACAGAACTTGCCATATATTTTCAACATCTCCATAGTCATTGATTTTTTTTAAAGTTTACAGACAAAACGCCAAATTTGTTAGATTCATATACGAAAACAATTTTGGGATATCCTCTGTGAGTTATCAATAATAATTTATTTAAAAACAATTATTGAGTACTAAATTAGTTTTACAGAAAGCCGGTCAATCCTTAAAAAATTTATTTTACCCAAGGCACCCTGACACGTTTCATAAAAGATCGATTGAAAATGAAATCCATCCCAAGGGGGTTAACGTTTTAAGGTCGAGGTCTTTAGTAAGAGAAAAATATATTTATATCTTGGTGAACTGTGTTGTAAGACTAGTCGACAAAAAGGTTGTGTATTTTAACAGTTTAAAATTGTACTATCAGTTTTTGCGAACAATTTAATTCAGTAAGTTAACCTCAAGATTTAATTAGGGTTTTTTGAGAATGATACATTTAGAGCGCTTTCAGACGAGACACTTTGAGGCCGGCTACTAGTGTTTGGAAAGAATCACGCGGCTAAAAATACATTAAACACCACGTATTCCTTATCTAAGTCTCGTGTGAATGCGTCTATTTATATTAATGTATTTTTAGCCCCGCGACAATATAGTAGCCGGCCACAAAGTGTCTCGTCTGAAAGCTCTCTAAATTTTAATAACATAATACTCTGGGGGCCATGACATGCTACTCCGCTGCACGGCACTGTACGGACTCTTTTCATCCAAGTACAAACCACGCTCGACCCTGCTTCACTGTAATTTTCGTATCAGAGAAGTTCTACTACTGTGCTGCGGAGCGACGCTTTTGTTAATAATTACCTTTGTTTATTGTAGCCCTGGTCTCTCCTATTTATGATTCATTCGAATAAAATATGTAATAGTATATTACGTAACGTGTGTGGTAAGAAGCATTTTACGCACGAATGGAAAAGTTACGCACGATGCCGCGTAGCGGCGAGTGCGTAATTCCGTGAGTGCGTAAAATGCTCTACAACACTAGTTACGTACTATACTTTACCTACGACCTACTTCTACATGTATTTATACTCTTATTATTGATAATATTTGAACAACATCAACAATATTTGGCTATTTCTGCGATTTCCATGATAATATTAAATCCATCTCACTTTCACTCTACATTTTTTAATTGAATAAAGCTTTCCACAAAATACACAAACCAGTTATAAGTTATAAGGATAATAAAAAAGTGTTTTAAAAGTTTCTTGACAGTTCTTACGCAAATCGCTATTGCAGCCTATACCTAAGTTTGATCTTTTGACGGCTTATGTCAGATTTTTGAATAAAATGGCGACGTCTATTGACAGTTGCTAAGATGTTGCTAGGGAAGCCGTGCGATTTACTTTACAGCTGTGCGTTTTTTTTACCGTGCGTAATAGACGTCATTACATTAGCGCCGACTGTGTGTTATTGACTGATTACAGGGGGGGTCGTAGGTAAATATATTTAACAAACTTTTGATCGCTTTATACTCTGTTTATAACAAATTGTATTAGGTTCGATCTGAAAGAATCGGAATAAGACATCGCTAGAGACAAGAAATGTCTCACCAATTTAAATTAATGATCAAAACAGACTATGCATACGGAATACTGTTTCTGCGAGAAATTATGTTTTAATCCGCATGTCTCTGCATGTGCCTGTTTAATTAGTAGCGGGCTTCATTTCAAAACAGAGGGTGTGTAGGTATTTATAGGGAGTGGTATTTTTTGTATTTGATTTTACCATTGTTTGTAAACGTTGAGAATTTTGAAACCGTTGCCGATATTCTCTATATACCGAGCACACGGTTGATATTCTCACATAAACATCGCATAATAAAATTAACTTCTAGTACGTTTTTCTGGACAGGAAACTGTAGTAATACAATTTTTTTATTTGATACCAAATTATTGTTAGTGTTTTAGACCGAACAATCAACTATGGCTATTTTAAAACATGACGCATACGCATACGTGACTTCTATAATCAAAAATGATTATAGTTTCCATCTAGTTTTATTGTTCACCCCCGAGTTTGACCACTTACTATGTGAAAGTGGTTAAATCCACGAAATTGTAAATATTATACCCAATGAAAGCAGTGATTAAATAAATTGTCTGCTGTAATAATTCACAGCTTTTAGAGAGATAACACCAACAAGATTGCTGACAGTTTGAAATACCGAGCATATTCAGCATTCGAAAATCGATATTATATTTAACAACCAGGTTCCATTTTTGGTTGCATGTTAGTTTAGTTCAGCTTAGACAGCTGATAGTCTTAGGCAGCTAATAGTCTTAGGCGGCTAAAGCTCATTTTCTACCTTGTAAGACAATATACTATATAATGCTAATTATTTTCCAGGCTAGACGTTAAAGGATGCAAGCAGAACCTCTCGTCGAACGTACCAACGAGAAACAGAAGTTCCTCCAATGCATTTCAGCTAGCGCCTTATACGTCGGCGTCTCCCAGGGGAATCCTTGAACGCAGAACCTCTCAAACACTCGCATCAAACTTGAAAATTGTTCGGTCGGTGTCTCGAGAGAGCATACGCTCCATCCATCATTGCACCTGCCCGTGCCTCAGCGCGCCGGTAAGATAGACACTACCAAACTATTTTTATAATATTTTTTACCAAAGTATTGCATTTACTAGATTGTTACACATAAATACATAGAAATTGAATATTATCATATCTATAAGCTGTGTCAAGTTGAGAACAGAACTGTCTAATTGAATTAAATCCAGCCAGTTAAAATTAGATAAAATATAATCCTTTGGGATAATACAATAATGATTATGATCGAATAGACGTTTGTTTCGCACTTCATATTGGTCTCAATTTCAATATTGAGCTGATCAAACAGATAAAATGATTATCATCAAACCGAAATAGGGTATAAAAATCCTGAATCTCACCAACTATCATTTCTGAGCACTCCTGGTGTTATAACCGTGAGTTATCAGTTTAAAATGGTTTTTGCACCAGCAGAGATCCGATTAATAATTCAACTGACTATTTGGTATTCATAACGACTTAACCTCAATAGTTTTATTAACCAGCTATAACAGTTTATGGTGATATGGGGATATAAAATAAAAACTTTTCAAGTGTATAAGATCATACCATCAGCTTGAGCTTATTCTAAACTTCACTCGTTATATAAAAAGCTTGAAGCCTTCTACTATACTATTATATATGGTGATGATTGAAAAAATTTAATATGTACACAGCTAGTCAGCAAGGGTTCAGAGTAGATTTAGTCTAGGACCCGTTGTATATTAGAAGTATTGGGAATTCAAATTAAGATCGCAGTGCCAACTTAACTGTTTCTTTGTAAATTGTGTTTGATTGTTGTTTAGACGTTGCCTTTGGCTGTTTTTTTATTATATTCATAGTTTTAAAAGTAGGTATCAACTGTATTTATTATACAAATTTTATGTAGAGGTTATAAAATAATGTACAAAAAAAAGTTCATTTATTGTTATCAGATAGAGTATCGCTTATACTGAGTTCCCAATACCAGTACATACATAGAATGAAATATCCAGAGATACAGGGTAGCGAGGAAGTCTGGAACCAAGTCATTTTCTTTGAAAATAAACATATAACCATCAAATTTGATGGTTAAGAAGAGTATTGTTTTCTTATTTTTTTAGAGGTTACTTTAAGGTTTTTTTTGACAATTTTTGATGTACTGTTTTTTTCACATCAACCATTTACCAGTGGCGTACCAACAATAGTACAAGTAAATTAATAGAACTGCAATTTTACAGAATATTTTCTTCGTAGTATTGTAGTTATTCGCAATTTTTGGAAAGAGGAAGAAATAAGCTTTTTTGTGATATATCATTCGACCTACGTTTTCATTTAAAAAAACCAAAGTTGGCGGCAGTACATCGAGTCTTGGCGTCACATAGGTAATTTTAACAGTTCCTTCAAAAAACGAAGAATACAATACCGTTCATAACCCTAAAATTTGATAATCAATATGTTTATTCTTCCCAAAGAAAATGCTTGGTGCCAGATTTTCTCGCTACCCTGTATAATAAAACGGTACTAACGTTCAGTATATGTTTGTGTATTTATCCTGCTGGTTACTATTATCTAATTCAGATTATATTTCCCAAGTTTGCCGTGAAATTTTCATCGAGAGCATCAAAATTTTCTATACCTACTTCAAATAATGAAAACTTCAACAGACTTTTTTATTAAATGAGCTACATTCTGTGTCGAAAATTTTAATAAGAATGTCAGATACTGTAACATATTAAAACTGCGGAATTCGTTTACCTTGCTTTTATATAATATCATCATAGATGAACAAAAAGTGATATTAAAAAAAGACTAGTTCTAGAATCTCATAAAAACTATACTCAATCTACTTTAAAACAACGGTTAAAGTAGCAGCTCCAAATTAAAAACTTTTGAGAAAAAATCTATAAACTTTTCATATCAGATTCCTATTTGTTAAAAAAAAAGTTCAATATCATGTGATGGTGATGAATATTTAAAGACATTTTCAACTCCACTGATGTAATAAAATGTTTATGTTCACTTCACTGAGCACTTTAATTTCGAAATATATTTTATCACATAGTTAGTAACCATTTAAATCTTCATCATAATTAACCATTTATAATGTGGACCGTGTTGGTATTTTATTAACCTCCTGGTAATTTGCGTGCATAGTACAGTATCAGCAAATTTATCATAAAGCAGCTTAATCATGAACAACATAAAAGTGTTTCTTCTCATCTGAGCACTTTCTGACGTGCGATTGGAAACATTCAAGTTAATTTCTCAAGCTGAACCAAAAAAATATCATATATCTCGATTGAAAATAATGTTTATACTAATATTAAAAAAATTATGAAACATTTAGTAAATAAAATACTTTGGGAGTTTATGCATTGTTAGTGCACGCCGCTATAAAACCTTCTTTACAGCAGAGCTTTTTGTTTATGAACTACGCAAAGTTATGTGCTTCGTAGCATGCGCACATTTAAATTTAGTAAATGCTATTGGAAAATAATGATGAATTTTTTAATGATGATTACTAAAAACACGCTATCCAATGTACTTTCCCTTAGCTATCTCCATTAGTCCTATTTCCAAGCCTATTCCCATTTTCTTATCTACATGATACACGTACACCCATAAATTTCTGTATTTAATTATATGCAAGGGAAATGGCAGTAATACCTTACTCCAAATAAGTATCTAATATTCTACTGGAAATCGATTCTCTCACTTACTTATTAGTAAGTATAATATTACCATCATAGGTTTTATTACTTATTACATTATTATTTATTATCATTACACTTATTACATTGATGACAACATCTTTTGCCGCCAATCTTTCTTTACGCTATTAAAGCTAGAAATACTTATGAAATATAGCCAGAAATAAGGTACTTACTTTACTTTTGTACTACTTCGTTTTGTTATTATTTTTACTCTATTCGGATTTCATTTCTGCCCGTAGATATAATCAAGAGCACGTGCACACTAAGAGCGCTTTCAGACGAGTCACTTTGTGGCCGGCTACTAGTGAATGAGAAGAATCGCGCATTCACACTAGACACAGATGAGCAATACGGGACCGGCCACTGAATCGTGTCCCTCTAGTGTTCAGACATTGTGTCTGTGTACGGGCCACTCGTAAGAGCGCTTTCAGACGTGACACTAGTAGCCGGCCGCTAAGTGTCTCGTCTGAAAGCCCTCTAATACATGAACTTCAATTAGTACGTTCAAACAGGACACATGTTTCCAAGTGTTTTCATCCATGGTTGGATGACGAATGAATATTTGAAAAATATATTTGTGTTGAATTGAGTCAGATACACACGAATACGACTAGTGTCTTGTGTGAAAGGTTCTTTACTGCGGAACACATTTTATGTCTTGAATCTTGATTCTAGTGGCTGTCGCAAACTGTCTCGTCTGAAAGCGCTCTTAATCTGAAGAGGACTGTGTGGCGATCAAATAAAGTATTACAAGTAACTAAATTCATATAAAACATATAAACAAAAACATATTTAAGACAATATAAACTTGACTTATATTCAAGTTAACGATAAAAGCAGACGGATGAGAATATTATTGGCCAGATTGCTAATAGGAACGCAAAACGTCCTTTCAGGACTTTTCTTATCTCATCACTTCTCTTTTATCCTCATAATCCTCTCAATACCCATGTTTCTCTTCCATATGTAAGGATTGGTCAATATATTGTTTAAAATACTACAAATTTTGTCTTAAAATGTGAACTTTTAATTTATAAATTCAGTGTTCATGGCAGAGTATAGTTTTAACTATTTTATTATCAATAACTGCAAATTTTTTCTCGCATTATTACCAAGTTGTCTGTAAATGCCCCTACACTCTCTGATAATATACCAAACAAATCCAATTTTAGTTCCTAGTATATTCTATAAATAATTGGCAATAATATAAGTGAATGAATATTTTAATTTTAAAATATTCTCAACAATAGCTATGGTAATATTTTTTGATACGAGGAGATATTAACAAATAAATACAATCATTTCAAATTTATACCACCAGCCGGTTTGTCACAATCCTGTAAATATGCATTGTTTAGCATCAAGGATTAACATACATATTAACATACGCCATGTATACACTCATTTACATTTTTATTTGATTTCCAATATTCAAAATAGAAAGCACGGTCCGATAAAGCACACTGCAAAATGGTTATTGTTAAATAAATTAATTGAAAAAAATATACGTCGCTTATCAGTCCCAATATTTTTTTAATCATTAGGTAAATTAACGTGGTCGGCTTCTAAGGCCACTTCGTGTCCTCGGTTTTTCTTCTCCGAATAATTGAAACCGCACCCTTCCTAGGCCTTCGCACTTACAAAGTACGTGCTCCTCCGTTTCGTCGTCTTCCTGGCAGAACCTGCATAGGTTGTCATCTGCTAGTCCAATTTCATTTTCAACAAACCCTTTCATTGGATATCCATATCATGATAGTAGATACAAAAAATGTTGTTTGTTATTTTGGGAGTCATTTTATTACCGTATTCTTCTCAAAAAATCATTTAATTTGGTACCCATATCATGTAGGTGCATCCTATATTGTCATCTAAATTTAACGTGTGTGCAGAATTTCCGCTTAAAGTTGTCGAGATTTTATTACAAACCAGCAGACAGTCACTATAGGGAACTAAATTAAAACTTGTGGAAACTCGGAATTTTCAGTATAAAGTCTTCAGTTTATCTAATCTATAGTGATGTTATACGAGACTTCATTAGTTGAATTTGAAGGAATCCATTAAGATCTGTTCATTTTTTCTAATCAATATGTGTAGCTTTTAGAAAATGAAATGTTTATTGCGTATGTTAGAGCGATAGGTAAATATTTGTCTAAAAACATTTCTTAAAAAAAATTGATATACGAACATAATAAAAGTCGAGTATTTAGAACACCTATGAAAGCCAACGTTTTATTGGCATTTCAAACTTTGAAGGAATATATTTATTCAAATTTCTTTTATTTACGTTAACGTTAGATCTTATGAATTTTACAAAGGATCGATATGTCGATTATTCTAATGAAATAGCAGAGTTAAATCCATTGGATAAAACTGGGGTTACAGAGTAAATATTTACAATCCGTCACTATTACACTGCTACTGGCGTGGCTAATTTCTCTTAAATTTTCCAAACCACGATCTAAATTTCATGTTCACTCAACTGGTCAGTCGATTATTGCTATCCCGCTGTTCACATTATTCATAATTGAATGAGTATAACAATTAACTCAAAAATTATCAGTACCAGCATTTCATCAATCAAGAATATATGCTTAGGCTGTCAATGAATTTTCATACAGGGCGAATCATGAGGAACTTTACATACTCCTACCTTGTAGAGTACCTCAGAGAGGATGTCATGTGGCTACTAAAAAATCTTTTCTTTATTAACCTATAGATTGAAATTGACCATAAATTTTAATTGGCTATTTCTATTTTTTTTTTCGTGATACAGTACTAAGCATACGACTGAACCTAGAAATTTCACTTTTTGTTTCTTCCAAATATGGTTCTATTATCCTTTTCAGCCTGTCGTCCAGTAACCTTTCCAAACTTCAGATGGGACGCTCGATAGTGATTCCTCTATAGTTGTTACCAGTCTTGTTTACTGTTTTTATTTTATATATAAGGCATTATGATTCTTATTTCTCAATCCTTGGATATCTTATTTTCTTCCCCGAAGTGTTATTAAATGCATTCTATAACGATTATTTGTTTTGTGCACATTCTAGTGACAAATAACATTATATCTATTAGTAGATATTTATTGAGATATGCAGTCTAAACAACGAATATTTCAATGAAGTAGATATTCAAATCGCTCGCAGCGAACGTCTTGGCAAAAAACCTGAGCGGGAAATAAGTTTCGAGCATGTCGTGAACAATCAGATGATTTATTTACTTGTAGTTGTGAATTTTTCGTTGCAGGCTGACAATTCGTAATCTAAAATCCACAAAATAGTGAATTCGCTGTATTTGGTTATAATATTATTAATTATATGGGAGAAATTATGATTAAAAAATGTCCTGTATTAAATGAAGTCCGTAAATCCCATGTAAAATTAGGTAGGTCGAATATAGAATGTAAGAGGATATTTATATTCGTCTTGTATTGATTCAGTAAAAAAATTTATATGTAACCCAATAGAAGTTGTGTTTCTATTTATAGACGTAGAAAATCCATTGTACAAGTGAGATTTATTTCCATAATAAGAAAATTTCTAAATAAACTAATTTATAAATATCACTTCAAATTAAAAGAGCTAATATGAAGTACTAAAACTTTTTGGCTTAACCAATACCCTCGCGACTTTTCACATAATTAATTTGACATGACCGCACAAAATAAAATTGTGAAACTGACTCCTTTTGGGCTTTGTACGTGCACTCATTAGTTTTAATTTCAAGTAAATTGTGTCTTTTGTGAACAAGCTTTGTAGCTTTTAGTTACTCCATTAATCAAAAAGTAAATATCTAACCATTTGCCAACTTTCTCTTTAGGCTTCTTAATTCACTGTTCAATCTCAAACTTTGAATATTTAAAACCAAATTATTCTACGAAGTTTGCGTTAGTAGGTACAAAAGGTAGGTGTAAATTGAGGAGGAAAGCTGACTCAATGAAATCGTTGCAACTTCTGGTGTACTTCATAGACTTCGTTGAACTTAGCTATTAACCGCCTCTAGGTAGTCATTAGAATAAACCTTAAAGTTTTTTATTTCAAAATACTTCACTGTGAAGATATCATTGTTTCAACTAATACTAATTTGGTATTTGAATAGCTGCGAAAGTAGAATTGAATGAGAAGAAAAAAGAAAAATCAAAAAGCAAATGAAAGGGAAAGGGAACAGGAAAAAGAAAAGCAAAAAATAAAAAGAAAAAGGAAAAGGAAAAGGCAAAGGAAAAGGAAATTCTTCATATATCGTTATTTGGAGTCGCGTTAAAAAATTTGTATGGAAGAAAAGCTACTTAAGTTACTTGAACTTATAAAAAGGAGTGGAATGGTGAATATTTTTTAATAGTTAGTAGAATCTACACACTGGGCTTTTAATTTTTCATTTCGTATTTTGAAAAAGGTTATAAAAAATTATGGTTCGTGCTTAAAAATTTATTAC
This sequence comes from Galerucella nymphaeae, assembly GCA_963978555.1. Lineage (NCBI taxonomy): Eukaryota > Metazoa > Arthropoda > Insecta > Coleoptera > Chrysomelidae > Galerucella > Galerucella nymphaeae. Next base: position 6,858,147 of record OZ021704.1, read on the forward strand.
TTGAACTTAAATAAATAATGACGATGCTTTATGTCTGATGTTCCTAGAAAACTATGTTGGAATTGTTATTAGTGTTGTAAATATTTCAAAAATTTTCATTTTACTGTTCTATATAACGTTTTTGTAGTTTCTAGATATAACAATTTTAACACACCTGTTATAAAAAACTATAGAACGGTAGAAGATTCCATTCATGCAATATCCAAGAAAGCTGCAGAAATAATTCTTGAGTTTCATAACTGAATAAATTTAAAATAGTAGAAGTATTATACCGTTTGATTCAAAATAATGTTGTCCCTTGACAATGGCAATGGGCAATATTGTTCAGCTCAAATATTATAATTATTCCGAAAATGTGAATTCTTGTGATAGATAAATGGTAAAAGCAAATTTTTGTTATCGAAAAATCTATACAAGCGAGGTATAGTAGTAATGTTTTTCCAATAATTACATTTAATATTGAATACAAATTTTCCGGATACACAAAAAAAAGCTATCGTTTAAAGCAAACACCTGGATACAATGAAAGATATAAAAAACCAATCGAAAAAACCAAAAGCTGCCGTTATTACTGAACGCTTCTATTCACCTCGGTAACAAGTTTTCTTTATTATACTTTTACTTCCGAACGTTTTTACTTGGCTAGTATCAGGTTTCAAATTATAATTATATCGGGAACTATCAGGGGCGAACTTCGTAAATGGTAAATGTAACATCGTTCTTTATTAATATAAACATGATAAAATAATATAAATATAAAATAGGAATAATTCTTAAAATTAAGGTGAGATGAGATGGGATACAACTGACCAACGTTGAATGTTCAATAAACACAGATGATTGACACAGATTGACCTGGGTACCGGTTACCAGAGACTCTGGTTATCGGACCTGAACCATTTTTTGGCATTGCGGAAAGCACTGCCATAGCTGCCTGAGCGGAGAGGAAAACCTAAACGTACTGAGCAGACATACCAGGGCTCTTCTCTTTCTTATACTACCCTTGGAGTACAAAAAATAAACAGATCCTGGAATGGAGTGGAACAAACCTACGCATTCTATCAGGACTGCTTACTTACAGGACATTGTCAACTAAATTACCACCCTAAGAAGATGAGACTGGTTCAGAGCTCGGACTGTTGGTTCTTTATCATAGGACGAAACTGCGGAGCACATACTATGCTCATTCGGTTTTAGTACCTTAGAGCCCAACGACTTCAAAAAAGTATCACCAAATACAACCGTAGACTTCGTCAGAAGCACAGGCTTGTGGGGTGAATTGTAATTTAGATTTTTTTTGAAATTGCTCCTAAATCAATTTTCAGTAACACCACAACACTGAAATCACTCAACGATTGAACGTAATAATATATCTCGATTTACCTGGAAAATAATGTAATAGTTGGCTGGCCCAATATGTAAAGTCCGACTCTAGAGAAAATATTAAGGCTAATATCGTTATACGCGTGGAAGCCTTGGATGTGTTTCCTCTAAACAAGGATCCCGTGGCAAGATATGAAATTGTGCAGTGAAGAAATAAAACAAAGAAGCGAATATGCCACGATCTCCAAAGTTGAAAGAGTTAAGGGTAAGCTCTATTGTGTATCCCGCTGCAAGCACCTGACTTCATTGTAAATACTTTTCTCCAGCTTCATGAAAGTTCCCTTTCGCTGTTATTTAATAAAAATGAAACTCGCTGTTTCTAAATAATTACAATATTCAATGAAAAAATTATGAAAAAAAATTGATAGTTATTGTGACATTGGCATACTATCGTCATATTATTCTACTATCAAAATGCTGACGGAGTAATTCTAGGCTGCGCAATGCTGTATGGTTTTTGCCGTTCACGAAATCTACAGCTGCACACATAATGATTTTAACAAGATGGAGCAACGAGCCACACAGCAGTGCGCAGCCAAGAATTACTTGGTAAGCATTTTGATTATAGGATAATTTTTCGAGGAACAGACTTCGAGTATCCTTCTCATTTCCATACGTCTTCATGGGCTAGTCCGACTCGTACTTGGTCGGTTTTTATTTCTTTTTAGTTTTGGCGCTCTGCACAATAGCATTTTCGAGACTTTGCTAAATACATGAATTATTTGACTTTATTTTCTCTTTTACCGAATTCCAAGGTTAGAACAAAATAATCTCAAGCCCTCCATTTTACGGTAAATATATTACATGTAATATAGTAAGAAATCATTTCGGTTTAATTGAAATGTTCCAGGCCACTGCTGCCGTCCAATCATACCTATCACGTTTTGCGCTCCAGTAGCTTTTTAATTTTTCTGTTATGATGAAAAAAAGGTTTTCGGTGACTTTTGCCGTTACGGCAAAATAATGTGTGAAATAATCCACCATTTTTATTAGCGACGGGATAAGGATGATATATGTGAGCAACAAAAACTGTCAACAGCTGTCAATTTGGACATCACTGAAAGTGATACTTTTCCGCACGCTATTGCAGATGGCCGAACGACGCTTTAGCCGAGTTCAACCAGCGGTCACTTCACGCACGTGTTAGGTACACTATTTTTTCTACTATCATGCGGTAAAAAACACAAAAGTTTACATAAAGACACATTTATTATTAAATACATGTATCTTTAACCAAAGGATAAATAAATAAATAAAATTGAATTCAACTGTTACAGAAATTCCGTAACAAATTGCTTTTGAAACTTTGCCAGAAAGTTATTATATTTATTGTCGCTCCTAGGTATTCGTTTGTAAAAGACATAGACTCCCTTAACAGCAGTCTTGTAAAACAGCAATTTATCATCATTTGAATTTTTATTAACATTTATGGTGTTTTTGACTCTGACTTGTGGCCTACGTGGTTTTTATTTAATCCAATTCAAACGCATTTGAATAATTGACTCCTACTTCCAACGAAAATGTTAGATTGCAGACAAGATTCAATTAGCTTGGTATATTAATTATTAATTGGAAATTCAAGGGAATATTTCCATCTTGGTCCTACAATTAATGATATTCGTTACGATGAAGGTATGATAGTCGTTGACTGACATGAATTTTTACGCAAACAGAAAACAATCAATTTGCAGGAATCCATGAATATCGAGTATGCTCCATGCTAATAGTGTTAATTAAAAAATATTTCAGCAAATTATTGTAGGTGTTAACAGCAGATGCCTGGAAAATATGTTGAAGGTAGATGGTGACGGAATAAGAAAAACCTGAGACGTAGATACTTACGTAAATCTTAAAATCTTATAATTAAGTCTGTTGTAATCGTTCTTGGCAATGACAGTAATAACATTTTCGTCAAATAATATATTCAATGAGGAAAAGCTGCTGCTAAATAAATAATATTTTCTTTATTCGCAGCCGAAGATAAAGAAAAATAGTAGGTATACACGGGCAGAAAGTTCTCACAGTGCAGGAATCTCAAACTTGCCCTTGAAGTGTAATTATTATCAAATTCTATATAGATTTCGAAGAAGAAATTCATAATTCTAACGCTCTACTTACAATTTTACAGATAACTATAATAATAATTGTTTTAAGGCAACGGGCTTGCGGTTGGAAGTGAAGATGTCGCTATTGTCACAACTTTAACTTTTCCGTTACTGGAAGACATGCATTGAATGATATTTTAGGTTTGCTAATTATATTGAACCTTGCAAACTGGAACAGTTTGTTAAATCTTGTAGATTATACCATCCTCCTTTGACTATGATCTGTAATTCAATGTCCGTCGGGGTCTATAGCCTGGGAAGTAACTTTTTCTTCCTAGTTGAACATAGTCACTGTTTTTGGGAAAATATAAAATTTACGTATTCTTCGATATCCATTAGTAACACGTTCTACTTATAATACGAAAATTTTACAGGAAACTGTAGTAACACTTAATTCTGTATAAACTGTATTTTCAAATTATTCTACCATCCACGCAACCTCAAAAAAATTGCTCGCACGTTTCGTTCAAAACAAGTGTTCAGTGGCCTGACATCAACCCTGGCCTTATGTTACTCCCGTAAGATTTCGCCATTCTCATACATATCTCTTCTTTCATTATTGCTCTCTACACTTTAATAATAAGGCTACGTGCCTTTTTTTAATTTCGTCTTTGCTGTTACTGTAGCTGCTGAAACTAAAAACTCACGTTCCTGTTGCCACCCGAGGAATATTTTCATTAAAAGAGATATTTTTTATTCAGAGTTTAACAAAGCTTTGAGCAAAACATGATGTATTTTTTATTCACGTCCCAATATTTTATCACCCAACACTGCCATCTACTTTCATAATGAGACTTGTTAAAACTTTCTTACAAGTAAAAAAGAAGAGTGAATACCTACAATGGTAAACTGATATATACGGCAGGCACTTGCTATGGAGTGCAAGTTGAATTTAATAAACGTTACTTTCTAGCTTAACAATATTGTTATAATAAACTGTACTGTAAGGGTTAGTTTTAAAGTCGGATAGATCAATATCAACAAACAGCGTCTTACCTTTCGTACTGTTTTGTTTATATAGAATTTGTGATAGACTAGTACCATACCTAGTACGTGTTAAGCTTTGTATTATTTCTTTTACTTGGTGCAAATTCAATTTGTAAATATTGAAGTAAGTGAATTGAAACAAGAAATCTTGGTATTATAACCAAAATAAAATGATAATTGGAAATAAGTAAAAATAGTGAAACGTATCAAATAAATTTATAGGTGTAAATAATAAATGCATATCCCATATTTGCTGCTTCATATTTCGTAAATTAACTAGTATCATATTTATTCCACAAAGTAGATGCTAATTCACGCCACCATGGACGCTGGTGTCTAATTAGCAAGATCACGCAGGTTCTCTATAATGATGGTCTTGGTCGTTTATTCTCAGTAATTTAGAACCGAGCATATTCGTTAACGAGAAACACAATTCTCTTCCTAAAACGCCAGAAATTTCAGTATAAACACAAAGAAGTTTGTTCCATGTAAATATGGAACAATGAGTCTTGCATTTTTTTGTATGAATATACTTAGTGAAACAGAAAGGATTACTACCTTATTCACAGTTTCCTGTAAATATATTGTTATTTTAATAAAGCGTGTTATCCATAGATGTCAAGGTCATAGTATAATAATAATAACGCCTCACAGAGTCTTTGAAAATTAAAGAACACTAAGAAGCAACAACTACTTCTCTGTCTATATGCCACATTGTATTCTACATACTCCAACCACAGTATACTACCATAGTAGACCCATGAAATAGTCTTTTTTACGAATATCTTTTAAGAATATTCATTGTCTTGAAATAATTTTCTCTATCCTTCTGTAAGAATCGTTTCAAAATCTTTTGAGATACTTGGACAGGTGATACTATCTTGAAGTCTTGAATCTCTTTGAAACTCGTTGTAATAACCGATTTAAAAGTCCCATTCCATGCCAGAGGCTTAGATATGCGATTTATTTGATTTTTTTCATCTTTTACCGAAGATTTAATTTTGTGTAAACTTAGTATTAATTGTGTTACCTTCTTGATAGACAAATGGAGGATTGCAACGGAATTGAAATATTTTATTCTCTAAAGCAGCGCTGTACAACTTCTCTCAGCCATCAGCCCATTTTTTCTTTAACAAATATTTCGCAGGCCCAAAAAGGATAGATAAAGGAAAAGTCATATGCAGTTTATGTCAACTTGAAAGTCATATACAGATATTTATTTAAAATTTGATGTAAAGTTCACTATAACCCGCGGGCCGTAAAAAAAGCTTCGCCGGGTCACCAGTTGGACAAGGCTGCTCTTTTCCCAATTATTAGCTGCAATTGCTTCTGCTGTTCATTTACTCTCACACTTTTAAACTAGTTAAACCAAACAACTGTTTGGACAGTATGAAGCTTAGTCTACTGCTTTGATACCAAACATGTTATTTCTGTTTCTGTTCTGTATTTATATTTTAAACAACCACTTTAGTCACAACCAGGGGATTAAGTAGTTCTTTCTCTTCCACTTTTTTTATAAAATAAAGTTTTAATTAATGTCCAGCTACCGTGCCAGAGTTGAATAATTTTAATCTTAGTTTCTAAATTAAAAGTAGTGTTTTACACAAGCGTGTGTATTATCATGTTCCCGTCAAATTAACAGCGAAGTTTTAATGTTTGTAACGAATTTAAAAATATTAAGTGGAGAATATTTTTGATTCATGAGATCATAACAATGCAAGTATTGTCATGCATTTCACTATCGGTTAGTTATTTATTAACGTTTTATTGCTAAGTAACTTTGATGGAACAGACTATAAATAATGCAGTTTCTGTCAAAAATGTTTATTTGAATTGACCTTGAAAAGAGTCTGGAAATTATTAGAATATTTATAAATCCACTGCTAGAGGCTCTAACAAGATACAAAAGTTCAAGTTCAGTGAAGTTATACAAGATGCAAATCATATTCTTAAGAGAATTCTGTGTTTTTCTTGCACTACAAGCAATTATTACAGCACTACTATCAAATAGGTCACAAAAATATAATTCATTAAATATTCTTGAACTAACAAAAGGGACTTAAGTCGTTTTTTACTAAAAATCATGTATTTAGAGCCAATTATTCCCCTTGGATTAAATCTGCCTATTGTTAATGTAATAGAAATTTATTCAGCCAACACAATTTTCATCAAAATGACCCAATTTAATATTTTATATGAAATATTTTGTTAACATTTACGCTAAAATTGATGAACGATGACTTTAAAATATGATGCACCATTAGTTACGAGGCAAATCAGTTTCAACTGGCATATGCCACTGAGTAAATGCTTTTTACTTAACTATAGTTTATAAAATAAATGTCACGAGGAGTGTTCAAAATTACCATTCACGTCTATTATATGCTAAATTGTTAAATGTCAAGAATAAAATCTATAGATCTTTTAAGTCTCAATGAATGTCACTCCAATATTTATGAATACAAAAAAAAAATATGAATTTTAATTTTAATAGGTTCAACTGTTTGAAACTACTTTTACGAAACAATCAATTTATTATCAAAAGGTATGTACAGATTGTCTAATAGATACAATTGAACGGTAAATTCAGCATATAATTTCAATAACCTAAATTACCAGAGAAATGCAGTCGCTCAGCTAATAATGAGGTCTATGTTCTAATTAGAGTATGAATTCCTCTATTACGCTTCATCGTGGTTTCAAAATACCCTGTTTCGTTACCCCGGTAAAACGATCTTCTGCAGTCGACTGCATCAATTTTAAACATACAGAGTGGCTGAACGAAAACAAAGACATTTTTGTCTACTGCATTCGTCTATGATAACTACACACACAACAACCTCTAAAATTGCCAACACTGAGGGAATGAATGTTTTACATACCTCCATACTGCAATTGATCGATTGTGGTACGATCTAGCGGCATGTTTCGCAAGTAGGAATGAGATAACCACAAACTGTAATTAGTGTGAAGTCATGTACATTTCCCTCACTAATTTCAATGTTGATATGTTTCAATAATAAAAAGGATATTTCATTGGTTTTGTTGAAAAAAACAACAAGTCCTTATATATTTGTTTATTTTTTTTATTGGCTTAAATCTCTTTTATATTTAACAAATTAAGCAAAACCTCACAGACGCCTCTAGTTTTAACAACATAAAATCGGCCAAAACACGCAAATATGCATAATATTTTCAAATAACCTTCGTTATTACCGCTTGCTGTATGTCCCTTCTAATTGCAAACCAGAATGATTGGTGTTAAATATTTTGTAGAAATTTCAACCCCGTTTGACTTCAAGTGTAATTTAACCCAGCCGTCGATGCCTATAGCCCGGGAAGTAGTTGATACTTCTTAGTTGTACGGTCAGGGCGAGTTGTACCAAACACCTAAACTCGGTTTAATAATAACTGATGTTTAGACTGTGTCTGATTGATGTATTTATTATCAACAATTACATCAGTCTAATCATCAGTTAACATTAAACCGAGTTTAGGCGTTTGGTACAACTCGCCCTCACTGTTTTAAAAAAATATGTTTCATAACTTATAAACCGTTAAAATAATTATTATTCTGCGATATCTATTAGGAGCACATCTTTGAAATTTATTTGTGGTTTAACTAAATGATGCTAATGTAAACATAGACTTGTGACTGTTTTGTTTTGGCAATTTAATGGTACAAGTCAACAAATATTTCTTGGCGCTTAACGATGCCCGAACGAAAAGACACGAGAGACCTACAATTCCAAGATACTACGAATACAGGGGTGCGGTGAAAGTTTGATATTGTAAATAAGCAAGAGTAACAATAAATAATCTTTTAATCTCTCTAGATTCCTAGTTTCAAGCGTTTGTTTTTATTTTATGATGAAATTACTTGCATTGACAGTGTTCATGCATGATTTCCGACTGTATATAAAGATATAACTCTTTCAATTTCAGATACTAAGTACCATAATATAGGAAAAATATTTAAAAAAAAAAATTTATATAAACTAAGTGAAGTGCACTTAATTTTTGATGAAATAAAACAATTTTAAAGTTTAAATATTATGTAGATTTTAACAAATGAAATTTTTTTATTTTTTTCTAAACACCTTACTTTTTAATAACCAATTAGACGCACCCGGTGTAATACTGAAACGTGCTGTGTGAGAGCACCAGTCAGAATGAGCTCCGGACGTACAATCGACATTGTGCCTCTGCGCATCGAAAACTCGGGAGCCAAGAAATATTTGTCGACTTGTACAAGTTATCTGTTCAAATAAAAAATTCTCAGCAATCCCTGCTGCAACGGATGTTATAATCTCATGAATATTCTCAAAGGAAAATTGCGGGTCTGGATATCTTGAAGAAGCCGTTAGTTTTGGGTAATAAATATCGGTTTTTGCTTAGAATTTGAAAAGCCGCAAAACGCTTATTTATAGTAGATAGTTTGCAGCTTCAAATAGTTAGATCAACCAATTTGCTGGTTTCAAGCTTCATGCATGTTGTTTTCATTTTTGAAATCTCTTTAGATATGGGAAAAACAAAACATGATTCCAGCACCAGAGATAGATGTATCGACGGAAGCATTTAAGATTTATAAAATTATACATTTATGTGCATTTACTGTCTGGTATTTTATAAAGATGCATAATACCAAGGTGGTCAAGACTATTATTATTATTGACCAAGCACCGAAATTATTTCGCGAAGGGCTTTGCTTAGAGCGAGTAGGTACAGTTTTCTCCAAAAAGTACATAGAGTATTGGAACACAATACTCCTTTCACAACTAGATGTCTATCGGATATTACAGAGCTGTACTCAAAATATTTTACAATTTAATACTTGCTAGTAATTGCTAAGTTGGGAAGGAAACTATTATTATTTTATAGTTAAATGTTTTATTGCAGATAATTTTTTATTCGAATTGATCCAGTAAAAGTTTTCTTTCGTTAATTTAACTCTATAATATCCGATAAACATCTGCCTGTTAAAGGATTAGGTATTGCATTTCAATACTCTATACACTTTTTGAAACAAACATAAAAGATCGCGTGTTTAAAATGCATTTGAAAACAACCGAATATCATTACCATAACTGTACGACGGTTTTATTATAATGAAATTACTGCTGCTGTATGACATCAGAATTTTCATTTAAAATATAATATCCTTTAAAATTCGCTGGGAAAAAAATATATTCTGGAATTGAAAACAATTTGATTTGACTAGCATTATAAGCGAAAAACTAGTATGAAAAAACACTAAACGGTTACTATTAAACGGATATAATTAAAATTCTTTTAATTAATTGATCTCTCTATCTTATTAGTTTGAGTGCTACTGAAATTTCTGATAAACAGAATATCTTATCGCTATAACTTTTTAATCCGAAACTTAAAGCGGCCCGAGTTCTATCTCGCTTTTGATTCGGTCTCTATTTCCTCTTTTGTTTCACTGATGTACTGAGATTGTAATTGTGCTCTCCACTTATTGCGTGATTTTTTTATTTTTTTACATCCTAAAGCAGAAAAGAGGTACTTAATCTGATAGATTATTTCGAGAAAGAAACAAAAAGTGCCAATTCGTCTACCAGAGTAATCTCACATTCTGGTAACCTCTGTGTTCTCTGATTTGATACATATGGTTAGTGACCTTTGAACCAGCAAGATAATAGCGCATTTGACTAAAGCAGAAGCGTACAGACGTTTTTTGATTGAAATGGAGTGAAAAAATGAGATTGTGTTGAAATTTCTTGTTTTTTTATGAAAATGAGCACGTCATTTCGATTTCTAAATATAAGGACTATAGAAATCGTAATTTTTTTCATTCAGCCAAACTGTACATGTCGTGTGAGCTCCTTGCCTTGTTTGCCTTCGCAATTCGCAAAGCTCGTATACTTGCCAAGTACGCAAATGATTATGTATTCGCCGAGGCGTCTGATCCCGGCTTTACAATTTGTTCTTAGAATTATGTTCCAGATGGAACATTTTCCATCGTTAAAACAGTATTACTGTACTATAATTTCAAAGTCAGATCACAGTTAGTTGTACCCAATTGGAATTTATAGATACCGTACTATATTAATTGCACTAACACTATAATAAGTACTACCTCATACTGTTCTTTCACCTAATATATGGAGTTAATTGACTATTCACTAATTTTTAATCAACACATTCCATGAATTTGATGATCTAATTAAGAGAAACGACGAAATTATTATTCCAATTCTCCATTTTGTATTATTATCTTGTTTGCGAATCTGTGGTCGAGTATACAGAGCAATGAATTATTTTAACAATTCCATTCCATTCAAATTTCGTATTTTGTGGAATAACAGAGTTTTGTATCCCAAATAATCGAAAACATGAATTAAATTTTCTGATTTCGTCAATTACAATGAATATTTTGGTAAAGTGTTTATTTTAACAGAACACAGTTTATAAACTGATAGTCAAATAATTGGTACAAAGTGCTTTCGTATCTAAGTTTACGGCTCATTCCAAATAAACTTTCTTTCGTTATATTATTATACTAATAGCTACATTCAATACGTAACTACGTAACTGCGATGTTATTTTGGTAGCTAAACAATCTTCAATATTTATTTGCAGTGCACTTTGTTGTACTTACACAAATTAATACTTTTTTGTTGCTTTTTCAACGATCTGCAACCATGATTCCCTACATTTTCCGCGTACCGTACGTGCGTGTTCAAACCTACAATTTTTCAGTTTTGACAAAATAACGACCTCTAAGGCGCCGAAAAGTTAACCGCAGCGCGCCCATCGCTACAGTGCGCGACGCGCGTCCTTATACGACGCCTGTTGGAGTTTGGTTTGGGGTCATGTATAAAAGACCCTTTTTTCGTGTAAGTGTCAGAGCATCTACTCCTTTTTAACTTAGCACTAGCACTACAGGAACACGGCCGCAGGGCTTCGTGTCGTACGCCGTATGGTTGGTAGGGTAATAAACTTCAAATTATTATATGATATTTTTTCGAGAAGGGGAAGAAAAGAGAAGAGAGAAAATTATCGAGGAAGGTATACAGTAGATCGACATCGCTTCCCGACCCACTGACACAGATCAAAGTGTAATTGTCTGTAACAATATCAAAAAACAATAAAAAGAAAACAATAAAAAATAAATTCTTAGCAGAGTATTCCATCCATGGACCTATGGGCTATTTGCATTTCCAAATGTATATAATAACCGGACTAAACACAACTAGCCAGATAATTCTAGATGCATATGATAGTATTTCATAATATTATGAGCGCTTTCAGACGAGACACTTGTGGCCGGCCTCTAATGTCTGAAAAGATACACAAAAAGCTCTATTGTCATTCAGTAATGTTGAGATTTAAAAACCATACTTCAATTAATTCTTATTTAGCTTAATTTATTCAGTGTCTTATACTAAAAATAAATAAACAACAGAACATTCTAATTGCATGCCTTTACTGATAAAACAAACTATTGTTTCACTGAAAAGTCAACGTAATCAAGAACTATCAACATTGTTGTTTGTAGACAATACAATTATAACGTTTTATTACAGTTTCTGCAGTTGATGAGGTTATAAAATGCAATTAATGAGAAACTGTTGAATAAAACAAAGTTTGTTATTCGTATGCTTTGTCGAGAAATATTTCTACAATAATAAATATTTAACGTGAAAGAGGTACTGGGTGCAATAAAAATTTTATAAGGATGAATTTAATTTTAATTCAATATTTATACTATCGATACATTGAATGTATTGGATGCCTGTGTGCTCTATATATCTGGGTCTTCCTCAAACTCAAGCATCACATCTAATTTTACCTCATCACTCATTGGAAATGTCTTTTGGAATAGGCGAATTTCAAACTAAAGTTATAATATTGACAACTATACTAAAATTATAATTATAATTACAAAAAAATTTGCTAAGGTGTTTTAAACCAACTAACTTTGCCATAATTTTTTGAATATAGAAGAGACCTTTTAAACAATATATCACTAGTCCATACTTCCCATTTAAAAAATTGGGGGTGGTATCTGTCATTCGAAGGGTGCTGAAAGCAGGGATCGATTTCTCACGTTGCAAATATATAATTTTTTAATGTGTTCCGGGATTTTTAATAAATATGTACAATAATGAATTTATTTTTTGTACACACAGTATATTATAATATTACAAAAAAAAATATTATCAATAACCCTTATAAATATTAAATGTATTGTCCCTTCATGAAAAGCAAATTAAGTCACAATTGCTAATCATTGGATTTCCTCAAACACCCTTGGTAAAATAAATGAATATCATAGAAGCATAAATCGCGTAGTAGTGCATGTAAAGCCGATTACTAATTTTTGAATGGCACTTGTGTCTGCGTCTCATTCATGAGCTGTTTGAAGTATCCTTTAGATATAGGGCAATCGGGATATCTTTCATTTTAAATTCGTTTAGCTGCATACATTTTTTCAAATGTATATAACCTTTTCATATAAAGTGCTCACTATTTTATGAAAATTATTTTAAAAATACGTCAATAAAATAATTTGTGATGGGAGAATTCAACAATATGAACCTAATATTATTTATATTAGAGAGTTATTGTAAAACAGAAATAAAGGTTTCTTTTATTAAAGGAGCCTGTAATAAAGGATGAAAATGAGGGTATGTAAAATATAGTTATTATTAGAGAGTTATTGTAAAACAAAAATAAAGGTTTCTTTTATTAAAGGATCCTGTAATAGAGGATGAAAATGAGGGTTTGTAAAATACAGTTATTGTAACTGATTTAACAATAAGATATTTCCTTCTCTTTCGGTTCAGAACGTGAGTTACGTTCCGAACCGAAAAAGAAGAAAATACATAACAGGTAGTTAAATCTCAACCTTTTAGGTTCTTCGCACATTTTTTTATATTTAATACTTGGAGAAACTGGGAACGAAATCAACGCAAATCAATAATGTAAAGTTAAATTTAATTATCGCTATCAATTTCGGAAAGTATTTCTTCTTTTCTTAATTTAATTGTCAAAAACGTCAAAATTAACGATCCTTTAATTAAAGTTAAGTTATCCTGTATTTTATTTAAACACAGGCTGCCTTTATGTTATTAAAGATCCTTTAATAAAAGACGTCAAATGCGCATGCGTAAATGTCAAAATAAGGGAATCCTTTATTAAAAGACGAAGAAAAAGTAGTTACAATAACTCTCTATTATTACAGTTTTCACAGCATCAAACTATTGTCCATTATTTGAACGTAATATTGCACGTAGGTTGTAGCCTTTTTTATGCAAATAAGCCAGCCGTGTGCCAATAAAAATCGCTGAAGTATCTATCTCCTTCACAGGAAGCCAATCACTACGAATAAATTGATTTCATTCGATAATGGTGAGTAAAAGAATAAAAAAATTCTGGAAACAAGACAAAAACCTAAATTCCTACAATTATTTTTTAATTAAATTTAACAAACCTCTCTATTAAATGACGAAAGTATGGATACAATGAGCTGCGAGTTTATATAATAATGTCATTCTCTGAAGCAAATGAATATGTTTTCTGTCAACTATTTTCTCGACGCTGACTTTAGTACGAACGTTACCAGATTTTTATTTCCTTCTATTCAATTTCTGATTATTTGTAAAATTTAGTGATACGAAAATTGACCACGTGCTTATACATTAATTTTTCCTGGTAAATAAATCTACAGGCTCCTCTGACCCAGAAGCAAAAACATACATTTTTCATCCACTTCTGCATACTCCCATCTTTCGCGCACAAATATTTTAATGATCTTATACCAGCTCGCTTTTATGTAAAACAAAGACTATCCTTCATTTATTTGTGGCAAATCTTTGGTTTTTCAGTGCTTGTTCGTTGTTCTACTACTACATACTACAGATGCAATTTTGTTTGCTTTGTATTGAAAATAAAGTGATCACATATATACAGATATCATGATAATGAATACATGCATCGTGGTACAATTTCTCCATGCACACCTGCAGCTAAACACGAGACAAAGACAGAGATGATATTTCCGGTTAAATTGAAGTTTACATTGATACTTACAGTGCGCGTCACTAGTAGGTACAACATAATAATCGAAAACTGTGTTTTTCTCAGTGGATAATGGATCTTTCAATATGTATCAATACTAAACTAGTTTGTATAGTATGATTTCTAGGGCAGCAATGCCAGCTCAACAAAAATGTTAGTAGATGTAAGTCCCCAAATGTTCTTTATTGTTTCAATGTTATTTTTTCTTGCTGAGAAATAAAATTATTGTTGGGGAAGATTTCCCGAGCTCGTATCTGTTGCCTGGCAACCTTGAACTGTATCTACTGTCACGCAGCTGTAATTCCGTGGCCATATTTGCTAATATAACATCTAACTTCACACCCTGCAATGATTCTATTATTATTGACTACAACCGTACTGAATTAATTGTCAACAGGATTACATATATAACATGATAAGGTAGATGAACTTATAGTCATGTTGACAGAGTGCAAATGCTATTATCCACAATTTAATATGAATAACTATTTGTTACCTCAAATAGAACATGTCACAATAAACCATTATGATATTATAAGGATAGCATTCTATAGTATTCTAAAATTGATAATTAATATTTGAATACAATTTTAGTATGTCTTGATTATGATCTAACGTTATGTATATATACATTGAATAACAAAAAAAACAGAATTTTCCGTTTTATCTTGTAGCATTACATTTGATCCTACTTTATTATCCGAAAATATCACTTCAAGTACCTACAGAATTGTTAGGGAAACAAAATGAAAACAATAAACACGGCTACAAATTCTGTTCCACTGTCAAAAACATCGTGTCAAATTAGAGGTAAAAATTTAAATTTAGATTTATGTTGCCAGAAGGATATAGTCCAGTCCACATTGTTAGTTTAAAATTTTGTTCCAAAAAGGTTTTCTCTTCAATGTAGCAATAACTGTTTGTTCTTTCACTTTAGGAATTAAAAAGTAATAGAGAAAAATGTTGTGCTTAGAAAAGGTTTTTAAAAAGTGAAGCATATCTAATTGTGGCATTAACTGAAGACAAAAAGATTATAAATGTATCAGATGAACAATTTAAAATGTGTATGAGTGAAAATTAAATTTTTGCTGGTCTGACAAAAGAATAATGAAAAAATTAAACGAAACAAAAATAATCTCGATATTTTACGATTGATTATATTTTGGCTTTTATTTATTGTTCATGCCGATTGGATGTGTTTTTTCATTCAATATTTCTTATATATTACACACATTGATGCTGTAAAACCAATCTCTGAGCTAAATGGAATCATAAATTAAATCTTCTGCGCTGAGGATCCAGGATTTTACGCGAATTGTTATTCAGACTATCCTCGAAAAGAAAAAGCAAAAAAATATTTCGGCAAATAATGTATATCAATATGTTCTGCGACATATACCTACATTAACCATTAAAAACTAATTAACATTGAAGATGATTTTAAAAAGTTGCGAGAAAGAAACAAAAAATACCGTTCGTTAAGGTTGCTTGACATGGTGCAATACGATGGGCAAGAGATTGTAGCAATTTCTTGCAAGGTCAGTATATTGCAAATGATGAATCTTGAATATTGTTTTACATCATGCAATTCTCTTTTATTGTAATATTGCTGCCAAGTCAACCAATACTTGCAAGGAAAAAGTTAAACACCAAAAAATAACTTATTTAAACATAATAATATACACTGTGTTATAAGATGGGACATAGGGATTCCTGTACAAAACTAGAACGAATTTAAGAAAATTAAAAGTGCATTTGAACTTATTTTTCAACGACCTTTCCAAATATATTATTATTTTTTATGAAGGCTATTTGGTAAAAAAGTTAGCTCGCGTTTGACAGTTTTGTACAGGAATCCCTATGTCGCATCTGATCAATAACACAGCGTTTAAAGGTTATTATTATTTTAAATAAAGATAGCGAAAGTGAAAAAAGCTCAGAGAAAAAACTAAGTGAATCACTGCTACTACATTCCTCTCTGGTATTAGAAATGGCACCAAACCGATAAAATTGCAATTGGATCGAATAGCAGAAACTGATCATCTGGGTCTCAACTGAGCATGCTTTCGATCAAGAAATCTAAAATCGCATTGCACGTTGTGTTGCACCTTATCAAGCGGCCTTTAAAAAATCAGACGGGCTTTCTATAGTATATCGTGAGCAGGAGACGGTCGTATTTACCAATATTTTGAGAATAAATGAAGATGACACAATAATGTTCCTGGAAATTTATGAAACTAAGCAGGTTTTAAGTTATCCTATCACAAAAGATTGTTAAAAGCGAAAGCTACAGCAATTGCAATTGATGAATTAACATGGACTTCTGCATGTTATTATGAAGTTTGAGAAGTCTCATAACTCCTACTATCAAGAATCAAACAAATTGATGTTTAATGTCTATTTTGATGATAAATTAGAGACTATTAAAATAATAAACCATTCGTTATCACTACATTTAGTGGACAGTTAAAATATTTTTTTAAGTTATACCTTTAAACATTTTTTTAAATTTTATGTTTTTTATTTCAATATCCATCGTGAAAACAAAACTTTATTATCAATTTTACTACAGAAGGTATTGAAAAATACACAACATCAATCAAATCAAACAACTTGAAATCCTTTCAAAAATCTCTCTACATGAACTACATAAAAAAACGTGAATAATTAAAACACAATACATGCCTACCAGCAAAGCGGGGATACACTAAATAATCATGTAAATTCGTTTTTGGAGGCTCCTTGTTTTATATTATCCATCTGTAATAAATAAGATGATCCTGGAAAGTTGAATGTAAATAATGTCTTCGAATTATAAGATTAACTTTATCGTTTCATCCTAAAGTATGTAATACTTAGTACTGAAACTGTATAGTTATTTTTATTTGTCCAGTAAAAGTAGCTCACAAATTAGAATTAGTTAATGGTATATTATCGCTATTATACACTGCTCAACAATTGAAGTGGATAATATGAAAGTTTCTGTAAATATTTGAATGAAAAATCGGTATTTACGTGGAATGAAAATTTATTCAGAGAATAACAAAAGGGACCCAAAAAAAACATTCAATAAAGAAAAATAAAATAAAATCATACAAAGCTCCTTCATGTTATTTACAATAGCAGTTTGTAAAACTTAATACCTTGTAGGACCACATCACTGTAACTCGATTTGGAGACTATCTATTAAATTATTGATGAACTGCTGTGGAACGCCTTCTCAGATGACATGCAACACGTTAGCTAACTGGTGTAATGTTTGTGGAGGTTGCTCAAGTCGATTTAGTTGCCTGGACATTTCAGCCCAAACACACTCGATACAATTCAGATCTGGTGAGCATCCCAAGTCTTGCAGGGTGAGGACGAGCATTATCATCAATAAAAACAAATCTTGCGCCTATGCGCTTACCGTGTCAGGATATCTTAATAGCAGTCATTGTTTGCTGAATCATGACCAGCAGCTCACTGCCTTGCCCTTGTTCTCTCCAGACTAAAATTCGACCAGACGTATACAACCAAAGTCGTGAATCATCGGAAAAAAACAATGCCTCCAATTTTCAAGATTCCAAATCTGGCCAGGAATAACTAGTCCAATAGCTTGTCTAAAGAAGCTACGAGTATTGATTCTTGAAGCCGTGAATGTTGGGTTTCTCCTATTTTTAAAAATATTGACTATAGAGAAAATATCATACAGAGCTTACAGTGTGATCGCTTTGACAACGTTTTTAAATAAAATATTTGCAAAAGTTATAATTATCCGCTTCAATTGTTGAGGAATGTAATTCTCAAATCCACCTAATAGAAAACCACACAAAGGCAAAGTAATTGTAAGTGTACTGCTTGAACTAACGTAATCTATTTTCTTCCTTCACTTTAACTACTACTGCACTATCTGTCTCTATCTTTACTCACACTTTACCAATTCCGAGCAACGAATTTGGTGTTAAACATTAGCCAGTTAACTGGTTTTACTGCACTTGGTTGGTTGTATTTCCAGGTATCATGCAGTTCCTGTCCAGTAACAACGCCATCTGTAGTTACTACAAGGATAATCCGTCAAAGTTCACAGCCCGAAGCGTCTGGGCCGTGCTGTGGCTCGAATTGCGTACACGGTACACCTGCTTCGACATCTTTAAGACAACTAAGGGACCACAGTGACGGTATTGCTGGCATTGCAGCTGATTCCCTAAGAATCAATGGTGCTATGCGGAATTTCCGCCAGGTATGAGTCGAGGGATAAAGTCACAGCGACAATCAAGTAGTTATCTAGAGATCTGATTCATAAGAAGTGGGCTACCTTGGGGCCAACGGTTAATCTAACTCGATATGCATATATAATTCAGATCGTATTCATTATTTATTTGGTGAGATAAAATTATTTCTAGGTAGACTAACTACGCCCATAATATCGGGGTACATTATAGACTCCGTTTCACATAAGAAGAAGCTACGTGAAGTTTGTCAACTGTCTTGCATAGAAACCAAATCGGTCTTGTTCGTATGTCGCCTCGTAACGACCATTTCATGCCCCCAGCCATTTTATTATTGATATTTGAGGTCGCGTTTGAAGCAATTATTCATGACAAATATCTAGCTAGTTTATCTATGAGTTTTTCATGTTTTATTTGATCTAAAACCATGCTCCTAAAAAACTTGTCAGAGAAAAAATTATCTGCAGTCATGACCGTTATATATACCAGTGTCAATTTTATGTAAAAATATATCAAAAAATTCCCAAATATGTTTTATTGAAACTATACGTATAATGAATATTCATACATTTTAAATATTCTAGTTTTGTGTTAACCTACAAAATAACATTATACGCTTCCTTGTTTGAAGTCGAATGTCAATTTTACAATATCTCGCTGGTTTTGACTTCGCATACGACTGCAACTTCATGTAGATTCTTCTCACGTGAAACGGAGTCTACTATTAGAACTAACGAGCAGGTAAGAATTTTCATCTCGAATATAATCACAGAAAATCCTGAACAATGAATTTAATCATTATTTTCTTTTTAATTTCTTGGGAAATTAAACCACAATGTTTTAAATTATTTATTTCAACGTTTCGGTAGTGTTCCAGCTACCGTTGTCAAGATAAACTGAGTAGAAATTAATTTTTTATCCCTATCTGATTCAGACACTCACAAAGCAGCATAGCATTAGTATTTCCTTTTTTTTATAAAAAGACTTCTTCTTCTTGCTATTGCACTTGTCTTGATCACCTATAAATTTTTCATCAATTGACCATTATGTGTATATTATGCATTTTTCATCCACGTTCATCAGGCTTAATACAGATATTAAGATTTCAATTAATATTATCTTTACTTTATCGAATTATTATCATATTATCAAATTATTTCACTCGATGGTTCAATTTTTATTGTTCCTATAAATTGATTAATTATTCGAATTTATAGAGTTTTAGCATAATTATCGAATGAAATTTCACCACAGAAATAATAATATTCGACCGTTTTAGAAATTAAATTTGCATCGTCAATTTCTATAATTTACCATTGGTAATACGAATTTAATTTATGAAACCGCTCGAGTAACTCACGTTATATTTCTGTTGTGGACTTGATTAATTAATTTCATTTGATTTTACTCTTTGAATCATTCGGATCCTATGTTTTTTATTATTTCAGTTTTAAAACATCACATCAAAAAAACAGTAAACTTCAGTGACCGATACATCTCAAAAAACAGACACATAACCCGGCGGTTATATCTTTATCAGTCATCTGTCTGATTCCCTGTCTTCTGTTGCGTATCTTTTGCGCAGCTTCTATAAGGGGAAATTCTTAGCCAACGAACTACAACTGAAGTCGACCTTCTAGAGTGGTTCCACTTGTTATAGCTGTCCGTAGCTGGAGTACAAACTCATCTTTCTACGGATGTGCCGAGCTTTCACCTCCTATTTCATTGGGCTCTCTACCTGGTGACCAATAGCTGATCTGTCTTGTTACCTTATTAAGAATCTGCTGCTACGTGGGGGTCGTCGTAGTTTTATTTATTAACGCTTGAGAAGAGCTGGTGCCTGGTGTCGTTTCTTTTATGGTTTATGTTTTCTAGCACTTGGTTTTTTACTCTGTACTTCGTCCATGGTGGAGTCCCTGCAATTGTAGCATGTGGTATATCCTGGATATTTCTTATCTTCTCCATTCTTCGACATATCTTTTCACGATGAAGATGGGCAGTGGTTTTATTTTGTTGTACCTAAAATAGATCTGGCTAATTTTTTCAGTCCAGGCCACATTCCGGAGAATGAAGGGTGGTGTCCATGGTTTCGCAGTACTCCTTTCATTTTATCCCCACGTGTTTGATGTTCATTATATTCTCTTTTTCTTTCACATCCAGTTCCACTATTAATATCGGCAGTTATTTGCTTTCTGTTCATGATTGAAAATAGTAATTTTAAAGGTATACATTTACCTTTTAAGGGTTGTTATATTAACCGTATCCGTCGTATGAAATGAAACTTTTCCAAGCTATTGGTATGTATCATCTGTTTTCACAAAGTAACCAAGATAATATCGTGCCATTTTCCGGTAATAAATTTTAAAGCGCAGGAAGAAATACTACGATTGCATGAGAACTATAACCAAGCCAAGGTTTTTGTTTTTGTTTTTCAGTACCAGGAACGGTCAACTCAGAAATCAGGTGATTAAGATAGATGGTGCTGGTGTCTTTTTCAATTCATTAGTCAGTGCGCTTCTTTATCGTTGTATTAGTATATTTTTTATAATATTAACGATGTGATTTAAAATATAGCTGATGATATGTCAGTAATATTTACATGTAATTAACTGTAATACTGAATTATTCCATAAATTTCAGAAAATATTCATATTTAAAACATTACCAAATAAAACATCACACAACAAATCTGAATAATAATGTATATCCAGTTAGATTAACTTCTTTGTGGGTTGCAATTAACTTAAAATCAGATCCCATAAAAATAAAAAAGTCAAAAATTTCATCAAAAACGGCAATAAGTAATATTTGTGCAGGATGTCTCGGAGAGCCTTCAATATTGGGTATTTGCAAAAATAATTTTTATTTTAAATCTGAAATTGACTAACCATTTCAATAAATATGTACTTTAATAGTTACTGACAGAAACTTTTCACTTATTTATTTCTCAAAATGAATAACACGTAACAGTAGTAAGTTGTTGTTAATAAATATCGCAGAATAATAATTATATATCTATTCAAAACGTAACAAACTTTATTCCAGTGCTGCTAAAGAGACTAGGAAAGTGTATAGTCTCCAGCTTTACGTAATGAGATAATTAGGCGACATCTTCCTTTCTTGCAGCATCGAAATCGGCCTGCAAGATACGACTTCCATATATTGGGATTGTTGAATGTTTCAATACTAAACAGAGCATGTGACTCAAGAGTCGTTGTTTTGTCTATGTGTTCCGTATTTGGTTTCAATATGATTTTTTCTCCTTTTTTCAACTCCAGATTTCAAATAAAAATAATTTTTGTAAATATCTAAGCAAAGGCTCTCAAGTAACATTCCACAAATATGTACTATTGAGGTGGATTAATATTATTTTTTCCCTTGAATTGAAGATTAGAGAAATATAAACGATATTTCACGACCAAAGTTTTTCTGTGTATAAAGAATATAATTCCTGTCGAAAATGTAAAAAGCATTTTATGGTTCACGATGAAGTTCAAGTTATTGTTCATTTCATGGTTAAATTTTATGTAGCTACCTATTATGAAATGATAAGTTTAGAGCAGTAAATTTCAACAGAAATCCGCTAGAAATTATATTTCTCTCAACAATGAATTTTACTTTAATCTAGATCGTGAATAAAATGTTTGTTTAATTCACTTGAAGTTCATAATTACAGAAACTTTAATAAAAACAGAAATATGTTCAGTTTCTGACATTAAATTATTATTTTATTTTCTTATAAAGCACTAGCTGAAATTTGATTCAGAATCTATTTTAAAAAAATAGAGACCGAACAATTAAATAATGACATTAAATGACAAACTATTATGGTCAAACACAAAAATATACCTTGTTTCTGATCACGAACAAAATCATAATGCAACATGCAATAAAACGTATTTCTAGTCCCATTTGACATCCATATAGCGTCAAAAATTAGTTTATTTGTTGAAGGATTTATTGTTGACACGAAAACATATCTACTACATGAATTTAGGGATGTATTCTGATGAGATGTATTCAAATTCCATCTAGCCTGGAAGCTTTTACTACATGAATATTTTTAAAGCACCTATATTTTTCCATGCATTTCAAATAAAAGATGTAAGAAAGTAAAATAAACGAGTATTTGAAAAGGCAAAAGTCAATATATACAGTGTATCGCACCTCTTACACAGCTTTAGCATTGAGAATTTATTCATATTATTTTTGGCATTATTTACTTTTTTCGGATTTAGTAATATATCTTGGATTTACAAAAGCCAATATGAGCCATTATTACATTCAAAGAAAATTGTTATAAAATATATTGAAAAAAATATTACAATAGGAATACTAGTTTGTACAAAAGTGATTTATCGAAACTTTTAGATTAGTTTTATATTTTATAGATGAAAACATCATTTGTCCATGACCACCTAATAAAATTCAATATTCTACCTCCTAACAAAAGGTATATGGTACCCATATATCTACTAGAGTGAATTATGGTTCATAATACATTAGCATTAGAGTGTATTATGGTTCATAATTCAAGCCATGACAACTCAACACTCACAATATTTGTTACATAGGTGACTAGAGATGGGTACACTATGAAATAAACTATTAAATTCGTGTATTTTGTTCAGTAAATTTGTTACCTACTGAAATATATCGTATCGATAAAATATCGAAAGTTTTAGTATTGATACTTTTCATAACGATATTTTCTAATATTAAGTATTTTAAACAATATATTTATAACGGTACGTTGTATCGTTGAAACGGTTGTATTGATACTTTATATAGTACCGCCCACCTCTATATATTTCAAATTATTTTATGTAGCTACCACCATAGATAACATAATACAGAGCTACCACTTATTAATTTTGAGGTTAGTAATATTAAATTGCTACTGACTTTTATTTAATAAAGAAATGAAGGGTCGTGGACAAACTATAGTATTCTACTCGCAATGTATGGCCAATGTACACGTCACCCATCGTGAATAATGGCTATCATAAATTGCTCGTTTAATACTATACTTACTATAAGGTCATTGCTCACCCATTATTTTTACGCAGCATAACCTCACTTTTTTCGGACAAAAAGTTACTGGTAGTTCAAAGTATGGTGTTAGGGACCAACGTTAAGCATTTTGCTAAACCCGTTTCATATTATTCTTGTCATCTGGTACCAAATAAATGGAATAATTTTGGAAGGAACCAACTAAATATGAAAAGAAGACTTAGCGAAACATTCAGCAGCATATAAATGAAACTTGCATTGCCCTATTTAACTTGGGAATACGATTTAATCAAAGATGAGACATAATCAGTGTGAATTCAACGACTAAAAATACCAAAAATACAAAAATTATGGTAACAACGTAATGAACAAATCTAATCGAAAGAGATATTCATTTCTTTGATTCTGTAAAATATTGTAGACTTTGCTGAAGCTAATAAATTAGTAATACTGGAATAGAACCTACGACTATTCATTAGTGAAAATTACGGTTAATTGGAAACAGCGTAGCATAAGACCTTCTTGACCATTTCAACGCTCATAGCGAATACTACAATCCTATTGAATAATTATACGATTGATTAGAATTTGATTATCTGTTTTTGAATAAAACCGTTGTACAATATTATTGAAAATATACTGTAAGACTGAGAAACCTGAGAAAAATGCATATCAAGGAGTGAGTTACCTAAACTTTACTTGCTCTCTTGCTTTTTGCTCTCTGGCTCTATACTCTATGCCCCTGCTCTATTCTCTCTACCTTCATTTGCTCTTTCTTTGTATGTTGTGTTTGCCTAAGCTTATAGTTTCTAAAATATAACCAAATTAATTTCCTGAATGTCTTCTTGTAGAAATATATATACTTTTATAAGTCCGTGATTGAAAATTACAAAACTGTCATTGTAGATATACAGCAAACAGAATTAATTTCCGATTGGTTTTTCGCGATTAATTCCATTCCCAGTCCCCGAAGCACTCACTGAACCATTGGGATAGAATCACTTAAATGGTGAACAAAGTCATCTATTCCACAGAGTTGGTAAACGGGACATTATTTGCATATAACTGCAGTTATACTTTGCTAGTTTTTAATATGATAATAGATAAAGAACAATTCAACGTTAAGTGGTTATGATTAATGTTATTTATGCAGCTTGTTAAATTCATGAAGAGAAAACTATTTTTAAAGTGAACTCAAATTAATCAAGTCAAAATTTTGAATCAAATCGTAACTGCCTCGTCAATAGTTGAAAAGTTTAATATTTTGAAGAACATTAAATCATATAGCTGTACTTCGTTTCCATACTGCTCTTTTTTTTCTCCCATCTCTAAACACACGCTGTCTTACAATACAGACTTTATTTTCCATTTAAATCCATTGTATGTATGAATATATTGGGGGTGACATTCGACCTAAAAGATCTATTGTGCCCCTTTACTTCTACTTAGTTCCTGAGCAGAGTCTCAGAGACTCTTTCCGTTCTATTTCCCGGAGGAATTTTAGGATATTTGAAGGTTTTAATTCATCAGGTAAATGTCTCTCTTCTACCAGTAATCCCGTAGGTGCTGTGCCCTAGGATTCTGAATTGCTCCAAGTACATGGATGAATCTACATACTACATTCTGTCAGTTGTCTATTCAGGCTAAGCCCCACTGGATCTATCCAATGATCAGACCTGCTCTTGACTTCAGCTTCGCCTATTAGGTTGGACCTGATACTTCCTCCTTGGAAGTATCTATTCCAGTGTGTCCTGGATTCCACAGTGAGAACTATATTGTTCTTTCCTAGGCATTCCTATACATTTCACAACTGATTACACAAGAGCTCAGTTGGCTAGGAGACGCAAATGTGGCTAGTTGTGAAAATGTTCAGGTACTGAGTGTATATGAAAACAAAAATAACGAACGGTCGTGAATCTATCAAAATGTTTATATTTTCGACAGGTAATGTGAACACAAAAGTATAAGACATTGGCTGTTGCTTTGGCAGAAAACTTAGTAATTTGCGCGAGGTAATAATATTATAAAAGTGTATAATAATTTTTTCCGTTTCTCTCTGCTCTTCATTTCTTGCAGACTCTGACTACGCTTGTTCTGAAGCACTACCGTGTCGCCTCAGCTTTAGGCTTTCTATCAAAATTGAAACTTCATCTATCACTAATATATTACCATGTTTTCAGCAGCATTTAATATGACTAAAATTATTGATGAAACATAGTATCTCAAAATGAATAATTTGAAGAACTAAATATATTTTCCTCTTGTCTATTCGTAGTAATTTTAGTCATTAAGTTAACCATAACAAAAACTTCGCGAAATATTCTCTAACGACGCGACACTGAAATGGTTCAAAATTGATTATTTACATTCGTAAAACTATTATTGAAACGTAAAGTAGTCGTTAAAGATATAGTAGCAGAGAAATTATGTCTCAGTTTAATGAAAAGCTAATGTAATTTGGTTCTATTAGTATATTTATCAGTAAGTATTCCCGGAAAGGCATAAAATAAGAGTAACACTGCTTCATCAACTTAATACTAAGGTTAATTTATTTTCATAGTCACATAAGATAAGATATATATATATATATATATATATATATATAGCTTATGTGCTGCTTCTAGAAGCCTCTCCACTACGACCTTTGCAGATCTCTTGTGTGTGCCCTCGTTATTCTAGGCTCGTCCTTATAACTAGACTTCAAATGGCAAACCTTGGGTCCTTCCTATAGTGGGAGAGTATTGTTTTTTCTCCCTCATTATTGAAAACCTAAGCCTGGTCTTCGCAATAGTACGTGTGTTCTGAGGCTTGCTTTCTGGTTAGTCTATTAGTGATGATGACTGGGCTTTACCTTGTGTGTTGACATAAAGTGGCGGCTCCCAAGGCAACCACGGCAGCTTGCCTTTGGATGCCACATAGCTTTTGGATCGCCCCAGTTTGCCGAGTATTTGGCCACCACACCTCTATGGGTCTGATGACTCTGGCACATTCTTCTGCACAGTTTGAAGGCTACCTTTTTGTGTTTATTTTATTTCAACTTGTGGTCAAATATGATTTTTTCAAGTATTTTGCCTCTTGTGCAGTTGTATTCGTATAATTATTTTTTTCATACATTAATATATTCTTTGGAAAAAATGATGTACTGCAATGTATATTCAAATCACATCAAATTTTCATAATTCCATTAAATTATAATGAAATTGATCTATATTTCTCTCCTTATACATCCATGATTCTTCCCACAATATTCTTTGAGTTTTAATTGTTTCATGTCTTTTCCTTTTATCATTTTCATTATTTTCTTGTTAAACTTTATAAAGTATAATTAAACAGGAAGTTAATACCTACATTATGCAAAGTGTCTCTATAGCGTAATTCTTTAAATACTCTTTTGACAGAAATATATGATGTTACGTACATGCTTTTTCGAAAAAGAAACTTTTGAACATACCTTTTTATAGTTAAGTTGAGGGTCATTACCCTTTTGAACTATTTTTCTAATACTGCGATAATCTACACTGCAATAACAATTTTCATTTTATTCAAAACTGTGATACATTTGACACAATAATTATAAAATAAAATGATAATCATTATCTATCCACCTGTTTCTAAACATTCCAGTTTTACTATATCTATATCGACAACTATACCAGTAACGGAATATTTTATTAAAATTCATAATATGAATCACGCTAGGCGTATCTGATTACTTGTAACAAGTAACTATCAAAGATATTCTACTAAAACATAACATTTATTTTGAGAAAAAGCACTATTCGAACTTTTTCTTACGAAAACTGTATTATAATATTAAAAATACGCTAAATATGCTTATACGACCAAGCATTTGAAGAAAAAACTAAAAAATTGAGGTGGGGAGCTTTGTTCGAATGGTTCGTGTATTATTGGCTTTAAAATTTAAACATGTGTAAAATCTATTACCTGGAGATTTGTTAAAATATCTGTTAAATTAAATGCTTTTATAAAAAAAAACGAATATGTGATAACATTCACATTTACCTCAAATTAATGACATTAAAACTCACGTATCAGTCTTCTTCCTGTCCTACCATTCCCATTATGGGAGTTGTTTCCGCTAAAGTTGTATGTATAATTAAGTTTTGATAAATATTTGACTCCAGACCTACATTTCAACACACATTTTAAATGATGTCAAGTATCAAAATGAACATTTTAATGATATGTTGGTAACTTCTAATAATCAACGTAATTTTGAATATATGGATGATGAAAAAGTGCTCAGAGTTGACATTAGTTTTATTATAGTTCATAAATCATCCATATACGTGAGTTTTCATGACCTGCCCAATAAATAATTCGAGACCATCATTACTACTTGGCATGGCTGTCAAAAGTTTTGTTATATTTTACTAGTTCAGGTGAACAATAGCAAAAAAAAATTTGTCTGTTTTGATGGTTCAATTATTATTATTTAACACATCCAATTGGTTCCAAAATTTCATTGAAACTATATTGGTTTCTAGTTTTGTGTTTATTACGCTACCTCCTTCAAATTATTTAGTTTTTTTTTTTCAAATCTCTGGGGTTCCTTAAGAGATTTCTCTTGAAGAAAGAGAAGAAATAGTTTTTAATTTATGGGGCAGCTTACTGATGATGAAATGTATGTATATCTATGTAGGGTTCTGGTTTGCTGTGTTCAACACAAACTATGGCGCAGGCGCGCCGAACGCGACTCAAGCGCGCTCTTACAGAAGTTACCAGCGATACTGTGTCCTATGTGAAAACGGTTGGGAAAATTTAGAGTCCTTTTGACCTTGATGCTTTTATCACTTAACCTCAAATTATTCTCGAACATATTGTGCTTGTCACACGTACTCTTCGCTTTTCGAATACCTACATTAATTTTTTAAAAAGCTATTTTAATTCTAAGCATGATTTTTAAATAAATGGTGGATCTCTATTACAATAGAAAACTACTATGCAAACATTATTTATTCTACGCTAGGCACCACTTTTTGGTTTTTTTATGATTATAATATTTAACCCAGCTTTTAGTTTGTTGGTTATGCAGTGAGAGTCAACTTTCCACAAAATTTGATTGCTAATGCCATTTGTTATTCGGCTTATTCATTTTGATCATTATCCTGATGCTTTGGTTATTGTTTTCAACGGCTGTCAAAACCAAACTAAATGAAGCAGCATGCTCAAAATTTGACAGAATTTTAGGAAGAGATGGTAGTTGATGGAATAGGTGCTGCATTTGAAGTTAATGCCCAGAAAGTTCAAAAAGGAAACTTATCAAACAACCGTTGTTAAATCTTATGTTTCAAGGGCACAATCCACAAAGTAATCTTCAAGATGAAAACATAAATATATAGACTATTAAATGATTCACATAAAAGTTTATCATGTGCCATCTAAATAGATATTTATAAGGTTTCCGTGCAGTGCTATCAATCCCTTATAGCCAATATATTTCGTATTGGAACATATAAATAAGTGAATATCAGTACCAGATTCTTGTTCAAATTAAAATACATAATCAGCATCAATAGTGCATTATTAGATTGAGCATCGTTCTGCTTTCAGAACCATTATAGAAGTACAGCACAATCGAACGTGTTACCCCTATATAAAAGAAAATATCAATTTCGGGCGATTAACAGGACAATTAACGTTCCTGAATAGTTGGAATCGTGATAAAACAAGCCATTATGAAAAGCGGTCGAACTGAATGATCATAAAGAGTGACATCAAAATGTAGAAATCGTACGACTAAGCCAGTAATGGACGACTTTTACACAAGAGAATTGCTGCCAACATAATAAACAAAAAAATACTGAAAAGGTTAGTCGCATAAGGAAGTGGTTTTTCCGATAAATTTTTGGTTATTCTCATATGTTTTGAGTCCCTTTACCACCCATGTTGTACCAGAAAAGTTTGGAGTTCTTGTTAGTTTAGGGTTTTTTGCATCTTACAGTTGAAAATAAACGAATGTCAGCTGTCAACACATATTTGTTTGGCTTTGTTTGTGATTTGTCAGACTCTGATATGCATTTATTATTGCAAATACCATCGAGAAGAAACAAATATGTGCTATACTTGGATCATTCGCTTTTTAAAATTAATTCACTTGGAATAATAAAAAATATATATTCTTATTAAATGTATCTGCTGGTTAAAATCAATTATTTTGTGGACATAAGGCTATATACTCAAAGCAACCGCGTCCAGCAATTTGCTTGTTGCCCAAAAACATATTAAAATTTTTCATGTCTCTATAGCTAGAGATTTTCACTTCTTTTAGCATGTTTATGTTTTATCGAGAATTCATTTGAGGTTAAGTGAAAATACTAGAAATCGCAAAATTAAGGAAATGTTTTCTGAAAATACTTTTGCGTTAATATATTCCGCTGAAATAAACATATATGAACTAAGCATAAAATTGACTCTTTATAACAAGTTTTTCATGTGACAATTTACAAAAAATAGCTTTGTGTATGTACTAAGTTCGGATACTTGACTCTACTTGAACAGCTTTTAAGTTATCTATGCTATAGGTACCTAGGTGATAATAAGTGGAATGTAAAAATGCATGATTTTAAAAGTAAATTTTTTGTTTAACAAAACACAATACAAAAAATAACAAAATCTGAGTAAACTTGGCCTTACAATATTATAGAAACTACACCGAAGGTAGGAAAAGTAATTATAGAGGTTAAACAATGAAAATTAACCACTCCTGGACCAGACCAAAACAAAATCGAAATAACATGTAAATCAGCACATCTACCAAATTTGCATGTAACCAAACTAACCATAATTCCCACTCGATCATTTCCAATTACAATAGAATGATAGAGGGCAATATCTACAAAAGAAAACTATTCCATGGAAAAATATCACTTCAATGCCTAAAAATTCGATTGATAATTATTGGTATGTGGAAGGGGTTTTTACGAGTCTGCATCGAGATTTGGAGAGAAAATTTTGCTAAAAATCAAAGAAGACAGTTATTATATACCACTTTGCACCTTGCAAGGTGCAGTTCCTTCCCCCATTGGGTACCAACAATTAGTTTGAAATGTGAACAGCCAGCTAATCTATGAAACTTTACCTTTTAATCCAAATTCAGCGGAATGTTGCAAAAAAAATTTTAGAAACTTAAAACGGAAGGTATTACTAGAAAACATAACCATAATTTTTGACTATGTAGAGCACCTGCACATAAGCATGTGGAGAAAATTGAAGTCTGTATTAACAATAATTCGTTTTATTAAAAAAAACCTATGTACAGGCTGTTTCACGATAAACTTCTATCTATATGCTGGAGACTAAACACACGATTTCTATAAAATTTGACATAGATAGAGGACAAGTTATGGTGAATGTATGGAAAATATTTTGACATGACAAATGAAAACATATTTTTACCATCAACATCTCAACAAGGTAATTGGTGACATGCCGAAAACTTTTTTGTATACAAAGTTGTGAAAAAAATGAAAAAAAGGTTAAAAATGTCTAAAATTTAGATATAGGGTGTTCTACATTAAAATTTAGTTTAAAATCTGAAAACTTAAGAATATGCAGGGTATTATATTTAAAATAACAAAGTTGTCTATCACTTTCGGTAAAACGATGTATGTGAAAATGTGTTCTATGTATTCGTCATAGCTGGTTCTTCATCTATGGCAATTTTTATAGAAATCGGTAAAGTACCTACTTTCCAATATATAGACAGTGCGATTCAACTGAACATATTTTAAATGTCTAGTGTGGTAAAACTGACTTTCAAGAGAAAAGAATATATTTCAAGTAAATTAAACATCCAATCAATTGATTATATTAGTTAGAATTCATGTATCCTTATTCATCAATTCCTGTCGAGTATAAAGTTAGATAAAATGGCGATAACGTAGACCAATATTTTGCAAATATGTTATGCCAGTGTAATTATACAATGCAGATTATCTTTTACAAGTGTACAAATCTCTAGTTTCTTTCTACACTAAATATTTTCAATAAGTTAGCGGATAGACAGAAAGTTAATACCGACTTCCATTAATTTAGCAAGATTTTACAGCTCACGTTTCTAATTCACCTAAAAATAGTGTACATAAATACTTTTATAAAAATAAGACATTAGGGGGCTATTTTTATTCAAAATTTAGAAAATCGAAGATGAAAGGTATTTTACGAAAAATATTATTAATAGGCAGTGAAATTTGGTTTAGATAATTTCTAGTTTTATGAATGCTTAAAACTTGAATAAAGGAGTGTGAATATGTAAGTTTACAAAATATGATTTATATGCACCTACCTAGCTTATGCTTAAAACGGATAATTTATGATTTAACACATAAAAGGAATAAACGGAACAAAAACTGATAGTTTATCATTGCTGAAATTAATATGTTTAAATGGATAATTATCTTATATTTACTAAACCCATGATTAATGAAAAAAGTCGGGTACAGGATAACCCAAAATAATCAGTACTTTATAAAAACTTTTTGATAAACCAAAAAATAGGAAAATATAACAAAAAACTTTGACATACATTGACGTTTAACTAAAAAATTCACGTGAAATGTTAATGTAATCAATTGAAAGATCAATAATTTTCTGCCCTTGAGCTGCTAAACAATACTTTCCCCCTATGTTTGGTATTAATATGATGGGTTTTCCGGTAAAGTGTGCGAAAAATATTATTTATGCCTGACCTATACGATACTGACTTTCTTCCCATTAATCATGGGACACCCTGTATTTTACAAAATCACATCATTATCCGTGTTAGCTTTGCTTGTAACTAAATACTTTCAATTTGAGTAAAAATGTTTCTCAAATTTTATTGATTTTAGCTCCAAGCCTATCAAAAATTTTAGCACTCATGCGAAACAAATATTTTTTTGGTGGTATGGGATGAAAATCACGAAATTGGAAAACAGATAGTTGACAAACATTCATTCCAGGTGAAAATTCGGAGTGACGGATCCATATTACAATACACAAAATTGTTGACATGAAGTTTGGGACAAAAAAATACTTGAATTAATTTGTGAAAAATCATAATTCGCGTTCACATTTTACAAACACATTTAGTTTTTTTTCGTCACAAAATTGACATTAATAATTTTTGATATTTTAATTTCACCTTAAAAGAATGCTGCATAGGTATTACCCCAGAATATGTTTTGAGAAAATATTCAATTAATATTAAGTTACCGATTATCAAGCTACAAATTTTAACAAATTACTATTTTATCACAAAAGTAAATTAAGCAATGTTCGAAACATAATTATTTCAATAAAATAGGTAAAATTTCTCCGCTTTCAGCTTCTTAATGATTTAAATTTTGTTTATGACTTTACAACGATAAATCACATTATGTTCTAAAACTGATGCTTCGTCTTCCGCTGCTAAGCTTTCTTTCAACTTATCTAGCTCTGATAATTTTTCAAACAAAAACACGTTATGCAATCAACTTCTGAGCTGCACCAATCTCTTTGAATCGAAAAAAAACTTTGATATGCTGGGGCTGAAACCCTTACTTTTAGTTATTTGGTCAAGTATAAAAATAAACATTCAAAATATCTCAAAACTCTCCCAAGCATTTCGGAAATTATGCTATAAATGCACATTACACAATTTATGGTATTCTTAATGGTGAACGAATTGTAGAATCAACTTTAGACAATAATGTTGATGAGTATTTGATGTCATTTTATATCCAGTCGATTATATTTCTATTACCTATTTAAATTATTCATATTTTAGACGAACTAAATTATTTTTCAGTTTTTCAAATCTCAGTTGTTTTGACAGTCCAATTTCTCGAAAACTGTTCATAAGACATGCATGAAATTTGGCAGAGATTAACAGTCGAATCTGATACTAATATTTACTATAAAATGACATGAAAAACGTACGTCATTTGATACTAAATATATGCAGAAAAATCGACTGTTTATATCTTCCAAATTTTATACATGTCATATGACCAGTTTTCGAGAATTTGGACTGTCAAAACGTCGTAGTACTCTCTGTATAAAAAAAAACTTTGTGAAATAGACATGAGTTACGATAGTGAAATAAGTTATGCAATTTTACGTAGCTTTTATTGTTTTTTTTATTTGCTTATGGCTTGTAATAGAAAATGCCTATACAAATTTCAATTCAGTATTAAACACAAAAAAAGCAGCGAAAAAGTACGTTTGTTTTCCTTAAACACATGCTTACGGTTTGACACACCAGCCTTTGTAGATAAGACCCACAACAAATTAATCTCTAAAACCAAAAATCAAAATTGAACAAAAATGTTTCGTTTACAGTTACGTAAGCCAGTGTCAACTCTCTCGATACCAGGAGCCGTCAAAAATTCCAGCAGAGACTCAGGTGGGGGTAAAACTACACAGGACGATCAAGGAATGACGTTACAAGGACACATGGACTATCCAAGGTTATATCTTATTTATGTATAAGTGTTCTTTCTTATTACATCATCATACATCCAAAATAAATATTTATAACATATTCATAACTAAGATAAAATAATCATCTTAGAGCTCAGCACAAAGTAACAAAAAGGATAAATAATCCATCTAAGTTATATCTTCTTAAACCCTTCAACGACCACAACCTAGTCAAACATTGTTTAAACTAATAAATAGTTAAATTTGATAATAGACTCCTGTTACTTGCGAAAGTTATCAGAAATAACGTACACCTTCTAAATACGTATTTATGTGGGAAAAGCACGTACTCAAGATAATATTGAAAATCAAGCAAAACTTAAGTTATCAACAAGATGGTAGCAGAGATTCGAAGTTGTGGGAGTAATATAGTAACTTACATTTCATCGCAACAAAAAACTTGGGGAGGTGTAGTTTATGCATAGCGAAGGGCTATAAATTCACAAATAAATGTGGCAGTTATCATATCTTTAGTTGTAAAAAATATAATAAAATAGCTCACAAATTTTGCAATAATTATTGAAATGGTAATATGTAAAACTGAAATATTGTATTAGTTCAAATTCAATAGCATACAGTACAATAATTTTATATCAAAACTACAATAAAATGTTACGGGTTTCTATAAATATACCTACAGTGTGTTCAGTGTTCGCAGTTTATGGCACTTTTTTAAGAAAAATAGTCTTATGCATAACATGCAATCATAGGATGTCTTTCGATTGTATCGGTGTTAGTTTTGTCTAAAAACATTTATTTTAGGTAATAATCAGTACCCACTAGGTCTTAAAAACATCTAGTATATATTTATTTCATCAGCTCTGAGCTCATGCTCAAGCTTTATGGGCACCTTGGGTTACATTATTGTAATTTTTGTGGGGATTACGACTCCAAAAATGAAGTTTTCATTTTTTTCCAGGTTCATGGAGGAAAGGGGATTGAGTACGGGTTACAAAGGACCTTCTTCCGGAAGTTTAAAACACAAACCAAACGTTGGCTACAGACTAGGACGACGTAAAGCTCTTTTCGAAAAAAGAAAGAGGATAAGTGACTACGCATTAGTTATGGGAATGTTCGGAATTATAGTCATGGTTATAGAAAATGAACTGTCAAGTGCTGGTGTTTATCGTAAAGTGAGAATAAAAATGATTATATTTTTTATTCCGGTGCAATTGAGAATGTAATGGAAAATATTAAGAATTTTTTTTTTCATTTTTTCAGTTTGGTTGTCAACTACATTTCACTAAAAAATTAACACACCACCTTAGAATTATAAAAAATTTTGCTCTTCTTTTCAAGCTCCTTTTTAAATTAATTTTTGTAAGCCCCTAGTATAGTGCTTGAAAATGTATCGATATATTTTTTTGATAATCTCAAAAATACATAATTTGAAAAATAAGAAATAAACCAGTGTGTAGTTCCCAAGGCGATTAATAGAGAGAAAAATTCAATTAAATAACCAGTAAGAGGTTTATAATTCAAATCTGGGAAGGACTGGATCAAAATGAAATACGGCTGCTTATTTCAAGTATGGGTGGAAGGACTCGGTTTTGGGAACATTTTTATTTTATTTTTAGTTTACTGTCAAATGAAAATTTTCTTTTTCCTTTCTTTTCTTCTAGAATGACGTATTTATTTTATTTTTGTCT
Organism: Galerucella nymphaeae; assembly: GCA_963978555.1. Taxonomy (NCBI): domain Eukaryota; kingdom Metazoa; phylum Arthropoda; class Insecta; order Coleoptera; family Chrysomelidae; genus Galerucella; species Galerucella nymphaeae. The sequence continues at coordinate 6,894,009 of OZ021704.1, forward strand.
TTTAATATGAATAAAACTAATTTAATACGTGGTGCGTTAATTTTTCTGAGAAGTGTATGCTCAGCAACTATGAGGTATGCTTAATACTTCTAACAAAGCTTTTAAAGAATTTTCCTACTCACGGATAAAATTTGAAGCTTCCCCATCATTAATATGTAAGATTTTTATTTCAAATTTGAAGCAAAAATTGCGTGCAAGCTGAAAATATTTAAATTTTTATGAAACATTTTTCAATATTATTATGCATGGCTTAACGATGAACTTTTCAATTTGTGTGTGTCATTGAAAATTTTTTCTAGGACGAATTTTATTCAATTGCGCTCAAAACTCTGATATCTGTTTCAACTGTGATTCTTCTTGGTCTTATTGTGGCCTACCACGCTTTAGAAGTACAGGTGAGAATTTTTCCTACGTAATTTTTTACAAATTATCAATAAATATATTCCCTGATTAAACAGAAATTCCCAAAAATCTCGAAGATATCTCAAAATAGATTATAAAAATAAACGCTCCAAACACAATTTATAATCCGATTATTCAAAATTATGCAGAACTGAATTAGAATATTCATTACTCAAACTTAGTTAACAGAGGTCTAATAATAAATTTAGTATTCAATTATTATAAACCAGATTAGATTATAATAAATTAAATCAGGACTTTCACCGGAGGCTTCCACAATCGACATCCACTTTTCATGTTGATTGTGGTTTATCTTTTGAAGTATTTTTCATTATACTATCACATACTATTTCATTTTCTTGACTTTTGTTAATTGTGACTGTTAGTTTATTATTTTATCTGCTGATTTTATGTGGATATGGATACGGCGGATGAAGTTCAGATCAAGATTACACCTACTATAATAATATTCAACTAATGTTAAACCTTTTATTACCATAAAACTATTTGCATTAGAAACTGTTGGCGGGGGAGGTTTTTGCTGCAAACCCCGAGACACGTCGATTTTGTTTTCGAAAGGGACAACTTTTGATAGTTAACTTATGGTTGTATGGTCATCCTCCTAAGGGCGAGTTGTACCAAACACCTAAACTCGGTTTAATGATAACTGATGTTTAGACTGTGTCTGTGTGTGTTATTAACAATTACATCAGTCTAATCATCAGTTAACATTAAACCGAGTTTAGGCGTTTGGTACAACTCGCCCATAAGGGATGACTACCTCTTCGAGAATCTTTTATAACATGGGGGTCGAGTGGCGTATAATTTGAAAGATATTTCGGTTCTCTCTAAAGTTAAAATTAATAAAAAAAAAACCAGAGGGCAGTGTGAATGGATGAAATAAAAAAAAAGTTTTAATCAAAGTAAGCGTTCAAATTGTGATCCGTTTATCGTTACCCAACAGTAATACAACCTTTGTTCAACACTGCTCCGAATATTTTATAGCATAACATGAGTTATTTCACCACATGCCAGAGTTATCCGGTGTCGAAGATCTTCTAAAGAGTTCGGTTGCGTTTTGTAAACAACACTTTTTAAATAACCCCATAAGGAAAAGTTCAACGGTGATAGATTAGGCGACCTTATAAGAGGCCATTCAATGGAACCTCTTCTACCAATCCAATGTGAGGGAAAATCTTGATTTAAAAAGTCACGTACATGAGTAGCATTATCATTATTTTTGTACTTGTAAAACTTTTCGAAATATAAGTAGCGACTTATCGAAAATTGAAGAATCAGATGATCTTTTTTTTTAATTTTTTTCTAATATATTGTACTGTTTCAGCTCTTCATGATAGATAATTGCGCGGACGACTGGCGAATCGCGATGACATGGCAAAGGATATCCCAAATTTCCATGGAATTAGTAATATGTGCCGTACATCCAATTCCGGGACATTATCTGTTCGTGTGGACGACAAAACTTGCTAATAAAAATGGCGGTATCGGAAGAAAGTGCGTTCCATATGACGTGCCGTTATCTTTGCCTATGTTCCTGAGGCTTTATTTAATTTGTCGAGTTATGTTATTGCACAGTAAACTGTTTACGGACGCTTCGTCTCGAAGTATAGGTGCGCTCAATCGAATTAATTTTAACACTAGATTTGTTTTAAAGACTCTTATGACTATCTGTCCGGGTACAGTGCTTCTTGTCTTCATGGTCTCCCTTTGGATTATAGCCAGCTGGACATTAAGACAGTGTGAAAGGTAAGACATATTTTATTTACTTTTACCACACTAGAGATAATTTCAAGTATTATTAAGGACTCCTTACACACATCAGCTCCGTATTAGTATCGTGTCATCATGACATGTGGTGACAATTCACACTCATCCATCCGTAGTCCGTACATGGAGGTACCTTGCTATTAGTGGAATATAAGAATTCAGAGATAACCTTTTTACTGTTAAATCGTCAGTGGAATACACAAAATGTCGCTCCAGACTTTCTTACAAATGACGGAACTGACACTGAAGCAGCACTGATGGTAAAAAGCTTCACTACGTCGGACTTGTCTGACGTTTATTTCAAACTATGGCAACAACTTATTTTTCAGTGATACTGATATTGAAATAACACGGCACTAATACGGAACTGATGTTTAAATATTAAATAGTAGGTACATCCTTTCAGAGAATATTGTCAGTGATTCAATGGTTTGGCATATTAAAAAGCAGTTTTTGGGTAGCTCCATAGAATTTGTGCTATCAATAATTTTGAAATAGACTATAGTATGCGAGAAGTAGCAAACGTTGATTCAACCACTCATAACACATGATACTTAATGTATTGCTTATTAATGTTAATTACAAAAGTGATATAAAACAAGGAACTGGTGCTGGTGGTTGTAAAGGTACCCGCCACTGGACTGTAACATCCTTCGCTGTTACAGTTGCTATTATCGGATAAAAGTCATGAATTTTCTATACATAGTTGAAAAGTATTTTTATTTCCTTCTAAAACCAGTCACCTCGAAGAAAAATACGTAAGAAAGTTACAATTTAAGTTCGTAGTTTTTTTTAATTCACCTCGTAAATCAGACATCTAACGATCTGAACTGTATTCCACTCTCACTTACTTTAACGCTACTCCAATAAAATGAATTGACTCGTATGGAAAGTAAAATGATTCAGTAGGATCTATTTGCCGTCAACGTGTACGAATCCAATATTTCATGGAAATGGATTGGCTGGACGGGGAATATTGGCAGGTCTACACCAATTTGGATTATCTGGACAGGAGTGGAAATCACTAATCTTTTATTATGGTCTGGTTGAAATATTAGTAGATTAAAAATACATTTACAACCAAAAAAATATATAAATTAAATAGATAGATCTACTTTAGGCATATTTGGGTTTATTTTGTTAATTAAACCTAGAAAGCTGAAGATAGGATTTATTGACATTCTCATAAAAAACTAAATGTTGTTAAGTTGCCTTATTTCCAACAATATTAAGTCTTTTCCAATTTATGTGTGTAATTAGCTATATTATAATTTGCAACATAAGTTTATATGTTATTGGCAAGTACTACACTTTATTCAAATTCTATTAACCCTCCGTCAAAATAATGTCCTCACATAGCAACAGCTCTAGAGGAAGACGTTTTAAGTTCGTTTTGGTGGAATCGTTGCGCTCGACACAGAAGTTCACATTTGTTTTGTATTCTCCTAGTTTATGCGCTATATGACTGAAGTAATTCTATATTTATTTGTAACACCGTGAAATAAAATATGACTCTGCTTATAAGTGTGCTTTTGCTTACAATGGGAACAAATTAAATAAAATGAAGAGTATATATTTCATGTGAAATTTTAAAACAAAACTAAGCTCCACCAAACTCAAATTATTACTAGACAATTACAAGCAAAAACTGGATGCCAAGTAGATTCAGTCTATTTTATTAAAATCAGTTGTTTGACACCAAAGATCACCTCTTCTGTGACGATTTTACATGTATAGGTTGACAAATTAAATTTGGCAGTTGACGATGCGCGAGAAAGCCATACAACTTGACTGTACTGTCGAAACGAAGCTTACAAATTCTGCCAGCGAAGCTCTTCCTTGCAATCCGCATACGTCTTTGCTGCGGCGCATCGGACGTTGCCAAACTTCCAACTGCCAAAATTAATTTGCCAGCCTGTAGCTGTATAGAATTTTGTAATGTTTTATGTTGGTCCTTGCTTCCAAGATAGATTTCAAAATATTAACCCATTAGTGTTCATTGGCAACTTCAGTATTATTTTTTATCGTGTTTAGCAAGGCTAGAAACTACGAATTTTAATTAATTCGCCATTTTTCTTCCGCAGTTAACATCCAATATTAGTAATAAAATCCCATTAAAAGGAAAAAATTAGTTGTGAGCATTAATGGGTACCATACATTAAAATAAAGATGGCTAAATTGTATAAGTGAGTGAAAAAACATTGTTTCAGGTTCCATGATGAGGAACACGCCAACCTTCTTAATGCTATGTGGCTAATAGCTATCACCTTCCTCAGTGTCGGCTTCGGAGATATTGTCCCTAACACATATTGTGGTAGGGGTATCGCAGTCAGCACGGGTATTATGGTAAGTTCTCAAATATTTTCTGTAAAACCTCACTTTTAATCAGCTTCTCACATGCATAACTCAAAAACAAATCAAACACCTGATTCAGAAACTAAAGCAAGTGTAAAGTAGTTACTTGCTTCGAAAACCTGTTAGCCTCCCTGTAAAAGTAGAAAAACAAGAATTAGTGGTTTTATTATGTAATATTCTACCCTTCCAACTTGAAAAGAAAAAAAATATTCAATGCGCTTCTGGTTGGGTAAAATAAAGTTTCAAAACGGTTCGTATCCAATAGGCATCATAAAAAAATCCTTTGGGAGATCTTTGTGAATGAAAATTGACTTTTCAAATGTGAACAAGATCAAAATAAACGACAAATCTCCAAGGTTTGAATAATGTTTCCAAAAATCATCTTATATATATTATATACAACTCACATGAAATTGTCAGTAACAAGAACAAATTTTCACAATTGTTGAATTGTTAGATATTATATTCACGGCAATTCACAATTTTGGAAATTTATTTTTATTCAGATCATTGTTAGTGGCAAAAAAGCCGGACATGATATAATAAATTTCAAAGGAAAATAAACAGACGCCCTTTTAATTACCATTTTACTTTAGAAGAGTTATTTATACAGTGCCGCTGATTAGATTGGAACTAATTGAATATTTTTTTGTCTAATCTAGTATAACAAAAGGCTTGCACAGACAATTTTTATTTTCAATAGTGCAAAATTGGTTTCCAACGATTTTAACGACTTCTGGACAGAAAGTGGGCATTATTTTCCGATAAATTTCTGCCTATGACGGATAGGTCTCTAGGATGCTAATCAGTGGCGTTCCATATTTTAATATTATGATATAATATAAGAATTCAAGTTTTATTCTCAAGAAAATATATCCCAGATAGGTAAAAAAATCCGAACTTTCTTTATGCTATTTAGCATTTAGTATAAAACTCAGATGTTTCTAGATTTTATTGCTACATGTATATCCTCTCAAAATTTGGGGAGGATCCACTGAAGCCTTATCGCTGTCAATAAAAATAAATATTTGCTTTTATTATTATATGCAATGTAAAATAGATACACACCCTTTCTTTGTTCACAAAACCCTCATGAAAATTATGAGCTATATGGATTATTGTGTCAACTTATTTATATTTATATTACAACATAATATATCATATCCAAAAAAGGTACCTATCAGGATTTTCTCTTTATATTTAATTAAATACTTGAAAAAGTTATGTTGCCGCATTAGGATTAGTAGGTATTTGTGTAACCAGCTCAACAAGAATTTATTATAAAAAAAGTACGGTTTCCTGAATAATATGAGCATAACTAGCAAGGACTTTCAACTTTTCACCAAACAGATTAAGTGCTAGTGTACTAAAAGTTAGAAGCTTCCCAAACTACATGTTGTCAATGAATTTGAGGATCATGAAAATAAACAAGAAGTTTATATTCCCATTAACACAAAATTTTGGATGTATGCAGTTTATATTGCAATATACTTCAGCTAATTTTGTTGGTCTTTATTCTCTCTTCTCTATTATCCATTCATGAACCCAGTTAGGTACCCTTGGGTGCATTTGCTTTTGTGTCTTTCAGTTTCATCTCATTTGAAAAAAAAATATTGGAGAAATGGACATTACTCTAAAATTTATCACTCCAATAGTAACATAGACTTTAGGAAGTGTAAAAAACTCCCTTTATCATCTCTGTATGCTGAATTACTATAGAATCATCATTAAAATATCAGATCCAAAGGTAAGTGAAAGTGTTCACTCAAAATATTCCGAATGAATAACTGAAAAATATGAAGTTACACTTAGCTCTTCTACAACTAAATGATTACTGAAAAATCACACTGATCTCTTAACTAAAAGGTTTCGTAGGAAATAATCTCAAAATATTTTGGAAATAAAACTAGCTGCCTTCTAAAAAGGAAAACAAACAATAACTTACAATGTTCACATAATCAGATATGTATACGAAAGAACAATAGAGAGAGAAGAAAAGATATTGCTTAGATTTCGATGAAAGATTCAAGTTCAAACTTCTACAAATAAGCCGAAACCGGCTGAATAAAGTGGCGTTATCCCAACCGGAAAACAAAACCGACGGCCGACATTTTGAACCTTTTAATTTGTGACTAGTCAACTATGTATTTTCTCACATTCCAAGCTGATCACTATTTCAACATTCATTATTCGCTAGTGAACTTCAAATTGACTCCGCAACTACTAGATATCAAGAAAATTTGCTGTTAAACCTTGAACAGATAATAATTTTATAGTGGTTGATGAAACTAAAATACCTAAGTACCTATTTATGAAAATACGACAATTTCGGATTATTGGTGATAACAAATATGATGTGGGCACAACTGCAATTATAATGTACAAAAGTAAATTCCTCTAAAATTCAGTTTCACAGAAATTCCAAATCCTTACTTTGTATTATAGATGAGTTTAAAAGCCTAATAATAATGCCCTTCAAATTTCATTAAATTGGGCATTGTGCCAAGTCTTCAAATCTTACACGATACCCAATGCTCGACTCTCGCATGTGAGTAAACATGTGTGAATAGACTACAATATGAATATTTCGATTTAATCAAAAACGGATGTGTCGAGTTTCTAAATTGTTGAGGTAGTTAATATCGGCATAGTGTCATTCCCCTCTAATTGATTGATTTTCTTTTTTTAGGGAGCTGGTTGTACAGCCTTATTAGTAGCAGTAGTATCAAGAAAATTAGAGTTAACTAGAGCGGAAAAACATGTACATAATTTTATGATGGACACGCAGTTGACGAAACGGGTAAGTTATGTTCCAGTCACGCAGCCAAAGTGCTAAGGGCAGGTAGATTATTCATTGTCACAAAAATATGCTTTGATGAAGTGCTCAAAAATTTTTTAACGTATCAATTCATTATCTATATGGAAGTTGATTAATTTAGCAAGTTAAAAGCATAAACTTGATCAAAATATAAGTAAATATTACCAAAAAAATGTCCCACGTCTCATACTCTGTAAAACAAAAAAAATTCAAAAACCATTTGGGTAATTTTGTATTTATTCCAAATAAATATTTAATAACAATTTGTAATAATTTTTTTAATGAGTAGGAAAGAGATAGTGTGAGACTTGGTTGGATTGAAAAATTTAATTGTTATATTGACTACAAAGGTTCAAATTAGTAACTATTTGGATTGCTATTGAATATTTAGTTTTATATGTTAATCATAGAGTTGAAAAAGAAGATCAAAAAAATTTAAACTGTTCTTTTATATGAAATTCAAGTTGTATAAGCGAACATAAAATATATTATCCTTTTATCCTTTTTAAGTTAAAAAATGCAGCTGCGAATGTCCTACGAGAAACCTGGTTGATTTATAAACATACAAGGCTAGTGAAAAGAGTTAACCCAGGTAGAGTTAGGACTCACCAAAGAAAATTTTTACTTGCTATTTATGCGTAAGTATGTTTTCACTTTTACTTTAATCAATTCACTTAATATATATAGTGCAAATATCTATACTTACGATCATCTTGGCTGTGTGTATATACAATTTGTATAACAAAAAAATAGATAAAAAAGTATAGTCTATTTGATTAATATGGTTCTAAAGAGACAAGCAATAATAACAGAGAACAAAAAATATGGTATTTATAACATATATTTGTTAATTTAACGTATGTAACGGTCAGAGCCGGTCAAGTTATCAAATACAGTACAAACGGACCGATTATCTAACAAGTTGTAACTAAGCCACTTTCAAGTTCGAGTGACCTTTTAGACTCAACGGAAAGTGTAAAACGTTCGCAATTTTAACTCACGTCCTAGTCGTTATGGATTAATATTAAAAACATTTTTACAATGTATGATAAAAGGGATTTGAAATGCTATAAAATAAAAATTATCTCTCACTGATGCAAAGCTTGGTCATCAGTAACAATACTTTAATTTACCTAGAAGGCAGAAAGTTATGTTAGAAATTTTTGCTTCTAGATTGAAAAATGTCAAACAAATATTCTTGTCAGGAGTTTAAATACAGAGTTGAAAATTTAAAAAACTCATTGATTAGTCACTAGGAATCGGTTTTAACTAGTGACTACATGAAACAAGGCTGACATTCAGAATATTTCATTATTAAGTAATGCTTATAATATTTGCTATTGTTTTTAATTTGTTGTTTCAATGTATTTTCATGTTATAGGTTAAGAAAAGTTAAAATGGACCAACGTAAATTAATGGATAATGCCAATACGATAACAGATATGGCTAAGGTAATATTTTTCTTCTGAATATAATGAATATGAAATAATTCTATTGAACAACGTTTCAATTCAAATTTTCTCCAATTTTCAGACACAAAATACTGTATATGAAATAGTGTCAGACATGAGCACAAGACAAGACAGTTTAGAGGATAGGTTAACAACAATGGAAGAAAAGCTGATAGCACTACAAGAGCAACTAGACTTACTACCTGATTTAATTGCTACCAGAATACAGACTCAAGTAATTTTTTTCTATTACTTTCTATCTTATCAATTAATTATCATCGAATTCTTTAGCAAGAAAAATTGGAACAGCGAAGGAATTTCCTTCATCCAGAGTCAGCAGCAGGGCTTCAGCAAGCACGAAGTGTTCCACCTGCTTGTCCATGGCCAGGCCCAACTTTATTAGGAAAATCCGCAATTCCATCATCAATGACAGGACAAAGCTGAGTTTCTTGTGAATGCAGTTTATAATGGAACATATGTCATTATAACTGGGCACCGTGGATTGAAACATTTCTCATGGCATTTTTAATTTGAATCAAATTTTTAGATGATAATGCGCAAAAAATGGTTGTATAGGTATTAATATGAAGGTTCTGTCAAATATTCTGAATTATTTAGCAGATATTACTTTTTTGTTATGGGAATTCGTTATTCAATTTTTGTTTACAGATTAAAAAGGAAAAGTATTTGCTCAATTCAATTATTTTAACCAATAAGAGCAGTTTATGGCTATGACCGGAAATTTTATTAAATTTTTAATCAAGCCAATTTGTCGTCAGTTTTTAGCATCGGGATCGCAATGAATAGAAATTATATCAATTTTTTTTGTAGAATCAATGATCTATTTCTTTATATCAATCGCAGGTTACCACTTAATTTCCTTTATAATAATATGATGAACAATATTGACTGTATGTATGTAGGTAGAGTTTGTCCATAAAAAGGCTGAAGTTATATGAGAGCTAGTGTGGCATTTCCTGCCTTTATGTTTATCTCTTCCTCTACGTAATCTGAAAAGATACCGAAGAAGAAATGCGATCTAATATTCAGCAAAGTGGTACCTACTTGTGTACCTACTATTCTACAACTAACTTGTCACACAACGAATTATTAGAAGGTGCTAATAAAGAATATTCTTATTTAATACATTACCTATCTCTAAATAAATAATTAAATAGGTCATAACGATGAAATGTGATGACGCTATTATAGGTTGTAGCATAATAAAAAGTACATTCCTTTTTCTTTACCCCCAACTATTTCTTTCCTTCAATTCCCTTGTAAATATTTTTGTTGTATTTTGTTTCTATGTAGATAAGACATGTTTTGTCAATTTCATTTTTTTTTTGTTGAGAGGATCGACTTCGGGGTCTGTAGCCTTTATATATCAATATTCAATATTTCTGGGTACAAATACGTTAAATAATTTAAATATCAATTTTTTTCAAATACAAATTAGGCAAAGTGTATTATGAAGTGTAGCCATACTCGTCCTAATTTTACTATTATTTTGTTTAGAAATAATTAATCTGACTACTTGAGCATTTTTAAAATATAGTACATAAAGCAAAACACATGCACTGGAGAATTTGATCATTCAATTCCTCCAATGAAGGCAAATAGACATTATTAAAATTAAATCACTATAAAATGACAAATTTGATAAATCAATTTAACAGTAGATTAGTTTTTGAAAGGTTGGAATATCTAATAACTTTTACTAATTTATTGAACCACATTAACTCCTTAAAGTGTGCCTAAAATATTTAATTCTTCGTAAAACCAAAACGAAATATATCTACCTCATCTTTAAAAAACATTTAAAAAGTTACAAACCTCAGCACAGATCTTTCTGTTGCAGCCTAAAAGTTATAAACCTGTAAAATATTCTATTCAAATATAAAAACCTGAGCATTATTGTATAAAAACAAATATTGAGAATTGATTCAAAGCAGGATAATATCATATTGTACCTTAAAATGCTTGATAAAGCTTTTGCTATTGATCTTCAATGTTCTTGAAAGTTTAAGATAAATTACCCAAAAAAATTAAGTTTTGGCATAAAATATGATTTTGAAAAATAAAAATTTCAAATTAAAACTAGTCAATCTGAACCCTACGAATACCTTTGTTAATCCTGTTGTTCAATAATTTGAGATTAACAAGTCTGAAGTACTTTATATTCCCTATAAAAATGTTTATAAATAATTTTGATTAAAATTTTCTAAAAGACCAGTCATCTATTATAGGTATTATATTTAAGTTCTCGTGCCAAGTAAAAAATATAAAATCTTCCAAAAGGCGAATAAAATAGATTAACGCACGGTCTACTATGGATTAAACTAAGTGTAATTAAGTATCTTTTATCAATAAAAAACTTTACCAAACTGTTTTTGTAAGAACATAGATAAAATTAAATCTAAACTATCAAGTATTTGCATTCAGAATTTTGTATTTAAATAAATAGGTATATAAACGCAAGATATTATGGAAGTTTACAATATATCCACGTTGCCCAGATACAATAAATTTTAGAGCCTTACATATACAGTATTAGTTAAAAGTTAACAGAATCACCTTAGATTTAGATTATGTCGCCCAAATTTAAAATACTATAATCATATTGGTCTACTTTTAACATCATATATCTCGGAGCGGTAAATGCTTTGGAGCATGATATATTTTATCACCTTCATACTAATGTATATAAAAATATACCTTATTTCAAATTATTATTGTATTTTTATAATCTAAAAAGTAAGTATGTTTATAATCTCAAAACAAATAATAATTACTAGTTGCTTTTTAAAAATGATACCTATGAGGTACAGCTTTATGAAGTTTATAATAAGTCACAAATTGAAAAAATATTAATACTATTTTATAAAGTCACCAAATTATCAATTAAATAAGATGAGACTTTTTATTATTAGAAGTTAATAAAATAGTTATTTACGTAACAAGTCCCGGAAATGATATTTTAAGGGATTAGTAGGTAGTTTCCAGGGCGAGTCCCGTAAAATCACTTTCGGGTAGCGTTACGTACAATATTTTTTCTGTAGCCGTTTATTAGATAAAATATTAAAAACTAATAGGGATAGATACTTACCTACTATAAATATTACTTATGTGCATTAATTGTATAAGTATAACAATTGGCAGCTTAACTGATTTCATGTTGAATAATTATTTCCTCGTCACTTCCGTTGTCGATTTCCATTTCTGGATCGAAGAATTGAAAATACAGTGGAACTATCAACAAATTTATTTCGATAAGCGATGACATAATAAAAATTCCGTAAATGTCATTGCTAAGGTCGCCTACATAGATAATGAAAATCATTCCGAAAATAAAACAAAACATTCCGAAAATAGCTACTTTCGGTACGATTTGTGTAAAGATTCATTTTCGATTTAGTAAATCATACCGAAAGTTCTATTTGCGGGACGGCTACAGAAAAAATAATTTGTATTTTAGGAAATAGAATAAAAATTGTAAGACATCCAGTATTATGTTATAATAACATTTTTGGATTTAATAGACTTGGTCCTCAAATTAAAGTTTTCATCAATTTAAACGAACAGTAGTACCTAAATAAAAGTTAATAAAATTATTAATCTTAAAAAATGTATTTAGAATTTTTACTTACATTATTAAACTTACAGTATTAAAGAAAACCAAAGATTTAACTCATACTCATACACCCTACTATTTAAAAGTGCCAATATTTTAAACTTTGCCGGCTTAATAGTAGAATAAGACCTTTTACTTAAAAAAATTATCACATAAGTCAACCTGCATAATTATAATGAAGTTTATTTATCATATTAAGATCAGTTTGAACTTATTTTTCATATATCAAGAGGTGCCACATTGATAATTTCTATTTCTGCTTAAAATTCCAATGAAACAAAATTGTCCCATGCTTGGAAATTTTATTTTGTTTTACTACAAAATCACTGAGACATATTCTTGTAGGAAATTTGATGCTCTACACAGTTTACAATAAAGTGGGCCACCACAATTTTTTGATATTTTCACTCTGTTCAAAACAATGTTTTGTGATTACAGAATAATAAACTTCATTATAATTGAATGTAAATAGTTTGACTTTTAAGATGGTTATAGTATTTTACATTACCTATCCATAATTCAACGAATTGCACATTCATACTATACACAAAGTAAAACTGACATTAGGTATATATGATAATATAATTAAATATTGTTGAGTGTGGGTTCAAAAGCACAAAATTAATTAACAAGTGCACAAAAACACTACGATCATAAATTCATTCGATAATCTTTTTTAAGTCACCTAGAGACTTCAGGATTAACAAAGTTTTTAAAACGCGATAGGGATAGGTTTAGCTGATATCTCTGATTAGATATATATCTAACGCGAACTTCTCCATTGCTGCAGCAGTTATGATGAAGGAAAATAACAGATGAACTGTATCTTCCATCCTATACATTAATTGGTCTATATAACATTCAATTTTTTTATTTGTAGTGTTTTTTGTGAAAAAGCATATTGAATTATGCATGAAATGTGTGGCACGTGTAAAAATATTGTTAAATTTATGGCTTCCAAGATCAGCGCAAAAACCAGCAAACTACGACAGACGTGCCAAATGCAGCCTACAGTCGATTTTTAATCTAACCGGCACGTGACCTCTGTAATAGAATGGAAAGGAATTTTTTTATATGTGTGGTAAAATAATTAAGATTTCACACAGTCTAATGTTAGGAAAATGACAGCACGTGCCGCTACTTCCGTATCGTTATTTTAACTTGGAACTTAATTTCTCTTCTCAGAAATCTACATTCAACAATAATAAGTGTCCTGTAAAAACATTTGTCATGGTTTTGAACTTAAAGTTGTTAAACATTTTTATATCTGAGGACCTGATTGTAACTGTCTCAGTTTGAATGGGTGTTTTAATATGAAACAATATTTTTATTTAGTAATTATTCACGGCTGCTAACTATTTTAATATATATTTTAGCAGAAACACTTTTATACTAAGATTTGTGAAAGTGGTGAAATCGATGAAAAAATTTGTTTTATTTGAAAAGATATATTGTAGTTAGTTATAGTGACTACAACCTGTTGAGATCAAATGAATGCATAAGTCAAAGTAAAACTGCGCTAAAAGTTTTAACAGGGATCCTAATGGGACATTGTCGCCTGAATGGGCACCTAAAAAAGCTCAAAATAGTGGAGGAAGAAGAATGCAGGTAATGTGGCATGGAAGAAGAAACCTCCATCCACATACTTTCCAACTTCACAGCACTCCAGAATCCTAGAGCACAGTACCTGGGAAATTACTGGATAGAAGAGGAACATTTACTAAAGTTGAAGCCTGCAGATATCCTAAAATTCCTCCGGCAAATAGGACTAAAGGAGGTACTAGTTTCAGAGACTCTCCTTAGAAACTAAGTAGAGGTAAGGAGGCACAATAGATCTTTCATGTCTCAGTTAATGTTACCCCAAAAATACATACAATACATAGTTATAGAGATTTATATTCTAAATTGTTCGAAATACTTATAGTACCATTGCATTATTGGTCCATCAATTACATTTTGATGAACCAAACCAATAATGATAAACATATTATGAAATAGGGCCTATATTAATGATTGTACATAGAACTTGAGTTGTGAATATATTTTCATTCTTAGTGTTGTTATTTTGCAACAACACATCACAACCACAGCTGTTCCAATCCATATCTTTGTTATGCTACTACATAGATATATTGTAATAAGTATTGTGTTTACTCGTGGATATATATAATTATGTATGATCAATGAGCATATTAGATACGAACCTAATAATTCCAATGTTAAATTGAAAAACATTAAAGGAGATAGGATCACCTAATCATATCAAATTAATCCAGAAATCTAATTTTTTTATATCAAACTTAATATTAAGACATTTGTCAAATGTAGTATCACGAGTTCATGTCCAAAATCGACATCAACAGATATACTTATTCAAATTTTCTAGTATTCAAATTTCAATGAATTGACGATCAATATATCCTTACCTTTTCATAGTTTAAGCGCGCACTGTATACTCCGAATTAAATGAAACAGATGTATTCAAATAAATCAGGTCTTTTATCGATTTCAACTTCACAAACTATACTGACTAGAAACATTTTTGTTGTTTTTTCGAAACCGCGCAATTTTTAAACTGATGTATATGGACTAAAGTACTAAGTGAACATATTTCTTATCCAATGAAACTGTGTAACTGTTTTATATAAAAAATTAAACATAATTCAGTGTGGTCGTTACTTAGAGACTTATTACCTGATCATGTCTATTTACTTAAGAAAATTCATTCATTCATGTTAGCCAATATGGAATTAAAGAAATGATAATTTTCATTTTACAATTCAAGCAACAAAACAAGATAGATTTGGAAACACATTTTTCGTTTTGTAAAAATTGGTTGGAATTGTATTTCAACTATGAAAAGATGCAGCATTCAGGAAAATAATTGAACAAAACGAAACAGAAAAGTTTATAAGAAAAAAGTTTTTATCCTGAACAATTTAGTGGTATTGGATATCAATTTTTTAGATCTGATTACATTTGTTGGTGGATTTTTTCATGTTAAATAGGCATGATAACATTCATTTTGTTTACCAATGAAAGATTCCATTTGAAAATCTAGGTATTACCGTATTACTTATGTAAACAAAATACCTAGAATCTGTCATGGTTGTTAAAGTGTTAAATAGTAGAAAATATTTCAAATTGTATGTTCGAATGTTCTATACATGTATGTCTGTTGATTTTAATGAATTAAAACGATTGAATCACAGGTTTTTGTTTGTACGTAAATTAAAATTGTAAGTATGTTAAATATTAGGATACACATTATGGAGTTTGTTAATTAAATATGAAAAAATTCAGTAGTATTTATAAAATAAAAGTCACTCGGTAAAAGCTTTAAAAATACAAGATTTTTTTAAAAGTAGACTCGCCAGATCTTTTTCACTTATTATTGCAGAAATACACAATGTGTCAGAATTCTCATAACTTTTGTCAATGTTGTATTTATGTTATGTCTTACTAAATATACAAAAAAATCATAAAGTAACCATAATCAAAAAGTCAACTTATGAAAATACACATATTTATCCATGTATTTTCATATCCTTGTTCGGAATGGAGACTTCCATTAAAGAATATAGCACTTTGTAGCAATTTCTACTTTGACAACTTTTTTTCTATTCCTCAAATAAGTATATCTGGAACCTTAATTTACAAAATAGCCAAGAATACAAGTTAGTTGCTTGTAGAAATGTACCTTAAACCTGTATATACCTAAGTAGTATATTCGATTATTTACCATTTATTTCTAGTTAACTTAAGACATCTAATTAAAAAGGGTTTGAATATTTAATATTTTAGTGTTATTGAAAGAAGTGAGAATTCAATTGTATATGACACATAGTATAGCAATGTAGAATCATTTGCAACCAATCATGCCCGGGTTACAAGCACGGTATTTCGTCTAGATTTTTCGGGAAAAGATGTAAAATATTTGTTTTAATGTTCTAGTACTATATGTGATATTCCCTGGATAAGAAAAGATGTAAATACTCTACAATGCTTCGATAATGAATAAATGAATAAAAATCAGTGAACATACTGGTGTGATAGTGTATGGTGCACCTTAGGCAGTATATATAAGAAAAAATATTTATTCAGAGGTCCAAATTGTTAAATTATTAGAGGTTTCTGCAAGTTCACAAGTTTTATAAGCATATTATATGATTTACTATATTATACCCCAATATACAAAAACATATATATCTGCATAGTTATAGCCTGTTTTTAATTATTTGGCATTATATATTTTCAAAATGCATTTTCATGTTATCCTACTCATGTTACCAACGAATAAACTATTAGTTTCCTATTTATTTTGTTTCATTTCTTTACTCTTCTTTTAGAAATGCAAAACTGTGGTATTAGCCAAATGAACAATATTAGAAATTTCCGATTTTTTATTTTAAGATCCATTCATCCTAAAATAGTGAAGAATCTTATAAATATACTTACCAACTTTGAAATTAATTAACGAATTTAACGTTAGCAATTAAAAACTCGGTAACTCAAATAAAATAATATATTATTCCAATTAAAAATATAATCTTATATACAATATTTTTATATTTCTCTCTCTATTGTATAGCTTTCTTTCTTTAGAGTTAGGTTCGAATTATTTGACATTATCTAAATGAAACAAGCCTAAATCTTAGAAATAACAAAAGATGTAAATATTTTAATATTCATACAGAGCTAGTCACTCTGAATGTTCAGTTTAAACTTAGGCAGGACTGAATTGAAGATTTATATTAGTACATAAGCCAACTATTCCATAATATAAAAGGGAAAAGGAGGAGTGACACACTCTGTAATCAATAACAAATTTTAGGAACATCATTTACATATACAGTCTGTTCGCTGAATCTTTTCCCATGTATGAAATGATTCACATACTACTTTTTGTATTACGTCTCTTTCCTACTCACAGAATCTGAACTCCCGAAATGAAACCGCTTGTTTCATTACAGCGTAATATAACAAACAGAGATAGCCATATGATGAATGTCGGCGATAGGTTTAACGCAAATCTGTACGTTGACGTCGTTGACAGACCAAAGACTTTGTTCACAACTACGACCTACGTGTTATTTAATGTATTGATGTATTGCGTTTGTTTATTAATGATGACGCATGGGAAAAGATCCAACGAACCAACTGTAAATCAAATTTGCTGTGTTTACTATAATCATGTACATTAGTCAACGATTTTTAAACTCATATATTTCTAATAAATGCTTTTGATGTATAACAATGTATAAAAATGTTTATAAATTCTTCGAGAATTAATACATCTGTTTTTTGGATATATAAAAAAAGTAAATTAAGTACATTAAATTAAGTACATCGGATACTGCTGCAAATGTAACTAAAAATATAAAACGATAAAATTAAATTTTAATACTGGAATGTGTACATAAATTAAAAAGTGGAATAAAAAAATAAAATTAAGGACGGAGCATTTCCCTGGAAAAAAATCTCAACAGAAAATCATCACAATCTATTGCACCAATTTCTATACTATAACAATCCATTTATTTCTAGAGAAACCTTGAATTTGCTGAGCTAGTAATAATTCTACCTTTATTGATTGGATATGATTTTCAATTGATAAAATATGTCAAGTAATTCAGTATGAATTCGGTTTAGTGGTTTTTAGCTATAATACTATAATAGGTACATTTTTTATTTCAATAAGTAAATTTTAAAATAATTTCAATACAATACTTGAAGGATTGCGATATGTCATAGTCTGATTTCCTACATTAGCATTTGTTTTTCGGATAATTTATTATTATTAACCTTCGTTATATAGTTGTATAGTTATATTTTTGGACGTATAATAAACTTATCGATGTCGCTGTCAAAATAAATTGCTTCAAATATATTACAGAACTTGTTAAAAATGACAAAATCTATAAGGTCATAAGTAAATCAGTGAGTTGCATATCATTAGTTGCAGTGTTTTATGACATATAATTCAACCTGTCTCTAGTGAAGGTTTACATAATTTTATAATGATTAATGTAAAAGGTCTAGGATGTAAATGGTTGTATATATATATATATTTCTATTTATAGTGATTTAATATGTAATATATCCACAAAATGGGCAAGTGAGTGAACCTATGTGCAGAAAATGTGAACTCTATGATGGAACACCTACTCACATACTCTGCTTCTGTGAGAACTTACAAGGACTCAAGCGGAAACTCTATGGAGAGGAAATAATACAACCATCACCAGTACCTAAAACCTCTCCAGTCAAACTAGAGGCCTATATAGAAGACACAAAGCTTCTGGAATGGAAGTAGATAGTATAGGAAATTTTACAGAGATTCAGTACAAGTGTCATGATATCGAGCACAAACCAAACGAATAAAATAAATGAATGTAATATATCGTTTGTTGGAATAACTATGTATATCACTGTTCAAATTGTAATACCTGTGTTAATCTAAATATACATCTAATAATTGAAAATAAATAAAAACAAAACCACAAAATCCGACTGTTTGTTTACGTCCAAGATTTTTTCTGATTTATAAAGGAAGAAACAGATTTATAAAGGGAGAAACATTTTTTAAACATCATAGTCTGACATATAATTCAATTGATACATTTTTTATATACTTAAATCCAACGTTTTAGACAAAACTATAATTTTCAAAAATAAATTTCTATATTTAATTTATATTGACCACAGTGGAAGCAGAAATAAATTATTTCATGTGTGCATGTAATTTGGTTTCCATAATAAGAAGTTTCAGAAGAAATTAGTAATTTGTTTCCCAATATTCTATGTTTACATGATTTGTATGTGTAATTAGGTTCCCGACTTTAAATAAAAGTGTGGCATCTTATGCAGTAATGCCAGGGAACCAAATTATCAATGACTTTTTTGAGGCTGTGAACCAAATTACACATCATCAACAGGCATCTTAAATGAATATCTAATCTACTACCTGCCGGGAGCCAAATTAGCAGCGCCCTATTTTATGTTGAAATGTCAGATTTACTAAAAATGCATTATTTTTGCGTTTTGATCTTCAGCGTTATATAATATAATGTTCCAGTAAGTACAGGCCGGCTTACTAAAAATTTTCTACAATAACCGAGACATGAATTATGAATTGGTCGATTTCTTCATCACTACTTGACACACATAATAGATATCGGATTTGTCTATAGAGAGCTATTTAAATCAACAAGCAAAGCCTTTCTCATTAGACTAATTTTATTCAATGGGGCTTTTTAAATATTTATATCACATAAAGTGCGGACAGAATCAATTCTACTTTAGCAATTATTCAGCACAGAAATAAATACTCGTAATATGTCTGACTAATTGGAGCTAACAAGGGGGTAATTTAAACACTTAGAAATCATTAAAAAGTATTCATGAATTTTAAATCGATTCAGAAATAACGTTTGCACCTTTAGAAAATATTTAATCGTAAAATATGCAAAATAGAAGTAATCTCAAATCGCTGGTTCGGTTTTGAAGCATAAACAGACTGCCCCAACATTAGCATATTATTTATTAATTGCTATTCAATATATGGGAATGCCAGAAAAATACTATAACAATAATTAATAAATAAAAAAGACTAAACGCAACAGGTTCTGTTAAAACAGTAAAAAAAGATTGTATAACTACTATGAAATAGCATTGACTAAAATGACTAGAAATTTTGGATACTATGAGATTCTATTCAATAATGTTATACCTATTTAGTGTGTCGATCAAATAAACAGAATATATAAAAATACTAATTAGATTCGCTAATGGAAATGCGGGAAGTCTTGTCAATAGTCTACGTTATAATTTAATCCAACGTAGATGCTTCTTCGTCTGGAATATTATTCAAATCGTTTTCTTTGTCCAAACCCCATCTGTAATATGGGGGTCCAACAGTTGCACAATATTTTCTCATTAAAGGTGTATCGTCTTTGACATAGTACATGATATAAAAGTTGCACATCTCGTCGTCATTAGTAGGTCTAGGAAGTAAAAAATGAGATAATTATAGATATGGAGCCCCTTCGACGTACGTGTTTTAGGTGTCATTACGTTTTAAACACAGATTGCTTTATCCTTGCCCCTGGAGTTACCGGATTTATTGTATTCTTATTGCAAGCGTAGCGCCTCAAGCCAAAACAATTGGTCAGAGGAAAAGCAACTGCCATAGAACATTTTATGGATACTTACCCAACTTGTGTATATCTGTTTCTATTTAAACTATCCATTGTACACCTAGCAGCCTAAAAATACATTTATTAATGATTAAGGTAGTAAAAATTTGAAAAAATATATTTAAATCGTATTTGGGATTGGCTGAAACTTACCAAACGATCTCCATATTTAATTGGAGTTTTGTCAAATACAGGGTAGAACATTTGTGGTGTAAGCGGATCTCGTTTACCAAGTAAAGACCAATGATCTACTCCATTTTCATCTCTGGTTACTCTATAACCAGAAACTACTCTCCCTATAAAAATATATACCGTGAACAAAAATTATTAATTACATTTTTTTTAATAAAACTGACAGGTTCAAAAATTATAGTGGAATTTGTAGAAACTTACCTAACGAATGCGTATGTGTTCGAAATGCAAAGGGATAGATAACTTTGTTTTCTTCGATTTCACATGCAGTCTCCATATAAGTTTGGCTTTTTGGAGGAATTATACCGCCTACACCTAACAGCAGCACTCCTGCTAGTTTACTTTGACTATAACAATTGAAAATTTAAGTAAAAATACAAAAAAAGCTTGAATTTTATTCACTGTTATAATTAAATGAATGAAGAGAAGTAACTTTTGGAATAAATGAATGCTCATAACAAGTATTCTACATAATGCTGTCATAATCTTAAAAGGAAGTAGACAGTTTAGGAATACAACACTTGTTCCTAAATTTCGGAAAAATATTAATACTTCAACTTGAAATTTTATAAGTTATGCTATTTTTTAGCTCGTTTAATACCATTTTATAAGTTTAGTGGCATTATTGGAAACGAAATTCGAAAAATATTACATATATGTAGGAACTTATTGGTATCAAAAAAATAGAAGAACGGCCTTCATGAATATAAATTTGTATGCAATTATT
Source organism: Galerucella nymphaeae (assembly GCA_963978555.1). Lineage (NCBI taxonomy): Eukaryota > Metazoa > Arthropoda > Insecta > Coleoptera > Chrysomelidae > Galerucella > Galerucella nymphaeae. The sequence goes on from OZ021704.1 coordinate 6,915,574, forward strand.
TTGTAATATAGGCGTGTTTTAGCATATGTACACATATTTAATATTGTGATTTAAGTAACATACGTGACCGTCCGCATGTTGAAGTAACCATACATAAGCATCTCACACAAAATTGTACACTATTCTAAAGTTAGAAGTTTGAGTTTTTTGACATTCTGTCTAAGTTACATTATGATAATAATAATTTATTCTCAAAAAGTATACATATAGGAAAAATGTAAAAAACAGATTAATAAATAAAATAGATGAGAATAAACATAAAACATAATAACACTCAGGAATTCAAGAAAATATTGATACCTATTCAAAAATATTGGATATGAGGTTACTTGGTAAGTATGAGGATTTTTTTTATCTTGAGCAGAAGAAGTAAAGTTGTCTGATACATTCTCTTGAATGTATAAGTTTTAGGAAATCAAGTTATGTCTAATCTAAATGCATTCAAACTTTGGTCTGACATGCCACTGTTTGAAAGTGCTTCAACTTGTCATTATTGTGTCTTCATTCAGATTATTTTGAAGTACACAAAAGAGCTGTACTGAAATTTATCTTTTCATGGACACGATCACGTATAAAACTTTCATTTACAACACGAAACTCAATTGAATACGTATTTGGAAAAAAACACCAATAAAGTTTACTAATAACAAAAAACCAAAATGGAAAAAGTTTTGACAAAGAAAGAAATCTGAGAAAAATTTACTTAAATAAATAGTGAATATCAATGTAGTATATCTTTAAATATGAATTACTTTATTCGATGTTGCTTGGCCGAATTATAATTAAAAATCTAGCAATATAATACAATATACCTACTCAACCATAAGAAGAAATAAGAAATCTACGAGACAGGAAAAAATTAAAGATCAGTATTATCGCCAAACCAGATTTAAAAAGCTTGCGTAGGTAGCACCCTGTATAAATTTTAAAACAAAAGCCTTGCTTGGGAATATTAATTATTATCTTTTAACTTACAATCAGACTCAGAATTTCGTATATTGAAGACCGCCACCCTGTTAAAGGAAATAGTTAGACCTGATAAAATTGTATGTAGAAGTAAGATATGTAAAAATCATGATCATGGTTGCAAGTTAAATATCATCAATTATCAACCAAGAAATGTTTTAGTAGGAATGAATTGGTACATACAGTTTCCTACTAAAATTACATTTTGTTGATGTATACAGTATTAAGATAAAAGTTCTCAAATTTCTTTCTCAGAATAAACAAGTTACTTAAAGGAAAGTGAAGTGAAGAGTAGCAATATGCTCACATTGTAAAAGTGTCTGCATAACGTTAATAAGAGATTGTGCCAGGTGCAAAAGAAAAACCAAATTTAACCATAAGTGACGGAAACGGAAGCACCATGCATAGGGTACTTACGGTTCTTCCGTATACATTAGAAACAATCCTGAATTATCAGTCTGCCCCTCTGTAAATAAAATGTTATTGAAGGTTTAGGATATTGACCATAAACAGTTGCACATTTGCCACATTAATTTACCATTACTGACAGCGTAGATGATGAATAAAATACATTTTCTCGAGAATGTCATTATTTTGAAACAAATTTAATATTGATCGAAAATCGAAAATATTCATGATGAATCAAAGTACTGGGTCTTCCTTCAATGTATAACAAATTTGGAATATATCCGTTTTAAAATACTAATTGAATTCACCATTATAAATATAAGACCTAAAAGATATATTACCTACCTGGAAATGGTTTTGTGTAATGGACTTGCAGAACTAAATACTGTATGCCAGTGTCTTTTCCTACTTGAAAACCAACATCATCTGGTAAGGTTAAAGATTTTGCATTTCTTGCCCAAGCATACAAAACCTAATAAATACAAAACTCAACTATTAACAGAACATTAGCAGTTTATTAAAAAAGACATTGTAGATTTTACTACAACTGTAAACAGATTTTTTTCACTTGTCTTCAATCTGCTTTTTAATAGTTGAAATAAAAAACCAACTGAGATAGAGCTGTGCTCATTTACTGTAACTATAAACAATAATTGAGCTATTATAAACAACTTACATGGTTACCATCTCTGCAAGGTGGAGCTTTTTTTAGAGTGCTATATGAGTCGGTCCCTGACATTTCTCCACAATCCCTAAAATGATTATAAATTAATTAACTTATTTAATAACAAATAGAAGCTATTACCATATTTCTTCATTTAATCCAGGATTACTACAACCAAAAAGCAGCATATGATGAGCAACATGCATTGTAGCATTGGGTTCAAATCCCACTAAAAAATTGAATATGTTGTTAAAATTGCTTTAGGAGCCAACAAATACTGAAACACGAATTACAATATTATATCCTTTGAAAATATTTTGTTATCCCCATCCTATAAGTCATGCAAGTACATTTGTTTGTTGTTATTTCAGTTATGATTGGAAACATAAGAACATGCTGATTCATACACACATTGTAGTGTACTCTTGTCGTGATCATAAGTAGTAGGTATTCATTATAAAAAGAAATATAATCACAGACCACCAATATGAGGATTGACAAAATAAATTATACTAATTTAAAATCCACTTACCTATATAAAATGTTTTATCATCAACAATTCTAACAGGTGTACACATGTATAATTCAGGCTGTAAATAAATGAGAAGTAGGCATAAAATGTGTTTCAGAAACTCAACCACAAAAGGAAGTGAAAATGGTTAAGAATATTTCAAATTTGGGTTGTTTACTAAAACACAAAAATTAAACAATAAAAAGGTATAAATTTGTTTATTTTTCATACATTTGAGGTGCATTATAATACCTAGAATAAATTGCTATGAAAATATTTTATTTGAATGTATGTAACAATTTACCTTCAGTAAGTAAATATTAAATCTGATTCACTGTAACAGATGTAGCTGATAAACTTAATTAAACTATTAGCAGCATTATGTGTGCCATATGTATCCTACATTTATTTAAAAAAATACAAGTATTGATACATTTGTAATATATTTTACCATCCATATAACAAAAATAATATTTCACTATATGTTTAAATTTATTTACCTCAATTAAAATATAATTATTTTACTAAAATAAGTAAGCAGCATTTGGAACTAACTAAGTAGATGACAATAATAATAATAATATTCACTTCTATGAAAATTTTAAAATCTTCTCCAACCAAGACATAAAAGCATATAGGAGGAACTATGAAATTTTTTTGAAAGCCGTTCTCAAGGGAATATATTTTGAGGATAGATCTTAAAACTTATAGAGATATTTCTGGAATTTATTATGAATCAGTTTATGGCCCTGTTATTCAGAAATAACAGAATTTTCAATATATGAAATTTAAATACACCTGACATTAAATAAACAAATTTAAAAATAACAGTACATTAAACATACTTACTCTGGTAGGATATACATTAGGCATTAAAAGTGGAAACTTTTTTACTTCACAATGAGTTAAATCAAAAATAAATAACAGAACAAAATAAATTCGAAGCCGCAACATATGGGTAGACGCCATTCTTTTCATAAATCAAAAATCAATAAACTTGAATTGAAATTTGACGCAAATGCAAAATATCTGACAGTTTGTTTTGTAACATAACCTAACTCATAATTCTTTAATAAGATAGACGTGAAGATAGCCCATGGGGTAAGTCGGTACTTGCCTTGGGTACTTGCAAGTTCTGTGGTTTCTTTTTTGTTCGTTTTACCACCACTTGGCTCTCTTGAGTCTTTTGACGTTTTTCATTCTGATTGTTCTATGATTCTGATTTCTTTCGGATGAAAAAAAAAAATTAAAAAATAGACAAAAAATTGCAAAAAATATCATACGTATAATATTATCGTTCGGTGATTACACTAGTTGAAATTTGAAACACATCACACGACACATTTTAAGCAGGACTGTAATGTAAGTACCTACCTAATACCTATATGCAATTATTATGAATATTCTATTATAATATGCCTAACTTAAGAGAATATAGGTGTTTATTGAAGAATTTAACTAATATTAGTAAATAACTTTGTCACTTGAATATTTCTTGCATATGTTCCAATTAAATATGAAATTAAAGATAAGTATGTACTCAATAATTTCTACTTGATATGTCTCTAAACTACTCAAAAATGAGAAATAACATAATTAGTTATGAACATTAGAAACTGGGAGCTTCTGATTATGTTGATTTGCATTTTTCTGTAAATTGTATATATGAAAAGGTACATAGAATTCGAGAAAGGGCATAGTTGATGGTGACCATAAGTAATAGGAAATTACCAATTATGCTTTGTTTTCTAACTGTATAATAACACCAGTATAAACAATACTAGTTGTTTTCATGTAAAATATATAAAATGTTGAATTGTTTTGCTGATAAGAGAAACTCACTAATTGATTTGGTGAGCTCTGCAAAGTTCAAATAACTATTTCAGATGATGGTAACACTTGGTAATAATCATTTTAAAATTTGTGTATGTTTTAGAAAAGTGAAAAGAAAAACTACAACTGCATGTCAATCTAAGTTTATTTTGTTGAAATATGAAAATATTAGGACAATGCAATGGAGAACTGTGTGTTTTAATAAGACTTTACTGTAAGTGTACATCATAATTACTAATATTATAACATTACTAGGCCAAAAAATCAAGCATATATGACACTTAGTAAGTAACAGTCATTTTATAATTTGTGTGTTTTTCAGGAAGTAAACGAAAAACAACAACAGTATGTCAATCAAAGCTTATTTTGTTGAATTGTGAAAATATTAGGACAATATGCAACGTATAAAATGTGGGATTTAATTCAATTATAAGTAGGTATACATAATTATTATTTTTATTCTCATATTACCTGGAACTAGAAATAACAATGAACCTAAGCAAATAAAAATATTTATTCTCCTTTATCAAATGTTGTCATTACAATTCATATCAAAATTTCAACATTTCAAATAATGCACATACATATTTTCCAAAATTTATACTTAGGTGACATGTTTAACTTCTTCAAAATAGTCGTTAATATTGAATAGAGGTTTTTATTGAAAAATAAATTTCATAGGATCAAATTTTGTACTTTATCTTTTTCAGGTGAATATAAAATAGGTCTTTTTGTTCTATCCTCCAAAGATTGAATTTTATTTGTGTCGTAAAATATTGTGAATTAAACTGTCATGACAAATTATTAGACTGTCATAACAAGTTGATAGTTTCCACCCTTACCACGTGGAATCTTACCATAATTTTAAAATGAAATCAATCATTGTATTACCTGATATAATTTCTTTTGTACATTCTATCGCAACTGTAAGCAACAAAGAGGTATGCAACTGAACAGGCATGAACAATGCATGTTTGGTTGCATACCCATTAGAGAGATGTGGTAATCTACTAGTAGATGGCGGTACCGAACAACATTTGTATTCTATGGTTTACAGTTCTGTGCTCTTTCATGATATTCTGTTAAGCTCTATGGACATGCTCGATCTAATTCCGTGAAAAGAATAAAGAACACAACAGTTATTTGATTTAAAATGGCTTATTTCCCTTTATGTTTCAGCCTAAGTGATTTATATTGAATCATTTCTCCGTGAATTGAACTGATTTTTAACACTATTAATATTATCGTTCGGAAATAACATTTGATCCAGTGGCGGTATGTTGGAATTGACGTTAATATATTAATTTGTTTAGGTTAGGTTAGGTTTTTATTCTATGAAAACTAGAATATTATATAATCTAAGTAAAGCATTTAATTATCACCCACACCCTACAGTCATTTTGTGAAAACTGTTCATCGAGATGTTATGATAGATAGACCAATGAAAGAAATATGGTTAAATTATCTGCAAAAAAAGCCAATTAACTTTTTCTCATTGGAAAATGATTTATTTGTTTTAATTTTCAATCTTTTTTCTATTTTAGATACCTGTATGATGTATTGACTATTATCTGAATTAGTCCTAGTGGTCATTTGTGAGGGTGTTATTTGTAAATCCAACTAATTCAAAATATTAACATCCCATATTGCCTGTGGAAATGATTTCAATATTTGTTTGTTTTCAGGAAAATAAATCGAGAACACATTTTTCAATGTTTATTATGAACACATGAAAATTTTAAAACACCAATGGATTGACTTAATATTAAAAAATACTATATTGTAAGTACCTACTTGTATACGATTATTTAGTATATTCTAATCTTATCATGAGGAGCAAATAGAGGTTGTTTCTTGAAAAATATATCTTGTATTAGATTATAACTTTGTCACTTGAAATTGTGCCAAATATGATTCTATTTAATTTGAAATCGAAGGTTTGTGTTTCATTTTTGGTTATAGGTTTTGATATAGATTGATATCTTCGAATCAAGTATGGCATTCTCTTGATTTGCTCCTTCAATGAGATATATACAAAATATTTCCAATGGGACATGTCAAAATTACACAATGATGAAAATGAATATTTCTGTAAATTGGAGATGAATTGTATCTTAAAATAACAATGGACCAAAGCAAAAAGAGTTTTTTTATTGAATAATACATCTCAGATTGAAATTTAGTACTTTAACTTTGTCAGATGAATATAAAATTGTTTTTATTGTGATATCCTACAATGATTGAATTTTATTTCTGCCTTAAAATATTGTGAATTTAATTGTTATTACAAATTGATATTTTCCTTCCTATAATCCAAAAATAGAATCGACCATTGTATAGCCTAGTATAATTTCATGTCTACTCTCTATCACCACTATTAGCAACAGGAAGGTATGCAACTAAACAAGCAGATAAATGCATATTTGGTTGCATACCCATTAGAGAAGTGTGGTAATTTTCTAGTAGATGGCAGCATCGAACAATGATTGACATTTCCGGTAAATTTTCATGACGTGTTTCCTCTAAATTGTCATTAGGCGTTTCCGGTACTTACTAGTTCTGTGGTTTCCGTTTTGTTCGTTTGACCACCACTTGGCTCTTTTGACGTTTTTCATTATGATATCTTTCGCGTAGTGACACAAACGCATCCTCTATGAATAGAAATGGCGTGGCGTCTCCATAGACGAAATATATTATATACTCCTATATATATATATTATCGTTTGGTGATTACACTTGATAGAAATATGGTATGTAGGTATGGTGATATGGGTGTTAATATTATTATTTGGATAGCTTTTTATTCAATAAAAACTACAATAAATATTACTAATACAGTTAATCATTTACATCCTTCAAACATTTTGTGAACATTGTTAGCTGTAAAAAATTCAATGAGCTATCTCAGAGATCTATCTTTTCAATTTTAGATGTATGATTGTCTACAAGTTTTCGTCGATACAGTTGCTTCAATAACCAGAGTACCATTTTTATTGGAGTAGTAGGGTATCGTAGAACAACAGATGTACAATAAGCAAAGCAATAAGGAGCTCCTCGAGTATTCACTGTTTTCTGATTTATTCTTAGTTCATTTTAAAAATGGAAAATGAAATGTATGACTGTAAGTACCTACTTTCATGCAATTATTATGAATATTCTAATATGCCATATCCTAACTTGGGAGAATATAGGTGTTTATTGAAGAATTTAACTAATATTAGCATATAACTTTGCCAATTTTCTTACAAAATTAAAGATATTAGTTTCATTCTCTGTTATACTATATAGTTGATGAGGTCCTTTTATTCTCAAGGCTTTTTTAAAGAATTTCCACATGTATTATGTGTACAGTTCTACTCAATAATTTCTACTTGATATGTCTCTAAACTACACAAAAATGGGAAATAACATAATTAGTTACAACCATTAGAAACTGGAAGCCTAGATTATGTTGATTTGCATTTTCCTGTAAATTGTATATATGAAAAGGTACATGGAGTTCGAGAAATGGCATAGTTGATGTTGATGATGACCATAAGTAATAGGAAATTGCCGATTATGCTTTTTTTTCTAACTGTATAACACCAGTATAAACAATACTACTTGTTTTCATGTAAAACATATAAAATGTTGGATTGTTTTGCTGATAATAGAAACTCACTAATTTATTTGATGAGCTCTGCAAGATTTATTCATAAGTTCAAATATCTATTTCAGATTAAGGTAACACTTACTGGCAGTAATTTCAAGATTTGTGTATATTTTAAGGAAGTAAAGGGAAAACAACAACAGCATGTCAATCTAAGTTTTTTTTCTTGGAAAATGAAAATATTATGACAATGCAATGAAGGAACTGTGTGTTATAAGTTTTGAGTAAGTATACATAATTATTATTGATATTCTAACAATTGTAGGGTTTGTTTAATGAAAAAAACTTTGTCAGTTGAAGTTTGTCAAAATCTGTCGACTAAATCTAAGATAGGAGGTCTTTTTGTTCTATATTCTTCTTCATATGATAGAATTTTATATCTGCCTTGAAAATATTGTGAATTTAACTGTTAACAAATTGATAGTTTTAGAATCAAATCACTCATATTATTAAAACCTAGTTATAATTTGATTTGGACACATTGTTTTACAAATATAAGCAACGGAACAGGCATTGATGCATGTTGGAAATTGAAGGAAGGTACAAGGTTCATTTTTTTCTGTAAAAATGACAATTGTCTATTACTCTTTATAAATTTCTTTGATTTAATTGTGAATATTTTTTCTATTTTAGATTATGATTTGTCTGCAAGGAGTTTCAATAACTAGAGTACCATTTTTATTGGACAAGTTGGATGTTGTAGAGCAGATGGAGTTTATATGCAGATGTAAAATAAGCAATTGAAGCTCTTCCATTAATTATTATCCGCCCCATCGAGCTGTCGGAATTGACAGTAAAAGAGCTGGAATCAAAATTGGAATTAGAACAAACCACTAGATTGGAAGTACAAATCAGCAGGTTGAGAGAAGCCGTAGAAAAATTGCAGCACAATGTTACGAATGCTATACTGAAAGAACAACAAGCTCAAGGTCTAATTAGATACCATCAACGACAATTGCGGTAAGTAAATTGAAAATTTCTTTGAACTAAACTAAACCAATCAATGGATTCTCGTCACCGACATGCTAATGTGACTCACTTCAATAAAAGTGATGTGAGTAAGCACCAAGAAGAACGACCTACTCAATTGAAACGAGCCATCTGCCAACTCACTATGATCTATCTGGAATTTCTCCGATAACCACGCTTCACCCCTTCCACTTTATTTCCGACTCAAGTCTAACTTATACCCCCTTACAACACATTCAGCATGGGTGAAGGGGGGGGGGGGAAATCTCAGCTCACTTCGAAGAGAGTAAATTAAAAAGAACGCGCACATTACCGATGTGAGCTGAGATGAACTGAAATCTCAGTCGAAAAGAACACATCTGTTATGTAAAAGATATTTGAGGTTATACCACAATAGGAGTGTTCTTTTTGACTGAGATTTCAGTTCATCTCAGCTCACATCGGTAATATGCGCGTTCTTTTTCATTTACTCACTTCGAAGTGAGCTAAGATTTTACTTCCCGCTTCACCGATGCTGAATGTGTTGTAAGGGGGTATAAGTTGGACTTGAGTCGGAAATAAAGTGGACTGGTTGAAGCGTGGTTATCGGGGATATTGCAGATAGATCATTGTGTTTTATGTCTCTTATTCACGCATAAGTTGGCAGATCGCTCGTTTCAATTGAGTAGGTCGTTCTTTTTGGTGTTAACTCACATAACTTTATCTCGGATCATTTCTATTGAAGTGAGCTGAGATCTCAGTCAAAAAAGAACGCACCTAACATTTCCATTGTTTGATTTTAGTTTAGACATTGCTTTTGGCTTTTTTTAAATTATATTCATTGTTTTAAAAGTATTGTTAATTGTAGTTCCTTTTCTGCCACCAGATTCCTAATAGACGTCCATGGGCAATGCAAAATGATGACGAAGCGTGATAACGCAGTGAGTTGGTAGTCCGCCGTATTAAGAAATTTGTATTTACGAATCTCTTTATATATATTTTCCAAATTTTTGTATTTTTCATGTCTGTGTAACTAGAGAAATTTATAATTAAAGAGATTGTACCATTATGAAAACTGCGTTTTCTTAACATAACCGTACCGCACTATCAAAAATTTTCCAACATAAAGATAGTGATGAAAGTTAGCGCCATCTATCGACCAGTAGAAAAACTAAAAAAACGTAGTACATGGGTTTGCCGATAGATGGCGCTAGCTGTTTTAAGTGTTGCCGGAAATGTCCTATAGGGGGCGCTGATTAATAAAGTAAAATTAGCGACATCTGGTGGTGACCCCTCCAAGTAGTGATAATTGTTAGCGCCATCTAGTAGCCGGAGGACAAACTAAAAATAATTCGAGGGTTTACCGATAGATGGCGCTAACGGTTATCACTACTTGGAGGGGTCACCACCAGATGTCACTAATTTTACTACATTGATCAGCGCCCTCTATAGGACATTTCTGGCAACACTGAAAACAGCTAGCGCCATCTATCGGTAAATCCCTGAACTATTTCCTAGAATTTTTTTTTTGGGTAGATAGAAGGCGCTGGTTGAAATTTTTTTTTGAGGTTTTGCACGGTTAACGCTATTTACTTTACACCAATAAATAATAAATAACACAAAGATTTTCAAAATCGTTTTATTTATAAAAAATTCAAAAATTAAATGTACAAAAAGGAATTTAATATATCTCCATAGTGATAAGGATAGGGGTAACATTGAAAATGTCGATGTATTTACGGTATCATACACAGAGTTAGGAGAAAAAACATAATCAGCAATTGCCAATTACTAATGGTCACTGTCTACTATGCCCTTTCCTCCCAACTCTATGTACCTTACAATTCACAGAAAAATGCGAATCAACATAATCAGTAGCTTCCGATTTCTCATGGTCGTAACTAATTATGTTATTTCCCATTTTTTTGTAATTTTAGAATGACATGTCAAGGGGGTGTGAATGTAAGAAAAAAACCAACACTCGCTATTACTTAGCGCAGTTTTACTTTGCCTCATGCATTCATTTGATTTCAACAGGTTGTAGTTACCCAGAAGAATCTTTGATTGTCTAAACCTTACTAGATCTATCCAAAGGTCAAATCTTCTTCTTTCGACCAAATGGACACCTGAAAAAGCTCAAAATAGTGGAGAAACCTCCATCCACATACTTTCCAACTGCACAGCACTCCAGAACCCTAGAGCACAATACCTAGGAGATTACTGGATAGAAGAGGAACATTTACCCAAGTTGAAGCCTGCAGATATCCTAAAATTCCTCCAGGAAATAGGACTAAAGGAGCTACTAGTTTCTGAGACTCTCCTCAGAAACTAAGTAGAAGAAAGAGGGCACAATAGATCGTCTCAGTGAATGTTACTCCAAAAATACATACATACATACTCTAAAGACTTGGCGTTAGAAAATATATATCTTTATCGATATAACTGTAAGTGATCAATACACATTTTTCAATTATCAACAATACAACAAATGAATTAGAAAAAGTAAGTGATTGATAAAATTAAACAATAATTAATGAGCATATCGATATAGAAATATTTTTTATGCAATCAATGAAATACAATCAATATAACCCAGTCCTGATATACACACCATAATTTTTCTATTATGGTTTCATTTTGCTCTTTTTGAATTGCAATAACTACAATAACTACAATAAATATTACAAACCAAAAAAATACAATTATTCAAGTAAGTATCTTTCTTTTCTTTTTCATTTTCTTAATTTCTTCAAACAAATGGAATCTTCCGAACGGTATCACCTGGAATCCTAAAAAAAATAACATGATTAGTAAAATCCAGTAAAAAGAAACTGGTGTTACATATTTATTTATCAGTGAGCATTTCTCAAAACAAATACTAAAAATATTTCTACTAGAACTGCTTGAATTTACTAATAAGACTTACCAAGGACTAAATCCGAATCAGATAATAGTTAAGCATGGAAGAACTTCAATTGCTTATTGTACTTCTGCATATAAACTCCATCTGCTCTACAACATCCAGCTTGTCCAATAAAAATGGAACTCTTCAACTCCTTTTTCTTGATAATCTCTTCGGATCTTTGACCAAACTCTTATTCAACTCTTCTTTAATTTCACTGAAATAAAATAGAATAGCCAATATTGTCTGTGGAAAATATAAATGAAATATTTATAGCATGCCCATGATAAGAAAATCGAATTTTTATCCAGAAATAAACCAAGGCTATACCGTAACTTATGCCTATACTAAACCTTGCTCAAGAAGAAGAATTTAAGCAATAACGAGGCTTCTCATGTTAAAGGGACATTTTTTACAAAAAAAATATCCTAGATATATTTGTAAATACAAGCACTTGCAACCAGTCACATTAAATGTCGATGACGCGAACCCATTGATTGTTTAGCTAAAAGAAGTTTTCAATTCACTTACCGCAATTGTCATTGATGTTTTCTAATTCAATGTTGAGCTTGTTGTTCTTTCACTATAGCATTCATAACTAACATTGTTCTGCAATTTTTTATATGGCTTCTTTCAACCTGCTAATTTGTACTTCCAACCTAGACCTGGGGGTCTGTTCTAATTCTAATTTTGATTCCAGCTCTTTTACTATCAATTCTGATAGCTCGATGGGGCGGATAATAATCAGGCCTGGAAAAGCTTCAATTGCTTATTTGGCATCTGTATCTAAACTCCTGCTCTAGGGGCGGATAATAATTAAGCCTGGAAAAGCTACTAGAAGAACTGAATCAGATGATAGTTAAGACTGCAGGACCTACTATTATTGCTCATTGTACATCTGTTATTCCCAATAAAAGGGTACCTAGTTATTGATCAGCATTGTATCGACGTAAAACTTGAAGACAATCGTATAGGTATCTAGAATAGAATAAAATATTTACAATTACTATAGATAAATCATTTTGGAATGAGGACAAAATATAGTCAACTGGTTTTTTAAAAAGCTTATAATTTCAATCACACAAATATAGTTTAGTACACCGTATTTCTTTCTTGGATACTCTCTTACCATAACTTCATGATAAGTAATTTTCACATGATTAAACGATTTGAATGATTGTAAACTGCTTTTCTACCACCTCAGGATCAAGTGTAATTTCCGAACGATAATATTAATGGTGTTACCATATAATTCACGGAAAAATTCTTCAAAATTAATACAGGTGAATAAAAATGGTAAGTCGATTTTTTTGTCTACAGAGACCTTTGAATATAAAACAATCTGTTTTATATTCAAAGACAGAGACGCCACGCCATTTTAATTTATAAATAAATGTTGCGTTTTTGTTTTTGTCCCTATACCCCAACGAAATCGGAATGAAGTACAAAGCGTCAAAAAAGAGCAGAGTGGTAGTCAAACGAACAGAGCGGAAAACACAGAACTAAAAAGTACCGGAAGCGGAAACACCTAATGAGAATTTACCGGAAATGTCAATCATTGTTCGATGCTGCCATCTACTAGAAAATTACAACACCTCCCTAATAGGTATGCAACCAAACGTGCATTGTTCATGTCTGTTTAGTTGCATACCTTCTTGTTGCTAATAGTGGTAATACGCAATACATGCTTGAACATTTACGTATAATATCGATGTTCATACAAGAAATTGAGAAATTAAGATGTAAATAGAAAAATAACATGGTTTTTTTTCTTCTTATTTTTAAATTAATCATACATAACTAATTATGTTATTGCCCATTTTTGTGTAATTTAGACACATATCAAGTAGATATTATTGAATATGAAGAGCCATACATATTCAATTATAATAGAAGTGAAACTGCAAACCTTGAGAACAAAAAGTCCTTATCGACTATATACTATATATAACAAAAATGAGAGATAATTAAAACAGATGTAAGAAATATTCAAGTGACAATATTAGTTGAATTACACTATATTATCTTAAGTTAGAATATGTAATATTGAAATATTCATAATAATTGCATGTAGGTAGATACTTTCAGTCCTGCATTTTTTAAAACATACAGTTACTTCAACGATATTCAAAAATTTTCATATCATAATACCTAATAAACTTGGAAAAATGGGTTGTTTCATTTTCCATCTTAAAAATGATTTCAAATAGTAACAGTATGTTATTCTTTTAAACTATATGAATTTACAAATAAGACTTACCAAGGACCAATGAGAATAAATCAGAAAACAGTGAATCCTGGAGGAGCTCCTTATTGCTTATTGTACATCTGTTGTTCTACGATACCCTACTAATCCGATAAAAATAGTACTCTGGTTATTGAAGCAACTGTATCGACGAAATCTTGTAGAAAATCATACACCTAAAATTGAAAAAAAAACATCAACAACTAAAACGAAGCAATCATGTTCAAAGGAGATAGCCCATTGAATTTTTTACAATTTTCACAATATGATTGAAGTGAAGAGTGTAAATGTGTGACTATTGTATAAGTAAAATTTATGATTATGTATCTATGGAGATGCCACGTTTGCCACACCATTTCATTTAATAGATAAAGAATGCGTATGTGCCTATATCCGAACGAAATCAGAGTGAAAACCGTAAAAAGAGCCAAGTGGTGGTCAAACGAACAAAGCAGAAACCACAGAACTAAAAAATACCGGAAACGGAAACACCTAATGAGAATTTACCGGAAATGTCAATCATTGTTCGATGCTGCCATCTACTAGAAAATTACAACACCTCTCTAATAGATATGCAACCAAACGTGCATTGTTCATGTCTATTTAGTTGCATACTTTCCTGTTGCTAAACGGTGCGGTGGAATAAGTGTTCCCCCCCTATTAACTACTCTATTTTTATAACTGAAGAAAAAAGCTCAAACAAGTCAATTTTTATATTAAACGTATAAAATTTTCAAACCAATTCCTCTTGGAACACACCTTAAGCAAACGTTTGCGTGTACTCTGTGGATTGGGATGTTGACAAGTTTGACAGCAATTGTCCGATTGGAAACATGACCGAGCAAATTACAATTTTTAGTGATTCTAGCTGAGTAAATTTGTGAGGTTATTTCCTAATTTTTTCTATAAAAATTTGATTTTCTGTTGATAAAAGTAGTCGCTAGTAAGTTTCGAATATAGTATTTGTGAAAAAATTGACAATAATTTGAAAAAATGAGTGAAACAAAGGCAGAACCAGTTAAAGTCGAAGCCAAAGGAAATCTCAACGATGACAAAAATAAAAACGATTTGGTATGCACAAATTATATTTTTTATGTTCTCAAAAGAGTTTTATATACTTGTATGATTTTTAGTCTGATGAAGATAAGCAGCTTCAAGAAGAATTGAATCTGTGTGTTGAAAAACTTCAGGTAATATTATTTGAAATTAATTATTCCAAATATGTTATTAACTACGATTTGTTTTCAGGAAAGCGATGAAAAACTCTATTTAGCTGCTTTACAAGCATTAGCTAGTCATATCCGTGCATCCACTACATCTATGACCTCAGTACCAAAACCATTGAAATTTATGAAGCCCCACTATGAGACTATGAAGCAAGTTTATGAAAAAATGTCTGAACCCGATGTCAAGAAAGTGTGTGCTGATATTATTTCTGTACTAGCTATGACAATGGGAGAAGGTAGAGAGAGTTTGAAGTACCGTCTTGTTTCTGATTTAGATAAAATTGGTGAATGGGGACATGAATATGTCAGGTAAGATTATTTAGTATGTATTTGTAATACATAAAAATAATTATGTCTATCACAAGTTCACTGTAATCTATAGTAGTAAATATGATCACATACAAGTCACTGAAAGTATGTGCCAAATTTTCACTTGAAATTAGCTTTTGAGGGCTGGAATCCTTTGCAATATTAGAAGAAATGAGTAAAGATGAAAAAAGTTCTGACAGAAGCGGAAGTAAGGGGGCACAATAAATACTTTATGTCTCAACAAATGGTTACTTTAACTATGAATAATTTGAAGGGTATATATTTCAGGCACTTGGCAGGAGAAATTGCTGGAGAATGGGCTGAGACTGATTTTATAGTAAACACTGAAATCAGAGACAAACTTATTTTATTAACTAAACAGATAGTTCCCTATAACATGGCACATAATGCTGAGGCTGAAGCTTGTGATCTGTTGATGGAAATTGAAAGACTGGATTTACTAGAACAATATGTTGATGAAAATATTTATTCAAGAGTTTGCTTATATCTTACAAGGTGAGTAGTGTACTGAGTTTCAGTTATATTAGTTGTATTGTAAGTTATTCATAAACTAGTTGTAGGGTTGAAATTGAATAATGAAGACTGATGTAATTAACTTTTTTTAGTTGTGTTCCATATGTAGCTGATCCAGAAAATACGACCCTACTTCAGACTGCTTTATTATTATTTAGAAAATTTAAGCAATATCCACAAGCTCTTAGATTAGCTATGCAGTTAAATGACCATAGTTTAATTGAAGAAATATTTGTGTGCTGTCCAGATAGGTAAAAAAACTTTTAATCATTTATTGATAAACATAAATTACATTACAATAATTATCTTGAGGTTCTAATGAACTTGTGTATGGCATGATAACAATACACTAAATCGTTAATGTGATGTCAGATTATTGAAGTTGAATAATGTAAGCTATTTATAGGAGTATTTATACTTTCTTAGCTGATGATTCAACCAATGTATAAAACTGTTTATAAAAACACTTGAACATAAGAGAAACAACTAAAGTTATTTGCTTTGTGTCCTGTGTAGTCAGTGTTATCATTATGTAGTACCATTTTGTGAGCATCCCATATAATTTGAATTTAACTGTGAATTGTCAAGTGGGAATTTTTATCAGGACTTTTGCAAATTATTTTCAATAAAATGACAAAATTTCTTTCTTTTGAATCAAATAAAAGCCTTCCTGCATTTCACCTCTATTTGTTTTTGTTTGACCCAGTCTCACATGCATAGTTGGATGTAGTGTCCTCGCAAGTTGGAATATGAGCCAATATATGGACTTGATGAGTAGCAAAATGAATTGTCAATTGTATTTCTAGTTTGAAAAATGAATCATTGTCAGCTCCTATTCATCAATAATTAATCAATGATTTTGTGTTGAATTTTATTTGAATATTTATTTTTTTTCAGTGATGTACAGAAACAGTTAGCATTCATGCTAGCAAGACAACAAATTTATATCGAAATTCCTGAAAACACCCCAGAATATGAAGATCTCATTGAGATAATGGCAAACTGTCATTTAAATAATCACTTCTTAAATCTTGCTCGTGAGTTGGATATCATGGATCCAAAAACACCGGAAGATGTTTATAAGTCACATTTAGAAAATAGTCGTCCCCCATTTGGTGGAAGTCAAGTTGACTCAGCTAGACAAAATTTAGCTGCCAGTTTTGTAAATGGCTTTGTTAACGCTGCTTTTGGCCAAGACAAACTTTTAATGGAAGATGGAAATAAGTGGCTCTACAAAAACAAAGAACATGGAATGCTAAGTGCTACAGCCTCTCTTGGATTAGTTCTTTTGTGGGATGTAGATGGAGGTCTCACACCTATAGACAAATACCTTTACTCTTCAGAAGATCACATCAAATCGGGAGCATTACTTGCATGTGGTATTGTCAATTGTGGAGTGAGAAATGAATGTGATCCAGCCTTAGCTCTCCTGAGTGATTATGTCCTGCACAATACCAACATTATGAGGATTGGAGCCATTGTAGGCTTAGGATTGGCTTATGTAGGTTCGAACAGAGAGGCAGTCTTGAGTTTACTCACACCAGTATTTTCTGATCCTAAATCTAACATGGAAGTTATTGGAATGTCTGCTCTTGCTTGTGGTATGATTGCAGTAGGATCTGGCAACCCATACGTTACATCCACTATTTTGCAAAGTCTAATGGAAAAATCTGAAACTGAATTGAAAGATACATATGCTAGGTTTCTGGCATTGGGACTTGGCTTATGTCATTTGGGTAGACAAGAAGGAATTGATACAATCGTTATGGCATTACAAGTAATACCCGATCCTTTTAGATTGATGGCAATAACCATGGTCGATATTTGTGCCTTTGCTGGTACTGGTAATGTTCTTAAAGTTCAACATTTATTGCATATATGTTCAGAACATTATGATACAACTGAAAGCACAGACAAAACTTCAAAAGATAAAGATAAAAAAGAAAGTGAGAAAGATATGTCTGCCAGGCAAGCTGTAGCTGTTTTGGGTATAGCTTTAATCAGTATGGGTGAGGATATTGGCAGCGAAATGGCCTTCCGTACTTTTGGACACTTATTAAGGTATTGTGAACCTGTAATTCGTCGTGCTGTTCCTTTAGCTCTTGGTTTAATATCAGTTTCAAATCCCAAACTAAGCATCCTCGATACCTTGAGTAAATTTTCACATGATAGTGATGCTGAAGTGGCACACAATGCTATCTTCGCCATGGGGTTAGTAGGTGCTGGCACTAACAATGCAAGATTGGCAGCTATGTTGAGACAGTTAGCCCAATATCATGCAAAAGACCCTAATAACTTATTTATGGTTCGTATAGCTCAGGGTCTTACACATCTTGGTAAAGGAACTTTGACACTTAGTCCTTACCATAGTGACAGGCAGTTAATGAGTCCTGTAGCTGTAGCTGGATTGATGGCAACCCTGATTGGATTTCTAGATGTTAAAAATAGTAAGTATTTGTTTTAAATATAATATTATAATTGTTTTTTCATAAAGTTTGAAATCAGTGTGAATGAGGGAATCTATAAGATACAAAACATGTGCAAAAAAACACAGCTGTAGTCAACTATTTGATATCTATGTATTATATATACAGTATCAGTCACCATTCCATGTTATGAGAATTGAGGGCTTTATTTTTTTTCTTAATACTCATGAACCTATCTTTTTAGTTATTTTGGGACGATCTCACTATTTGCTGTACACTCTTGCTGCAGCAATGCAACCAAGGATGCTTGTAACATTTGATGAAGATTTAAATCCCCTTCCAGTGCCTGTCAGGGTTGGTTTGGTAAGTGTTTATAAACAATTTGACGTTTTTTGTTTATGGAATTCTATGGAATGGTAGTCAAAACCATCACTAAATACTACTAGATTACAACTATATCAAAGTCAACGATACAATAATATTATTATTCGTCATAAATACATATGTATACCTAATATTAATAATTATTCATGTTTTTCTAGGCTGTGGATGTGGTGGGTCAAGCTGGTAAACCAAAAACAATAACAGGCTTCCAGACACATACAACCCCGGTTCTTTTGGCATATGGGGAACGAGCTGAGCTTGCTACAGAGGAGTATAATGCCCTAACTCCTATTATGGAAGGTTTTGTAATATTACGGAAAAATCCCGATTTTAATTCTTAGATTACTTTGAAAATTATTTATATAAGAGCTCTTATATTTAAGTTGTAGTTACTAACTTTTTGTAAAAAAAAATAAACAGTTTGATTTGGTTTCAATTGTTTTTCTATTACAAATATCTGGATAAATTAATACGTTTCAAAGGGTTGGTTGACAAAAATAAGATTATGTAAACATAACACTGTTCAATACGAAAATAGAAGCAGATCTTTATCCCTAATCTCAACTTCTTGAAAGACAAACAACAAATACGACATTTTCGCGAATCGTGATGCTTGGCCTGGTGGCAGAAAACTTAAATTTAATAATAAAATGAGTTTATCACGGAAGTAGTACCAAATCGCTCCTGTTAGTATAGGTATAGTATGTACTTGCACTATCTGGGAGATTGCGGTAGCCTGGATACCAGGGCTATAATAAGAGGCAAGGGTAGGGTTCATCAATATTATAATAATCATAAAAAAATATTGAGATAAATTTGTAAGTATGGGTATATAATCTAAAAGCACCACTTGCACCTCTTCTGTTTGTTTTATATCGGGTGTCCCATGCTGTTTTGACTGTCTACTACATGACCTGCCTTTTTGATACACCCTGTATATTATAAAAAGAGTTTCTGTATAAAGTCAACTAAAGAATAAACGCAACAATAAATTCAAACTTTATTTAGTGACAGTTTCAAGTACAGTCATAACGTTCAATTGTACAGTCTTTTAACAAAATAGCTTTTATTGCTTTTGAGTAATACACTTTTTAGAAACATGAAAATTAGAATTTACTCCAATTTATTTACGACAAATAATTCAACATTCATAGTAGAAATATTGGAAACATTTCATATTATCTTCAATTGAAAACATTCAACGTAATTTTTCTTTGGAATGTTTCAATAAAGAACATTTCGAGTAACTCGTAAAATATCAAATTATTAACAAATATCACAAAACATAACAAAACAGAAGTTTGATCATTTCCAAAGAGTACTTCGTTATCAAAAATGTAAATAAAAATAAATTAATTGTTCATTCTAAAAAAATACAATATGTGTCACCCATACTGATTAATCAAACTCAGGTACTGTGTACTCCACTAATAATATTTTTCATAAATTTTATCATTTCTAGTACTGATAAAGGCGAGATGTTTGATTATGATTTTTCTGATGTTCGTTTGCTCTGGCTAAAAACTGAAGTTCATTGATACGTAATATCCTAGAAATGAGTATGAAAATGCTCAAGTGCTTAAAATGAGTTAAAAAGCTGCTAATTCACGATAAAATTTAAACTTTTACTCAACAGTTCGACTTATACTGAAACTTAGGAGGAATCGACAAAATTCATCACACAAAAGCTTTTTGAAAACTAATTAACATTGCCTTTTTTCTGAGGAGATCCCTATCTTAAACTTTCTTCATGAAAATTTAAAACTTGTGGACTTTTAACAATTGATTGGTTTGCCGGCACTAAGTCTTCTTCATCACTATCACCCCACTTCGAATGGTTCTAGTTAAAAAACGAAATAAATGTTATTAAGCTCATTACAAATATTTGATTCAAATATTTTACATGAACTGTTGTGGCTGCTATAATTTTTTAATTTTTTTCTGGTTCTATTCCTCTATCCAAGGCCTTGTGTTTTTTTATCATCGTTTCCCAGCTTAGAATTATCTTTAGGTTTTCTTTTTTGCTATTTTTCCTTTTCTTAGGCCACTCTATCCATTTCATACTGTTTGATCATTGGACAAACTAAATTTTCTTCTTGTCCCTTTCATTTAGTAAGCAAGAAAAAAATTTAGTTTGTCCGATGATCAAACAGTATGAAATGGACAGAATGGCTAAAGAAAAGAAAAGAAATAGCAAAAAAGGAAAACCTGAAGATAATCCTAATCTTGGAAAAATAAAATAAAAGGCTTTAATAAAGGATTAGAACCAGAGAAAATGAATAAATTTTAGCAGTCACTGACAAATCATGTAAAATATTCGAATCAAATATTTGTAATGAATTTTATAAAATATATTTAGTTTTTTAACTAGGACCATTGATGTTTCTGATGAAGTGGGGTGATAGTGATGAAGAAGACTTAGAGCCAAGAAAACAA
Organism: Galerucella nymphaeae; assembly: GCA_963978555.1. Taxonomy (NCBI): domain Eukaryota; kingdom Metazoa; phylum Arthropoda; class Insecta; order Coleoptera; family Chrysomelidae; genus Galerucella; species Galerucella nymphaeae. The sequence continues at coordinate 6,937,015 of OZ021704.1, forward strand.
GCAAATGTTGAATGTCCACAAGTTTGAAATTTTTATGAAGAAAGGTTGACATGGGATGCTCCTTACTCAGAAAAAGGCTATGTTTAATTATGTAAGATTTGCTTGCTACTGCTACTGACGTTGGTCTGTTGGGATAAAAAAAGGACACAATAGGCAATAAAAAAAAATTTTGAAGGATCAAATTTTATCGCCAATTTACAATTAAAAAATTTATGGCACAACTTTCCAACTCATTATTAAAGCAATGAGTTTTCAAACTCCTTTTGAAATTAATTTCTGACTATACACTGTATAATGAAAAACAAAATTGGAGATCAATGCAGATTCATTCTTCTTCTGGAAATGGTATGACAATAAAAAATTTGTTCATGGAGTATATTTTTCACTTGCAAAAAATCAATTGTTGATTTTTGTTCTTGGGAGCTCTCAAATCAGAAATCGTTACACATAATGTTAAAATAAAAGATATATCCTTTAATACTATCTAATTGGAAATGACCTAAGAAATTGTGCAATTACCAAATTAATCTCTGAGGGTCTAAATAATTAGCCCAAGCTATAGTTTTGGTAAAATACAAATTCAAAGTGATAGAATTAATCAACAAATAAGTCACAAACTCTAAAATTAAATTAAAGACAGTATTGGCATTGCTTTTTAATCTCAGTCTAAACAGTATGTAGGGTATGAAAAAGTAACGAATTTCAATTAATCTTTGAGTAACCAATACTACAGAGACACATATCAAGTACAAAATTAAAAAGCTTATGTCATCTCTATCATAAAGTAGTTTTATTATGCAGTACCACGAAAATATGTAGACTGGCACCATAGCATATCTAAATATAGTATATTTTCCATAAAAACGGTTCCAAATATAAAATATATAGTGCCTGTTGTCTGCAAGCATGTAAGGATGTACTATTGTATTTACAAAGACAATAATACACCCAACTATTAGAGATACAAAAATAAACTTTTTGTGCTTTCTTGTGAATGTTATGAAACTTAATACTTCACCTACAAAGTGTGGCCAAGCAAAAATTAGTGAAAACAGAGAGAAATAAAAAAGTTGAGGAATGTGTATAGTAGCTACATGTGCAGTCTTATCTCCTAAAACTATCCCTCCATTCAACTTCACAAATACTAGAAAAGATGCCATAACTGCAATATATGACATTGCATTGAACCAAAAATATAAATGTGTACTCAACAGAATATTCCTTGGATGTCTGGTTAATTCAGAAAGTAAATGCCAAATATGCTGAAAAAAATAGAAAATATATTCCTTTAAATATATATAATAATCAATATAATACCAAGTAGTAGAAATATACAGTGAACAAAAGCAAACAAGATGTGCAAAGTATTATGAAACTTACCCGAGCTGGTAATCCGTTTTCAGTATACTGGGAATGATTTTTCATTGCAAATGCATACAGTTCTTTCATTATATATTTTCCTGCTAAAAGTGCAACCCATACAATGTTTGTTTGACGACAAATAACAGAGCAATAGCCTAAAACAAAAATAGTGTATACATTTTCTTCAAATTGATTTATATATCTATCGCAACATATTAATGTATAATCAATCAACAGTAGAATTTAAATATTAGTAAGATTTTAAAGCAATATTGCCAATTTTTCCTGTTTTATGAATAACAAAATACATTTTCATTTAGACAATTTTCAATACGCATAAATATTTTGACTTACCAAAAAGTGAAGCTATATAATGGCTACCTTGTTCACTTAAAACCAGCATTAACAGCGTCATTGTTAAGGACACAACATCAGTATAGTAAAAATGACTGAAAAAGTATAATGGTGGAAGTAATGCCAGTGTAATAGATGACAATATGTTGCCCCATTCATTCTAAAAACAAATACTGGTAATATAATATGCTCACACTTAAATCAAAAATATATACTAACCTTTTCATACTTTGCAAAGAGAATATAAAACAAGTATATATTAACAATCGAAAAAGCCAAACACATAAATCTTAACCAATACGTCGTACACAAATTGAAAGGACCCAAGATTAGTGAAGTTATTAAGTAGAGGCCTGGTAAGGTGGTTACTTTTGGATCCCACTAAAAGTATTCAATGAATTACAATATTATGTTGCTAACATTAATATGCAGTTCATACTCACCACAAAAAAATTAAATTTACAATATGATTTTCCAAGGGGTAGGTGAAATATTTCATCAACAATCAGTTTTGAGGTTAAATACATATTATTGAAAATAGCAAGGGAAATTGCAAAGAAAGCAATTATACATAATCCGAAGCAAATGCTAGACATTTTTAAATTATTTAGCGGCATCTTGAATTTGAATTATCGTTACATTACAAACTATCAAACTAAGTTTACGTTGGAAAGCGGGATGCAAATAAACAAAAGTGACAACTGACAAACTGATATTTTGAATTTGATGATAGTGTTGGGAGGTACGGTGATTTCTGAGTGGGAACAGTTACTTACCTGCTTCTTACTTTTATTAGTTGGCTCTTCACAGTTTGACCCATAGAATAATTACTCTATGGTTTGACCCAAAAATAAACCTGTGGTTAGTGTGGTTCGACACATAATGGAGCAGCTATGAAAATATTGAATATTTATCACGTTCTATATTTTCGCAAAAGTCTGCTGATTCTACTGGTTTTGGGTTCAATAAAATAACATTTTTGGGGTACATATGTTCTTCGCAATAAAACATGTTTTAAGTAAAATATGAATATTCCCTGAAATAACATTCATTATTATGTAATTAGAGTTAATTTACGAACTTTCTAAAGTAAACAAAACTTTATAAAAAGTAGACGGATAAAAAATTCTCTTCATTGTTTAAATTATTATTTAGGGTGTATTTTGAAGCAGACGTAACTAAATAAACAGAAAGGGTGAGAATATGGAAACTCGATACACTGAAGCTGTATTTACGGTATTTATTTCTAGCTTGGCTGGTGGATGATGAAGCCATACATAATGATGTTGAAACTAATACCAATTAAGCATCACCAAGTTAGATTTTCTGTGGTTTCCAAGTTATAATTATAACTTAAGTATATCAGAATAATTTTTATCATCATGGAAACTATTGTTAGAAACGTTCTATATACTCTAAATTCTAGCATATAAATAAAATATATATTATTTATTGTCTGATATGGATTAAACAATGTCAAAGTTCCGTTGAAATTTTGGTTAACAATCAAATAGATTTTTGTATATTATTTTTCACTCTGCCGATGAGCTATGTGTATATTTTCCATAAAACGGTACTATGTGTACCAGTCTCTGGTACTTCCCAAGATAGATTACGGGTCCATAGTCATCGTTCATCGATACGGAAATCAACGCTGAGTTTACTGGATCCCATACATCATGCAGGTATGAGACAGGGTTTCTACCTTTACGAAACATCGCCAGAAACTACCAGGAAATTACCTACATCTCCAGAATACGACCCCAACCCAACCATTTTCCGATTTTGTTAGAAGAACACGGAGGATATGCTGATATAGACCAACTATTATGGGCTATAGACCCAATAGGAATCTGTCACCATTAGAATTGCATATCTTAACTTTTCTCTCATTACATATGACTTCCAAGTTGCTCCATATGGTAGCTCCATCCACATACTTTCCAACTGCACAGCACTCCAGAATCCTAGAGCACAGTACCTGGGAGATTACTGAATAGAAGTGGAATATTTACCTAAGTTGAAGCCTGCAGATGTCCTAAAATTCTTCCGAGAAATAGGACTAAAGGATCTACTAGTTTCAGAGACTTTTCTCAAAAACTAAGTAGAAGTAAGGGGGCACAATAGATCTTTCAGGTCTCAGTGAATGTTACCCCAAAAAATACATACATACATACATACATGGTAGCTGCCAAAAATTTGCAAAAGAAAGTAATGCTCAAGATAAGGAAGATACATGAAAAAGAGTGGCGAAAGATAATCTTTCAATTTGTATTAAAACTTCAAGAACTACTGTTGAAAAAAGTAAATTGCTTGGAGAATGAATTAAATTCCATATGACAGAAATATAATCAAAATTGATTGAATATTGTTTGTCTGACTGACAAGTTATCTGGAAAGACGAAAGTGTGCTTTAACTTAACTTTTTTTATAATTTTGAAAACATATTTATACAGGGTGTACCAATCTTACAACAAACTTCGGCATATGGGTTATTTTAAGGGATATCATAAAATGTTATCAACAAAAATAGTAGATGTCTTTGGAGGTGCATATTTTGAAATTATCTCGGACTATTATACAGAATGTTGCTAACTCCTCTTATACAAACCAAACATATAGGGTTTTGCTAGTGTCGAGTGGTTGAAAGGATATAGCCACTCTCACAGAAAAATCACTATCCACTTAGACATTTTATGAAATAACAAAAAAAGTATGTTTTAAAAGTGAAAAACTTAAAAAAAATTAGTATTAATTTCAATATACAAAACCTAATCTCTTAATAGTGATAATTAGTAATTATTTATGTATATTGGTTTGTTTTTTGATATTTTATAAAATATGTCAGAGTGGCTATATCTTTTTAACCACTTGGTATAGGATAGCAGAACCCTATATTTCCTGAAGGCTTGAAACGTGATCTATTCAGTTTCATACAATAACTATTTCCAAATCATTAGTTTGAAATTTAGAGAAAATTGCAGAGGTTTTAAAATCAAATTAGTATACAATTTAAGAAAATTATAAATTGCACGAAAAGTATAATATCTAGGTATAGGGCACCCTTATACCATTCGAAAGAGGACACTCTTTTGAATATGGTGAATTATTAAAATATAGAGTGTTCCATTTAAAATAAGCCAGATATTACAAATTGAATGATCTAATAATGAAACTGAGAATTCGTAAAGAAATATATAGTACTCGATCGTGGAATACATTCAACGGATGTCAGACTATTTAGATGTAAGAGAAACTTTGCTGGATTTTGTTATATCTATGAGTTATTAATATTTTTCGAAATGTTCACAAATTTAAAAAAGTAAGCATAACTCGGAGCTCTCTGTATTTAGGTATAGGGAACCATTATGAAGGAGTTTTATATTTTTCAGGGGCACTCAGAAAATGCAATAATATATAAGGTGTTCCTCAAGAAAAAATATAACTTTATTGGAACATTTCAAAATATTTTCAAATTATAGTTTAAGTCTGAGAGAAATTTGTGGTATGAAAAGTTTTTCCAAAAAATGTCTTCAACATGTGTCCGGTCCCGGACTTTTGCCGAACTCTGTATAGTACAACAAGCACGTTTCTGCTGTAAATTGTTGTTTCCTCCACCCCTCAAAAAAGTGACTGCTGGGCGTCCCTGTTCCGGCGAACAATATTGACGAAATTCAGGAGCGCACATGCGCTTCGCTTTCCACTAGAAGTAGTTTGATAAAAGTCTGGGCGAAAAAATTTTCTGATGTCGCGCACCAATACATATCACGAAAATATTCACATATACCATGTTTAATATTTCACCGGCCCTAGCCGAAGAAACTCAACGTAGTGCCGTGTTTACCGATCGCTTTCCTGTAAACTTGTGGTCCAAACTTTCACCATTCTGGCTCCAGAGGTACCTACTTTGCAACAAAAACCCAGAGTTGTTATCAATCTTAATAGATCAAATAGTGGATCAGAACATTCCGACACCATTCACAACTTCAAGCCGAAAACATCCTTTTTGGACCAACAGTCAGTGTCTTTTGACAGTTATTGTCGAAGATCTTCCTTACAGAAGAGTTATTTCGAAAATGAAAAATGTAGGTCATCGCTCGAGACTTTCCATCCGAAGACACACTATGAAGAGGAAAGTCAGGAAAGGCCTTGGATGTATACTTCTAAGTCCCCGATAAAAAATTTGGCTTCCTCTCACCATGAGTCTGAATTAAAAGGACGCTTCAAATACAGATTTAATTATAAAGATCGAACTGATTTTCTTTCGTTATCTTTATCGCCACCTGGATCTCGAAATAACTTTTCTTTTCGAGAATTTCCTTCCTTGTAAGTATTTTTATTTATTTTATAGTATCTAATGATAATTAATATAAGTACCTAGTTCTTTAAGTCTTTTATATTTCTTGATCTTGTAATATTATTATTTGCCTAAAACATGCATGAATGAAAATGTTTAAAGAGGGAAAACTTTAAAGTGAGAACTAATCGTAATCGCGTGTTTCTTATGAAGAAAATCTTTTGAATATTCTTAAGGATGAACTGAAATTTTAATTAAGTTCTAAACTTTTTCACTTTGTTATAAGTATTTTTTTCAAAATTAATAATTAACAAAAGAAGAAGGAAAAAAAACAAGGAAAAATGTTTCCAGACTGTATAAGCTTTCGAAGAAGAGGCCCTTTGCCTCTGTGTTCCTGTTTCAAATCATGATGTACTCGAAGTACCGCTAGGATGTGAATTCAGAACTCCCGATAAAAACTACTTCAATTCCAAAGAAATAACAATAGAAAAACCACTCACCCTTCCAAAAATTCAAACTATATCTCATTATTCCTGTACAAAAACCAAAACTATCAAATTAAAAAAATACATCTGGACAAACTACAAGAACAGCTTCTACAACCATTTTTTTTATGAAGACAGCTCTTCCAACATCACTAACTTTTGGACGACCCCTGTATGCATTATTATAATAATTTGTATATGTATAATTATTTAATCGAAAAAACTTTAAAAGAAGCAAGCAACAAAACAAGAAGTTTCGCACTCAAAATTCATCAGTTTTATTATTTGTCCCTTATAAAACTTCCTCAGGGGATGGAAAAGTTACATTTCAATAAGACAATAATGGTATATTCATTACATAGGCATAGTTCTAACCAATATTTACTTTAATTTCTTTTACACTTATATAATAGTTTTTTTTTGTAGCCGTCCCGAATATAGAACTTTCGGTATGATTTATTAAATCGAAGATGAAAATACCGAAAGTAGCTATTTTCGGAATGTTTTGTTTTACTTTTGGTACAAATTTCAATATCTATGGACGCAACCTTAGCAATGACATTCACGGAAATTTTATTATGAAATAAAAATAAATTTGTTGATACGTCCACTGTATTCTCAATTTTCCGATCCAGAAAAGGAGAGTGAGAGGAAACGTGGAAACGTTTTACGGGACTCGCAGGCCTCCAGCCTACTCATCCCGTGGAATATCACTTTCGGAACTTGTTACGTAAATAATGATTGTATAATTTTATTTATTTTGTTTTTAAAAAAGCAAATTTCGAATATTAAAATATAATTTGTAGTACAGATATCTTGACTAAATATCGAGACTAAATAGTACATGAATTTTAAAAACAGTGAAAACTACTCGTTCTGTTGACTGATACAGCTCAATTTACAGAAAAGTAATGAGATGACATGAAGCAAGGTGAACGTATATTTTTATGTTTTTTATTATTATTATGTAAAAAATTGTAGGCAGAATTCCAATAACTCGTGATAATTTCAATAGTATCAACACTTAGATTCTAAAAATAAACCACCAAAACAAATGTTCCTTGATATTTTCGCTTGTTGCGTACATCAGTAAATTGTTACAGTTTCAATTTGCACACTCAAATCTAACCGCAAAGTTGATGTTTTCCGTGATCTGTCATAATTTGACATTATTGGCGCTCTTAAGCAGAAAGTAACTTTGGCGCACACCTAATTTTATTTATAGATAAAAAGGAGTTATTTTAATATAAACTGTAGAATAAATATTTCAGTTGATTTTCTAATATTTTGAAGCATCGAACAATATATTTTGCATTATAATTTAATATGAGAAATAGGGTAATCTAAAAAACATCTGACATTAATGTACTAAGTCTTGCCTACGTACATAGGTACACGAAACTGCAACCTGGAAACTGCTAAGTACAAATTAATTTTATTTTGGTGTGATCGTAGGAAAAATCTTGTGTGTATTTCAAGCAGAAAGTCCTTTGGTAGTCCCGACAGATTGACAACTTTTTGTCTCGACTACCATAGTACTACTCTTGATACACAAATAGCTATTTGTTTTCAAAATGAATAATGAATCCGATATGAAGCTATACAGAAGACGCTAAACGTAGGATTTGTGGTCAAAACTTTTACTATTCTGGCTCCATAACGCCACATCAAAGCCCAATATTCAAATTTGCAAGAATATTTAGGCAGAAGCAAAAATCATCTCCAGATGTATTTGGAAAGCTCACTGGGATCAACAAGTTAATATTAACAATAAGCTTCAAGAGTAACCATGAATGTAATATAAATACTACTCGCTGAAAATATAAGTTTCAAGGAAATTTATATGATAAGTCATCCAGTTATGCTTTTCATGAAAACTGCGCATTCATAAAATATATCAGCTCAAATGATTTGCAATTACGTATAAAATGAGCTGCGCCGTATAAATATCACAAACAAATTGGAGTAAAAAATAAGCACCTGAGTCTGCCAAATTAATGGTTAGGTATCCCAACTAGTTTTTCAATTGACGTGAGATATGTCATAGGAAGAGGTTTTTTTTATTTTAAATAAAATTTTCGCGCTCCAATACTGAAACTATCTAGCCTGGGTTATTTTTAACTAGACGTATAATTTGACGAGTTGTGCAACGGTGCTAGTAAAACTAAATCGTATACAAGTGCAAGAATTACAAAAATTTTAGTTACATCTATTTTGTGTGGGGGATTTTAAGTGACTTGTTATTGGTGCAACAAATATTAACATTGGTATCAACTATTTTGTATAAAACATATTTAAATTATGAGTGAACGAATTCCTAAAATATATTTAGATAAAAAACTGATTATTTGCCCAAATAATTTCCTAAAAATAAAGTTGTATGGTTAAGTCGTGTTTCAGGAACATTCAAATTAACCCGCGAATACCAGTATTAATTTTCCCGCGGTAAAATGACCGATCTTTATTCAAATTATCCGATAAAATTTTGTTTTCCAAATGAAACCATTATCTCACACGACGAATTTAATATTTATTTATCAAATTATGACATAAGCACTGAAATATTAAAATTCATTTTGTTTCTACATGTTGTAATACCTTTAATAATTCTGTGGTACTGTTTAAATCGAAATGAAAAATTTCGGAGAAGAAAAATTAGTGAAGTTAATATTCAACCAAAGGATATTAAAAAAGTGAGTCCTCCAAGACAAGTGTTTTGGAAACCTTCAGGACGCTGTCAGTCACTGTACAATTTGAAACTGTAAGTTATTTATAAAATCTTAACCAAACCCTTTCTACATTGCATTGTATTTCTACTGTTATGTTACAATCTGACGTATTTTAAGTTTTTGTTGGCAGTATTTATTTTTATCCTTAAATTATATGCAATTAACAATTGCCTATAGAATTTTTCAGTAACTTGTGAACGAACTTTCAGTAAATTAAAGCTTATAAAAAGCTATTCAAGATCTTCGATGGACCAGGAACTATAAACGACCAGACAACTTCAATATGATAAATATTTTTTAGTTTAGTTACAATTTATTTTTTTTTGTTACTAAAGTATTTTTTATTTCTGTGATTAAAAAATTATCTTCTGAATATGTATTGCTACTAATTGCTACCACTTGAGAAAAATTTAAAACATTTGAAAAAAATTATTTGCCCCCGGTGCTGGCTTTTCTTAATGCTACCCTGCTAATTTAAAAAATAGTAAGTCAGCGTGAAATCCAGTAATAGAATTTCGATTGAACACTTTTATCGAGGAATCAAACAACAATTGCAAAAAAAACATAATTGATTTGGTCTTACAATGGAATATGGAAAAGTAATGAGAACTGAAAGATCAATAAAACTTTGTAATACATTGACTTAGGATTGGAAGATCTTTATATTTATAATGTCTTAAACCATATATAGTTGAGAAAAAATCTGTTAAGAATACTTTTTTCATTTTCAGATCGCCTTCTAAAGACGTAAGTCTTATAGATTTAGATGATATACAAAAAATTCGTTATATAGAAAATCGAGAAAGTCAAGAAGATGAAAAAGACTACAATACTGGTGGATACATGCCCATCAGTATTGGAGACATCCTGAAAGGACAGTATAAAGTTTGTAGAAAACTTGGTTGGGGACATTTTTCAACAGTTTGGTTGTGCCAGAATTTATTAAATGAGTAAGTAAATATATTTTTTTATTTCTATATTTCTCTTTTATTTTCTTTCTCCAGCATGGGTCTCATTAATTATAATATTTTTTATTATTTTGATTGTATATTAAAATTCTTTCAGTGGGCCTACTTATGTTGCTCTAAAAATTTGCAAAAGCGCACAAATGTTCACAGTAGTGGCTCAAGACGAAATAAAACTACTGAGAGATACAAAACTAATTGACCCCTCCCATATCGGTTATAAGCATATTGTCCAAATGGTAGATACGTTTAAATTATTAAGCGTGAATGGAGTACACACTGCCATTTCTATGGAAATTATGGGTCCCTCATTACTACATCTACTCATACAGTCTGATTTTAGAGGAATTCACCTAAGTGGAGTTAAAAGAATTATAACACAGGTAAGATTTTCTATAAATCTACTTTTGATATATAGAGAATACAAATGTAAAAAAAAAACGCTAAAATCAATTTGTACAGGGTTTATCATTATATTTTGATCCACTTATTTTTTTCAAGGACGGGAATACAAAAAAAAGTTTCAAATAAGAGTATAGGTATCATTATTTTACCTGTACCGACAAAAATGTAACAACAGACTGCATTTTGTATGTTATATATTTGTAATCAGAAAATGCAGGGCTACTCAAAACTATAAAAAACACAGGGTGTATCATTTGAAATATTGAAGATTAATTAATTTTTTTGGGCACTCCCTGTATACAAAATTCATTCTATTGTGAAATTTTCGGTCGGTACATGTAAAATAATACAACTTTATTACTTGAAACTTACAATGAGAACCCTGTACATATGTTGCACTATATTTGGGAATCAAAACAAATAGGGCATGTCCACCTCCTGACAAGTTGACACTAGTCTACAAAAGGATTACAAAAATGTATAATACATAAGTGAAAAGTCAATCAGTTGGGAAAATAAGTCATTTTGACGCATTTAATCAAAATTATAAGTATTATAAAGTGTAACCTTCAGTATAAGATGACAAAAATAGACAAAGATTTTCGTCCTCTGATTTAACCCCTCAGATAACGAATACGCATTAAGATTGCAAAAATAACTCAGGAAGAGTTGGCTGCTGCTGGTTTACAAAATGATGAATTTATTCCTTTTATTTGGACCATACTGTATATTTAGCAACAAATTAAATGTTGCTGACAAAGACTGACAAAGAGTAACTTTTAATTATTATAGTATTTGGTTATGCATGAAATAGTAGAAGTAAACAGTGGCGACTCGAAAGAAAAGAAAATATTGGAAACTGCACTTACATTTGGAACCATCCACTGCGCCATCTCCATACCAATACCATTTGGACTGCTCCATTTTAACCATTAACCATCACTAAAAACCGAAATCGACCATCTCCATTTACCGACCGGCGATTGCCTCCACAATTATATCTTAGTCAAAGGCATACATCACATATTTATATAGTTTCCCTATAATACTGACTCCAAGTCCACTACGTTAGAGCAACCTCGAGCCAGTACCTGTGTTTAGAGTAACTCATCTATCTCTAAAAATCGGTTGCATGTCATTCTAAATAGATTACATTTTAGAGTACTGTAAAAATACACATCTCATGTTGTAGTTTAGTAAATTAAATAAATCATACAATTCGATTAGTGAAGAGAAGATGAGCGTAGCTCGACATTCTTGTCCTTGTAGTTCGTGAAATCTTACCATATTACCCAAACACTCTTTTAAGTAATACAAAAATTAACAAGTTTCTACAAAATGTTGGGAGAAGTGCGAGAATCAAAAATATTTTAAATTTAGAATCGCTAGAAACTGAAATTGTTTTACTTCTATCCGGTGCAGTATCCAGATTAAGATGATGATGAACAATCTTAACATCAATGAATAAATACAATTTATATTTTTATACTATGTAATTTTAAGATATATTTTTGGAAAAAACTGTTAACCAAAGCACCTTAAGTTAGCGAGTAGTCCAAGTAATCTGCCACAAAAAGTGTCTTTAGTGAAGTATACATTTTTTTTAAAGAAGTAAAGAGAGATTAAAAATATAAAAATTAGGTTGTACTGGTGAGTTTTGAAAATATAGAAATAACTTTGAAATGATTACGTTAAAAAAAGATTTTGAAAAACTACAAGGCGTTTTTGTCCCTAAGGAAATTTCTGAGATCACATATTTCAGGCATACAACAATTTGAAAATTTGTGTAACCACAGAAAAATTTCTCAGCTGATTAAATTCATGATAAATAATAACATGTAAAGAATTGATGGAAACACCCGAAATAATAAATTGTTGTCTCTTCTTCAGTGTGGTCTGGAAGATCTCGTTGTACCTACCTAGTGCGTTCTGGGAGTGTCTTAATATTTAAAAAATAATAATTCCATAACGAACTTTCTATAAAATATGCTAAATTAAATAAATATTTTAAATTTAGTTTCTTGAAATATTTCTGTGAAGAAAAAATAGTTTTTCAAGCAATTATTATTTTTATTTATTTTTATCTGAAAATATGCTAGACTAAATAAATGTTTTAAGTTGAAGAAAAAAATTACGATTTATCAAAATATTACCTATATAAATTAATTTCTGAAGCGATTTTTCTTTTCGATAAAATTTATTTTTTATATTTTATTATTCTAGTTTGAATTAAAAAAATATTAAATTGTGTTAAATTGTTGACCTTTTGACATCCAGAACGTCGCACCAGAAATCCTTCGTAAGCGATTTATTTTCTATTATTCAGTAAATAGTGTTTTTTTGTATTTTTTCATAATTCTTTCTAATTGAAATAAAATAAAGAATATTGATGATTGACCGATTTGCTCAAAAAAGTCTACACCGCTGAAAAAGAAGAAACAAACAAAATCCACATAAAAATATCCTCTTGCTGGGGTGTTTCCAATATTTATTTTATGAAATAGCAAAAACATATCAGGCACACTTTTTAAATAACAAAAATAAAAAATAATTCCATAGTTTCAAAAATATTTAAATGAAAAAATTATATATAGAAAAAAAAATAGTCAGAAATCGAAAAAATTATTTTTACAATTATTTCTATTTTTGTTATTTGTCACATTCTCCTACCTTTAGGCATATCGCATTTCTTGAGCTGAAACGTAACCGGCAAAATCTGTAAAAAAAAGGAAACGATATTAATTCAATATATATTGTTTGATTATAAACAGTAGAGAAAATTATTTAAAACATCTCGAAAAGTAAGAAGGATTCTTAAAGAGGACGAAATCCTCAATCAAAAAGTCCCGCAGCAGCAAAACATCTTCATTATTTATAATTTTGATTCAACGGTCTCCGCCCATCATTTTGGGTATGAGCGCACATTAAATAATTTTTATAACTGTTAATTGCTTATTCAAAGATTTTAATTTGAAATTTAAAATATATTTTTTTGCGAATAATGTAACGAGCCGCCGCATTTGTCAATACATTAAGATTTAATTTGAACATAGGAAGTAATTATAGTCATTTACGCTCGTCTGTAGAAAAAATAATGTGTTTTTGCCGCTTTCAAAAGATCGCCGCACTTCACTCCTCCATCACGCGGTAGCATGCTTTCTCAAACAGCTATCTGTTACTTTACTCTAAATACAAAACCCGTTTGCTTTTGACGAGGCGCCAGCGAAATGACGGATTGAGACATGGTTGAGACCTGTTTGCAGCATTGAATTAAAATCATGGAAAAATAGTCGGGACATTTCATATGTCATATGAAACTTTCCTCCTCCTTAGCAATCTTTTTTCATATTTCTACTGTACTTACTACAATTATATAATATATTTATAAATTTACTCCTGACGATGTAAAAATTTATGAAACCTGTCAAGTAGTATAATGTTATATTTCTTTTGTTTAATTTTTTATTTTCGAAATATTCTTTTCATCTACCACTTTTATTTTCTATATTTAAAAATCCCTTTTGAATATACCTATACTCTTTCTACGTAAAATAAATTTCTAATTGAAATTATTTAACTAATTGAAAATAAAAAAATAAAAGACACAGATCATAAATAATTAGTATCAAACATTGAAAACGTATATTTTTAAATAAAATAATGAAAAATTACCTGAATAACAAAAATATCTAACATTCACTCGTCGAAAGACTAACTACTAACAATGTATATTATCATTAGTCGTTCTTTGTTATAAACAGAGGTTATAAATTCGTAAGGCAGTTTTTTCTAATGTAACAAAAAAAACCGGCGCTGTGCTTACTGCATTTTTATTGGAGAAGAATTAGTCAGTTCATAATGTATGAGGTATTATTGGTATTATAGTCGATCATGTACAAATAATTTTAATTTTATACATAGTCGGCTACGTTACTTTTTATTTAGGATTTAAAAATACAGAGTGGGTTTTAAATATAAAACGGCTCTCAGGATTATAATGAATATTAATTTGTGAGAGTTTAATTTCTTTTTGTAAATCTTTTCATTAACAAATTACTATTTTAACAGTAATAATTTCTTAGTAAATTTCAATTAGGATAGAGATGTATTAAACTTGACCCAAATGAAAAATTGCATATGGAACAACACATACAGTATGGTACAATTAAAAGGAATACATTCATTTTTGTGTGAACCGTTTTAGGAGAAAATCCTGATAACTATCGATTTTTATTTTTAAATGGGTGCTTCGTTGGCTCACTTTTTTATTTTTATCGCTAACTATGTAAGCGTGATAACGCCTCCCAATATAAAGAAATTGATAGGGAATATAATTAGGGTTCCTCTTCGTTTTATCTATGCTTCGACCAAAATCGATTTGGGAAGACGTTGTCCAAGTAATTTTCCACCAAGACAGGTTTACCTAACTATATGTACTCTTATGTTTTAGGTACTGAAAGGCTTAACATACCTACATGATGCCTGTCGAATAATTCATACGGATATTAAGCCAGAAAATATACTTATAAAAGTGGATGAAAATTATATAAAAAGTATTATAGGAAAAACAGAAAAGTTTACCGAGCTTGGAATTGATATGCCACGATCATATGGTACTAAAATATTAATTATCTTACTTGCTCGTGCAATACAATGATTTAAAATTATTTATTCAAACAACGACTCTTTTTTAGTTGCTGCAGATTGTTGGATCGATAGAGACCGAA
Organism: Galerucella nymphaeae; assembly: GCA_963978555.1. Classification (NCBI taxonomy): domain Eukaryota; kingdom Metazoa; phylum Arthropoda; class Insecta; order Coleoptera; family Chrysomelidae; genus Galerucella; species Galerucella nymphaeae. Next base: position 6,952,339 of record OZ021704.1, read on the forward strand.
GTTTGAGAGACTCTGACGAAAATATCCTATCCAAATTTGAAGAACAGAGAGGACAATCGTACCCTTATGATAAATTTTTAGGAGAACTGCCAGATTTTAGACGAAGGCATGGTGAGCCTCGGCTAAACGCACCAATGTGGGTCAGTCCAAACATCGAAATTAAAATTGCTGATTTAGGAAATGCATGTTGGGAGGTAAGGGTTTATTTTTAAGTATCTCTTTATGTATATTGAGGTGACATTCATTTAGACCTAAAAGATCTTACTTATACTTACTTCGTGAGGGAAGTTTCACAGACTAGTTGCTCCTTTAGTCCTATTTCCCGGAGAAATTTTAGGATATCTGCTGGCTTTAACTTTGGTAAATGTCCCTCTTCTATTCAATAATCTCTTAGGTGTTGTGTTCCTGGTCATTACACTCCTATCCCAGTTCCTTCTACTTTTGAGCTGTCTGCAGGTGTACCATTCTTTCCAAGTACCTATGTACCTTTTTTTTCGAATTAAATTTAAATTAAAATGTTGTAGGAGCATCATTTTTCTTCAGAGATTCAGACACGTCAGTACAGAGCTCTAGAAGTGATACTTGGTGCCGGATATAGTTTTCCAGCTGATATCTGGTCGGTGGGTTGTATGGGATTTGAAATGGCTACTGGAGAAATGTTATTTAGTCCTAAAGGTGACAGAGAACCAGCTGCAAATCTAGATCATTTGTGTTTAATTTGGGAAACTCTAGGTAGTATACCACAGTACATAACGGAAAATGGAACGCATTCCCGTCAATACTTTACAAAAGGTAGGGTAATAGATTATATTAGTATACATTATTTTGCTACTGTTCGAGTTTTTCGTCGTTTTTAGGTCAGTTGTGTGGTGTAGATAAGAAACTGTTAAGAATATGGAAAATTGAAGATGTTCTGGTAGAAAAGTATAAGTGGAAGAGAGTAGATGCTATTCCTTTTGCTGGATTTTTGGAAAGTCTTATTGAACCAGATCCGGCCCTCCGTTTTACTGCATCTATAGCTCTTCAAAGTGAGTGGATCACCATGATTGATTAATCATTTTCCAAAACAAAACTTAATATAAATATGTTTAAAGACTGAAGTTTTTATGTTCATTCAATTATTGTTTCTTAATATATTCGATACCTTCACTAGGATTTTATAATAAAGTTTTAAAAAGTTGTATACATAAAGTGTTTTTATTCACCAATACATGACTAAGCAGTGGTGTTTACTTCTTCCATAAGATTATATTTGTTGAACTCACCTTATTCCTATCATCCGATTTCTTGACTATACTTCGTGTCAAGCCTCTTATGATGAATGGAGCCTTGATGAAAACCTGGAAAATACACTGGAAATGGAAAAAATAAAGACATGAGTTGAGGATTGTATGTATATATGTAATATCTTAGATACAAACGTCATATTTTTAAGAAACATACATTTTCTTCTTACAATGAATAAATCTATCACAAATAGAATTTACATATGGATAAATAATAAAAGTGAGCGTAAATAGAACGATAATTATAAAACGAATATTTCATAACCTGGAAAAACATTTAACAAGAGTAGCTGGTCGAAAGCCATATGCATCATTATTTGGTCATTTTTTTACTTAGATCTGGTATAAGATACTCAAGATACTAGAAATACAATATCCTATTTTCATTAAGCTAAGAAGATTTTCGTTAAAAATAGTATCTGTAATCATGTAATCTCTAAGAAATTTCTAACCAAATATAAAAAAGTAGGTAAAAGCCATCAGATATCAGTCACATAATAAAGTCTTTTTAAAAATATATAAAACTTCAAATAAATGATCGTTAATGTTCCGTAAAGTTCTCCTGAGCCTAGTAAACTTCACAGACATATACTGTAACAACCGTCCTGGTGGCATTTACCATGACACATATGCCTATCTTTAGCTCAAACAAATAGAGTTTTAAAAACGTCAAGAGATTTAAAAACATTACTGTAACAAAGACATATTCATTGCACCAAGTTTTTCTAAATCAATGAGGCCACTTTTCTGCTTGAATGTTTTGTATTCCTAATGTGAACCTTAAGTACACTTTCAATTGCCAGATCTGTCATCTTGTATTTGAAATGACTATTGTAGTATATGTATTCTATTGAATTATTTCCGTGTAGTATTTTTACTTTCCAGTATTTTGTCAAATTTGGAAGATATGATTTATAGAAAATTTAAATACAAATAATTTCATTTTTATAAGTCAAAAGTAGTTAAATAATTTATATTTCTCCCCCGGGGAACACGATTTTCAAGGTTACCTCTTCTGAAAGACACCAGGGTGCCGATTCTCGGGCCAGGGAACAACTCTCTCCGAGTGAAGAGATCTTTTGTCCTTGTCACTGAAATGACAGAGTAACCAAGCGAAATGGAGACAAAAGATCTCTTCTCTCGGAGAGCGCTGTTCCCTGGCCCGAGAATCGGCACCCTGGTCCTAACTAAGTCTCGTTTCCTTCGACAAAGTATTGCTGCGATGTGATACAGTTGTTGGACGTACACGACGGTTTTCCGTACCGAATTTGACATCAAATCGATATTCATCTGGCAAACCTGAACTGACATACTAAAGTACACAAATAATTGTATCATTATGGATACTAAAGGAAATACAACGACATCACCAATTCAGAAAAAAATGATACTCAATTATGATCACTTAAATATTGCGAACCCCTTCAAAATTGTTTTCACACCAAAATACAATAACCACAATTTAAATGGGGATTTTAAAATTCTGTAGTTTTACATAAATTGTTCTTAAAAACAAATAACTTATTTTTACACTTCTTCCGAATGAAAATTTAGAATATAAATACGACAAACCGATATCAATTTCTATTCCACATCTCTAATTTGATCAAAATGAAATTATAGTGACGCAGTTATTTTTATATACCATCTTTTAACGGCAAGTAAGTGATATACATATGTATCTAAAATAATAATTGCACATCCTATTTATTCACCTTCGAACAAATCATTGAATATATCATCTCCGAATTATTTTTTTGAAAATAAGTCAGTTAATTGCAAACTTTTTACCATTTTATTATATGTATATTCAAAAGCAAAGTCAAATTGTAGAACATTAAAAACATTCTGTAAGCCTAAACACATATTTTATTTCAGAAATCAGATAGCGCTTTTTCAAAATAAAGTAACTGTTTCTGAAGACATTTACACATTACCTTCTGTAACAATATCAAGCACATTGGTGTGCTCAAGTTTGTACTGCCTATTGATTTTCTATAATATAATATATCCACTGTAACCATTATACTTCGTAAGTTTAGCCATTGAAAGTAGGAATAACTTGCTTTATGTTAAAATATGTAGGCAAAAACCGACTAAGAGCAAGCCAATACTTGAAGACATGATTTTATTGAGATAAAGATAGATGTTACCGCTCTATAACTAATAATTCATTAACAATGGTTTATCATAATTTCAATTCTTTTAGAACAATACTTATTGAACATTATCGTAAATTATCTGAAAATTATGTCAAAAATATATTACGACAGAACACAACACATCCATGATTTAGTACCTGAACTAAGTCATTGCATATCGTATCACCCTTTAGAAATTATAAATCAATAAAGCAGTAACATACATTATTGTGAAATCCCAAGATGAATTATGTAGTTTGGGTTGATGAACAGTTTCTCTTAAATTGCAATATTCAAAGTGATCATAATATGAACGAGTAATTACAAATTTGTACATTAAGACAATATTTGGAAAAAATGGGATATGTGAAAATGTTTCAATTTTTATCTTGATAAGATAGATCTATACCTATCCCTTTTTTAACCAATCAAATGCAGCTAGTAGGAACTTAAAATATTTCCCTGTTAACAAAAACATGATATACATTACATATTAAAAATTCTTCTATAAATTTATTTAGCTCGCAAAAAAGTTAATGATTGTTAAACACTAAGCATTGTGTAAATGTTGAGCGAGTCATTAATGAATTCAGTTAATGAATTATTAGAAACCTTTTGATCAAAAGAGTAAATGTGGACACAAACAAAAATTATCTGTAATATTGCAGAAAGATTGCCAACAGTTTCTTGGAGCAATTTTACAAACCACCACATATATGACAAAATAACTTTTTATTCGCTCTCTTTAATGAGTCACTCTTTTAATTCCTGTTAAAAATTAACATATTCCTGTCTTTTAAAAACAAAAATCAAGTTCTGATCTATAGCCTTATCAATAACAGACAAAGACAAATAACATTTTAAAATTGTAAAAATTTGTGAATTAGAAAATGTAACTTGACAATCAGTGTCTAATCCTTTTACAGGAACTATTCTCATAAAAATATATGATTCAGTAGATCAATATCATACTTCAATAATTATGTACATTTGAAACAATTATTTATTAAAGCTGGTCAAATAAGCTGTAAAGTAAATAAATAACGAAAATCTTCACAGACCAAGCACTTCATTATTAGGCAGGAGATTCGTATGATTAAATTCATTATAAATAAAAAATATCAATCAACTACAGATTATAAATATGAACTAGATATTATTTGGTTGAAAAATAAAAAGAAAACAAAAAAACTATAATCATTATTCAGTAATGAAAAAAAGTCTTAAAAATACTGAGATGTATATTTTATATAAAAAATTAAATAAATTTTTGTGCATGAAACTAATGCATACAATGACAATATATTAATAATATTTTGTACATTTTGTTTCACATATCCTTAAGTTTATTTAGAATATAATAACAAATAGTTAGAAGAAACATTTACGTCATCTTTACCTCAATATATTCAATTTTTAAACCTTAAAACGTGAATAAAAGTTAGCAGTCTTAATGAGATTTACTCGGGATTAATTTTATAGAACTTTTCATTTTTTATGAAAAAAATGAAGACAACTCTCGAGTAGAGTTACAGGAGATCAAATATCTTGAAAAACCGTAGAGAACGCAAGTTTACAGTATACAAATGTCACAAATAACATTTTAAAATAACGTAAATCAAGCATAATACTCGTTTTCGTTGGTTCAATACGATGTTATTGTAAGTATTATAGAAGATACATGACAAAAAAATAACATCATATTTTAGAATGTTAATATAAGATTCTCCTTGCAACTCTGATTTACAGTACATGCCATCAGGCTTTTATTTGGAACATTACATTCCTTCCAATATTAAAATAATATTAATAAGGGAAAAGAGTTGTTGTCAAATTTTTCACAATAATTTTATTGTCTTACTCAACAAACAAAACATTTCTAACAAGGAGAAAAGCCAAATCCTTTAACAATTTACATAAAAAGCATATCTATAAAGTCCAATGTGGGGTATTATTGAAATTGTTCAAGAAAACTAAATGTGTTGTAAGAACTTGCTGTCATTATGTATTTAGTTTCTTGTATCTCAAACTGTTAGTATATTAAAGGTTTGTTTATTGCTGTAAATATACGAGTAGTACCTATATCCAAAATTTTATACCATATCTGTGTATAAATAATTAGTTTTTTCAATATTCTAGATTGCTATTCATGGATGTCCATTCACCACTAATTCAATTCTCTCATTTTCAAAGGAAAGCAGGTTACAAAAATACTAGAAATCCATTATCAGGAACCATGGAACAACTTTTTTCAGAAACGATCAACTGCATTATGGATAGTCTTCAAATTTCAACGCTCTAAATATATTTTTGAAAAATACAATCACAGAAATCGAAAATGGAACTGTAAAATAGAACTTACTAACAGGACTACTCTGGCAGCTCCTGCATCTCCATATACCTGTTAAAAATTATTAAAGTTTTGTCAGTCAACCCTCGGACACGAGTTTCAAGTGCTTTCCACTTTTAACAAGAATCAAGCAATACCTGATAATAGTTCAAATAACCTGAAAAAACTAGGTTCGTTTTATTTATGATTGTTGATTGGTTTAAGGTCATTAGACATTTACCAATTTTTCCAACCAGCTACTGATTTGTGAAAATGAGTTGTACTCCAAATGAAAATATGTAAATGTGCTTTATATATTTTTTAAACTAATGAATTGATAAAGGAAGTGAGTTTTTCTTCCAAACCTTAACAGTAAATAAATAGTAATAAATATCAGTCATGTATTATATCCAGTTTAAATGTTACTGGTCAGTAAGAGAAAGTATTGTCATGAGCTCATTTTTACATTCAAAAAATTCAATCATTTTATAGAAAATTGAGGCAAAGATTACTTAAACCCAGACATAGAAATTTACCGAGATTTTTTTCAAAATAAGATACAAATTAACAATTTGACATCTTGGAGCCACAAAATATTATTTTATCGTACATGGCAGGGCGTTCGATAAGTTTCAAGTATCAGTTTGAATTAAGTAGGTATTTGCTAAATACTTTGGGTCTAATTTTTTATTTTGAAACAATCTGTCATATAATTGAGTATGCAAATATTGTCAAAAAGTCTGTATCTACTTAGAAAATATCTTTTGGTTATTTCTGTGTCTAGGTGATGGTTCAGCTAATAAGCTGAATAAGCGTAATTTCAGCGAACGATTTTGAGACAGACAGTTTTCAATGTCATTTGGGAACAATAGTGAATTTAATAAATACTGGCAAATTTTCGCTCCTAAAATCCATGAAAGTGAGCCGAACACAATTAATGCAGTCCTCATTTATATCAACGATCGATGTAAAATAAATGAAATAGCACGGTGGTATGATTTCGAATATTTAGGCCTTTGATTTATTCAAATGGGTTTCTTATTTATCCCCACAAATGTTTAAGCACAAATTTTAAAAAATGTGCTTACAGGTTCTTACATTAATCGAAATCTATTTAATAACAAGGAAGCAGTAATTCTAATATAAATTAGTTACGAATAGTGACTAGAACATAAATAATTTTTTAGAAATTTCTAATGTTTTATAACCAAATATTTAGAACCGAAGTTAAGGAAGGGAATATATAATAATGCACTGTTTTTATTTGTACTGATACTTAATTTCTCAATAGTAAGTTAATATTCACACATTCTATTAATTATTATTAACAATTATCATAAATGGTAGTTTAAATCTTTGGTATTTGATTAAAAGTGTAGTTCAAAATAAAAATTATCAATATATGCGATGATATATACATTATAAGCTACTTAATTTCAGTTCTAATTAGTTCTAATAGAGGGATGTGCTGGAGGATCAAGCAGTCTTCTACTAAAAAAAAATTCACAGCACTATTTGTAACTAAAAAAGTTTATATTTTATTACTATTACCAATATACACCCATTTGAGCGAAACGGTTATACATTCGTCAAAATTTTGTGGCGTTTTAAGAGGCACTGTTTACTTTCATGCCCACAAGTAACATTATAAAGGGGTACATAAATTTCAGAACCTGTTCAAACAAAAAATACACGCTGTATAATCTAGTAGAGAGTGTATAGTTAGAAATCACACTTCTATTTCCAAAAGTATTTCAAGCAAATTCTGACCCATCTCCAGTAACTCCCCATCATCAAAATACTGAAAAGGCATAAGGAGTGTCTGATAATCAGTTTACAGCATTGCATGAATAATTTAAGAATATCTAAATGTTGCATAATAAACGAGTTAACTCGAACTAACTTGAAATCACAAGAATTATTGTAACAGCAGTTATTATTTAAAATGATCGAGTTTAAAATTTTTTGTTTGTACAGTTTTTGAAATTAGGTACGTCCATATAGACACCCCAAATCTGAGGTATACATTATAATTTATATACTTTATTCTAATAAAGCATACTACAATATGCTTCACACTTATTGTACAGATTACATTGTTTATATTTGAATCAATAGATAATATACAGTTTCACCAGAATTAGTTTAATATCTAAAATAAAATGTTCAATACGTAATACACTAGAATAATCTCCGGTCCACTGTGTCGTAAGAAATTTCAATTTTAATTTAGAGGCGTCTGTAAATTGTGTAGTGAAGAAAAATTATTAATATAATATATATTTGTTGGTTGAGTGAGTTTAGTTCTTTCACTGGCGTGAGTGAATTTTGATGTAGAAAAGTTACCGACCTAGAGACTGGATACTGCACCCTGAGGAAACATCTGCACAAAATGTACAAAGTAAGTGAACCTATGTGAAGAAAATGTGAACTCTAAACACTGATTCTGTGAGAACTTACAAGAACTCAGAAATAAGCACTTTGGAGACATTTCCAAACATTGGAACTACTGAAAATCCCTCAAGGCCTATATAGAAGATAGGAATGGAATGGAAGTAGATAACATAGGTAGTGGTACAAAGATTCAGTTCAAATGCCTGGACTGTTTAGCGCACAACACAGTCGAGTGAATGAAGGAAGAAGTTGTGGGGAAATTTGAAAATTATTTTTTATCTCATATTTACATCTGAAACGAGCTTTAAGCGAAAGCGATCCTTAGTTTTCGGTAAGCTTTCTCTAGTTTTTTGACAAACAGACCGAAAACCGATGACTTTATTGGATGTGGTTGAGCAATCGTTTCGAAATTTGTTACATGAACAATAAACAAATAATGAACCAGTTATTTAAAAATTTAAGTTATTTTAGATACTAAATTTAATTCTCAATATATTATAGAACCTATATGTTTTGTAATACCGTTATAGTTGTACCAACAACATTGTTCAATTCATAAAATTGTACTAATTTAAATTTATATGTATTGTTTTTTTTTTCTATTATGAAAAATAGTTTTGTAAAGTTGTACAACGAAATGTGTCGTTCTGGGGCGGATAAATAATTTTGTAGTAGCTTTTACTAGCATTTATCACAAGAATATACTTTAACCGTAATCAACAAAACAAGTTTAGTTTGTGCGATGAATTTGGTCCAACCAAGAATTTACGGAACAGTAGAATACTTTTTTCCTACGTTCCTATTATTATACTAACACTTGTTCTAACTCTTACAATACAACACGTACCATCTAAAGATATTTTGCTTTCAATTAAATTATAATTATCATTTGAAAGAATAACAATTTATGTAGTTCCATTAATTATACAGAAAGATCTGCTGATGCCACTTTAATAATCCATAACTGCACAACTTTACACTATGAGCAAATCTTTCAACTATTTACAATAATTAGTTTATTGGATTTTGCATTGAGGGATCTCGACGGCAAATGTATAAGGCGTTTTGACGAGATAATAAAACTTTTACTTAGAAAGATTGAATTAAGGCATATGCATGTCATCATTGTGATGTTTCGGTATCTTTGATTTTCATTTTGTTCACATAGATACGCAAGATATATTTACAGTAAAACGTTTTTAATATATGTGGAGATCAAAAGCAAGTCATAACGACTACAAACTAACAAAGAAATTTCATTAGAAAACTAACTAATATTTTTTAAATACTGTTTTCATGGTTCCGTACCCACTGAATATGAAAGACCCCTAAAACGAGTAATTCGAACGTATAACAGATTATAATTGAAGATACTTCCGAATTTGAAAGTGAAAAAATTAGTTACTTAAACGGATTTGCATAATATAGCTTGGTTGTCCAATGAAATCCCTGTACAATGAATTTTACACTTATTTTATAATTGGTGTATTTTTTATCGCTAAATATATTATGTATGTAAATATGAAACAAATAAGTCCACATTCTAATCATGTATAGTGGCAAATACACAAGTCTTACATATTTATAAATATCCAACACTTAATAAGTAAAAATTCCAATACGGGAATTCAATTTGGTGTGTCGTTACTTCTTATATTTCTACAAGATAAAGAAATACCAATTTGGATTGTTTTAATAAAAATGTTTGGAAAGGATAGTCAATGCATTAAAAGTATTGCTTGAAAGCTAAGAGGGTATCATTTGTATTTCTGAATGGTGTTCATTCTGAATAAAAATAATTTAGAAATCGATAACTCAAAATAATGTAGTCTAGATATAGCGATCCGCTTTTCGAGAATATTTACAAATCAAAATAGGTATACACAGAGAATGGACAGTTACACAACATTAAGAGGGAAAGAAAAGGTTGGATAAGAAGGACGAAAGAAATGAGAAAATCCACGATAGGCAGAAATCTCAACAAACTTAATTATCATACAACATTGAAAAAGGAGAAAGCATTTTGTTATAAAGCTCCATAACGTTAGTATTGTCAAACTTCAATAATCATATATTTAGATATAACAGCCCCGTTACCAAAATATACAAAGAATTTGAAAATATACCTTTACATTTAAAGCCATCGATTTATTTTTGGTCAAAAAGAGTATGAGCCATTTATAAATTGTCTGTACTTACAAAGATACCCGTAGTTCTATATATTGAAATGAATGTTAACTACTAACTATATGGTGCATTTGCTTTAGAATGAATGTTTGTTACAATAATTATTGTAAGCGTATTAAAGGTTAACGGTCACTAAATGACTCAATGTACAATTCTATGACCTTAATATTCGAAATTAATTTTCATACCACAAAATAAAGATGTTTCAGTATATTCATAATATTCTAAATGAGGACTGTTTTAAAATACTCCCTGTTAAACTCCTAACAATTCCGACAGTAAAACCGATTCCTTTGAAAAACGCCTGTCTTCAAAAGGTCAACTTCTTGACACATTATATGTGTTCAATTTTTTTTTTGGATCAATGCCCAAAGTCTAAGTCACATTTTGGCCTGATGACATGTACTATAAAAGAAGTGATAAACTTTCTTCTAACCATTTTTTCCTTATTCATGTAAGGATGAGTTTTCTGAATGAACATGTGCTTTATTTTTTATACTACGCTGTTTGCTTGATGAACTCCGTCCCAGAGACGTTGTGCTACCTCCTTCGACGTCACGGGTCATGTCCTTTTCTGTTGGAGATCCTAAATTGAGACTTGAAAGACTAGATGAAAGATTCAAATTTGAACTAACGCTTAGCATTGAAGGGTACTGCATCATCTCTCCATTTTCTGCCTCGTTTTCATCAACTGGAAGACACGTTACTACCATTGCTTCTAAACAGTTTACGAATAATTCGCTACTTTCTGCCATATTGTTATACTAAAACAAAATGCTTTTATGAAATTTTCTGGATGTGATTTAATAACGTTATGTTAACAAAATCTGCGTATAGCATTTTTATTTGTCTTAAAGAGTTCATCTATATCGCAAATATGCTTAATTCAACTTCTTTACCTTATTAAAAGGTCCTGCAAACCTCCACAGCCCCCCAAATCCACAGCTTTGTAAATAGTGCAGTTGTTGCTGACCAGTATCTTCGCATGCTATCATATTTTGGATTATACTTCTTACAGCGCTTAGAATTTCTTGATCGTGGCATGATGTGAGAACATTATTAATTTTCATATCGATTAGGTTATAACTAAAACAAAAAATGTCAACTGTTTGATTTTATTATGGGGCCAATTTTACGTTATTAGGTACGTGTGAATATAACGGTTACCTACATCTACAGAACGAACATTCAAATAGCTAATTATAAAAAAATAGTACTTACATTACAGGAAAAACTTTGGGGAATACTACAGCGCCTTCTGAAAGATATTGATACAATGTTCGTGTTTCAGCTTCATCGGTGCTATATTTAACCAGTGTAGCTAAGGTTGTCAAAACCAAAGCCTGGGTTGAAAAATCGGTTAGTACTTCTGGATCAAGTAGTACGTTATTTTCATTACTAACTGAAACTCTGGTACTTCGATTCTAAAATATATCAACAATAAATAACTGACACTCGTAATAGTAAGATAATGACCCAAAAAACTCAATTTTATTGAACTACAAAAGTACTACATATTTATAACAAATTATGCTAGTAAGTGGTTCGCAGCACAGATTTTATTTTGAACGACTCTACTCGAGCATACATTTTTTTCGACAGTCGTCAATTATACGGTATACCTATATTAATAAAATGTTTATTTATGGATTAGAATCTTCATGTTATGACGGGAAGCAGCGAATCAGCTATACTGCTATAATTGAGCATTTAATTATTGAATTTTCCTTTGTATAGATGAATGTGTAATGCAATAATAGATTAATGAAACAGAAGCATATTATTTATACAGAAATATTCTTTATAAAAATAAATGTCCAAGAGCACCAAGGAAAATGTCATATTTGAGGACTTTGCTCAGCAGTATTTCTTATTTCAACATCTGCTGGATCAGTTTAACGTTTTGTTACAAGTGTCACTGTCAAAAGTTAAATGGATTTAGGATGCCCACTGTATGTAGGTAGCAAATTCTTTCGGTTAACATAATAAGTTATAAATAGTTCATACAATTTATAAAATACAGGAGACTACTTGGAATTATTCAAACTATAGTTATTATGTTTTGAATGAAATAAAATAATTATATATTCAGTTCAATTTTTTGGGTCTTACTAATACAACAATCAAAAGAAAAATGAATTGTGATTAGTTGCATGCACATCAAAAACAACCTTAAAACACATACCTATGTAAAAAAACGTAAAGCTGCTTTCCTTTAAACGAACAAAAATAATCATAATAACTGAAAAAAATCGGACTTCTGATAGTTGAAAGCTTCAACTGTGTCGCATAAGGAGGATTCAACGTTAAAGAAAGAATTTACTGTGTGGACCCTTACTAGAATCTACTCTTATTACCCTTTTAAACCAACTGTATTGTATGTGATTTATCTGGTTGTTTTAATTTGTATGCTTGTAAGTGTTTATTGAGACTAATTTCAAAATTTCGAATTGTTTGACCAATATAGACAGCATATAAAGATGAATTATATTAATTCCTCTATCAAAATTATATTTGTTTGTGCCAATTGTTTGCAAAATAATCACATTCATTTTACTTCCTATTTAAAATGTTAGATCTGTTTCTGAAAGATGCATATATCAAATAATACAAAGCGACATGCAAAAGTCAATAGTTACTTTACAGAGAAAAAAAATTTAAAAATGATTTTGCAAGAAGTTCATACCTGAACACCGAAACTTGGTATATATTTTATTTGTTATATACCGAGTTCTAGCATGAGACGATTGTAAAATATTATTTTTGTTAGATATTTTAATTTATTTCTTAAACCCTGGTCTCTTTTCTTAAGCAACTGACTTTATTATTGTTTGTGTAAATATAGTTGTCAATCCACTAATATGTTAATATAACTATGCATATGGTTATAAACTTCAACTATTTTTAATATTCACTAAAAAACTAAAATTTTTACTTTATAACTAAATCAAATTGAAATATTTCTTAAATTGAATAATTTTGGTATTGTATTACGTGCTAATGAGTTTAATTTACCAAGGAAGTGGTTAGCAATTAGCTGTTACCACACCACACAAAATCAGTTCCAACTAAAAAAATTAATTCAATAAAACATTATACTATGAAATAAATACCCTTTATATTGACACAAAGTAAAACAATTTGTATAACAAAATTTATTTTATTAAATACCCACATATTTCTGCATTTGGTCGACAACTAGACTTACCCAGTATTTAAAACATCAGTTAAAAGTGTAACAAAATATCATTAACTACCTCGACTTAAATTGATTTAGTGAATAACTTATTTGAAGCATAAAAAAATATCTCAAATTTCATGGATGTTTTCAACTTTGACTAAGGTCTGATTAGAACTGGTAACTCGTATCTCAGGAGTTATTTATCAAACAGCTTTAGAAAACGAAGTATAAGTACCATAAGTCAATAGTAAATTACCTACCCAGATTGAGTTCATATCTACATCACCCGAGTTACGAAAATGTGTCTTAGTATTTTTGCCTCAGGTAGGTCCTATTTGTATGTTTATTTCATACTAGTTTACGACGTGGATTCGAGAGGTCAAACTGCTTTTCATGTATCACTAACTTTGTTAGTTCGAATGAATATTCTAATTATTGGAAATTTAAATTTTTGTGTAACCGAATGTACTATTATTTTAATTGCAATGTTTCAGTAAGAGGCAGATTATACAATATGTTGAAACACTACTGAATACTACGATTTTTGATTCGAATACATATACAGATATGACCACTATTTCACTAGCTTTTTTGGCTATAACCACATCCAATATTCTTCAGCATATGATTTTAAAATAATACAACCCACTCGTATGCTAGCTTGACCTTAGTATATGGGTTAGTAACAGGGTATAAGGCAATCACCAAGACAAACAGTGTGGCGTGAACAAACGTGGATAGATCTGTATATTTTTCTTATTGACATAATATCATTTAAAACTGTTAAGCAGTACAAAGTGGTATAGCTTTATTTATTTCTGACTAGGGTTTCTAGGAAAAAAGCGATATTACCTTATTATCCTCATCATCAAGAGGCTTTTGTTCTTTTGGAGTTGGCATGGAAAAAGAACGTTGTGTTTTGAAGAGAGCTCGTGCAGTCTGAATGTGATGACCGCCCCCAAGAAGACAAAACAGGCAAGATAAGCAGCAAAAATTAGTAAGCATGATGCTTGTACAAGTACTTAGTAACTGGGTACTTGTACATGAAACAAAACAGCTAAATATGAAATATTATTTTACCCAACCTCATACAAAGTGTATTTTCATGAAAAACAAGTGCTCTACTAAAATTTACTTTTTTAGGTGGTTTTCAACTTTATAATGCTTTAATATTATCTAGAGAATAAAGTCATATTTTCAATACAAAATGAAGCAGTCCTGTCACACAAATATATAGAATTAATTGTGTCCAAAAATCAAAAATGGTTACTACAAAAATTGATTCATTATGAAACATCAGAATCTTTATTGTATCAGTGATGAAAATACTGATAATAGTTGTCTATGCATATGATCTGCGTTTGAAGTCAATTCTTGTCATTGTAAAATGTAAAAATTAAAACATGTTCAACATCTGCTATAGATACAGATTATGGATAGGTACTACAGTACTTTCTATATATTTGTGTATAAATTTAGAAAGGATTTAGAAAATAAATGTACATTCCAGAGAAAATAAATATTTAGAAATAAGTACGCACGACCACATAACTAAAAGAATTCAAATACACTTTGTCTAAAAGAAAAAGTAGAGCGTAGCAGAAAGTATAGATTATGAGCAAAAGAGACGGATTCGATACCTGATGTATGAAAGAATAGTGAAGGTATAAAAAATGTGTATATAGTCAGTAAAATATCAAGATATTTATAAAATATGATTTAGCAATATGATGTAAAAATGTTCCTAGATACTAATTGTTTTTCTATAAACTATAATATTCTCTCTCTCAATTTGTGATATGATTTTCCAAAGAATAAACGTTTTACCAAAAATTAAAAATATTAACAAACAACTAGTGGGTAAAACAAATTTTTTTTTCACAAATTTTATACATTGTTAATTCTTTTATAAATCAAGTTCTCAATCTATTAGTTTAGAGTATATATTCACAACAGTGTTCTGTCTTTAGAATATTTTAACAATAATTTAAAAAATAATAAATAACTTTCATAGAAGACTTTTTTTATGTATCATTAAGAAAAGTAGCAAAAATGAATTATCTTAAATGTTGAAGGTGAAATTCGACTAGTATGATAAAATTTAGTGCAATTACATTTTCATTATTATTTTACTAGACTTTTTTTAAATTTATTTAAATTCATGAATAGATGTTTGTATGTATATAGGGCTGACATTCACAGATACCTAAAACATTTAGTTCCTTTAGGCCTATTTTCCAGAGTATATATGTGGATGGAGGTTTCTTCTTCTTCCATGTCACAGGATCTACATTTAGCTTTTTCAGATGCTCATTCAGTTAGAATCCCTGTTACAATTCTCAGTGCAGTTTTACTTTGACTTGTGCATTCATTAGATCTCATCGGGTTGCAGTCACCCAACAGAATCTTTGATTGTCCAAGCCCTAGTAGATCTTTTCATTTTTCAGCTACGATTATTTCTTCCATTACAATGGAGCTGATACCTCAAAAGGGTTCCAGGCTCCAAAAAATGTTTCAGTCCCGTATACTTACCGAACACCCTTGATTTTCAATATATAATGATCTTTACTGTTATTCAACTAGTTTGCTACCTACTAGTAGGATAATGTGGGTTATTTTCTATGAAAGTAATATATTTATCGAACTATATAACATAAACTGTTGTGAAATTCGGAACTTCATAATCTACTGATACTCAAAGCGTTCTCAGCCTTTCTATAAAACACGAGATGAATAATATCAATCAGCTGTATGGAGAAAATCGACTCTGTCTTACTTTTGCGGGACTTTGATTTTCGTTATTTGACACGTTCGGTGGGGTATTCTGTTGAACAGGCACAGAACTAGATCTCTGGGTTCTATATAGAGGCCGTGTTAAGCCACCATTTGGCTGAACGCACGGGCTCTGGGTTAAATCTAAACTTCGCCAGCCCTTATTAGCTGTCGAATTTGTGTTTTCTACCTGTGTTAGGTATGTTATTAAATGTTACTAATTTTTATAAATATTTTATATCAACTAATGTAATTTTGAAAATGTATATTTTTAAAAGCATATTTACACTGACAGACATACTGATGCAGATTCCAATTTAAAAACTATCAAGATCATTTTGGTCATAACTGCAAAGTTCAGGACTAAAAGATTAAGCATAAAAAACGTTATCTGATATTCGTTCTCTAAAAAATAGTATCCCCAAGGATCATTCCTAATTTTAAGAATGTTGGAAGAAGCATAAATATGTTGATGATTTAGTCAAATACTGAAAATATTGAAGACATTTTCCCTTTTCAAAAACAAAAACACATTGTATACACTTCTGTAGGCTAACCCCGATCCCATATTGACTTTGGAGGGTACCAATATGGAAGTAAAGTGAACAGCACGAATTTTAGGACTTATCAGGAATAGCAAACTTGACTGGGAGTGTTATATTAGTGAAGTATCTAACTGTAAGAAATACTTGATGTGTGTGTTTTATTTTGGCTCAGAGCAAACTCATGCCAAGTGAATGGATGCAATTGCGCTTAACTTGACCCAACAGGTTTGTTTGATGGTGAAGTCCTGTGGTTTGCATAAATGATCAAAATATGAGAAAATGTGTAACCTATTTGTTACGTTTAACCACAATCAATATCCAGCGTGTCAAATATGCTCAAAATAGATTTTGGAATTTAATTTCTTTACGGAAAAGTAGCAAAATATCTTTGTTTTACAAAAACCAATATCAATGTACAAAATTCAAAAGGATTGAATTGGTTTTAGCATTTATATGGGTTTTCATAAACTTCTATCTCGTCTGCATTGAAAAAAGAATAAAATTTAAATTAATAATCACCACTACACCCTTTTGAACAAAATTGGTACATCAGAAACTAACATGTCATGTAAAATTTGGAATTACTATTAATTACAACCCTTTCGATGAAATATAAAGAAATACCTAGAAAAAATGTTGATAATGTTGTGACAATGACACGTTTTGTTATAACTTATTAATTATTTAGGATATTTTGCTACTGTTTCTCATGAAAAATTGGATTACCGAAGAGATAAATTATAAGCACTACTGTATATTTCTATCGTATTGGATAATAATTAAATTTGTCATATTCCTAACAATAATTAGTAATATAGTTTTTTATAAAAACAACAGAGCAGAAACACCAAGGAAGAATGAATTCCTGAGTACAGGAAAATATGAAAACACGCACATTTATAACATATATGACAACCTAACCGGTTTTTAATATAAACTAAAGTATGGTAAGCTCCAAGGTTTTGTGTTTTGTTATAACCTCTGACAATAAGATAACTTCACTTTCTGTTTGTTATCTACATTACTGACATTTACGGCAACCATATATGGAAAATATTTAAATGTCCCATGCAATAAGTAGCTTGATGATCGACATGCACGAGGCGAGAGACTTCTGCAATTGACAAAAACAAGGAAGGTATTTCTTTGTTACCATCAAATACAAGAAAAATGTAGGTTGTAATTACCTATGTAATGTAATGTATTATGTAGTTGGAAATAACAAATGCACAAAACTTATCAGGGGGTCATCATTTGGATGTTCGTAAGAATATGAGTATCTACTATTATTTTCCTCAGAAACAAAGAAAAAATGTCGATCTTTATTCCAAATTGGGTACATGTTATAAGGCCGTGACTCTAGTCCCATCGAAGGGACTTATTTAAAATACCGGAGAGCGGCATATGTATAATATAAAGACAAAAATATCAAATAATTTGTATTCCACATGAAGTTTTTGCAATATTTTCAATATTCTTCAGTAAATGGGCAAATATCAGTATATTAACATTATGAACGACTCATTACTATGAAAATATTTTCTACATACTTATTAAATCTGAAGCAATTTGTGGTATGTAGTGTTCACAAGTATAAAGAATATTTATCTCTGTCTGGGGTAAATTTAAAAACTAATATCAAAATGATTCATGATTTTTGTTTTGTGTTTATTGTTGCTCATTTCAGGTTTATATAATAAATAATTGATGTTATCGATCTTTAATTTGTTATTGGGAGAGTTTAGATTATAGTTAAGTAAATAAATAAATGAAAAATTAGAAGTGATTCACTTCCCTTTTTATGGAATGTCATGTGAAATACAAATGTTTATACCACGATTAAAAAATAATAGAAATAATCATAATTTTTTTATATAGTTTAAGTTTGAAAATCCCTGGGTTAGTACTGAAGTCGTGGCCTGTAATATTTCAATAAATCTCCTAGCGCCGGGACTAGAGTCACTATAATGTTATAAATGTGTCAAGGTTCTTACGACTTACCCTTTATAAGAAAATAGATGCCTAACATAAATGAGTTGAAAACAGTTTTACTTTTATCCACAATCAATCAAATAGATTAATAACAGATATTTTTAACGCAGATGACGTGTTATTGTATGAAAATCTAATGCTACTAGAAAAAAGTGACAACGAAAATTACCAATACTGTAACAATTAGTAAAGTTATAATTTAGTACCAAGATCTAACT
This sequence comes from Galerucella nymphaeae, assembly GCA_963978555.1. Lineage (NCBI taxonomy): Eukaryota > Metazoa > Arthropoda > Insecta > Coleoptera > Chrysomelidae > Galerucella > Galerucella nymphaeae. The sequence continues at coordinate 6,971,384 of OZ021704.1, forward strand.
ACTCAAGATAACTGAATACATTTAGATTCTCACCTGGTGTTGTCCTTGAATACTAGATGGCTGTTTATGTCTTGCTTGTGCCAAAGCAGACTGGTCTAGTAAATCCCACGACTTTTGACGTCGATTAACATTGCCTGTAGAACCACTTCCTGAATTGGACCCATGCTGAGTACCAGCGTTTTGTACACCATCTGTTATGAAATTGTCTTGGGATATTGAATCGGTCATGGTACGTGGTAGAGAGTGTTTGATGTGACATCGACTCTTAACTTCTTCCGAAAAACCAACCAGAGCTAAAAATTTAAACGGTACGAGAATTAACGATGTTTTACAGAACTTTGTCCTATAGTATAATGTTTATGCTTTTCTCAAAAAGACAGATTCTACAAATTGTCAAATAATGTGACCTACATAAAATAAAATAAAACTACATACCTGTAAGATATGCTACACTATCAGGAGTAACCTCAAACTTATCTCTCTTGTGTGGCTTAGACACAATTGTTAGAAGCATAGTCAATATTCTAACAGTTCTTGAAACTGTTGTTGGTGTGGGATGTCTATACCCCTTGAGCAAATGACCCACAAGAGCAAAATTAAAATTTGCTTTGAAACTTAACCCCATCGCATGGTCTAACTGTTTGAAATGCCATTCCAATGGTTCTCTTGTTTGCAACATAACTTGTTCCAAAGACTAAAATGAATTGAAAATAATATTACGCTATGCAATTCTTCTTAAAGAGCTTGAACATATTTCTAATTTTAAGATATAAATATAGGTACCTTGTCTTCAAATATTCCTTGGGAATCGAGGGTATGTAAGTTCTGTTCCAGTAAAGCCAATCCAGAAGCGTATAGAGAGCATTCATCCAACTGTAACACAGAAATAGCTACCCAAAAGAGAGCCTTATGTATTGGAGATTCGGGTCTTAATAAAGGCTGCAGTCTTGTTAAACACATAACTATGGCTTCAATCAATACTATGTCGTTGAAACTTTCAAGAGCTGTGACTAATATTTTCAGTAAGTGTTTCATATCCCAATCGGTGACGCTTTTACTTATGCAACCAAAAACGATCAAGGCTCGAGGCTGCAAAGCAGGGTTAAAACAAAATGCAAACGATTTAGCTAAAAACGTCCAACTGTTCAGCCAATCACAGTCAGGAATATCTCTCATACAGGCTTCCATAATCTCTAATAAAGCGTCTGTAATTACTTCTAAAGATGTGAGAGGTAATCTTTCTCTATCTCTGTCCTGATTGCCTGTACCAGAAAAACTTCTTTCGTTGCCGAACCATTTTTCATTAGGATATCTGTAACTCGATCTAAAAGCTGTAACAGCTGCCGATTTAACTTTGCTTATTCCAAAAAGTAAATAAAACTTTGGTAGTGAAAACTCGTCCAAAGATAACCGCAATAATCTCCGAGTTTCTTCGGAAAACGAAGGTTTTGTACAAGTGCACAATGAATGAATAATATTTATTACCAAACCATGAGTAGATGCTCTCATACTCAAAGATCCAGAACAAACCAGGAATGTAACGGTATGAAAAAGGTATGGTAAATGTCGAACCACGTCTAGACTATTATTGAACGACAACATAAGGAGATACCGCGCTAAAATGGCGATATCATCCCACATCATGTGTTGTTCAAGCAGCGGTGTTGGAGACTGACAAGTTTTATCTACCACCTGAAAATAAATTTTCAAAACATAAAAAAAATGTATGAATATATTGTATATATTTCTAGAGGTAAGTCTATTTAGTAAGTCTACTGTTTTCAAACTGCTTAATTATACCAACTCAAATGAAAAAATGGAATAATCTAATTTTATAAATATCCAGTGAAGCCAATAAATGTAAAAATGAACGGTTGCTATTGCAGTTTATATTGAATACTTCGATAAAATAGGTGTTCTTTTTGACTGAGATCTCAGTTAATCTCAGCTCACATCGGTAATGTGCGCGTTCTTTTTTATTTACTCACTTGGAAGTGAGCTTAGATTTTTCCTCCCCCTTCACCGATGCTGAATATGTTGTAAGGGTTGGACTTGAGTCGGAAATAAAGTGGAGGCGCTGAAACGTGGTTATAGGAGATATTCCAGATAGGTCATATGTTTTATGTCTCTTATTCACGCATGCGTTGGCAGATCACTCGTTCCAATTGAGCAGGTCGTTCTTTTTGGTGCTTATCTCAGATCACTTTAACTGAAGTGAGCTGAGATCTCAGTCAAAAAGAACACACCTAATAATGCAAAGAACAAAAATGGAATGCCGCATGATTATAAAGAAGACAGAAGTACTTTGTTTATACTTAATACTAACATCTAACCTGATATTCATAAAAATTGGAAATTAGGTAGTTTGTACAGCAGTTTACAGATGTTTAAATAATGTTTTAATCTGGGAGATACTCAACACACCCAGTATATAAACTATTTGAAGGACACATGTCATTTTATCAAATAATTTTATATATTTTAATGTGAAAAAGGCTGTAAAAATTGTGAATTTAGCTTCGTTTGAAAAATCCTTTTTGACATTAATAATATGTGTACATTAGTTTATGGTGTATATTCTAAAATCGCAAACAGCATTTTTTTATTAATATTTTTTTTTAATTTCTCATTCTTTATCGAAAATGTAATATGTAATAAAGTAAGAATTTCTTTGAAATGATGAAATCCAATTTTATTGTCATTTTTTTCAATTATTTAAAAAGAAAGTAAAGAAAATAATTGTTGCAGTTAACAACAGTTAATTTGTCAGTACATACTGTATGTGACTTTTTTTCGTTTATATCTTACATAAGTGATAGAAACAAGTAGTTGTTAAACTCGAACGGAAAACTATCTCAGACCTATCATTGGAATGTTCCACAAGGATCATTTTTAGGTCCGATTAACCATATATCAATAACTTCTTATCTAAAAATGTATCATAAGAATACATACATTTTAGAAGTTTGGAAGTAAAAAGATACCAACTGATAAATTGTGTTAATGAGAGATTTGTGTATAAAATTTTCGTAGTTAAAGGAATATTTTTAAAAACCTCAGAATCTGCTATATATAGTACCATTAGTGCATTTTAAAACCAAGCGACAAATGGTAGGTAACAAATATACATTGCACTACATAGAAAAAAGTATTTGTAAACAAACTGGTGGTATATAAACGTCACAATAAGCACTAGAAATAGTGTGGACATGGTAAGGTGACAACTTTGAACACGGATTCTTTACCCAACATAAATCATGCACATTTTTTTATGAACAAGATGATTGCTTCCATTTTTCAATTAGATGAATTATGGATCGCACAAGCATTTATTCAACAAAAACGATCAACCTTTACAGTGCGATGTGGAAATTGGTTTTATTCGTTGAAAATAAAAAAAAATGAATCCATACAAAACCCCTGAAACCAATCCATTTTGAAATAAATAGATTTGATGCTATTTGTTATGTGTTATTTATTAACATATCCATGCATCAAATTGGGTTGGCTTTTTGGAAAGTCCATCAGATAATGACTTACTATGATTTTTTAAATAATTTGAAAAAAAGTATAGTATTATTATTGATCCCAGATCAGACTAGGGCTGAGCTGTCGAAAACAGAAAACCTCAACTGGATGTACTGACATAATCAAGCAATTATATGATTATTATCACATTATTAAAACAGCTAATCGGAGCAATATAATTTGGAGAATCGTGAATATATGGAACATTCAATGTCAATGTCAAAATACGGAAGGAATAAACATAAATATAAACGTGTAACTTAAAAAACATAATTATGGTGAATTTAGGTTGTCTGTTTATATTGTTTATTTATTTTGTTTGGTTTAATGGCAGAAGAGAATTAACATAAGCATTAAAGAGGTTCATAATAAACAGCAAATGGATGATGATAATTTAGTGTCCTGAATATTTCTATTTCAAATAACCAACATTAAAGTTATAAATGAAATCAGAAATTATTAGTTTACATTCGCATCTAAATCCAGATAATTCAAAAATAAACAAAAACACTATGGGCGATACCCATAGTATGAGGAGTATATTAATAAATGAATAAAAAATTCAATAATAGTTTTATAACTAAACATAATTTCCAATTGTTTCGTCAATTTATTTTTATTGGAAAGTATTGTAGAATGTTTTAGACAGGAAAAATTAATAGAAATATTTTTGACCCAAAACAGTGGTGAAACATTTACAATTTGTAGAGCAAGTACAAAACAATTTTAAAGCAGACATAATTTGTTGTATTTATTGAAAGTTTGCTGATCAAAAACATTTGATGAAAAGTTGTATATGCAGCTCTCTATATTAATATTGTAATCAGATTGATCAGTAAACTATTTTTTTTGTTTCGAGTGGGGTTGGGGACACCAAACGAGCAAATTTTTACAATAATGCTTATATTAAATATCCTCTAGAATAATGCGTACTTTTATAATTACCCTGCACAGCCGACCAATTATTTTCTTAGCCACTAAAGGTACGTTTGCTGATGCCAAAGCAACAGCAGTATCCGCCATTATTTCTACCATGGGTGAACCTAATCCAGAGTTTACAGACCTATGAATAAAATTATCTAGCACCATATCGATAAGTTCCGGAACTTGTCCAATCGACCCCCAAATTTTTGCTTGTATCGATGGGTACATTTGTACTTCTTCTATTGTGAGTAGGATCAATTTTTCTATAATACCAGCCACTTGTTTCTGCCTTTTGTTTTCTTCTGAGGCTTTACAAAATCTAAAAATAAAATACTCATTTTTATACAAAAAGGTCATATTTATTTACTTAGGGACTTTTACGAGAATATAAGATGGAATTTTAATTCTTTATAAGTGTATACTTACCTAACGAGATTAGGCAGCCAGGGTGTCATATACTCTAAACATAAATGCTTTAATTCTATATTTGAAACTCTAAATCCTTGTATACATTCCTCTAAAAACTCTAAAGTTAAATGGGGCTCGTTCGTTGCTAATTTTTCCGATACAGATTTGATAAATATTGTATTATTGGAGGGAATGCATAGCCCTTGCGTTTCTAATAACTGCCCTTCTATTTTTAAATCAAACGTAGCTGTGAGGGCACATAGTTGGTTATAAGCGGCCGTTCTTAAATTCGGATCTGATGAACCTAAGTTTAATAACGCCATATTTAAAAGCGTACCAGGGACATCTTTTGGTCGTATTTTTTGGTGAACTGTTACTGTTTCCTGAAAATTATTAAAAATTTCAATATAAGCTAAATATTTTTCATTACTCAGCGATTACTTAAAGGTTTTAATAGGGTACAGGCATAAATTTTGCTATTGGTGAGAATTGACGCTTTATCAGTTCTCCTAACACCTTGCATGCTTATTTTTTCAAAAAAATATTTACTTTACTTTTAAAACGACTTTAAAATTCGCCTTTTACGTCATAAAAATGCTTGCCCCAATCGTTGACGTCACTCTTTGTTTACGTTCTTATGTATCGTGTATCGCGCTCCAAGTTTTTGTGACCTAATTTGTTTCTGAAAGCTTTAAAAATGGATAAAGCCAAAAAAATCTTCACATTCAAAGTATTGCATTGTTCCAGAATGTAAATCGACGTCTATTAAAACTCCAGACAAAATATTTCTTACTTTACCTGGTGGCGCAAGCAAAAATGCACTTAAGAAAATGACATTGTGGTTGCAAGCTATATGTGCGTCGGAATAAAGACAATATTTCGACAAATACTATTGCTTTTGTTTGTGAAGACCATTTTAATGTAAGTGCCTAATTCTGTGTTGTAATTTTGCTTCTTTAATAGTTGGAGGTTATGTACCTATAGGTATGTCTAGGAATAAACCAAAAAAACATTTTTTTCTTACGACCACACATCAAGTTTCCACTGAAAATGTGCAGAAATATTATTCAACAGGAGTGAAGTTCAGTGGTTTTCCAGTGGGTACCCGAAAAGCACGATTAAGTCATTTTTGAGTATATTCGCAAGAAAAATAGTGGAAACTGCTCGTGAGACAGTAACTTTCTTATACGGCGTCGAAATATGGTTAGTATATATTATATATAATAGGTACATAGTTTAAATTGTACTTACGAAAATGCTTCAACTCCTTTTATTTCCTCTGCATTGAAGCAGCTGTTTGACTTAACAAATTCAAGAAGCATAAATGAGAATACTTCGGGCAAGTTATCAGTTTGTGTTTTTACAAAACCTTCGCTAGTCATATCTTTACTCACAAAATATGAAAGAATCGTCACTGAACTAGTAAATAAAATATTTTCTTCTGTAGGTTTCAAAATATCCTCGGAAATATAGAATATTTATGTCCAATTTCCACTTTACGTTAACTTTTAGAAATAAAAAAAGCACACACAATCACGTAATGGTCTCAAAAAAACATATAAATGGTATTTTTACGTCGATGAAGCAATTAATAGTTAATTAAAATACAATATAAACACAAAACTACACATAACCTAGTGCAATACCGGCCATATTGACAGAAGTAATAACAAAGTATGACATCACACATATCATCGGTAGCGGTCGGAAATTATCGGGTGTTGGTCGGAAAGAGCATTAGAATTTGAATTTTATTTTAAAATTTGGAAGTAATTTAAAATGGAAACTGGTTTATTTCCTATTATCAACTTTACTATTGCAAACTAATATCTAAGCAAAATATGAAATATGCGTGTACCCTATTTACTTTATTCTTGTAGGACTAATATACTTACAGGTTGACTTAGTTCCCATCGATTTCTTATATGAATAATAGCTTGCACTATACTATCACAGTCGGTATGAATAAAACTAAGAGGACTACTGTCGTTTGTTATAGTAAGCGTAAACTGATTATCATCCACCAAACAAACTTCCTCGATTTCAGATGCATAATAAACATCATTTAGTAATACAGAATGGGACAACACTTTAGCTTTTTCAGAAGAAGTTATCTGAAGAGCAGTAGGACCCACCTTTATAGCAACTTTGGTATCTTTATGTGATAATTTCAAAGCACTACTGAAAACTTTCAAGTCTTCATCAAGACTTAATGTAGCTCCTGGTAATTTTTGTTGTTCAAGTTCTATGTAATCATTCAACTTGTTGGGAGCGTCGATGAAAATTATTCTTCGATTTCCCTAAAATTATTAACGATTAAAGTTTCTTTGAAGGTACTTGATTTATTTGCTTTTTACCTTAAGTGGTGCTAATATTCTGTCATGAAATTTGGTATACTCTCGGACCCAGTTGTTACAGTTGTAAACGTAAGCAGCAGATAGATTTACATATGCAACTTCAGGTAAAACATAAAACCATTTCTGTAAAAACTCGGTTCTGAATCTGTTGTCTGTACAAGTGTGTGTAAAATCCACAACAAGTTCAAAAGGAGAATGACAGAAAGGTTTCAATGTCAAAATTACGTGGTATATTAACAGGTCCCCATTAGTTTCTCCAAACCTAAAATAATACATGAATAAAAAAAGGGATTCAAGTTGTTATCAAGATTTTTTACTTGAATCTTCTAGCAATATAGTAGAATACTGGGTGGCCTACTTTGCTGGTGCCAGCTTGATAAAAAATGTTCAAGGATTTGATTGATTTGAACTCTTCTTTTTCATGCATATTATGTTTGACCATTAGTTCTTCAAAGTTGTTTGATGACATATCTATCGAACTCCATCTTGCATACGAAGAAAATAGCACGCTACAAAAATAATAACAAAATAATCGAAGTACATAATTTTTTTATTTTATAGCAATAAAAGCAGATATAATATGATTATCCAATTCCTTTATTGTTTATTTCAATTATATAATTTATAAAAATGATATTACTTACTGAGAATCAACTGGCTTATGCTCAGGTGGTCCTAAATATGCTAACAATGTTGCCATTTTATCAAAAGGCCTTCTTCCCACTGCTTTATGATCTCTACTGCTGGATAAATAGTCACCAATTTTTTCTTGGTGGTTCCACAATAATCTATGAAGAGCTAAGACGTTGGCGTCAGAAATAAAGGACATGGAATGTGAGGTTTGATCGACAGTTTCACAGTCAAGTGCAATTTGAACGAAAAATCTTCGACCAATTTCAAAATGCGCCCTTAAGAAATCGTTAAAGGGAAGCATGTGCTGCTCTTTGCTAAATTCAACATGATTTGCGATGTTTTGTAAAATTTTAGACATCAACATAAGTCCCCTCTTGACGGAATTCGGTACTGGTTTACCGACAATGCCCATTTCTTGAGGGGAAACTATGGCAGGATTGATAAAGCGTAAAAATATCACTGTTCCAACTGCTCCTATATTGTTTTGCGGAACTTGAGGGAATCGTTTACTCAATACTTGATATAAACAATGGCACATAGATCGTAACTGTGGAGGAAACTTATCGATTGAGTTAACAATGGCATTAAATACCCTTTGTGTTAAAGCTATCAAGCTCTGTCTGTTTTCTTCAATGTCTTCATTTGGTTCTAGTCTAGCTGGATCAACTTCAAAACTACAGTAAGGATCATCCAATAATGGCGCTATGAAGGGTTCCAAGAGGGTTTGTAAATAACTCGCTCCATATATTTTAAAACAAAATGCCATTATTTTACTTCCAAGACTATTTCCTCTAAACAAGGTTTGCATACAATCTGATACTTCAACTTCCCTATAAAACATATTCCACAATAATGGAGCTAATAAATGCTTGGCATCAAATAATGTTACAAACACTCTCGCCAGTTCATCCATTTGCGAGGTGGTAACAACGTTAGCAAGAGCAACGGCTATTGGTAGCTCTCCTTTGTCACTGATCATCGTAACTAGTAACACCAACTGTTCAAAGCGATCCGCTAAAACAGTTTCAGCTAAATTTTCAAATTCTGTTCCTTGCTGCAATATTTTAGTTAAAACCTCCATAAAAGCTGCCCTCGTTTGTAGATCTTTATTATATCCAAGATCTGTAACACAAATAAAAATATTCAATTGTTATTTACATTCTGTGACTCTTCCTCTAAAATTTAGAGGGCGCTAAAACCAAAATGGCTAATCATATTTCCTTCAAAATAGTCTGTTAAAATTTTAAAGGAGTGTTAAAGTGAGCCTTTAAATAAAAAGTACACTCCACTACAACTTACAATTTCTTGTGTGGCTCACAAAAAAAGAAGAAAACAAAATTAGAAGCATAAAACTCCTTATAGAATTCAACACAATAAGAAGATTACAGAAGAAATTATTTTGCTAATTGAATGGCTTACCTATGGAATGCATAAGTCCACTATCTATATTTGCTGACAGCAGGTTGGACATGGCTTGGATAGTAGCATTTCTCAAAGTACTGTGCTTTCCACTGTAAACTTTCTGTTTTCCTATATCTTTTTCAATTTCTGGGGTTTCAGTACAATCGCTCAACAAATTAATAAACAATGTAAAATATTTCAGAAACAACTGACTCTTTGCCTCCATTAAATCTCCTCTATCAGATTCTTCGGGTTGGAGTGGGAGACCTCGAAGCAGCGCTGCTACAGCTTCCATACACGCCTGATCTAGTTCTCTAGTAATTATTGTAACGTCACCAGATCCTGGTGGTGCAATTTGGTGTGAGTTGCCTAAAATCCAATCTGACAAGTACTCAACTAACTTGTTTCTGAATTTCATTTCTTGGCGAAATGCTAAGTCATCTCTTCGACTCATCATAATTTCAACCAGTTGACATAATTTAGTTTTCATATGGATTGCATGGACAGTCATATCTAAATGTCTTACATATCTTACTACAGCCAGCATCATACTTTCTATACTGGTTATACCCAAATGTTCAGAAGGTTGATCATTTTTAGTACAATCCAAGATATTCCTCATAATAAATATTATGTGTTCTATAAATTGTGTGTTGACCTCATTAACCACGACCTGTCCTAGTTGGTCGAAAAATTTGTCTACAATTGATTTTATTTGTTCAAATAATATAGGATATAGCGCTGATGACATTTCATGTCCTATTAATTCCTTAACGTGTTTTTGTATCTGAGGTCCAAATTTTTCGTTGCTACACACTAGCAAACGTAACAGTAAATCCACAAATCTGTAACCGAATAGATTAAAGTTTTCAAAGAAAAATATTGTGGAATGAAATGCTAAAAAATTTAAATAAAAGGTGCAGTTTTATTTAGTTTTCAAAAAGGAAAGTTTCTTCAAAAATTGATAAAAACAAAAATAACCAATTTAAAAGCTTAACTTACTTTGGAATACCATCCTTAAAAATCAAATCATCTTCAAAACTAAATAAATCAGGAGTTTATAAATTAAAATGTGGTAATGAGAACTGTGATAAAAATTATATAGGTAGAACTTTTAGGAATTTTAAAACTAGAATTTCAGAGCACAAACGTAGCTGTGACAACCAAAAATCTGATTCCAACTATTCAAATCATTTATTAGCAAACTAACACTCTTTCCATTCAAATTTTGAAATTTTGCATATAGAACCTAAATCCTTCAAATTAAATCTTTTAGAAGCCCTGGAGATAAATAAAAACAAATATTCAGATAATCTTCTTAACGACCAACTTGATATTAACAATTCTCCCTTATTAAACCTTTTTACCTAGAAAGGTTCCTGCAGGATTGTTGTGAATGAGTTTCCAGGTAAACTTGTTAAATACTTTAGTTAATTCCATATTTAGACAATTTTTTTTTCCTTTTTTATTACATTTTCTTGTAAATAGATCATAATTTTATTGTTAAATATCCGTATAATTTAGTAGGCACTGTATAAATTGAAAATTTCTCATTATACCTCCATTCGTTTGAAAAAGCTACTGTGTTAGCGAAACGCGTCACATTAAGTTTAAATATAATGTAGATTTAACAAATTAAAATTGTTTGATTTCATAATTTAGGTTAGTTTCTGCTTCTTCGGGAAAAAAGTAAATCTAAAGCAAATGGTGTTTGATAGAAAACGATAAATATTGGATATTTTTTTATTTTTCATTTAAATTTATTATTGTCAGAAAAGAACGATAAACGGTGGTATCGTACGCGAATAAGAATATGTGTTAAAGAAGGATAGGATTCAGTTGATGTATTGAATATTTTATATATAATAGTTTATGCCTAATTTTAAACATTCTTAAACAGTACTTACGATGTTACAGGACAATACAGTCTTTGATCTTGTGTTTGTTGACTTTGAAGTGTATTGGATTTCTTACTGCCGACACATTGTTCAGATCCAAGATTACTACTTCCTATTGAACTAATCGTCATCGAGGACAAACTAGAGTGTGAGCTAGTTGACAAAGGAGTTCTAGATGGCGACTTTCTTTGTAAACAAACTCCGCCAAGGGCACACAGGAATCCTGTCATATTAGCCCACTCATTTATTTGATCCTTAAAATGAAAGAAATCATGTTTTAAGCTTCTTAAATTTTACATTTTTCGTGTATAAACAAATACACACAAAAGAAAAAATGTCAATCAAGTATGTAAGGATTTGAAGATACTTACCTCTAATTCGTGTTCAGAATTTTGGTGCGATGCTCTACGTTTTCCAACAGATCTGTGAAAAGGTTCCATTGGACAATCTTCTGCTCTAGCTTTGGGATATGATGATAGATTTTTACACATTCCATTCCAGTTCATGAAAGTTTCTTCCCATGCTGGCTGGACACCATTTACGCAATGTTCGATTTTTCGTAACAATGCCATTATTCGTTTCTGAAGAGCTGCTCGACCTTTAAAAAAATTAATATTTGTCTTAATTTATGTGTGCAAGTATTTTCTTCGCACATACCAACGTAAGATATAGTTTTCTAGAAACATGCGGTTAAAAAACTTACCAGTTAAGTGATCTGGGAAACACACCCTAGTTTCTCCAGAGGCTGCTTTAATATAATAAAAACATATGTACTCAAAATAATGAATACTTTAATATATAAACCATACAACAAAAATAACAAACCTGTAGTAAGTACTGTTGAAGCATGTGATAATTCCTGATATACATGATAATTTGGAACTAAGCACGTAACGGTAACTTCATCTGAACCACACCTTATCTCAGCTTCTTGGCATAGAAGTGCAAAGCAGCTCATAGCAACCAAAACTGCATCCATATCTATACTCCACAGATACATAAAAAATACAACCTGAAAAATAAAATAGCAAATGTTCCAAACATTGATATTTTGTAGGACAGTTTGTTATTCTAATGATAAATAATGATAAAATAGAGACGCTGCTATCTAAATATTCGTGGCTAATTTCACACTTTCAAATTCATACTTGATACAAGTTTAAATTTAAATTTAATCCAAGTACTTACTTCTAGTTTTATGTGTGCCTGTTTACAAATAGCTATTGAGCTTCCTAAATTGGCATAATCCTTATGTTTAGCCAAGAATGCATTCCTACATATCAAAATCTCTCTTAACCATTTAAGAATATCAGTATAGTTCATAATTTGATGCTGTATCAATTTCTGAGAAATAGAAAACATCACTTGTGAACTAACGTCCCAAAATGTATTTATAGGTGCTTCAGGATTCCAAACTTCAATCTTCTCTGGATGATGGAGAACCAGCAATGCTTCCATTGCTTCTTGAGCTACCTCAGGCATAGTAGTTTGGTGGACAAGGGAAACTAGACCATTTATAAGTTCTAATGTAGAGCTTTGAATTTCATGACCAGCTTTGCCTTGATTATTTAGCATCAACATGGGATCTGCATGGACCAGCCTAACCATGTAAAGGAGTAAATGTACTTCTTCCGCTCTATCTTTAAACTTTCCTTGACAATCTTTACCTTTTAAAGTAATTTGTATCATTCTCAATGGTGTATGAGCTATATAACCTTGTGAAACTTTATTAAGGGTGTCTGTAAACATTGCTCTTAATTCAGATGCTTTATTATAAATCAAGTCTATTTGAGGCCACCAATGCAATCTTGGTTGTGTAACAATCTTATAGAGCGAGCGTACCAAGACAAAATGAAATGTTGGAGGTGAGTTTAAATTTAGACAAACTTTTAAAGCTTCGTTGTTATGTGGTTTTATTCTGAATATTGAGACGAAACAGTCTATCATTAAATCCATGTCTTGATATAGATAGTTTTGTCCTCTCGAGAACGGTTTTTGAGGATTAAATAAAAGACTCTGAAAAAAAAATATTTATCAAAGATATATTTCAACATTTGAATACATAAACAAAAAGTTACACTAATCTATTGTTTAATAAATTATGGTTCTGTTACCTTCAAGTCGTTCAATATACTTTGAACCAGTACAAAAGTGACATTATTGGAATCCAGGATTCTTATATAAGTAGACACTTTACAAAGTTTCACACATGTGACAGCTGCAGCTTCTGTGAACTGTTTGCTATTACCATGAGGTCCAAGACACCGTTTAATGTTATCAATAAAAACTTTCTTTTTACTATGTCGTGGTGAACATGGAGCCCCACTGTCAGCATTTATGATTTCTTCAAGAACTTTCTGAACATGAAAAATATTAAGAATTGAAGTAAGGTTACACTTTTATTTTTTTCTATATCAAATGAAATTGAAATGCATGTTTCCAAAAAATATCAATTATTATGAAGTATCCTATAACAAGAAATTTTTTCATTACCTTTGGACTATTAGCTAATTTTTTACAAAACTGAGGTTTTTGTACAGGAAAAGAAAAAAAATTCGACATCTCCTGTATAAATTTTCTTAAACACCTGCAGCAGGATGAAATGTACTTACTGGGGCAAGTATCAGCAGCATCATTTGTAAAGACCATACTGATGACCTTCCTTTTTTATTATCTCCAATACCATCCAAAATATCAAAGAGCTGTTCAGCACACTTGGTCATGTCTTCACTGGGATTCTTTTGTACCTCTGCAAATTCATATGGATAGGTATCCATCCAATTCCATATAGCCTTTTCCAAAGAAATAACCAATACAAGATGAGCTGACTTTTTCAACAGACGAAATTTCGATATAGCTTCTAATAAGAGTCTTGTTAATCGCCCTACATCTACATTTATATATTGGATCAACTCTATATCACTGTAATCTGGGTTTTCATCAGGGCATGATGCTAATTCTTGAAGCTTGGATGAAATTCGGTTAAACACAGCATAAAAAAAATTAACGCTCAAAGCAAATAATACTTTGCTTGCCAATTGTTTTATTGCGTGGACATTATCACCAGGCATGTCTACAATAAAATTATAAACCAATGAATAAGAAAATATGATAAATTGTAACCAGTGATTAATATCTACCCCAACCTCAAACAAACAAACATAATATCTCTGTAATTCTGGATATTTTTTGATCTGAACCAACTTTACAGAGAAGACATACAAGTATTTTAATAAAAGTACTTTATCATTAAATATTTTAATAGATATGCATATCATATATTAATAGTCAGTAATAGTCACAATTAAACAGGCACATATCTCTCTTAAATCATTTTCAAACTATATATTGTACCAAATTTTATTTGAATTTTTAGAAATTCTAATTAAAAACTGAATCTTACCTTTACCCACTAAAAAAGCACATATTTCTTTTAATAAGCATTTCAAATTGTTGTTTTCCTCCATTGTTAACGTTATTGAGTCTTTTGGTTGGATACTGAAACATTTTTCCAATGTTTCCAATACAATTATTAAACTATCATAATAATTTTTTTCCAATTCAGGACCATGTTGCCTGGATGCCCCTCCTGTACCAGTCAGATACTGAAAAAAGTAAATCCCTATTCCATTGAAAGAAGTAAAGTAATAAAATTTTTAGACAGTTATCAATTTATGAATTCTTACTTTAATCGCTGAAGTTTCAGCTTAAGCTCAGTAACATTAACATTTGTATAGGGGAGCATTTTCATAAATATACTCAGGAAAACTGCTCCAAATTAATATTTACATTTGTTGCATTTAAAACTTTATATGCCAGATACATTGATGTATTCAGACAATATATTTAAAATAAATATTAATTTTCAGTCTTGTGATAAAAAGAACAACAAAATAAACTCCCTACTAGTGTAGAGGAAAATATGTTCTCCATTCATAAAATTGATGGAAAAGGCTTAAAGCTTTTGAGATAATTTATACACATTGTAATTCATTTGATCTCTATAGTGGTTTGTTAAATACCAATTTAAATGTTATTCAGATATTTAAAATATACAGATAAATAAAACATGCAGATTCAGAAATGCATTAAACACTTGCATTCATACCAATTCATGAATCCTTTTGAGGACTTTGACAAAACCATCCAATACAAGTGCAAAACGATATTTGGATATTTGTATAATACAATTTTTGTTTTGTTCTTCATTAATACTAGAATGGGTTGTTTGAGGACCAATTCGACAAGGTAACTGAAATAAAAATACCAAAATTTAAAATTTGTATGTATGAAAGGTATCATGTAAATATTGATTAGAAGGTGGGCAGCATAATAACTTTTCAAGATTTCAAGTTATACATATTTTGTAAACACCAACCTGTTCCTCAAACCTGACAATCAAAGTATTAGCCCATTCTCCAGGCTTTTGTGTTGCCATTTTCTGGAAAATGGTTTAGTTTCACATTATTACGGGGTCTTTATTCGGTATGACATTTAGATAGGTAAAGGTAGATTGGAATTGGATTGGTGGTACAATCTGACAGTAATGACAAAGCGATACCAACATAGCGAACAATATTCATCCGGGCAACAAAAAAATCTCTACGATTTATTCAACCTATGTTGCCAAGTCTATCGAATTTTCACGGAATAATAACGTTTTTGAAAAAGTTCCTAGATACAGGCTTACAGGCAGACTACCTTGTTGTCGAGTATCTGTGCTATGATTGTCTAAAAAGGACAGTAGTGATATTCTTCTGAATTCAGCATTTAAATAACATGAACATTATTAGCATCTCACTAAAACAGTGTATAATTTTGTGTATGTCGCCCTGTAAATCTTATAATTTGGCAACATTATTTGCAGTTGATATTGATAAATGTTTTTTCTATGGTTTAAATCATAGATATAAAACATACGTTTAAATTGTTCATTCATTTATTTACCACAGAAAAGATAAATTTACGAGAAAATAAAGCTACAAAATTATATATGTTGATAAGGAATGCTTTTGCCCAAAAACCGATCTCGATCTTATGCAAATATGATAAATGTAGAGTTTTATTATTTCATTGAACACATAAGCATCTTGTAGGTACCTACCTACCCAGAATTTTTACATTTTCATATAAACGGTGATTCTTTGTGTATTAATCTAACTTGACTATTCATAATCTTTACCTACATCCTTCACGCAATGCAACCTTTCAACCATACTCAAATCTACTTTTCAGAACGGCTGGAAAATCAAATTCAAAAATGTAAATTCTTATCTCTCTTCATTCAAATATAACTTGCCAGGGCCGTATTCAGAGTTTGCATATAAAGTATGTTTTGAAGAACTGACCTGAGATAATGACATGCAATAAAGCCATAAAAAAGTATTAGCCGTGACAGGGTCGTATTTATTTTGTTGGCGAATTATAAATTATTACCTAAAATTCGAAGTTTTATATTTTTATTGCATCTCAAGCCCAAGTCGTCAGTTTCTTAGATCGTGAAAAGAACTATACCTATATAAGATTATCATTTCGTAAAGGCACCAATTCCTCTATCATATCCTTGGATAACCTTTCTTTAAAATTGGTACTTCATTCCATTCTCGCTGCACTGTTTCGGTTTCCCATCTGAACTATAAGATATTGATTTTCCTAAGACAATCAGAAATAGTAAACTGGAACTTTAATATTCCCATATGGTACCTACTTTTGTAAAATTTCAGATCAGGTACCTACATAGAACTAGGAAAAGAAAACACATATGTATCTACTGTAAATCTAAAACAAAATTTATTGACTCTACTAAATAGAACAAGAGCTAACAAATGAACACTCAAAGAAAATTGACCAAATCAGCTAGTTTGGTTGAAAAAAGAGCATTGTTTGATTTTGTATTATACAGTCAAGAGTTGGAAAATTTTCTCTGGTCTTGCAATAGTAAATATCCAACAATAATTTTATTCTACAGTTAATGATTTGTTGAATAATACTGTTAAGTATACAACTGAATTTTAAATATTTATTAATATTGTAAATTGGATGACTTTCAAGAATATAGGAATGTGACATCTGAAATATACAAGTGTAGGTTTTCCCTTAATTAAATGAAATCTCTACATTTTTTAGATATATTACAATGACAGCAGACACATTGTATCTTCTTATTACACAGTTTAATGGAATATGCCTTTGCTTAAATTTATTGATGGATCACAATATTTACAAAATATGCTTTTCTTTGTAATAACTTCACTGAAAACTAAACCATTGAGCCCCTGGAAGTCTGAAAAAAAAAGAAAATTTGCAGATTTTTGTTACTGCACTAAGTATAATGGAATTTCAGAGAAAAATTAGTATTTTGAGCTATTTTATATTTGGTTTCAGATACAACAAATTATTAATGATACAGGGCAATTTTAAATGAAGAACTTATGAGTGTTACTGTTTCTTCTAATTTTTGGTTTTATCAATTTTATGCAAACAATATAAATTTGAAAATGAATTAATTTTAGAAAAATAAAATGGTCTAATTAAGAAGTTTTTCTTACCAAATATACTCCAACAATTAAGCCAAATAATCCAATAGCACTTCCAAAAATTTCAATAATCAAAATTTTTACGAATAATGATGAATTGGCAGCATCTGATATGGCTGCTCCAGATCCTACTTGACCCACACAAAATCCACACACTAAATTTACAAATCCAACAGTTAAACCGGATCCAAAAATAACATGTGCTCCATAATGATTCTTGGAAAAGCTCTCAAATGTGGTGTTAAATTCATAAACGTCAAAGTTCTAAAATAAATGTTTAAAATGAGATTATTAACAATAAATTATTATCATACCAGTAGATTCACATTAACGCAGACTATTTGTCTAGAATTCATGAGAAACATTGAAATGCAGTAAATTTGTTTAAAAGATGGCTTTAAAATCAATATATTAAATAACTATCAATGTTTTCAATATAAGATCTGCATATTAATAAAAAATCTTCAGGAACATAGAGAAGTATTTGTTTCCAGTAATGACCATTAATTTATAAAAGAAATATTTTAGTCATAATAAAGCAGTACAGTACCTTCCAACTACCACACAATACAATGGCCATAATCAAACCATAAATAGCTACAGCCTCACAAAAAATAATGGAAATCAAATTTTTGGTTTTAATTCTGGGTGCTTTTACACCAGCACCCACTATACTAACTCCTGTGGTGTGAATTCCTCTAAAAATATATTTAAGTTTAAAAAACTACAGCTTATAAAAAATGAATATGACTTTAAATAGTCAGAAAACTCACGCTGCAGCTCCCACTACTGACAATGACACTGCCAAACCAATTCCAAGAGAAGCCCATATGTGTGGAGAAACATTCAATAAAAACCTAGATGTATAAATGAGTTAGAAAAAAGAAATATATTAGATAACTTAAAATAAAAGAATTCTACTCGGAATTCTCCAATCAAATTATCAATATGAATGTATTTTGGAGACCCAACTGCATAATAGGTAACTACTTTGTAGCTTGAAACACCCAATATTAAAATTAATAAATAACTAAAGGAATAACTAGTTGATAGAGTATATTGTTTATTTGTCATATCAAAGACACAATGGGAAAACAAATCATACTACATAATTCAACAAAATATGAACTAGTTTCTGTTTATAGGCAGCTTTATAAATTCAAAAAAATATACTTAGTAATTTTAATTGGAAGTTACTTGTCATGTGACAATAGATAGGTATTTGAACAAATTAATATATCCACACATTGGTTTGAAAGTGTTCAACATTAATATGCAAAATTACTTACCATGCTATACTAATTTGCTCTCCTTTCCCAGTAAGACAATAATAAAGTCCTAAAATATAACTTAGGATTAGGTCACATGCTTCTTTACACACCTACTTGTGATACTTTGTTGTATTTATACTTGAAACTTACCAAAAATTATTATTGCTGACCAAGCAAGGGCACTAAAAATGTAGCTTAATGCGTATCGCATTTTG
This sequence comes from Galerucella nymphaeae, assembly GCA_963978555.1. Classification (NCBI taxonomy): domain Eukaryota; kingdom Metazoa; phylum Arthropoda; class Insecta; order Coleoptera; family Chrysomelidae; genus Galerucella; species Galerucella nymphaeae. Next base: position 6,990,555 of record OZ021704.1, read on the forward strand.
TGAAATTAAACTTTCTGTAGGTAAACAAAAATTAATGGTTTGGCAAAATTCGGGATCTAATAATACATAGTACAAACGTCAAATGTTGTAGAGTGACTGTCATGTGTCATGCTGGTTTTGGAAAGGGAGTAGAAAGGGGAGTAGTTATCAAGCATCACAGACCTGCTGATTTAACAGAACCGTATTGGTTATTTTTGAAAAATTTCTTAGATATGTTTACAACAATTGTTCATATTTTAATGTTTTTTCCTCGAGCCAATTTTTACAGAAAACTGTTTATTAGAAAATATTAGAAAAAAGATAATGCTGATAACCTGACATCGCATTAGGGAAAGTCCAAAAATTGACAGTCGCCTTCAGGATAAACTTAATAGATTTGGTTTTGTATTGACTCACTTTTAATTATAAATAGTCATATAGCTTTTGAAATACCTAAGTTTTCGCCACTTTTTAATCGGATGTGGTATATTGAATTGATTTCTTAGACGGAATCAACAAAAATAATGATTTAACCAGTGCGCCAAGTACAATCCTGATTTTCTTCAACATTATGCTAAATGGTATATGTAATTAAAATTAATGAATTTATACATTTGATAATGAATATACCTGAAAAAATTGAAAAAATGTATTTTAGTCTTCCTATGCAAAGAAAAACTGTATATTTATTATTTTATTTCACTGCTGATTCTTAAGCTTGACGATTTATTGCTGAGACAATCTGTATATAATATCTACGGACTGGAAAGGATTGAGGGTACAGTTTACTTTTGGGTATAATATAGATAGATACATACACCTATAAATGTCTTAGGTGATATAAAGTTTATATAAATCCAGAATCCAGATGCAATAGTTAGGAATCTTTGGGGAAGTGAGGTAATATAATATATGCAAACAGATCCTTATTGAAGGATTTCTACAGCTTAGGAGTTCAGCAAAATATCACAATGGACAAAAAATAAACACAAAATCAGTAGAAAATATGTAATGTAATTCAAAAAAAATACTTTTATACTGTTGCTAGAGTATATACAATATTGTCTAAAATATATTGAATTCAAAGGCACGTCACCTTCTGCATTTATCACATAGTGAAAATGTGCATTGCACTAAAATAAATTATCCAACCAACTTTGCGACATAATGGAAATATTTTTTACAAACATGGAATTTATGGACTCATTTACCAATTGGATTCTCAATTTTGTGAAAAACTAATAACGAAATCATGGTTAAAAGTGGTTTAAAATGTGTTTAATGCCATGTTTGTACTCACAATTTGTTAAAAATAATATCACAAGTACAAAATAAAAGAAACGTATTCGTCAAAGTTGCACTGTTGGTAGAATTAATTTCTTACTAGGTACATATAAAAAAATTCGAAGATACAAAATATTTGTAGACATGATAGAATATTTTCAAAATACACCTAATCTTTAAAATATATATATTTAAAAAAATAAACATTACAGATTCTAATTTTAGTATTTGCTTGTTCCAAACTATAGATCATTAAAGAGACTAACTACATGCATAATCTTGGCCGAAAAGTAAGTTTATTTGAAGCCAACACCTCAATAGATCATAAATATATAGTAAAAACTTACATTTTTTGCTGCTATTTTGTATAGTAAAGATTTAAGATTAGCATACTCTAGAACTGGAAGATTTGACGTTTACTAAAGGAATAACTTCATTAATTGGGATATTTCTAATAATCTTGTAAGACCTATTGGAAATCTCAAATTTTGTAGCCTGTGGAAGTAGCTTCAGCATATTTTTTTATTGTTAACATTCAGAACAAAGCTCGTGATTAGTACGAAAATCCAAAATCCAAAATCCATAGTGTTGTAATACAATAAAGAATCAAAAGAGCTATTTTATGTAATTTTTTTTTATTATCAATAAATTTTGATCAAATGCTAAAACAATCATGAGATGTTGACGTGATTGTATGAAAAATACCTTTTCACCCTATGGATAGATGCATTTTTTATGTGACAAATTTTTTCAAGATTACATTTATAAATATCTATTACTACTATAGACAGTTTGACTGATGTTGACATTCATACCCTTTAGTATCAGACTTTGATGTGCATGCCGTTAATTTTTCACTTGAATATACAAAGTGTTTACCATCTTCAATCAATAAGCTTGGACCAAGCAAATACCATAAATTTTATGTATATAATTAATAATTTGAAAACATCTTTCAAAATATTACCCCTGTTTTATGAGCCACATTTAAATCTATTTAAATTTGGCGTTAAATAAATATCATTACTTCTAATTATGTCAATCGACAATTACAAAATTCAAAAGCGCCAATATTGACATGAACAAAACAGCAGCTTATTCATGTTATTTTTTTTGAATAATGACATTAAAAAAGACTAGAAATTAATTTAAGGTACATTAATGTTCATAATATTAAAGTATATTAACCCTGATTTCTAGTAATCCAAAAATTTATACATCATAAAAACGGCTTACAACCCAACATTTTGACAGAGAGCAAACTTTATTCTAAAAAATACATTCGTTCTGGATTATCATCACAAACATAATCATGATCAGTGATAATTTGAAAGCGTAAAAACATTCTTCAGATGTACCAAATTCTGGCTGATGACTTATGAATGCTTACTTAGAATAGGTGCGTTTTTTTTCGACTGAGATCTCAGCTTACATCGGTAATGTGCGCGTTTTTTTAAGTACTCACTTCGAAGTGAGCCGAGATTTTTCCTCCCCTTTCACCGATGCTGAATGTGTTGTAAGAGGGTATCAGTTGGACTTGAGTAGGAAATAAAGTGGCTTGGTTATCGGAGACATTCCAGGTAGGTCATTATTTTTTATGTCTCTTGTATTCACGCATGCGTTGGCAGATCGCTTGTTTTAAGTGAGTAGGTCGTTCTTTTTGGTGCTTACTCACATCAATTTATCTCAGATCACTTTTACTGAAGAGAGCTGAGATCTCAGTCAAAAAGAAAACACCTCATACCCTTGTACTTATAACAAAAACGTAGGTACTATCTATAGGTTACCAAAAGAGCCTATCCATTAAATTTATAGTTTATGTGTAGAATGATTATAAAACTGGGTTAGCTCAAGTACTCCGCGCAAATACCAACTTACATGTTATAAATAATTACCTACTTCACTTACTCATAAGGCGATTTCGTCCCGTTTTGGTTGGTAGGGACTTTGGTTAACCAATTGGTAGGTCCTACGTCACCGCTATGACGTAAACTACCAAAAACAGGCGAAATCGTTTGGTTCCCAGCATAACCCAGCTGGTACAGCTGATTGATGAAATTGACATAGAACAATATACTTACAAATAAAAAGAAAGACAGAAACTATTTTAGACAAGGATAGAAAGCTACCAATTTCAGTAACCGTGCTGCAGATCTCGGTATGTGATTTGACAGACCAAAAAGGTACCAAAGTTAGATTGACGTCATCGTTTTTCGGAACGAAATCGATTGGTATGTAATTGACAGACCAAAGTGGGGTACCAAAGCGGGACGAAATCTCCTTAAATAATATAAAAGTTGGTTATTGATAAATAGCAGAAAGTATGTTTGATGACTGTGGTTTAAATTTTTTTATAAGGAAACTGTAAAGAATTACAAATATCGAAAAATAATTTTAAATGTTAAGTATACAAGTGAATATTTATTATTTTTATTAATAAAATATTAATATTGTCTTATTCAAGTATTGATATACTTTTAACAAAGTGTGTTGTATAAAAGAAAACAGCGTAGGCTTCATTAGGAAATTACATAATAATTACTACCTTTCCCACAGTATTTAGCCCTATGTAAATATAAAATTATATTTTGTGAGGCAATAGTGTGGTTGTAAAACAAAATTATTACTCTTTCAATATTTTCAACAACCTACAAAATTCTACAAATGTTTCATTCTTTGGCAAAACTCTTAAACCTATATTAGTTGGATAAAATTCAACACATTTACTAAATCAATTAATTTTCTCCATTTTTGTCGACTCGCATATAACAGATTGTAGCTATTTTCAATTGGGTTATGTGGTTGTATTTGAAACAAGAAATCTGACACAAGGACAACAGTGAAACAGTGGCTGATTTCATTGCCATCAGTGTGAGCTACATAAATTTTATCTCTGGTCTCCAACGATTTCTACATTTTGATACCCTGGTTCTTAATAATAGCATGAAACAACAGCAGTAAACATCTCATTGTATGCGACAAACTTAAAGATTACAAACACCAAAAACAAAACGACCAAAAAACAAAATAATAGGAAAAGTATCATAATCAAGGAATTAGATGATACTTCATTACATCTTTCCTACTTCTGCTTTGGTTGAAAATATTGCAAAAAATGATCAAATTTTATCCAATTACAAAATAGAATGAGTTATTTTTTAATTACCTCCTTATCTTACAACACAAGCTGTCCATAATATTTAAAAATTACAAAACATATTTAAAAAATTGCACCATGTAAATATAAGTACAGAAACACAATAATATAAGTAGAAGATCGATCACTATAAAGATATACATCACGCATATAATGTCCCAAATCTAGTTTTCTAATCTCTGTGACAATAAATACATTTTTAAGGATAAAGATCAAACATGAATAACATGGTAAGATCTGAAATAAATATGTGTGATTTGGAACATGAAACGTAAAGGAATCTATGTAAAACTTTCCACAATTAAGTGATATCAAAAATAAGCAGCGACGTAGATGTAGAGGGGTAAGTGGGATAAGTACCCTGCAAACACAAATCAAAATCATACACACTTAAAATAAACCCATACCCCTCATAAAATACATTATCGACGGCAATGCATTTAGTTTTAAGAGAAATCCGATGTGGGCAAAATCAAGCTTACTGTTATTTACATAAAAAATCATCTAGATGATGCTCCGTTTTCACTTGTCTATTACTACTTGACGAAGACATATTGTTTCCCATCCTCAAGATATATGGAACCACACTATCAATTTGGACCTGCCCAATTAAGCCAGCAAAAAATAATTCTTCTAAAATACTTGATTCAATTGCTCTTAGTGGTGGTAAACATAGCAGCAATCTATAACAAATAAATATGAAAACGTACAGTTTAGTGAATAATTGATGCATGAAATGTAACATTATTCAGTGATGATTTATATGAGAGGCTATTTTTTGATGAACTTTTATAATCTCAAACTCCCTTTTTTTTATACAACTACTTATAACTTACCGTGGAAATCGGTCATTATCATCAGGAAAATTGATGTTTAGGTAAGTTCGTAATCCCTGAAAAGATTTTTCTTGCAACTTTTCGATAGATTTTCTCAATAATATGTCTGGTTGATCAGCAGAAAACAATGTAATGGCTTTCAAAAAAGCATATTCATGCTCATTTACATGAAGCCTGTTCATAGTAGTAACAAAATCTTGTAGTTTTACTATGTGATCTGTGACTTGTTTCACTTTTGTAGCAGTCATTTTATCCTGGGCAATGGATGCATGCAAATGGCTTATCAGAGCTGAGAGAATTGTTGACAATGATAAAGACTGTGAACATTGAGCTAATCCTAGGGTAAACAGTTCTGACCAACAATTTTTTAGCAGACAGATTTGTGTTTCAGAGCTAAAACAAGAAATTAATATAGAAAATAAACATAAATAAGATTACCTAGCTTCTTTGTACTTAAAAAATATGTATACAGCAGTAGATGGATACAGTTTTATTAATCTTTGTAAACATATTCTGCTCATATACATAAAATAATTCACTTGAATTAGCATCTTTTTTATTTATGTTGATAGCACATAAAAATTTAATTATATTACCTTAAATACTGAAAAGCTGGAATATTTTTAGCCCAATGGACTGATAAAAATAATAATCTGGAACCACTTTCACAAATATAGTGAATATTTAAATATGGAGGTACAGGTCCAGGTATTAACAAATTAAAAGACATATTTGGCTCTTGAAGAATTGGTCCGTCATAATCAAAACACTTTTCTTCACTAGTTAGTGCATTTAAATCAGTTCCATTCAAACATTGTACTCTTGCCATAGTATCTAAAGCTTTCGAAATAAGTTGTTTGTCTCTTGCACTAGATAGAGCATCACTAAGTTCTGTACTAGCATTAATACTATCCATTGAAACATCATCGTCTACACTTGCTTGACTTGGGGATAGGTGAAAAGTTTCTGGAGCTGTGGTACTATTAGCTGGAAAATTCCAATTATTTATCAGTACAAAATTTAATATAACTGACCAGGAATAACTCAAAATCATGATGTGCAAATCATAAAAGATTATGTTTCTAAATGAATGAATTTAACTTTAAATACAAACATGAAGCTTACCAATTCGTTTATTTAAAAATTGTAGGCCTAAATCACTAGGACAGAAAGGAGGAAGAAGGCCATATTCTGAGTTTAAATCTTTTCTAATGAATATTTTTTTTACAGCATTTACTGCATTTTGATTAAACTTAACCTCAGTGTTATTTGAGAATTCCTTCTTATCAATAATAGGCTTTCTTTCATGTTGTACGGCTGAAAAGTTAATCATACTGTTAGGTACAATGTCAAAGTTATAAATATAAGTTCTAATATATTTCCAATACTCATTGTGGACATTTGATAAATTTATATAAGTACATATTATTAATTAATTAATGAATATGCTTTTCAGTACATAAAATAACAACTTGAATTCATTTAATTGTTATCCATATTAGATTTTTCAAGTAAATATAACAACTTTAACAACAAAAATTACTTACAATCACTTCTCATCCCACAAGCCAGGCATTTCTGGAGTCTACAATATTGACATCTATTTCTATGGTGTTTGGTAACTTCACAGTTTTGACTACCTCTGCACTGATATCCTAATTGCCTACGAATTGACCTTTTGAAGAAGCCTTTGCAGCCCTCACAAGAGATAGCCCCATAATGCCTACCAGAAGCTCTGTCACCACAAACAACACAAAGTTCAACAGTTAAACACATGTTATTAGAACTATTTCTGTTTTTGTCCACCAACATTTCTGTTTTTATGGTTTGCTCCATATCCATATTATTGATGGAGCAGCATAAACATTAAAAATATAACTAAACTAACAAAATTTCATAGTTTATTATGGTTTCGAGTAACACATAAGATAAGCGAAGTTACTAATAATACCTAATAAATTGCAGTTCGACCTTTCATTGAACATAAGAATAGAGAATAAGGTTCATGACCTTACACCTGCCACTCTCTATAGGTAAAAAAATGATGCAGATATAGCCATTTGACCTATTATTTCGCGGGAAATTTGAAAGATATTGCCACCCACGTATTTTTCAAAATTAATTACATTAGCAATTAGCAGCTAATTAAGTTATTTGTAATATAATTTTTAAAACCTGTCACATGCTTTTCTAATTTAATATGGAAATAATTTGTGAAAATTAAATTATACTTCAAAATACAAGTAATAAGTTTGTATTAAATATAGAGAACAAAAAAATTTATTTTATGTTCATATTTATTTCCTTGTTTTTAAATAGACTTTATATACATAATTTATATATGATCAATTTTACGTATTCAAATGCTGATACTACCCATAAACATTGCTTGTATGTTTAAATAAAGTCAGTAATGTCAGAGACAACTGGTAATGTTGTTAGTTCAGAACTAGTGATTTGTAACAGCTTTCGAAATATCACCCACTACTATTCCTTTGTTAAATTGACAAGTGACAACATCGTTGATAAATAATGGTGGTTGATGCAGGCGTCATGTAAAAAGGAAATACTTCTTTATTTAGTTTGTTTTGTTGTGATTTTTTTTGTTGAATACTTTATGTTACAAAAATGGCAAATCGTAAGCGAGGAACATTTGCACTGCCAGATGAATTGAAAACCGACGAAAAATTATCAACAAAAAAGGTAATTACACATGTAAGGACTTGTAGTGGCCATTATTTTGATATATTTAAAAATCTATTTTTGAGTAACGGTATATTGTCATAACTTATTTTTATTGTTTTAGGAATTAGCACAACGTAAAATACCTCCATGTCCGCCTGTTCCTAATAAAATCTTCAGAAAAAGCATTCTTGCTTCTAATGGAGCTTTTGATAAACCAAAGGCCATATATTTCAACAACACCGGTAACGCTGATCAATCAGAGTTTCAAATTTCAAGAATTTTTCTAGCAATATCTGTAACATTTTGAGGTGAAATTTTTTTACTCAAATAGCTCAAATTATTGAGAATTGGAGATGAAGATAATTTGGTTTTTAAATTAATGTACCTTCACATGTGTGATAGTATTATCTAGTCTATTGCTGAATTCGAGTAATTCGACCCACCTCAAAATATCACAGGAAAGTAAAATATTCTTGAAATCATGAAGTATCTGAATTACATACCATTTTATTATAAATAGTTATACCTGTATACCTTTTTTAAACATGTGTGTAGATTTTATTCAGTAGTTGGTTGTGGTAGTAATAATTCAAGGGATAAAATATCGTTTCATCAATTTTAAAAGTGAGAGGGGTTTGTGTTTTGGTACAAAAAGTAGGAAAAATCGATCAAATCAAAAGACAAAAAGCAGCAAAATATCAGGTTTTGGCAGTAATTGAAAAAATTATAAATTTTGTTTTTGGCCCAGACCACAAAATATGTTAGCACACTTTATATAGTAGAAAGAAGCTCCAAGTCATTAAGCCACCTTTTAAGAAAAAGCGATAAAGCAAAACGCAAAATAAACTTGAATATCTATCAAGATAACTATTGAAAATCATGTACTCCATACCTCAGGGTTACTGTCAACATGTTGTGAGGTCACATGGACTTGTCCTATTATGTCAGTTTGCCTCACTTATTTTAAATGTTTTGATTTTGTTATTAAAAATATACTGTTATAGTTTATAATCAAGATTGACTGGAGATAATAAGTGCTCAGTTTTATATTTTAGATTGCTATTGAGATATTCTAGTAATTTTTTTATATTTGGCAACAACTTAGCAAGCTTTTGACCTTTTAATAATGCTCGCTATCAATTTGTAATATAATTTACTTCCAAAACTAGTATGTCTAAGATTTTCTTATCTATTATTTAAGCAGTTTTAGTAATATACATAATACATAATGAGTAGCATTTCAAATAATTAACCAATCATTAAACCTACCTATGAACATTTATTTAAAATTTTCCAGTTGAACTAAGTCCAAACTACAATCCTACCCTGGATGTGACATATTTTGAACAAATGTACCCTACTCATTCTTTGATCGGAGAAGGTAGCTTTGGCAAAGTTTATAGAGTACAAGGAGCCTATGACAAACAACAATATGCTATTAAAAGACTGAAACCCATGATAAGTTTCCATGACAGATATGCTGAAATTAGAAATAATGAAAAGGTTGGTGTTCACCCGAATTGCGTTCAATTTTACATGGCTTGGGAGGAAGGTTGTGAAGTGTTTATGTTGTTAGAAGCTTGTCAACTCAGTCTGTCGGACTATGCAACAAGGAATAGTGATATTCAAGAAGATTTGTTATGGGATGTACTTTATGATATGTGTCAGGCCCTGAACTATTTGCATAGGAAGGACTTGTTACACTTAGATGTTAAACCAGGGAATATTATGATGAAAAATGGGCATTATAAACTTGCTGACTTTGGATTATTAGTTGATTTAAATTTGGTAAGTAATTGAAACTAAAATTACGTTTTATTGTGTATTTTACCTATACTAAGTCTTTACTTGACATGTACTGTGAAAACTGCTGTGTTGTTTTCATTTAATTTTTCATGAATTTTATATGTATATTTCAGGCACCTATGGGCATTAAGTCTACATTGTCAGATGGTGACTCAAAATATTTAGCTTTAGAAGTTCTAGAAGGTATTTATACGCCTGCCTGTGATATTTTTGGACTAGGATTAAGCCTCATGGAATTAGCAGCTGACTTAGAATTACCCAGTTATGGTCCTTTATGGCAACAGCTTCGCCACGAAATTTTACCTCAATCATTTTATGATAGTAAGTTTGTCCAATTTATTACCACTTTCCTGAGATATTGTATATTCTGACCATGCTATCCAAAATATTCATCGATTATACATTTAATTGATGCATATTCCACTTTCAATCATTAATGTACTTATTTTAGGGGTATCTCTAGGATTTAAAGTGATTATTGAGCGAATGCTGAAACCTACATATGGAAAAAGACCATCTGCAGAAAAAATACTAAAATTTAATAACATGAGGTCAATTCAAAAGCGCGATAAAAAGAAACCTCGAATTAATTATGTGGTAAGTATACAGTGTGAAACGTTTTCCTGATTATTAAGGTCATTTAGTGATAATCCTACTTTCTGTCACTTTTCGTTTATAAGGCATTCTTTAAATAGCGCTAGCTCCCTCTCTAAATATTAACCATTTCAGTGAATTTGTTGCATTCTTAATCCATCCAGTGTGGATCTTCTGTAGAACTATAGAGATAGTTTTGTTGGTTGACATTATCTCAATAATGTCTTCAGGAGTTCCACAATGTTTATTGATGTAGAAGTTTGTATTTTATTTAATCATTTTAAACATTCGTGAATGGCTAATACCAAAGTTTTTTTGTAATGATTAAGAACTAAACGCAATTTTTTGGTGTGTTAATTTAATCTCTATCATGTTTCAATTGATTTTTAGGCTGATTTTGTGAATCAAGATGCTGTAAGTGATATTGGAACGGATAACGATAACAATAATATCGAAACTCCCCGTTGTCAGTATGATGTAATGAATTATCAACATTATGGACTGCGGTAAGTTGAGTCTAAAATACCAATAAATTTTACAGAATTGTAACAATCATTAAGAAACATTCTTAGAAAAACATATTTTGTAGATTATCAACAGAAGGTCCTCCACGTTTGAATCTTAGCCCCAAGATTTTATTCCAAGATGAAAAACTTGGTGGAATATCTAAATCTCCACTTTCCGCTGAAGATTTTTTCAGTTCGGCAAGAGGATCAAGTTTAAATTGTTCAGAAAACAGCATGCTAGCTGTGACATTGAATGAATCTGATGCTGTTCCTATGGAAACAGATGTTGATGTTGAGAAGAAGCTGGAAGATTCGGAATTGATGTTTTCAGGTGACGAAGAAGAGATAATCAGTTCGACTCCTATATTCCGTAGTAAACTCAGCCGAAAGATACTTACTTTTGATTAAGTATTTTTTTATCAGTAGTATTTTTGTGATTAATTACGACATTGTCATAGGTGGGAAAGCTCAATATTAAAAAGTGTTCAGTGAGGACCAAAAAATTTGTTTACCAAAGTAGAAATGTTTATATTTTTTCGCTACTCCTTTTTTAATTATTTATACAATTATTTGCCATGGAGAAGAACAAATTTTTTGTAGTTGAATAGTACACAGTGAACAGATCTCTTTATGAGATAAAAAGTAGACAAATTAGTTGGTCCTCCAATATATAAAAAATATATATAACTAGTCCTGAGTATATAGTCAATGTTACGTTAAGAATACGATGACATTTTTAGGTACTTTTTTTGCCAACAGAATAAAAATAAATGTACCAATCGTGTACACAATGAATACGGACGGGAGAACAAGAAGAACTGTCATATTTTTATTTTCTTTAAACAAAGAAAAAACTACAATTTGGCAACGTCATTATTTTTTGCGCCAAGTTATTGTCGTTTTAACGTAGATAACCCATAATAACGATGTTTCAATGTAAATTTTTTAGGAGAATTTTTAAAAAGGAGACATTGAAACAACCCACCTATAAAATGTCATTATTAAAGCACAAGTTTATTCAGTCTTTCGTTTTTGATCTCGGATTTAACTGTACGAATTTTTTTGTATCAGTTGATCACTTTTATTTGCAAGAAAGACTGTTTTTTGTTTTGTTTTTCTATTAATTTATTTTCTTGAGGTCTATTAATTGTTGAAAGATATAATCAATAGTAGAAATTTATTGACGTTTGAAACAAGTTATTTTTACTTTAATTTTAATTGTGGGTAGAATCGGTTATGTTCCGTTGGCTTACAGTGATTTATTCGTATTATACGTAAAATTAGTTTTAACATAACAAGTATTCATTTAATTTGATTGCTACTTGAAATATCGGTACATAAACTTTAAACAGTAAAAGTCAAAATTTATATGCATCGGAATGCATCTTGGCATACATAACATCAAATTTTAGTCATTTTTCTTTGAACTTGACCACGCAAACCGGGTTAACAATTCCATGATGTCACGTTTAACTTTTGTGACGTAACGGTTTGTGGAAACTCAAAAATAAACAAACACCTAACCTCCAATTAGATAAAACTACTCTATCAAACTAAGTGAGCTGGTTTGTGTGGTTAGGTAAGGGTTTGGAATACAAGTCGAGGAATATTGACTTATAGTTAACCCGGTTTGTGTGGTTAAGTTCAAAGAAAAATGGCTTTTGTGTGTACATTGCATTAATATATTGAATGGAAAGAATCCTCAATGAATTTACAAATCATTTAAGTTAAATAATCAAGTTTTGTGTTGAATCTACATATATAATATGTGGAAAGAACCGTATTATTTATTTAGTATTAGTTTTTACTATAATTGAAAACGGTTAGCTAATTGAACATCAAAAACTACATTTTATTTGAAGAGTTTGATTTCATCATGTATCCTCCAAATTGAATTGAAATAGGAACAAAAATTTTGCCCTTTCTCTTCATGATACATTCTTTATTCAAATTTCATTTTTGTTGAATAAATTATGATTTCTTTTGACAATATACTTCCAATTAATTTTCTCCAAGACCTTTATTATTTTTAATCTGATAATTATTCGATTTATATTTGTTTTTGTTGGCCTATCTAAACAATTTTCTCCTGAATTTAACAGTACTTTGAAATATTCCAGAAAAACGATTTTTGTTTTATTCTAGAAGTATCTTCAATTGATGTTTTTTACAATAAATAATTTTGTAGCATAATACGATATATCGAAATATAGGTGTTTAGGTTTAAGCCAATGGAACTTGAGTTTACTTGCGGAAAATTCAATTTTTGGTTTGTGATTTGAAATTCACAGTTACCAAAGTACTAACAACTGAAGTTGTGAAAACTTAGAAGAATTCGGTTAGTACATCGTAAGTTGATTTGAATATTTGTCTTCCAAAGAAGTAAGATCATTTCCTTGAGTAGTGTCGGAATAATAATGTTTACTACAATTTTATCCATCAAGTTTGTTCTATAATATAATTATTGTTGCTTAAATATGCTTAGGACATGCACTTTCGTTAAGAATACTTTATATAACAATATTTGCTTTTGCATTATCACATTTTAAATTTTAAGCTTTTTATCAAAAAGGTTTTCATTTTTTACCATTAGTACACAAAAACTGTTTACAAGGATGATCTATTTCTGGTTACATTAGTATATATTTTGAAGTGATATTTATATTGCACAATATACATATTTTTAGTATCGTTCTAATAAGCCTTACTTCGCTATCAGGAGTCATTTATTCAGTTTCTTTTCTTATCGACCTGCACATTAATTATTTGCAAACGCTAAAAATAATTTGTAAGATCTTTCAGTAAAAAATTCAACTTTTTCTTAAATCAAAATGTAGGTAGGTAAGAAATGTTAATCTTTTATAGATTTTCCTCCACCCCAGTAGTTTTGTTTTGCTTTCAGAGCTTTGCAGGTGTTTTTCCTACTTTTAACTGGAATTTCTGTCTCCACTTTCTCGTATTCATTGATATAATGTTTGCAAACTCTGATATAGTATTTCCAGTATAAAGTAGCTGCAGTTAAGTGCATTGGATGCTCATGACTAATATTGGATATTTGGCTCAAATCGTATTAAATTACGATTGCACAAATGTATGTATATCTGTTCTTTTCTCTCTTATTTTTTGGGAATCAAACCACAATGCTTGTTAAGTTTTTTATTTCTAGTTGTAAAATTTTGTTCGTTGTGCCAGATAGGAAGAAACAAATTAGTTAATATTTAGTTCATCTTGACAACGGTAGCTGGAACGCTACCATTGTGGTTTGATTTCCAAAAAATAGAATGAATAATATACCACAAGGAACATACAGAAGATATGTATATCTGCATGAAATGTTTCGTTTTTACATATGGTTGTTTTTATAAAAAAAAATTTATATTTGTATTTTGCAAATGTGTAAAATAATTCACTGTACTATGAAAACGGACAGGTCAACTAGATCTAGTTTGGCATTGGCAGTTTATTTTCCAAGCCATTGGTACATTTCATATAAGCACTACTAGAAACGAAGACATAGAAAAATAAATTGGTGAGGTCTTTTACACAGCTTGAATTTATAACTCCCTGTATATTTGAAAATATTTTTAAATTGTAGCTCTTATTGACTTGATATGTTTATATAGGTAGAAACATTTTTCATAATTTTCCTAGTAAATTCCGTGACATAATATATGTGCTCATCCCCACCCTGTATACTTTTTACATTTTCCATATATTGGTTATCAAGATGTAACTATACATCACCTCTCTACATATATACTGTACAAATTAATATTTTTTATTTTTAAAATTACGTTGATTTTTGTAAAAACCCTGAAAACGTTTACACATTACACTTTTTAAAATAATATATTAATATGATTACATACTCTCAAAAATATTTATGTGTGTAACCAAAATTGATATTGAATTTACGGCCGCTACTCATCTGTATTATAAAGCACTAGTTGTGAACTGCACATCGACTGTGTAAACATTGAATTTGTCGATTTTTTAATTGTTTTCTGACAAAACCCGTGTTCATAGTAGCGTGAATTGATAAAGGAGGTATACATTTTCCGTACCACCTGTATTAATATTCATCCACAAGGCCGAAATGATAGGTGCGCTCTTTTTGACTGAGATCTCAGCTCACATCTTTTGTGTTAGACTTGAGTCGGAAATAAATTGTAGTGGCTAAAAAATATTTGATTTGTTATTTGTTTAAGATTTAAACAACATCTTTGGCTTTGAGTGAATGTTATCTAGGTTATTATGGAAAGAATAACTCACTTAGATGCTGATACCAATCTGCCTTATATTTTAAATATATTTTTTTAAATACGATGCGCTGGGAGATCCGGCGTTTCAATTGAGTCTCGTTATTTTTGGTGCTTTATCCCAGTTCACATTAACTTATGTAAGCTGAGATTTCAGTCGAAAAGAACGCACCCGATATTGTATTATTGTTATTAAGAAATCTCTTTATTTTATTCTTCATGTTGCTTATATGTAGTTGGTCTTTATGATATGCAAAAAAATAGTTTGAATGTTATTTGATAATTTTTAATTATATGTACTAAATGAATAATTAATTTTCATTGTATAAGTTTGTTACTTTATTCACTTCGTATTTGGTCTTGAATTAGCAAACTGTAGCATATTTCAACATTCAATTTAATCCAAAATTGTTGTTTTACACATTTTTTTAAAGGGGAATCGAAAGTAATAGAAACATTAATTCGGTAAAACAATCCGCCATACCAAGATCAGTGAAAACAACTATAACAAAAAGCTTTATGTATTTTTAGGCAGTTATATTATAATTTGAATTATGCAGCTTGTGGGTGGAAGTAGTGTCGAAACTTATATAGACTTAGATTTCATGTCTATTTAGATATTCATTTCTCATTTTAACCTTTTCTCACTGTTTCTGCTCTTCCCTAGTACTGTTGGACTCTGACTACACAGCATACCAACCAGAACCACCTCATGTTATTTGTTTTTTTCACTTCTAGTTCCCGGGAATTCTTTATTAGACGTCACATCATGAGTGGTAGTTCATTCGATGGATACTCTCTACTCACTAGTTTGCCATATTAATTCCTCCTCATTTTCAATTGTCTATGTGATATTACCTGTCCTTGATTATTTCTTATATTATATTATCAGGTGCATATATTACCCAACCTATCAGTACTCTATCTATTTTGAGGTTGATATCGGTCCTCTCATTCTTAAATCTGAGGCATCCAAACAGGGTATGCTCCGCAGTAAATGCATTCGTCATCCACTTGCTTTTTAATTTTCTGTCTAAATGCTGCAAATGTTCTCAGCGCTCATAAAATTGAGTGATACAATAGTTGTGGTCACTATCCAAAATTTTTAAATGTTCTGGTCCACTTCTCATTCCGACCTGACTTCGTTTTTTTTTATTTTCCGTATAGAAAGGCATCAAGTTATGAAAATAATGAAGGATTTTTTTATTGTTTTTACATAACTTCACATGTTTGATCTTCTAAACAATTTTTGAATAAAAACATCAATACTTTAATGCATTGTGTTAATTTAACTTTATTTGATGAAAGCAGTATCTGCAATATTATTATGTTAACTACTTAATCTCTAAATTCTTTATAATGTTTGATTGATTTTTACTAGAATATGCTAGGTGTTTTTTTTATAATGGCTGTGTTGTCTGTCTTCTTGAAATTTACATATATTTTTCTTCTCATGGTTAACAAGCGCTCTCGAGAGCTTCCTTCAACCACCATATTTTTCCTAGTAGTTTTTTCCATTTAAAAAGATATATTGTACTCTACGAACATGTCAATATGGTATGCTATTTTTTATGTTATTTTATTTTAATTATTTGTTTTTATTTGAACATTAGCTTTTTGTGGCTTCAGTGAGATTTGTTTCTTTCGTTATTTAAAATAAAATATCTTAGTTATTTTAACGAAAAAATAAACATAATTTGTGTTAGTTGATGTAATATTTCGGTTATATATTATAAAAATGCATAACTGAGAGTTCCATTTTTTTTTGTAACTTAAGCTGTAAACTCCAATTACTGACCCTATTGGATAAATATAGTAATTGACAACGAAGAATATTTGTTCTTTTTTGTGAGTTGGATGAAAATCTCATTCACTTAACAGTTTTAGTTTATTATACCATCATATGTATGTTATTAGCGAACATACATAAATAACTAAAACATTTTCGTTGATTGAATTAATATATATTTCCGTTTGGCCGTTAATTGGAAACAAATTCACAAATTATTTGATGACCAGTTTATATTTATATATCTAAGATTATCTTGATATTTAGTTAGTTGTATTCCAATAATAATTGAACATAAAACTAAACCATTATCGTATATGTATTAATTTTTTACTATAGCCAGAATTATGTTGTAATCCTGCAAAAATAATAGTATTTAAAACTCTACATATGATTGAATATTTTGTGTAGTTTATAAGTTTTTTTTTGTGGAATGTCGACTCCAGTTGATAGCTAACTTCAGTTTTATAAAGGAAAAGCTTATCGTGTATCAGTTTGTTTATGAAAAATATTTTATATCATTTTTCACATCATTAGCTTGTAGCGACTTGAAACACACTGTGCACCTAATATAAACAATTGGATTAGTTATGCAAATTTATTGACACCATTACAATAACAGATATAAAAGTTTGCCACTCACTCATAATATACGGATGCTTATAATTGTTTAACAATATCAAAATATCTTGAAAAGTTCATCAAATAATCTTGACACCCATAAATATGTTCGTAGTGTATTTGAAAATATGTAAAATGCCCCTAAAAGTTTTGTTTTTCACTGTTAAAATTAAATGCACTGTAATTTTTTTCTTATTATGAATTTTAATTTTAGTTATTATTATAATTGAATAGGTTGCAGGATATTTTACATATACTAGGGGAACATAAAATTAATAATTGCTTTGTTACCGTAGGATCTGTGGATTTTATCTGTAACAACTGCAATATCCGGTGCTTGTATGTTCCTTTACATTGTGATCTGTACTGTACATAACGTTACCTAGTAACGTTTCAATTGGGCTTAGCCTTACTTAATGTTTAATGCAATATTCCAATAGGCTGTTCTGTAACTTTATCCTATTATAGTTTCCCGGTAAAATTATTTAATATTGTTTATTCTAGTATTAAATATAAATTTTATTACATAAAAATGTCTAAAATTATTGATTTACCAAACCAGTAAGTTTTCTTGCAAATTCCTCAACAGGTTTAATTAATATAACCATTTATTAAAACAGTAAATATAAATGATGTTTCTTCTATATCAGTTTCCTTCATCCAGCTGAAGTCTTCACGAATCCAAGACCACATTTTGCAAATGTTCATCCTAATTAATTTCACTTGGCCACCTTTTTTCCCGAGTCCTTCTGATATGCCTATAATTAATCAATATATTACAGCCTGTCATTTTGTTCAGCTCCATCTGTGGATCATTCCAGTTAGGAGAAATTTCTCCTTTAGATTCCTCACAATTTGATTGGAGTTGTTTTGAAATTATAGACGTTCCTATTCGCATTACAGTACCTAGTTAAACATTTCCAACTAATTTAGGATTTCGTTGCAGAATGGAACCAATTATTGTATAAGCTACTAATGATTTGTACATATTTTAGACCGAATTTCAAAACATTTTATAACTTCCATTGCATATTTAGTTGGCATATCTTGTTCATTTTTAATGTAAAATAGTCTATGACTTGAAATATGTGCATTCATTATTTGCTAAAATAGTTGGCTCTATTGGTAATATTTTAATTTAATAACCACCTTCTTCCAATACACATTGGCATATTATATAACTAACGAAAAACGTTAAAAGTTTGATATACAGAATTATTATTGTATGCTTACTATATAATTATGTTTTCATATGATGTCCATTACCAGTATTCATTATTAGAACGCAGCATTTTTACCTCATTTTTGTCTTATAAATAACCGTATTGTTAATCATATACAATTTTTTAATTAATTTTCATAGATCATGGTGGTTCATGTGATTTTAGTCTATAGTAGTCATAGCGTTAACGCCTATTTATACAAGAATATTTTATAATCCTCTTTGTTAATACATTGTTTCTTTACTATTATTGCTTTTTATTTCTCCATACCAGCCATTCTCAATCTACGGCTCGCTAACATTTCACAACTTGAAATACTGAAAGTAAGGGTAACATTTTATTAAAACAGCCTGTTGATTCATAGAAATGTATATTAACAGCTTCAATAAATAATAAATATAAAAACAAAACGGAGACTAGAAACTTTTTTTCACAAGCGATCTTCTTTTTGGCATTTCCGAGTACTTTTGGGATTAAAGACATCCCTCGGACGATATTCCAGGATCTACGTCAGTAGAATATCTTTGAAATCGCTCTAGGAAAGAAACATTTAATCTAGGTACTAAATATTACATTTTATAGATAAAAAACTGACAAAATTTTAGCAATTTACTGCAAATACTACCGACTATCAGTCGTAGGTTAACTTGATCCATTTTTCACAACAGTAAGTAAGGAACTATTTTTGGCCGAAGGTGCGAACAAGTACAATTTCTTGTTTATTTGCATAGGAATAAGATTTCTCAAGCCTTCTAATTCTCCTTTTGATTTTAACTTGAAACCTTCTACAAACTGGTAAGAATAAATGTAATAGCGTTCATTCGAAGTAACTAATGACAGATACGCTTCGCTTATACCAAAATCTAAAACAAAAAAATTTTTACATATTACATGCTCAAAATATTTATGAATAATGTTTGACGACTCATATTTTTTATTAAACTATTACCTCCGGTATAAAACGAAGACAATGCTATGACTTGGTCTTCCAGTAAAAAGCTTTGATAAAAATAATAATTATCGAATTCAGGATGGTACTTCAAAACTTGTACTGGTGCTTCATTGTGAGCGAGAGCTATCAAACTATCAGCCCCAACCACTATCCCAGTTGCAATTGTGCAGCCAAATGAAGGTATTGTTCGTAATTCTGTAAACTAAAAAGAAAAGAACGTGTGGAGCTATTAGGTTATGTCACCGGATAATAATCAACTATTATTCGGTGGTTTGATGTTGAAAGGAAAATTGTTGTATAATAGTTGATGAAGGAGACAGAATCAGGAAAGTTAGACTTAGACAGCAATGTTGTTGCTAAAGCAGAAACATTGAACGTGAAAATAATGCGTTGGAAAAGAAGTTGTATTTTGAATTTATTATGGATGGAATAATGTAATGTAATATTTGGATGAAGTGGGCAGCTAAGTTTACATATCTCGAATTAATTAGAGCCAGTGAACGGCAATCAAAATCTGTAAATTTCAACAAATCCACTTCATGCCATTCAAAGCTTAAGTTGGAAATTACAAGAATAAGATGCAGCATGTTCCTTGTGCGTTTTTCAATTTTTAAACATACCTGTTCTGTTTCTGGGTTAAACCTATAAATTTTAGAGTTATCTTGCTCATGATAAATATCAGATGGCATTTTATTTCCTATAATTAGTGTCACTCCTTGCGCGGTGTGAAATACGTATACTTCTTGAACACCTATCGTTGGTATTTTTTGGATTTCTGTGACGGTTATCTGAAAGTAAAGATTATATTTCCGTAAAATAAATTACGTTTTTGGTTAAATATTCATGCAGGGGAGTTTTTAACAACTAACAACAAATTGAGCCGCTAAAATTCTTAGTCGACAGTGATATGTGACGTTTTCAGAGTCGAATAACTCAAAAACTGTTTACATGACAAGTTTAGTTTAGGTAAATGTCCCTTTTTCATCCAGCTCCTAGTTAAGTAGGTCTTATTCGCTAGGATTCTGTATTGCTATGCATTCTGCATTGATGATGAATTAGAATAAAATACTTGCAATAAGTAGGTTTCAGGCATCAATAAGAAAGCAATTATTTCAACTATTACTTTTGTTAGCAATAGCATGTATTACACCTAAAATAATGTATGCTACGTACTCTATTTTCATCAAATTTGATAACGGAGCAATCCAAATTATAACTATCCAGAACTGGATCGTAATATCTTCCAATAAGTGCGTAACTCTTTCCATTTAAGCTGAAAAATTCCACTTTGCTTATGAATCCGCTGAAAAATTTATCGTATTGATAGAAAACACCCAAGTTATTTCCTATTGTTTTAGTAGTCCATGTTAACATTGATACCTCGTTCATTAATTTTGATTTATTGCTCCTAAAAAATAAAATCGTGTATACAGAATTACAGAAATTGGTTGTATTTATATTAAATTACCATCTAACACCTACCTATAATAATCCTGATTACTTACCTACAATAAGTGCTAGTACTGACGCTGTTAGTTAAAACATTAATAATGCTTTTATTATCATCGTATGTAAAAATCCTTTGAAAACCTTTGTTTGGAAATATGTTAACTGACAAATGTGAAGATATTTCTATTGTGTACTGCAGAGGGCATGTACAGTTGCTTGGTAAGCCACAGAATGTTCCAGGTTCATGTCCATCCAAATGCATCAAAACATTTTCGTTGCTGGTTACAGAGGATGCTCTTACTAAATCTGGTTCTGATATTTGTAAAACTTTGGATTTTTCTAAATACATAAATTCTCCAGGAAGTCCTGAAAGTTGGTAATAGCAAAGTCTATATATTCATTGAATATATAGACTTTGGTAATAGTTTTAAATTAGAGATATGGAATAATAGTTTTAAATTATTAATGCCTTACAAGAACATATTTTCACAAACGCGCACTTGCCCCTCATCAGTACAAGGTGGATATTCTCCGTCTGAGAGCTATGTGAGCTTAGAAATAAGACGATGATCAATACATATCCATCAGCGAAGGAGAAGTTAAAGCTCTGATAGCAGCGACATCTTCACCTCTAACCGCAAAGCAAAATTTTAATTGACACAAAGGTCTGTTTTACAGTTTCCTGTAAAATTGTCATGTTCGGGGAATGACTGCGAAAACTATAATGTTGTCCAACCAAGATATTTAAGAAATAATATTTCTGGTAATTGACTCCTCAAAACACCCCCCCCCCCCTTGAGTGCTATATATGTATAGGTTCACTTAGAGATCGATTTGAAATTTTTACTTACTTTTCACCATACGACGAGAATTATTAACTTTTTCGATTAAGTCTTTTTTAATATTGAAAATTTCGTCAGCTTCAATTTCTTTATCATTAGAGGCTAATATTTTTTGGATTGCAGCTAAAGATTGACCATTGATTGATTCTGTATTTATTGTTCCATTTCCACTAGTAGGTTTCACGACTGTCTAAACAAATATATTAAAGCATTTAAATAAACTAGATCAGAGTATCAAATAGTATATTTTGTCACAAGGGCAGAAAATAAGCTTTAGCAACTCAAGACTGTTAGATGCACGAGTGTGTCTAGAAAAGCTTCTTTTGTATTGACTTAAGTTTCACTATTCTGTAAAATGACTTACGACCTGTTATACTAAAAAAGTTCTTGAGATAATAATTTGTACTATTATACTTACAATACTACCTGTGATGTTTACTGGTCTTTCCATTGATATAGCTTTTTCAAATCGATCAGTTAGATTAACTCCGTTAATTAAGCCAATCGACGCATTCCCGATAATTTTAACAGGCTCAAAGAAATGTTTTGGTCCAAAAATATTTTGAGTACCGACATCGAAAACAACTTCATTAATTTTGATGTCATTGATAGAGGGAGTTACCAGATCTGTAAAAGACGTAGCATATTATGCTGTTATATTAAACTAACCAAATTAGCGCCTCACTAATTTTGTAGGGCTCCCTACTTACTTTGTAATTGTAGATTTTCAAAATAGTAAATTCCTTGGGCTATTTGAGTATTTCCATCTGTTTTAAGTCGATTTAGAACAACGTCAGTAAAGTTTAGATTACCATAAAAGTTAACGTTCAGATTATCATTAACTTCAAAATTTTCACATATAGCTTCAGGAATTGGTTTAAGATTATCCAAATTAACTAAATCGTCAGGAGGTATTTGGGATATAAGGTCACTCTGAAAAATATTTGTAATTAATAATAAAGTGCGAGAAAAGCGGGTTTTAAATTGTTTATTAGATAATATTATAGTGTTTTTGATGTCTAGAAATGAACCACCTAAACTGGAAAGGTATACCGATTGCATTATTTTGTTGCGCTACAAAAAAATACTTGGCCAGAAACCGTAGAAATTTCGTTTGAGTAAAAAAAAATTACAGCTGTGATTTTCGAGAGGCGATCTCACTTTTATTTAACAACACTCCAGCAATTTATTGTTGTTTTAGTAATTAAGTACCAGCCAATGGCTTTTCCAAGTTTAAATACTTGAATTTTGTATGGTTGTATTTACAACGAGTCAAAAATATTATCATAGTGCTTGACGATATATGAATGATTTTAAGGTCAATATATTACTTACATTAAATCTATTAGTTTGAAGGCCAGCAAAAAATGTTTTCATTCCTCTAATAATTTTATTTTTGTCATATTTATCGACAATATCATCATTGATGTCAGAAATACTTTCATCATTCAGTAAAGTAGCGTCTAGATTGTTTAAGATAAGAGCGTCTTTTGTATGTAAAGTCAGAAACCATTTTGTACCGCTGATTATCTAAAAATATTTATTATGACCTAAAATTAATTAACCAAGTTTGTAATAAAACAGTACCTGTGGTTTGTCGGATTCTGAAAGCACTGCATCTTCTAATAGTTCATTGATTTTAATACCGTTTATAGGATTTGCTGTATTTAAATTTCTTACTAATACATTCGAAGAAAAGTTAACCTAAAAAGTATGTTAGATTATTTATATTTTTAAGTATGCTAAGCACTTACGGGAGAATGTATAACATTTGGAATACTTTTTCTGACTGACTTCTCAAAAATTTTGTACAATAGATTTTTGTCGTCGAGCAAAATAACATCTCCTTTAATTTCAACTTCTTCCCATTCCTGAGTAGGTGGATCAGCCATTTCATTTTTTATTTCTTCTATACTGCAGGGTGTGAATTTGACAGCTTTTATAGATTTGAATACTACATCTGAGAACACTGAGCCATTTGGCAAAACAATCTTTTGCGGTAGGGTACTATGGACGTCTATTAAGTTTTGAACGGAAAAGTTGTTAATTTTAGGTGTTACCAAGTTTTCTGAAAAGTATATTTTAAATTACTATAATTTATTACTTATCTTTTTTAAGTAATTCGTTTATTAACAATATTTCAGTCATATTCAGTTGTATTAATAATAATAGTAGCAATAAAATGTAACTTCAATTATTAATTCATCTTCTTCACAGAAAATATTTATTTCTACCTACTTTCGTGATTTATAATTGTATTCTTATAGTTTTGGTAGACATTGTTTGTTGAGAAAGTATATTATTAAATATATATTTTTTTGTATAAAATGATAAAGATATTATTAATGGATAACACAAGACTACCAAAAATCTGTTTCAAAAGACAATTACAGTTAGAAGAGTGCGATAAAAGGTATAACTGGGCCCTTCAAATTAAACAAATCTTTTGTCAAATTGATGCTTTGAATTTTTGGGACAACATTACATATTGCAATATTAGAAACAACAAAAAAGATCTTCTAGTTCGTCTCCGAAATAAACTTTTTACCAAAGATTGTAACCTTCTAGATAACTCATCTTTCTTGACAATATTTAAAAAATTTTCTATATCAACATCTGCACAAAACTACCTCCGTTTGAGACTTCCACTCCATATCACCAGAACAATAGCTCAATTGCGTTTTTCTAACAATTACATGATAAAATTTTCTTGTAGGGGAGCGGTATATCGTATTAATCCGGACGAAATCTGTACAATTTGTAATCAAAGGCTTCCCGAAACCATCTATCATCTCCTATTAGATTGCCCAATATGTAGCTCTATGAAGCCCCCTGACTTGACATTCTTGCAAAGTCCAAATTCCTTACTCCTCGCATTGGATAATTTATCTATTAACTCTGCAAAAGCTATAGCATTTCACATTCAAAATGTTTTAAAACTCCGAGCATTTGTCTTGAATGAATAATCTTGAAATGTTTCCTTACTCTTACACAGTTTATATGGGTATATTATGTATATGTATACATGTGCATATGTATGTATATATGTATGTATGTATGTGATTGTACGTATATATAGGTATATTTCTTTTTTTTCTTTTTTTTTTACTGAATGTATTATATTTTATTTGTTCACTCTTGCTATGAAAATGTATATTTTTTAGAAGCAATAAATTATTGAATTGAATTGAATTGAATTGTATAAAATGATTTGTAGGTAGCTTGCCTGTTTTAATGTTGGTGAAATTATAAGGTGCGGTGATATTTTGATTAGTATTTTTGGTTAATATTCTTTCCATAAGATTTTTTAGATTATTATTATTTACAGATGAAGTAACCAAGTTGTTTACTGTAATGTTATTTGTAAATCTAACATCGTCTTTTATTCCAGATTGTCCTATATGTAGTGCCTAAAAAATTATTCATTTGACATAATAATAACTAATAACATAACTAATACATACATTTTGTGATAGTTCTTCATAGGAAATGTCATTTAGAGATGACATATTTAAAATATGTCCAATACTAACGTTACCCAGTATTGTTAAGTTTTGTAGGACAGTGATATTATCTAAAGCTTTGTTAAGAGAAAAATAATCCTCCAATGGTCGACCATTAATATTTCTCACGTGTAAGTTTGTCACTGAAACATGTATTTTGTACCATTTACAACTGTCAGCACATTTTTGCTTGTGGATTATTTTTAAACTAACTTTATAATGGAGAGGGAAATAAAATGCTGAGACTCACCATTCACATGCTCGAAGTTTAAGTGACTTATATTATTTTGTTGATCGATAAAAATGAACTTATCTCTTAATGAATTTATAGGAACATCGTTTATAGTTTCGATACCCTTAAAATCTGACTCAGCATTGCTCTCCACAATTAAATTCTCAATTGTTTTTGTTCCTTGAAAAAATACACAGATATTAGTTGGTTTTTATTTGAAGCTGTATAAAATTTACCGGTTACGTTTTTCGGCCATTTTTTGTTTAAAGTTTGAGAAACATTTATTCCTTCTAGCACTGAAATTTTTAGATTTTCAACTCTAAGCGTACCTAAGAACATTTTTTTTCCATGAATTATGTAACTAAAAAACAAAAAGTCAGTTTATATTTCTGTATTAGTGGAAGTAATAATATATTAAACAGAATTATACTAATAATTACCTTCCTGTCTTCTTAACGGATTCTTTTACAATTTTTTTAATATTTGGAGTATGTTTAGTACTGTTATGTAGTGTAACGTTGCCTAACACTATAACATTTTCAAAATCAAAGTCGGTTTTCATCTTGGTTTTATTATTGTTTATAAAGAATTTCTCAATTTTGACATCATTTAAAACGTCAGCCGTTAAATGTGGAGCAGACAATCCTTTGGCGAATGTCACAGTAACTGGAATTTCCTGAAAATTTTTAAATTACAAGGGAAAACTACAAAAGCTATCAAGTTATTTATAAGTACCTGCTCTGTGCTTTTACTCCAGTAGACTTTTGTTAAATCAGGGTTAACGTCAGTGTCGGATACGATAACTTTTGTTGTATTTAAAACATTCAATTCTCTTACATACAAATCATTGTTGATAACTACTTCACCGGTATATGTTTGTAATAAATCAGATTCTTTTGTACCGAATATATGATCACCATTTTTCGTAAAAAAGGTACTGTTTAAATCTCCAGTGACATTCAAGTTATGCCTGACTATTACTTTATCGAAACTTACTTCACCTATAACAATTGGATAGTTTGTTAATTCATTTTTAATAAAACCTTTTGGCTGTCACACTAAGATTAGATTAGAAATTGGATAACTCGTCAAATTAAGATAAATTTAATATACAAATACCTGTTATGAGATCTGTTTTGTCTATGAATAATAAATTATCTTCAACAAACTTCATATTATTTATGGAGTCAGCTGTAACATTTTCCACCAATATTTTCTTCATTTCTACATTTGCAGTAATATTTTGATCTGTTGAGGTCGTAAAAAGTGCATCAACCTTGATATTTTTCAATTTATTGGTACTGAGTCTGTCTGTTCTTAAGGTGGTGAAATTTAAAGAGCCTAAAATATACACAGTGTTCGTAGAATTTTGTTGTTTTATTACACTAGATACAAAAAACTTCATATAAAATGCTAAAATAAAGTTTTCTTCGTAGTTTCCTTGATAAAGTACGCGAAGAGTTAAAAATGTGTAGGAAATCTTTTGGAAATACCTGTAATTTCTGTTGTTTCATTAATTCTAAAGACAGAATTGCTGAATTCATCCCAAGATACATTGTTAATATTTTCTACGATTAAGTTCCCTATTTCTATTTTATCAGCACTGAAGTCTTCTAGAGAAAGGTCAGATGATTTTGATATAGCGGATATTATAATGTCAGGACTTTCCTACAAAAAATATGTGAACATGTAATTTAGCTTCGTAAGATTTGTATTAGAGAAGATTTTTTCAAAAATGTTAGAGCTCTATACAAGTTCTACAACTTTGGAATATATTTTTTCAACAAGTGAGTTCAAGTGCCCCTCCATATTGCTTATCTAAAATTCCTTGGCAAATAATTTTTAAAAAATAACAAAATTATACTGCTTAACTTACATCGTTCAGTGACCTCGCTCTTGCAGTCTCAACATTCAATGTATCAAATATTTTGACTCCCTTAATTTCAGTGGGGTGGCTCTTTAGATAAACATCTTCCATTGTAACATTATTAATATTTTCAACAAACATTGCGATAGCTGTGAGATTTCCTATAATCTGCGATTCAGTAAATACTTGGTTCCCACTTTTGAGAAATAAATCTGAAAAGCAGAATTTAAAAAAGAAAAAGTAACAAGCCGAGAAATTGAATGGAAAAATGGAACTCCAATCTTACAAAGATGAATACAGATATTAGAAACTAGAATATTCCAAAGCGGCTATCACCTTTGAATAAGGGGTTGTCATCAAGAGTTTTTAAATGATCTGTAATTAAAGTCTTGAATTTCACTACCCCCGTTATAACCTGCGGCTCTTCGTATCTTAGCCATCGATTAGGAATCCATGTTTCTTTATTAATGGACTTAAGCATGATATTTCTTGCCTTAAGTTTTTTAGCAAATATTCGACCTTTTAATGTGATGTCTTTATTAATAATCTAGAAAATAAAAGTAACAAATTGAATAGAAATTGATAAAACGAAACAGCAGATTAAAGAAAAGTTGACAAAGTGACAAAACTCAGCTAATGGCCATAGTCACCAGGGTGTCTATACACTAAAAAGTGTAAGCTATTAGTATGTTTCGTAGTTTTTGTCATATTCACTTTATTCTTTGAAATATCAACTTACCAGATTGCCTGAGTCTGCTAAGAGTTTTATTTTATCCAACCGAACTTGGAGTTGTTCTAAGGCAACGTCTATGTTTATTTCCTGAAAAGCAATGCCTCTAACAGTAAAAAATTGTCTTAAATGATATGTGTCGAGAGTGCATGAATTATGTAATTATTTACTGTCATTGCACCGGAATTCTTGCTATATTGATTTGTATCAATTAGAAGCAATAAAGATATTATTATTATTATTATTAATATTAATAAAGCTGAATATACAGGAGATATTTTTGATGCGAAAGGGAAATAACAGCACAGCTAAAATTAATGATGTAGATATAATTAGAATATTCTATTCTATGTTCCACCAAATTAATCTGTTACATTTGTATAAGTATACCATATCTGAGCTAATTCTTATGGGTTATGAGCTGTTTATTTGAAGCTGGTCTGTATTAAGAGCGTGTAAGCTGTTTACCTTGTTTAAACTTTCAGATTGAAGTTTTTCACTATGTTCATCTAAATTTTTCCGCAAAACAGGTGCAATTATATTATTATCTGTGATGTCTACCATTTGTTCTAAGATTTTAAAGCATTCTCTGATATCTTGTTTTTGTTTGGTACTCTCTAAAAATTAGAAAAAAGCATAAATTTTTGCGAAATAAAATATTCAATCTTTTTTGAAGACTGAAATACATTATAATCATCGTATAGAAACATTAAGACATTGAAATTTGTAATAAAGATGCATGCATTTTTTCATATTTTTAATATAATGTTTCGGTAGCGTTCCAGAAACCGTTAACCAAAATTTAAAAAAAATTGATGACTTCCAATCAAAATATTTTGAAATTTAGAACCGCAAAAAACTGTTGTCAAAATAATTAATATAGGTGCAACTAGAAACATGAAATTTTGGGAGTGCATATCCAATTTTGTATTCTTCGGTCAACATATTTATATTTTCCCCTAATTTCCTCAGGCTAGTCCTATTAGAGAAACTATCATCCTGACTTGTTATCCCAACGCTTCAGATTATAGCATTGGTATTTTCGCACACAATAATATGAAATACTATTTAGAATACAACTGAACTTTATTAAGATGTTTCTCACCTGGATTCTGAGATTCGGCGTTTATTGAAAATATATGTATACTATTTACTTTAATTTTCAAATCATTATTCAATCCCACTACATGCATAGTTTCTGATGTTCCTTTGTAAATATCCAGGATTTCAGAGAAGTTTGAAGGATATTGACGTTTGACCTCAAATTTAATCTTACCAGAATTCAAGCTGTATATTTGAATGCTTTCCTAGAAATAATCTCAATTAGGTACATAATAATTAGAAAACCAATATCTGAACAAAGAAGTTGACATCGAACAAGATTCTATGTAGACAAAACCGTAGGTATAGTTCATTCAATAGCCTTCTTGGTGTGCGTCATCGTTTGTGACGTATATCCGGTTTTTCGGTATGTCGTTTATTTTATTTGCTATTTTGTAATACAATCGAACGGTTCATTATTGTGATATTATGATAGGGATTGATCACAGACCTACTTTTTTTCCATTTCTTTCAACGTAATGTGTTAGGACATTAACAATCGATGTCGCACACCAAAGATTATATTATGAACTCTACTAAATAAAGGAACCCAGCAATTAAAAAAAAGATAATAAAACTCACGTTAGTTGGTATTGTTATTAAACAGGTTTTGTTAACTTCAAATACATCGGACCTGTAGACAACATTTTCCGTTTGAAATTTAGTAACCGGCATCAAGTCGAAATCTACAACAATTACAGTTAACAATAATTTTGTTAAGTTCAGTGATACAGTATATGACCAATACAGCATTAATAGTTTAGAGATTTATTATAATTAATGGAAAAACTAATATTCACCGTTCCAGCGATATACAGTATTATTTTGAGACCGGCTATAGATGATAAAATAGTTATCATTTGTGGTACTATGAGTATCCATATGAACTGGATTAGTAGTTCTAAGATGTTGTAATTTGATAACTTCCTCATTATTGAATTGGTATACTAAGGAAGGTACCTAAAATTTCCAGACAGTAACTCTAAAATTGTACACATGAAATATTAATGCGATTACTTACTGTTCTGTTGGATAAATCTTGTAGAATTATAATAATTTCAGTGGTACGGGTAGTAAAAGATCCAACTTTTATCGCTCCAGTCGTAAAAACTGTTTGAATTTCATCAAAATGAAACCCCAGCCACTTATATATCCTGAAAAATAATAAAAAACATTCGGTATATCACAGTTTGCAATTCAGATATGCAAAAATATTCTCACGATGTGACTGCTAGGTTATCTCCTTTATTATTGGCCACCATTAAGTACAAATTTTGATTGTTAATGAAAAAATGAGCATCAACGGCATCGGGAACAAAGAGAGTTTGTACCAGAGTCAATGTATTACTTCTATTAGATACATAGATGTACGCTTCTCCCACTATTTCGGATTTTATTATTACAAAACTTATGTTATTAAATATTGTATCCTGCAAATTGAAAAATGTTTATAAGCAAGAAGAGCTTACAAAAATCGTTTTAAAAATATAAATTTAATACAATATCTCACTTTTGCAAATGTTATTTTCTCACTCTCAGAGATTTTTTCCAAAGCATTATTTTGTGGTACCAGATTAAACTTAGTTGGGTTACCAATTTCATATAAATCTTGTTTGGTAAGCATGTAAGTTTTATTAAGGAATATATACATTTTTATATAGTCATGTGTTCCAGATAAGATATTTTCTTCAATGTTTTCTATAACTATGTTACTGGAATCTAAAACATATATAAAAAATAACGAAATATTTTAAAAAATATGCGTCGAAAATTAATATAGCACAGGAGTATAAACAAGTGAAATGAGAATAATTGAAAAAAATAAGCTAAATATGAATAGTTCACCAAACGAAATGGAACAAGTAAAAACAAACAAAGTTAGTCAGAAAGAAACTGTAAGGAATTAACTAGAAATCCTGAAAGACCTAAAAATGAGATAACGTGTATGGAAAAAATGTAATAGATGTTTTTGTTAATAGTTCAGAAGAAAGTTTCTGATGATTCAATTATATATTCATGTTAAATATTTTACCTCTTTTATTAAATAATCGTTTTCTTTGCCAAAGCTGCTCTTGCAAAAATTTGGATTTTTCATCTAGATATTCATCTAAATGTATACATAATATTTGATTCACACTAAATAGACAGGAAATCTAAAATCAAAATTATGGATAACATCTTAGAAATGTATTTATGATGTGATTAAACTTAAAACTTTCACTTACAAAAAGAAAATACACAAAATATGTAACCATTATAATTATCACTGCTACTACTAGTGTACTGCAAAATACAATATACTTTTTATTTCCAAAAAAAACTTGTAATAAAAAAAATTGTTCAAAAATCCCGTTTTCAGATGGTTTCTGTAGTTGTGTTTAATAAATCAATACAGCTTAAGTTTCTCTGGTATTGAATAGATGGCGACCAATTTTCGTTTAAGAAGAATCGTCGATACATACTATACAGCTTGTCTTTGAAAAACTTTTTTTTCTGACGTAATTGTGGGTGGATTGAATTTGTGGCAATTATTCAAAACGTTGGATAGGTATAGTGCATTCATTAGCCTTCTTGTTGTGCGTCATCGTTTGTGACGTATATCCGGGTTTTGGGTTTGTCGTTTATTTTATTTGCTATTTTGACATATATCTAGCTTTAAATTTCATAAATAAAATCATCATGATCGGATTATGCCAAATTCGAAAAGGGTATGGAATTAATGATTACTAGCTTCTTTTTCTAACTGAAACTACTTAAGAACTTCTAGAATGCTGATGTTTTTTTGTGTATCCAGGCATACTTTTGTATTATTTGCATGAATATAACAATAGTTTTCAAGTTAAAAATTAGGATTAACGTTAGTAATACATTTAAACGGTTCATATATGTGATATATTAGGATTAATCACAGACCTTTTTCCATTTTTTCCAACGTAATGAGTTAAAAGGACATTAACAATCGATGATGCACACCAAAAAGGTTATTATATGAACATTAAAAATTACAGGCAAAAAATGACCTTTTATTTCGTATTAAGTCAGTGCTAAACTGTCAACTAGTTGACAAATATGACCAAAATTGCTTAAAAAAGTGCATATTCTTTTGTATTTTATATCGCTTATTTGAAATTTGATGCACAATTTCTAATTTTGGTACTTGACAGCTGACAACTAGCTGCGAAATTGCAAAAACAAATTGGCTAAAAAATTTGCATGTTCTTATGTATTTTATGTTGCTAAATTCAAATGATATACCTAACTATATTTTAAAGTTAGTAGATACTCATCTTCCATTTTAATGTTTTATTGTTTTATTAACAAATTAAAACCACTGATAAATCTGTATTGTATTCGCAAACCGATGCATTTTTTAAATCCCGGCAGTTCCGAGACATTTATAGCCCAAGTAATAAACGTTTAGGTATTGGCCTGAGAGATAAGAGGCAATTGGCGAGACTACCTGTTTATTGAAGCCGGTTGTCAGTAAACCATTATTTTTTATGCTTGCCAAACGGACATCTATCCAACGTACATCTCATCATTAAGCGACAGTAACGGAGAGACCCGTGGTTAACTGAGCAATTAAACTTTCAAATTGTTATGTGCACCAAGATAACAACGCTCATTCTATTCGAGCATTTCACTTTATGATTAGAGTACAATTTATATGAATTGCCAGGTTCATGGCGTTCTCTAATTTATTGACTGGACACAGAGTTCACTTTACGTACCTTCCCTACCTGATTCTAATTTTAGTAATTAGAATACATTTATCACACCGTACATCACTATAACTAACATACCATAAAAACTAATATATTGAAAAATATTTGGTGACGGAGATTGTGGATTATTGGTTTCCACATTTTTTTTAATAAAGCTATGCATGTAAAACATTTATATTTTTATTTAGGAAAGTCTCACAGTTCCTTTGCATATATTTCCCGAAGGAATCTTCCGTAGGGTTCAGTTTACGTGTCGGTTTTCTATCAAGTAGTCAAAGCTTCTAAAATCGAACAAATTCAAGACATAAGAAATGGGGGACAATATTAAAAAATGGGGAACGACATAGTTCATAACCTATGTCTTGTGAAAAAAAACCAACTCGTAAAAGAGAGGAGCACTTGGAGAAATTAGGAACCATATTATTTTAAAAAGTTGAGTAATTGACGTAACTCACCCCTTGAAGATGGAAGATTGTCCCCCATAGCTGGAAGATGACCCCAGCCAGTAGAAAATATAATCAATCGGTGAAAAAGTCTGCGACCGACGGAAGATATTCCCCACCGGCTTACAGGATGCTTTCTACCGAATGCACCCTGCCAGAAGTTTGGCACTACTAGCAAAATGCAGTAATGAAAATATACAAACAGGAACAAATAAATAAATTCAATCTTTACACTGTCAAATATCAACAAAATATTAACATCTATCTATATTTCAACAAAAATATTAAACATGAATTACACAGCTCATACATATTTTAAAATTAACATATTAGTACAATATATCACCACTACTCTACTAACCCCTACTACACTCAAGCTTGAGCATGCAAATTTTAAACCCTTGAAGTTAAGAAAATAAACATGCAAAAAATACCTCGTTAACCAAGTTTAAATATACCGATAACTATATTCCAAATGAATCTATCCCTGAAAAATTCCTAAAACAGAAAATCAAACAATATTAAAAAATCATTAAAAAATTTGATGAAATCTATAAAGCCTGTAAGATAGTGTTAGGGAAAAGTCAATCGTATGTAACACAGTTGGTATACATGTGGCGTATACTTAACAGGAAAAATAAAAAAGCTTACCAATATCTACTGAAAAGAGAACCAACTTGTTAAGTCAAGACATGACAATATTTGGAAAAATGAGAAGCGACATAGCTTACCAATCTCTTTTGAAAAAATAGTTACTTTTTTAAAGAAGGGGAGGATAATAATCACAATAATAAAGAAGGACATAGCTTACCCATGCCTTTTATAGAATAGCCAACCCGTAAAAGAAATGGAGGACAATATTCTTAAAATGAGAAACGACATATCTTACTTATGTCTTTTGAAGAAAAAAGCAAACTTGTAAAAGAAGGGGAGGATGATATTTACAATAATGTGGAGGGACATAGCCTACCTATATCTTTGAACCAATACCCTCCAACAAACGGAAAACACTTAGGCGCACTCGCCCCATCGGGATGACTGCTCGTTTTGTAAGCGAGGCTTACCGACAACCCAGGAGCAAGTACTTTGCCACAGTGTGGTAACAGGTACTTCCGTAGAGGAAGTCAACAGCAAGCAAGCTGGTACATGTAAGCGTACTTAACAGGTAGAATAGAAAAGATTACCAATGTCTGTTAAAGAGTGAACCAACTTATCAAAGAAAGGGAGGACAATATTTGGAAAAATGGGAAGGGAAATAGCTCACCTATGTCCTGCTAAGAAATGGCCACCTTTTTGAAGAAGAGAAGGATAATAATCAGAACAATGAAGAAGGACATAGCTCACCTTTTTCTTTTGAAAAATCGACATAGCTTACCTGTCTTTTATAGAATAGTCGACCCGTAAAAGAAATGGAGGACAATATTCTTAAAATGAGAAATGACATAGCTTACCTATGTCTTTTGAAGAAAATAGCAGACTTGTGAAAGAAGGGGAGGATGATATTTAAAATAATGTGAAAGGACATAGCCTACCTATATCTTTGAAACCGTACCCTTCAACAAACGGAAAACACTTAGGCGCACTCGCCCCATCGGGATGACTGCTCGTTTTGTAAGCGAGGCTTACCGACAACCTAGGAGCAAGTACTTTGCCACAGTGTGGTAATATAGGTACTTCCGTGGAGGAAGACAATAGCAAGCAAGCTGGTACATATTACCGTACTTAACAGGTAAAATACCAATGTTTGTTGAAGAAAGAACAAACTTGTGGAAAAAAGAAAGGACTTTATTTAGAAAAATGGGAAACGACGTAGTTAACCTATATCTTTTGAAAAAATAACTAGCTCGTATACGAGAGGAGGACACAATATTTAGAATAATGAAGAACGTCATAGTTTACCTATGTCTTTTAAAAAATAGATAAGCCCGTAAAAGAAATGGGGGACAATATCAAAAAATGAGAAACGACATAGTTCACCTATGTCTTCTGAAAAATTAACTAACTCGTAAAAGCGCTTGGAGAAATTAGGAACCATGTTATTTTAAAAATTTTAGTAATTAAGGTACCTCACCTTTTGAAGATGGTAGATATTAACATCTATCTACATTGATTACAATATTTCAACAAAAATATTAAACATGAATTACACAGCTTATATCTATTTTGAAATTAACATATTAGTACTCCAATATATCACCACTGCTCTGCCAACCCCTACCCTACTCAAGCTTGAGCATGCAAATATTAAGCCCATGCAGTTAAGAAAATTAACATGCAAATAATACTTGACCAGATAATATGAAGATTTGGAGATAAGCCCACTAGCAAAGTTTGAATCTATCGATGTTTTCTGAATGAATCTTTCCCAAAAAAAAATTCCTGAAACAAAAAATCGAAGAAAATTAAGACATTCATTTAAAACTCGATGAAATCTATTAAACCTGTAAGAGAGTGTTGGTGTGCTGAAAAGGAAGCGCTGACAAGAATTGAGGAACGACATAGCTTTCCTAAATCTTTTAAGAAAGTAGCCAGCTAGTAAGAGAAGGGGAGAATGAGATTTATAATAATGATGAAGGAATTATGAGACAGGACTTTGAACCCATACCCTTGAACAAACGCAAAACACTTAGGCGCACTCGCCCCATCGGGATGACTGCTCGTTTTGTAAGCGAGGCTAACCGACAACCTAGGAGCAAGTACTTTGCCACAGTGTGGTAATAGGTGCTTCCGTGAAGGAAGTCAATAGCAAGCAAGCTGGTACATGTAAGCGTACTTAACAGGTAAAATAGAAAATAATACCAATGTTTGCTGAAGCGAGAACAGACTAGTGAAAAGGAGGCAGGACAATATTTAGAAAAATGGGAAACGACATAGCTCACCTATGACTTTTGAAGAAAATAGCAAAGTTGTGAAAGAAGGGAAGGATGATATTTAAAATGATATGGGAGGCCATAGCCTACTTATGTTTCTGAACCCATACCCTTCAACAAACGAAAAACACTTAGTCGCACTCGCCCCATCGGGATGACTGCTCGTTTTGTAAGCGAGGCTAACCGACAACCTAAGAGCAAGTACTTTGTCAAAGTGTGGTGATAGGTGCTTCAGTGGAGGAAGTCAATAGCAAGAAAGCTGGTACTTGGTAAGGGATATAGAAAAAAAAGATTACCAATGTTTGTTGAAGAAAGAATGAACTTGTGAAAGAAAGGCAGGACAATATTTGAAAAAATGGGGAACGACATAGCTTACCTAAATCTTTTGAGAAAATAGCCAGCTAGTAAGAGAAGGGGAGAATAAGATTTAGACTAATAAGAAGGGAATTATGAGAAAGGACTTTGACTCCATATCCTTCAACAAACGCAAAACACTTAGGCGCACTCGCCCCATCGGGATGACTGCTCGTTTTGTAAGCGAGGCTTACCGACAACCTAGGGGCAAGTACTTTGCCACACTGCTTCCGTGAAGGAAGTCAATAGCAAGCAAGCTAATACATGTGAGCGTACTTAACAGGGGATATAGAAAAGATTACCAAAGTTTGTTGAGGAACGAATGAGCTTGTGAAAGAAAGGCAGGACAATATTTGAATAAATGGGGAACGACATACCCCACCTGTATCTTTTGAAAAAATAGCCAGCTAGTAAAAGAAGGGGAGGATGATATTTAGAACAATGAGGAAGGACTTTGAAGCCATACCCTCCAACAAAAACACTTAGGCGTACTCGCCCCATCGGGATTGTTGAAGAAAGAACTTTCGAAAGAAACGGCAGAACAGTATTTAGGAAAATGGGGAACGACATAGCTCACCTATATCTGTTAAAAAAATAACCAGCTCGTATACGAGAGGAGGACACAATATTCAAAATAATGAAGAACGTCATAGCTTACTTATGCCTTTGGAAAAATAGTAACTCCGTAAAAGAAATGGGGAACAATATTAAAAAAATGGGAAACGATATAGTTCACACATGTCTTTAGAAAGAACCTATATCGATTACAATATTTCAACAAAAATATTAAACATGAAATACACAGTTTATACCTATTTTGAAATTAACATATTCGTACTCCAATATATCACCACTGCTCTACCAACCCCTACCCTACTCAAACTTGAGCATGCAAATAATAAACCCATGCATTTAAGAAAATAAACATGCAAAGAATACTTGACCAGATAATATAAAGATTTGGTCAAGAGAACGGAAACTGGAGTAATATACCTAACATTAATCCACAAATGCTCTCGTCTTTGTAGTCAGTCTAGTTTTCATTGCACTGCAAAGTTCAATGTAATTTTAAATTGGTAAATTTAGAATTTGTTGTTATTATGTCAGTATTTTCGAATGCAATCTAAATCGATCTGATCGCTACTGTACGATTATTTATAAGATTATATCGTGAAACTTTACTATCTGTTGAAAATGAAACCGTTTTTGGCAAGATGTTCCAGTACATTTATTAAATAAAAGTCATTATAACTGAACCGCGAGACGTTGTCGAGACACTACAAAGAAAAGATTCAAATTTCCAGTTCCAATTTTCTAGCAAGTTTATTGTCGATTAGTGAAAAGAAATTGGTAAAATTTCAAAGAGTCGCGTCTTTAAATCGATGTTTATTAGGTTGGGTTGGTTCTTTGATTAAAAAGGGAGATCTTTATTCTCTATCGGAACAAATAAGATACAAGTGAATTGAATTAATTTGTCAGTCTGACGATATTTCTATCGGTATCTGACTTTTATTACAGGGCGATGCGTAATTAATAGTTAATATTTGCTTAAGTGAATTCAAACAACGTTAGAAATCTGAATTATTCATAGAGTCTATAAATGAGAACATTCTGCATAAGACCGCAAGTTATTCTGACAGATCACCGAAACGTTTTTATAGATTGGTTGAGAAATGTCTCCCAACTGCATGAAAAAATGAGTCATATATTCTATTCAAGACATGCAGTCTTCCAAAATAATTTTAATCTCTCATCTTTTACAGCCTCAAACTGTGACTTAAGTTTCATGGAGTTTATAAATTTACAAGCAGCTATCAGTGAAATTTCTCAAAAAAATGTAGCACGTATGATTATTAGAGCGCTTTCAGACGAGACACTTTGTAGCATGCTGCTATTGTCTGAAAAGAATCGCGCGGCTAAAAATACATTAATGTATGTAATGTATCAATGTCTTAAGCCACCTGATTCTTTTCAGACAGTCATAAAGTGTCTCATCTGAGGTGCAGGTGCTTCGATAATTCTTAGATATAGACAACACTCCTCACACTCCCTAACACTGCAGCGATTTCAACCTTTATGTTACAGTCGTCTTTAAAAACGTTTCATCTGAGTTGATTCATTGATGATTTTGAGATCAATAACTTTCTAGTTTAGTTCTAGGTAGGCCTAAGCTTTTTGCTTCGTTTTTATTTGACAATAAATAAAGTTAAATTTACAATTTACAGGAGCCTAAAACAGAAGTGCTATTTTTTTATAGCGTCCCTTATCCATACTTTACTACTTTTTACTGAAGTTTAATGTAGGATTTCCAATTTATTTTAACTGAAAGGTAATGTGAAGATAACTTTTATTACCGAGGACACGAAATCACTTCCATTACACCCGAATTTCCTAAAAAGACCGGAGGGTAAAAAATAAGGACATCATGCCTAGAACTTTACGATTTTGGATGTTTTAACTTTCAGCCATGGTCCATCACACGTGTATTCCTCCCTATTATAGGAACAATTTAATTGGACTTTTAATTCTGGAAATTAAACTTCTGTGGCCCGGTGGTCTAATGTAGTTTTATAGTGATTACAAAGGTCTTTGCTTGGGGGTTTTTAAATTTAGGAGGGTTAGTAATATTTTATTGTAAGCTTAGAATACTGTTTAACATACATTTCTGTTCTTACGCACAATAAAATAAATATTTCAATCAATCAGAAACAAATTATCACATTAAACTTGGTTTTCATTATAAGATTATTCTTAGGATTTACTTAAGATACGTTCTTGCGAACACGCAGAACCAAGACTAACAAGACCAAGAGTAAATGAACAAAAACAACAGAAACTTTGAAACATACATAATCGAACTAATAAATAAGAAAACATTTTAAATTTTATATTATTTAAATAGTGATGAAATTAGAAATTCTGCTAGTTTATAATTGATTGTAAATTATTAATAATTTATAATTTCTATTATCTTTAAAAGTAAAGAAAAATGAGTAAAATGACTAAAACCAGCAGTACCAGAACCAAGACTCTCTCAATCTTGCTTTGCTCATCACTAAAGTAGATAACATAGGAAATGGTACAAATATTTAGTGCATGGGCTATTGAGGACAAACCAACCGTATAAATGAATGAATGGGAGCTCGACCATAAACAAATTCAGTAGTGCTCTCATATTTTCATGTTTTCAAAACAGTTTATAATACGTAAGAACAAAATTAATATAAGTTTGGAGATATCAGGTGTGAGAATCATTATGAAGCGTAAACTGTATAAATTACACATTTACAACAACCTTATACAATGCCATTTGGTCATACTGCTGTGAGTAGCTGTAATTAAAAATGTAATTTCCACTTTTATTAGTTTCTACAAATTGGTTATTACTAGGAAACATAAAGCATTTGTTACTTTGTTACAATTTTTGCAGTAAAATTAGTGTACCTATTTCAATGTGTAATGGCCCTAAGCGGCTATTTTATATTTCCAATACGAATAATTGTATCTCGAAATTTGTTATCATCTAGAAATGTCACCAAAACTATACATCGTATAAATGGAACAGATTTATACATACGTTATTACACACGCCATAAAATTGTTACAATTGAGGATGTATGTACATTAGGTGACATGAGTTTATAGGAAATTTTAATTATTATGGTACTTTAGAACTAGAATTCGATAAAATCGTTGAATTATTGATATTTTGGCTTTCAAACCGTAAGCCAAAAAGCGATTTAAAGTGTATATTAACATTTGTATCCACAATTTTCACACTTTGTCTTCAAAATTTGATTCTGAGCTCTTTTGATATTTGTAGTATTTGCCAGAACATTTTGTAATTATTATTGAACTAAATTTTGTGATTTATTGTTCAATAGACTCGCTCGTAAATCATTTATTGTTACAAAGTTACACAACCTTTTTTGGTAATCAGAGATATTAACGGTTTATGAAATGGATTATATACTCCCAAATTAATATTTCTGGTTTTATAGTTCTTTTAAAATGTATTAAATTATGTCGTAATGTTTTTTATTTAAAGTTGTATAAAAATTTCTTCGTGACGATTTTAAGACAAATCTTTTATTACCTTAAACAGTTAAAATGATTTATATCTTTTGAAAGAACTAAATCATGAGGCTTAATAAATCAATATAAACATTTATTGCTAAAATCTATAAATTGTTACTTTGTTGCGTTGCTGTTAATGTCGCCTTAATGTTAATCAAACTCATAGAACTAAACAACTCGTGCATACTTATAATATACTTTACACGTTGGATGCGTGAATCTCAATTCGATATCCACAAAAACTGACGACATGAATCCTTTTTCCTGATGGGTCACTTAATAAAATAAAACTTTTCAATATTCAGGCATTTCCTATCACAGATCACAAGATCTGAGGCGTTCCATTCTTAAAACTAAAATTCACTCTGTATATTTTTAAGGAGCAATATACTCATGTATTTGATTTCCTAGTCAGGTTCATCGAGGGACACAGATATAGATATACGTCGATAAGAGCAATTAAACGTTTTATTATAGCAGTATTAACATTTACGATCATCTGGACATTAAACCAAATTAATATTCTGATAATAGAAAATGGGAACAACTTGCAATGCTGCTGAGATACGATATGAATATCATACGATGAAACAATAAAATTTTCGACGTAACTCAACATGAATCAGCAAGAAACCCCATAACCTAAAATTTGTGTTTGGACTATTTTATCTGAATTAAACTGCCAGACATAAAAGCAGAACTAGGTTTTTATTACTGGGATTTTTAATCTCAAATTAATTAGTTTAGAAAAAAATATTCTAGTTAATATTTACATAGTTCGTTACAGATTTTCCCAACGGCTGCCATGGAAATGATTCTTAACCTCACACCACTACATATGATTTTTGGGAAGAACAAGATACAGACTAAGTAGGAAGGGAATTTTTAAGCAACAAGAAGGAAAGAATGCCTTTCTAAAGCAATAGGATAGGTGTGTACGGGCCAAATTCCAAACATTCTGGAAGCTTGGGAAAAGCCCAAGGAAAAGAGGAAATTAATGCCATGAAAAAGTGCACCCAGCTATATACTCATAAAGGATTATCATAATATTGGATATTCAGGCAGCCATTAACCCACTGATCTCTCAGTAATCAGTTGCAAAATGGTGTGGAAATGCCTAGAAAAACTCAACGAACAAGAAGAACAATATAGTAACCTTACTAGGGATTCCAGGACACACTGGAATAGAAGAAAATGATATAGTAGATGAACTAGCAAGGAAGAGAACTGAAATACCTTTTTTGGGGCCTGAATCTTTTTCGGGAATCAGCGCTAATGTATTATTTGAAGAGATGTGCTAGAGAGACCAGACATAGTTGAAGATTTGGGAGTAATATTTGATAGGAAGCCTTCTTTTTCTCTTCCCATAGAAAGTATGGTTTTATTGCAAGATGCCCACGTGATTTTAACGATATTATTCATTTATTCGTTCTAGGTTAGAATATGCATCAATAATATGGATGCCATATGTCATATGTCACACGGCATGCTGTCAATAGCCTTGTTATCAGAAGAGAATGCTGCTCACTAGTTTTTCTACGTATATTTATCCCTAATTTTTTATTAGAAATCTGTAAATTAAAGTAAAGTAAATAAATAAATTATAAATCTTAATTTCTTTAAAAAATATTCTTCAAAGAAGTGTAATTAGTGTTAAAAAATATCATTTTCATATTGTATTTCACATTTCCTGATATCATATTAATAATGAATAAGAATGCCTTTTTTCGATGCTTAGTCCAGCGCGACGCTTTCGATGCAGGATTACCCTCAATTGTCAACTGGGCGTCCGAGTACTCTTTCCACATTAGAGCACATTTGCATACATTTGCATGTGATGATCACTGGTCATTTATATAGGAAGTCGGTTTCTGTCACTGAAAGATTAGGCTGTCACTCAAATTGTTCCGATATATTTCATGCTATTCTTTCGCATGGAAAATGGCGGTATAAATGACTAGCAATCATCCTAATATGTAGCAAAATACGCATTCATTAATATCTATTAAATGACCCGCAAATTTCAATGGACATCAATTTATCAAGCTTCGCTGCGAATGTACAGCATTACGTTTTAATTCGTTTTTTTATAGATGCAGTTATTTGATAGAAATTTGAAAATTTTATTTCAACTGGAAATTGTATTGCTCCCAAAAATACCATTCCACTATATATTCTCTCATGAAGATTTGTCATGAGCTATTAGCATTTTTATTCATTCAAATTTAAAAATACAATTTTTGGTAAAATATCTTAAGCCGTATACTAAAGGCACTCATTCTCTTCTGAAAGTTCCACTTCCCAAGCTAAATTGCTAATGCCGTGTCTACACCGATAAAAATAAAGAAGCCTGGATACCGCAAACTGTTTATGGAAGCAGAAACAACAGCCAAAGTTCGGTAAGCAT
Organism: Galerucella nymphaeae; assembly: GCA_963978555.1. Taxonomy (NCBI): domain Eukaryota; kingdom Metazoa; phylum Arthropoda; class Insecta; order Coleoptera; family Chrysomelidae; genus Galerucella; species Galerucella nymphaeae. The sequence continues at coordinate 7,033,846 of OZ021704.1, forward strand.
TCTGTCCACATCAAGTGTATCAATATTCGGCAATATAGCTGAATACATAGATATTATCAACGTGCTGTTAAACCGTTAGTATCCACAGATTGGGGAAGGATTGGTGAAGTTTTAGTTTGCATTTAACAGAGCTTACGTCAACGTTTCTGGTGTAAGCTCTAAGGAAATTCGTTTGGATATTCTTGGTTTTATTGTTTCACATGGAGATTTTCCAAATTTGCGCATTTAACTGCAAATACTTCTAGCAATTGCAAGCTGTGATGAACTTTCAGCAAATTGAAGCTTATTTTGTCTTATGTACATGCTTCAAGATCGTCTGAGCGATCTTACACTCCTTAATATCGAAAGAAAAATACTTGAGAATATTAATTATGACAGCTTGATTGCAACAGTCAAATCAAGGATGATCTATTTGTTGTATAGACTATGACCTAGAAGAGGCGCAGACTTTGTGTCATGTCCTCGGGTGCAGATAGCCCTAACTACGTCACTGGCCACCGTGACTTTAATTCCATGGGATATGCTCCTGAGATAAATATTTTTATATTCGTAAATGTCAAGATCTCCTACATCCCTCTATATAAAAAATTAATACTTTATTAATGATATTTTGCCTCGAAAATAAATTTTGCAATACGCCTGTATAAGCTACTGTTAATAAAATAAGTAAAAGTGTGTCACAAACTAAATGTCGTGTACAGTATGTTATCTGATTGAAATTCAATAGGTGAGAAAAATTATTTATGAAATTTGTACATCCTGTATAGCATCCCCTGTTTTTTATGTAAAACCGATGGCTCGCTCCAGATAAGGTGCAATATATTCGGGTTATTTTTCAATTTCTATTCATATATTTCAATTTTGTAGTGACAAAGTTAGGGTTGCGAGAAATGGGAAATGCTTTAGCTTGCTTAGCTTCGTCGAAAAGGGGAATTACAATAACAAAGCACATATTCTTGTTGAGAAATCACCCTCAAAATTTGATATATAGTTAGACTTTATCACTTTAAATTTTTTGATGTTTTGTAAATTGTCTCAGGAGACAAGGTTTAGAAATTGGATTAAATATTCACGAAAACAGGAAGACGTAACATTTTTTTCAATTCAAATCATTTTTATTAGAAAGGTTCATTATTCATTACAGCCCAATAAGATAAGATGAGATAAATATGGAACTTATGTGCTTCTTTTAGCCTCTGTACTGTTATTCCAGAGCTCCTTATCTAAACCCGTCCGTCTTATAACTAGACTTCAAATTGCAAACAACAGATCCTCCTTATACTGGGAGGGTTGTGATTTTTTCCCTATCATTGATAACCTCAGCCTAGTCAGGCTTTCGCAGTACCTCTGTATGTGTACTGAGATTTCCTCATCTTCTTGGCAAAACCTGCATATGGTTGTATCTACCAATCCAATGCTAATCATACAATGCCTTGTCGGGAACCGAATCAGGAACCTGATTGTTTTCCTATTCTGCCTAAGTGGTCTAAGCAGTCCCAAATAATTTTGGATTGATCTGATTGCTTTTATTAGCTTGGCGCATGCGGTCAAAGAACTATCATCAGTTTGATAGCTTCTTAGTCGTAGAAAAAGTTTCAAATGACACATTTTATTTTCGCAATTGATATTACTGTTGCTCTCCAGGATTCTAGAGCACAGTACCTGGGAGATTACTGGATAGAAGAGGAATATTTACCCAAGTTGAAGCCTGCAGATATCCTAAAATTCCCCCGGAAAACATGACTAAAGGAGCTACTAGTTTCAGAGACTCTTCTCAGTAACTAAGTAGAAGTAAGGGGGCACAATAGATCTTTCAGGTCTCAGTGAATGTTACCCCGAAATACATACATACATACTGTTGCTAAAGCGCATACATGCATTTTTTTTGTCATGGTTTCCATGTCGTATTCCCATGTTAAATTGATTAAAGCCAATTTTTGTTGTATTAGATAGAGTATTTAAGCGCATGCCAGCCCTGGATTAGAAAGTGAAATTTGCTAAAACCTTTTAGCAAGAAAATCTCATCAACTGAACACCCAATATATTAAGTACACAGTGCACATACGCGATGATCGTATAGCAAGGGTAGTAATAATTTATGAGCACGGCTAGCCGCGACCTCCTCTGTTTAATACTCTAACTTAATTATACCAAAATCTAGCACTTAATAGCACATTTAACGTGGACCGACCTATGCATTATTACAATGCCCGTGATGTATTACCGTTTTACATATTAACTATGGTATTATACTAATTGTTTTACGGTGAAATAGCTGTTCAAACAGGAATTCGCATCGATAGTGGGTTTGAGTTTGATAAACGTGATGATTTTGAATTTTCAACGCGTCTATGTTATAAATTACACATAACATAGTTGATGAAGATATAAGTGTTTAAATTAATTGGTCATTTCGCAAAGAGAGAATCTAAAATTTTGTAATGTATAGTGTCATAATATATAATGAAAAATTAAAATTTATTTTTTCTACATTCATGCAAAAAACAACACTTTTGTGCACCACATTTAATGGAAAAAGTGGTACTTTATTGCACTAGTGCAATAATAGTTATTTACGTAATAAGTGGGATATGGACATTATTAACGCACGCATGTGAATTTGCAAGACGAGGCCGTAGGCCAAGTCGTGTAATCACATAAGTGCGTTAATAATTCCTATCACACGTGTTACGTACAAAATTTTATCTACAACTGTTTATTAGTATTATCAACAGTACCTATATTATAAAATTTAAAAAAAATTCCAATCCAACGTATTTTTAATAATATTGACTGCTACTGCTACTGTGTATCATATTTTGTGACTATATCATCAAAGACAAACAAGGATGTGGAAATAAAATAAATTAGTTATGTCATCAAATTTTCAAATTTGAATGAACAAAAATCTATAAAAATGAGTTCAAGCGAAAACAATCTCCTTTCGGAAATTGAAAATGCAGCTTCCAGTGTTATTCTAAATATTTAATTCTGGCTTTAATATGTTTCTAGATTCTCATTACCGCACTAGTGCGGTAATGTAATCAAAAACGCACTAGTGCGGTAATATACGTCATTATGACACTAAAAATAGTGTCAAATCGTACTCGTTACATGACAGTTGTAGATAAAATATTTTATTGCACTCATCTGTCATTCTTGTGTCAGTTTTGCGATGATTAATGACAAACATAAACATTTAAATTAAATAAAAATCCATAGCAAGTACCTGATCCTGCTTTAATACAACAATAATATATCTTATGTATATCTTACTACTTAGTCTCAATGAGTAACAATTATTTTAAAAATCTTTAATTATTTAAAATTTAAATGGTCAAGGCGAAAACCAGCTATTATTGAGTACTGATAAGGTGGAGGCCATAAAGATACAAAAAAGAAGAACGGGTTGAGTTTTATTAATTAGATTAGGTTCTTGACATATTTATGTTCTAATTTTCCAGTTTTTGCATGAATTTAGAAAAAATATTGTATGCAACTCTTGCAAAACGTGTTTTTTGCACTTGTTGCATAAATAACTATTTAACCTACAAATAAGTTTGAGTATAAAAAGACAACTTATTTTTAGCATAATATAACAATTTTAATATTTATTGTTAAAATTACTAATATTCGTGAAAAAAGAATTATTAATTACTTCTTTTTAAATGGCAACCTCAAATCTACATAAAATATTTAAGTCTGTTTTTTCCATTTCGACTTCCGGTTATTCGCGAAAAATATTACTAAAGAATGCAGGTGGCGCCTATGGTCGGAATTTTTTGTCAAGGTTTTTTTTTGTTTCCAAACGTTTCGATTGCGTCTGCGGTATTCTTTATCAATGGAAACGGTTAGAAGACTGAAATAAGCATTTTGTAAATTCATTTGCATTGGTTTAAACTTGTCATAGAAAATTAACTGGAAAAAATAAAAAATGCTTCGTTTTTAACAAATATTTATATAAATTTTATCACGGTAAAGTGTAAAATCTGTTGATTATTTTTTTATATTGCATAGTTCTTTGATTGTCTAAGCCCTACTAGATCTTACCAATGGTCAGATCTTCTCTTTTTTCCGGTTTTCCCTATATTTCTTCCAGTATTACATTGGAACTGATTCCACAATGACCATATTGTTCTCGCCTAGTTCATTGAGTTTGCCTAGGCATTCCCAAAACAATTTGGAGCAGATTACACAAGAGCAATGCTTTAATAGATAACTTTTACTTTAATAATTAACGCTTAGTTAAAAAATTAACGTGAAACGTCAAAGTCATCAAGTAACAAATGATCAAAAATGTTGCCTTGAGCTGCTAAACAATACTTTCCAATCTATTTTTGGTGTTCACATGATTTGTTTTCCGGTAAGGTAGGCGAAATATTAATTAAAAACATCATTTCCCAAAAACTTCCATCTCCAGTGATGCATTTGATTAATATATCGTTCGAATTCGATTACATTTCCATTATCAATAAACCCACACTGAAAAAATGTATTCAATTAAAGTATATTATTGGCGAAACGTTTATAATTTAATGAGACGAGCACATACAAATCAGTGAGCTGCCCTTTACTAGATAACAAATTATTGTAGTAACCTAGAAACTGAACACGATTTCTAAATGGCTCTATTCACTCGCATATTGAGATTCAAATACTCAAAACAGCGAGACATATTGACCGGGGCTGTCGCTTTCATATATTTACGTGACAATATAAGAAATATGCTTCCAGACATAAAGAAATGGATATATGAAAAGTGCTGACTTGATATATATAACAGCCCTAAAAACTTTTGGCATCAATAAAATACTAACACATGCAATATTTTCACACCACGATGGCACGGAAATAAAGCGACACACTTAGTAAAAATAAAACGGTACGCGTAAGGAAGCTTCCATAAATATTTGAATGAAAATATTCGCAGAGTAAATGAAATGCATGCAGCATTAGGTAGCGTTCGCTGTATACCATAAATATATCAGAATATGAATCTGAATGTTTTTATTTATAACATTTTTACTCCGTATCGTAATATCCAGCTTTGACCTTTTCAGGCAAATCGGTTAAATAAAAACTAAAAAGCATGTCAAAAATAAAACACGCAAACAAGAATGGATAAAATACCCTAGTCCGTATGTAACACTATTTACATTAACTTCAAGCTGATGTTCATTTTTCTTGATCCTCACATCTACCTCAATATATAAATAAATTGTTAATGTGAGACATGTTTTGTATGTGCTCTGTGAAATTCTTATTTTTTATGTAAATGAATGTAATAAAAATCAGCCGCAAGCGATGCCTTATTGTTTAAGCAATGTCTGCTAATGATGTTAGACACAGCCGAAGGCTCTGAAGAAGGGCTTTTAACGTTTCCCGAAAATTCGTAACAGAGTGGAGATGCGACGTCGGCGGCGTCGAAAAGCAAATGGCAAACAATCGTTCAAATTATCTATTCCATCTTTGATTTGAGAATACATTAATGAGACAATCGTGAGATGCCCTCAGCTTCCATTACCTTGATGACAAAGCCCTCTTAATCCAAGATACGCTATGTGAACAGCCTTAAGCTAAGGGCTCTAATTGTTATCATTTACCGCGAGCTGTCTTTCTTCTTTCCTTTATAATCAGGGATGTAGTTCGTAAAGGGGCCAACAGGCATATTATATGTTATTAATTATTATAAATGTATTAATATTAAGACAGTCGTTTTTCTTCGTAGTTTAATAATATTGAAGCAGCTTTTTGAAAATTACATAATATCAATGTAGAAGTAGTTTTGACGAGAAAGCTAGAGAAATTTTAGGGCATCTGAAGGTGCTTGAACTAGCGAAACTTAGGATGTCCTAGCTTCAAGTTTTTCTAATAACAATGTGCCTGAACAGATGTCATTCAATACAAGAACATTCCTACATAAATATAGAATTTAGCAGGACTTGAATTTTAAATTGTTCCCAATTCGCAGTATTTCAACTTTCTTCCATAAATGGGAAACGTTCCATTTAAATCAAGACTATTTAGAATGGAAATTGTGTTGTAATGAATTAAATTCACTTTTTGGATTAAATTTCATGTAGAAATCAAGGTAAACATTTCTTATTGTGATTCAGTTTCAGCGATACCCTGCAGCTTATTCTGGAAATGACATATTCACGTGAATAGTAACAGAATCTTTGACATTTTGACAATAACTTAATTAACAATGCACGTATAATTTTCAATTATTATAAAGTAGATACACCTGTAAGTATAAGCGTTGAGTAGGTATGTGATAGGATTTTACAATCTTACGTATTTATTTTTTATAGACGGCGCCACTGCATAAAACATTCGACCCTCCTATTTATGTAAAGGGCTTAGCTGGGTGACATTGCCATGTCTTATTCTTCGGACTACTTAATATTAATATACCCGGTGGTGTAAATATGCTTTTAAGCGACCATGACTTCCGGACTTACGCTGCTGTGTTTGATGTGATACCTATTAGCCAAATTCATTGAAAGGATTATATACCAAAACACTAATTATCTTCATAAAAAAAAGTTCAAAGCAATCTTACTGCAAAGCAGAATCTATACTTATACCACTACATACTATTTTTGTAATATTAAGATTCTGTTAAATCATTATCATGTTCCTTAGGATTTTTCCTAAGGTCATTGCCCTTGACTATATCCCATTCCTAGTAATATATTTCTATATTCACCATAATTTTTTTAAAATATAAAATCTATTGTGAGTGGACGTTGAAAAATGTTTTGTTGTCATTTCAAAATATTCTCATCGATTGCCTAGTAGTCGAATTTTTGGTTATAGTTCTTCCCAAGATCTAAGAAATTGACCTGACCTGAGATAGGATAATGACACGCAATAAAGTCATAAAAGTATTAGCCGTGACAGAGTCGTATTTATTTCATCTCAAGCCCTAGTAAAGTCAAGTTCGTTTCTTAGATCGTGAAAAGAACTATACGGATGTAGACAAAATGCTTAGGCAATTTAATTGATGAAATATGAAAATTATTATTCAATTTCCCAAAAAAACTAAATTACGCATCTGTATACTTTTATTGCCAAGTGGAAAAAATGTCTTCCAGTCCACTTATTAATCGATTCATTAGATTAGAGTATGACAGGAGAAAATTAAATATTGATTTACCCTGTTAAATGCACATTTATTAATTATTACTTTTTTTTTCAATCATCTGTTTTTGACAGCATTCTATTTATAATTAGCTATGAAAACAACTCTGGTTTAGTTACTGTTAGTACAACGTGTTCTCAAATTTGCCAACAGATTTAGTAATTTGATACCCTTTGTCTTAAACAGTTTACCTTAGATGGTTTCAGGACAAACATTAATTCCATGTAATCTCATTAGTGCATTAGATTTGATAATGTTGTATAATGTGATACATGTGCCGTACATATGTGACCAGTTCCGATCATACCTATACCAATATATTGTAATATGTTACATGCATAAGCAATAACTTGATATTGTGAAACGTATACTGTTTATGATTGTGCCACAATGTGGCTAAAAATATACATTCGACTGGGCCTTTATTTCAGTAATTTCTTTTATTGCTTCAAACTAAAGTATTTTATAAAAAAATATCCCCGCATTTCAAAATTTTTTCTGGAGTTGGATTTATACGCTAAAATATGTATATACGTCAAAGATTCTGCGACCTTGAAAACGACAGGCTGTTATTTCCGTAGGATTTGTAAGGTTTGCTTCCTTGGTTTTTGAATTTTGACATCTCATTTCTCATCTAACCTCGAAATCGATTTTGATATTCTCTTTGTTGCTGTTGTTGTTTGGATTATTTGTTTTTGTTTCACTTTCGTGTTTCCAAAATGTTCAAAGAGTGTTTTGTACCAACTTGTAGAAATAACAATATACATTGCACAAGCAAAATATTTGTTTACGTTTCACGAGATGAAAACAGAGACAAAATTCATGGTTCGAAAAAGCAAAGGAATATTTTTCTGTTGTGAATTTTTATAAATAAATTGAAGGAAAATTAGCTATTGTTTATTACTAACCGTTCTTCTTTAAAATCCCTGACAATCCCCCAAATCCCTTCAGACAGCGGTAAATATTGATGGCTTGGAAGGACTAAAGTTAAACTTATGAAAAATGATGATAGAGCAGCTGTTGAAGAAGGACAATAAAAGGATCCACTGCTTTAAATATATAGAACTAAAAAATTAACTATACTTAAAAAAAACACGCTTTGAAGTAATCGAAAGTGGAAAATAATTCTTAATTTAGGAATAAAATGATTATCCAGAAAATTAATGTCATTGTGGTAAAAGTGTACTATATTTATACACTAACTTTGGATTTTATAATAGAAGTAGTAGGAAATTATAACAATTGATATCGAGTATCCCACGCTATTACCACAATTACATTAATGAGATTGTATTGTTGATACAATTTTAAAACAATTGCGTTACCAGAATATTTGAAAATCACTTAAAACATATTATGTTGTTTGGTTATCCCATTTTAATTATGTGTACTCAAAACAATTGAGTTGGTTAAGTACAGGTAAATAATACAATTATATTAAGAGCGATAATTGGATCCCCCTTATATCTTGCAAGTACTTCCACAAATTGACAGGCAAGTTCATTTAAATCAACAATCATCCTAACCGGTAAATAATTGATCATTTTCCCTTTCCTCTAGGCGCACGGTGGTAAAACAATGGGTCGTTTGTTTGATTAAGTTTAACACACGTGGCCTTTTAGTCTGAAAGGTCCAAGCGATTGACACATCAACATCTTCGGTTTGCTATACAGATGGCCGAACCTCTTGTACACGTGACGATGTAAGGGGGAAACTATACTTCATCACTATAATGATTTCGACTTATTTTTATAATATGCTCATCGATATTTTTTTAATTTGCTGTAAATTATCTCCCAAAATGTATACCTAAATAGATTAATGGCGAAAAACATTTCAAAAAACAATAGATCAATTAAAAGATTTAAATAGAAGAAGTGAAAACAAGTGTACAAAGTTTCAATTAATTCTGTTCGTTTAAAATGGGTCAAAATAGGGTACAAAGGAATCGGCATAAACATATACATACATATATAGAACGTTTCAAACAATAAGCGTGTTAAAACGATATAACCTCATGAATTTTTTCATTCTCCTTCAAGCCCAATAGTTGCGTAACACTGGCAATATGTTTTCCTAATCTGTTGGATGTAAATAATTCAGCATTTGCTTCATACCTACTTTTAAGCATATTTTCTCATCTCTGAACAGCCACCAATTGAAAACGTCAATTTCAAAACTTGCATATTATGAATTTTAGATCATGTTACATTAAATGTATGGACCATTCTAGAATATCTGACTTCTACAGGTCGACCATATTGTGCTGGTTTCACCGATCAGTTGAAGTTGAAGTTTGTGTGTTTTGACATGTGGTGTGAATGAGTTGTTTGTTACACATACGCCATTATGGAATGGTCTATTTAATAGATTCCGAAATTCAAATAGTATTAATATATCTATTTATATGCTAGAATGTATATGATAAGTAATTAAGAAATGTATCCAAATCAATGTTGCCAACAACATCTAATCAAATACTGGTCGTATTAGGTATATTGTGTGTATGGTAAATCTAATCAGAATTAGCGACTAATCATTGTCAAAATAAATGAAGCTTACGCACTTGAGTCTGGATAGGGATATACGGTACGGTTGGAAATTCTGTTAGAGTAGAATATAGGTATTAAATTCCACCTGACAAATGTAATTTTAGCGAAATATCCTAATGGTACAAACAGATTTGTCGACGTGACAGTTTCCAGCTAATACCGACCGAGAGACTTAACGACAACCAAAGCCTGATGTATAGTAGTACATATGGAAACAAATTGACCTTGACGTTTATAGTGATTCGTCCATTATGCTACTTGTACCATCTTAATCCTTTACACTTCAATAGAATGACTGAAATGGTTTAAAAAAATGTATTCTTACAAAAGTTTTCCTTCCATTGGCTATTATCTGATGAAGGGCTCGACTGCAAACCAGAGTGCCGGGAGTATAGGAGACATTAACATTGAAGTGGGTGTAAGGCAAGATGATAATCTGTCTACAATTCTTTCAAACATGACACTAGACGAGGAAGAATGATTTGGCACAACTCTCCACAAATAATACGATATGTCGATGATTTAACTTAGCTTAAATAGAGAGATTTTAGGCCACGTAAAATTTTGACATACGTTAACGCTAAACGTTAAGTTGAGCAAGCGCAGTCTTTCTAAAATAGCGGATGACATGTTTAATTATTTTCGTTTTTGAAGCCATAACCTTTGAACGACGTAACATGTTAAACGTTATTTTGGTTGGTGTAACACTAACCTTAAGTTATGTATTTGTTTAATTTGATTTGTATACATTAATCCATGACATTAAAATTGTGGATAATATAGAAAATATAATTAGACGTCGAAAAAAGCATGTCTAATAGACCACAACTTAATAAGGGGCGCTATTCTTCAAATTGGAATTATATTATGACAATACATCAGGCAAAATCGGCGTTGACAAGTCAAAATATTCAAAGAACATTTTGATAACCAAAATATATAGTTAAGTGTTAAAATATATCATTTATAATTATTTGTGCAAAGTTTCAATACATTCTTAAATAGTTTTTCATATTTTTTCTTTTACTTAACGTAATAATCATAATACACTTGGCAATTATGTTGAAACTTTACCGCTTAATAAAGTTTCGTTTATTTCGACGTAAATAACGGAGTACGTTATCGCTTATTAAGGTGAACGGTTATTTTTTTATTACTGCGCATGAGCAAAATAACCGATAACGTTGATCAAATAAGTGGCCTAAATTTTCTCTAATAACTAGAGATAAAAAACCTGAATAATACATTCAATAACTTAAAACAAGATGCAGCGAGAAGGGGCTTAAATGCAAGAATACTGTCACTGAACTCTTCTTAACCGTCATGACTTTCATGTCGTATAAAATTGTAGTGTGTTTTTGTACATATTTTACGTTAACATTGAAATTTGTTTTAATTTGATTTTTAATATCTTATAAATTTAAATCTATTTATTATTGTTATTTCCTGTCAATCTGCAAACCGCAAATATGTAAATTATACGATTACAATCGCAGTAGCTTATAAATAATTTGCATGAAAATGAAATTGTTTTTTCCAATTTACGGAAATGCGTCTCCTTCAATCTCGCAAACAATAGCCAAATTAACTGTATGTCACTTTCCTTAATTCAGCTTTAATATTTACAGCTACCCCATCAACCATGCGTTCTATAGGTAGGTAATGGGTATGTAAATTTACTTTGATAAAGATGTATATGTGTTGTATTACACACCTCTTCAACTAACAATATGTTTTGGTAGTAAATTAAAATAACAATAGGTTATAACGACGTATATAAATTAGTCATTAAGTCTTAGTTAGGACACAAAAACGAACGTTTCTACTAATTTAACTGTTTGACAGGTTATACACTTTATGCAAAGCTATATCTTTTTCGAAAGCTACTGTAATTACGTAAACGTTATTTATTTACAACTTTATTTAGTTTGTAATATTCTTTTTAAGTTCCAAGGATTTATTTTCCATGTAACTGATTTATTTGAAATAAAATTTTAATTTCTTTTCTTGAAATTTAAAATTTTTATTTCATGTTATATCTAAGTTTGTGAGTTTTAGGTAAAACAGACCCCTTGTTTCAATTTCTTAGAGATTGTTAGTTAGTTTATTCCAATTATTTTAAGATTTTTTAAGGATGCTTCAATTTGTTCTGAATTTTCACTGAAATTCCCTCGTGTATTTTATTGAGCCCGCTTATGAGGTAGTTCAAAGTAACTATCCAAAGACAAAACATAAATTTGTGCTAGTGTCGACACTTCCGAATCAGTTAAATCAAAATAAGACTATCCCTCTGGCTATTTGGATGACACTTGTACTGAAACGAGACGAGTCAAACGCATTCTGCTTCGATACACACCCCGATTCAAACTTTACCTAACTTTTCGTCGTAAGATGGTGTAGTTTCACCCCTTTCACTTCCCATATAATACTTGTCTTCAAGATTGTTAATTTATTTGTAGTGATTAAGACGTCGCCAGTTAAATAACAAATTTGTTATTAACACTTTCTGCTTAGATGGAAAATTTAAATTCAGTTTCCAAAATGCAGCTAAATGGAATAAATTCGTGTTGGGAAAAACGATAGAACTTATACATTCTCACGAAATTAAAAACATTATAAAGCAATAAAATGTTGTCAAAAATCCAGTAGATTTTTCTCCTTCCATACATTTAAGGTTATACGTTGATACATTTTAACAAAAATTTTGATTTGCATAGAATACAAATTTGTACACATACATTTTCACAACTATAAAGTTTCACCCGAAGGGTTAGATACATGCATATGTCTCTATACACATCTCTATAATCAGCTCTTTATGGTTGTCAATAACAGTACAATAACGGGCATTATCAGTGGAGATAGCACTGCTGGTCACTATGACGCAACGGTTACAGATTCCTGTTCAAATGTGTTCTGTTATTTACTTCATTACTATATATAGTGTGTTCGAATATATACAGCTGACACATAATATCGCACTTTTTACAATTTGAAAGGTATTGTAGAGGAGAAAGTGAAGTGTAGTTCAAAATGTGGAATAAGTTGAATATCAACCAGACATTGAAAAATAAGTGACATGGTTTTTCCGCAGAATTGGACGTGACAAAAACGCTGAAGGAATACGACCAGGGAGGAAGTACGAGAATGGATGAAGGAGGAATTGGAGAGAAGGTGGGAGGAGTACGAGGGCAGGCTAAAAGGAGCGATTGGGAGCAGAAGAGATTGGATGAACCGTAGGTCTCACTAGAGCCCTACTACTGGAGAGTAGGGTACCTCCTCAAGATTCGAAAAAGAGAGACTGGAGTGTACGAAAGGAGGATATGTTCAGATGCTGGGAGAACGAAGAAGGGTGGAAAAAGTTGAAGAAGAAAATAGGGGAGACGGTGTGTTGTGAAAATATGCTGGTGATAATGTTAAGGGGCGAGGAGGAATGAATGGAGATAAGTGGCGTAGTGTAGAGTAGAGCATGATTAGGGGAAGAGAAGGACTCGATATAGGACATGGGAGAGGTGGGAGGTATAGAAGGGAGAAGATGACGGTCTTTCATAAGGCAAAAATATTGAAGAAATGTTAAGAAATAACGCAAGTACAAGTTTTAATTATAAATTCATATATTTCGAAGTTCACTTATGGCAGGTCCAAAGCTGTACTTCAAAAACAAGTCAATAAGGTTAGTGGGTCGTTAGATAATTTTTCTGTTAACTATTTCCATTCTCTTAATGCCTGTGACGTTCAGTTTACGTTAGCATTTAAATTCTTCTATTCCCTCGTGCTATTGATATTAACATAAAGATGGTAACGATGTCATAAAATTATATTATAAAGAATCAAAAAAAATTGAATAATTTACGTATGAGTAGGAGCAATTCGATCTCAAAAAAGCTTCGTGTCCCGAAAGCGTATTATGCAGATAATAAATTTTATGATCAATAAAATGATGTTTTTATTAACAGCCACCGGTTCTGAATCCTGAGGGGATTCTAGCTATTCGGACACTTGATCACTTCCCAAAATATACTGGACGATACTTAAACATCAGCTCCGTTTTAGGCCAGTTCATCCACGTTTTTATCAATATTAGAATATTTAAATCTTGTCTACTCATTTCGCCCTAAACACTCTGAAAGCTTGGGAAAAACCCCAAGTATCTTTCAAGCGGAAATCCATGTCATAAGAAAATGCGCCCAGTTCAATATTGATTAAGGATACAGAAGCCAAAGGATTATCATAATGTCGGATAATCAAGCAGCCATTAAAGCACTGAGATCTTGTGTAATCAGTTCCAAAATGATGTGGGAATGCCTAGACAAACTCAATGAACTAAGAGAGAACAATATAGGTAGTCATCTTACTAGGATTCCAGGACACACTGGAATAGAAGGAAATGAAATAGCAGACAAACTACGAAGAGGGGGCCTGAACTCTTTTTTAGGAATCAGCTCCAAGGTAATATTGGAAGAAATAGGTAAGGACGAGATAAAGAGAAGATCTGACCATTAGAAAGATCTAGTAGTGCTTATACAATCAAAGATTATTCTGGGTCACTACAACCTATTGAGATCAAATGAATGCATAAGTCAAAGTAAGACTGCTCTAAGAGTCTTAACAGAGATCCTAACGGGACATCCACATACTTTCCAGCTGCACAAAACTTCATAATCCTAGAGCACAGCACCTGGAATATTACTGGATAGAAGAGGAACATTTACCTAAGTTGAAGCCTGCAGATATCCTAAAATTACTCCTGGAAATAGGACTAAAGGAGCTACTAGTAAGGGGGCACAATAGATCTTTTAGGTCTCAGTGAGTGTCACCCCAAAAATACATACATACATACTTATTTTGCAAAACTGATTAGAATAGAACTATTCGTTGCCTTCTATATATTTTATCAATATTGAATTTTCCATAGCTCAAAGTTTACTATCTAGGTTCAAACCTAGATACTTAACTTTTTGTCTCCATTCAACTCCACTTCCATCAAGCTCAACGCTTCAGAGGTTGTTTTCCTTTTTTAGACTATTAAGATGGTTTTGGAGGGGTTGATGTTAAGCACCACCTGCCTATACTAGCAATTGGATGTCACAATCCTTGGCAGGATTGAGGACCTTGGCGAGGACAGTCAAACCACACTGGACTTCGTCAAACGTCAGACTCCACAATAACGGAGATGTTACTCTGTGTTAGGCGTTAACATTATTGTCTCTCTATTTTCACAATACGTATTGATGACTTTATTTTATTATTTTCAAAAACAATACGAGTATTTGCAAATACATAACTCCTTAGAAGTTTTAGCTCTTTTAATTTTTCTACTCCATATAATAACTGTTTGTTGAATAATATTTTAACATTACCGAATTAAGTAATTCAATATGTTCACATTCCGGCCTACTTGTCGTTTCCTTCAGAATATTGAGAGCATCCCTTGTTTTCGTAAACTTAATGCTGTGGGCAACGGAAATCCGTAAAAAGTGATTTACGATTTGGTATGGTGATTTTATATTATATAGGTATCTTGCTTATATGCTTTATCGTCGTTCGAAACATGGATAATCGAAGGAAGTCATAATAAAGACAATGCAGTTCGATGTTATGATGATCTCTACTTAAATCTGCTATGGAAAAAAATGTTATGGGATTTTGTTCGTACGTAGTTTATTGTACATGAAAATTATTTGATATTAGATAATCATTTTTCAAATTAGTTCGGCTGCGATTGCGGTAAGTATTAATTCTATCAAATTTATTTATATAGAATATGTATAATCATATCTTTCTATTAATTTTCTAAGCTATAGGTACCTATTTCTTGCTGTTTCATGACAACATACATTTCTGTTTTTCAAATGCAATACAACTTTCCTGGTGGTTGAAAGGATTTTCGTCAGTACATCCTACAGGGAAGGTTGTATCACTTGTCATACTACCCCTGTCGTATATTACAGTGCTAGATTTACTGGCATTTTTTCCGACAAGTATGCTGCCTGCAGCTGCACTACTATTTTTCAACTTCCACAACGAGTCTTTGTTATTTTGTCTTATCCTGTTTAATCTAGCTACTATCAGAGTAACAGTATCTACAGTTAGGAAAAAACCATTTTTTTCAATTATTGGCACAAGAAACGAATTGCGAAAACAATATGCGTACTGTTTTCATCACATTTTTTTATTGAGCAAACTTGATGTCCATTAGGTGGCTATTATAATCCAAAAAACTTCCTCACAATTGAACACTTCGCTCATGTATTATTTTTCATATTGAGTTTTTCGTGGAGAATGCGTATAGCCATTAAAATATATTGTGATTGACTACGAGCGTAAAAGAGTAAAAAGTACGAAGGGATATTTTTCTCATTTCTAAGGGATAATTAGGACCATCATTCAAAATGCAAATACCGCGGAAGCAGTGTCGGTGTCCAGCAACCGTAAAATATCCAGCAGTGAAAAGCTAGTGCTTGCTCTCTTTTCCCGGTTATTGTGAGTAATCATTTACCCCTTTAGCTTTGACGGGAGTCCACTTTGATTTATGATTATGATCTAGCTCAAAGAAAGGATTTTTAAAGAGGTTTGACGACAGCAGTGGTAGTGGTTGATGTCCGAAACATTAACAATCAGAAATTAAAAATTTTTTATTCATTGAAATAAATTTTTCAGGTCTTTTAATATAACTATTTATAAGTACATTTCGCGAGGCACTTTGATAGTGCAAGAAGAAGGGAATATGAAATAAAAAACCACTTAAAATTAAACAGTTTTCTATTAATTAAGAAAAAAAAAACTTAAATAATGTTCACCTATACTTCTTTGGAACATTAAACAAAAATGATGAAGAAATAAAGAAAAAATGAAAAAAAACAGAAATTTTTTACTTTTGGTTCGACTTAACTACTTGATAATTAGTTCGTAGGCTATATCTGCTTTAATAGATAAAACTGTCAAAGCTTTTAATTAGTTCCATTTTGAAAAGCTTTTCTCATCGGGAGAAGTACTTTCAGGTATTGTTAACAAAATTATAATGATTATATTTCATGTTCACTAATGGATTCGGTTAAATTTGCGATCAAATTTTGTAACTCTTCACAAAACTTGTAATGTTGTAAGTCACTGCTCCCAGTGTTATCACCTACTTGCAGGACTGTGGTTAAATCCTGACCTCCTGACAGTTTTCCAGTATTTGCTCTGTTTGAATTTTTTTAACCCATTTTCAACGACCTTTCCAAATCTGTTATTATTTCTTATGAGCGCTATTTGGTAAAAAAGTTAACACGCGTTTGACAGTTTTGTACTATGTCGCATCTTATACATAACACAGTGTATACGTGACGATATTGGGAAATCAAATGATCCGATAAGAAATATCGAGCTGTTATGTGACTATTATATATAGTAGGCCGAAGGACAGTAATAAACTCGTGATCTGTCATTTCCCCATGCAAGCCGTTGACTCCCAATTCAAATTTCCCATAAGCGTTTGTCACTAGGTTTGATTGCTACCTCTGACCGAGTTTATCTTAATCAGAGACGGTGGTATAGGTATTACTGGTATTACTAAAATATGATGTATATCCGGTCAACCTAAAGGCAATTACCAGCAGTTTGATGCATGTATCGTCGAAGCTTTAGACGTGTCTAGTCCGATGGGAACGTGATTTACACCAATGCCATTGATTAGTAAACGTCACATAAGCTGAGATGCAACGCGCTGTTTAGCATAATGTACGGTAATCGGGAAACGACCGTATACTGTTTCCTGTCAATCAGAATCACGGCAATTATTCATGTAATCCCGTTTTACTTCATCACTCAATAAAATGAAAAATAGAACAGTTCTCATATGCCATCTCAAATTCACAATTAATATATTACTGCAGAAGAAATAAAATGGATCTTTTTTTCATACTAATTGAGGTGACATTCATTGAAATTTCAATTATTTCTCGTGTCGCTCCTATCCAATAGTCTTCAAGATGGATGAGAAAGGATAAATATGGGGCTTTTACCATTACGACCTTTGCAGATCTATTGTGTATGCTCTCGGGCTACTCTACAGTTTTTTGTCTAGGCTCTTTCCTATTACTAAACTTCGAATGGCAAACCTCAGGTCCTCCAAATACTGAAAGGGTTGTGTTTTTTTCTTCCCCATCATTGAAAACCTCAGCCTCGTCAAGCCTTCGCATCAGTAGTACAGTATAATAGATTTTTTACAATGTCTGTAGCAAGTCAAACATGAAATGTCAAATGTATAAAATTTAACACATAATATTATAGTCTGGATGGTCCCAAGAAGAACCGCATGTAAACAAAGACCACTCGTTAAGGGAGCATTCGTGGATCTCAATAAGGATGTTGAAAATAAATGAGGTCAGGAGAAGCATTATCTTTAGATGATACAGCGTTAATGGAAGTGTATATTTACATGAATTTTTGAAACAAAAAGGCAGGACATAAACAATTTATGTAATTTCAAGGACAATTGTAAAGCTATCCATAGTGATTTGTATGTACTTACACAGGATTTCTTTGGTTATATAAAAATCGTTACGCGATATGGAAAAAAAACATAAAATGCAAAGTCGAGCAATGTTCATTCAAACAATTTATTTGGGGCTAGAATAAAACGGTTAATTTTCGTAGCAACTGAGCTAATTTGATTGACAAGTAGATAAAATCTTCCCTTGTGTGTATGAAATTTCGTCCTAGCTGATACTGATCTTGATATATTATTCCATATGCTACCGTCCAGAAACAAAAGCACTTTGAATTAGGGTAATACGGAAATGCCACGAAAAAAATACTCATACTTTGATATCTGCACCATAAAAGTACAAAAGGTAAATTGAAGTTCGTTCTTTAATCATCATGACATGCCAGTTAAATATAGAAAATATTGCACTAATGTTGATAACGACGCATATACGAAGGGTTAGAAACACTATCAAAAAAATATCAGTTCTACAACTGTAGAAGTTCTGTATTTTTATCGATAAAATTAAAGTAAGCGGAGTAGTTAATATGGATGGATACAGAAGCGACACTTTCGTTCTGATTAGAAACAGCCTCCATTATTAGGTGCCAATACTGTCATTTTGTTAATTGAAAAGTAGACAACCCACCCCACTTGTCACTCGTCTCAAAACAATACTGATCTCACATGATAATAGCTAACAATAATGTGTAAATAATCTAAATTGTAGCTGGAAACCTAAAGAATAAATAATTAAACCCTAAAGAGCGTTTTCAGACGAGACACTAGTGTCTGAAAAGAATCGCGCGGCTAAAAGTACATTGATCCTCGTCTGTGTCTCGTGTGAATGCGTCTATTAATGTTAATGTATTTTTATCCGCGCGATTCTTTTCAGACACTAGTAGTCGGTCACAAAGTGTCTGAAAGCGCTCTTAGTGCTGATTTTCAACTAATTCATTCGGTCATTTTGTTGCGAATACTTATTGTGAATTGTTAAAAATGACACTAGTAGAATAATTCATATATTTTCCCAAAATTAATAGCTAAAAAACACAAAACGATGTGATTAATGATGTAAAACCAAAAAACAATTATTCCATCAATAATTTATCAGTGTAAAGCGAATACAGAGAGTGACAATTCTGACCGTAGTGTATCATATCAACTTTACTGTTAAAGCCTTCATACAATGTGAGTACGTCCAAATGGTATTGAAAATGATAAATGCATTTACACAGAGTGATCCTTGGTAAAACATTAATTTATATGAATTGTGTTAACAGTGGCCACAGATGATCATTAATCACACATGTTTCCGGCTCTTACCTTCCCGCATACATGCACATCTATCTAGTATAATAAAATCACTCTAATTTAGTTCCAATTAAATAAATTATCTGTATTGAATTATACGCAAACAGTAGTCCATTTAATCTATGTTTAAAAGGACCAACTGAACCATTAATTAGTATTGGATAGAATTAGTAGTTTATAATATACAAGAGGATCGGACAAAAATGAATATATCAATAATTATCAGTAACTTCATCAACAATAGCCTGGGTTTGGGAGCTGTTCAGAACTTTATAGATATCCAAGGGTTTTAAAGGATCCACTAGATCACACTACAGAAAAATTCTTCATTGCCTGTAGTTGCTAGTTTTCGGTGTATTTGGGGTTATAACTAATACGCTTATTTTGCACTCTTAAATTATATGTGAACTAAAAAAAGGGCATTGTACATTAGTAAAACATAATCGAAGTAATAAGAGCGAATGGTTTTATCAATATAAATCAATTTTAGTGTTGTCGATGTGAGGATAATTATCTCATTTTTAGACAATTTCGCTAGCTGGATAATTTTTGACGAATAACTGGTCTGTAGTGAACAACGGATGCCGCCGATTCTTGTAATTACAAGGTGGATTTATTATAATATATACTGTAATCATGGCGATAAATAATGTCTCATTGTTAAGAAATCGTGTGGTGTTCGATACAGTATTATTTGAGTTATGAAATAGTGCAGTAGGTATTAGCGATTAAAGTGAAAGATTAAAAGTCGTCTGTGTCATTTAGGAAGATAAATGTTGAAATTTTATTAGTTCAGTGGTTTATATGATACATACGAAACGACAATATCCGAAACAGTAAGTATACTTTTATGATCGTGTTTTGTCAAGCTTTGTAATCCAACATTTTATTTTAAAACGACTTGCTTACTATCATAAAAGAGATTTAGGACCGATCAAGTATATCCCATTGGCCTAAAATTAAATAACCATTCCGGTCATTCACACGGTCATCACCCTCCATTTTTCATAGGAAACCAAAACTTTTATTTGATTTTTATTTCGATATTCTAAACTCATGAATAAAAAAGCTGTTACAATTGAAATCCGAATTCTCTTAGTTCGTTTCGGTATAAGAGTCACGATGTAAATATTGGCAATATCCATTTATTTCACGATATAGTAAAGAACATCGAAACAACTGCTGCAGTGCTTCATTCGTAAGTAATATCATATTTTTAGGTTGGTTATTACTGCGAATGAGGCTAAATAATCTCCGACGCCAGGAGCACTCTTAGTCTACCCCTAACCGGAAATTTTGCTGAGCCTATTAGTATTCCAACGAGTTCTTTATCGAGCTTAACATCCAGAGACTCAGGACTTCAGTTACGCGATGTAATTATTGTTATAATGCCTGCGAGCGGTGATATGCTACTGCGCTGCAGGCTGTACGACGTTCTTTCCCAATGGTAAACCATCCAAGTAGTAGCAGCGCTCGACACTGCTTCACATAAATCAATAATTATCGCTTCAAAGGCGTTCCACTATAATATTTGGTCGACGTCCAAATTGCTAAGTAATATTGAGTGCTGGTCGTAAGAAAAAGCTTAGTCGAGGACGAGCACCTGACAAAAGTTTAAATGATTTTTATGTTTGTTTTTTTGCGTTTAACTGTACATTAAACAAATCAAACATATTATTTATTTATTCACAAACTGGTTCTTTCGACTAATTTTTTTTCATAATGTGTACCTACACATACATCATTAATTAAAAATATTCTGAAACTTTTTTCTCACGAACCTATAAGATCGATTATCATGTTTTTAAGGTGGGTCTTACTAATATTCGGTCATGCCTGACAGAAGTAATCAACGCTAGTATATTAAAATTGCTGTTATTATACTAGTAACCTTAATTACAATTACTAAATTAACAATCTAATAAAAATCTTTACTACGTGATGACAATTTTCTACAGATTTGGCCAACGATGTGAACGGAAGATCTTGTTCTACCGAGCCAGATATCACAAAATTAAGTCCGACAAACCGCTATGCTTCGCGAAGAATACCTATCCCCTATGATCAGTAAAAAGTGACCAGATCTGTATACAATAAAATGGCAAACAGCAGCAAAACAGATTTTTTCATCGAACTCCAATAAAAGTACATTTTTTTTCAGTTCAATTGAAAAGTTCACGTAATTCGTCAAAGTTCTCTGGTGACAGATGGTCAAAAATCGTGTTGTTAAGAATTTTTCGCTGCTAAAAAATACTTTCCGCTAGGTTTTCCGGTCAGGTAGGCGAAAAACATTATTTTGGGTTAACTTAAGCGATTCCGAAATGATTTCTATCAATAATGGGACAGTCTGCATATATTTGAAAGTTTAAAGTAAAATAGTAGTTTTAATATGTGGAGCGCAGTCTTGTCAATGTGGAGTTTTAGAGCGCTTTCAGACAAGACTGGCTACGAATGTCTGAAAAGAATCGCGTGGCTGGACGCATTCACATGAAACACAGATAAGGTATACGTGTCCGGCCACTGAATCTAAGTGTCTCTACCCCTCAAGTGTCCAGACACTGTGTCTCTGTACAGGCAACTCGTAATACATGAACTTCAATTAGTACGTTCATACGGGACACGCGCTTCCAAATGTTTCCATCCATGGTTGGATAACCAATTTACGGGATACCTTTTGAATCTAGATTCCAGTCGCCAGCCACAAAGTGTCTCGTCTGAAAGCGCTCTTTGTGACGGGCTACTAGTGTCTGAAAAGAATCACGCCGCTAAAAATACATTAATATAAATAGACGCCTTCACCGAGACAGATCAGGAATACGTGGTGTTTAATGTATTTTTAGCAACGCGATTCTTTTCAGACACTTTGTGACCGGCTACTAGTGTCTGAAAATAATCGCGTGGCTAAAAATACATTAAACACCACGTATTCCTGATCTGTCTCGGTGAAGGCGTCTATTTATATTAATGTATTTTTAGCGGCGTGATACTTTTCAGACACTAGTAGCCGGCCACAAAGCCTTCTTATGATCTCATCAATCAAAATAAATCCAAATGCTTATCTACGTTCACGGATAAACCTAAGAATAATAACAACAGTCATTTGGTATATCCAATAATAAAATCGTAATGGTATTTAAAAAAAAGTTGTTAAAATGAGCACTTATTTTGACGGCTGAATTAGCTGCAATTATGAAGTACACATCAAATGAGTACAAAATCAAATAATTTTATAGGCGTACGGGCTGTGGTCATTGTGACTTTAAATTTATGAATGTTGTGATGGTATGAAATTGAAATAAAAACTAGTTATACCTGGAGACTGGTCTTTTGAAATAAAATAACACATCAACTGTAATGGTATGAGTGCATTAATCAATTTTACCCGCATTGTCATCATCGTCACGGACCTTGGACCCGGCTTTGCAGCATGTTGACAAGTAGGAATAAAAATGATGTCCATTACTTATGTTAAGTGTTAGGCAGTCTTACGGTAACTATATAATAAGACTTTCGCATACAACCGGTATGTACACAATAGATGAAAAATCGACAATGACCCTTAAATCAAAAAGGGTCAATATCAAATATTTATTCAGTCAAGTTAATCTACTAACCAGTAAAACTTTACAACAGCACATCAAAATATAAAATTACATAATAAATGAATTATATTATGTCTGTCTCATAATGGTGTGATGAAATACACTGTTAGTTTACGAGTGAACAAGGAAGTTGATCAATATTTCAACTTTATTGTGTGATACATCAAATGCTAAGGGATTATAAGGGACCCGAAATTTCTGCATAATTAACTTTTCATAGGATAAACGTTTTTCAATGACTGTTCAGCCTCTTATTTCCCACATAGACCCATCTAAATACCTACAAAAAAATAATGATTCATGAATGTATCAACGGACGAAAGCTCTCTCTAATAAACACCAACTTATTTGAATGGATACCTCCTTAAATAAACTGGTCATGAATTGAAACCTTACAAAATAATACCATTTGACAATTTTACCATTACTAGATAACTTTATTTTTTGCGAAAGCAGCTAGAGTTTGAAAATATCACGCCTGGACAGCCAAACCAACGGACCTTTCCAGACACCTGACTTTGACAGATCTGCCATATTATGCTGGGTCTCCCGATCAGTTGGAGTTTGTGTGTTTTGACATGTGGTGTAAGTTAGTTGGTTGTTGCCGTTTAGTTTTCAAGCAGGTTTGGAGGCCAGGTTCTAGCAGGTCTTCTTATGGTGGAGCTATTGTTGGAAAGCTCTTAAACTAACTGTTTTGCATGGTACGTTCTTTATCAAGGTGCATTTGCTATCGACCTTAGCCTCTTTGACTGAAATCTTTGGATGATGTTAAGTGACTTTGGTTTGCACACCCATTAAAAGTCCATTGAAAGGACAAGAGATGAAAATATAGAACTGGAAAATTTTTCATACCCCATACCCCTGTTGTTTACAGATGAAGTCAACTTCCCAGGACAAAGCATTATGAGATTTCATATTAACCACACAGTAAATGCTCCTTCTATGAAATACTTTTGATATGCTACTAAACGTTGATAAATTAAGTTATGAAAATATAGCTAGTGAGTGAATTACTGAGCTTTTCATAACTTATTGTTTGGTACTGGAAGTTCTTTTGAATTAATTTGGGGGAGGGAATAGTCGTGATAATTAGTGGGACAAATTGCAGATCGGTTATAACTAATGCTTCAAATACACGTTATTAAAGTAATGGCTGAGTAAAAAAAAGTTCCAATATTCCTGTTTTACTTTCTAATTCAAATATATAACTTATCATTGAGTTGGTTAATAATTGAATACAACAGTACAGTTCTTGGTCTACTCTACACGATATTATTAGTCAAGGTCCAATAATTTATGCGATATTCATCATATTAGTATTTACATGTTTTTATTGTTTACAAAAACAATACACAAAAACAACTTTCTTCACCTGAAATTATCATACGAAGATAAGACAAGAGTTAAAGAGAAAAAAAATTGTTTGCTCACAATTTGAAGACAATAGGCATGATGACAGTCACTAAGAATCACTAAAATATTGATTTGATATAATTATTTAAGATACAGTGATTCTACAGAAATCACTTATTTTTCGTTTTCATGTGTGATTACATTTATTTTAGTAAAAATATAAGCACAAAATTTAACCATCCGCCATCTTATCTCAAACACCAATCAGAAGAGAGTGACGTCATATTTTCGCAAATATCTATGATCCGACCCGAACCAAATGCGAACATCTGTTTTGTCGTCTTTATATTATCTCTGTTTTTCATTACCACAAAAAACCGTTTTTGAAATTATGTTTATGTATCAAAATAAACTTTTAACCTGCAAGCTGTCAAGTGTTTGAAGTTTGACTTTGACGATTTTACTACATGACACAGATCATAGATAACCTATCGACAGTTGACACTGTTACGAATTGATGATGTCATAGACAGACGCCATTTCTATTCTAGCGTTTTGGCGCATAATTTAAAATGTGTTTTTAAAAGTTGAATTTTTCCTTTAAAAACATTTTTTCTTACAGAAATAACATTTATTGTAGATAAAGTATATACGTGAAAGCATCGTGGAGCAGTTTTTCAAAATCAGTCATCATGCCTATTATGCAGAAAATGTTGGAGTTTTTATAATTATAGAAGGTTATAAAATGTTTACTGTTTATGTGGCTGAGCTAATATCTCGAAAAATGTAGGTTGAGTTGGTTTAGACCCTCAGAGTCTCAGAGACTTTAGTCCTATATTCTGAATTGCTAAGCAATTCGAAAGTATGTGGATGGAGGTTTCTTCTTCCATGCCACAGAATCTACATTCTTCTTTCTCAACTGTTTTGAGCTTTTTTCAGGTGACAATGTCCCGTTAAGATTCCTGTTAAAACTTTTTACTTTGAATTATATGTAGATTAATTTAATCCCAACGGGTTGCAGTCACTCAGAAGAATATTTAATTGTCTGAATCCTACTAGATTTTTCCAATAGTCAGATCTCTCTTTTTTTTCGGCTTTAAATTTCTGAGGTTATGGGATCTTACAAATATTACTTTATAAATTTGCGGTATGTGTAACAGTTTCTAGTGTGTTTTAAATAGATAAAAAAACGTTCTTGTTGTGTAAATAGACAGCTATGGCCATAAATCAGACATTATTACAGACTGTACATTAATATTCTACGGTTGAGGGTGCTAAGCTGTAGGGATGCATACGCATTTAATTGCGTCGTCATGGTTACCTATGCCACACCGTTTAATGCATTGGCATTCTATGTCACTGGGTATATGGGTTATATACGCAATCCCTTTCCCCGATGCATATACA
Organism: Galerucella nymphaeae; assembly: GCA_963978555.1. Taxonomy (NCBI): domain Eukaryota; kingdom Metazoa; phylum Arthropoda; class Insecta; order Coleoptera; family Chrysomelidae; genus Galerucella; species Galerucella nymphaeae. The sequence continues at coordinate 7,059,691 of OZ021704.1, forward strand.
TTCAAGAGAGTAATTATAGATCCTCATTCTTTTATAAAACGGAGTTATGCGGTGAAAAAATCGAGAGGAAACGAAGGGGACTTCTTTCAAATTATGCCTTGCATGGATACAAAAAAGCTGGGATTATGTTGGATTCAGCTTTCTACCATTGAATGAATTTTATGTTATGTTAATTGAAAAATATCTGATAAAGAATTAAGGCATTTTCTAACACTAAATTAACAAATTCTATTTCCACAAATTTCAAACTTCTATTAACGAGATCGACATTTTGACCACAAAATGTAGAATCCAGTTGCACGAAACAAAACCGATACACGTGAACTTGCCATAGCTGATGTTATTGAAAATATAATTGCAAGGGCGTTGAAGCAACATCTTACTTGACCCCAAAGCTAATAAAATATTTTGGAGTGAATCGTTCCCTCGCCTGGGAGTTAAATATTGATGTCGGAAAAACCGGAAAAGCGTGACCTCCTTCAATAAAAAATTGTTCTTTCGTTTTCGTCTAACCACGTTATACAGGGTGTTTCAAAGGAAAAGAGAATTACTAACCTCACCTATTTTGTAAAAGAATTGTGACTCGGAATAACACATCCAAATCTTTATAACCTGTTAATCGCATTGCGAAAGGCTGATAAACGTTAGCATGGCTTATCTTCTCAATTTTTCTCAATATGTACAGCTCTCGAGAAAAGGAGTAGAACACCATACCCCTTCATAGTTTATCCACCCTTGTTATGTTTAATTGTGACGCTAATGACCATACGGAATCAATAGCGTCTACTTCAGTGCCAGATTTAACTAAAAGCATAAAATACTTAAAGTAAACGCGTCAGGAGCACTGGTGATCCTAGCATACTGGCGCTAGGTTGCTGCATTTTGTTAGAATAACCTAAGCAAACGTCGACATGTTATAGAAAGTAAGCAGCTGCTGACATCTCAGTGGGAGGGGATAGACTATTCAGGTTATCGATAAACCTTTCTGCCTAGTGGAACTAGAGTACAACTTTTAATAACCTTATTCTCCCGATAGGTGGATATTATTATAAATATAATGTACCATAAAAATACATTTGTTTGTTAGTGAAAATTCAATCTTGAAAAGACAGTATATCTTTTTCAAATCAAGAGATGACACGTAGATATTGTTAAAGTCAAAATTATCAAGTAATAATCATAACATTTTTTTAAACTACCTACTTATATGTATGGATATTGCAGCATTTTCTATTGAGAAAATTTTATTCAATGGTAGTTACTTATAGCATTGTCCCAGGATAATATTTTGGTAAGTATAGCTTGTAAAAAATACTAATAACAAATAAATAATTATAAATAATTAATAAGAAAGACCTGTCTAATAAACCATCCATGTTTTTTTTTAATTTGGACTAGTACAGAGTAATTTTTTGACTATTGTCATGACATCGATATGGGTGTCCGAATAATTCGTATAAAGGAGATGAGGAATTATGTAAATGTTGTGCCCATTCTATCTAGAGTAAATTGGATACCCAAGAGAGGGGCTATGGCTTCCCCTAGCCCCTCTTAGGATCCGCCACTGTAGTGGTTGTTTGCTGCTGATTTTAGATACCACAGCAATATTATACTAAATATATCTCACAATGATTAGTATCATTATCTTGATAACGAACTTAAAATTGACGCACTGTAAAGAATCTTTATATTTCTGAATGTATGAAAAAGTGCATCCCATTGCAAATTTCCATCACAGTCAACCCCTTTTAATGCCTTGGGGAAATTAAAAAAAGTTGAGTGAACGCGCAAATTCGTACGAATATCTGATAATTATGAATGCGGTACAACTCACGTCTTTACGTGCTTGAAAGAGTTTGAATTATTTTCCTATTTTTCATTTTCCATGTATTGCAAATACATACATTTTTTGTACAAGATTTACTCAAGATATTATAAAATATCCGGTTTATCTACCTACATAGTTAATTTCACATTTCTAGTAGACATAAACATTTCTAGAATAATAGAAATATGATGAAATAAAATAATTTAATTTGTTAAAATCTCAATAATATTTAAACTTTTAAATTATGGCGCGTTTCGCTAACACAGTAGCTTTATCAAACGAATGGAGGTATAATGAGAAATTTTCAATCTATACAGTGCCTGAATACTAAATTTTACGGATAATAACAATAAAATTATCATCTATTTACATGGAAATGAAATAAAACAGGGAAAAAATGTCTAAAATATGGTTTTAACTAAAGTATTCAACAAGTTTACCTTGAAATTCATTCACAACAATCCTACAGGAGCATTTCTTGGTAAAAAGGTTTAATAAGGGAGATATTATAAAGATTTTAACAAATTTAATTGTTTTATTTCATCATTCAGTATGGATCTACATACAAAAGCCTCCTGTATTCAATAAAAGAAATACTTTGGATCCCTTCACATATCGAGGTCCTAGGCTATACTACTGGATAAAAGAACGACATTTACCTAAGTTAGACCCTGCAGATATTCTAAAATTCATCCGGAATATAGGACTAAATAAGACTTTCCTCGGGAACTAAGCAGAAATAGAAAGACATAATAGATACTTTGGTTCCATTGAATATCATCTAATATATACACATACATACATAGATACGTCGTATAGAAATAAAATGGAAGATTATAATAGCTATAAAAAAATTTCAGTGAAAATTCTTTCGACCCTTATCGAAACAATCATTTAAATCATATAAATTTCACGTTTTAGTATTTCACAGAAGCTCCATAAACAGATATTCATACAGTTACATTTTTTATTTGACGTTATCTAATCGTGTTGTTTTCTTAAAAGGCAACGAAGTGAGTAACAATCTGTAAGCTTTAATGACCAAACTGAGAGTACATTAAAGTGCATTATCGATACCATTAGCCCATCAATCTATTAATCGTGACGATGATGTTCAAAAGAAAATAGCTTAGTTCGCATACAGGATGGTCCTATTTCGGCAAATGCGTTTCTCGCTTATCTTTGAAGTAAATAAAAGTATTTTCCTATTTGTATGCTCATTATTTATTCAAAAATTGCTTTTGTATGATGTTTGGTTATTATACTCATAAACAACACCATTTTCACCATAAAATCTATTTGTTGTTTGTCATTTTGAATAGTTAAGTTAGGTTTACGATTGGGAAAAAAAGTGTACCAGTTTTATATGTCGCGCAGTGTACGCTCTTCCCATTTGCAAAAAAATGCGTCAAGCACTAATAAGTTTTCCTAAAAAATGTCTTAATAAATATTCTGCTATACGAGTTGTAAATGTAGCTAGTCTAAATAATTAACTATCAGCCCAAAATTAATAATTAACACAGCACAGCACCAAAAAGTCTATCAATGAAAGTAAAAATGTGTATTACACCCTGTAGTTTCCCCAATATTGGAGACCAACGATGTGGAAGTGAAGTTGGTAAAATCATCAATCAAAGACGATAATTTCATTGTCAAATTTCATATTCCTTGCAGTATTTGGAGAGTCTTTGTTAAAAACCAGCAGATTTTCGATATTAATAAAATCTCAGTATATATATAGAGGCTATTTCACAATATAAAAGCGAAAAGTGAATATATATATATATATATATATCTATATATAATAATTTAGTACTTTTTTGTATTATGTAATTATTAATTATTCTAAGTGAAAGATTCTTCTATACCTAAACATATGCATTTCTGTACCAACTTTATAACGGACCTTACACGATCAATATTACTGTCAATATCGAAATATATTGTCAGTAATATTGATCGTGTATGGAGTGGAGTGATGGAATGAAGTTAAGTACTGACGGTTATTCGAATATTTCAATATTTTGGTCATCAGTATTGACAATACTGTCAGTATTCCGTATTGACAGTAATACTGACCGTGTAAGGTCCGTTTTAAGATCAGTGATGGCAAACATATGGCAGGTTTGGAAATTTTGATGACACGCAAAAAACAAAATTATTTTAGTAAGATTTGTGAGCATCGACTCGGTCTGCTCTCTCGCGCTATCTCTCTCATTAATTTTGTTCCAATGGGTAACATTAATTTTTATAAAACGGTTATTGCGCCATTAAATACTGTAAATTTAATGACAAAATAGGGAAGCTAACTTTCAATTTGAATACTTTTGACCTTGAAAATTTTTCAAAAATCGGCTGTGGCACTATTGTGCCAATTTAAGAAAACCTTGTGACACGGACATCAAAAAAGGTTCGCCATCCCCGGTAAAGATGAATTTTTAAATAAAAAATGACTATGCGGAACTAATTTCCATATTCGCAATATCGTTTCTTTATGTTTACCTTTGGTCTGTAATAAATTAAAAGATAATGACGGAAATTCGATTAGCTAAAGCTTGCAAACTGGAAGATTTTGATGAATTATCCAGCGGTGAAGTACTATAAGTACTTGCAGCTTCCGCCACATTGTTGATTTAAGTGTAACCTGGTAATCCTACATCGCTTAGGACGACTATGAGTCCGTTTCGATGTCCGGTTGTGGCCACGCTCCATTCCGACCCGAAAGGATCAATGGAAAAAGGTCCGAGAGACTTGGATACTTGCACTGAAGATCGTAATTTAATCTTTAAAATCTTCCAACTAAAAATATTTCACAGAAAAAATTTTAAAACCGACCAATAGATAAGAAAAAATTTACTGAGCTGACCGTACTTAATTATTCAAAATATTAAACTATTGAGTTCGACTTCGAGTTGAAGTCCAGAATTAAAATTCATAAGAACATAATAATTTGATTAGCAACATTTTATAAAATGATTTATGTTAACATAAAACTTCAATATACAAATCTAATGTATTAAATGGAAAAGTTCATTTTGCGAAAAACGATAGCAAATAAAACTTTTCGTGTTGGGTGCAGTTGTTTATTACTGTTTGATAGTGCCGTTGAATTATGGATGTCCACTTGGCTCACCAAGACAATTTGATGTATGGTATCAATTGGAAACAGAGACCACTAAATAAGCATAGTCACGAACAGAAAAGAAGAATTGCTATCTAGGGAATTAATGATATTTTTAAAATTCCATTGGAAATATTTCGACAAGGGTTAGACAAGGGATACGATTATTGATAAAATTGATATTCATGCGGTAAAATAAAGAGCCTTGTATATAAATATTATTGATTGTTATCATGCGGTACACTTGAAAATTGAAGGTGGCTAATAAAATTTGTCACAATTTGATAGAGTATTCTTCTGAAGCTGCGACATACTATCCAGTTGTAAATGACAATTGATGTTATTTCATGTTTTTCAGTTATTTCTCTTGATTGGAAATGATGTCAACTAAAACTTATTAATTTATAGGGACATAAGGGGCTGCTATTGAAAATGAGGGACTATTGACAATACTGCATTAGGTCTACGTGTTTGTATTTATAATAGTATGTCAGTAAGTGCCTTTATCGGAGTCTATATGTAAATGACTGCTTCCCTTTGTCCAAACATTATCAAACACTCGAGGCATGAGCATAGGCGTATCTGTTACAGATAAATATATCCTGGATATATTTTTCCGATTTAAAATCAGTGTAACTATGTAATGATATAGAAAACCAAGGAAAACTACATCTGTTTGTTACTTAAGAAATTATTTTAATATAGGAGAGAGAGTGTCTCTTAATAATTGTCTTCTAATTTCTTATTCTTCAAGTAAGTCCAGTTTTTATATTTATTTTTTTACCAGCATTGCTTAGCCTTGAACAGACAACGTGTTGTATCGGGGCTAGTACTAGAGTGTCACCAGGATTCAGCTAACGCCTGTGCAGATAGAATATTACCCTGGGGTGGGTTAAGGGGCACGACAGGAGTAAAGGTAATCGCATTGCCGATTCTTAAGCCAGGGACTAAAAATTTTAGGACCCAGTGACACCTACGGCCTGACGACTTCGACAATTGCGAAACTAGCCAAACGTTACACCCATGCTCAATCCCTTAAGAGGTGGAATGGAATCAAAGGATGCAGCCTTGCCAGGATCACCCTGGGCGTCCAAGAAATATTTGACGATGACCAGGAAAAACCTACGTTTAACAGAAGGATTTCTGACTGGCCACTGTCAATTAAGGAAACACCTTCATACTATGGGGCTAGTAAACACACATGTGCAGGATGTGTGAACAGGAAGATGAAACTGTCAGACATGTCCTATGCTAGTGTCCGGAGTTATCGTCAATAAGAGAGTGTGTGTTCGGTGAGTCTTGGCCTACAACTGACGATATAAAGGAGATGTCTCCTAGTGAACTGTCCACCTTCCTGAAAAGGACAGGATTGACGATGACAAATCCTCGGGAGGATGTACAATGGGTCACATATTATGATATGAGCCTACACTCACTCTCCCTATTTTACATATACAGATACAGATACTAACATTGCTTTCTGTATTAAAAGTGTTAAAGATATTAATTTTTTTAAATATTATAATAATACAGTTGAATGGAGGTTCTTGGCACTGGCAGAGCCAACAGACCAGTTATATCTGGAGGTCGTTCCAATATATTTTGACGAGATCTGCATGCAATATATATAGAATTATTATTTTAGTCATGAAAGAGAAAATTAACAAACGTGTCAAAGAACCTTTTCCATACGTATTATTTGCTACGTCTTTGTCTAAAAAGATGTTTTAATGAGTTAATTTGGGAAATATTATTTCGATAGAGTGGAACGATGCTATTTAATGTTTAAAGTAAATATTTATCTGTTTCGAACCATCAAAAGCGAGATAAAAATAATTCCTTGCCATCTCTCGATTCACACAATCTAAAGTTTATACATAATCCTCAAAATAAACAAACGGTTCAGGTTGAAATTGTATCCTAGGGGTTCATTTGGCAATTTGGAATGAATTAGCGTTTGATCACAGCGCAAATAGAGTATATTAGTCGAAATGTCCCTTTGAAACGAGCAACCAAGATGGTATTAATTTGAATTACATTAACTATAATTCGTATGAGATTTAAGGGCGTGTATTGTGTGGTTGATTAAATAAAAAATTAATTTTAGTATAGTTATTGGAAAATTGGTTGAAATAACGGCTTTTAACAGGTTTATTTTACATTCTACTATCTCTTTAAGTAGTCATAGTTTTCTACAACATACCCTTCAATTTATTTGAGGAACCTATATATAACCAAAAATTCACAAATCTTCAACAGTTGACTTATTCATCTGTTAAAGAAGAAGAAAAAAGGTGAATGAGAGTAGAACAGAAGCTGTGAGACAACAATGAGTTTCAAAAATGAACAAGTGAGAAAATGCAAATGCACAAAGAATGAAAATAGCGCTCGCAGCTTCGTACACGATACAGAAATGAAACTTTAAAGAAAATTTAAACATTCAATCTCATAACATTTTTTATTAAAAGTTCACCTCGATAACAACCACGAATTCAATATATTAGAATTAGATTAACAAATGAGGTAGGAAGAATAGGAATGGGTGCCAGCAAGAATGTTATTCATCTCAAATAGGTTCACTAACTTTGCCCATTTTGTGCCGGTGCTTCTTTAGAGTGCAGTGTCCAGTCACCAGGCCAATAACTGTCTCTTATGTCTCTTACCCAGTTTCCTGTCGGTCAGTAATCTCTTTGTATGGAGGTGCCTTTGAGCCGACCTCCATTTGGAGTTCCCTATGCAATTTTTTGCGATGTCACAAAAAGATAACGGACCTAAGAAGTTTCCTTTAGAGTTTAGATCCTTCTGTAGCTAACTGCTCCGCCATTTCATTATCTGCAATCCCCTCATGAGCCAGCACAATTAGAGCTTCCATTGATACCTTTTCATGATGTTCATTGCCCCAGTAATACGAAATGATAAGAAGTGCTTGTCTTTGGATTGCTTTTGTGCCCCACGTTTATTATTATTAGTATCTTTTACTTTTTAGTTCGTTTTAAAAATTATTATTTTTATTTATATTATATTATTTCACAATACTAAGAGTAATAATGTACTTCTGCACACATTACATTGTTGAAAAGAATTCCGGTATTTGGAATTATCCTGAAAATTTAAATTTGAAACGTAAGGGATAATGACATTTTTAGAATAGAAACGTCGTTACTGAACGTTTAATGAGACGTGAAACGAAATATGGCGGATGTCGAAAAATAAAAAGCTGAAACTATGGTCATTTTGTCAAGAACAAGTACCAATTTAGTTCTCAATACAAATTTGAAATGCAGGGGAAAATCAATTTCGCACAAAGGCGACCCTTACAACAGCGTATCCAAAGTAATTTGCTCGCATTCCTGGTTTTTACGCAAACAAAAATGCGGAGACTATTATACCTCAAAATAGACGAATAAAAAAGCCTGCATTTTGTAATCAAAATTTATCCGTGTATTAATTTGTCACAAGGCTAACAACAAAATATCAGTCACATTTACTGTTAATTGTAGTTCAAATGAATTCATACTAGAAAAAAGGAAGACTCTTGTTAGGTTAGGATTTTATACTTCTGTAAATTATCAGATTATTGTGAGGTAAGGTAATTTAACCTGAATTGTGTCTCTGACAACGAAGCACCTGGTCTTTTCAGTACCGTGACTTGAAGCAAATGATGTGAGTTACAAGTATCTGATTTAGTTCTTCATTGATGGTTCTTTGAAATATTGATGATTGCGTATCATCAAACCTTCTCCTATATTTACGTTATTGTCGCAATGATTGATGATACATAGTAATTGAAATAAAAAAGCTTCATGCAGTCTATATACAGTATCAATTTATTATAATATAACCCATCGTTTATGCTAAAGTAGCTCCCCTTTTGAATATCAAATAAAGTCATAAAATTGTTTTGAAAACTGGTCGCAAAGCACTTTATATTCATAACTCTTACTCTCGTGAAAATATATTTGATGAAGTGCCGTCATTTGTCACAGAACTAGGTGAAACAACGATTTGTCTTCTTTCATTTAAAGGTTTTATATGCAACACTTTTATATGGATCTAATTTAAAAAAAGTAGTTTAGTTTTATTAAAGATTTTATTGCGAGTAATATTATGTTTATCAAAATGTTAGTACCTCCATAACCAAATACATAAAACTATATAAATAAAAACACATCTTTTATAATATACAGTGTCATCTATAAAGTTCGCGCTTTGTAGGAATCTTCCAGATTTACCGGATTTTAGGAATAGTTTTGTGCAGCACCAGGATTGCAAATTTCAAGTTTGGTTTCATACAAAAAAAAATTGAAAGTATTATAACGATTCTTAGGTTATACTGTTGCAAAATTTGTAGGACAGCGCACAGAACTCTTCTTATTTTGTAATATTGCTTTTTCCACAATATCTTACAACTGGTCACCAGAATACATTCAGTTGCTTCTAGGGAAGGGTGTTAAGGTAAGCGAAGCGCAACCACAAAACACATCACACGCTGCAGCAGCGAAAGCTTCCCAAAAAGCGTAACGAAAGCCTGAAGAAAAGTGTATGGAAAGCAACGGGACGACCACGACACCAAAAGAACCAACCGCCTCATACACACTTTTATGAAAACAACACAAACACATTCCCTTCCTTATCCGTGACAGGTTCTCTGTGGTTTTTTCCTGTAATTAATAGCTGCGTAGCCACAGATGCCGCGATCGTCAAATCATGCAATTAAATTCATTCAAATCAAGCTCTGAAGAGGACTTTCCTATAACAGGGTAGAATCAAAACTTTGCTTTGTTTCTTTCATTTCATTCTGAAGTCATAAATAGATAATAAAAATGTGCCTGTTCCTTTAGAAACTCCACACGTAAATATTCGCTTATCACCTTCATATTTGTTGACTGCAAACTTGTAGATAGTTTTTAAGTAAATCAAAAGCTCTGGATGATTTCCTTCCATCCCTTTTATATATTTATAATTTACATATCATATTGAATTGTCGAAAAGCTGCAGAAACATTGATATTATTCAAATAGCGATAAAGTGTTAATAGTGAAATTAAATTTTTAATGAAAGAAAATAATGGCAACATAAAAATGTAGACACTTTCTTGTGCAATATTTCACAGAGAATATAACCTTTAAAGTCACTGTGACAAAAGAATGAACGAGCTTGTAATAAATTCAAGCTGTTAAAAGTTCCGTATAAAAATAAAATGAAAAGGGCTTCTTAATGTGTACTAGATATATGCGAGGAGCAGTTTTCCTTTAGCCATTTATAGAAGATCTTTGTTACTTTAATGTATGTGTGTACAATTGAAAACATTTTAAAGCAGTCGTATCTATAAAACAACTCTTTAAAAAAATACGGGGTAATAAGTACTCGGCGATAAAGCTGACAAAGTATAAGATATAATGGCAGTTCTACGTTCAGACCACTAAATTCTTAAGTTTAAAATCACAAGGTTTATATTAGGGAACATAAGAAAACAAAACACTGATTATATACACAAAATCTTAGTTTCATTGATATCTATGTGGAATTATTCTAGATATAGCAACTAATTTATCATCTAATTCGCCCCACGTTGGGCGCCAATTTTTAATGTACTTTCGTTGGCGGCAATTTGCTTCAATGGTGTCTTCGAAAGGGTGTCAATTTGTCTGCAGAATCAACTCAATTATGCCGTCGGATAAAGATACGAAACGGAAAAGATAGCTTTACCACTGAAGGTTATTTGAAGCTCTCAGGCAATAATTGAATATGCACTCAGATCGCCGATACTTTTTAGATGTCTCTGGGTCGGTATATTCGGTTATGTTTGTTACAATCGTTGAAGGAATGTTTATTATACTCTTGAATAAGTGGAAGAGAACTACAACAAAACCTAAAAATATGAAATGAAACATTAAAGGAGTATGTTATGAAAATAAGCACGAATAAGATTAAAACTGTGGTGGAAAAGATATGTAGTGAAGATTAAAGTATAGAATAAGTGGAATTATTTCAGTATCTTGGAGTAGAGATTGACCAGGGCGGAGCTCAGGAAGCCGAAATAAATAAAAGCGTTCAAAAAGCAAGTAGTCTATTTTATTCTATAAATAAAAACTTTATTAACTGAAGGTATTGAAATCTGTGTACCAGTGTAAACGCATGGCTGTGAATCTTGGATACTTAATAGAACGCAGCTGAAATTAATTATCTAAGGCGAATAAGGGAAGTAGCAAAAAAAGATAATGTAACAAACATAATGATAAAAGAAGAGATGGAAATACAGTAGTGTATGGAGAATACTATTAACTTAAAAGATATGGGGAGCGAAAATTCAAAAGAATGAAATTATAGGTAGGCCCAGGAAGACATATTATTATGATAAAATATAAAAAAGATTTTTTTAATTGTTACGGTCTATGCTTTTTAATGGATATGTCTAATAATTAATTAATGACACGCTTGCTTCCTATTTACGAGTATTTATACACTGCATTCAGTTTCTATTATTGCACGATATATAAATCAATTTCACTTCGGAAAGGAAAGAGTTAATCAATTAGCCTAACCGGACCAACCATTTATCATCCTTCTGCAAAAAAAAACATATTTTGAGCGTGATTAATTTTAAGATAAATCCCTTAATGTAAATTTTTATAATTAAAATTGAATCTAGTCGATGCTTTCTCTTTGAAATTATTGAGATTATTCGTCCATATCTGTTCCATCCCTTTTGCAACTCCCATTTCTTGAATATTTAATTAATTTTATTTGAAAGATATATCCAACCATAACCAACAATATCTCTCATAGACAGTTTCGGTGTATTTTCGTCTCATCAGTATAAGTTAGATAACAGTGACATCCCCGCAACTAACCACAAACTAAGATACGCCGAAGCCGGTTATATTGTCCATTCGAATTGCAAAATAAATAGGTTGGTTCTATCTTACAGATATACCAGTTTAACTTTGAAGTGTAATTCATTGTTCTTCGTGGCATATAGCCAGAGAAGTAGTTGTTGCTTCTCATTGAACGGACTTTAAGCTTTGATTTTCAAAAACTCTGTATGACAACTTATTTCCAGGAAATGTGATTAAAGTAGATAACTCTCGAAAACTCCAAGTTGATTTTATACTTTTAAGTTTTGAGAAATATTTCTATTGTGGCGTAAAAGCCCGAAACGAAATTGCTGCTCCAGCCATAAAATACTCTGATTAAAATTCTTTATAGAAATCCATTAGAATAACAAACCGAGATTCTGCGACAGGAAGTTAAATTATTGGACTCTGAGGTGCAATTCTAAAATTTATTACATTATTTACATCCCATGTGACATCTCAAACGAGATGGAGAGAAATACAATTAGGAATATTAAATCTGATACTTTTGTGTCATTAATTTGTCTTAATGTCAAAGATGTGATAATAAACAATTATCAAACAAAGTGATTAACTATCCAAAATTGATAGGTAGGTTTTTATTGGTCGCTGATTACGATTCCAGAAATTAAAAGTCAAAATGACGAATGCAAAACTATAACTGCCATGGTTTTTTACAATTTTATGGCCTTGATCTAAAAAAATAATAAATATACAGGGACACACAGGCAAATATTTTAGCTTATTGATTTTTTTGGGACATTTCACAGCTAGTTGACATATTTTCATATAACATGAATGCATTAATAGTAGTTTATTTTGGTATATTTTCGCCCCCCACCCCTTGTAATGTCCGCAAAGCTGTATTATCGTAATTGACACACCCTCCTAAACCAAATTCAATTTACTTTAAGAGGTTGCCTCTATTAACCTACAATTTATTTTCAAAAAAACCGAGTGGTAGCAATTTTCTTATTGCATTCCATATTTAAAACTCACACTGTATATTGATTTTCATACTTATATGCCTTCTCAAATAACAAGTTACGCAGTGGTCATTGTGTACCTGGGATTTTATTTCGCAGTTTTTAATGTGTTAATGTCCGACTGGCTGTGACATTCAACGCCAACTTTTTTCATATAAATTTAAAAAATTCAAAAGGAATCACAGCAGTATACTTTGTAAATTTTCATTTATTTGTCACTGGAACAACTTATTACCTTGCTCACAGGTGATAAATCATAATTCATACCTGTCTTCTGATATATGTCTTTTGAATACAACTTTGTTGCTGTGTAAAGTCAACGAGACATTGTTATGCAAATAAATAGTGCATTCACGAAACTACGTTGTAAACCTTTACTTATTTATATTTACCACACCCTGTAGGCGTCAAATATAGTAAATATATAATTTATAGCAGCTATAAGCTAATGTCCAGTATCCTTTTTACGAGTTATATACAATGTTCATTGATCTCTTCATAAAAATGAGACAATCGAGCTAGAACTGGCAAATTTTACTTACAGTTATTGATTATGTATGACCAGATGTCAAAGAAACATTATTCATTATCAGGATATGCGACACTAGATTCGACTAAAGCTTACAATATGACAGGGTTATACAGGGTTCAATCAAATGAGAGCGTGTATTATAAAACCTACAACATTTTTTGTTTTATTGACTATAAATATGTGAATTTTAATTAATAGTAAGATCAGCGTTTAAATTTAACTCATCTTTGTGTAAGAGTATTGGGGGAAAGGATCGATTTTTGCAAACCTACCTGAAGCATCCCCGAAAAAGGGATAATTATCATATCATAATATGAAAATTACAGATTTAATAAGTCTTACAAGTCGAAAAGTGAAAAGGAGTGGAAAGAATAGGAGCTCAAATTGTCTAATGTATAAATGGTCTTGGATTCAAATCGTTATCGTAAATTTATCAAGTACTGATGATGGAAACAATGTGATGCTTGTACATTAAAAAATGATAGTACCCCTGCTGCGAGTATCAGGCAGTGTTTGACAGCAAAACAAATGATTATAGCTATGCAATAAATATAGGACTGCTATAAACGCCTGGTATAAATAAAAATACAAATCCTTATCCAGTACATAATAATTTTGTTATGCGCTGAAAATTTATTTCAAAATTAATATTCTCCATTTTGTAATAAATTTCTATTCGTATGATTTGTCGTTTTTTTAACAGCCATATTCACAAGCTAACTTTAAAAGGAGCTGCATTATAAATAATCCAGATGGGGTTGCAAATGCACTTTCAGTGGAATCATAACATTTCATCATAATATATAGAGAGGTCATTACTTTTAAATCTATACATTATCTATTGTGGTACTTACTTGCAGCTCTTACATTTCTAAGGATATTTTTGATCTTTGAAATGTATAATTGTTTAATTTTGCTGTTCGGTTAATAATAATAGTCTTCACCACCTTGGTGTATAATATACTCTTAATAATTCTGTTCGATTCCTGTTCGATCTATTAAAATTTGGTATACGGACTGGTTGGGGTTAACGGAGGAAAAAACATATTGAACGTTTTCCATTTATGTGAAATCTAACAATAAATAGGAATAACTACATCACGCGACACGAAAGACTTGGAGTTCTCAAAATAACAATTTTCGTAATAACCTTTTAATATATATTGAGATTGGGAAAACAAACCCTTCTAATATTCATTGTATACAAATGAACTCTAAAAAAAACAGGTAAATATTGGTTGGGTGCAAACACGCGATTTTGTGATGCATTTTTGAGGTAAGCGCTAGTTTAATAGAAAACATTCTTGGAAATATAAATCTATATTTATTTTAGACATGTGTAAGGAAGCATTTCAAAGCACCTACGTCCACGGTAATTTATAAAATATTATCAAGTGGATTCGATAAAACTCCAAGTCAAACCACAATGTAATTTTTTTTGTCCACTTTAGGACCCACCAAATTGTTGCAACTATTATTACCACCATCAGGCTATATGAAACACGTACAACTAGAAGAGGTAAAGGTGTGTGAGGTTGTGCGGTTCCATTACCAATAGAAGAGGTAAAAGTAACCACCACCAACAAAATATTAGTAAAATTCTACAGTATATTTTCAATATATATTCCTGGAAACTCAGTAAAATTCTATAACAAGATTTAATTTATGCATAAGCATGTTTTCTCCCGTTGCCAGCTTTATTAACTAATATTTGGATAATTAGATCCAACGTGAACAAGGCAAATTGAAATAAAATTTTCGTGTATTTTGGATAGGACCGTGCTTGTGAATACATTATTTAATCGGTTACTTCCGTAACGGATATTTTATAAATCAACTATAATTATTTGGAAGTATTTATCATACAAGGTGTCCCGTAAATACGTACCGTACATTAGAGGCATGATAGATCGTTGAGAAGTATTTAAAATACCCAAATACAATTTTTTTATAACCTTCTCAGCTTCTGAGATACAGGCTGTTAAAAGGTGCAGAAAAAATATACAATCGTCAATCGACTATGGTCATGGAGGTACTAATAAGTACTAATAAGAGCTCTAATAAGCCAGTGTCGTGGTATGAGAGATTCGTAAACTTCAATTATAGTGTATTTTTGAAGAGCCATGTATTTCGAGCTGAAGACTTTTGTCTGCAACTGTTTATTGCATTTTCTACATAAAAGGTATTCTCTTCAAAAAATGTGTCAAAAATTTGTCAGAAGAAAATTCAGTCAAATTTTCCAGAAATATATTCTTTCTGTGAAAAAATTGACAATATCTGATTTTTAGACCCAAAATTAGTAGCAATGATATATTTTGTAATCAAAATAATAATAGTCAACTTCTGACGGGTCCGCTAGAATTCTATAGAAATCTTAATCTGTATCTGGACTCAGGTTAATGCTGAGGAAACATTTTAGCAATATATACAATCGTTTTCATCTTTCTTGCATTGAACCCATCCGTCATTTCATGCAGCATATTCCCCACAAAAGTTGCGACAGGTTATCTTCCGATTCCGAAAGATTGAGAAAACTTTCTTTTATATTTCCCCTTTTTTTGTTTTCTTCTGTTTGAGTGTCTTGTAATTCCCATTTTTCGTTTGGATATTCAGCTGCTTGTTTTTTGCTGACATCCTCTTCAAGAGTAGATATGGAGCAGGCTAAAACTGCACTTCCACATTAAGTAGGTTAGGTTAGGTATTTTAGGAAGCGGTTGATATTAGAACGTTATCAAACCTCCAAATATATATATTTGCATGCATTTAATGAATTATAGAGAAGTGAGTGGCTTTTTTAATGAACATTTTGGAAAGATATTGGTGCATACGTTAGTGAATACAAAATTAAGGACTTTAATTTTGGTTTGACCAGTAATTAAAAGTCATTTCTATTCTTTTCAGATCTTTTTGGATAATTAAAACGCCCCATTTTCAAAATTCCAATCAAATAAACTGGCGTGAATCATTTAGCCGACATTCTTTCGTCCCAGGCCCATATGAATGGGCATTGTCCTGTACAGAGGTGTAATAAAGGACTTTGAAACGGGTTTTTTAATCCTTTACATAGTGCGAGTCCGTAAGCAAATTGAATTTGGAGGGATGGCCAGACATATTTGTCCATACTGTTCTGTAATGGCATTCCTGATACTAATAATGGAATAGGCATTGTGTTAGTGCACAAGGGATCCCTAATTGTTTGTATATTGTCAATTTGCATTTGATGAATTTTATGAACGACCAACCGATTTCTAGGTGGTGTTGAAAAAATTCTCAATTCGATAAAAGAATAATTGTTTTATGCATGAATATTTATTTGAAAACTATGAATATTTCATCAGGGATAATAACTGCGTTTATACCGGCGCGAGCATATTTGATTAAAAGGGTTGAAGTCACATTATTTCATATGGTGCGTTTGGACACCCTACCTTTATTGGAAAATAGCCAACCACGCGTGGTATACTTTATATGCAAATATCTATTTTCAAATAATTACCATTATGACATATTTTATGATGTGTTAATCATGGTTATTTAATTATGAGTCACTATATTCTTGAGAAAACTAAATAAGTACATTTCGGTCCTTGATAAATAAAGAATAAAACATCAATTATTGCATTTAAGCAATTTTTTTTATGAAACACTGATAAATCTCTACGAAATTGTAACGTTTCGACCGTTATAGAAACCACATTTAATACATTACGGTTATAAAGTGATTGATAAGGGTCGCTAATTTGATTAGCTACGGACAGCTTTGTCATGGATAATCTAACAGCGTATTCAGTGAATTTTTTCTTCTATTATGTTCGTTTTATTGACTATTTTTATCATTATAACGTATTAGTAAATAAATAAGTGAAGCTGAAGATTTTTGGAAAAGTTGTGAGCCGTTTGGAGAAAGCTGATGATGGTTATACTCCAGAATGTGCACCTAATGACTGTAGAAGTGATTAGAATTATACGTTTCTAAATCTAATGCAGTTTATAACAAGAAAACTTAATTATAAGATTATTTTCAATGTTCAATTTTTAATAAATATGTTCTTATAACATTTTTAAAATATATACCTAGCTGAAAATTAATAGTAATATTATTATTAATTTGTTTTTTTTTAAATTCAGACCAAAAAGATCTGCGTGATATTTAAACAAATCATCCTTTGGCACCGACTCTGATAAACGTATTCATGGTTGCCACAAATATCTACTATAGTCCATTTAATAACCAGGAGGAGTAATTTGAAAAGCTTTATTCACATCACTAAAAGTTAGATTAGTTACTGAATGGCGTGTTCCGAAAAAGTAGTCAACAGTCGTGTTCCAAATCTATTAAATATGCCTTGATTGATGAAAAAATCAGCCACGCATAGTCATAAGTCGACTTCTCGTCTGTCTAGTAGATTATTTTATACCCAAGAATTAATCAAACGAATATTCTGTCACATGTAAAACTTTTTTCTGTTTCGTATTCAAACTGAAAGATTAGAATATACATATTACTCTAATAATGCTATTTTTAAGTAGCAAATAACTGGATGCCAGTGAATGAAATAAAAAAGAAGAACCAATTTTCTAACAAAACCTATATTGTCTTAAAATCTTCGAAAGCTTGTAACCTCCATATATAGACAGATGCTGTCATGTTTAGTTTCAACGAAACGAAGTAAATTAATAGAATAACAATAATATATATAACAATAGCGGATACAATAACAAAATTTAATATATTTATGTGTCAGAACTATCAAAAATTTAAATTATCAGCTGATGTCAATGCTAAAAAGTGTTGTGTGAAACTGGGTGGAATCTGACCAATCATAGGTCCACAGAATTGCCAACTTAAATTCAAATTACTCCTCCTGGTTTTTAAATGAGGTATATATTCCCATAATATTTTTATAGAGTTCCATATAAACTAAACGTGAAACTTTGAATATGTGATTTTAAACTAAAATTTCAACAACTAGTAAAAATTGTACCTATATGAAAATTGTTACAAAATATTTTTTTATGTTAAAAAAAAATAAGCCGGTTCTGAAATATTGATGTGCACAGGTTCCCAGGGTCAGGAAACTTGCATTGTCAGTTGAACGCATCTCAACTTTTAATTAATTCTAAACGCAGAGGGATAGTGTTCTATTAGATTAATACAAAGTACACCATGTGGCGCCCTCGTTTTGGAAGATCACTATTATGTATTAATCGACAAGTGCTCTATTGTTGGGAAACAATAGCAAGGACTCATCATGGAAAATATAATCTGTTTCTACCGGAAAAGGTTACAATTACGCGTTCAAATTCGAACTTGCCACCTGATAAATTAGTAACGGCCATGCCATGTCAACCATTCAGTGGTCTACCAGAATTATCCTTAATAGGGAGATGCATCGGCCTTGTGTCGAACAGTGACGTATCTGCTGAATATAATCAGTCAACGGTCATGCAAATTTATTTAAAAAATTATAGGTACAACAGTGATTGATATAATCTCACGTTCTACAATATATATGTACAATAAGTACAAAAAAGTGCTATTAAACGGAAAGGTTACAATAATTGTTTTGAAGCTGGGTTAATTAAATGCGTAATTTATGGATGGTTCCTTAATTTTGAAACTAAGCAGTGTTTTTTATAAATACACATTGTTATATATGCTTGTTATCAAGGGGAGCTAAATATAGAAGATGATACTAAAAAAATATTTGTTGATAACAAAATACTTTAATTTTAGAATTCCCATGATAACAAAATTCTTAAACACCTACTGTTTAAAAGCATACAAACTATTTCAGCAGTCTTTCCTGTGGGAAATATTTCTGGAAGATGATAAATGTGTGGAATCGTGTTGGTACAATTCTAAAATCGCCATAGCTACCTGGGCAGAGAGGAAAACCTACACGTACTGGGCAGACATACTGAAGCCCTTTCACTCGAAGGCGTTCATATACGTTTGAGTACAAAAAATAAGCAGATCCTGGAGTAAACCTACTCCTTCTCTCGGGACTGATTACAGGACATTGTCGACTAAATTACCACCTGAAGAAGATGGTTCAGACCTCGGACTGTAGGTTCTGTAACTTGGAGACCGAAACTGCGGAGCACACACTCTCATGCCCAGCTTTGGACAGGTTTTAGTACCTTAAAGTCGAAGTATCACCAAATATACAACCATGGACTTCGTCAGAAGCACATGCTTCTGGGGTGAATTGTAACCCCTAGCGGGGGTGGCAGTGAAGGTGGCGAGAAGGCCTCACTAACATAGAACCTAATCTAACCTAAATTCATAAATTATTAGTTGAATGATTTAAATTAATGATGGCTACTCCACTGGATGTATCTATTAATTTTCCGCGCCCGCATCTTTCACGCGCACGGTAGCAAAATGACGCATCTAAGTCATATGCGTGAGCTCTGAATATTCATAGAATGTTCAATGTACGCTTGATCGGATTTCAGTCAAAGGATTACTCGACTGCAACTCATATAGGTATTAAAATATCTCATCAAGTGTGAAATATTAATATCCGATGCAAAGATCAAAGCATAATATGGTGGTTTGTTAACATTATTGAATCATCTATCCTTTGCAGGATTATCAAATTGCAATAAGATGACCGGTTGTCATTTATAAATTTTAAAGGATTTAATCCTGTCGATGCAAATATTATTTGTGCAACCGTTTTAATTCAAAAGTTTTTTCATATAAATATGGTTACATGTCGGAAAATATAGAATGTCTGTGCTGACAGTGACCAATAGCAGGCACCAAATTGCTATCCATGATTGGCATGTATTTGATGATAGACGTATTTGATTAGGGCGGGCCTAATGATACGTACAATTTCCTCGTGTGCAGTGCATAATATACGTTCGTATAATGTCATATGAACCAGATTACTGTATTCACTCTGTGACAGGGCTTCTAACAAATAACATTTGATGAGTGGTGATATGTTTCGATTTCTGGTTATCGTTGTAGATTCTCGTCGTTTTGCTATCTATTCCCACTTATATATTCCCAAGTTTACACCGGAATATGGTGGTTGAGCATATTTTGAATACATTCGTATTGAATGATCCAAAATTAAATAGTGACAATGAAAAATAAAATATACACTTGAACTGGAACGGGCTGGAAGGCTGTAGTCAAGACTGAACGCTGGTTTGGTACACTCAGGAATCCAGATCTGATAGCGAAACTCACTTCTCCAGAAAAAATACTGATCAATGCTTCAATCTAAGACGAATTGATTAAAATATTTCAATGTAATGTTGAATTCTTTTAAATAAACTTAATATTAGAATAATTCAACAACCATGGCTGTTAATAAAAAAATAGCAATCTTTTAGTTGGTTCCGTAATTTCTTTTATAATATAATTAAAGAGAGTATTCAATCAAGAGCGTCGGATAACATGAACGGAATAATCTGAAAATGTATTTCCAAGTGAATCACTTCTAGAATTTATCAAATTGGACGACGTACATTGCACGGTATAGCTCAGCTTACACGAGAATTCAATTAATCATTTACTTCCATCTCCAAACTGAAAGGGCTACTTTTTCAATCAATGGAGTAGCGTACGTGTGAATAAAAGGATAAAATGAAGTTTATGTTTATATGAAATTCTAGTTTATATGTATGGAATAAATGTGAATTATAATTAAGGGCAATTAATCATGAAGTGTCACCATCACACATATGTGAGATGAATAAGAAGCTGCTAATTTAATTGCAAATGTCGAATAAAAATAATATATAGAAGCAATCCTACTATTGTTAAATAAATTTAAGATAATGTAGCTGTAATTTATATCGATTCTGTTCTTTAAACTAGAATTATTTACATAAATTAAACCAAAAATAAATTGTAGGTATTTTAGTTCAATAAATTTATTAACACATCTCTGTCGGAGGCTTATTTCAATTTTATTCTAGCATACGCCATTTTTAATCCACTTTGAAAGGTGTTTTTTTTTATCCCACTAATTTTTACTTTACCCCGTCCCTTCCATGAGTGTGCTGGTCAATTATTTATTGTACAGGCTGTTTCACAAGCTTACAATATCTATACAGTATGGAGCGTTCAGATTATAAATTTTCGCAAACATGATTATAGTACGGAAAATTGTTTTTAAGGTGACCTAGCTCACGAATAATATTTACCAGTCATCCATTTTGTCCCTTATGGAATATGGCTCTTTTTCTGACAAGAATACACATGGACTCGAAACAATAAAATATTATTACAGTTTCCTGTGATATTTTTGTATTTAATGTGAACTTTACTCCTCCAACTGGACTAATTTATTTAAAGAATGCTGCAACGAAGCATTTCAACGTATTTCTGTTCGTTGAAATAATATTTTGTTTATTGTTTATAGTTGAATGCGATCAGTTATCAATTACTGAAATATTTTGCATTGATTTATTAAAATCAATTGAGTAAAACGTCAACACAACGGACTATTTCATTACATTTACGTTGGTTTTTGGTTCTATATCCTGCAACCCCAAGAAACTGATTTACCATCATCACAATTGAATAACTTCGGCTTCTCGATGTCCGAATTCTTGCACCAGTAGTTGTTTGAGTGACAACCAGTGTAGGATTAAATGAAATGTCAATGAAGTGTCATTCAAGAGGACGTACGGTATCTTGCGTGAACGCCCAATTCTTGTTTCTCTCCGGAACGATAATAAATCTTTGAATTCCGGTGTCCAGCAACTTGAGTTTCTGCAGCCTCAATTAAAAATACCATTAGCTGGCCTTTGTATCTTGGAAAAGTTCACGGGTATGAGGAATTTGATTGCTTTTTGGATTAGTGAATTCTGTAATGATGAGTAATGGCGGTGGACGAAGTTAACTGTAATTATTCAATAGGGTGAGAAAATAAACTGATACTGTAGGTTGGAATACAGACAATAAGGGGTTATTTGTGAATGGATTAAGCAATGAGTGGGTTAGGAGATTACAAGTATAAATTTCAAAATTTAATTACTTTCTATTAGTACCTGGAGGGATATATTATGTCCTCAATGTTTAAATGAAAGTTAGGTTAGTGTGAGATTGCAATGTTATAACAATATTATGTATTTCCTTTTTTGTGTAAAATTAAAGGGATTACTAAACAGATGGCGGTGAAATATCCCTTTTTATTGATTGGATAAGATTAAAAACGAGTATAGGAATGTTTTGGGGTTGACACAAAAGAAAAGTGTTTTATTAAAGGAAAGGCAGAAAAAGTATCTCAAGCACCTTAAGTTCTCGGAAAATTCTCATAAATTAAGTGGAATGCGTTAAATGGAAATAGCATTGCCTTTTATTGTGTCAAAAACATCCTACCATTAGAAGGGAAATTTTGAATAAATTCAAACATACCGCCGCTAAGCGTATGTAAAAGCTTTTGGTTTCGAGATATAAATCTCGTAACATTTTAGATTGTGTATAACATCAGGGTATAAGCGTAGGAATAGAGCATAATAATTCTTACGAAAGGTTAATAAAATAGAGTGAACGTAAAAATTGCATTAAAACATGGCAGGCAACCTTTCCATGAAGTCATAAATTTGAAATTCAACGGCTTTAAAAAAGTTGATCTGTGCCATTAGTGTTTAAACTATCATAAATTGTCGATTGGTGTTCGATCCGTCCGCGTCCACAGGGTCCGTAAGGGAATCACTAGCTTTCAAAGTAAGTGCTAAGCACGGTTTTTATCACACAAGGGTTACGTCACATACTATATACTCAACAGATTAAATAACAGTTTGTTCATTCTTAAAAAAAGATGTTCGACGCAAGTACCTACCAAATTTACAATTCATCACTTTAAATTACTACACTATTTAGGATTTTGCTTTATCCAGTAATTCTGGGCAATAAATCATTGAAACAGACCCAAATATTTTGCTACATTTATTTATACATTTTCTCAATATTATTTTGTCTAGATACTAATTTTTACATTTCCCTATAGCAATTTTTTTTTATTAGTAGCCTGTTGTTTGAGGTCATTGAGTAACTGTATGTAAGTTTGGTAAGCACTATTTAAAGTCTTCGTAATATTAGACTTCTTCTAGAAAATCCATAGTGGCCAGTAAACAGTAGTGTGCTAAGAAATGACTTGATAGATAGTGGGAAATTATTGATGAAGTTTCAGATACATCGGACATTCCTTTTGCCTCTGCTTTAATACCTGCTAATATAGGATCTCGTCAGGCGTTCCGCAAGGTTCTATCTTGGGACCCCTATTGTTTAAAATTTTTATAAATGATACTTCTGAATAGTTTCCAGAGATGTTTTATCGTGTTGATGTTTTGTGCTCATTAAACTAAAATAAGTATTGACCTGAGGAGGAATTCAGAGAGCGAGAATGTGGTTTGTGAGCAAGAGGTAGATGTCATTTGTTAATGAAAAGAATATAAGAGTTTAAAAGGGTTGGCAGAGCTGGAAATAGATGGGAACAGGGAATATATAGATGGTTAGAAGAGACTAACGTTGCGTAGAAAAAAAGTGAGTATTGTCTAATTAATAGCGACGGTTCATTAGCTTTTCAGTACAGATTAGAATAAAGTGTCTGAATAAAACTAAAGATCTGTGTTATGAATACGTTAACTGTATATATTATTAATGATGTATAATAACAAACTTATTTTTGGGTCAAAGTTGATATTTAGGTGAAATCATATAACAATGCATTGTATATTTTCAAGATATTAATAAATGAATTTAAGAATTCCATAACGAATATCGAGTGAGTCGCAACCTCTCAATACTTCATAGACCCCGATGTTCAATAACATTTTTAAGTTCGTCCAAGTATAAAGTTTATTTGTCGTTTTGATACCGAGACCGTATACGAGCGCCGGAAAGTATAGCACTGTGGGCGTGCGACAGCGACAGTTTTATTTTAAAAAGGGGAATGCGCCCTACTGGATCTCTTCAAGATCACCCGATCGTAATTATCAGTTATCAGTCAACCATGAAAGCACACGAGCTTTTTAGCACGCTTTCTTTAAACATATTTATGTCAAAGCTTTTCAATTTCTAGATGTCAATTCGCATCTCGTGCAGCTGTACACTTCAGTACACTCAATTTGACTTTACTTTAAAATTTATCAAGTTATTTGTCGGAGGTTTGCGAAATATAACCGATAATGTCCGCGATGCCCTCGATGAATGAGTTCATCATAATTTTTCAAAACTTTCGCATCATGATTAATTGACGAGTGTACGACATGAGATCCATGAATGAGGCTACTACACCAATTTAATAGAATTTATAATGGCTGAAATGGTAGGAATTTTTATCATTAAAATTTGAATGGTTTTAAAGCAAGGCTCTAAATCTCAAATAGGTTCAACATTACGTA
Source organism: Galerucella nymphaeae (assembly GCA_963978555.1). NCBI lineage: Eukaryota > Metazoa > Arthropoda > Insecta > Coleoptera > Chrysomelidae > Galerucella > Galerucella nymphaeae. Next base: position 7,084,394 of record OZ021704.1, read on the forward strand.
GTCGGCAAAAAGAAAACAATATCAATACAAATGTAAACAACAAGAAAACGTTCTCTTCCTGACATTTGACAACTCTTCTCTGGTAGGTCTAAAGGAGTATTTGAGCCTGACTGGTAAATCTTTATAAAGTTTAGCACTAACGTTAGTATTTTCGATTTATATGATTCAAGATGTTAACCAAGACCAGGACTCATTTCAAATTTGTAGATTAACAAACATACAAAGAGTGGTTGCTGCATTTCCAGAAAATCTTTTTACGGAGTTCCGCAATATTTACTGGTGGATAATTTGAACTGAATATTGACGAGTGTTTGGCAGTATGATTGCTTGTGGATATTTAGAGTCGATCGTGATTGACAGTGATTGAATATTCGTCTTGCTCTTCAACAAAATGAGGATCTATAATGTCAATCATAAAGCACACCTAATGATAACTTGAGCACAGTGAAGTTGTTGTTGTTAGTTCAAGAACAATGATATTTGGTGGTTAAAACTGAAGGAATCGATCGATATAAGCATCAAGGACTAAAAACCACGTCGTCCACAGTAAATTTCTTGTACATGTTTATATAACAATTGCGTTTTACGTAAGATTCAGTACTGTTATTTTGGCGCGTACATACCGTATAACAATATTAAATTTTTACTGAAAGATGATAAGAAAATTGAAAGTTACATTGCCAAACTTTCATCCATAAAAGTAATCTGATTTCACGGTAGTATTTCGATGGAATCTATATCTCGATGACAAATAGTTTGGAGATACTTCATCTCCCTTGACATAATAACCATAAATAAAATAAAAAAATATGTCGAAGCTATAATCAGCTCCTACCATGGTTCAGAACGATATAAATCAATTTAGATGTATAGAAAATGTTTCCAAAGTATTAATAAATATTTTCTAGTTGCAAACAGTAGGTTTCCAAGCTCTTACTCCAAATACGCAATATTATTGTACTTATAACTATTTAACAGCTTACATCTCTTTGTGGATTAATCTATCATGAGATGGTGGTATTAATTAGTTAATTAACTCTGTTTTGATAAGTCTATTGTCCAACATAAGTGTGTAATGGATAATATTGATATTTACACGTAATATTATTGTGTACTCTTAAAAGTGAATTTTATAAAAAATCTACAATCATTGTTTTGAGAACTACTCGAGTGTTCTAAGCGCAAGCACCGAATAATAATCAACTATTCGGTGATTGATTATTATTCAGTGCCTCAAGCAAGCAAAGACAACCACATCAGAGACATACTTTTTTTTTCTATAATCAAATGAAAAAATAGTAATTTAGGAGTTTTTAAAAGTGATTTATTTTTACAAAATCCAGTGTGTCAAATTTCAACATTATTTTATGCTAATAACTACCCTATTATAATGAAAATTGAGTGATTATATTCGTCTTTTGACTGTATTCAAATAAGACATGCACCCTTATTTTTAATCTTTGTTATTCATAACGTCGTTTAATACAATTTTTGAGCCAGTGTGACTGGATTGAAGACAGAAGAGCAGCGGTTGTTGTCCTGATAATATTTCATCGACTTATAAAGAGGAATGTTCAAGAAGATTGATAACTGAATGAGATTCATCCTATCAAAAACATTAAATCAGTAGTCTATGGTCTCGATTGCACATATAGGCTCGACACAATTTGCTACGTGTGCTAGCGTTGAAGGGTAATTCATCATTCTGGTCACAATCGCACAATTCATCTCTCCTGTGTCAGGACTGGACCATACAATTAAAATTGTTTAAATTTTACAGAAACTCATTTTATATAAAGGAGGTATTCATTCTACATGGTATTGCATATACAGGGTATTTCTCATAGCTTCATTGAATGGATAGATTTATTCCTATTCAACTACAATTGGTGATATATTTAAACAAAGATATGATTAATTTAGTCATAGGGTTAAGTCTTGAGTGTAGAAACATAAACTTTTGCATTATAATAAAGTTTTCTTTCGATGAAATAGTTGGGATCTCCAATTTATAAAAGAGTCTGACCTTATATTAAATGTGCGTCCTATGGTTAATTCATTAGTTTGGCACAAACAGTCAGATGCTTAGAAGAGACCTCAGCACCTCTGCCTTTATGCTTTTTGTGCTATTGGTTGTACCAGTAGCACTTCTCAATCTCAACTAGGTAGGTCTTAACTAGGTAGGAATCCTCTCTTCACTGATCTAGTCCTAGTAGTCTATATTTCCATAGTACCTCATTTGAAGATAATATGTGAAAGTTTATCCATATATATGCCAATTGTATATGCATGGACTTCCCTAAGATACAGTGAGATGAGTATTCCCGTTACTTTCCATATCTAGCCCCTGTTGAGGTTAAATACTTTGTTAGTCAGTGACAGCCATGAGCCTTCATTTTCTACAACCCTACTTTATTACGGCTTGCCAGGGCTGAGAATTTTCGAAGGCAGTCCCAGACCAGCCCGAATCTGATCTGAAAGAAAGCTAAATCTTTCAGTGCTGCTTGAATATCTGAGGGCAAAACGATCTTTTAGCCTCTATATTCCCTTTTGATATTCATTCTTCTCATTTCATTCTGTGATTCTGGAATTACTTTGGGTGTTGGTTAGCTCGTGTCAATTCCCATTACATTCTAGATTATATGAAGCCATTCTTGCTTCAGCTTTAACATGTAGAGCAAGAGGCAAGATTGAGAATGACCCCTATTACCGCAGCTTCTCATTGATAGCTTCAGTTCAGCTTTCTTTTCATTTGCTTTTGGCCACCATAGTTGTGTACAGTCAGGATATGATTCGTGGAATGAGTCCCCATGTTTTCCATCACCCATTTAGCATCCCTAGGGGTAATTTTTCATTTATTCGTTTCTTTTTAAGTAGGTGTGAATTCCAGGTTAGTTTCACATGAAAAGTTTGATCAATTTACTGACCTCCTGGCTTAGACACATTTGTACGTTGGGAGTTTTAGTCTCTCAAACATCCATTTTCATGAAACTCTAGAATTAAGCTGCTAAATTGAATATGTTGGTTGTTCACGTACAGCTTTTCTTAAATATTAATATTACGCCTGGTAACTCTGGAGTTACGATATATTCTTCCTTAAAAACAATAAAAACATTCACTCTAGAAAATTGATGACTCCTTCGTAAACTTTTTGGATATTGATGTTGGTGAGTAGATAAAAAAATGTGATGTATCAACGGTTCATTCAATCGGAAAATTCGTTCGTAGCAACGTCTAGGAAACCACATAAACGATTTATTATTGCTTTCGCGGATTTGTCGAACTCTAATAATACGTTACAATTCTCGGTTGAACATTCTCTAACATGATATTATTCTTTTTTGACAACACATTCATATGATCGTATTTCACTATACGAATGATTACGTGCTGTCAAAGGGAAGCAGCTACATATTTTCTGAATACGAAGATAGTTAACAAAGTTTATATAGGAAGCAGATATATAAGTTTTCTTATCTCCAAAATAAACGCATTGATATTTAGTTGAACCAAATTTATAGTGAAATTTCACCATTATGTTTACAATAGGCGTGATGACTGATTTTAAAAACTGCTCCATGAGGTTTGCAGTTGTATATTCATTACACTTTTCCACAAAGGAGTACCTGAACAAAAAAGGGCTGTATAACGGAGACCTTACAAGCAGAAGATGTAAAAAGAACACCGAAACAGCTCTGTATGTATTATGCAGCTGTGAGACGCTGGACCACAGAAGGCAGAAGCTGTGTGGTAGACCCTAACTGACTCCAGAAGACTTCTACAACCAACCAGCAAAGAACCTGTATAAGCTAATACAGGAAACGGGTAGGCTGAATAGTCTCTTATAGTTAAAACACTATAGAAGGATTCACAATAAGCCTAAGTGGTGCCGGCGAAGGGACGGCTCCTTTAAAAAAAACTTCGTACTGGAACTTAACTTTCGAAAAACTGTCTTTGCTAAATAAATGGTCCATATTTTAAGCCCCAACTGTAACAATACTTTATTGTTTCAAGCCCACGTGGCTTGTTTTTAGATTTTTCGAATTTTGATTTACAGTTGGAGGTTAAGATGTCGCTATTGTCAAGACTTTCACACTTCCGGTACTGGAAGACATGTATTGATTATGATTTTTATGTCTTCTTCATTCTGGGATAAGGCTCAAAACTTATAAAGCATTAGAATACCTAATTATTATTTTGCGATATCTATTCCCAATTATTATACTGTACAGTAAGAAATAAATATACTATATTGCTCTTTAGGAAGTGATGAAAAATTGTATGTAGGTAATTGCTGAGAGTTGTTATGTATTTATTTATTTGGTTTCATTTTTAACCGAAATCATGATTATAGTAATCATCATTCTAGATCAATCCCATCACTAAAACAATAATATCAGTTCATCAAACGTAGCGTGATGTTTCATATTTATACATAATCTCCAGTCATTTACAAAACTAATACAAATAAAAAATGAGATGTAAAAAAGTAATAAAATATATCTTCTAATGACTACTATCAATCTAAATGCTGCAAACAAAAATTATATACATCGGTGAAAGGTACAAATTAAAGCATTAGTGTGATTACAAGTGGAGATTCGATATAGATCTAGGCTGGTCAGAGTTTAGTTGTAATTAATTCCTTACTAGTTTGTTGGTTTTTGTTTAGGGTCAAAAATAAATGTCATTAATGGTCAAATGAATAGGAGGAAATAAAAATATGATTGCAAAGCTAACACAAACACAAAACTATTAATAATATTTACTGAGTAAATAGATTGGTGGCTTATTTGCAGCGGGACGTAACCCACTATATAAACAAGCACATTTGACATCAAGTCCTCAGATCAGATCTAGATTGGTCTGAAACTGGCTACAAAACCCTGGCTAACGGGACACCTAGCAAAGCAAAGGAAGCAGCCTTTCCTTATTTTTCCTTATTTTTGACTGTGAAGCATTATCTCATTGGATACATAGACTCCTAGGACTAGAGGATTTCTCCAAGTGGGACCCAGTGAAAAGATTGTTAAGCCTGATAAGGGCTACTGATTTCTTTATATAAACGGCACAAGTAAGAGCACAAAAAGCCTAAAGGACTCTAGGCATCTGACCAGTGGTGTCGAATCAATCATTCAATGAAACGTCAGAATATCCAGTATTTAGAACTTCTATTGTAGCATTGTCTATACTTTTTATAGACAATGTTTCTTTTTATAGACAATGGTTGTAGTAATACGTCCTATCTCACTCAAAATATTCTTAGTCGTAATAACGCGTAATCCTCAGCTCTTTTATATACGCCGTCATGTGCTGCTTAGGAACGACTGCTGGACGCTCTAGAAGATTTGACAATTGAAAGTGGATAATTTAAAATTACAAGTATGCAAGTAACGTTTTTGAGCACCTTGGGAGTGAAGGAAAAGCAGTTCTCTGCAGAAAATGGAATATATGCTGACTTGAATTCCGATGCAAATCACCAACCAGATAAAAGAATAAATCATTTAAAATCATTCGTGGATAATTTCCCGAAGCAATCATTCCATTATTGCAGGAAAGAAGGAAGTTCTAAAGTGTACTTGGAGCAAACATTTTAATCGAATACACAACTTTATAAATTGATTGTCTGTAGAACGATATAGAACCGTACACACCCTTTTGAACGTGTTTTTGAAGAGATGAAGTTGTCTATTTTTCGTCCAAGGAAGGACGAATGAGATGTATGTTACGTACTTGAGAAGCAAATATCTGAAGATTATTACAACACTTTGCAAAAAAGAGTATAGAAAGGCATGAGAAGATGGAAAATGAGGAGAAGCGAGTGAAAAAGCAGGTCTATAGTTTTGCTATGGATACACACGCAAAAAAATTTTTGTCCATTTCGTAGAGGCCTTTTATTTTAAAACAAAACATCAACTATATTGAGTTTTACAAAGAGAATATTATTTGTCTCTCGATATTTGGTTTATTTATTATGTAGGCGAATTGAGCAGCATGCAAATTTAAGATAAACCAAATTAAATTATAATATGATCGAGGAGACCCCAAAAATTAACCAATCGCATAAGAGAACGTTTTTTCCTCTGATGATAGTAATTGATATTTAATAAGCCCTGAGGGGGTCTTTGCATTCTAATGGATTAGATGGGTTTTTAATACGTTATAAATTGATGTAGAAATATTATTGAGAAAACATCAAAAATAATATTAATGGGTATAATATGAGTTTAGATCAAAAGAATTGTGTCCAAGAATGATTTTTTTGGGTAAGCGAATGCATAAAAGTCATATTTTTGGTTGCCAGATCGATAACTACGCCCGGAAACCATATTTTTGTAATGTAAATCTTTGTATATTTAATTTAATTTAATTCATCTTAAATTTTTATATTAACATTATACGTTTTTTTTTGTGAAATATTCCCAGGTAGTTTTTTGTTCCGATTGTCTTTTTTCTATAGCGGACTTAGGGTCCATCGAGTCTATCCTATAAAAGAGTCATTTATTTCAGTTCTCCGATTGGCGACTCCATTCCGCTTAGTGGTCTCGTAAATATTTTGACTGTCCACCTGTCAACGAAGGTGATCAGAATATTGAAAGGGGCTGTGGATGTGAACGTAAACAGGGTCGGATAATAACCTCCGTTTTTCACCACAAAATTGACAGTATTAAATTTATTGCGACTAACATTAGTGTTAATAAATCTTCTGTAGTAAATATACTGTCGTGTTTAAATTATTCGATTCTATGGTGTTTACCCATACATTTTGTTACATATCACCTAAATTTAGTATGCATCACCATGAACTAGTGGATAAATGGTAATTGTTCTTCAGTTGTTAAATATTTTCACATGTAATTTGAAATTTAAAAACAAAAACAATAATATTACGGTAATCAAGGAAAAAATATTTAATCCACCATCACTTCAAGTGGATTGTTAATTTACTTACACAGTACGTTGTAAGAAATGGAAAAAAGGCAGGTCTTTGATTAATTGTAATCAAAATATCTCAATAATGAACCGTTTGAATGTATTACAAACGTTAACCCTAATCTTTGACTTGAAAAATTTGATTAGTTGATGTTTATATTACGCGCAAGTGCGACCTATTAATCGTGAGAAATTACACCATTTAAAATAGGATTCACACGTACCATTAGTAGCGACAATGTGTCTTACGTCTTTTTCTGACAGTTCTCGTCAGGTCTGTACTTTGTTATTTACGGTCAATTATTTTTTAGGTTTCTTTATAATTTATCTACGATAGTATTGTGTTGCTCCGGTCCTGATTGTGGAGATGTGTGGATGTGTGAATACGTCGCAACAGTTGGAACAATGACAAACAATTGAATTTGGAAACTGGGATGTATGTACTCCTATTATGGGCAACAGATTACTATTTGGAGAGAACAAAACATGTTCTCTAATGTGTTAATGCTCAAATAGACACGTCTATGAAAGGCCAACCTGTAGAATATTAATGGCGGTCTAAAAGGACCCGACACGAAAGGGCGAACCAAACACTTGTCAATTTGATTTATTTAGAGGAATATGGAACATTTGCCCGTTCTAATTGATTGAATGTGAATGTGGTCCTCTATTGTTAGCTAAAGTTTGTTGGGTTAACGACAAAAACTTGTACGTTACAGCTCGAACTGTTAAATTCAATTGGCTTCGCCCACCTGTTTTTTCATGTGCATTTCTAATCATCCCTTTCCATTAATTGCTTCAAAATTTGGAGAAAAAAATTCCAGGTGAATATCTATATCTATTGCAATTTGAATATGATTCGTGTGTTATCAATTGTTGATGTGTTATTTTTAATAATTTTTAAGCACTTCCAAGTAGCAGTAAACCATTATCGATGGTCACGGCATATGTTTTCGAAAACATTCCAAAACTTCATTCGCAAGTGTTTTGTTTGAATAACTGCATCATATCTCATAGCTTTAAAATGAAAACAAAGAATATTTATTTTGTATTCGGCAGTGCCATTTGCGGTTGCATAAAATGCATTTTTTTCATGTGATCTGTTGAATGGAACTAATAAATATCTGAAATGATTGTGCTAATAAAGTGGATCGATCAGTGCAGTAGTGTACTTTAATTTTTAAAGGCATCCCTTTTAAAACATCACTAGAGCTTTTACTTGATATAAGAACAAACTCATACTGTATCTAAGGCAATATGAAGCTGATAAGACAAAAGTAAAATCTAGTCTAGACTCTAGACAGTCTAGACCATAAGAAATCTTACTATTACTTTATTTCAGTGAACATCCACGTGAATACCAGCAACGACCTTTTTGGAGAAACATAGATACTCTAAGAATTGTGCAAGAATCTTGTCAATCGCCTTGGAGTTTGGGATCGCAAGGTACATCTTCAGGACATGCGGAAAGTCCTTGTAGAAGCCTTTGCGTTAATGAAAGATGTGATTGGTACTCTCCTAATTTTACGGTAAATTTCGATGCCTTCATCTTACTTTTTTTATAGAATATGTTACATTTTTTTTTATTATAGAATGATTCGGAAGAGGAAATGCATGATGATGAAGGCTGATTTTATAGTATCAAAAGATAGTCAAAAATGAGTTTATTTTATTCTATTTTTATTTCTTATTTATACAAAATATAGTAGATGCTGGCCTTGAGTCATTTGGTTCAATTTCGATAGGAGCCTTATTTTAAATTGATGCAGCAGGTATTATACAAAAAAATCTCAACAAGATAGCATCCTTTGATTCCATCCCATCTTTTTAGGGATTGAGCATTGGTGTAACGTTTGGCTAGTTCCGCAATAATTATTGAAGTCGTCAGAAAGTCTAAAATTTTTAGTTGCTTCCCTGGCTAAAGAATTGTACCCTTTATTATAGTTATATGGCAATATCAACATTTCCCCAAACCGTTGAACTTGATTTATCATTATTCCGTTCAAATAGCTCATATTATTCCTAGTTGTATGATTTACAACAAAATATAACTCGATCAATACATTATTTATTCACTACCTCCTTTCATGTTCTATTTTGATATTAGATATGGTTGACCCATTGCGGAATAGAATAGTTTTTATCTTTCTACACGCCACTGATGACTGAAATCATTTCTAAGCACCCGATCACACTATTTGTTTGATAAATTCAGTCTACTCCAAAATGGAATGTAATTCCACTGGGGATTGATTCCATTGGGAAATTTTCCGTTGGAAACTAAATCCGTCACGTTGGAAATTGTTTGATATCAGTAAATCGCTGATCACCAAATTTATGATATGTTTATAATGATACGAACACACAATTTATTGTATCAGGACATATCATAAACGCAGGACATTCATGGAGCCACTTGCGAGTTCTCACCAAATAGTAATCGAGTAATCGTCGTATTTGATCATCACTGTAAAATTATCATTACGGGGAAAATGAATAAAAAATGAACTTATCGATTCCATTAAACTAAGTTCCTCGTGGAGTGAACAACACATAGCAGAACAATTGGTTAGCTTAGAAGACTAAGACCAATTACAGACAATAAAAGATCAGATAATTAATTTTGTTTCAGGAATGTATGTATGTATTTTTGGGGTGACATTCACTGAGACCTATTTCCCGGAGGAATGTTAGGATATCAACTTAGCTAAATGTTCCTCTTCTATCCAGTAATCTCCCAGGTGCTGTGCTCTAGGATTCTGGAGTGCTGTGCAGTTGAAAAGTGTGTGGATGGAGGTTTCCTCGTTCATGCCACAAAATCTACAGTCTTCTTCCTCCACTATTTTGAGCTTTTTCAGTTGCCCATTCCGGCGACAATGTCCTGTTAGGATCTCTGTTAAAACTCTTAGGGAAGTTTTACTTTGACTTATGCATTCGTTTGATCTCAACAGGTTGTAGTGACCCAAAAGAATATTTGATCGTATAAGCCCTACTAGATCTTTCCTTCTCTTTCTCCACGGTTTTACCATTTCTTCCAATATTACATTAGGCTGATTCCGCAAAAGGATTCAGTCCCCCAGAAAGGGGGAAAGGTAAAGTCCCTCTCTTTGCTAGTTTATCTGCTATTTAATTTCCTTCTATTCCAGTGTGTCCTGGAATCCATAGTAAGGTGACTATTGTTCTCGCCAAGTTTATTGAGTTTGTCTAGGCATTCCCACACCCTTTTGAAACTGATTACATAAGAGCTCAGTGCTTTAATGGCTGCTTGACTATTCGACATTATGATAATCCTTTGTCGTCTGTATCCTTTATCAATATTGAACTAGGCGCACTTTCTTATGGCGTGGATTTCCGTTTGAAAGATACTTGGGGTTTTTCCCAAACTTTCAGAGTGTTTGGTTCCTGGCCCGAACATTCTTATCCTAGTTCCTCCTGTTGCTTTTGAGCCGTCTATGTACCATTTCAGGAAACAACATTCAACAGTAATTAAAGATTTTATTTTAGCGCAGTGATAGTAAAGTCATAAAACCGAAATCAAATGTCAAACAATCTTCTTCAATGCATCCCAAACTATGATAATTGAAGAAAATATTCTAATGTAGATTTTATGCTTTGCTAAATTTCATATTCACTTCAAATTACCTTTCTCTCTTGAAGATAAAATGAGGAAGCTGTTCAAAGTGTGTTCACGTAATAATCGTTAAACAAATGTATTTATATTTTCACTTTCGTAACCATTATGTAAATGTAGAACGAGGAATCGGAAGTATGTCACATCACTTGAACGTGCAGCAATGGATAGTGGAAGCTACTATACAGGGTGTCTATGGTGAACGAAAATAAAATCTAAAAGTTGTATCATTATAGAACTTAAGTCTTCCACGTAAAGTGGATCATCTTATACAGGAGAAGAATAAATGCTAGTTCTAGTGGTGTTCAAGAATACGGTTTTTTTATAACATGGTTTAGTAGGATCCAGCCTCTCAGAAGCAATAACCATTGTCTTCATATCTTTATAAATCGTTAAGTTTATAAAAAGTATCAATCATTCGTGTACAATTTTTATTTTATTACCCTGCATGATACATGACCAATCATCATATACATTTGTACATAATAAAATGTATCAGTAGAATGCATTGATGGGTAGTCGTTTAGCAATCACCAATCTGGTCATCGTAAATGATTAATTACTTATTATTAAGCGTTTGTGAACATATGTTTATATTTTATATGCTTTTTTTATTATATTATAACCAGATTTTTTGTTGAATGAGTATTGTCATCGGTCCTTCACAAGTGTGCAGAGTTTTGAATAAATCTGTAAAAATCGAGTATAAGAGCGCACAGATAAGGAATACGTGGTGTTTAATGTATTTTTAGCCGGGCGATTCTTTTCAGACACCAGTAACCGGCCACAAAGTGTCTCGTCTGAAAGCGCTCAAAAGGTTGAGTTAAAAGAAAATAATATAAAGTATGTAAAAAAACTTGAGTGAACTAATATCTAAATGACTAATTTCCTTGCTCAATATTCCTCATAATTTAAAGACAAGTAAAATAAATAAAAGTTAAATAGTTAATTTTTTAACTATAATTATAGAATTATTTCTTTCTCACAATTAAAATGTAATTACGAAGATTATCAAATTAAGTGAAGTGCCTAATTATTAAGAAAAAATTTTCTCGTTTAGCTTCCTATTTCCATTATAGATGATAGATTGGGTCTGTAGATACTCCGCGGTTTTGCTCTCTACGTCCACGGTTACGTTGTGATTGTTACATTACCAGTGTTTACTTTCACTATACTTCATTATATCATGAAAAATCCTCACTGTGGTCTGCAGTGCAGCTGTTCAATATCGAAGTTTAAATAATTATACTACTACTTTGTGTGTGGCTTACAGTGATAGTAAGCTGGTCGACTGTTTTTGAGTGTTTACTTACAATAGAACGAATGTATTGTAGAGCGGGGAGTCGGATTTGCAACATGCAAGGTAAGCGAGACCAAGGATCATTTTGTTAGTAGTTAATGTGAACCACAATCAGTTGTAAAATGCCTTAACTATATCAGTGGTTAAAAAAATGGTGTTGGGGAAGATTATCATCAGGATAATTTTCGCGATATGTTTGTTATTGCTTATTGTGACGGATTACTCAGGAATTTTGCAAAAGTTAATTGGTGGAAATAGGTCGGAGGATCATCATGTGTCGCCAAGACCAACAAATCCTGGATACGGCGATTCCAAGACTGATATAGATATCGATGCTGACATTGAAGAAGAATCCGTTAAACACTTAGGTGAGAATATTTTATTTTAAATTGAAAAGGAAAATCTTGATTATTTTTGTTTTGACAACTGAACAAAAATATGCGAATGTTTATAATTTTTATCATATTTTTATCAACTTTGTTGTACTTTGGAACTTTATACATGATTTTGAACTTATTTCCCGATGGGTTAAAGAAATTCCTAACATAATTCCCATTGGATAACTATAAAAAAAATTTGAAAGTAATTTGAAAAAAGGGAAGAGCTATTTTTTAGTTTTACATTAATACGTCTTATATATAACTATTATGTCTTGATAGCGGTATAAGGATTTGGATACAGAATATTATTAACTGTAGAGTCCTGCGATGAGTCTCTACAGATTATACAGTGTGGAACAGCCAAATAAACTGGATAACGTAAAAATGAGGACGTGTTGGGAAAAATTATTTGAGGGGCTTAGTTTTGTATACAATAATTTTGACATATCCTCACAAAAAGTAGGCTAATGGCGTCAGATTAGGACTTCGTATTGGCCCTTATATAGATCCGCGACCCACCGATTTGGAAAATTTTGATTCAGGTACTACCTGACATTGAATTGGTAATGGAGCCATTTTAAAAAAAAGTAAGGGCACATGATTTTAGTATTTTCTTTTATATCGGGCCAGGTCTTAGATTTAACAGAATACACCCCCCAGTTGAGGCACTTCATTTTGTCATCATTGAGAGGGATCGACTGAAATGTTTCAAAACCCTTTTTTAAATCGTATTGAGCATTCTGTTTATTTCAATTACATTTGTCTTACATTTAGAACAAGAACTTAATAAGATTGATTTTTTGAAATATAATCGTATTTTAATCTATCCAAAATACATTCACATCCAGTATAGCGGAAAATAGTTTTTCGTCAACAATGGTAAATTTTTAGATTATTTTATCAAACAGAAAACTCATATGAGTTCAGAATTATTTAAAAACCATGTGCGAACTTATAGTTCCAATTCATTTTGTTAAAACGACATAAGAACTTATTGAGAACTTTGTATGGTCCATCGCTATGCTTACATAACAATGATAACAATTTAAAAATAATTAATGTGATTATTTTTATACATAAACATTTTACACATCTATTAGTGAACAAAACATATAATTTACGATGACTTCAAGATATTTGTTTCTAATTTCTTTAATAAGTACCTATGTGTTTTTGGTAAAAGTACTAAAAACTTTCTTTAGGACTGCGGGAATCAAAGTATAAATGTGGTAAAAAAGTATTAGGTAATGTAAATGTTTAAAACTTGGAAATTTTATTTCGGTTAAGTTTATTACATTTTCATTACACGCTTTCTTATTCTGATTAATATCTATATAGTTGATACAATAAATATGATTTAAAAAAAGAACGTTGACTCAACTGTTTATTCAGACATAGTATAGAGTGTGGCTACAATTGCTCTTTGCATTTTTTTCTTTAACAAGTCAACAAGAGTCTCCGATAACACTGTAGCCAGAATGGTTCGCTGATTTTTCTCCTCGATCTGTTCCAAAGCAATCAGTTCAGCACTTTTTCCCCCAGCATCATTTTTTACAAGTTTTTTTAGCTGAGCTCGTAGGTCTGTATCGCTTTTCAGTTGGCCAAATAGTGACTCTCTTTCGCGTTGTTTCACTATCGCATAATCTAATTCCTGTATACTGTGAGGACTTGTACGGTTCTGACATCTTACTTTTATAAAAGTTTTCCCATTTTTTGGTATTGGAATGTTTTCCCAGTAATTGCCACCCTCCTTTAGCAAGTTCGCCAGCTTTTCAATTGCCTTTGGTAAGTTTTTATTTCTTGCATTCTTTTTCCACTCACATTTTTTTTATACCAAAAAAACTCTTTTTCTCCTTCGAGGTGATAAACGTGAATGTGATTCCGGTCTGATTTTTTGTGGTCTTTAAGGTTAGTCAAGGTAATTTATATAAAGTGAAGGTAGTAACCTGAAGGTCGTAACTTGATATAATCAACAACTGTTGGCTGTGAATTTTTGTTTACCGCGTAGTTTATAGATTATACGATTTTATTTTAACTTTTTATTAAATTATTTGTGATACAGTCCAGTAACTCAAGCGAAGGTTAGAATAAATCTAAATTGCTACATTTTAACAAACAGTGAATGGCTAATGGAATCTTCAAAATATTTAAAATTATTCAACCTCCATAAACAAGTATTACATGGTTTTCAATAGCACTTGATGTGGAGCACGGACTTAATAAATAAATCAATAGACATTTTGAAATCACTGAAAATATTAATGTTTATATATGGTATTTATTACTTGTGGTATATTTTGGAGTGTTTGCAGATATTCGATTTATCAAAAAATCAGAAGTAAAAAAAGTATTGAGTTATTTGTATGTATTAACCTCAAAAACTATTGCATCCGAGATTTAAAATATTCATAATGCAATCGAATATCTTATATAATAAATTACTCCATTCCACATTTTTTTCAATGGAAAAACAACAACAATATCACTATATTTACAAAATAATGAATAAACAAAGAAAATAATTCAATTTTGCATCAAATTTTACCAGTATAAAATCCTTGTTAAAGTTTGCTGTGCTTTGTAGCTTTTAATGACAGGAAATATTATATTTTACTATAGATCGTAATAAACTGGAGGAAAGTTTTACTTACTCCAAGAAGAGACGTAAACTTTATCAATTTATTAGCCCTCGTGACTCTGCAACTAGACAGAAAAGAAAAAGACACATTATTATTGAAGAATGATTTTCGTATTGTGGTGGATTTTGAACGAATATAAAATGACAGAAATACCTTGCATTTACATAAAGTGATTTTGCCATAAACATCTTAATTTGGAATTTAATTAAGTATATTTTCATTGCTACGATGACCTATGTACATATGTACAATCTATAAATGGTTTAAAAATAAACATTTCCTTATATTATAATTATATCAATAAAATAAAACGTTTTACTAGAATACAAAGTAACTTTATAGAACAAGAATAACAATACAGTTTAATAAAATACTGATGTAGCCCCAGTTGTTTCTATTTTTTTTCATTTTGTATGATTTTAAGATAAAATATAATGTTCTATTAAGCCGTATCAATCTGGTTTTTAAATGCTGGTAGCGTCACTTAGCTACGTAGATGGATAATTGATTTTTATGGATTTAATTGTGTTTTAAAGCAGTTTTATTAAGTTAAATGAAAATATACTGGTTTTAAGGTTACCTTGTAAATATACAAGGTAAACTTAAAAACTGTTTAGCTTTTGATGTGTTTATTATGAAAATATAATAAGATTACTTAGTCCTGTAATACTATTTGCCCTATTTCGGTTTTAAAATGGCTTGGTTTGAAGCAACTTTAAAACTAGTTAGTTTTATTAACGACTTGCAGATTGTTTGTTTTTATTACGCTCTTCCTCATTGTTGCTTCGCTCTTTTTTTGTATTTCTTCCTCAACTTGGCAACACTGTTAAGAAGGAACACCTGCAACGAGATTGGCGCCAAGGGAGAAAGAAGAACCAGATTCATAGAGACTTTCATACCCTTCACTTCGTACTTAACCAATAACTATTGTAATGTTGTTTTTATATTTGAGTAAAATATTCCGTTTCTAACTAGTTATGATTTATTGTGCAAACTAAAATAAATGGTCCTTAAGTGGAATCAAACATAAATTTGGTCCTTCGTCGCTGGATAACTTGTGGTTATAGATATGGTTATGGTTTGGCGGTTAAAACCGGTAAGCGCATTCCTTTAATTCATCTTCCTATTCTATTTAAGCAAGATTCTTTGACAACATTATTTTGTAGTATCCATGCTCGCATACTTTATTCTTGTTTGCAAAAATACATTTGTTTTTAGTAGTTGAAAATAGGTTACGTTAATATTCTCAAAAAAATCTCGACGCTTAAGCTACGCTCACACTTTATCGTATTTGGTATTTGATTTGACTTGAAAAATGGCAGACGAAAAACTAAAAACTCTTAAACTAACTAGAAAATCTATTAAAAGCTCTCTTACTAGATTTAAAACATACTTTGAAGGTCAAATTAATCAAGCTCAACCCGATGTAGACGCCTTGGAATCGCGCCTTGCTCATACTTTAACACTACTGGAAGAATTCGAGAAAAATCAATTAGAAATAGATTCTTTAAGCTATAACGATCAGAATAGTACCATAGACAATGAAACTAGAAATGCCTTTGAAACAAGCTATTTTGACGTAACAAGTAAAGTAAAAAGATTTTTAGCCGATCAAAAAGCTCAAAGTATTGCAAGTAATAGCTCTATACCTGTTGGTAATAACTTAGATATTATTCAAAACCATAGTAACACTTTTAATCACATTAAGCTACCTGACATAAAGCTTCCGACATTTGAAGGTTCTTACAAAACTTGGGTATTCTTTCGTGAAACCTTTATGTCAGTTATCGATAATCACCCATCGATGCCAAAGTCACAAAAATTAAACTATTTAAGATTATCTTTGAAAGGTGAACCCTTTAACCTGATTGAATCTTTAGAAATTTGTGACGCAAGTTACGATATAGCATGGGCTTGTCTGACAGACAAATATGAAAACACTGAAAAACTTATTAACAATCAGGTTAAGGAGTTGTTCAATCTCCCAGTAATACAAAAGGAAAATCATGCCTCTCTAAGTCGGCTATTTGATAGCACAAATCGAATCCTAAAGGCTTTAAGAGCTCTCCATGAACCTGTTGATTACTGGGACACCTTGTTAGTTCACTTATTAACAACAAAACTCAGCAATTCGGGTAGGGACGCATGGGAAGCTAAAAAGCCGAAACGTGAGAAACCTAACCTAAAAATATTCTTGAATTTTCTAAACGATCGTTGCGATGTATTTGAGTCAATGGAAGACAACAAATCCGTACAAAATCAACAAACTTCATCAAATAGTAACTATTCGAATCCTAAAAAGAACAATTTCGTAAAATCTCTAACAACTCTAACAACCGATAACTCCAACAATTCAAACAATGCTAATCATTATACTCCAAAATGTGTGATATGCGAAAAGAACCACACGGTATACAATTGCAGTTCCTTTTTACAATTGGACATAAATGAAAGATATAACGAAACAAAACGTCTTAAACTTTGCCTTAATTGTTTACGAAAAAATCATACTATAAAAGATTGTAATGCAAGCAAATGTAGAAAGTGCGGACGGGCACACAATACTCTTTTACATTTTAATGATGATAGCGTGAACGCAGCTTCACCGATAGGAAATTCGAGCGCCAACGCAAGCTCAAGTAGGGTGGTTAGTACGGATAATACTTCTCCGAAAATCGATTTGAGCGGCGTTGCCGGTTTGCAAACAAAATCGCATTGTTCCTTATTCTCAGAAACTTGTATGCTTTTATCAACTGCGGTTGTAAATATTTTAGATTTCTCAGGAAAAACACATACTTGTAGAGTTCTTTTAGATAGTGGTTCGCAATGTAATCTTATTACGACTGCTTTATGCGATAAATTAAGCCTAAAACAAACAAAAATTCAAGCTTCTATAACAGGTATCAACGAATCAAATTCTAAAATTCGCTCGAGAACTAGGGCCACACTTCAGTCGCGCTTAAATTCCTTTTCTGTTATTTTAGATTGCCTAGTTCTAGACACGATCACCGGATCGGTGCCATGTAAAACTTTCGACAAAAACAATTTGAATATACCAACTAATCTTAATTTAGCGGATCCTAGTTTCGACGTAGCCTCTCCAATCGATTTGTTAATTGGAGTGGAAACATTTTGGGAGTTATTGTGTGTCGGTCAGCATAAAATTGGTCTCAATGGCCCATACTTACAAAAGACACATTTCGGTTGGGTAGTATCCGGTCCCTTGGCGCTTCCCAATTCAATATACTCCAATACTTTATGTAACTTGAATACTTTTAATAATACAGATCTAAGTCAGCAATTAGAAAAATTTTGGAGGCTTGAAGGTGTTGCAGAAAAAACTCACCTATCTCCAGAGGAGATATTTTGCGAGCAGCATTTTCAAACCAATACCTTTAGAGATAACGCTGGTCGCTTTGTAGTCTCAATTCCTTTTAAGTCCGACTTATCGAAGTTGGGAGATTCTATAAACACTGCAAAAAACAGATTCTATTCTTTAGAGAGAAAAATGATCAAAAACGAAATTTTAAGGAAACAATATTCATCATTCATAAGCGAATACATAGAGCTCGGGCACATGACAAAACTACCAAACGATGAGGATTCTAGTGGTTTCTATTTACCACATCACCCTGTCTTTAAGGCAACTAGTACGACCACGAAAATACGCGTCGTCTTTGACGGTTCGTCTAAATCCACGTCTGGTTTTTCCATCAACGACCTTATGATGGTGGGACCAATCATTCAGAACGATCTTTTTTCTATAGTCATTAGGTTTCGAAAGCACCCAATCGTTATATCTGCCGACGTGGCCAAAATGTACCGGCAGATTCTGATTAAAGATGATCAACGTCAATTTCAAAAGATAATTTGGCGTTTTAATCCCACTGATACTTTGTCCGCATACCAATTAAACACAGTAACCTATGGCCTGGCTTCTAGTGCATTTTTATCAACAAGATGTCTCAATCAGATAGGCGATGATATCAAAGACTCCAACCCTACGCTTAGTTTTGTTATACAAAATGACTTTTATGTTGACGACCTTCTGTCTGGTGGAGATACTCTTGAAGATGTTCTAGAAATCAAAAATAATCTTGTGAAACTCTTTGATTCCTATGGTTTACCCTTGCGTAAATGGAATTCCAATTGTCACGGCATATTGTCCGAACTCGACTCCTCCAATTGTATCGAAATAGGTGATTCTGAAAATAATAGAGCCTTAGGATTAAACTGGAATCCTATTGTTGACACCCTTACTTATTCTATGCCACAATTGCCTATCAACAATAAAATAACAAAAAGATCAATACTCAGTTCCATTTCACAGCTTTTCGACCCATTAGGATTATTATCTCCAGTCATTATAGTTGCTAAAACAATGATCCAAGAGTTGTGGCAGCTGCGCGCATCTTGGGATGAGTCCGTTCCACTCTCTATGCAAACAAAATGGTTTAACTTCCAAAATGACTTGAAACAAATTCCTGAATTGAAAATACCAAGACACGTTCTCTGCGAAAAACCATCGTTCATTGAACTTTGCGGCTTTGCTGATGCTTCACAAACGGCATATGGTTGCTGCATCTATATTATATCTTTAGACTCCTCTGGAAATTATCACTCTCATTTGCTCTGTGCCAAGAGTAGAGTTGCTCCCCTAAAGGTTATAACTATACCACGCCTAGAGTTGTGTGCAGCACTTTTGTTGGCAGAGCTCATGTCCAAGGTCAAATCATCCCTGCATCTAAAACTGAACAAGATAACTTACTACTCTGACTCCACCATCACCCTCTCCTGGATACATACTTCTCCTCATACTCTCAAGATCTTCGTCGCAAATCGTATATCCCAAATTCAATCGTTGACCAATGCTGCCGATTGGCATCATGTTAGTACTCATGACAATCCTGCTGATCTTTTGACCAGAGGAATTTCCATTGTAAACTTAATAAGCTCTGAGTTGTGGTGGCAAGGTCCTAAGTTTCTCTTATCTCCTATTGAAAATCGTGACAGGGTATTTACTCCCTCTCCTCTCGATGACTTGCCAGAAACTAAACCTAAAACCTTGGCATGTACTTTCGTCTGCACCACAAAATTCCTAGAATTGCCCAAATTAAATGACTGCTCTTCCTTTAAACGCCTTCAAAGAATATTCTCCTACGTCTTACGCTTTATACAAAATTGTCGCCCAAATTCTCATAAATCATATGGCCCTCTCACACCTAACGAAATGGAATACTCTCTACATCACTTGACACTCATGGTTCAGCGGGAGGCTTTCCCTCTAGAAATCAAATCTTTGAAGAACAACGGTATCATTGATTCAAAAAGTTCTTTATTAGGTCTAAATCCATTTATTGACGATTTGGGAATTTTAAGAGTCGGTGGTCGCCTAAGGAACTCCGATTTCGATTATAGCAAAAAACATCCCGCAGTGCTCCCTAAAAACCACGTATTTAGTAAACTATATGCTAGATTTAAACATTTTCATCTAATGCACGCGGGTCCTACGCTATTGCTGGCAACTATCCGCGAAACCTTTTGGCCCATAGATGGTAGAAATCTAACAAAGGGCGTAGTTCATAATTGCGTGTTATGTTTTCGTTTTAACGCAAAAACGGTTAAATACTTGATGGCTGATATGCCAGCCGATAGATTGCAACCCTCCAGGCCATTTTCTGTATGCGGTACTGATTATGCAGGCCCTTTCTATCTAAAGGATAGAAAAACTCGAAACTATAAACTTTTCAAGGCCTACATTTGCCTTTTTGTTTGTTTTAGCACAAAATCCTTACATTTAGAATTGGTCAGTGATCTCACAACTGATTGTTTTTTAGCTTCCTTAAGGCGTTTCATGGCCAGAAGGGGCCTTTGTCGTAAAATATTCTCTGATCATGGTACGAATTTCCAAGGTGCCCATAACGAGCTAAATCGATTTTTCAAACAAAACTCAAACGAAATCCAGAATAGATTAAGTAACGATGGAATAAGGTGGACCTTCATTCCTCCAAATTCTCCCCACTTTGGTGGGCTATGGGAGGCCGGGGTCAAGTCAGTCAAACACCATTTACGCCGGACAATCGGTGATACTCGTTTAACTTTTGAAGAGTTTTCAACCTTATTAGTACAAATAGAAGCTTGCTTAAACTCCCGCCCCTTATGTCCCTTGTCAGATGACCCAAACGATCCTGCTCCTTTGACCCCCGCGCATTTTTTGATAGGCAGTCCTTTGATGTCTATACCTGATGCTGATATTACTGATTTGGTCGAAAATCGCCTCAACCGATACGAACTCATTCAGAAGAGACTTCAACAGTTTTGGAAGAGGTGGTCCGTGGAATACGTTTCACAGCTCCAACCCCGCAAGAAATGGAAAACTCCTTGTTCTTCAACCTTAAAACCCGGAGAGCTTGTCTTAATAAAAGAAGATGGTCTCCCACCACTGAAGTGGTCCGTCGGTCGTGTACAGGAGGTTATAACTGGAACTGATGGTGTAGTGCGTAGTGCAAAAATAAAGACTTCTACGAATACTCTGCATCGACCAGTCGCAAAACTAAGTGTCCTTCCTTGCTCTTAAAGGCTCTTAAGCCTTCAAGGCGGGCGGCTATGTTGCTTCGCTCTTTTTTTGTATTTCTTCCTCAACTTGGCAACACTGTTAAGAAGGAACACCTGCAACGAGATTGGCGCCAAGGGAGAAAGAAGAACCAGATTCATAGAGACTTTCATACCCTTCACTTCGTACTTAACCAATAACTATTGTAATGTTGTTTTTATATTTGAGTAAAATATTCCGTTTCTAACTAGTTATGATTTATTGTGCAAACTAAAATAAATGGTCCTTAAGTGGAATCAAACACTCATGAAGTTATAGCTTGAAAATTTGTTTTAAAAATGCTACTAAAGTAACCATTAAAATCTGTCTTTAAATCTCAGATTGTTTGGTCAGTATATATAACACATTAAAGCTATCCCATTAATCACACTTTCTCAAATGCCTTGATAGTGCAATATTAAAACAGTTTAGATTAAAAAGCGATTAAAAAACCTGTAAAAAATACAATATCAGTGACTATGCAAGCTCCGAGAAAACCGACTGAAGGGCTCTGAGATTTTCCTCAGAAGCTAAATAGAATTAAGGGAGCACAACAGATCCTTCATGTCACCAATCATAATAAGGTTTCTTTAACGTTTATTGGTAACATGAGGTGCCCAAGTATTTTATCCTGAAATGCCTCAATCAGCAGATTGAAACTCATTATACATAAATCCTTGAACAGGTATACCGTTTGTTTGTACTTCTTGTAAATGTCCTATTTGATTCGCAAGCTTGAAGTGATGTAGGGTTCTAAGTATTGGTTCGAAATTATTTATTAATAGAACATATTCTAAATATTTATATCCTGATATTTTGCTAAAATTTATTCTTCACTTCATTAATTAATAACCTGTTTTCAAACTAATTTTATTGTAGCTATATTTAATTGTCCTTGCAATGGTTTTATGTCAAAACCCATCATGGAGTAACGTGAGAAAATTTATTGTAGAGTAGTAGCGAGTTATTGCAACTCTTATGAGGTCAAGCAGTAATAGGCCCTTATAGTGACATATACGCATGCGCATGACCTTATTTCATGTTTTATTATTTTTACATGACACAATTTGTATGTGATCTGTGACAACCCAACTTTTTGCCTTTCAATGACGGTTTCTCCCTCAAAAAAACCTTCAAAAACCTCATAGTATAGAAAACAAATAATAATAATAAATAATAATAAAATCCAAATAACATTTTACTGAAATCAACATACATACATGTAAATTCACAACAAAAGTTACTAATTAAAACTTTGTTGATAAGAATTAGCAATTCAGGTTTCAGATAAGATACAAAGTTCAAAATCCATGTCTGAAGTGCCAATGAAATAAAATATAATCTTGTTGAATAAATTAAATTCTTGTAATTGCTTATAAATGTTAACATATAAAAGTATTTATGTATATTTTAATTGGTTTAGGAAGTCAGACAACGAAATCAAAGATATTGAAGACTATCAAAAAAGCTTGCTTACCAAAATTGATTTGTGAGTTGACTGCTTCAACCCAAAAAGAAAAGCTGACGGATTCTGAGAAGGCTCTTCTAAGTTTACTGAGGTAAGTTTCTCATAATTCAAGTTGTACGTTCTTATGGCACTCTAGTACTAGTCCCAATATAGCACGTTGTCTATTCAAGGCTAATTGGACTTGTCTACTATTAGTGCAGATTGTTATGTTTTTGCCAGAAATTCCTTTTCCGGTTAGTTATTTTGTGGCAATTGAGATACCATCCAGTTCTGTTTGAACCACGATGGTATTGTTTCCCATTCCCCACTGAATCCTTAGGCTTAGTGCTCTCGAGTAAACTCCACATTTTGAGCCTCGTTTCATTTTTGAGTCATCTGTATATATGCGTATTGCATTTGTAGAATCTGACTTTGTGTTCTGTTTTATTTGCATCTTGGGCAAACCTGGGTTCAATTGCATCATTGGCTGCCTTCAGCAGAGGTAGCGCAGTAAGCGCTTCTTGCCATAGGCTTAGCCTCAATTAGCCCACTTCTACTTCGGGGTTTGAACCAGCTGTGCGCAATCCTACCATTGCCATTAACGCAACCTCTTTGACGTACAGGTCCGGAGTGGGTCAGACCAGTAATTAGACCCATTGCCGCGGTTGGTGCTGGTCGTATGGCTCCTGTGATGTGTAAACAAGCCATTCGATGTAGTTTTTGGATGTCCGTTGCTTGTAGAATCCTCGGTCTCCATGCAATTGCTCCAAGTCCAAGTTCTGAAGTAATAATTGATAATAATTTTCCTAAGATTATTCAACATTAAACATTAAAAACATGCTATGTATTCTTACGTATTTATACCTGCATTGAATGATTAGGAAATAGTGATATAAATATTTCAATGTTATTAACTGGTGCATAAAATAATAATAATAATTTTATCTGTCAATAACAACTAACAGAACTCTCTAAGTTAAATTGAACACCAATAAGGAATAGCTGGTAAGTTCACAAACAAAAAAAAAGAACCAAACATCATGTAGTTTTAATTAATATTTAGCATGTAAAATGTAATATGTCTAATGTTTTTAGTAGGTTAGTAACAATTAACACACTTCTCAAAAATACCAGTCAATTCGATTAACCCGGTTAACTGAGGAAAGTAATAGTGAATCAAACGTGAATTTATTTAAATATAACTTTCTCTTTCAGTTATGTAACAAGCCTGTAATATTACCACTACGTGTTTTAATAAACAAGAATGACGGGTGAATCATTATATCAGAGCTGTAAACATGATTATGTAACAAAAGTAAATTATTGAATGATGCATTTGGCCTCCTTAATAAGATGTTTGTTTTGGTAACGCAGATGTTTTTCCCGTTACGAGACAAATAATTAGATATCATATTATATGTTTGTCTCAATAAGGAAATAATGATCTTATTAGTATAACAGGGATACGAACCTAACTAAGCATCAGAAATTGTTACAAGGGCTACTTGAAATATTAATGTATTTACCAGGAATAAATGATGCCACTTCAAAACTATTCGGATCACCTTTTTTTTGGGCCGAGATGGGAAACTCATTTTCGACTGGGTCCAAACCAGTACCCAGACAGTATTGGACTTATTCCCAAAGGAATGCCTACCAACCAAACTCATCTCAAACTCGCCGTTACTCCCGCCTTGGAACCACTACCCTAGCATTCTTCAAGACGGGTGGCAGTCCCTCAGACACTCTCCGTCTTCTTCTCCGTTCTATCGCTCCTACCTCTCACATGCCATATCTAGTTCTTCTCTTTCCCTAATCATACTCTCTACTGCACCACTTATCTCCATTCATATCTCCTCGCCTCTCAACATTATCTCCACCATATTTTCCAAATACACCTAGTATACTTTCCAACTTCTCAAGCACTTCCTCGTTCTTCCAGCATCGAAACACGTGTCGGACTGCATCCTCTACTTCACATCTCTCACACTCTCACTTTCATGTTTTACATTTTCTTTACTTTTCATTTTCTCATGCACAATTTATATCCGTGTCTGAATAAACCTCATTTTTCTGTTACTATAATTTGCTACAGTTGCAAGTAGCTTGCTAACTACTGCATGGCTTTTGATCTACCCAAAATATGAAATGTGAAAAAAATAGCGAACAGCTTGCTGAATATTGACTAGCTCAGCCATTTTGTTAAATATTTTCAACTGATAAATAACCCAAACATTTTTATTGTTTGGCGGCGCATTTATGTAAATTTGAGTTGGTAGACTGTTAAATAACTATAACTGAACCCGTGGTATATCACTATACGTAATAATTTAATTAGTAACAACTATAGGGGGATAATGCGTTGATTTATTTTTCTCAATTTTCAGAGATACAACAATTAGCACAACGGCCGAATTGACGTCCAAGTATCATTTCGCGGCCCATATGGGTCAGCTAATAAACGGAGTCGACGGAAACGGTTGCCATAACTTTTATCCTACTTGTCCTTTTCCAGGATTGCAGGTCCTCCAGATGATGAAAAAAGTTAGAATGCGTTAAGATCTTATCGGAGAAAGAAATCGCCACACCAACTTCGGAAGAGTATTATTGTTTTAATGATACTGTCGATTCAGGGATGGAAGTAAAAAAGACTTTCTAGATAATTGAAGGGTGTTTTGTGAAAATAATTTAAAATATCGAGTTTTTTTCTCGACTAGGAGATAAAATTTCAGAACTTTAGTTATATATACACTGTGTTATTTATAAAATGCGGCATACTTCACGTTTAACTCTTAAATTTTACGTGCTTATGAAAATGATATACGACTTCTTTAAACATTTTTTTATTGAATCATATCGATTTAAGTAAATTAAATGTTCATTTTAACTTATTTTTCAACGACCATTTCAAATCTGTTATTATTTTTTATGTCGCATTTTATAAATAACACAATGTATATATTAAGTTTTGGGTAATCATTCAGGAATTTATCATTTACTCTAAATTATATTTTTGATTTAACTTTTTTATATGTCAATTATAATTTTTAGAATAATCGTAAATACTATAATATGTTACAAGGGCAGAAAATCAGCTTTAGCAGCCCAAGATTTATAGATGCACGAGTAAGCTTGGCGAAGCGAGTGCAGCTGATAGTTAGGGCTGCTAAAGCGTTTCCTGCTGGTGTGACACACAACTGTTTTTCGCCTACCGATTGAACAAAAAAATACGAAATTGCAACAAATAACTTTGACATAATTAGAAAATTTATGTGAATCGTGGCGTTATGTATATTCCACCCTTAGGCTGCTAATTAATACTTTCCACCCCATTTTTGGTGTTCATATAATTGGCAAAAAACTAATTTCTTACAGTAGAATACAAGAAAGTGTATAATAGGCCCCTTGCAGATAATTTTTTTATTGCATTAAAATGATCAATTATACGTAAATATCATCCCACAGGAATATTTTCAAATTTTGTTTGATATTAAAGTCGTAATAAATAATTGAAATTCAAACGACTGAAATGCCGCCAAAAACACATTTCATGCAACAGTGACGTCACAAGGTACTTATGCCAAGTTTTGACGTCTATCAAAGTTAATTTTGACGTTGTTTTTGGTGATTTTTTGAGAAAAAATGGTTTATCGGTATTGTATCATGCCAGGTTGTGGAAGTACAACAATCTCCACTCTTGGGAAAAATATTCATTAAGCTACCCATTGAAGAAAAATTCCGAAAAAGGACCCAGAGGTAAATTATCAGATTGTGCCTTTAAAAATCCTTCAGACATCTTAATATTTAAAATTAACGATAAACAAAGAAACACAACAGTAAACACTATTAAACAATAAATTGATGCTAACATATTTCAAGTAAAAATGCTTTTAAAATGGATAAACGGGAAACCAGATTTGAAGTTTACATTTAGCGGACGACAGGTGTACCTTGTGACGTCACGACCAATTTCATTGTGTTTTCGTGTGACGTCAAATTTAAAGGGCTTCGTGAAACTTTCTTATGGAATTCATGAGATAATTTTGAGTACTTCTTGGAAAAAAAAATGTGGAAGGATATTTATTATACTTTAAGAGGTTTTCAGAATACTTTAAGGTGAAAATAAAAATCTATGCAAGAGGCCTATTTCCAATGTACTCGAATATTATTATGATATTTTTGTAATATTTGGATAACTCTCTCAACACCCTTCTTATAGCTAGACATGATAAAGAACTTAATAAGCTGGTAGCTCGATTTATTGACTTGACAAAATGTGATAAAATATACATAATATTATATTATTTGTATAGTGACCTGTATATAATAAACTTAGGAAATTTTTGTATTATTTTATTTAAATTTGCCACACAGTATATCCTTGTTCTTAACACTGGTTTTGCTAATAGCGTTTTGAAAGTCAAATTCGGTAACACGCAATTCGGAAGTTAAAGTGCCATTAGAAAGAGCTTGGAAAGTGAACTTTGAAATTTAAATATCACATTGACCTGCAGTTTATGAGGAATGCGCATCATTAACAATAAAACCGGTTTTAGCTTTTTATTTTATTTAATTCATTTAGTTCCTCAAATTACGAGGTTTCTTTCTTGAATCTTGACAATATTTTGTAATCTAGTCCTTCAATATATAATTCTTCCAAAGCATATAATCGAGTCAGGTCCACGTATTTTTGTCCTTTCTCAAACAATTCCGAGTGTGCACACGATGTACAAAGCTAACTAAATAAATATTAAACTTTTATTTGACACTTGGAGTACATTTAATGCTGTGTTAGGTTTTGTTGGGCTACTTATAGGTTTGTCCAGCTGGCATTTAGGAACCATTCTGGAATCGTATCGAGTACTGTATAGAGCGCAAACTGGAATTAGGACACATCAACTTATCACTCCTTCCAAAAGGTAGTCTTTGTAACGTCCAAGGAGCGAAACTATAATAGATACCAGTCGACAGCAGACGAAAGTCTCCCTCTGTATACTGCGTTCGCTCTCGCCAAAAGATGTACTGAAAAACCCTGTAGAAATCGTAATTTTGTTTTAATCGATTAGAACAATATAGCTCAATACATAAAATTGTATTAACAAAAATAGAAATTTATTTTAATATTAGCTTTAAATTTTAAAAATAAGTGATTTTTCATTCAAACACATTCTTTCTGTGCTACAGGTGTGCTTCTTCTATATTTTATAAAACCTCTTTCGTTCTACGCAACCCATAATACAGCAATTTCGTGGTGAATATCAGGGTCATGCAGTAAAAAAATACCTTACACAATTAAACCTAGCGAATTCGCCAAAATTTATTGAAAATCTTGTTTGGGAAGATTAGTATTTTTGCGTAACTAAAATAACGGTAAAAGTTTAAAAGTCAATACAGTCCAGTAGTTTCAAGTTTCAATGAGTTGTGTTTATAACGCCAAGCACGTCAGGCGAAATACAAAATGTCTAATAAAACTTTTACACCATCCAGCTCCCGGCTTCTTTATGATAATGAAGTAGTTTTCATATAAATTTTGTTTTTAAATTAACCCAAATATACAGATGTAAGACAAGGAAGACTGGGGCTTAATGTTTTTTGGGAAAATAAATTAAGGATAGCACAAGGAAGTTTTATTACTTGTCTGTATAAAAACAAAGAGCATAAAGTTATATTAACCGAAAATGCTCCTGCATAAATTTTATGTTATATCCTGAAAATTGGTTCTTATGTACTTCCTTCCTAGCTCATCTCTTGAACAGTTTCATATATACTCTAAGATGTAAATTATTGAACCTCTGTAAGCCAGTGACGGACTCTACAAGTGAAAACAATAATTTGAGAGGTGAGTTTTCAATAATTTCATGAAGAGGAAAAATAGTGTTTGTTGACTACTTGCGGCAAATATCAAACAGTTCTTTTGCTGTTTCAGAATACTTATCTGTGCTTGTAGAAAGCACATCAGAAATTTTGTATATCACCAAATACAAGTAAAGTTTGTCCAAAATCAATTGTAGAAACAACAAAGCACTAAACACACGCCCATCGCTGACTGGGAACAATTATTCTTCTCTCTCTGTCAAAGTAAAAGAGAACTCTTTAAAGGTTTTTCAAGCTTTCGGAATTATTTATTTCAATCATCAGGGAAACTACAAAATTATGGTATAAATCAACAAATTCATAAGACTTAGCGTAATTTCAACTTACAACTTTGATGAGAATGTTTACTAATATGTACATGAAATATTTCAAATGACACATAGTTAAAATGATTGATACTATACTAAATTAAAATACATAAAATTATTATTAAAATAACTGATACATAATTTGAAATTATTGAAACATTAGTGGTCTGTAGTCATTAATATATATTGAATAATGTTACTTTATTGGCAACTTTTGGAAAATTGATGCCTCTTTAAAATGAACATGAAGTACTTAAATGATTTATTATGTTGTAGAGTTATAACCTATTCACTATAGCTAATGAGGAGGCTGTAATAATAATGGGTATTTTTGAGGATTTATGTTGTCGTTACTATTTTAAAAAATTGCAGGTATCAACGAATTGATCGTAAATAAGAGCCATAACCATTAAATTTAAGTGATTCTGAAACATCTCTATCGAATCCCTTTTATTAACCAGTATAGCATGATTAATGATAGAATACAAAGAAACATCCCTGTGTACGTGGTCTTAAATTTGTAACAATTCGCTCGAAGATTTTTAGATTTTTTGAGTTTTATAATCGACTAAGATGATCAAGTTTAATTATACAAAGAAATTGCGGAAATTCTATTCGCGACATACGATTAACACAAGTACGACAAGGGAAATACTTGAAAGAGAGAGAAAAATAATTGTGCGCAGTGTGTTGTGTGCTGCCAAATGTACTTATCTGTAAGAGTTATATATTCCCAATCTTTGTCGGCAACAATGTTAAATACCAATAATTGTTGAATCGAGAGCAGTGTATAGATTTTATTTATTGCAGATTGTAATTTGTCCAAATTTGTTCTTGAACTATATTATTTTATTCTTATTTGTATTGATCTCACTTATTTTTGCCAATCTCGATTTTCTCCCACTAAATACTGCATTATCCCCTGTTATAAAAGTCAAATGCAAAATAAGTTATATATTCATTAGAAACTACCAAAAATTCTAAACTGCTTTCATATCAGATTGGTAGCTAGAACTGAACACATGCCAAACGCTGAGTGCGAACAATTATTCTTCTCTCTCTTTCAAGTAGTTTTTTTCACATATTCCTTGTCGTACTTGTATAAATCGTCTGATTCGAATAGACTTTTCACGATCTGTATATCGTTGACCGTATTTTCGGAAAAAGAGGTGCAGATTTTCAGTGTCTATGAGCCTTAGAACCAATGAAATGTATTGATGAGCCTGTTCTAGCGATTTTATTCACCTTTTCGTTGTCCTTCCTCATGATGCAATCACGGTGACCACGAAACGTATGCAAAGTGGCAATATTTATTTAATTAGCCATTTACTAGCTTTCCAATTTCTAATTTCTTAAATTATGGATACTTCTCCATTTAAGCTGGAATGTATATTCATTAAAAAGAAATTTGGTAGAAAAATCTCATTATTACAGATCAGGCTCAAATTTCTATAGACTGCTTTTTTGTCCAAGTACTGCTGTTTCTCTTTTGCAGCGTTTTCGTTAGAGTTACAGGACAGTTCTAAGTGGTAAGAATGTTGCGGCAAAAGCAATACGACGGAATGAGCTAGAAAAATACGATACATGAGAAGCTTTATGAAGAAAAGTGATGAGAAACATTCCTAAATAATATTTTTATAGTGAAGTCTGGAAATTATTTATTTGTTTGATAAAGCTGAAAGGATTTGTGAAGTTATCTGTTAATTTTCTATTGTTTCTTGATATAAATTTATTCACACATGCATGTCCTCGACACCTCAGCTCTTCGTTCTTTTGTGCTCCTTGAAAAAATCTTTTTTGGTCCCTATAGTCCCAAAAGTTTGTTTTTATCTCGAATGAATCACGTACGGACGAAATTTGATTTCTGTCCTTTTGTCCAATTAAATGTCACGACATTCACAAAATACATAAACAGTGTTACTATAATGCCGAACCGTATGAGGAAGACCTCGTTTTGCAAACATATTACAATAAGAGAACTGTCTGTTGATAAAATAATTGAATAATTCAAATAACTCCAAACTTACCTAATGCATGTCAGTAACAATTGGCTAATAGTCAAAAGTTGTACACGTAAACATACATTCGCCGATTATAAACAAAAAGGAGTGGTGGTTACTTTCACTTACAGTCCAGTCGGCTTATTCTTAGACTTCTTAGTCAGTTTCACCTTTGAATACATCGTTATCAATATGAATAAATTCAATTTGTTTTCCTTAGTTTTTATATTTTTGCA
The DNA here is from genome assembly GCA_963978555.1 of Galerucella nymphaeae. Lineage (NCBI taxonomy): Eukaryota > Metazoa > Arthropoda > Insecta > Coleoptera > Chrysomelidae > Galerucella > Galerucella nymphaeae. Next base: position 7,115,734 of record OZ021704.1, read on the forward strand.
ATTGGTATTTTTTTTGGACCAACCTGTGATAACGGCAGCCCAAGAACCTGCGTTTGAACTACCTGTGGAGCTAGTGGGATTCCCTATTATTATAATGGCAGTTAGATTATCGAATTTTGTGAAAAAATTGGCTTACTCTTTGAATCCAAGTAAGTGTTATTTCCATTTGTAGCAAAATACAGGAATCAATTTCTTTACTTTTTTCTCAACAAGTACATAGAGTATTGAAATGCAATACTCTATGAACAGAGTAGAGAGGTATTACAGATATTACAGAGTCGTACTCAAACTTGACGAGATATTTGAGAATAATTTAATAGTAGCGTTTGAAAAAGAAATAATTTCAAGAGGCGCAGCTTATGGGTCACTTCCTAACTTCCTAACCAATTCCAAACAAGCTTTCACTATCAATTATGCGATAATATTTATTATTCAATCATTTTAGCAAAATAACATAGTTTTAAACAGTTAGATACTATTGAATTGTTGTGAAGCATTTCCTCAATATTAAGTAATATTCGATCAAATCTGTTAGTTAGGGGATAATTGCATTCCAATATTCTAGTCCTTGTTAATAAACTATAGTATAGTGCATGCAGCACCCTGCAAACATCTGCCAAAGCTTTTATAAAATAAAACACTAGGATTTAAATAAAACATATTTGTCAATGATGAAACTGAGATATCTTTGAGTGTATAGGACGATTGAATAGTGGTTATTATTATTTTAATTTTTATCTATCCAAAATACAATTTTGAATGTTCTATCATTTCGAAAATGTTTTTCTAGAGATCAATTTTCGTTCCTCTCCTTAATTCGTCCCTGTAAAACTTTCATTTTTCATAAGTTTTCAAATAGGATTTTTCCGATGTTATAAGGATGTTATAAGGATTTTTCCGAGAAATATAAGGATGGTTTACTCATTTACGGACAGCGAATTTTGAGGTTAAAGAAGGGAATTTGAAAATCATAATTAGTTACGTCTTTGTAAATTGAAATATTAATATTTTTGTCGAAAAGATAAAAAGTCATTTGAACATACAGTCGTTTTTATTATTAGCCATTGACCGTAGTTTGAGATAAATCTCGATGAACGTCTCGGCGGCTTTTTTGGCACTCTCTGTGCTTTATAAACTGCTTGACCAATTCACTTGACTAATTGTCTTGAGGCAGCGTTAAATTAATTAGGGGTGGTCTAGCTTTTAATTGAATCTTGCAAAGGATCTATTACCCCATTGAAATTTACAATGAGCGTTGGTTGACGAACACTAATTTGGACACGCTTATTAGAGCAAATAATAAAAATAATTTTGTAGATTTTAGAAACCACGATGCAAGTGAAACTCTTTTTCGGATATTTAGGGTATTTTAATATTAATTTAATAATTGGAACATTGGAAATCAATATTAGACAAAATATCCCACTATAAATTTCAGTCTGCGTATTTGTAATTCAATTTTTGTATCAATAACTAAATTATCGCTTTGAGTCCCTCAGTTTATAAATTTACTGATACCCACAGGTATTTAATTAAAAAAGTTACATTAAAGTGAACTAATTTTTATATACATACAATTTTTCAAAACTTATGGTTGTTATTGTTCCATGAACATCTTTGTACATTGAAAAATACAATAAAACTAATTGGTTGGAATGAATGGATTTAATTGTGCCCAATTTATAATTTACGTTGCTAAAATGCAAGAAGTGGAAAGCAATCAATAGTTTGAAAAGACACGTACAGTAGACACGAATAGCGGAACGTCTCCAAATGCAAAACCGTTAACGCCCAATAAAGCCACTTCAATAATTGAATTATCCTCCATTTGTATGCATCAGTAACTAACTCCGTTCAACTGATCACAATCCATTCGACAATAAGAAAATGCAATTAAAGATATTACTAATATAGCCAAATTAAAATAGAGCTTTTTAGCTTTTAAAATTGAGGCCCTCAATAATAGACGCAGATGTTATTGACATTAGGGTTGCTTGTAAGTTATTTATGGTATAAATTTGAACGTAATAATTAATTTATGCAAATTTTGCGTTACTTATTTCAAAAATAAATTTTAACAGTATTCATTTTACCAATACGTACGACATAGTTAAAGCAGACTTAAAAAAGGATGAACAAATGTCTAAATATTACAATAAACATTAAAACTTTTGTGGAAATTTTATAAATTGTGTTATATTTTTGGTTTTTCCGGGCCGATTTCAATGCTTATGCATTTGTAATTAGTTATCATTTTATATGTTTGTTTGTATGACATACCCACTGCGGTTTGGAAAGCTAGTGCTTATTAGGCCTGACGGAAACTTTGGCAAATACCCTTTGATCAACTATTCCGCCTATCTTTGCTGGTGAGATTCCTTATCATTCCAGACATGTCTATACCCCCCAACTTTTTGGTGTCTATGCTTACCATTGATTTTGCAGCGCCGTCTAATGAATGGCATTGATTGGAGTAGAATTGATTTCTATGGAATCAAATGACTTCAATGTAGCTTGGCAACTGAACAATCGTTGCCAACGGAATAGAGTAGACGCGCCTTAAGAAAACAGTATCTCCACTTTTTAAAAAGATGTAGAGTCCCTTGACACTCCATATTTTAAACAAATATATCAACAAGTCATGTTATGATATTTTGTAACGGTATTTACTCTACAATTATATGCTAATTTAATGAAGAACAAGTGGATAATTATGATGATTATAGTTTCTTCACTTTTATTATTTAATATTGGAAGTTCGTTGGTTCAAGGTGATTGCTAACTAATACTTTCTACAGTGATGAAATTTGCTTTAATTATATACCTATTATTGCATATACTACTGAAAATGCTCATGTTTAATGGTAATTCAAGTGATTAGGTTTTCTTTGTATCAAAACACTAGCTAATGATATCAAATTAAGCTGTAAGGTGCCTTTTTTCACTATATCAAGTATTCTGCCAGCGCTCTAAATGCTTGTAATAGGTTCATTTAATCGAGTAATAGGCTTTCTTAGAAGTCTAGATCTCTTGGACTAACATATATATGTGGGTAAACATGAAAGATCTAATAAGTCGTAGTGTGGTGAGGCCAACCAAGCGAATCGACCCCTTTGTAATCTCATCTAACTCAATCTAATGTGTGATTGAAATAGGAAAGTGAAAGCATCGGATAAGAGCGTTAAAAAACATTATGAAATTAATGGAATTTCTGTATCTATATCTATAGAGTAGGCTCAAAGCACTTAGGGCACATGTGACCTATTGTACATCCTCCCGAGGAGTTGTCTGCAGTCTTCAGCTTAGGTAAATTTTCCTCTTCTATCCAGTTATCTCCTAGGTACTGTGCTGTGGAGTGCTATGCAGTTGGAAAGTATGTGGATGGAGGTTTCTTCTTCCATGCAACAATATCTGCATTCTTTTTCCTCCACTATTTTGAGCTTTTTCATTTAGGCGACAATGTCCTGTTAGGATCACTGTTAAAACTCTAAGCGTAATTTTACTTTGACTAATGCATTCACTTGATCTCAACAGGCTGTAGTCACCCAGAAAGGTATTTCAGTCACCCTCTTTGCTAGTCCATCTGCTGTTTCATTTCCTTCTATTCCAGTGTGTCCTGGAATCCCTAGTTCATTGGTTTTGTCTAGGCATTCCCACACCATTTTGGAAATTATTACACAAGAGCTCAGTTACTAGCTTTGTAGTATGGAAGTGTTTCCTTAGTTGACAGTGGCCAGTCACAAATCGCTAAATATTTCTTCGGCGCCAGCTTCACAGGGTGTTTCTGGAAAGACTGCATACTCTTATTCCATCTCATCTCTTAATTAATGGAATGTAAAATAGTTGAGTAGTAGAAAGTCAGAAAGTGTCCAAAATCAGCTTTAATTGTAAGTTTAGATATGAAACAAAAGGTGGAAGAAATAATAAATAATTGAAAATTTCAACTACTGAAATTAAAATAATTATTACTTTCACTAATTTTAATATTTAATAAAAATGCAGTTGAACTGAACGTGTCAAACATGTTTCCCAGTACTTCCTTTGTTATCGAATCTATTCCATTTGGTTGTTCCACACTGTATAGTTTACTTTCACTCGTTCCAAAATAAATTAGTGTGTATTACTCTCAAACTGATTGCTGTTTTTATTAAAGAACTGTGAAAGGAGAAAAAAGCCCCGCACGTTCAAAATTTCTAGTCTGCAAGTACCAATGTTTTTGTAAATATACGATTCAGATCCTTTCATCCATCACAGATTCTCACATCCTAATAATAGTTTGGACTGTCTTTGTATTTAATAAAAAAACTAGAAAGCTAATATCTCCCAAATATTAATGAGTTATCATTTAAGCTGAAGCACTTTCTCTAATAACCTAATAATTTCTAAATTAAGCTTAAAACTATTATTTAGTAGATCATTCGGAAAGTATATATTTTCCAGAGACACTTTATCTCATACGAGTACATTTTCAGGCACATATAAAAGGACACGTCGGGCCATTTCATCTGACGAAATGATCAACATGATAGAAGCCGAGAAAAGATTAGTTTCTGAATTGGGTGAAAATGTCTGTATTTATCCGAAAGTCTGTTTACATCACGCAGAAAAGGCGAGAAAGTCCAAAAGCCGACAGGAAGTGGTCATTGATTGGGATGAGATTTTCAGGTAAATAAAAAGTTCGCACTGTCGACCCCAGCTTTTTTATTTATTTTCTTTTGGATGTTAGTCCACAATTGGTACGTAAGCACTAAATTGGAAAATCCAATTATATTTAAAGTACAGGTTGACAATAAACACAAATTACTGACTTAATAAAATGGAAAAATAATTAGAAAATAAAATAAAACCGGCAAATTAATTCTAGAAATTATTTCCAAAAATTGGGATGCCATCTTCAATTACTCAATTTTGTAGCTGCTTTTTTACATAGGATGTCCTAGCCCTAGTCGTAATTTAGTGTTATTCAATATACAATAAATATTATACATAACAATATTTTATTTTGTTCATAAATGTTTTTAGCTAATTGATTTATTTTTTATTATTATTATTTTTCTATTTTTTATTTCTTGGCAGCTATCTACTTATTATCCTTTTTGGCAAACTATTAATGATTATTATTATTTTTCAGCAACTACAAAACGTCTCCACAGAAACATAAAGAATTTTATCTGCTTAGCGTATTTTTAGGAGACTTCATTCAGTCCCCGAAATTTTGCAATCAATTGGTTAAAAGAGGACGAGCCTGTGCAGAAGGAATGTAATTTTGCGGCAAGGATAGATTTAATTATTTAAAGAAAGCAATACTTATTAATGGTAGTTATCATAGCTACTAGTTCCATACTAGTCACAAGGGAGTTAACAAAAATTATATTTAAATAAGATTAATATATGAAAAATAAAAATAATAAAGTTTCAAGGTTGGTGTAAATAATGAAACAAAGCAAATAAGTAACGGTAGTGCAAATTATAAAGTTGCGTGATAAATTTTTTTATTGTCACCTTGTCTCCGATTTAAATCAATTATAAAAATAAAACAAAAATATTTATTGATGAAGTAAATTCCCTTTATTTTTGCCTGACTAACTTCTAAAAGTAGTTGGGGATTTGAAGGAAAAAATTTGTCAATGCTGTAAAAGTTTTCTCATCACTTCAGCATTACCGTTAAAAGTATTTATCTTAAAAATTACTAAATGTTAACTAGCCTAAATAAGTTTTTAAATAGATTATCATTATTCGTTGAGGATATGGGAGGGATAAAAATAAACCTTTTGTCAATCGAATGGTACTTAAATAACTAATTAATTTATTTCCAATGAATGTATAAATATGTATTGAAATTATTAATTATTTTGGATATGTGTCTGTATATATGCCATATTATTTTGTAAATTAATGATTTTTTTTTCACCAAACCGCAGTTTTATTTTCCCCCTTTTTACTTTCACTTTTATTTGATGTACGAGGTTTTGGTACATTTTGTACATTCTAAAATAAAAACAACAAATGTTTTTGCTTCTGACATAATATTATAATTATTTTTTGTAAACTTTGGTTAAATTTCCAAAAAGGTGGTAGCTATAAATTTGAATTTCATTATATTTATACATACTATTTGTGGATATTATTTAAAAACATTTGAATCTTAAATTTTATCTTATTTTTAAAACAAGAAAGTAAGCAGTTGTACCTCTTATTTTTAAGATGACGGTTGTGGTTAATGGGTTGCGCTATTATAATCTCGACCGAATGGTCAAATGTAGTGGTTGTTCAGCAATTATTGGTTTTTATCTGACTGAGTTTAACCAATATACTTTGTTTTTTACCAAGGAGACAACATTAAAATTTTATCCTAAAAGTAAAAAAAAATGAGATCGTGGTTATTATATAAATTAGTCAAATGGAATACAGCAGCTACGGAAATTGAAAAATTAATTCTGGGAGACCCATACAGGGAGAAATAAATAATAATAATTCTTTCCCATAGATTTTAACATCAAAGGTAAAACTTAGATATCTTTCTGTCTTGTACTAGGTATATAATTTTTAGAATAATTGTTAAAAAGCCTCTAGTTTAAGTAAGATCTCATACTTATTCAAAAAGTAAGTATCAAATCACAAAATATTAGTTATCTGTAATTTAATATTGTCAATTCCATTTTTTGGTCTTAGTTGGAAGGCTTCTAAATATTCAAAGCTTTTAACTTCCCGACCAACTAGAATTATTACGTAAAACATATGTATCAGTGAAATATTGGTAAATAAAAATTCAACTAATTAATTAAAGTTTATTCAACAAACAATTCAATTATTATTATTACAAACGTTATTAGAATAAGAAATCATCAAGTTCCTTCAGGAATATTGTCATTCGACTTGAAAGCACACGAGCAAGAGTAGCCAGGAAATGTGTTATTTTTTTTCGGGGTTCTCATTTTAAAACCATTTAAAATAATGTCCCTGCTAAAGATGATTGATGAACGGAAGAAATGATGAAATGCAAAATGGTTAGAAGTAAGGATGATTATTGTTTTTAGGTATAACTGTTATATTTAATTCTAATATCGTTATCTTCATAAGCAATATTTGAATTATCGAATTCAGCAGAGTCTATAATCAATTCTCCCGTTCCAGTCCTATCTGGAAAAATCAATTCAGTCGCTTTATGATATGAAGAGGGTCTTTCAAACCTTAACATATTGCTGTTAGAGTGGAAATTTGATATTTTTTTAGGAGCTCTATGTATTTCACCATTACTAATATCGTTGTAATCGCTGATGGGAAATTTAAATAATTTATACGGTCTATCAAATGAAAATATGTTATTGAAATTATATCTGAACCTATCTTCAGGTATCTCATTGTATTTCAATCTATCGTCAGGAAATTTAATAATTCCGTCCAAGTTATTACTTTGAATAAAAATGCCTGGTTTGTTTTGAATCCTTCGGTTAGAAGATATTTGTTCATTATCACGTTTCTGGTTCTGGTAGAGTAATGGATCTGGGTGTTGATAATGTTGAGCAAAGTTTGTGGAACCAAAACCGTTGAAATATCTAAAGAATCCTCCATTATGGTTGTTGAGGTAATGGATTAATTTATCTGGCTCTGATGGACACCGTGGATATGCAGTTTCGCAAGATTTTGTGTTTCCTTTGGAAGAGTAACCCAATATAGCTGCTTTGCCGAAGTAGAAAAGTGGAGATCTTTCCAGACCATTCATTGATGATAAGAGTCTGAAACATGAAAAAAACTGTAAAAACCTAACGACAACAGAACTGATACAATAGAAATAACTGAAGAATCTTAGATATAACCTGTCTGTGATTTTTTATTTGACATTTTAACCTATTAAAACTGTATTTTTAGTCACGTGTTCAGAAATAGCAATCACTTACACTGATAAGAACCCCATGGGATCTTATCGATTATGTATCTTAGCGTTTCCAAGGTTATTTAAAAATATTTTCTGTGAATAAGTAAACTTGTTAATCAGAAAGTTATACAAAGTGTCAGTTTCAGGATTTGGAGACAAAAATAATAATTTAATCGACCAATCAATAGAGAATAATACTATTTGCATAAAAAATTATCTCTCCGAATATACCTCGAACATTGATAAATTTTAATATTTTTTCCGCAGCTTCCTCAAGCGTTTTGCTTTAAGGTAACAAACCTCCGCCTTCGGCAACACGCTTTTGGAATCTGTGACAAAATTATTGCAAATTATCAATGTCCTTGGTATATTATAGCTGATAAGTGAAGTACAGTTATCAAGGTGTATTGAAAAGAGGCTTTGGGTGTATAATATATAACTTTCCATTACTTTACATATACAACAATCGGTAATATCTCATTAAATTGATAAATAATTGTTTTTATAATTCTCATATTTCAAATTAAACATTCAGTTTCATAAATTACTACGCTATCACCTATTTAATTTTAACACTGCATACTAATATACGAAAAATAGATACATATACACAGATTTGCTGTTGACCAAAAGCACACAGCATTAATCGTTTAATATATTATTGATGCAAATATGCCAGCAGTACTTTTATCTAGTACAAGCCACTAGGTGCCAACACGGAGTCTATAGCTAATAAAACTACCAAAAAATTCGACCATTCGCGTGAAAATTTATAATATGTCCCAATTTATTTAATTCAAGGATAAAACTTTGATATTGATTTGGCACTGTAATCAACTAGGTACGTTTGTCGCGTAGTTGCCAGATCTGAGTTCAATAATTCCACGAAAAAGGAGATTAACTTAACTTAACTATTTTTATTATTGGTAGTAAAGAAAAATGCAAATTATAGAAATGACTGTACTTATTTATTGTAACTCACGATTACTGGACACTGGACAACACACAAAATTCCTGGACAATCCCGGATATCTACATCTTATACACTAAGGCTAGCCGCGTTAAGAAACATTACTTGTCTTTTCTTGCTTCACTTTATTTACAAAATTTCACAACAGAAACGTATTTCATACACATTTTTGGGGAGCTCTTCTTAATTGAGGTTTATATTCATGCCAAAATATTCCGATTTAACTATACATTTATTTCTATAATATGTAGCTAGATTGTAGGCTTTGCCAGCATAATAAATACTTACCCCAACAATGATTCTGCATTAATGTTTAATGGTATGTTGAAGCCACCTTGTTGTCGACCATGTATTGTACCTGAAACGAATGGAATTTACAACTTTAATTATAATACTGGAATATAGTAGTATTCATGTGGTATACTCATATACATATACAATTTTTGAAACCTCTTATTGGACAAAAAGTTTCATATCTTAGAATATCTTAGAAACGGAGAATATTTTTTTAGAAAAAGATTCAAACTTCAACAAAAAACATTATTTAGTTAGTTTTGTCGCTATTGGCCTTTTTACGAATGTGCAAGTTCAAAAAATAACCAAATCAAAATTGGAAACCGATTAGGCACGCACTTATAGAACCAACTAAATTGTCGCAAGAATAATAGAAATATTAAAATTATGTATAATAAAAGAAAATATGTCGCTAAAAATAATAATAAATGTATTGGTAAAGGTAAATGTTTGAAAAAGATAGGTGATCAACGCTTACATAAAATTACCAGTTTTGTACCCATAATTATAAGCAAAAGTAAAGTTAAAAAAATGGAAATGCTGGACGACGTATTATAACAAACCTTTAGGTCTACTTTGCTGGAAAACCAATCATATAAACACCAAAAATAGGGCGCCAAATAATTATTAGCCAAAGTACATCTCGGCCTGCTAAAGCTCATTTCTTTCCTTGACACAATATACTATAGTGTCATTTGAAATACTTATAGAATAGTTACAGGATTACACATCCATTATTTTTACCCTACTTTTACTCAATATTTTTAATAAAAAACCATTTTAGTTTCATCGGTAGAATATTCCAACGGATTCTCCTGGTCTACTTTAACATTTAATCCTTTTTAAGGAAACTACTGGTCACCTCACTTAATCAAACACCCTGTAAACAAGTTTCTATTACCAGAAGTCATCTCGCATAATATTTTTGGTACACAAAGTAGATCATCATTTCTTGCAATCGAATGTAAAATGTCCAAAATAGATTCCTGTAAATTCGAATTTTCTTCCGGATGAAAATACATATTCTGTCCATCAGTGTTTGGATGACCATAGTTTCCTTGAATAGTATTATAGTGTGAATAAGAATGATTCTTCAATTTTCGATTATAGGGAAAACTATTGACGTTTCTGAAATAGAAAAAATGTGTCACCGGCTGAGTATTTTAAAATAACGGTATATAATTAAGAGGTGGGAAGAATGGGTCAACGAAATCATGTTTAACCTCGATTTTGAGATATTGTAAATGACTCACGGTTCTAACGGTACTTTTAGTGCTATAAATTGCACAATAAATTGTAATTGTGGTGTCTGCAGGTTTCTGTATACATAAATACTGTTTCAATAAAGCTATTTTATATTAATAATTCACGGAATATACATTTTCATAAATTTCAAGAGAATAGAAAAATAATTATATGAAATGATTGCGTATAGTGGTAAAGTACAATTTTGTTGTAGTCAATGTACCGGGTGATCAAATAAGAGACTACGCTGGCTGTATTTAAAAAAACTAGACATCGTCGAGCATGGAAAAAAATAGTATTACCTATGAAAACTTTTTGCTCTAACAGAAATTCAATGAAATCAGTTAATAAGCAAGCTTTGACTCGGAACAGCACCCTGTATATCAACATGTTGAAATTTTAGTTGTATATTTGAAAATTGCAGAAGAAAACATGTGAAGTATTTGGTATTTTCACAATTTCTAGTGTGTTGTAATCTGAGTTAACGAAATATTAATAAACTATGAACTATAATATGGGTATATCTGCAATATCGTACGTATAATGATGCTTGTGTGTAAAGTACTTAAAGTACGTTGTTAATGCACAAATAGCTATAAATACACTATTTTGTGCAGCTAAGTACAATTTTTTTGAAATACTCAATCTTATTTTAAACATAATCAGCCCAGCCCGTAAGCAGCTCTTACCGTGCTTTAATCTTCTCAGTAGAGTTTTCAATTTCATTTATACCTGTATTAGCAGTTGATATTTGCTTACAGAAGTTCAGAAAAATCACAGTGATCACCAAACACTTTCTGGAAAACATCGCAATTGTAGTAAACTTTACTTTATTAATGTTTAAAGACAAATGAAAATAACCTGCTTGAATATAAAATTTCACTGCCGCGTTGAAGAAAGTATAAAGTAGGAGTAGAAGATTTGCCATATTTTTGAGCCCACGAATATTGAAAACCGCTTTCTTTTTGCAAAATAATTTATAAAATAGACGCTCATAGCTTCAACAAAAATGGAATCTTGAATTATTTATATTTAGTTTGCAATTCATAATTGTTTTTGCAATACGTTCTGTGTCTTCATCTAATTTAAATTTGACGAAGAATACAGAGATTAAAATCTCAAAAATACAGAAAACGGGAACTATTGCAAAGCGGTGGATCTAAAAAAAAATACAATAGAAATCTTGGCAGCCTTAAAAATTAGTCTTTCATTTCTTTATTTATACATTCACTAGGTCCTGCCTTACCTGCCTATGTTACATATTATATTTTTCATGAAGAAACAAATTAATGAATCCTTTTTAAAATTATCATCTATTGACTTGCATCTCATCAAAATGGTTTGAAAATAAATAGAAGTAAAGCCTTTACAAAATGAAATACGTTTATGCGTTCTTATACAAAAGAATATGTTCCATTTTTTTTCTACGTACTGAGTATATATAACCCTCAAGTTGTGCTCTATATTTTTCTCTCGTTAATGCATCCTTTGTGCATCATCGAAAGTAGATAGGGGAGTAATGTAGGTCAGGAACGTTTTTTATTCACAATCCAACTTCAGTTTAGTGTAAAAGACTGTGGGGTTGGTTAATGAGATTGTTTTGTTTTATAACCTTGAAGCAACTGCGTCGCAAACAGTCTATTGCTAGGCATACATTTATATGTAATTTTCAATATTCAAATTTTCCTCTTGTTATTATTCTCTGGGTCTGATTTTTTCATTTGCAGCCAGTAGTAGATTTAGGCGCCCTAGGCCCTAGCCACCCTTTTTCTTTCGTAAAATTATATATATTATTTTTTTTCACCTCCATCTTTTTTTCACCAGCATCTAAACATAACTTTATTGAAAGGCGCCTCACAAAATTTGCAGCCCCAGACACGGGCCTAAAGGCCTAAGTCTAAATCTGCTACTGTTTACGGCCAATTAGAAAACTCCACACAGGCCTAAAAGTCGCCATCATGCATGACAATGACTTCTTGAAAGGAAAGTTGTCCGCATGGATAATGTACCACACATCAGAAGATTTCTATTGTAATATTGAGGCATAATGTTGTGTTTTATCAAAATTTTTCCACCAGTATAGCTACTTCTGCATTTCGGAATAGAGCTAGTATGAAATTATAACAACAGACGTAATTTTTTTGCCGTTCACCGACTCGCACTTGGCCGGTTTTTTTTGTAATTCGGATGCACATAGAATGGAAAAACAAAAAATATCAACGGAAAGACCTGCAAAAGGCAAAGATCAAAGTAAAAGAACAAGGGGTCGTGAGATGATTAAACATAAATTTTAATAAAACCATTTTAAAAAAATTAATTGGTATGTTACAAGAGCAGGAATAAAAAGGATGTCCATTGTATTTTGTTCGACACGGAGGGAAAAATGTGGTATAGGGTTAGATTAAAGCCTTAACTTTATAGCTCAAAGGTTTCCCTGTAATTAAAAAGCGGCAAATGATAATTCATTGTCACCCAAATAGACGTAAAGTCTTAAAATGAACGTAATAATAAATAAGAGTTAACAAAAGGATCTTTTGAGAATCCGCAACTTCAAAGTGTCTATCGTACGCGTAACACGTTGAATCAAGACCCTCTTCCGTTTATCCCTTAATACCGTACAAATCCGGGCTTGCATATAACAGAAACCACGGCTTACCGAGGTTTTTGTTATGCCTCAGATATTGTTCTTTTCGCAGATTTGGAGGAAATCGAAAAAAAATAGATGGAATTATAATGCATGCTCAAACTTTCTCCGCCGACTGATGTCATGCAAAAAATTGGGAATATTTTATTGGCATCAAACACCTATCGTCCAGCAAGTTAATGAAAAATGCTATAAAAACAAACAACAACAATTTTCGTGATTATTTTTGGACGTTTCTTAAAACCAATATTTGTCACAAGGGTAAGTTTCAACAAATTATGTCATTATTATAGTGGGAATAAATCTCTTGTGATTATTCTCGGGTAAAATAATCTAGTCAAATATAACTCACAAGTTCCATAAATTAGAAAATAATTTGACAGATTTTTTTAAAACTTGTTGCCAGGCAATTTCCAAATTATTTTCAATTTATTCCCATTCTCTTGTTATATTATTACTGACAAATTTTTGGTATTTATTTTTGAACTAAGAGCTTCTGGTCATATATACGTTTCTATCATTGTGAAAAAAAACTAGCAGACCATACTTTCCTAAAATATGGTTTAGGTTTGAACCATTTGCCTAATTTACACAGGCAATAAAGTCTTATTTTACGTTATAATAAATAATGTAGAAACAACAACAAAACCACAAATCTCCTTATGGATAAAAGTAATAATTAGAAACGGTTACACTGTGGGTAAGAGCTGTCACAAAGCACAAGGCCCATTGATGTGGGCGTTTCAGCAACGTCAACAACACCACATGACTGAATGACAGCATTACGCAACCCGTAAAATGAATGGTAATTATAAGTGGAGTGAACTGTCAATTCGATGGTTTTCTAAAATATACTGAAGGCGTGGTAATCAGAATCGTATTATTTTGGATACGTGCAGTCTTTTCTCCGACCCTATTCTCGTCGAATATGTTATTTTAGAAGTTTATTATCTCAGAAATATACTTTTTACGGGTTGTAGCTAGTTGGGTTTAAGCATTTATTTGCATTGAATTAATTTAATCGATTAGTTAAACAGCAAGTTCTGATACCTTTGAAATAATCTAGTCCATAACCTACTCCATAACCAAACCTGACGTGTTAGGAGCTCTTTCAGGCGAGATACTTTGTGGCCGGCTACACTAATGTCTGAAAAGAATCGCGCGGCTAAAAATACATTAATATAAATAGACGCATTCACACGGCACACATGTGAATGCGTCTATTTATATTAATGTATTTCTAGTCTCGCGATTCTTTTCAGGCACTAGTAGCCGGCCTCAAAGTGTCTCATCTGAAAGCGCTCTTAGAGCGCGCCTGAAAAAATCCGCGCGGCTAAAAATACATTAAGTCCATAGACTACTTTATTTTATGTACTATTTTAACCAATTTAATGATATCTCCTTTCACTTTTGTCTCATCAAATAGATTTGTATGAATGTTTTGAAGGATTAATAAATATTATTATTATCATTATCTCAAGTGGCATACGACTGTTACTCTTCTAGTATGTTCATTGTTCAGAAGCGAGAACATAATTTTACTACTGTTTCCTATTAGTTTGGGTCTTTTAATAAAACACTTCGTTTAGCAATTAGAAATTGTGTACAAGTACTAGTATATATAACTTCAATGTAAAAAGTGTAATAGCGGTTGTAATAATGTTGATTCTCGATAAAGTTCCATATAAGTATAGCTTATATTATCAGAATTCAAAGTGTGTTTTCTAGGCACTGTTCAATTTAAGATTTTAAGGTCTAGAATACTCACAAAATGGGCGAATTTAAATTATATATTCTTGAATGTTCTTCAGAAAACAAATTAAAAAATAACTTTTCACTCAAGTACAGAAAATGAACGTTAAGCGCTTAAACGTCAATAATATTCTTAAAAAACGAGTTGTTTCTACGTTAGGAAAAGTATGTTTATATTGCTTCGTACACAGTATCCATTAATATGTCTCTTACATCCTTTATGAAGGATAATAGAAAAGACTGTACGATTTGGAATCAAATTGGCTACCTTTTTTGTTTCATTTCAATTCGTATCAACCAACAAAGTTTCTTCTTGTTTAAAAATAGAGGATTTTACATCACGACTACAAGACTAACATTTTAATTTTAGTCTTTTGTGAAAGAAAATCTCAAGTTACACCTGGATAACAATATTTTATAAAGCCTCTTTATAGTACACAACATTTCAGAGAAATAAAATAGTCCCGTTTATTTCCAAATTATTTCACATTCTGTACGCTTCTTATGGTTTCTACATTCAATATTTGGTTTGCTTTCATTAGAAATTTAAAAAATATATATTTTTTAATTAATTTTTTCATCGCTTACACTTTTTTATTGTTGTTTACGGCAGCTAGAGCGCTACTGAAACGTAGAAAATGAAATTATTTAAATAATCTTTTGTGTATTTAAAGCGCTAAGTACCTAAAAGATTTCTGCTTGAGAAAAAATGTTTGCCACACGACGCTGGTGGAAGCCAGTAGTATTCCAGATGATGTAACCTTGAGGAGCTCTGTAGATATGTGGTTGGAGTTTTTCTCTTCCATTCCACAAAATCTACTTAATTAGTTTGAGCCTCTTGAAGTGTACACTCAATGAGGCAGTATCCTGTTTCAGTTTCTCAGGAATATTTGTTATTGTTCAGATAGATTAAAAAAAATAGGATTTTGAATTTATTTTAATATATGTTTCAGGTGTATAATTAATTTATATTTTTTTTCCTAAAATACTGTTCTTAACTTCTTCTCACTTACCTGGCCTAAGACGGCCAACAGCACTGTCTTTTTCTTTCATATTCCGGATTAATGAGATGCAGAACAGGGAGGGTATTTTTTGTTGGTGTTACATAATGAAAGCCAGTCTTCGTTAACAAAGAATCTGTGTACTTGATATAACAGGTGTGAGGTGATGTTGAACCGCGACTTGCATAATTATAGGGGTTTAAGGGCTTGTTAAATGTACCTATAGAAAAACTGGGTGTTGCCTTTTTTACCGCAAATTGTTGGTCTACGTGTACGTGAAACTTTATCCTCTTTCCTAATGAATTCGACCTTTGAATGCCGCGAGCTCAGTTTATTTTGTATCTCGATCGGGTTTTTAAGATTCAATCTGCACTGATACTTTTATTTCACATGAAAGAAGAAAAACTATTGCGTTGTAAATGGAACACCCTTTAGTTTATTACTACCTATATTGTATTGTCATCTGTCTTGACAAGTGTGCAGAAAATTTAGAATCAATCTCAGTTGAAATAGAAATTCGATAAAAGAAATCAGCACTACACAAATAATTATTCATAAGTAAAAAATGATTAATAATACTCAAAAATGCACGGGATGAGAAATTACTATTAATAATACTACTGAAAAATATTGTAGAGGATTTGAATATTAAAATTCAATCAACATACGTGTATTTTTTAACTAGTACGTGTTATGATTTATCAAACATTGGCGTCAAATAAATATCATGTTCTCTAATAACATATTCTGTTAAATCTAATTGTAATGCGGATAAAAAAATGTTTCACCCTATTCAAACGTCGTAATGATGGCGTGAACAACACGTGACTTAAACTTTATTTGTCTGTGGGGATAAGAATGAGGGTTTTAGTTATTTGATGCTGAGTCGCGTGTGTCTGTTTTCGTTTCATTCGTTTTTTCACCACAAAGATATGGTATTTATTATACTTGCTAAGAAGAGCGTTTGATATTTGGTCAGGCCATAGTAATCTGCTTATTCTTTCTTTGTTAGTTTTCCCACCATATCAAATTTCTGGTATCAAGAAGTTGGCGTAGTATATTCGAATATTATCATTATTTGTGTTGCCGTTTGGATTGAAAATTATCCAATTCTTATGTGGAAAAAATCTAATTGTGCTTCTTCTTCCACACTACAATAAGGAGTTATTTGCCAAACAGGCCTTTAGGAGCATTAGAACTTTTCCCCAAAACCTGATACATAAGAGAAGGCAAATCTAAACCAAAGAATTATATTTACTATCATAAAATTAATGTAAATAGAGTTCATAAAGCATTATATGAACAAAAATAAGTAACTGTGGCTGGATGTTGCTCCTCTTCATGGTTGGAAGATGACCCCAGTCAATAGAAAATATATTCAATCGGTCGAAAATATAATTAGAAACCTGTCTTTTGAAAAGTTAAGAAACGGAAAGCACTTAAGCGAACTCGCCCTATCCTGAAGACTGCTCGCTTTGGAAACAAGGCTTACCGACAACCTAGGCACGAGCCCTTTCACACTGTGTGATATTACGTGTTTCCGTGAAGGAAAAAATCAATCGTAAGTTGGTACTTATATGTGGAGTGAAAGAAAGGCAGGACAATGTTTAGAAAAATGAGGAACAGCACAGCTTACCTAGTTTTTTCAAAAAATGACCATCTCGTAAAAGACACGGAGGACAATATTTGAAAAAATGAGGAACGACATAGCTTACCTATGCCTTTTGAAAAAATAACCAGCTTTTAAAAGAAGGGGAGAACAATATTTGGGAAAATGAGCTTTCGATATGAAATATATTCAATGAATTTCAGATACATAAAAAGGGAAGAGCGTGGAAACCTGTTCCAGCTTATATTTTCAAGGCCAAACTATAATCTAAATGGGTAAATTAATCTCTCACCTTAGAGCACTTGAACAATAGAAACATTAACTCTGGATTTTGACCCCTAATATAGAGTTCTGATTGAAGTCAGACAATCTCTTGATTAATTTAGGATATATGTGGAAGCAACAAATCAGTGAATGCATTAAAATAATACGTATTAACAGAATCTGAGGGTGGATAAAAAATCTGTAATACATGAAGCAAACATCATTCAATTGTTTCTTTGACATTGTCATTCCCCTATTATTTTGTATCTCTGTATTTGACACGTGTAAGGGACAGGCGCGAACAATCATTCGATTCGAAGTTACTCATCTTTTTAATCTTTTTATTTTCTCTTCCGATTTTCCGTGGAAGCTGGCGACTCGGGGGTAAAAGCGAATTAATTTTCTATATGGACTTTTCATGTACTTGATTGCTGCCAAACACATTTTTATATATTTTTCTTTCATATTACGAAGAACACTTAATCTCGTTCGCTATAATTCCATCTATGAACATAATTCCCAATAAATCACTTGAGACGAACGCAATCAAAACAAGCTCAGATAAAATACTAGTGCAGTTTATTGACATAGTTTGCTTAACAATTAAAATGTATTGTGTAACCAAAATCAACATTTTAATTGCCTTTTTATACCGTAAAAATTCATTTCAACATTCTTCCTTCATTTAATCCTATTCTATAAAACTAAAATATTTGTCATAGAAAACAATTTTCTAGAAAAACCATCAAGAACACTAATTTCTAGTGTTTTAGAGATATTTAGACATTGTAAAGCAATCTCCATTCTTTGAAAACATTGTACTTTTCTCAAAACTTAAATACTTTTGGTTCTCATTACAGCATCCATATATCTTGACTTTCAAAGTTAATGGCACCCTCCCCCAACGATTTTGAAAGCTTTATATTCTTGGACCGTCCCCAGTTTAAACAGTTTTCTAGAGCTGCTTAATTTTAGCGTGCCTCAATATAATAATGGGCAAATAAGTAAATAATAATTATGACTAATGTTCATAAAAATCATACATTGATTAAGTATTACTTGTCAGTAAATATCATATAGATAATTTCAAAAAGTATCTGTCAAGTACATTATACATTCAATAACTAGATAAGTCTAATATTTCCAGTTCAAACTGCCTGCTTCAAACATGCATATCTTATCTATTTGTATTTAATCAATCGACCCACGTTTTTTAGCCAATCAGAGTCTAGATTATTGCTTGTTTGCCTGTTTCGATCCACGAAGGAGCAGGCACACAGTACTCACAAGTTTTACAATAAGATGATTCAGACAACAGTGACTTATTGAAAGAAAGGTAACGTAGGTCATGCTCGCTATATTTTAAAACCGGTTGGGAAAGTCTTCTCATTCTGGAGACTGGAGAGTATAAACTGCATTGTAGAAAAGGGTGCACAGGTTACTGGAGTGAGAGAACTGATTCGACTAAGAAAAACAGACAGCGTCATCTGAAAAAGACGAACATAACGAGATGTGTATATGTGAGATAGACGATACCTAACCAGTATCTTTCAGCTTATATGGGGTGTAATTCTCATTTATTATCAAAGAAATTATTCTAACAGTACCTATGTTGTTTTTGGATTATATTTCTCTCAACCACTTGAGCAAAATAACTTTAAAGTATTAAATTGGGAAATATTCCTTCTGTTTTTAGTACAACCCTGTTAGTTAAAGAATTATTGTATTCTAATACTCTATGTACTTATTGAAATAAACTATAGTATGAAAATTTACAGATAAAATAGTTGGAATGTGTCCAATCAGAATATTAATATGTGAGGACTGTGAGGACCGAATTTAACAAATTTTGTTGGCAAAATAATATTTACATATGCAAAATAGATAGAGAACAATGATTCAGATAACGTCATCGCAAAATAACCATAATTAATTGATGGCAATTAACAAATAGTGTGCGGGTGACTGATACAAAATGCCCAGTTCAATCATCTGATTATTCTTGCTTAGCAAGATAACCCTTTGAGGCCCTGATTTTGATAGATATGTAAATACAGCACTCTGTACTTCATGGCGGAACTATGACACCACAATTAGAAACAGAATTTGTATAACACTTCATCTCTCTTTGTGTCCTCACAGTTTGAGTGTTTGTCTTTTATACTCGATAAATAATGGATATTTTCTCAGGAGTTGTAGGTGATGTTTTCATTTTTAAAACAAAATCAAAAGGGGTGATGTAGTTTTGTTTATTCCCCACGAAATTTTCCTTTGCATCAACCATAATAGATACAGGGTGTCAAGACAGAAACTCTCGTACCAAAAGATTTACTTCGTTTTTTTTTTAATTTTCTCGTAGTATACAAACTATAGCCTTGTTGAAAACTGTTAATAATGACACCTGCTCATGTCACCGCCACTGGTTCCACATTAGAAAAAAATAAATTGTTGTCTCAAGCTCGATGTCTGTTAACCACATTTGAAATGTATACCTTACAAAACTAAACAAATGCTAGGCACTAAAATATTTTTTGTCATCATGCTGACAGATAAAATTTTAATGTGTCTTAAGCGAACCCAATTTGTTTTCGAGCACGTGCTTAATAAAATATGTCACACTAATCTCGAAATTCGAACACATGTACAGTAAAAGATATTTTTGGACCGAGATGGATATTTACATGATTTAGAAGACATTTATTGGCAACGAAACCATCAAACTGGGTTGTAGGTGGCAACACAATAATCGGTAGACATATTTATTTATTATTTAGGGGGCTCGATACAAATGTCATAAGCAGATATAAAATTTTATAGTATAATAAGAAAGATTAATGTTAGGTAGACAGGAGCTGAAGATATTAGATATATTAATTCAATTTTTCTCCTGAATATCTTTTATTTCATGGTACTAAATGGTTGCGTGGATGTGAGATTGAATCAAATGTTATAAAATCAATTTCTATAGCTGCTCTTTTTATTCAAGCATTTGGACAGTAATAAATAGTACAAAAAAAATATGGAAAAAACTATGAACTAAAGCATTTGTAGCTCAACCCGGATACTTAATTCTTACTCTTACCCTGCCTACCGTACCTACCTTACCTAGTCACAAAATAGGAAGACACAACTAGAAATAGCAGATTCACTGAATTTTACAGTATTTTGATGAATTTATTATTCGAGGTATAACAAAATAGTATATTATGCAATGAGCACAAAATGATGCCCATTTTGCACGAGTATGAAATTTGCAGCACGAGCCGAAGGCAACAGAACAGAACAGAACACAACTAGGAAATCACTCGTTACCTACTAAAACTTTGACAGAAACGATCTGATGACATTTCATTAATTTGTCGCTAGACGTCATAATCTGACAAGCCGTAGTCGTCCTGATTTTAGAGTGAACCTATAACTAACACATAATATTCTTTCTCGCATTTGTTGCTTAGCAACTTGCCTAGCAGCCGATGCAAAAATGAAATTCTGTACAAAATGTGCTCGTTTATGATTGAAGTTATGGTTATAAAATGAACATTTGTCGAGGTTGTCGTAGAAAAAGTATTTTATCTGTCTACTAATTGAAGTGATACGCCTATGGATTACGTATGCTTTATTATTTCATTAATTAAAATAGACTATACCTGTATTTGAACTGCGTCGATGTTATTAGGTACAGCCTTAAGCCTTTATTACATTGCTAAAATAATAAAACAAAAATTGAGCTGAATAAAAATTTAGGATGTTTTTTTCGTAGTGTATCTAACCGTCGGTTAAATATGTGTAACTGTTTTATTATTATCTACAATAATGATGTAAATGGAAACGTCATTAAAATGTTCTGGCAGATGCAAAAACGTTTCTTGGAAAATCCCATGATGACCAACCTTTAAATTTAAACTAGGCGGTATTTAGATACAACGCGATAAGTGGATGAGAATAGATTTTGCTCTCTTCTCTGTAGTTATATTACTTCATGGATCATCTTGTTAATTCTTATGCAGTTATTTTTATGCTGGTTGAAATATTTTCGATAGTTTTTAGTCTTTCCTACGCAGAACTCCAAATTGTATCTTAAACATTATGTTACTTTGTCATTTATAATTTTATATGTATTTTTTATTATTGAATTACTTGAAATAAATTTTTAACTAACTGTTTCATTTTCTCAGTAAAACTGACCAAAGCTTTGTTTTATTGAAACCCCGTTCCGTTCAATGGAATTGCATGTAAACGATTGAATTTCCCTCATAGATAATGGAGAATGTAGTTGGAAAATTAAGGGTGAAGTTTCACCAAACAATGGAAAAATACTGCAATTGTGCAATAAAAAAGCTATATTTTTAAAATCCAGTCATACCAACATTAAGATTTCAGTTTAATTATATGATAACAGAGTATGTATGGGGGTGGCATTTACGTGCCTCAAATTATACGTTCGGCAGTGTTTGTAAGATAGAACCTTAATCAGAATCAATAAGCAATAATGGTTGCAGCCGTTTTAAATAACCATAATAACTTTGAAGTCTACATATGTAGCCCATTATTACTGTATAATTCACTCGTATATGAAATATAAAAAGTTATTAGAAATAAACGTTCAATCCGAATAAGAAAGTTGTGCCAATAATTATATTATTATAAAATACCACGCAATATTATTATGTAACAATTGAAATATGTGAGAATTATTTTAACCCAAGCTGTATTTTCAGTTTGAAAGAATAGTAGATTTTTAACAAGTCCTTTGATGTGCTTTATTTTACCAATTTTACCTAAGACAAGGTTATGCAGAAGAATTTCAATGAAAACTGTCCACGACACATAATTCTGAAGGCGACACTTTTATGAACAAATGAAAAAATACGTAAAATATCATATATAAGGGGACGTGTTTTTGCTCCTATGTTCACATTATTACTTCAACACCCTATACATTATTTCCTATAAGAGATACTTGGATTCACCTCGGTGTGTCCCTTAATGCATACGCATTTCCCAATGAATCACCAAGTATGTATCAAAAGAATTTTTAACTTTATTCAAAACAGAATTTTTAAAAGTTGACGAATACTTATGAATGACTATAACTTTCCCACAAATGATGAATAGAATGAGAGAGCGACAAACATGTCAAAGAAGCCATTAATTCGAACATACCATGGAATAAAACATTACAATAGCGGGTATATCGAATTAATTTCGGCATAGGGTTTAAGTTTGAAGAGACACAAATCTGTGAAGCATACAATTTAAAATGGAATTGAAACCGGTGTCAATCTAATATTATCTCAGTAAGTCCCCTCCCGAAAAGTTAAAAAAGTTGGCGTTTTGCTGTGACGGATTACTGTAGGGCTTAATGTCAACATCATGATTCAAATTACAGACCGAGTTAACCGATCTCCTAGTTTGCCCAGTGGCGGATTTGGAATTCAAATTAGAAAACCCCCTCTTCATGGTCATGGCTGACCAAAATTTACTTTACGCAAGATACAAAATGTCCTTGTTACTGCAAAATAATCACGTGGAATTAATGTTTCATATCCCGGACTTCTAATAAATATAATTTGGTCAAAGAAGAACAAATGTATTTCAACAAGTAAAAGATAATTTTTGTTTTTTTTTAATGTTAATTTGTTATGTACTGGATTTGTAACTCTTTGCCTATCGAACTAATACATTCGCTTTTATATTAAAATAACTTCAAATAAAATAAATCGATTTACACTACACCACTGTCCTGTCGTTGATATCACAGGCGCCGATGTTTTCAAAAAAAATCCCTGTTGAGTTACAAGAGATTTTGCATAAATTATTCGCCGTGCCCAGTGTCACAAAACAATCTATTTGTTATGTAATCTTCGCATACGAATGGATTCAGTAAAATAACATGAGGAAAAAACCTAAAGCATTGTAGAAAAAAAAGTTTATACATATTGGAAGCTCAGGGAATATAAATAGTTTGACATTACATTCCTGTGGACGTGGACGTAATTTCTAAAGTGTACATATCTTGAATTTTATAATATTGGGATAAATTTTCAGTACCAAGTACCAAACCGATCTAACTGTGATATGTTACGGATCTACTGTCAACAGTACCCGATAGTAAGTACATGTGCTTTAGAAAATGTTTATAATTTGGTATTTAAGACAACTGTATTAGCATCACATCATTAGAGTCATAAATTGAAACTTTATCAACTAACCTTACTGTGTTATAACGATTATTATAATAGCTATATAAATCCTTATGTATCTAAATGTTTTGTCATTAAAATTAGTCTCTTGCAGGCATATTATTTTTTATAATTTTTTTAAATAAACGTGTCTCAGCATCCAACAGCCACTTACACGAGAACAGATTGACATGTTATTATACTGAATTATTTACACCGGGTTATATAATCTACAGTATTCGAGTAAAAAACTGAATCTAACTTGTCAGGGAGTCTTAGAGAAGTCCACTGAGGTTGTGGTGGCAACAAAGTTAAGCTAGGCTATACCTACTAGTTCTAGTTACACTATAGAAGAATATTTAGTCTGATTGTTGCCAGCAAACCCAAAATGAGAAGGAATTAAAATGATATTTACGTATTCAATGTAGTTCTACAGTGTGTATTCCACATATGTCAGGAAGTTTATATGTTACTATGGATCTTTTTAGATTTAATTTAAGTATTTTCTATTAGAGATGGTTAGATTAAGAAGCACAGTTTTAATAAAATGAGTTAAAGAATACTCACAGTTTTTCAGTTTTTCTTTCTATGTATAAAATATATTTCTACGCTACTGAAAATTGAGTTAAGCCACCTGTTCTATCTCACTTTTTTTAAATTCCTGGTTGCCTGTAAAAGAACACCATCATACTTGCGAGAGATCAGAAACTAGATAAATCTATTAACTAATTTTAAACAGTGTTTATTCATTGATTACTGGTTTAAAAAGTAAGTGCCTCGTGCAATACCTACGTTTATTATCTTTTGTAAACCACAGACAAGTTTTTTAACGTCCCTTGAAAATATTAAATACCACCAAAACCAAATAGGATAATGGAAGAAATGTACTTTAACTGTACTTATACAATGAATGATTGGTTACCAAAAAAAGCGTTTTAACCAGGCTTTGGATCTACCAGCTGGTCAAAATGAAAAAAGTTGATTGGATATTTGACTGCTACTACAAAAAAATTTTTCGGGTGTTTATTTCTGTGGCATTCACCAACAAAAACACAAACCTAAATACATTTAATACCAGTTTCTAGTGTTTTAAAACTGTATAGAATAATAACTTGATAAATACAGGGTGTTTTACTCTCATGCAGAGTGCTTGCTAAACCTCATTTATTATCTGCCCTTGTAACGCAATATACTATTGTTTTTACAAAAACGAAACGAAAGAAAACTACAAAATGAGGAATATTTGGATATCAGCTCAGATAAATATATAAAATCTCTTTCTTTTTGAAATGTTTCAGTTTTTTTTTGTTTCTGAAAAGTGCTATATATCTTTGACAATTAAAACTGAATACAATACTTTTACAGTATATCTAATTGGTTCATTATGTTCTTTCGAAACACTTGAAAATTATTTTTCGAGTTTTCTCCTGGCCACTATTACAAAGAATTATTTTTTCATAGTTATAGTTTCTGATATACATCGGAGAGAAAGCCATATTGTTCTACCTGGTATATAGACCATTTCCCATTGCATTACAGTCAAACGTTTTAGTTAAAAACGGAAGCTAATCTTGTGCACGTTATTCTAGAAATAAATGTATTTAATTTCAATACCAAAACCATCATGAACGTATGTAATAAATGAGGTAATGTAAGTGTAAAATATACACACTCAAATTGTAAACATCTGTTGGAAATTTTCAACATAACGGAGATTAAAATAGGCTTATTATGTTTTGTGATGAAAGATGCGAAGCCAGTGTGCACCATCAGCACAGGGTATCCTATCTCTCGAAAACCATCATTAAAATACACAAGTGGTTGTTGGACCGAAGGCGTCAAGCTGTCTGCCTTTCAATAAATTTCTTTTAGAGTTAGGTTAGGTAGTTTTTGGATGTATCGGCGTTACAGTTTTATTTATGGTCAATACCAGAAACAGGTTGGATATACGCAGTAAGAAAATAACTATTTTGTTACCAGAGTCGGTCTCGAATAATTTCTGGATATATAAAGGCTTTATTTAAAATGTAACATAATTGGACGCCATTTTTTATTGGAAAGTCGTGATAATTTGCTTTCTTTTAATTGGTTGATTGAAAAATTTTAATAATATCTTCTCCTTTTTCTATTCATATATATTTAGTCAATCACAGGATATGTTTCTATTTGGTCTGTTCAAAATAATATTAGGTGTAAGAGTAATATGAGAAGACTTTATAAAGGGTCCAAACAATTATTTTGAAAAGTAATTTAAATTTTTAAGCCGTTTTAATAGTATATATAATCTTGATCAATTTATGTATGAATAAAAGTTCCCAGAAATTAACAAACTGATGTTTACAAACGAACATATTCAACTCTGGTTTGAAAATAAATAGCATTGATGGTGAGGAATTTTGTTATGAAACACCAAGAGAAAAATATAAAACAAAATCAATAAAAACACAAAATATTTCTAATATGGGAACCATTTTCTGATTATGATAAAATGAAAGTTTACAAAAACGAGCATACAATTCCTAAGTATTTACCGTGCTTGAACAAAAAACACATAAAATCCTGTCCTGTAGCATTGACCGCAGAACCCCATAAACTCTCAATGTTTTCCGCATCTAATACTTTTTTAGACGAAAATAGTGACAAATGTTTAAGTCCAACAATTTTTACCTGTTTTTACCTCAAAATATAGTCTACACTTACCTACCTTTACAGTCATAAAATAGCTTCTAAACGCTTTAAGTTCGGTTAAGTTCACTCGTCTTATTTATACACTTATTCCAAATATTGGCTGATATTTGATGACAGTCTGATTATTAATCTCCGTTACTTTTTTCTTCATTAAATATAAAATTAAAAGCACAAATAATTACAGTAGTATTAACTCTCTCAATGGTATTTGCTTTTATTTTCTCACTAAAATTGGAATTCTAAGAACTGCAGGAAATAAATTGAATTCAACTCTGGAGACTGCAGACTGCAGCGAAAACTCGGTCATAACTTGTTTCAATTTATTCCTTCATGATAAGAATTTCCAATTTCAGGATATTCTCGTGAAGGCATACGCAATTCCAAGATATTTAATATGTTCCATTTCCTAGAATACAATATTACGGTCTAAGTTGGAGAAAATTGCAATTTGAAGTTAAGTCTGCTATTCCCTTGAATTTGATAAACCAACTATAAAATGTAGTTACATAAAATAAGCTTGTCTTCTTGCTATAATTCACGTTTAACTTTAGATTAGATAAAATGGTTCGAAGCTTGAAAATGTAAAATGTTTGTCAGTATTTTGACCAAAACTTTGCACGTTTTGTAATAATTGTAGTTGTATTAACAAAACAACTGGCACAAACAGCCAATTTTTCCAGTTGCCTCTTCTTTAATTTAATCCACAAAGTGCACCAAAACGTCAAAAACATTTACTGAAAAACGACTACGGTATTGTCATGGTAACGGTGATATTCAACATACCCTCTGGCTAGATGCTGGTATTTTGTTTTGAAAATTTTGACATAAGAGCTCGGGAAAGTAGGTACTCTGCTGATCAGCTCTGTCCCTTTACTGAGCAGTTAAGTCAATTAACCAATTTTGACCGGCAACGCACATGTTGAGTTAAAAAATGCATTTTCTAAAGTGACAGCATAAAAAAACCTTTTTTTTCCCATCTCGTATCTGAAACGCCATATTTATTAATAAACAAAATGAGTTTCCTATTTGCGGTTGAAAGACGGGTTTTATGTTTCATTTGGAACGTCAGGTGTGGGTTTTCAGAGCTCGATTTACCCAAATCTAATAATGGCGCTGGCATGCACCGCTATATTGAAAAATAAATCCAATTTCCTAAGAACTTGTGGCTTTTTCGCTCAATTTTAAATTGTTTTATCCCTTGTGTTGAACTACATACTTTTTATAGGTTGTCATTGGTGTTCCAATCCTATTACAAAACTTCTACTTCAGGCTAACTAAAATTACATTATAAACTGAAAGTAGTCTAATAAAACATCTAAAAGAAAGAAAATGCTGTTAAACTTATATGAAACGCAATCCTCCCGGAAATACTCTTCATCTTTCTTAATTGTTACTTTTCTTACACTCAGCTTCTCTCATTAATGCTGCTAGTGATCATTTCAATAATCGCTTTAACAAGAGACCTTTCCACTCATTATCAGTATGCTTAACTGGCTGGTAGATCTACAGAGACCTCACTGGTAAAGCTAACGGAAGATATGCAGGGTGCTTAAGTCAATAAATTTTAGTATGTGCGTTCTTAGATAGAGGAGCGTTTGACATTGAACCACATGTAGCTGTCAAAAGCGCATTAAATAGAGACAGAACAGCATTCATTATGGATATCGCAACTGATTACTGCTAAAGTAACAGAGACGAGGACGAGTAAAGACATCGTCTCGATGTGCACAACCACAGAATATCCACAAGGAGTAGCATTCCCGGTAATGAGAAGTCTGAGGATAGACGAATTCGGTGTGGTTGTCTCTAGGTCTGATCCTACATAATAAACTCTCTTGGAACAAACACAGGGAGATAACACACAACGTAAAAATGAATCTAAATGTAGGCAGATAACTTGAAATTTTACCCTAAGGTAGATGAACATAACCATAGTGAGACGTGAGACAAAAAATGAAGCCATTAATGCGTGTAGTAGTAGGTCCAGCCTATTGACGAACCTATATACATCACAGCTTTCTCGCTACTTCACATTATGGTGGTGAAAAGTGTTGCAAAAATAACAAGGTATAAAACTAGAAGAAAGAGAAACCATTAAATAAAAACTCTACCTTCCTGCTTCTTGGGAATCAGAAATCCTGGAAAATATCACAGTATGGACGTATGAAAAAGTGAAGCATAACTTTATCAGATGTTGCGCTGCTAAAGCTTATGACATAATATACTATGTTGCCCAAGGGCCCAGTTGTGTGTAGTTGATAACTAGCTTCTTTTAAATTACCGCACCAAAAAGGAGAGGGAAGGTAAAATCAAATTCCATGTGCTTTCGGCATGTTTACATTTATTTCAAATCAACTATATAAAAGTGAAAAAGTTACACGTGAAAGACGATCGGTAGTAGACGTGTGTATGGCATTATAATTGGCTGCCTACATCAACAGCGATAGATCGTGGCGGCTTCTCGGTGTACTTAAAAGGAAATGACTAAATTTTTCAAACAATTCAAACAGAATTTAAAAAATTGATGTTAGGCCAGAAGCCGCCACGGAAACATGTACAACTTAATCCATACATCACAAAAAATATAATATATAGTTATATGTATATTTATAAACATTTATAAAACTTATGACATTTATATCTGAAAATAAATAGCGTTTATTACCCACCAATTTAGGACAAACGAACCTTTTAACTGTGGTAAAATCTCTTTTTACTATGCAAAAAATATCATTTGATTTAAAAGGTTTGCTTTACAATATCAGGCAATATAATTTTCATATAAGCAGTTCTTAATTGGATTGGTCACCCGAGAGCTATTATCACGGGCCTCGGAGCCGGGTTGGTCCAGACGGGGTTTAAATACATCAAAAATGCAAATTCGTTACGAAGGCAAATCATCAAAAGTATCGCTACAATTATTTCAAAAGGAATTAAACTAAAAATAGCACAAATAAAACTTATTTAATTGAGCAAATATAACTGCAAATAAAATTTACTAATTAGATTAACATGACCTTTTTTTACTTATAGCAAAACTTTTGACTACTGTAAGAAAATTGTTTTTATAAAATAATCACCTTTTACTTAATCCAACAATTTTCTGCTGTTTCCAACATACTATATTTACGCCAACAAAACACGACTTAAGCACCATTCACAGGAATACCTACACATAGCGTGTAACATGACGATTCAACAAATATCATTTTGCATAGACGTATTCATATCTAAGCAAAACTCATTCATTATCGTTTTGTGAAGCGTGTGGAATTATCTTCGTTTTTAATTTCATTGAATGTACAGCAAAGCTTCTTTACTACTAGTAAATTTGCTACCGCAGCTAACTCTTCAACCAAAAGGGTTTTAAGCATGCTTACTCTATACGTTTGCATTCGATACAACTTCATGGTTTTTTTTGTAGTTGGGTTGATGTAAAATCTTGTGACTGTAACAGACCAATTGTGCGTTGGATTTGCTACGTATGGATATTGTGAATGGTACTTCAAAGTGTAGACAACATCGATATTTACATGAAATTGAATATGAGAAATATTCTGTTTTTTTTTTCAATTTTTTTAGTAACAAAATAAATATTGTTAAACTCAAAAGTATTGTCGATCACAGACGTTTCAGTTAAATTCTTAATACTACGTTTATGCAAGTTTTAATACATATATTAACCAAGAATCTTTAGCAGGTCGATCTAGTCGCAATAGCTTTTCAGTTTTCAAAATTTTTATCCAAAATTATTACCCAGCTAAGATAACTAATACTTGCATAAACTAATAGGTACTTAAAGCTAATTGACAATTATCATGTTAAAGGTTTGTTGGATTCTGTAAAAGACTAACAAAGAAAAATTAACAACAAAAACTAGTTTAGGTTACCGAATGTTCAAATTTGTCTAATTGATGGACGATTTCCAAATGTGAACAATACTGATAGTTTAAAGGATGAATACACAGATTAATTTTATATGGCAATGCTTATTGTATCTATGGATGTATACAGAAACGACCCCTTGTTAATTATCACCCAATTCAAATTATTTTTACTAATATTGACATATATATATATAGTGCCAATTATGATTATGACGTATTATGGGCTATTTAATTTCCAAAAATAATGTTATGAGAAAAAGAAAATTGAATGCGCGTGTGGATTTGTTCATAATACAAAGAGTCGTTTCTGATTGTAGATGAAGTTGATGAACAGTAAATAAATGACACGCATACTACAAAAAAATAAAATGTGCTCCTAGCCAACCCTAAAAACACAACGAACGACTATACTGACTAGGAATAACTACAAACAAACAACTTGAATGAGACCAAGCATGAAATGTTTAGCGAAGATGACAAAGTCGGATATTTTTGCAACAAATTTTTTCGAATACAAAACAAACAAAAATAATGAAATAATAAAAATCAACTTCTTCTGTGGTAGTTTCAAATATCCGATTTTGTCTTCTAACCTAATGCCTGATCCACAGTTCGGATATCATTGGAAAGAGGATTTATGTAACAGCACTCGCGAAGCTTTGGAGTACTATACATACTTAATTGCCTATCGGCATAATCACAGTGACGCTTTGAAGAGCCATCTACAGCGCAGCTTGTTTAAAAACTACTATTTAAAATTAATATTTATCATCTAATTGAATTGCTTTAATTTCTTTAAAAATATTAGCATTTATATTTATAAAATCCTACAGTTTAGGGTATAAAAACTAAAGAAAGCTATGTAACATGCATATAGCCGGGACAAGTCGCTCAATCACATCTGGATAAAACCAACAACAAACTTTACTTTAAATCGAGTAAAGCAAATTCAAAATAAGTACATTTACTAAGATTTGCATTTTTGTGGTTTATACAAATTAATTATCAACACGTTTGGATATGAAAATTGTGATATTAATTTACTACATAATTTTTTAGGTGTAAATGAAACTTTGTCTAAAAATATATCGCTTTACTTATTTTGTAATATAAATTTAATAAAAACGATTCCACATTGAATAATTGTTACGACTTGTCCTGAATTCTATTTACAGATCTCAGGTGCGGGCTGACCGGCACTTATCTGCGCACGTCCAGCTTTCGCCGCACCGGGCTATTCTAACTACGGAGATCATTTGAAAACCTTTAGGGCAGCAAAGCAGAACTTTGCTGCTCCTACCACTTAAACTTACTAAAACAGAATCAGACTCTAGCGGAAGCTAACAAAGGGGCAATGCGCCCACCTGTTGTGAATAATGGGCATTCTTTCTCTTTTGAACGTTCTAGTTTCGAAACTGTATAAAACTGATACCTGGTGATTACAATTATTTGTTATGTTTGAATTGAACCTGACAGTGTTACAGAAAAGCACGACTGAAAAATTTTAAT
Source organism: Galerucella nymphaeae (assembly GCA_963978555.1). Classification (NCBI taxonomy): domain Eukaryota; kingdom Metazoa; phylum Arthropoda; class Insecta; order Coleoptera; family Chrysomelidae; genus Galerucella; species Galerucella nymphaeae. The sequence goes on from OZ021704.1 coordinate 7,147,655, forward strand.
TTTGTAATTTTAATAATGCCCCAGCGCTGCCCCCTGCATACTGGCTCTGCTCTTTACCGTTTAGGACGATTCAATCTTTGGCTATACTGAATCAAAGTTTAAATTTTATATACAATTCATTTACAACCATAACACTACCAAATGTCGAAATAAAAACTCAAAATATATTAATCATATAAATTCCTGAGAGCAGACCAAAACAGTTTTAGTCTTAGTCGTACTAAATGAGATCAAAGCTTTGATTAGTTTTCCTCTCTTTGGAACAATCTTGTGCACAAATGACCTACGCACACCTTCATAAGATAAAGAAATTATACAACCTTAAATCTAAAACACTCAGAACGTGAATATGTATATGTACAATAGTATATATGAAATAAAAACACACCGAAAGTATATCATATAAAAACAGTAATAAAGCAAACATAATATATGTAGCAAGAATCTACATCTTCTTCTAAATCTATCGATTAACGATCACTTTTGCTTTGGATAAAGTACAAGTTATATAGTGACAGAGCAGTTACCGGGCTCGGAATATATGCCATCCTACAAAACAAATCATTGCCGTCCAAAAAGGGGCAGATACTGGTCCTGGCACAATCTTTGAGAGAATCCCCTCTCTTGAGTAACCTTTATCTGACTCAGATTCGGAGGATTGCTCATTTTCAGTCTCCTGAAACCAAACAAAAACTAAAATTAATATTTTGCATGTCATTTAATCAATTAATTATTCAGTTAGAATCCAAAACTCCATACCCTCTCTACTAGCTTAACTTAAATTTTTAATTTACCAACAATATCCATTATCATTTTTTTTTAAATCTTCAAATGTGCATACTGAAACTACTACTGTAATTTTTACTTGAAAATTTGTGGATTGTGCTACAAACAATTATCAGTTGAGCTGTACAATAACTTACAACTTTAGAGGCTTGTACCATCACTGTGTATAACAAGTGCGAGAGGCAATGAAAGTCATACTCAGTATTCGGCCTCATGCTCTACACGCTAAGCCAAACTTGAATGGGTTGGAAACATGCCGTCCAAATGGAACGTTTGTGAGGTAGATTGACTAAGACTAAAAGAGGAACAGTCTACGGTGCTAAGCCCAAGTGCGTATTCGCATATTTGGAAAAGTATATCAGGTGAAAATCAACGCTATCGAATGAATGGTGAACGAACATACAAAGGAGGTGTAGATATCAAGATATCCTTGTAAAAAAAAATTACAGTTCCGCACATTGTTTTCTTTATAAATTGTTCTTAGCTAGAGCATAATGTTGTTCTTGGCTAAAGAGGAGAGGATAAAGAACTTAGAAACTTACTGTTACTTATAACTGCAATTACATCGTCGTGGGTATAATTTTCACATAAATTAAGAGTAAAATTCATCTTTATGTCCTGCACTTTTTGAGGTGTAGTATAAATGCTGACAAATATCTTTACCAGGGACCAAATTAAACACTACATAAAGATGTCAACATCGAGGTAAGTAGTTATCGAATTCTTGACGCCAAAATTTTGGTCTCAAAATATATACTTGTTTAAGAGGTAATAAAACAAGAGGTTTTTCAGATCAATAACTTTGTTAATGATGAAATATTGGAATAAGAAAATAATTTAGTGTAATTTTAAAAAAAAAGTAGAAGCAATGCTGGCATATTATCAGTAACTTTCAAAATACGATTAAAATCTATTTAATCATATTGATTGAAAGAAATAAAACTAGATCAGTGAAAAGTATACCTGCAGTTTATCCTAAGATCGATTAAAAATAAAGGCGAACACTATCTAGTTAATTCAAGTTTAAAAGTCCAAAAAAAAGATCAATTTGAATTACCTACTATTAATTCTGCACAGCATTTTTTTCTTACTTATGGAATATCACCATAAACTTTTAGTATAGTACAACACTGAGCTGTCTAATCCTGGAGCTCGACTTGATAGCCTAACTGGCTTTTTCAGTAAAAGAATTTTACTGGAAAATGACAATGATATTTTTAGTTATTTGGAAGTAGATTATAAATATTACAACTTACTGTAGAAATATGTATCAATTGGAGTGTTATACAAAATTTTATTTACTTTCTGGAATAATGAACTTGAATTTAAGCACTTGGTAAAGTTTTTTTCAATATCTAAGAAATTGTCCTGACCTGAGATGGAATAATGACATGCAATAAAGCCATAAATATATTAGCCGCTACAGGGTTGTATGTAACTCAGATATTGGAAAGAACTATAATTGAATATATTTTATTTAAGGTTAATAACAATATAGTAAACTACTGTTAATCGAAGTATGTAGAAACTAGCAACTAATAACCAAGTTAGGGTTGAAAAAACGTTAAAACAATTTACCATGCAAATGTAATTTGTGAAACCGGTCGAGTTTTTTTTTAAACTTAGTTATGGAGAAGTTGATCAATTAGAAGTTCATACCAATTTTTCATTGTAATATGAAAATAAATAGCAAAATCCTCAATGAAGTTGGTTGGTATAAACTTATAGTATCGACTAGGAAGTGTGATTTCTGTGAAAGTACCAGATGTAAGACTGTTTTGCACAAGAAAAATCAACCTGAAACGAATGTTAGGGAAGTACCTAAGTAAAAATGTACACATTTGTGAAACATCTGTTGCCAAGTGTTTAGAACAACTTAAGTATCATCCGTGCCGTCTGCAGTTACATCAAGAATTAACAGACAAAGACAATGGCTTTAAAGTATTGAGTTTTTTACAAGGGCACAAAATAAGATCTATATATACAACTATCTCATTTTGTAAATAAGCATAATTTATCAATTAGAAATACCTAGACAAATAATAAAAAACGTAAAATGTAATAAGCAGATATTATTTTAAATTTTATACAAAATTTAGAACCACCCTCTCTGTAAGTCAAATCGGCTAAGAAATACTTATTGAATATTGGCAGCAAACAAAGAAAAGCCGTGAAGGTTTAAAGTGAACAATGGAGTAAATATAATTACATTATAATTATCTTTTAAACTGTATATTCCAAGGTCACTGTTGATAGGGTATATTATAAACAAGTAGAAATGACATTAATAGTTGCAAATGATGTCCTTACAGTGAAGTAAAACGCAATAAAGAAAAGAGCTTAAAGATCAGTATGTAATTTTGCAATTGCAACGCGAGAATTACCTCGAGAATTCAATAAAATGAAAAAGAATACATGATAATATTTCCTATAGCAATCTCCAAGCGTTAGCTCGCTCACATAACTAACCTGAACACAATGCAATGCACATTACAGTGCCACTGGTTGCCTACTTATAGAATCTATACAAAACCACTCGACGCTTTATAAATTATATTACCCACAACTTTATCGCACGTCGACAAAATTGCTTGTATGCGGTTCACGAACAATGACACTCGTCCTGACGATATGATGCAACGTGCACGAAACTTATTAAACGGTACCTACTTGTGTCGTTTGAAATACGGATTTGTTTAATTTATCAGATATTACATTATTGCTTTTGTAGTAACCAGTATACTTTTGGAAAATTGTTTTGATTTAAACGTCTCGATTAAAACGTTTAAAATAGAATGAATGAATGAATTTAAAAACACATAATTTTTATTGAGTATCAAAGAAACGAATAATGCCGGGTCAAAAATAAGATTCAAAATGTATGAAAAAAACTAAAATTTATTACTGTTAATAGTAAACAGTATCTGTTGTCAATTTATCCATTTACCTATTATGTTATTTCCTGTAATTCTTTTATAGTTACAATTTCTTCATTTTCAATTATTGCATTTTTATCTTAAACTTTTTTGTCTGGTACTAGTAATTCCTCAAAATACTCTTTCCAACTATCAACTAATTCTATTTCTTTTCTCAGTATATTTTCAAAAAGTTAACAGTAATAAATAATATCGTTTGATACCTACTTCAATTGTATTGTTCAAAAGAATTTTAGTAAGCCCAATACAAAGAAACTGTTGAAGTCACCAAATACCTTCCTGCATTATACTATTCTTACTAAATTCGTCAGCAGGTAGTACCTTCCTAGTCCATAGCCCTATATTTAAATTTGTCTCATGCTAAGTCACTTTCACTAGTAACATAAATTTGATCCCGCACAACGAAAATTTTGGAGCAATTTACGACTTTGGTGGGTGCGTTTATGGAGTCACATAAGATAATATCATCATGAAATTCACGCGCATGATAACCGATGATGTTTAATACCTTGTGTCATTAGACGGTACTAAAATGAAAGTGCTAATACAAACGAGAAGCTTTTCAGCCACCGGCGATACTTATTGGAGTTGGCAGTATACCTATTTATTCAGGGTATCCAAGAGACTAGTTGATTAATTGTTCCAGAAATGTGTGGAAAGATGGCTTAAGGCTTAAGATGATTGAGCTAATAATATAGCTCGTTACAGAGATGAACATAGTTGCGAAAAAAATTATTGAATACAAATTTTGAACAAGCGGGGAATAAGTCGTTTTGAAAAATGTGTTTTGAAGTATGGAAAATTAAAATACTAAGTAACATGCAACATTCACCACAACGTAAATTAGTAGACTAGCTAGACTATTTTATTATATAAAAGCAACATTTTTTTCTTAACCATGCATTAATAATTATTAAAATGTTTATGTTATTTATGTGAATATGCTAAAACAAAGTGTTCAAGTATAAGTCATTTATTCTACGTAAGTTTAAAATATGCAATTACGAAATCGCTTTGAACTTGTCTCAGCATGTCTGCCGGGAAGATAGGTACGTTTACGTCGATTAGAACTGTGGTAACGATACAGTAAATATAACGGAAACAGAATATCTTTTAAATTTATTTGTATTCAAATATAAAATAGGAGCATATTTTATAGGTACCATAATTCGATGGATGATTTCTATTACATATATAACATAAACCACTATTAATAGTAAGTTAATCAAAAAATGTTACAAAAGCATGCAATCGGAGGGGTGCGACGGCCTAAGAATAAAAGACACGACACACACCCACCTCGGGGATAAATATTGCAGTAAACTGGTCAGCAATCTTGCTTGTTTTTCCACCAACCTGGTTCCATTCTTGCACATTCCCATGGCCTATGGGATTCGTCTCAGAAATTTTAGTTTCATCACAGCACGATGATTCTGATGAAGTTCTTATCCTTGTAAGTCGGATTCGGCGTAATGAAGTTGTCGACGTCTGTTGTGAATCTATCGCCTCTTGACTTGCAGCTGCTAACCATGCTAGATTATTCAGTAGCTCTGGAAGATTTGTAGATGATGCTTCAGGTGAAGAGGTTGACGTTGAAGGTGACCCTTCTGTTACCCGAGATCGATTCGAACTATTTGTCCGAACTGAAAAGAATAAAAAAAACGACATACAGTCAACAGTTATAGAAGAGCACTATTTCTTCCCTAAAAAAAGTAAATAGCAACCAGATACACAGAATCATCGAGAATTTACTTCTAGTAAGTCGTCCCACGTATGAAAATTGTTTTATGATATTTATTTTAATTAAAAATTTTTGTTGTCTAATGATTTAATCCATAGGTACCTATTGATTTTTTTCCTTATTAATTGGACAGTGGATATTTGACCAAAATAAAATCAACTAGGAAAAGAGGCAAATTACTACAGTAATAAAATATTAGTCAAAACTATTCTTAAACTGTCGAAAAATTTTGTCGTTTTTATAAACATAAATAGGTACCTATTCGTTTCAAAGAATTATTTTAAATTTTGACAATTTTTACTAATAACATAGTTTGCTTGTTACTCGACTTGTTTTTATATATATTTATTTCAATTTAATTCACTAAATAAATATTTTTTTCAATACCAGACACAATCAAACAATATATTTAAATTCATTAAAAATACTAGAAAAATTATCTGATTTTGTCGCAACTTAGTGATCACTTGATTGATTTAAAATATGTATCAAGTAGACACTACCTGATAGGTAGCACTATTGACTATAGTATGATCTTCCATATTAATTTATCAATAATTCTAATCTAAGTAATGGCTAAAGCCTAACGGACATTATCTTTCGTGAACTTTCAATATGTACATTTTTTAAATTGATTTATTAAAATAGGGACATACTGTTTAAAAGAAATCTGCACAATAAAAATATCCCAAACATACATGAAAACTTAAAATTATTTCAGTAAATTTTTCAATTTTTGCTAAGTTCAAGTATTGCATTATAAATTTATATCAATTTTAAAATAATCTGTATTATTTTTATCTTTATAATATGTATATAAGTCGATTAAATAGTAATTATTTTATCAATTCAAAATTGGTCACAGCGATAGTCTTATCATTACAACCTTGTTCGTACCTTATCCTACTTTCCCAACAAAATTAGTCAAACAGTATTGGAAGGGATTTTAAACAGTATCACAATAATATTTACTCGATGAAATTTTTAGTTTTCAAAATTTCAAAAGTTTTAATTTTAATTATTAGATATCTACATATATTTTATAAAAAATTCGAATCAAGTTTTTTTTATATAGGTGGGTAATTTCTCAAACATTCATTAGATACCTACCTACATGCAACATGATAAGAAATATAGTTAATACCTGTATTTACAGTAAACATTTTTACAACGCGAGAAGTACCTAATTACAACTGTTATTATTAAAATAAAACCCACGTTGAATAAGTCGTGTTTCAAGGAAATTCTTTCAAAGCAATTGTCTACAAATGAATGCCTACCTACTAAAATCTACCTGATCAGTCAGTGACCCCTCAGATGATGTCATTTTTTATCTTTTTAGGTAACCTATCTAGCAGATACTTTCAAATTATGAAAATTAACGATAAAAAATCAAAAAACAACAAAGGCATTTTTAAATTAAATTTAAAAAATATTTTTTTTGAATGCACACATTAAGTTCTATGTAGAGTTGTAAGTATCAGAAAATTTAAATTCTAGGAAATTATGTAGATTTTTGACTTCTGAAATTTTTAATACAATTAATTCAAATTTTCGTAACTAATCTTTAGATTTTGTAAACACCTTAAAAGTTCAATACTCGGTGGTTCAGTGTTACAAAAAACGCCAAGGTCAAGTTATTCCAAAACAAAATTTCATCATAAAAATATCGTTTCAACGAAAGTGGTATAACTTGAAGTTTATTTATTTATACCCGACCAACTTGTTGAATATTTTCACTGATTTCACAACTGGCGCCAATCAATGCGAGGATTGTCTTGTCTGTTTAATCAAAAAAATAAATTTAAATTAGGGATTGTAAAATGTTCTTTCCATGAAAAAAGTTAAAAAATGAAATTAACATGAGATTGCCCGTTTTATAGCTTCATGCATTAATGGTCGCTTGAGGCACTTAACTCGTACGATATGTTGCAGTAAACACAGCTGTTTGATTTGCTACTACGTATTGATTACACATACACGTTGCAGTTTACAAGGCCACTCGTAAAAGGTTCATTTCACAACATGTATTTACCTCAAAACATAATCACTTCTTAAGACTAAGTCACTGATTTCTTTACGATATTTCGAAATGTTCTGAACCATTACCCACCTGGGACTATTAAAAATGTAAGTACAGGTATCTGAATTATTATAAACTAGAGTAGGTATTATACTAATGTTCAATTATTGTATAAGTAAAACAACTACAATTCGTCATGTGTTAATATCCAATAATTTCACTGTCACGAAAATTCTAATTTTTCGGAGAATATTGAAATCATACTTTACAGGCCATGAAGAATATCCATAAAGTACGAATAAAGAGGTACTTTAAAATAAGTAACTTTTACTCGAAAAAATAAAAAAATTTAAGCCGAATTTTCCAATTTTTTTCTCTACAAGTATGTAGGTGTCCACCTCTTATATAAAAATACATTTTTTTAACTATTTAATTTTTTTTTATAAATCACGTGGTTTTATTAATGTAGTGCCTTTAAAATACATCAATTGAATCCGATTAAAATAAAATTTTAGCGTTAGCATCTTAAAATCGACAAGATGCAACAGGTTCTAAATATTGCTAAATTAATTTTTATTTATTTCGCTGTAAGGAAGTTACTATTTTTTATTAAGCAAATCCACTTACCTCGAGTAGTGCTACTGTGAGATGAAAGTCTGGATTGAGTATTTGTCGTCCTAGACCTTCTAAGTGCTGCTTGAAGTTTAGTCAACAAATATTGAAGTTGAGTAATAATAACTTCCACTTCATTATGATCTTCCGGCAAATTAAAAGGAATTGCCATGGTTATAGAAGAACTACAAGTTCAACAAATTCACAAAAAAAATCTAACACCAATCACTTCAATAAACTCGCGAAATACGAGAACTCAGCTTAAACACGTCCGCACGACTCAGCGACTCGATAATGTTTGACAATATGCGATGTGCATACTATGGATCTAAGCGACTAAGCGTTAGCTTCAGCGTTAACCGCTTCATGCACTTTCCTGACTTCCCCGCTAACCCCAAACAGACGAATATAACCGCTAACGCAGGGTATACAGAACATAAACGTGCTCACAAGTGGTCGACCAATAGGCGCGAACGAAAGGCGTGTCCACCAAAAACAGAGCAAAATATTGGATTGGATATTTAGAAATATTATACCTTTGTTATTAGCTTAGAACACAGATTGAAGTGTACGACATTAGGTCGCTTACGCTGGTAGTAACCGCTGTGACATAAATGCTTCCGATGTCGTCGTTTTCATAATAATACGCTCTCGGGAGAAGTCTGGTTGAATAAATACCTACTACCTGAAATTGGCACCACATTTATTTGCTTATCTGTCTGTAACTTTCTGATATTTTGTTAAATGAATATGGAACCAGTTTTAAATATCCGTCTGGCTTTTTATACTGGAAATAATATTGCCCAATTCCTGTTCTTTTAAAATATTTACAGTTTTTCGACGTGGAGTTTTATCATTGAAGCAATCGACTATTTTTAAAGGCAAGTACCTATTTTTTGTCCGCTGTGCAAAACAGTGCAAAACTTTCATCTGTCACTATCTATTCTTGATTATAATCAACATTATTATTCACACCACGCTCTTATTATTATACTTACTTAAAATCTAGCGGATCTCGTAAATAATTAATGTGACAACAGCAAATGACAGTCATTGTCACAGTCATTCTCGCAACTTGCCTTGTTATATAAGTGACCACAGCGGACGAAAAGTGTTTGTGGACGAGAAGTGTTTACAGTCGAAGTAGGTACTTGACGTCAAAAATAGATGATTTTTTTATCAGGAAATTTGTACGTAAAATATCATTTTTTGTAAATGCCTTTCATAAATATTTCAACGAAAAAATATTGTTGTTTAATGTACCATATAGTTTTGAAGTTATGTATTTAAAATCATTTCAATTATTTTAAATGTTGTTAATTACGGTATTTTCTTTTAAAAGTAATTGGGACAAGCTTTCTGTTATGCAGATTTAAAAATATATTCTTTTATATATTAGGTATTTTTGTTTTGAATTTATGTAGGTAATTCGGTGAACTTTTCTTAAATATCAAAATACACTCAAAGAAACTAATTTTAATTTTGGATGTTTTATTGTTATATGTTGAAATACATAAAAATATGTCTGGAAAATAGCGCATATTTATAATTTTAATAATTGTGTATATTTAATAATATTTTAATTTTATATTAATAATACTTATTTCTTGGTCAAATATAAAATAAAAAGAAAAATGTACTGATGGGCTTCAATTATAACCAATTTCAAAAATTTAAATACAGCTGGTGAGTTTTCTCAAAAATTTTGCTTGAAATACCATTTATTATCGAAATAAATATCATCAAAATTAATAAATATTGAATTGAAGTATAACTTGAAAAAAATATTTGTTCTAGAAATAAATACAAATATAGAGAAGATAAGACAAGTAGCCAATAAAAATAGTAATAAAAAATATAGCAGATATACTTGAAGAAATATGTGTTTCAATTACTTTTTTGGTACCTATTGTTTCTTTTAAAATAATTAGTGATATGAACCTGATACATTGAAATATTTACCTACCTAGGTACTAGAAAAATTGACAACTATTTTAAGAATATTGAAATATTATGTAGGTATATTAAAAATATATCGAAACTTACTTAGAGTACCAAATTTTTTAATTAAAATTAATTATTAATAAAAAATATTAAAAATTGTTTCAGCAACTTTAATTTGAGAGCTTGCAAACCAGGATGGGTCTAAGCTTCCATGTCAGTATTGGGCACTTTTATTCAGTCTTGGCCCAGACTTGCAGAGCAGTCTTGGGATTATCTTAAAAATGTTTCAGCTTAGCGGGGAACATTGTTATCACCAATGCTGGGTGGCAATACTAGCTTGCAAGCAAGAGCCAACATTTTACCCGTCGCAAAATTTCTATATGGGATACCATTCTGTATTTTATTTATTTTTAATTTAAAGGATATATTTTTTATATTGTGTCTCAGTACTTAGGTACTTTTACTAAGTAATAAGAAAACAAACTACATTTTTTCAACTGACCAAGCTTAAAATTTCAAATGATATTTCCATCATTTTTATAGACTTTTAATCTGCGTCTTAAACGAGGTGTACCGTACCTACATCTTAATTTAAATAATACTTTCTCTTACAAATCAAAACAATAAGTCATCCGTCTGTGAGACCAACAACCTAATTTTTTTAATTACTAATGAATTTGAAACTATTAAACAGTTATAGTATTAGTAATGGTATCTCTCTGCTACAGGTAACAGGTATGTGTACTTTATTTGGTGTCGGTGGTGAGGGAAATAAGACGAAAGAATAGTGAATCATAAAAGATGATGATTCACACTCAGGTTTTGTGAAATTATTTACTTATCGGTTTAGCTTTCTTTCTCATCTTGGTTTGTTTAGAAGTGTAGCATAATAAAGTTAGAATTTGGGACAAGCCCCCTGTGGCGTGCACATTTTTAAAGTAAAATTTTTATTACATCGCTTAAAAATGTTTCGTCCGTTTATCGCATGCTGCTAGATTGTTTTTAAATTCATCTAAGCGTTTAAAGTGAGTAAGAATGGAGTTTAAGGGTTTCTTTATTAATGGAATACCCTATATCTTATCACTTTATTGCATTATCATCGGCCCTTGACAAGAGTGCAGTATTTCGAATCAATCCGAGCGTTTAAAGTGGGTAAAAATCGAGTTTAAAGGTTGCGTTGGAGTTTAAAGGTTGTGTTATTAATGGAACACCCTATATTTTATTACTATATTGCATTGTCATTGGCTAAATTTTGAATTAACCTGAGCGTTTAAAGTGGGTAAGAAAAATCGTGTTTAAATGTTGCGTTATAAATGGAACACCCTATATTTCACTACTATATTGATGCATTGTCATCGGCTCTTGACGAGTGTGTAAAATTTCGAATTAATCTGAGGGTTTAAAATGGATAAGAATCGAGTTTAAAGGTAGTGTTAAAAATAGAACACCCTATTTTTTATTTTAATCTGTCCTTCACAAGTGTGCAAAAGAAATTTAATAAATCTGAGCGTTTAAAGAGAGTAGAAATCGACTTTAAAGGCTGTGTTATAAATGAAACGACCTATATTATATTGTTATCGGCCCTTGACGAGTGTGCAAACTATCAAAATAATCTGAGCGGTTAAAGTGGGTAAATATCGAGATTAAAGGTTGCGTTTTTGATGGAACACCTTATATTTATTTGACCAAGTGGGTAAAAGAGAAGTCAAGTTTAAAGGTTGCGTTACAAATACACACAGGTGTGAAACAAAGCCTATAAAAAAAAGCGCTGAAACGTAATGATTAATAAAAATGGGAAAAGCTTAGGACAATATTTTTATTAGAGAAATTTGGTATAAACTTAGGTAGTGCATTTTTAAAAATCCAAATATTTTTCCTATACAAATACCAGAAAGCGATAAAATACATTTTTAATTGAAAAAAATTGTACCATCTGCGTCGATTTAGAAAAAGCGTTCCTGCTTATTTTCTAAATACATGCCTCTTGTTAAAATAAAGTTAGTGTGACCTTTGTTATCAGTGAACAAATAAAAGTGCAAATTATTTATAACATGTTGTAACACGACAGACACAGTGGTGCCATTGACTGATTATTACGCATCACAATATCTACTTATCTCTTCCACTATTATTTTATTTATAAATAAATAACAAGCAATATGAAATACAATTCGAAAAAAAATGTATTATGTAGGCACATAATGATTATCATGTTAAGTAATATAATTATATATATACGTTTCGAATTTGCAATGTTGAAGAAATAAACTAAACAATGATTATTTATTTCTTGTGTATTTCAAATAGTCAATAGCTTCTATCTGTTATCAACTACCTACTATCACTTTCTAATCATGTCTTGCGTTGGTTTAAGAATGACTAGGAAAAGCCTATAAACTGGGCAAGAGCAATTTTGTCACTGTGCTGTCGGTTGCAGGACACAAAAAGATAGGAGTTCAACTATTCTTTAAGATCTAGTAGGGCTAAGACAGTCAGAGATACTTTTGGAAGTACCACCAATGATCAAAATAATTCATAGTATGAAACTCCAGGACAAATTATTCCTGCAAAGCCCCTCGGCAAAACTGTCACACGACCAACTATGTCAAAGTTGAGAAACGACGAGAATGATGGTGGGAATGCTGACCGGGCATTGTAGGCTGAGGAAACATATGCACACACTTGGCCTAGCAAAATGACAGTCTATTTTGGTTCTGCCAGAAAGAAGACGAAACTGCAGAGTATATACTCTGTGAGTGCGAAGACCTAGGAAGTGTGCGGTTTCACATACGTGGAGAAGAGAAACCGAGGGCAGAGAGATATGCAGGGAAGGCTAATGAGTCTAATAAAAAGAATAAAGCTAGATATCGAGCTCTAAATATAGGGAGGACCTCAATAGATCTGCAAAGGTCTCAGTGGCATAGGAGCCACTCCAATTTTAATCTAATCTAAGTTTGACTAAGCGTTTTGAGAGGAAACTGAGACTGATCCACCCATTGCAACCAGAAGAATGTGGATTCTGTAGAATGAAAGCAGATAACTGCAATTACACACTCTGTGCAGAAGTGTAAGACTTGCTTAAACAGGATCCAATGGATTTATTAAAATTCTTCCAAGGAATGGATCTAAAGTAGCTACAAGTATGTGAGACTTTTTTCCGGAGCTGCTCAATTGAATATGAATACCATTGAGCAAGTTCTCCAGTTTAACCTTAACTTTCTTAAAGAGTTTGTTAATCTAGAAATTCATGTAAGTGCAAAACCGTAACCTCCGCTGAATTTTTCTCATGCACTCGAAAACCACTTGGGAATTCCTCAACTCCTTCCTATCAAATCTCGATTAAATCAATTCTCACTATCTACAACCATCGAAGCATATTTCCTCAATACATTATTGATCGATCAAAGCAACTGAAGCTATTTAGACTTTTTACTGAATTAGTAACTAATGAGACATCTTATCTATGAATAATAATTTTATTATTAATGACTACTTAGTACCTAATAATTGACTCATTATTGCTTATAGTAAAGTAAAGTTTTCAGTAAACTAAGTTTATTCAGCAAAATAGGTTTTCTATATTTCTTAAATTTATTTTCTTTGACAGGTACTGTTGATAATAAACATCTGGCTGTTATCAGTTATGTTATTGACCCTAATATGGTAAATAGCTGATGATCAGTTATTTTTATCAGAACTGATTATTTAGTGCGCATTTCATCGTTTTATGAATGTTATTTACTTACACCAACACTTTTATTAATATCTTAACAGAGTAATGCTTTTAAATTATTAAGTAACTTTATAAACAAATACCGGTAACGATAATTCTGAAAAGTTTGAACGACAAAGTTATTTTTATTCTCACTTTCCGTTACCTATATGTATTCAACTAATAAACAGTTCAAGGTTGTCATATTTATAGATATTTCATCAAAACAACAAAAAATGTGTAAGTTTTTATTGGTCTTCCTTATGAAAACATTCTATAGCTGCTCTTTTTTCGAAAGATGTAGTTCTTTTCAAATATTCGTCTTCAGCTGCTGATTTGGATAAATCTTATACTGCATCAATTTTGCTCAACTTAATTATTCAAATTAAACAATTTGATTCAATTGTATATAGTCAACTAAATGTATTTTTTTAGCTTCAGCGAAGATGATCATTACAACTAATGAAGTATAGTATAATAATGTAATGAAGATTGAAGTGTAATATTAGGGACTTAAAGCAGTTCTAAAAATCACCACTTATCCGTATACGTATCGCAAAGCGCATGTGCAGAAGCGATACGTGGGCTTCGTTACGTTACGTGAGACGTATCAATCCGTCACACGTACCTAACGTACGTATCGCTTTACCATGTTTCGTATTCGAATTTTTCAACGACTAAACCACCTAGAAACGATAAAAGTCACTTCAAGAAAGACTATTCTTTAGTAGATGTCAAAATAATAGTGTCTTACTATTTTTTAGGTTAAAAATCAAAACATTCATGGTTACGTTACGAACGCATTTGCTTTATACTTCTTTTTGATTAATCACGTATCTCCGTTACGTTACGTATACGGATAGGGATAAGTGATCTATATGAAGAACTGCTTTAAGTCCCTATTATGTGTAGCCGTCTCCCTTATGAATCTATAATAAAATGAAACGATCAATTAGCAAGAATATAAGTTGCAGCATATTTCTTGAAATATTTTGTGCAAATTTATAGGATTTGCAGGGTTGCATTGACATTATTCTTAACAATAAATTACCAATTTGTGTTGTGTTGGCTGGAGTGATTATTGAGGCACATGTCAATTACAAAATGAATACATAAAAGATATAATTTGCGGTTATCTAAGAGACAATATTTCTGTACACCAAGAAAGTATCGTAAATTACACCGCAACCTCACGTATCCAAGCCGTAAACCATTTAAAAATCATTACAACAGGTAGGAATGGTAGGATGAAACAGGTTACGACTGCTCAAAACCTTATACAGGGCATCACAAAATTACTAACACAAAAATTGAAATAGTTTGATATATTTATACAAATTACTAAAAACTGGTGGAAAGGTGCAAAGATTACCTGTAAAAACTAGTGATGCCCACAATTAAAAGAGTCTCATCTCAGACTCGAGACGATACTTTACATTTTTCTTGCGAGACAAGACGAGAATCTCACTCAAGAGTCTCGCAAAAATCTCGATCACAAATATTAATTAATTATTCTAATTGCCATGAATGTAGAAATCTGTCACTTTAGGTGTTTTGGACATCGATCGAATATTATCAGTACTTGCTAAACAACCAAATTGAGGAATATTGTAAGCAAAGTATGTGTAATCAATTTTCCCTAGAATCTTGAATAGGGAATGTGACAACTTCAGTTCAAGTGTTTAGTCACTACTAAGATTATCTAGTGCAGTAAAAATATATTTTATCAACGATCACACGATCACATTTTTCATGTATGTAAAATATACGTACTTATTACTTTTTTTATAACCTTTTTTTCCAAGACTCCTATTATTATAGACTCTCTAAGCTCTCTTTGAATTCCCTAACAGTATCAGAAAAGAGCAAGCTGTTCAATCTACAAGAAGCTCATTAAGATATTCGTTTTTGATGGGCTCCGTCACACTAAGGGATAATCGGAAAGGAAAAGGAAGATGAGGCCAAAATGCAGCCTATGATCCAAGGAACTATTGTGGCAGACTGTAAAAACTATTTTAAATAGTTAGTCATCAGTTACTGGTAAAATTGCTAATATCGATCTCCATCAAACTTGAGGAGTATGAAAACAATTGTAGCTGTCTGGAAATTTCTACCAAGCAAGAGAAGAGATCGAATAAATTTGACTTACAACTAGGCACATCCGTTTCTTCCACGGCTGCCTGATGTCTGATTCTGTGACAAGAATCAGGCTCCAGTGTCAGTGGTGCATGTGCCAGTGGATTTGCATATCATAGAACGCTTATAACTCTAGGGGTTCATGCTCATTTTAAAATTTCAAAATAAAAAAAAAACTTCTCCAATTTTCAACTAAAATAGATGGTTTAAAAAAAATTTATTCTTTTTTTTATTGATGAGAAAGGAAAATTGGTTGTATCTTATGGAAGTGAGTAAAATACAATTCACAGATATGAAATACATTTTTATATTTTCCATAAAACCAGACTGGTTCTAGTGGAGAAAATGTAACTTAACAACAGAGACAAATTATACGTTACTAGGAAGTTATTAAAAACAATTTTGCAGCTGCACTTCAACGGCATAGTACCTATATCTTTCCCATTATTCTTTTTCATAAGTATACAGCAAGTTTATTCCTCTTAATATGCATTTAATTTAATAATTAATTGTCTACATATTAAATAATATTTTTTGCATAGCACCCAGCACCATAATTTTAAAATAATCCTATCGAGTTAATGTTTGTGGCTGTCCTATTAATAGAACGAAGTGTATTCATCTGTCACAATATACAATATCATGGAGAAATGTTTTAACGGTTGAAATTAGATAATTTTTTGTTTAGATCTGAGGTTTGAGGTTTCGACAGAACTAACACGTGTGACGACAGCAAATGGCGTGAATTTATAAATCGTTTTTAAATGTTTAATCAGATATCTTCCCATGCAGCTGTGCTCCTAAAAGTCAAGGTTAGCAAAAATTTATCCGATAAAATTTTGTATAGAAACTACATGAAAAAATCAATATATTTTTCACTTTTTACACTTTTTTATATACTTAAATTTAATAAATTTATAAAAATGCATATTTTCGAAACGATTGGTTGGAATTTTTTTAAACTAGAAAGAAACAATAATACCAAGAAAAAAAAATTCAAGACAATAGAAAAAAGCAATATAAACTAATTATTCGTATTTTTTTCGATATACAATTTTTCTCATATTTTATATAAAAGGTATATTATTAATTTAAATAATACTTATACGTACATATTATACTTTTTACCTTCTTCCAAATTAGCTGTCCCAAAAGTTGTAATTTATTTGCAACATTCATATAACGATATTCGCATGAAATCTGATATGGTTTTATGGCTGCATCCTATAATATAGCAGCGAAAAGGAAATGGTACATTATTGTGGACAGGCCGAAAAAATTGGTTTAAAGTAACCGCTGAGGTGAAGATATCAAATTAAATTTATTATATTAAAGATTAACCAGATGAACGTAATTGCCTTATAATTAATTTCTTTGTTCAAAAATCTGCTCTTGACATCGAAGTGATGAATCAAATTTTTGCTCGTTTGTTTTTAGTTTGATTGTAATTGCATCTTCGAGGTAACACCTATTTCGTGGTCATTAACAAGCGAAAATAACTTGTTTATAACTTTTGGAATATTTTAGTTTATTATAGGAACTTGAATAATTCATGAATCAGTAAATTTAGATTAAAAAAAGATTAAAATTAAGCACAAATATTAAGCACATTTCCCTAATATTCAGACATCCTGTGATTTTCAAAAGAAGACAAAATAAACATAAACAATTAACATTGAAACATTAAATATTTATATACTAGTAATAAATATACAGGAAATAATTATGGTACCTAATAGTAATAATTATACCAATAAATAAAACTTAACTAGTGTTTTATCGAATTGAAATGATCTTAAAGAGAAGAACCTTTTAAGCTTATCTAATAATAATTAATAAAACTTAGTACTTGCACTGAACCTCAGTATCCAGAATGTATAAACATATAAAGCAGATGTGGTTGGCGTTAAATATCTTGTAGATATAGGTACCAACCCCGTTTGATTTTGAAAAATGGAAATATATCTCCACCTAATACCTAAGTCAACTGGAAGAAAACCACTTGACCTTGATGAACATATGAAAAATACAATAAGACGAAAAGTACACGAATTATATTTTAAAAAAGAGATCCCAACCCTCGACATAATTCTAAAAATGATGAAGGGTGACGAGAATTTGCCTGACATAGGGCGAAATACTTTGTGGAAAATATTACACAAATTAAATTTTACTTGGGAGAAGCAAAGTCGCAAATCAGTGCTAATCGACAACGAGCAAATAATATGTTGGAGACGACAGTATTTACGAGATATCCGAATATACAGACAGGAGGGAAGACAAATCTATTATCTAGATGAGACATGGCTCAATGAAGGACATTCAGTGAAAAAAATATGGCAGGACAAAAGTATTAAAACCTGTCGTCAAGCTTTCATAGAAGGTTTATCTACTGGACTGAAAACTCCTATCGGTAAAGGTCGCCGACTAAAAATAACGCATATTGGATGCAATCAAGGGTTCGTTGAAGGTGGTTTACTGGAGTTTCAGTCAACAGCCAACCAGCCAACCAAAGACTATCATGAAGAAATGACTGCAGATGTTTTTGGAGAGTATTTTACACAAATGGTCGAATTAAGCAGAATAAACTAATATCGTAATCTCCGCCACTGCCGCAATATTTATCGTTTATCTGGCATTGTTCAGTTTTATTACCATATTGTATTTTGAGCTGAAACAGGGATGTATAGATAACCAATACAGACACCTACTTGTTTTGCATTAGAATTTTAGTATTTATTTGTAAAATTCTTAGGATCACTCTGTAAAAGATAAATTTCTATTTGAATATTTAATGAGGCTACTGTGCTGTCAGACATTAAGAAATAAACTATAGAATAATTTATAATACTTATTATTATCCAGCGATATCTATACATAAATCAGGTTTTGTGTTATACTTGAGGTATTGTGTTAGATGTAGATGAGTGTCCTGTGTATTAAAAACAAGTGCTCCTGATTCGCGTTTATTTTAACTTCAATTTTCACCAAATGGTTTTTTATAAATTGAATATTCAAAATAATATTAATTTCATGGGTAAACATTCTATTTGTGTGAGTTGTTAAGGTAATTGAAAAATATATTTTCAACCAATAACCGGTAGCTGTGTTTTAATGCGTTTATAATTGGAATATAATTACTGCATGAGTCATTAAATATTAAGTAGTATATTGTATTTTTT
Source organism: Galerucella nymphaeae (assembly GCA_963978555.1). NCBI lineage: Eukaryota > Metazoa > Arthropoda > Insecta > Coleoptera > Chrysomelidae > Galerucella > Galerucella nymphaeae. The sequence continues at coordinate 7,166,727 of OZ021704.1, forward strand.
CCAATAACAAACGTTTTTTAAGTTTATTACTGATAAGAAAAGTGTTCGCAATACTACCAATTACTTTTTCTGTCTACTTTCAACAACAGAATAAGTATAATAAAGATTTACACTTGTTGATTCAAACAAAGAAATATTCAACGAGTTCCTATAGGTACCCACCTGCTTAGAAGTTTACCTGCTTGCCCATCTCGACTTAAATTACATATTGTAGTGTGACCCGACCCTAACAGACAGAATAGGTATGGAGGGAATATATAAATTAGTACCTATAACTTGTTTTAAAACACCAAATACCCAATTCCCAGACTTGTTTGTTCTGGTTTTGTTGGTTACTACAGTAGCAAACATTTTATTTATACCTTCCGACTATTCGTCAGTCGTAGACCGTGATTTACAATTTTTTATTATGTTTGTACCAGTAAGGGGGCGTCCATTAATTACTTAAGATATTTTTGTATACCGTTGGAAATTGGAACGACAAAGAAGTACAGCACTCGCGCAAACAATACTAAAAACGGTTCTAGCACCAGTTGGAACAAACCATTGGAACAGTTTAGGCTGCTGTTTCTCGGGGAAGGTAACAGCGCTTCCTGGGAGAAGAGTGTTATCTGTTCCCTGGTCCAAGAATTCGCCCTCAGTCCTTGAAACTTTAAGAAGCTGTATGGTCCCGTATCTACTTATAGTTTTATAACTATTTGACGTTTGACACAAACATGATTTTAAATAGATAATACTTATACAAATCTTCTTGTTAAAAACTACAGGATCAAATGCCAGTCCTTAAAATATATCCTATATTTTCATTAATTTTTTTAAATTAATAAGTAAATTTAATAGATGAGGCTTTTACTTGATGTAGATCCATACTAAATAATTATGAAATCAAACAATTTTAATTTGTTAAATCTACATTATATTTAAACTTAAATTGACGCGTTTATATTATACCTTCATTCGTTTGAAGAAGCTAATACTGTGTAAGCGAAACGCGTCACTTTAAGTTTAAATATAATGTAGATTTAACAAATTAAAATTATTTGATTTCATAATTTAATAAGTAAATAATGGATAGGTATCTAATCTGCTTGACATTTCGTATGTGATTTTAAAAAGTGAGGATAATTTATTACATCTCTACAAAGACACGAGACGCGACTACAAACATTTTTTTATATTTTATTTATCATTCAGTAATGTTCAGGATATCGGTCAACGTAATAAAAACAAACAAAAAACGTTGGGCAGCATCAGCAAAAGCGAAGATCGTCTAACGTAACACCTGCAACTTCGTTAAAACAATCACAGAGTTAGGACAGGTTTGGACCTGTCTACTCCGCCTCAAAAGTGGACCTAGTTATACAACGGTAGTTGATAGTGTGCTTTTAGTACACATCGGCCCCATAGGCGTAGACAAAAAACTTTTGTTGCAATAAAAATTAATAATTATTATATTGAACACTGAACAGTGCTGTTCTGTTCCTGACCAGTCTCATTCTTTCATTATACAATTTTACCGTTTTACACAGTGGTGACTCGCTAAAGTGGGCAAGGTGTACTGTTTATGTTGTTGTGTAACTAGAAAAATAGAAAGTTCAACTACTGGAGTTATTGTTCAGCAAAAACCATCGGTGTGAGAAGTCGTGTGTAATAGAAAAGATGTAGCTTTTTTGTTGGAGCATAAATTTATAACCTCAATTTGGACGATAAAGTATTTATTCATAAATTAATACTCCGTCCAAATATAGGAACTTAGCCTCTCTTCTTTTCATGCCTATTGAATACACCGCTTCTTCTACTTTTCTTTATTGGTCCAATTTTTCAATGTTTGTAGTGAGTGGCTCATGTCTAAAGTCTAAAGCTCCAACAAACTTGGTATATTTAAATAAAATTATAATTTGATTCGATCTTGTAAATAAGTTATGGTCAATTGTTTTCATTTCCGCACAAATCACACTGAAATTCTTACAAATGCACCATCCACCATTGTCTGTTCCGCAATATTGGGCTTTATTATGAAATATAATTATGAATTATTGAATATCGTTGCAATTGGAATCTCATTAACCGAAATAAAGTGGCGAGACCCTCCTCCAATACGATGATAACAATAAATCGTTTGAATTGAGGACCCTCTCGAGCGAGTTGCGAAACAGAGTGTAAATAATAGAAGTGGTCGTATAAAGCGAGATAACAGTATGATTAAGAGACCAACTCCCAGCTCTAGGGACATATTCAGACTGTCACATTTCTTTCATACGCGAAGATTGAACTGCAATCAACAAATAAAATGTGACCACTTGACACCCCTCGTAGGAACAATAGAATAGAATAAAAAGAAAGTATTGGTTGCCTCCTTCACGAATCCTGAAATCTTTTATTTGATTTTAACCACAGCGATGAATTTTCTTAAAACAAATTTCATTGAAAGTATCTAAATGTCTTTTTCGCTCTATACTGTGTATAAGATGTCTTTTTACCAACAGAAATCAAAAAAATTTAAGCTAATGTGGTTATCACTGGATGACTAGACTTATCGCCGCCTAGGTTTACTTCCAAACAATCTGTATCTGTAGAGTACGAAGGGTGAGTGTAGGCTCACAGCACTTAGGCCACATGTGACCCATTGCTCATCCTCCCGCAGAGTGTCTTCCTAGGTCATCGCCCATCCTGTCCTTCCCAGAAAGGCAGGTGTAGGCCAAAACTCACCAAACACTCTCTTATTGACGATAACTCCGGACACTCGCATAAGACATGCCTGGCAGTTTCCTCTTCCTGTTCACACATCCTGTATAGAGGTGTGTCCACTGGCCTCATAGTCTGGGGGAGTTTTCTTAGTTGACAGTGGCCAGTCAGAAATCCTACTGTTAAACGTAGGTTTTTCGTGGTCACCGCCAAATATTTTTTCGGCGCTAGCTTCTCAGGGTCGCCCAGGGTGAACCTAGCAGAGCTGCATCCTTTGATTCCATCCCAGTTCCCATTCTGAAGATGTAATGAGGTAGGCTGTTAAGTTCTGAAGGAAGGTCAGTTGGATCAGTAGCAAAAGAAAAGAACCTCGCTCCAGTTACTTTGGCTAATTCCAAAACAACAAAAAAATCCTGAATAATTCATAAGAATGACTCCCAACTGTAATGTCAACAAATTTTTTTCCAATGAACAAGAAGATAGTCCTACAGATTATGTATCGACTTGTTCCAAAATGTTACATCACTTCTTTATTACGCATTTATTTTATTGTGAACAAAATATAATTTAAACATTTATGTTTGTTTTCAAAATAAATGATTATCACTCCCTATTCTTTTGTCTCATTGTTCCTTTTACTGCGTCTCGTTGTTCCCCAAGGTTAGGGACGATGAGACATTGCACTAACACTAACTAATAAAATACAATAAAAGTATTCGCTACTGATTTTAAAATACCTACCAATAAATATTTTAAATTTTCCAACAAAATCAATCATCAATCATCCCTTTGGTATTATATACTTCTAATTATGAGTCTTAAGAATGATGAGGAATATCGGTCCAGCTCCAATAACTCTTAAAGGATTTTTGTATATCTATATTTCCTTTATCAATTTTTTTGTGACAATATTCTAAGTAGAACGGTAGGGCGATGCAAACTATATAAGGGTATATTTCGATTTTATTATACCTCATTTACAGTAATATCCAGCTCATCTTCCCAATTGTTAAAAATTGACAAGATAAATGTGAGGACTTCCATTTTATGGAATGACTATATTTGCGGTGTATTACCTAGTAGAGAATTTGCATTTATGCTAAAAGCCACACTTATTCTGGGCACTGAAAAATTAGACATACTTACTTTATTATTCATGTATTCCCAGCGACAGATTCAAGTGACGAGTTGTATTTTTGAATTGTAAATTATTTCAGGTAGGTATATTGAAATAGCGATCATTGAAGACTCGAACATTTCATTCACAGCCATAGAAGGAATTAATAAAATGAACCCTCAACTAAAATTGTCAATAAGATTCCAAGGAAACAAAAATAAATCCTGTTCAAGATTGAGTCAAGAAAAAAAGAAATAGTCGAGTGAGAAAATATATTAAAATGGCACTGATACTTTAATGGTATAGAAAGAGAGGAAGTCCGAGAAAACGATGGGAAGATGCTACAGAAGACGCAAAGGTAGTCACATATGAGTACTGGATAGACTGGAAAATGATATAAATATATCAATTGAAGTAGCAAGCAATCACGAGACATATGGAGTGACAATAGCTATACATAAAATGAGGTTATTCACTTTTATTAGTGACTGACCAATGTATTTTTGATCACAATTTTTGTAAGAAATTTCATAAACTATGCTAGGCAATTCATTATTAGGTGTTTTGTCTTTAAATTCACTAAAAAGCGAATAGTATATAGGATGTTGTTTATTTGCAATTTTTATATCATGTTTACATCAAGATTCCGGAAAGTTGAGGTATTGTTCTTATATAAGGTAAAGTGCTTAAAATGGAATGGTATTAGAACTTTTTAATTCTTCTGACAATAAAAATGACATACTTCATAACATGACAAGGAACACACAATATAATGACATCAGTTCTATAAATATCAGTTTTTAGATAAAATGCGTAGCCATGTAATTTGTAATCTGAATTAAAATTATAACGGAAATTTGTTTTTTTATCAAAAGTCTTAAAATTCTGATTGCTTGCTTATGTCTAATAACTGCGTAGTCCAGTGATTCTACTTTATCAGTTTTATCTAGTGGCGTGATACTGCATTCATTTTGAAATTAGTACACACAATGTTTATTTATATTATTTGCATATGCGCAATAAATAACGAAAAGTATTATTATTACTAATATTAATTTGTTAAATATTATTGAATCTTTGCCCCAGCCAGACCTGATTTGGCCACAAACTACTTCTTATTCTTGTACATGACTGTGTCCTGGTGATAATCAAAAAAAGAATCTACTATGTTTTTCGCCGATACCAACAAAGCCATTTTCTGAACCTGCTTGTATTATTATTGTTATCCTTCCACCATTCTTTGAAGGAGCTTTCATTCCATCCTTTCTTAAGATAGACATTTTGTCGATATTGTCCTCTATTTTGTTCAATAGCTATTAAATAAATATGACGCCATTCCCGCAAACATAGAGATTCCATTATGATTTGCCGTTTATTCATTGTTTGATATCCATACCCATTTCAAATAATTTTTTTCAAGAAAAACTAAGGTAGATACTAATTGCTCTTCATATGTAAATTGATTATATTTTTCTTCTTAATAAACCGAAGTAAGTTTTATCAAAAGTTTCTAAATGTACCAGAAACGCAATAAGTTTTTGTATTATATCCTTTGTTGAAGATAAGTGCGTATTTGTCAAAGCAGGTATTTCAACTACAGCATAGTTTTTTTATCACTTCTTTGGCATCATGTAAATGTTTTCTTGTGAAGGTGTCATTACAGAATTTTTTATTATCAGCAATGAACATGGCGTTCATTTATTATCTTTTTTTGACTTCTAAATTGAAGGAAATAGCCACTCACAATATCAGATATTAATTTTTGTTGGAGCTTGTATAATAATCTATTGCATATTTATAATATCAGAAAATTAAATTAGGAATAATTACTTTCGAGGTACGTATATTGGACTAGATCTAATGCAAAATCGTTTAAATTGGTTAATGAACAAAAAAGTTATGTACGAAAATATATAAAAAAAATAATCTAGAAAGTCTTCCAAAATCTCTACCCATTTTAATAAAGCAATAAACTTTCAAAGCATAATTATTGACATATATTTAATAGATAATGCGAATTTGCGACCTTCATAAGAAATGGGGTACTCATGGGCAAAAACAGCAGACAACACAAATATTGACATCTTCAAAAGGTGTTTATTCCTTACTGTTTGTGAGGGCTTCACGTATCTGACGCAATTCATTTGCGATAACAAAATCGTACCTACTGTTTTGACTCAATGCGTAATTATTTATCTTTATAATGAGTAATCAGAATTAGTATTATAGATAGGCGACAAACATATTTAAAAACCACACTGGTTTTCTTATATCCTTTTCGAAATTTACCATTTTTATCTGATATATCTTAAAAGAGAATTTTTTTTCAAAAAACACCCAAAAATATTGAGTGAGTACTCAATGGCTAGATCTAGCAATCATCAGCGTAGTTTTTCGCACTCTAGATACACAAAGCGAGGGTATAAAAAAGTGTAAATATCAAAACTAACTATAAACTTCTTGTTTTTCAAATTTGCATAATACATGGTTTATTTATTGCAAAGTTTATGTGAACGCCCCACTTCAGATGTCAACAATCACACCTCCATATATTTACCTTGTTTATCAGTTGAAATCTTAATTGAATTTATATTATACATTATATTTACACTTTCATGATGTTTAATACTCAATCATAGAATGTAGGAGTGAATTTTTTTATAATTAGTTGAATTCGACAATGTCCTTTTAACAGCTCAAACATACTACCACAATTATTAACCTAATTACTTCCGAATATTGAGCATTCTATCATGAACACTGTGTTTCTAAATTTGAGACAGGATATTCAAGAGGGCTCCACACTTTTATTACGATTTATTAGCTTTCATTAGGGGTGGCTTAATTATTTCGATTAATACGCTCGAAAACATTTTTAATTGAATTGCTTCTAATGAATATAATCATGTTCTAAACTGCGTTATTGAAACAATAAGCATATAAAAATAACGTTATGGATATCAACAGATATGGACTAAGGAGTTAAGCGCTTCAATAAAATGTACAAAATAATTATGTTATGAACATCTGCCTGCTTCTTATTTAGGGAACAGGTGGAGCACCAAGATAATCGTGGATACATCATCTGGTTTACGGATGGTTTAAGAAGAAACCTTGTCAGTAGTGCTGGTGTGAATGGAAAATGCTCTCTAGCTTTAGTCGATGTATGTATGTGTTTAGTATGGGTGCCAGGACATAAGGGAATTGCAGTTAATGAATAGCTGGACCAGTTAGCAGAAGAAGGCTTTAAAGGAGGCTCCATAGATCCAGAGCCGTGCAATTCCTTCATACAAAGATTTAACTGTACAAGGTATTCAAGGAACCAGGTTATTGAAAGAGAAAGAGACATTTTAAGACAATTACCTAGGTGGTTTCTGGATACAGTACCCTGAAGAAACATCTACACAAAATGAGAAAAGACAAGCCTGCAGAACATGTTAACGGAGGGATGTAGCTTGGATGTGGATATACTTACAAGGACTCAGACAGAAGTTTTTTGGAAAGGAAATAACGCAAACTACTTAGAATTTCCTAAGAGAGTAGCAGACTAGTAGCCTATATAGAGAACAGGAAGAGAGTAGCAGACTAGTAGCCTATATAGAGAACAGGAAGCTTCTGAAATGAAAGTGGAAAACATTGGAAATAGTAAAAAAATTCCTGTACTCTTGACTGTTGACCAATGTCAACTGCAGGTTTAGCTTATCTCTTAGTTATATTGATAATTAACGATAATATGAAAATAAATCACCTTCTATCGCTTCTTTTTTTATTTTGTCAAAAGAACACTTTATTCAAAACACTCAATCCAACTCTGAGAAGGTTTTCCCAAGGGCATATCGTATGACTTTTTTAAAGCAAAAGTGCGTTTTTCCGGTCGCTGAAAGCAACAATTCCCAAAGTCCCTCGCAGCATAATAAGCTCAAGGGAAAACATAATGGTAGATCACAACAATTGACGATGTTACTAGGATTCAACCTTTGTGTGATCCCTCATTAACTGAAATTATTTTGTAAATTTTGACCCTTATGGTCATTGTCATAGACATAGATCGAACACATTTTCTGAAAATATGAAAATTGTTAAACTATTTCAATATAAAAAAACTAGAGATATGCCCCGCTCTGGTTTCGTATATTTTTATACCCTACGTAACTTCTTAACGAAAGATAAGGATTAATATCATGATCCTTAGATGATTCTACCCTTGTTTTATTGACTAATTTGAACTACAAAATGTTTATTGTGACTTAACTATAATATTTCGTTGTAATATTTTACTTATTTTCATGTCTGGATTATTACTTGTTTTTTATACCGATAGGATTTTTGTTTTATTATAATCCTACTCCATTTGTTCAAAATAATTGTATTTAATTATTTTCTAGCATTGTAAATAAATCCATTGTGTATTTTCAGTACACATGCACCAATCAAGAGCCCTATTAAAAAAACCGTAGTGCTATTGCATCAAAACCCCTCATGTATCCATAATTATGGTAGAAAAGTTTACCAAAAAAATCTTTGTTCGATAAATCCGATTTTATGCTACGCGACTTTGAGGTTATAATGATATATTTTTGGTTCGTTATTATCACGAAACGTAAACAGTAAAAAAGAAATGCAGGAAGCGAAAAAATGGGTGAGCACAAATTGAATTATATATGGGGATTTGGCTGTTCATATTTACTACAGCTATAGAGGTTCAGGATATTTGAATAAGTTGATGGGATTTATAATTTCTTATGTACAATTTGGAGGGCGCAATCTAATTATACTTTTTTTTATTAAAAATGGGAATATTCGTTTAATCTACATAGACGTTATCATAATTTTACAAGTAATTCAAGTGTTTATCTTATTACGTCTACTTGTGATTAATTAAGAATACATAATTTGCCAAATAAAGTAACCATAGGTAATTTATTGCAGGTACGACGTAAAATTACTTTGGAGCGTTATAAAATTGATACAGGGTGGTCCGTCAGTAATAAGTAGTAATGTTTGAAATTTTGCTACCTATTTCTTGGAATGATAGTGAAATATAACGATTATTCACTAACAAATAATTGTGTGTTTAATCTTTCTTAACCCACTACCATCAGCTAGTAAGTAGTCTCTAGATATCTTAACCTGCGTCTAATGATCCACTTTTGCGTGTTCATTTTGCAAATGAGTTCTGAATGATGCGAATTCAATAGCATTGCAAGAATTTGATTCCTGATTTAATAATATGAATGGAATATTAATTGTTATTGGATTCTTTAGAACGTTTGATACTTTCCTTATTTAAATAATTCCAAATTGATATTTCTCATTATTTTTAACACAATCAACAATTTTTTAATATCATATGAATCAATGACTAGCCGTCTTATATCAAAAGGCGCTTTGTCTTTTAAAAACACAAAATGATTGTGAAGAGCAAACAAAATACTTATGAACAATTTTAAAATTTGTGATCATTTGAAGTATAAGTAGATTAGAATCTATAATTATCATTATCAATGAAATATGCAATAAAAAAGTACCCAATAAACCTATATAGAATTTAAGGTTACTGATTTGCCTTTGTATTTTCTACTCAATTGGTTCTGGTTCGCTAACTATGGTTTTTAATAATTTAAAAATCCCTACTTTCTTACTGATTCTCATTTTTGACTCCTACTTCTGTGTAAGAAACCTAGGAGATGTATCAGAACTTAACTACTAAAAATTAAAGAAAATGTTGGAAGGAATGACTGACTAGAACGATGGAAAACCAATTTTATTGATAATAGAAGATCATGACCTTTGAAATCGCTGAGTAAGAAACCAAATACTGGAGAAAACCAAATACTGGAGAAAATTATCACATCCTTTCTAGGAATTTATATTTATTATGTTTTTTCATTTAAAAATGTCTTGTGATAATTTTTTTTAAATCTTTTCACATCTACTTTAAGATTATAATTTTTTTAAATAACGAGATTAAATATTGCTATTTTGTTTATAAATTAGCGGTATATTAGACGCATACTTAGGATAATTTACCAGGAAGAAAGATAAGTCGACTTAACAAATGTAGGTTATGTTTATTTAATACTCCTTGTTGTTCGTACATTTTCAGCACGTGTGATAAAACAATGATCGGGTACTTGTTTCAAGGATAAGGGGGTAGGATGGGTATGAATAGAAATGGGTAAACAAAAACACCCAAACTGGTGCGATTGGAGAATTTTGAGTGCCCCATACTTTCTGCTTTTATGGCGTATACTTTAAAATCGACAACATAAACATGTTTACACTGATAAAAATCGCTTGTGATAATTGTTTAGCTTTCAAAAACATTTTATACTGAATAATTTCGGTTTTAACGAACATTGAAAAAAGGGAAATTCTATAAATTTCATATTGACCTGTAATTCTTAGGGGGCGGCAATAAAAATATATTATGAGAGTTATTTTGTGATAAGGTCTCTAATTTACTTGATATACAGGCTATCAGAAAGGTTAGGAGAAAAACAGGGAGGCTACAACCAAAAATGGGAGGGAGGGAAGGTGGCAGGGAGCTATGGGGACAAATCCAACAGCCACATTGAAAGTCTTGCTGAACCTACAATTCATGTTTACGTACATTTCAAAGAGTCACTTTACCAAAAGATTGACCAGAGCAGAGCAGAAGCAGAGCTAACTATAGGAGGTATAATGAACTATTCAGAGTTATGGAAATCCTTTTCGTGATGGGAATGTCATCGGACGAGATGATTTCCCAGTAAAGCTTCGGAAAAAGCTTTGAAATGGCTACATAGACGGCTTTAATCCCGGAAACTGTGAGAGAGCAGGACTAAAAAGGTCGACTATAGAGAATAGTAAAAGCACATGAGTTTTTATAAAGCTTAAGTAGGTAGTTTTAGTGAATATTAGTGATAAAATTCATACAGTTGTGTTTTTTTTATAACAGCTGATAAAAAATTCAAATATTTCTTATATGTTGTTTTCAAAATGGGTTTTTTTGTTCGTTACAAGTAGGTACTCATACAAATACCAATTACATAGTACCCGAATCAAAACAATGACTGGGGTATTTTCGAAGAATTGATTTCTTGAAAAGATTAACTGATTATACTTATATTTCATTATCAAATCTTGTTAATTAAAAATTCGTTGAATTAAACATGATATATTGACATTGAACGTCATTAATACTACATTCATTATAATTTAGTTATCGGAACTTTTTACCTTGCAGCCTGGCTATCGATAATGTTTTATTAACCTGTTCAGGTAGCCGTTCTCCAGTATCCACCTAATGCACAGATCAATGACAGAAGCATCCTCTAGCATGCTGTCCAAGACTGTCACTAAGTCTTTGGCACCAGGCAGCAGATCAAACTTGGATATTTATTCTATCATGTGCACCTTACGTAGGCAAGATTGATTACTCTCCCCTTCTTCCACAGCTGAAAAGCTTCTTTCCTGGTACCAGTGGCACCTGTTTCAACATTTTTATAAACAGTTTTTGATTATTCCCTTCAATAACTCGTATTCTATTTCCACATTTTAGGTAGATTGCCTAGATAACATATTAAATGAAACAATTTTTCTTCTATAATATCCTATTATTTTTCATTTCCGCTTCTACCATATAGAATTCAGTAGATAAAACATTTTGTCCAGGAACGAATCACCTGATATTTTAATTTAATTGTTGCCTGAATATGATCATGTCCTTATATTTATTAAATTCAAATGGTGTAGGCCGCTTCTGAATTTATTAACGCAGGGTCAATTATAAGAGATTGATTTGAGAGTTTTTCCAACATCGAAGTGAAGACTGATCCTCGCAGATGAGTGATGCAGAACAATTTCCAATTAACTCTTTCTCATAATCTGCCCATCTTCCCCGCTAATTAAGCATCCAAATTGCCTCGTGCATACGTCCTAACCCCCAATTAATGAGTGGCGGGATTGTAACCGACTACGCGTTCAGTGGCGCACTCTCTAGGGTATTTTGAAAATCAATAGCCTATTGTCAAGGCAATTATATTCAATATGCAAGCCGATAATTTTATTCAAGATTAGGTTGTATTCATGTTTAGCGGAAATAAACAATGTATGATTTTCATACCGGATTAAAAGTTGTCACACCCTAATTTACACATGTATTGTTTGGGTATTAGATATTGTATTATATATACAAATCATTTATATGAATACAAAAAATTAATTTGAAACTATCAAGTTTTCCTTTACACTTAATAGTAGAAGAATTTGTAGAAGACATTGTACATATTTATGGTTTTTAGAAAACTCAAAGAGAGCTGACTGTAAGAGGTGTTGGGGATCCTATGTTGTCTGCGCTGGTTTGCAAACTGGGGACATTCTAAAATAAAATGGTTGACAGACATAAGTTTTTCATTACATTGGACACATTGAAGTGGGTCTTCTCTATTTATTAGGAATTTTTGAGTTAGGGCGGTGTGTCCAATCCTTTAATCGAGAGGCTTTAATTTGTTCAGCTCTTGAAGTCGTTAGGGAAGGGGCTTCTCTCACATACATCACTATTTCATACATTTTGTTATGGATCTCAAGGTTCCATTTATGTTGCCACTTATCCATAACAAAATTTTTGACAGGTACCTTGTGGTCTTGGTGAGGTATCAGCTCTAATTTTGGGATATGACTATTGCTGATTAATTCTTGAGCTGAGATATCCAAGTTTTTGTTACCCTGTTCACCGGTATGTTGTGGTACCCATAAGAAGTTGGTTCTTAATTTTGAGAATGACTTTGTGGTTTGAGTAGACGGATTTCAAACTTTGCACGGCACTAAAAGTGTCAGTAATAACTAAAATTTTTGTTGGGCACAGGCACAGACACAGCAGTATCATCACTCAGACAGGCTTCGGCTTGTTTGCAGCAAGTTTACTTTCTCGTAATTTATGTCTCTGATAGTTTTTAACAGTTTCTGATTGTTGTTGGAGAAACTTGTAAATTCATCTTTTCCTTTTCCAACCTTCTGACTTATGACATATTTACTAGTCTTAACCTGTATGTCACTGCATATTTAATACTTAAACGTATCAATTTTCATAGTAATTCTATGGCTTTTTCGTTACCACACACCCTGTAGATATAATTATTAAATTGGTTATCCATTTAAGATATAAGTTACAATCTTTGTTGTAAAATAGGGAATTAGAGGATAAGAGAAAAAAGACAAAAATGATTTTCTCCTTTATTGGGGTGACAAAATAGTATTCCGCTGAGATGCAACCAGAAACATCCCCAAGCTGTAATCGTATTAATCACAGTGCGTTCACCCTAATTAGTTCTGTATTCCGTCAAAGGTATTGATAATTTCTTGACTATCCAAGTGCAAAATTGAAAGTCACAGACACCTGGAATCAGTTGAGATCTTTTGTTTGTTCTAATTGCTTATAGGTACCTTGTTCTGATTAAAGTAATATCAAAAAGGATTTTCAGAAAGCGTTTTCTTCAGTTAAGGTTTGCTTAATTCTTTATATAATACTTTTCAAAAAGGTAATCAAACTTATTAAAGAAGGGATTTTAAAAGTACACAACGTATCTGACAAAACCACAATAGAAAATTCGATTATTCTAACCCTCATAAATAAATTAAAATTTCGCTGACAGCTAATATCAGTATTCGAATGTCAAACTTTACCGAATTCGAATTTTATTCTGCTCATAAAATTATTTCATAACTTTTGGGTTGATCGACATCAATAAAAATATGAGAAAAAACTAGCCGCCCTGATACTTTTAAAACATTGGCAAAACATACAATGTTAGTTCCATTAACCAAGCCAGAATGACGTGACTGACAGGTCAGCCATATTGTTCTGGGTCCTCATGTCATATTCTATTCAGTTTTCACTGTTTACTGGTAAAAAGCGGATGATAGTTAAACTATAATTAGTAATGTTCTTAAATTTAGCAGGGAGGAACAGAAACCATATAGTTTATCAAATCAAGTTGACGATGGGGACCTAACATTTATATACACAATAATATATAACGTAACTAGGTTTATTTAACTTTTATCATATAAATAAAACAATGGTATCAGTGGCGATAAAATCAAAAAAAGACATAAAACGGGTGAAGTCGTTGCCCACACTCTAAAATGTGTGTTTGTGTTGGGTATCAGGTGTTCTTGTTCATAATGCCTCTGAGAAACTTTAAAAATTTCCAAGAAGAAACAGGGAACCTTTTCAGGTCAGTCCTAAACAGATGTTGCATCCGTGTCAAATATTTGTATACCATTTGTATTCGTATTTTGCATACAAGACCCAGAAAAAAATAACTTTTAGAGGAGATTTATTATCAGGGGCGTGTTTTGGTCAAATTAACAGTTTTTATTTTAAAAATGTTTTTTTAAATTATGTGTAATGTAAATAAAATTAGTGCTTTCATTTTATTATGTAGAATTCGAGGGTGAATTGAAAATATAAGAAAAAATAATAATTAATAGTATTATTATTCAATAATAATATAATTTCTCCCATATCCTGTTCTTGAATTTCCATTATGTTAACGTATGTAAATATTAATACTAACGAGATGAACAATAAAAGATAATTTTTATCAGTTTAAATAAACGTTATTCAAGTATCGCTAACAATACTTTGAGTACGAAGTTATAAATAAAATATTTAAAGGGGGCCAGTCTTCACGTGTTTAACTCTCGCTCATCCAAAATAAAGATAAGAATCCTTAGAATTTGATGGCTGAAAAGACATTTTTTCAAGGTCGCTACTGACCCATATCACTCAGTACAAAATTGGATGTATGCCGACAGGAGTTTTTGACCATAGACTTATGGTCATAAATCTTATATTTTTGTCTACAAGGCAAAAGAAAAAGTGCACGTGTTGAATAGTCTGACAAGTTACCACAGGATGTTTTCCAATAAAGCTGATAAGAATATTTGTATTACTCACGTTTTTTATTTCTTATAAATTCGTAATTTGGTTTGTTTGGTATCAGTTGTAGGATAAAAATTAAATAAATAGGACTTTTGTTATATAAAAATATTTTATCTCCTGATTGTATATAAATATAAACAGAACATGATCAGAATTTAATATTAAACGTAGAATACACCTATATATTACACATAACCATAAATCACATTAATTTGGTGTACACTATTATTAAAAGAAATATTACCTGCTCTTCTCTACACTGGCCAAGATAATTATTTAAATTTGAATGTTTCAATATTTATTGTTTTGATTTTAATCATTCAATGTATTGTTTTCTATAAAAGTGAATACAGAATAAAAAAGAATCTTTACCTGTATATTTTAGTATCTTATTTTTATTAATGATTTTTATTTTCACCATGCTTTAAAAAGTGTTCTAAAAGCCACAAATAAATAAGACACTTGAATTTTTGTTCTTTGTTTTTGACAAAAGAGAACACTCCTAAATACGCAAGACAGCATTTCAAAGATGCACAAAATAAGATCAAAATGTCCTGAGCTCCTTTTAGAAAGCTTTCAAATTCCCAAGTTGATAATTATACGTCGGAATTCTCTCCCACTTCATTCTTGCTTGGAGTAGTCCGTCTATCACTAAAAACCAAGCCACTTCAACTTCAACTTCAAACGTCTTTAAGGCAGTATTTTTTAACACGAATTTGTGGGTCATTTAATATCATCTCGAGAATCGAAATCAGGGATTTATAATGAGACATGTGCGTGTCGACAAAATTCACCAACCACTTAAAATAAGTGCGTTTCCCGCCTGATTTTGACGACTTTAAAAGACCCTCATAACAAACGCCTGGTACCATCTAACTTTCAGGCAAAGAGGGATATAATTTACTTTGAATAAAAAACTTCACTAATATTCATACATTTTCCAAGCTTCTTGATTTTGACAAATCGACAAACGGATAATGTCTTGCGTGTTGAATTGCCAGGGCTGTATTATAAAATTGGATCAATCAAGGAAATTTTACATTTTTGATAATTTATTGTTTATAAGAGTTGAGCATGTTCAATTAGATGGTTCAACGAACCATACAGTTTAGTAGGAATAAGTGATGATGCTTCAACAGCTAGTATGAAATTTTATTTAACTTAGACTGTTTGAAATTGTTAGTATATTCACAGTTACTACTTTCACAGACTGTTTTTTGTGCTATGACACGTTGACAAGTGCTAGAAATGTTTTGAACCATGTTTTTCCTGGCGCCATATTTACTAACCCGTCATTTCCTACAACCAGTCCTAATTCCGTTCTATAAGGACTATATTATGGACGTACATGACCAGACTTTGGTCAGGTTCAGCTGTTTCTTTCCAAACGAATTTGTCCTGGAACTTTCAGCTGTTTTTGTTTAGTTCATTGAGTTTTCTGGTCATTTTAGAACTGATTCTTGGCAAGTACACGATTACCTAATAAGATATGTGTACGCAATTTAACAATTCATTAACTTCTATAAGAAAATGTTTTGGCTAAAATGAAATCAAAATGATATTAGTAACATTATAAAGGGGAGTGTTGAAAGTTGAAAGTCTTAATCCACCCCTGGTCGTGCATGATTACCAAATCATTTAGGGTGCTCGGTGGGCTAAGACAAATGATATTATGGGATGCATTAGGTGGTAGTGCGGCTGCAATTTTGACCGGATAAGTAAATAAATACGAGAAAATAACAAACCAAGATAAATGGTTTTAGCTAGCAGCTCGAAAAAAATGTCTGGGAAGCTTTACGGAACTGCCAGTTCCACTTTTCGGCTCATTGTGCACGAGATACACGGGAAAGAATTCAATATGTGAAATTGTACATAAAAAAATCATCTGCGAGAATAATGCCGTCGACGGAATAAGAGATAAATTTCCGTTGAGTAATAGACAAATCTATTGTTGCTCGAGTCATGGTCTGAATACATTACGGTCTGGATCTACACATTAATCAATCCCAATGCAATTTATTTTAAGCAAATTCACCTGTAAAAAAATATGTACACTATTTTAAATTATATTTTGATGTTGTATAGTGGGTGGTTATAAGGTCTATTGGCTACGGTTTAATAAAACGTTTATTTTAAAAAGCACACTAATAATAATCATTAACTCAGTCGACTACCAAAGCTTACACTATTTTAACTATTTCATTCATTCATACGTTTGGGTTGGGATCAACAGCCCAGGCACTTGAACTGAATCTTGTACCATTACCCAAGTTATCTACCTACTTCCATTCCAGAAGCTTCGTGTCTTCTATATAGGCCACCAGTTTATCTGGAGTGATCTTCAGTAGCAGTGATGATTGTGTTATTTCCACTCTCAAGGTGCTTCCGTCTGAGTCCTTGTAAGTTCTCACAGAAGCAGAGTATGTGAGTAAGTGTTTCATCGTAGAGCTCACATTTTCTGCACATAGGTTCACTAAGGGTACAGTGTCCAGTTACCAGGTGCTGTCTTCAAATTTCTCTTACCCAGTTTCAGCAGCCTGGACGAGAGTTCCTTGTCTACCTTATTCCCTCCATTTGAGTTGGTGTACCTTAACTAGCCAGTTTTCGACTTCATTTCTTATGTAATCCTTTGTGATTCCACAAAACTATTTTTTTAACTTTTTGTGATCAACGTGAGAATCTCTAAATTGTGTATTTATAAATTCAGGTTATTGCTGTTCATGTCATTTTTTTTTGTTTATTAAGTATATAAATATTTGTTATCAAATTACCATCTGTTTCAGTAAATTAAATTGAGTTTGTTGAATTAATAAGTGAATAATGGGATATACAAAAATAAAATTATTCTTTAGATTAACATGAAGACAAAAATTACTGAAAATATGCTACTTTTAATGCAAATATGTCACTAAATGTGAAGATGTACTTTAATGTTTCAGCTTGTTCTTCTTCTTTTTTTCTTCTCCAATTTGGGTTACTCATACCATTCGCATTATTTTGTTCCATGACAAAATATGTTCAATTTATACTAGTGACGTCGAAATCTAAAAGGCGGATTTGAAGAATGTTTCAAATAAGGATAAAAACAAAACAATTTCTGCCTTAGAATTAACACTAATCAATAACAAAAATCTGTTTGTAGTCTTTAGGCTTTGTTGTCTTTCGAAAGTGTGTTTCCGAGCCAATCAGCGTTAACCAGTACGACAATTCATGGATTTATTATTACAATGAACAGTCTAATACTCTGGTCGTCATTAGGTCCAAAACATGTATCTTGATAAGCTAAATATCATGTTTATACTAAGCCCTTACCTTACGTCCCAAAGCTCATTAACATACTACATACATGTATACTAGCATAGTTGTCGTTTTTTCATGACAGATCACTTCCATACTTGTTTATACATGGACCAATCCAGTTATATTAACAGGAATGTAATACTATGGTAGATGGTCTGCTGTAGCAAATTTATAATTGTTTCAAATTTGGCGTCTTTAATCCGTGTATGTCGTTTTTTTTTCAAAATGGTATTACTATTTAATTGAAGTGACCATGTGTCCGCATTACTAAAGTACATATGAGTTCTCATCGGTATTATATTGCTAAACCAGAACGAATATTTGCATAAGAAGAGGAAGGAAGTTAGATAGCAGCGGTTATGGCGTCTAGGATTTTTGTCTCCATCGCATCAGTTGAGATAATGATAGAAAGTTCCCGCGTGCCGTGTTTTACGAATCTGGGTAAGGAAGTTAGGGTGTTTGGGTCAATTGTAGGGGCGAAAGAAACGTAACGATTTAGTGGAACTGAACTTTTACAACTTTCTGAGGTTTATATCTTCTTATAATACCCTATGTATTAGACTTTAAAATGTTCATTTTACTGCATTATTTTATAAACATAACCCCGCTGTCATTAAACAGGAACTTTGGAAATGCCATATATTTTTATGGTTATTGAACAGCAAATCCAATTTTTGAGGCTATTAAAGACGTTTAGAGATTATAAGCAGAATATGCACGTTGACGTTTATTATACCACGGAATCACTGCATTTTATGTGAGATATCCTATCCTCATTTTTATGTACAAATTTAACTCTCAACAACACATCTTGTTTGGTTACTTTGATTTTTTATGTCCCACTGATCGAACTTTTCATTCAATCTTGGATTATTAAAAATACGCATACACTAATTACGTACGAAATATTTTTAAAACGGAAAGGACGATATTTTTGTTACTTTGTAAATTATGCTGAATACATTTAATCAATTATTATTATTCATAATAAAACACGACTCAACTTTTATATGTAGTAAAATATATCTCTTCCACAACATTGTGGCATAGAGTGATAATTTTAAGTTTTTTCTTTCCGTTGCAATATTTCTCCTATTGTCTCATCACTAGTCAAGTCATCCTGCACCTCTAATTTTATTCTTTTGAATTTTCGCTCCCCATATTTTTTTATTTAATCCAGTCTCCAAAGTTGACTGTATTTCAAGTTCTTTTCTTATTATTGTATTTCTTATGTTATTTCATTTCAGCTCTTGTATTTCACTCTTTTCTGTTGTATTAAGTACCCAAGATTCACAGCAATTCGTTAACACTGATGTGTACAAAAATTTGAAGATCTTCAGTTGAATTGTTTATGTTAATAGTGGTTAAGCTTTTTAAAATCGCTTGTGTCACGTAAAAGAATAATTTATAGAAATTATTCATATTAACTCTACTAAAGTACGTATTTGATCTAATGAATTGTTAACACAAACATAAATTAGTAATATTTTACTGAGTACCTACATTAGTTTTTAACTTTAGCGTCAAACATGTCTTGAAGTTTCACTCTACCTATATTCAATTTTTATGATTTGTAATTTCACTTATGATTTGTTTTGTGTAACAACAAACATTTTTAATAATATATATCACAAAAATATCTTGGATAAATGTTTTTAGCCCTCCTATCTGCGGTCCTGTGCAGAATCAGGTGATCTGTTGCATGGTGTACCTTCTTTTAATTTATCACAATTTTCATTGGTATACCTGATTCTCAGGGTGAATCATCGTAGTTTGCAGACTTATAGCAGACACAAGAGCTATCCGATGGGATGACTCAACCCAACAAGCTGATGGTCAAACTCATAGGCGCTGTTGGGTAATAATTTTGAAAGGTTTTCGTATTTTTAAATTACAATTTATTATAAGTTATTAATTGTTATTGTGTAATATATTTAGGTAAGTTGAATGTGGGACAAAATCATCAACATTTTGGTCAACTTTTCACATTAGTACCTCTAACTATTAATAACTCTAAAGCTGAAGCAATAACTTAAAGTGATGAGTAAGAAAAGAAGAGGATTATTTTTATATTGCATTGAAATTACAGAAGGAAAAATACACAATAACAATAATTATTAGTTTCTTAATGACCCTGAGTCATCAAAGCTGATAACTGAATTATGAAATTATATCTGTATCTGTATCTGTAGAGTAGGGAGGGTGAGTGTAGGCTCACAGCACTTAGGCCACATATGACCCATTGTACATCCTCCCGAGGAGTTGTCCTCCTAGGTCATCGTCCATCCTGTCCTTCTCAGGAAGGTGAACAGGTCACCAGGAGACATCTCCTTTATATCGGCAGGTGTAGGCCAAGACTCACCGAACACACACTCTCTTATCGACGATAACTCCGGACACTCGCATAGGACATGCCTGACAGTCTCATCTTCCTGTTCACACATCCTGCATAGAGGTGTGTCCACTAGCCCCATAGTATGGAGGTGTTTCCTTAGTTGACAGTGGCCAGTCAGGAATCCCACTGTTATACGTAGGTTTCTTCTGGTCATCGCCAAGTATTTTTTCGGCGCCATCTTCCCAGGGTCGCCCAGGGTGATCCTGGCAAAACTGCATCCTTTGATTGCCTCCCATCTCTCAAGGGATTGAGCATGGGTGTAACGTTTGGCTAGTTCCGCAATTGTCGAAGTCGTCAGGCCGTAGGTGTCACTGGGTCCAAGAATTTTCAGTCCAGCGGCTTCCCTGGCTAGAGAATCAGCAATGCGATTTCCTTTACTCCTGTCGTGCCCTTTAACCCACCTCAGGATAATATTGTTATCTGCCGAGGCGTTAGCTAAATCTTGGTGGCACTCTAGTACTAGTCTTGATATAACACGTTGTCTGTTCAAGGCTAATAGGGCTTGTCTACTATCAGTGCAGATTATTATGTTTTTGTCAGAAATTCCTTTTCTGATTAGTTCTTTTGTGGCAATTGAGATACCAGCCAGTTCTGTTTGAACTACGCTGGTATTGTTTCCCATTCCCCACTTGATCCTTAGGCTTAGTGCTCTCGAGTAAACTCCACATCCTGAGCCTTCATTCATTTTTGAACCATCTGTATAAATGCGTATTGCATCTGCAGCATCTGGCTCTGTGTTGTGTTTTATTTGTATTTTGTAGGGTTTATTAAACAAAAACCTGGGTTTAATTGCATCATTGGCTGCCTGCAGCAGAGGTAGCGCAGTAAGCGCTTCCTGCCATAGGCTTAACCGCAATTTGCCCACTCCTACTTCGGGGTTTACACCAGCCGTGCGCAATCGTACCATGGCCATCAACGCAACCTCCTTGACATACAGGTCCAGAGGGGTCAGACCAGTAATAAGCTCCATTGCTGCGGTTGGTGTTGTTCTCATGGCTCCTGTGATGTTTAAACAGGCCATTCGCTGTATTTGATATAGTTTTTGAATGGCCGTTGCTTGTAGAACCTTCGGTCCCCATGCAATTGCTCCATACGTTAACATAGGTCTTATTATTGCAGTGTAGATCCAGGAGACCACTCGGGGTGACAGCCCCCATGTGCGTCCCACTGTTCTCCGACACTGTTCATAAGCCACATATGCTCTTTTTGCTCTGCTGTGTAGATGAGAGTTCCATGTTAGTTTCCTGTCGAGGGTAATACCAAGGTATTTCACCTCTTCCGAAAAGTTTAGTTTGCTTTTGAAGATTTCGGGGGATTTTAAACCCGATAAACTCCTTTTCCTGGTAAAAAGGACCATCTCAGTCTTCCTGGGATTGATCGAAAGTGAGTGTTCCTTACACCATGTTTCAATTAATTTGAGCCCATCCTGCGCTCTATCGCACAGTGTGTTCACAAATTTGCCTGTCTGCAAAATAACTATGTCATCTGCGTATGCAATTGTGTAGATTCCATTGTTGTTGAGGTGATTAATCAGGGTGTCCAGGACTATGTTCCACAGAAGGGGTGATAAGACCCCTCCTTGCGGACATCCCCTCATGACCAGTCCTCTTACTGTGATGTCTTCTACATTGATACTTATTGCTCTACTAGAGAGCATCTTGAGTATCCATTCTCCTACTACCAGAGGTACATTCCTGGAGTTGAGTTGCTGGGTAATTGTTGGAAAGGTTGTTTTATCAAACGCTCCCTCTATGTCTATGAATATACCCAGGGTGGATTCTTTGTTGTCCAATGATCTTTCGATTCTGCCAACCACTTGGTGAAGGGCCGAATCAGTGGACCTTCCCGGAGTATATGCATGCTGATTTGGATGAAGTGGGTGGTGAACTAGCACTTCATCTCTTATGTACCGCTCGCATAACCTCTCCATTGTTTTTAGAAAGAACGATGTGAGACTAATTGGTCGGAATGCTTTTGGTAAGGTGTAATCCATCCTACCTGGTTTTGGTATGAATACCACTCGTACTTCTCTCCACTTACGGGGAATATATCTCAGAGCCAAAGAGGCTCTGAAAATTCCAACCAGGTGCGGCATAAGAATATCCATCCCCCATTGAAGTAGGGCTGGTCTTATTCCGTCAGGTCCTGGTGACTTGAAGGGGGAAAAGCCCGATATGGCCCACCTTATCTTGTCCTCGTCAATTACTGAGCTAGCAAATTGCCAGTCGTATTGTGAGGGTGTTGTTGGTACTTCCATCCAGTTTGACGTTCCAGGAAAGACAGAACCTGGGAAGTGAGTTTCCATAAGAATCTCAGCGCTCTCTTGAAGGTTGGCTGCCTTGTCGCCATTTTCCCTTGTAAGGATGCCGATACTCTTATGTTGGTCGTTTGAGAGCGCCTTCTGTAGCCTAGAAACCTGCGGGAAGTCTTCGACTGCCTCACAATAGGCTCTCCAGGCCTCTCTTTGCTTTTGTCTGCAGACTTTTTTGAACTCCTTGAGGTTGGCTTTGTATATTCCCCAGTCCTCTTCGAGTGTTGTTCGTTTTGCCTTGTTAAAGGTCGTTCTCGCTGTCTTTCTGAGGTGTTCCAGTTCAGGGCACCACCAGCTATTGGTCGTGCCACCTGTCTGAACCATCCTCATCGGACAGGATTCCTTATAGGCAATGTCCATTTTGTTTTGGATAGATACTGTGTACCTTTCCAGTTCCTCATTATTGCTAGGAGTCAGGACCTCTGTTTCCC
The DNA here is from genome assembly GCA_963978555.1 of Galerucella nymphaeae. Lineage (NCBI taxonomy): Eukaryota > Metazoa > Arthropoda > Insecta > Coleoptera > Chrysomelidae > Galerucella > Galerucella nymphaeae. The sequence continues at coordinate 7,189,896 of OZ021704.1, forward strand.
GCAGAGCACCTTTTAAGAGTCGATTGTAGAGAGCTACATCCGTCCTCTTCGGGTCGCGAGATTTTACAGTGGTCCTGAGATCCTGGCTTACCGTGTAGGTCAGCCAGCGGTGGTCTGACATAGAGATATGATCTGACACTTGCCAGTCCTTAATTTGGTTTGATATTTTGGTTGTCGCCAGCGTAATATCTATTAATGTTTGGCTACGGGCGTTAATGAATGTCGGCTCCGTGCCTCTGTTTAAGATTGTTAGATCTTTCTTAATTATATATTCATAAAGAGACTTACCTCGGGCGTTGATATCCTTGCTGCCCCAGCTCAAGTGGTGGGAGTTTGAGTCACAACCCAATATCAGCTCCACTCCTTGGTTGAGGCAGTGATCCACTAGTACCTCCGTCTCTTTAGTCGGTGGTAGGGTGGCTGCATCTGAAGGTAGGTACACCGATGCAAGTACCAACGCCGTATATTTGCCTCTTCCATCTGGACATTCCACTTTAACCGCAGTGAGGTCTGAGGTGCAGAATTGTGCCATTGGAGAAGCTCTGTATTTCCTTGGGACGTAAACTGCTGTCCTAGGTTGCTGATTGCTTGGTAGGCTGAAAATTTGACCCTTTAGACTACTAAAACCAGTAATTTTGGTCTTTATTATCCAGGGCTCCTGGATCAAAGCTATTGCATCCTCCAATACATCAAGGTGCCGACATAGTGTTGCCGTTGCTGCCTTTTTGTGTTGGAGGTTGCATTGTATGATATTTACCTTTTTTCCAACGTCCTTGCCCATGAGTAGGTTGGTTAGGTTGGTTGGTTTTCTTTAGAGGTCCATCCGCTCCTCCGCTAGGGGAGAGGTGACCTCGCTGTTTTCGGGTACCTCCTCCGTCAGGTCATCGACTGATTCGACGTCCTTTCCGGAACCCGTGGTGGCCTTGGAGTCAGTATCCACTTTAGGTGGCTCGTCTACCAAGGACCTCGGGTCTTCAGAGGTACCCCCTGTTTCCTTCCTTGAAACCCTGATGGTCAATGAGGTGAACGCATAGCTCATCCTCATCGACTTCTTCTTGAGGACCGCCATATCTTTGTCTCCGATCCCGAAGACGAAGAGGTGTCCTCCTGGGTTCACCTTAACCTCATGGTGGAAAGTGCACCATCTCGCCACCGTCAGATCAGGGTTCTGCGCCCTAAGCCGACCAAGCACCCTCTCCTTTTCACCGGATATCGTCTTGTGGACGTCCTCCGGGATCCAGAGCGAGGCCTTGGTCAGCTTAGGGAGCCCATCCACGCTGACGACCGCCAGTGATGCTTCCTCCCACGGCTTGAGGTTTTTTGTGGCTTTTTTTCAGCCACTCTAACGTCCCGTCATCATCGCAGACCACTCTGATGATTTCACCAGAGTATGTCCACGATTTAAACGTGGGCGTTTTGCTGTTGCTGCTGGAGGCGGAGAAGATGATCTTGTCCAGTTCCTCTAGCAGTTGGTTTTTGATGATTCTTTCCCGTTCTGAAGTAATCTTACCGTACGGGTTAGTTTCATCTATTATAGCAACCTTGAGGTGTCTCAAGGCGGCATCCGCAAAGGTCTTAGAAGGGGCAGCGACATTTCTGTCGGTACGCGGCTTCTTCAGCCTTCGCGGAGTCCCCTCCGTGGAGGTGCTCTGGTGAAGGCGCTTTCCTGCAGGGGCAGCCGGTTCCTTGCCTTTATTCAAGGCGGAGCTCTTGGCGCCCGCCGCAGGAAGTGCCTTTGCTTTTGGAGGTGGAGTGACGGAGGAGGGGGGAGCACTTGTAGTTGCTGCCACCCCTGATTCCCTCGCTCTCTTCCTCCTTTTGGCTTCGGCGCCGCAAATGCGCTTCCGCCTTTGTGTTTTATCCCGAGGTGATCTTCCTCGTCCAGCCTCGTTCTGTGCAGTATTTTGGGGTGGACATTTCTGTTCATCCCCAGTTACTGCTTTTGATCGAGGTGAGCACTTCTGTCCAGCCTCGGGATTTGTTTTTGTTTTGTTTTGGTTTGGTGTTTCCATGTGTGTTCCCACGAGTAGCAACGGAAGGGTTGGTCACCTCTGGCAGAGCCCCGCATTACCAGAGGAAGGCTAATTACAATGGGGTTCCGCCCGGTTCCCCAAGGGGATCGTTCGTGACCGCATAATACCCTGCGGCCATTCAGCTGTCGGCACGATTCCTTCCACCTTAGCTTGGGTAGGCTGGTCCGCGGTGGCATGTTCAGCAAAGGCTTTTGGGGAGGTTTAGCTCCCCTCACCCTACTTATTCTGCCACTGACCAAGGGACCGGCGACAGTCCCTTGGCCGTTCCCCTATCCGCCACCTGGGGACGCGCCCGATAGATAGCCCAGTCCACGGGTATGAAATTATATAATGATATAGCTATTTTGAGATTTGCTTTCGATTTGCATCTACATATTTTTAATTTATGCGTATGCATTTGTCTGACGTACAACGAAATATTCCAAACGCATCGTTTCATCCCATGAAGCAAATAGTACAGTGGTAACGGCTAGCATTCGAATGAACCGGGCTTGTGATTTGAATCTGACCTTCTGTGCGTTTTTTCAGAGGTTTTGGTAGTAGCAATAAGCGAATGCTGGATCAATACACCTACCACCTTTCCCCCAGTTCCATATATGAACCCAAAAATCCTCATTGAGTGAAAAAGCATCTGAAAAGTCTAAAACGACTTGTGAGGAGAAAGAAATACTATTCTATCTTTTTGTCTGATCCTTTAGCACAAAAAGTAGAAGGGGAATTGGCATCCTTGTGTTTTAGTATTTTTTGCTAAGATGAAACTGCAAAATCAGTTTAGATTTAGTTTATATTAAATAAAATAAATGTCACTGTCAATATTTGTGACCCCCCATAAAACGCTAATGGGTAAGATTATTTGCCGTATGCTGAAAAAGTTTATTGACTGATTCACTGACTATGTTGTTGGGACGACAAATACGAAATACGTTTTTACAAATATAATAGCTTCAGTGCCCCCTCTGTTTCTAAAACCTATTGTATGTACTCGTATTAAGCGATTTTAAGAGAGGTTTCAGACGAGATACTTTGTGGCCGGCTACTAGTGTCTGGAAAGAATCGTGCGGTTATAAATACATTCAGGGGTCTCTTCACACCAGCGAGTAGTTTTGAATCGATCTTGTCGATATACAAATTCCGTTCACCAAATTTGGTTGTTTTGGAGCGAAAAATAGTTCTAATTTCTGATACCCATAAGGTACATATTCTATATCTCTCCTTGTCAAAATAACAACGTGAAATGTAAAATCCAGGCGACGTCGCTTAAAAGCGATCGGTAGTTTTTATGAACGGAATGTCACCCCATAGCGCTTTCAGACGAGATACTTTGTGGCCGGCTACTAGTGTCTGAAAAGAGTGAAAAGAATACGTGGTCTTTAATGTTTTTTTAGCCGCGCGATTCTTTTCAGACACTAGTAGCAGGCCACAAAGTGTCTGCGCTTTAATTCTGTAGGTAGGTATCCAGAGATCTACTACTTTTTGGTATACATGGAAGATGGTGGAATTTTTCACTAGGTCAGAGTAGACATTGCTGAATAATAATAATAAATGCTTTTATTATTGAAATAAACCTTGCACCAAATAATTTTGGTTCTTGGTCGATAATAATAGTCTTCACCACCTTGGTGTATACTATTTTCACTCACAATAAATATAAATTTACGATGATTAATATATAGATATTTCTAGAATTGTTTTCTTTAAAATATTACTCACGACACTGGTATGTATAACTACCCAACTTCCTAGAACTTTTCCTCCCTTATTACATGTAAACCCTTTGTTAGTAATTATACTGTACCCTAGAAGTTGTACGTTCTTAATGCTTAATTTGAGTCGGCGAACTAACACTAAATTAATGCGATTGCCGTTAAATAAAAGTCGTTTTTTCAGTGACAATATTGTGTCTATACCCTTATTAAAATTAAATTACTCTAATTTAGTCGTTTGTCATAATAAAACTGATGTCTATTAAACAATAATTATAGATTCAAGATAAGTTTTGGAATACAATTAGTAACATGATTAATACACGTTAATTGGTACCTGCTGCCAATTTGTCGGACAAGGGCTGAATATGATTTCATTTGTACACACGCCGGTATTTAGAAATCAAAAAAAGCATATCAGAAATTACCCATAATTACATGCTACCAATTTCTGATCATTTATCAATTCTGATCTAAAGGGTTAACTTTGTCTAAGCTGTTGGTTTGTTAACTTTGAGGAACTAATGTTTCCGGCCATTACAAATTGTTCGCTCATTTACATTTTATTAATCACCCTAGCTCAGTTGTTCTTTATTTTGATCATAAAATGGATTATTATGGTGACTTTTCAGTAAATTGGATACCCAAGGGAGGGGCTATAGCGCCCCTAGCCCCTCTCTGGATCCGCCACTGTATCTTTCCAATGGGATAATGCTTCACAGTCAAAGATAATGTGGAAGGCTGTATCCTCCCCTTCAATGCACAACCAACAGGTAGGTTCCTCCCTATATGTATATGCCTTTTGTATGTACGAGCTTTCTCAAAGGTACAGTGACCAATGAGTAAACCTGTCACTGTCCTTATCTGGCCGCTGCTGGTGCTGAGGCTTAATAATTTCTTAGACAGCTTTTCCGATGGTTTTCAGATCAGGAGTTTGCTGTGTTCCTGTTTTTGCACGTGTCTCCAGTACGACTGATGTTTAGTTTGAGTCCACCGAGATATACAACCACGTGCAGCAGTTTTTGTTATTCCAGACAAGGGTACTTGGTTCGGTCCGTATACAATCCATTCAATCATAAACGATTATTTTATTCCAGATATATTTTAATACTCAATTTAAAAGGAAAAAGAAGTGCGATCCTAAAGTACAATCACAACTTGAATAATAAACTTTTCCTACGACCACATAGGAAAGTACCTTACGTATATCGCACTATACAGTACCTCGGAAAGTGGAATTACTTTCCACACATGAGCGGAAGGTAACTTTCCACACACATGCGGATAATTAGTCAAATGTATCATTTTTATTAAGATTGACTACTGTCAAGCTGTCAAATATATAATTTTTAATTAACTTTACCAATGTAATATCTAGATTTGAAGCGATTTATTTGAAAAGTGTAATTTTAAGTTTTTTTTCTAAAAAAAAAAATAGGACTAGTTCAAGGATCGAGCCCGCGTACTCTTCATCTGAATTCTGATATGGTCCGATACTCTACCAACTTATCCAAACCAACATTTTTAATAGTCGGACAATGTAATCATCTGAGTAGGTTGTAGGTATATTTATTATAAAAAGCAGGCTTCAACAAATTGTGAAAAGCAGGCTTTGCCAAATTGAGAGAAGCAGGATTTGGCAAATTGTGAGAAATGTCAAAAAATTATTTCGATTATACAGTGAATGTGAAGTGCATTAATTGTGAGGTGAGTTTATATACCTTCAATTTCTATAATTATCCAACCAATTAATAATTATTGTAGGTAATAACCTACCTATAACTAATTAAATTTTCGTTACTAATGATAGTTATTGTTACTTTTTGAAATCAATTATGTTGACTTTTGTGTATTAATAAGTATGCCATACTCCTACATACTACCTATTTACCAATTTTTCCTCGTTACTCATAACATCTGATAAATAACCTTCTTAATAATACTAATAACTTTATTAAATCAACATTTATTATATGGTAACAGATTTTCTTTTTCCTTTGGAAAATAAATTTCAAATTAATAGAATTTACAGCGCTCCCTACTCATGGATCCCTTTCTCTGTTCGGTAATCCTCTTACCTACAGTTCTTACAGTTATTATTATCCAAATTATATTGCCTTTGAAATTAGTCTAATACTGATTGAATTCACTAAAGCTGGGAGCTACTTATTTTCGTCAACCCATTAAGAAATTATTTACAGTTTTCCATAAATCTAGACTTGACCTTGTAACGGATAATATTACTGATTACTTCAGCAAATTTTATTTATATTTTCAATACCTAGTTAATGAGTTCTCTGGAATTGATACAGCTTCTTTTGTCCTTCCCTTAAGTTTACTTGATATCCCAGTTATAAGCATCTGGTTATGGAAGCATTCTGGATCGTGGATCGGTGACATTCCAGTAAAAGTTTAAGGAGTTTGGTGGCCACATCTATTAAGTTATACAATTTATTTGAACTGTGGAAAGAGCCGATGAACGATAATATACTACAATGTGTCTTTTATTCTAAATGTACAGACAAAACATAACGTGAAAATATGCAATGATGTACACTCATATTGTGTAACAACTATTTTTATTTACATTTCGATCTAAAAATAAATATGTGCAATTTTCGAGATAGACTGCCTGTCTCTATAGCGAAGTTTTTAATCCTCTCCGCATAATTATGAATCAGCTAATTATATCTCATTATCTTGACATTATATCGACATTTTTTTAAATATTGGCTTAACATGTGTCGATAATGAAGTTTATCAGTAGCTCAACTTATTTTTAGATAAAATTTCAAGGTGCTGATGAAAGTCTAAAACTATTTATGAAATTGGATCAATAAATGGGGTTACTTGCGTTTGGAATAGTTATTATTCCATAGGTCTTTTTAAAAGAGTTAGACTAGTGGGTATTTTTTATAACTTCATGTAGAAAAATGTACATTTTCCGTATAAGAAAGTGAAAATTGACCTGACGTTTTTAACCCCAGAAACTGTGGATAAATTTACTCTACACATTTTTGTTACACCCTTTAATATCAGGTAATAAGGTATGGTGTTCTTAATGTGGTAATAACACAAACATTTTTGCTAGAAAAGATGTAAATTTGTAGTTTTATGTTGAAAAATCAGATGCATGAGGTGTAGAAATCTACGGAGTGAGAAACTAAAAAATGTTTTCAATTCAAAGACATTGATAAAAATTATTTCAGGTAACTCGTTAACTATAACTAAGTAACCATTTAAGTTACTTTGTAAAAATAACGCCCATATAACATGAAGAAATTACCAGTAACGCGAGTCATAGCCATTGACCCTTAAAACTATCTATGTTATAATAATTGAACGCAACACCCGGATATGAGTAAAAAAGCTTGTTTTGCTCTTGACAATAATTCATTTAATATTTACATTTTACAGTCACCCTCGATATGTGGCAGAATTCCTTAGTAGTTAAGAAAAGGTAGAAACATTTTTACATCTGTCATTTGTCAACTCCCAAATAATTAGAAATGCATTTAGATGGAGTATTTACACATATTGATCGTCCACGATTTTTTTTATAATTACACTACTTTTGCAATAAAAAGTGTCAATTAATTTGAAGTACAACTCCTCTTAAAAATGAAACAGAACTCCTATGGTTTGCTAATCATGTCATCAGAAATGAATTAAAACAAATATTATTGCAATATGATAATGAATTTATAACAAAAATTAACTAAATTAGAATAATATGTTGAAATGGTGTCCATCAACTTCCATGCAATTGCAGAGACGTGTTCGAAATAATGTCAAAGGTTTTGAAGCATTTCAGGAGTTAATAGACTGTATACCTACTATTGCGTTTCACTTTGAATATTTAAATTTCATAGACGTTCTGCTTAATTGAATTAGTTTGATATGACATAACTCCAATTATTTGAATATCATTTTGTTAAAATGAGTGTAATAAAATGTTTAATGCTATGAAAGAATACAGATGAAAGCATACAACACTTATTATATCTCTTGTGTCGTAGGTAGATATGCAAATCGTCTTTAGATAATTGCCCAGCTCAAATGCTGAAAACTCTTTTTATTTTATCTATAAAATAGTGAAATAATGTTTCAACTTTATGGCATAACGAGATACTTCGTGAAACGCAATAAAATTCGCCATAAACACATTGTTTTCTTTTTTTTTTCTATGACAAATTGACTTGGAATTTCGTTTTGTTCTGGATAATGAATACTTTATACCATTTTCCCTGGAATGTATTGATTCGTCAATAGTAGTGTTAGAAAAGAATTTATTGATCTTCCGACGACATACTTAACAGGATCACGCGAATCTGAAGATCAATACATTCCATTGACGAAACTTTATTCCTTGCATTCTTATGTTATGACTAATAATAACATAATTATTTTAACGGAAGTTCAGACCACCATGTTTTTTCACAAATTATCCATTATTGTTCGTTAAGAGTACAAATTCATGCAAGCACGAGCATAAAAACATCTTTTGTCCACGACTATTTGATAATTTTTACATTTTACTTGTGCTTCTTCAAGTACAATGACGTACATTAATCACCAGTGAATAATAGGTGTGGATAATGAAAAAGTCACATGACACATGTATTGAAGGACACAATATATAAAATTAAAAAAAAACAATGCGGCGGCATTCGAACATATGTCAATGTCTAAAATTCCCCACCTAGTCGTTTTTTATGTCAAAAGCAAAAGTGACGTTCAAATTAATAGAAAATTTAATATGGAAAGTGAATCAGACAGTGAATTAAGTTATTAAATATATAATCTGTTCAATAACATATAAGAAGTACCTAATTATTAGTAATTAGTAAAAAAACTATAGAGGATAAATTATAGTATTCCACTCGTATATAATGGCTATTATTCACTCAGCTGTTTATGTCATCGTGAATAATTGCCATCAGTATACGATTATATGTGAGACCTCTTTCTTGGAAACCCAAATTATATTGTATGTATGTATTTTTTGGATAACATTGAGTCTCTGAAACTAGTAGCTCCTTTAGTCCTATTTCCCGGTGGAATTTTAGGATATCTGCAGACTTCAACATTCTTCTTCTATCCAGTATCTCCCAGGCTGTGCTCTAGGATTCTGGAGTGCTGTGCAGTTGAAAAGTGTGTGGATGAAGGTTTCTTCTTCCATGCCACAATATGTACATTCTTCTTCCTCCACTATTTTGAGCTTTTTCAAGTGCACATTCAGGCGACAATGTCCCGTTAGAATACCCGTTAAACCTCTTAGCGCAGTTTTACATTGACTTATGCATTCATTTGATCTCAACAGGTTGTATTCACTCAGAAGAATCTTTGATTATCTAAGCCCTAGATCTCTCCAATGGTCAGATCTTTTTTTTCTCTCGGCTTCACCTATTTCTTCCAATATTACACTGGGGCTGATTCCGCAAAAGGGTTCAGGTCCCAAGGAAGGTATTTCAGTCCCCCTCTTTGCTAGTTCATCTGCTAATTCATTTCCTTCTATTCCAGTGTGTCCTTGAATCCATATTAACGTAACTATATTGTTCTCGCCTAGTTCATTGAGTTTGTCTAGGCATTCCCACACCATTTTAGAACTGATTACACAAGAGCTCAGTGCTTTAATGCCTATCTGTGATTATGATAATTCTTTGTCCTCTGTATCCTTTATCAATATTGAACTAGGCGCACTTCCTTATAGCGCTTGAAAGATACTTGGAATTTTCCCCAAGTTTTCAGAGTGTTTGGTTCCTGGCCCGAACACTCCTATCAGTCCTATCCCAGTTCCTCCTATTGCTTTTCAGCCGTCTGTGTACCATTGAATGGCATTCTTACCAAATCTGGTAATGGTATTTGGATCCCATTCATTCTTGTTGCTTAATTCCGTAGCGAATTTCTCAACCCAAATTATATTAAGTTTGTTTGATATATTTTACGTGATGGAAAAATAACTTTATAATAAAACAGAGCTTTATGCTAAAATACTTTTTCCCAGTGTGATTCGAGTTAAGCTGTAAGCATTTATTATGATTCTCTGTGTATGTCTGAGTTAGCTACCACCTTCAAGGTTATTTACCGCTTGTTGTACGTAGTCTGCTGCATGAGGTGATTTTCTAGTATATCTTGCCACACACTATACCAATAGAACCATACAAATTATAATTATCGCCTGTCAAATTCAGCTGATAAGGGGGTATTAAAAATAGAAATATAATGAAATATTGTCTACTGTCTACTTTTCATATTATCAATAATATTACTGGATATAAATTTAAATAAACACATTACAGTGAATCAGTTCGATATGAGGTCAGACAACTTGGACTGTAAGAATCGATTCCATTCCCATATTTATCAGTTTTATCTAATTCATTCGCAATAATAAACAAATATTTTGCGTAACAAAGAAAGTTATCTACGTGTCACACTTTGTTGTAGTAAATTGTAAATTTTGTGTTATAACGGGTATAGCTTTATCAGAGGAAGGACGCTTTCAAGGAAACTTGATTAAATGCGGTCATTTGTTGTGTTTGCTTAAAACACGATTTTTTTAATTTTTAGGTATAATTACTGAAAATTAACATAATCGTCCGTTTCGGTTAACCTTACAAAGATAATCTCATTGTCGTGCGCCGATAAATATTGTAGGGATATAATTTATATCAATACAATTATTGTACTTAATATACAGAGGGTTTGTGAGTTTTGAAAAGCATTCAAAATCTTGGACTTGAGTAAATTATTATTTCTCTCTTATCCAATTATACAGGGCGTTGTTTGACAGAAAATTGGTTATAACTTTTAAAATACCTCGTATAATGGACAATTTCAAGGCGGATTGAATCAGATACCATTTTTTAGGTAAAGTATAGGGTGATCCATTTAAAAAATTGGTTTGGGTTACCAAAGGGGTAGGGGGTTGAAGTTATAACGTCTACATATGAGCAAAAAGAAGTCCTCCTTAATATTATTTTCAACGTGTGTGTTTTTTATTTTTTCATAAAAGTGAAATTATTCGGGATGGATAGTTTTTATTGAAATGCTTTGTATAGGAGGATTTACTAACAATATTAAATATAAATTAAAAAACTATTGTATATAATCCAACACTCCACTTTACTTTATCTTTTGCTTCTTCCTTCCAGTCTTTCTCTTATTCTATTTCCACCTTTCGTGCTATTTCTTATCATTCTAGTTATTCTGTGAGGTTGCGTTCTGTCAATATGCTTTACCCATCTTATTTTAGAGAGGTTATATATATACACGACTATACATTCCCATGGGAATTGTAGTCACACCCAAGTGGGTGTCCTGTCGATCCATTTAACATGGGGGATCAGCCCATTGTAGTATTTTTTTTTTATTCCTAGATATTGTGATGTGACTTAGTTTTTTCTACGATTTTACGCCACAAATGTCTATCTTTAACTTTATGTTTAGCTTCCTTGACATTCATGATATTTAAATCTGCGTTAACTTGGTCTTCCCATCTTGTTTTAGGTCTTCCCCTAGCTCTGTCTACAACTGGTATCCATTCTGTTATTTTTCTCAGTGTTTCATCTCCACTTTTTCTATAAATGTGTCCGTACCATCCAAGTCTGCGTGCTTTTATAAATTTTACAATGTCTTCCCCATTATTTTTTTGTACAATTTCATAATTCATTAGTATTCTATATTCTCCTTCTCCCGTTTTAACAAGTCCGTAGATTTTCCTCATAATTTTTCTCTCGAATATCCTTAATTTATTTTCTTGTTTTTTTGTCAGGTTCGCTATTTCAGCGCCATAGGTCACCACTGGTCGGATCGCTGCTTTGTATATTTTAATTTTTGTGTTTTCACTAATTTTCTTATTTTGAAGGTACCGTTTGTATTTAAAGAAAGCTCTATGTTCAGCTTGTATCCGCTGATCTATTTCTAATGTTCTGTCGTTATCTCCTCTTAAGTAGACTCCTAAATACTTGAAACTAGTCACTACTTCGTATTCGTATTCTCTTATCCTAATTGACTGCTGTTGAAATCTATTTCTGGATATGAACATTGCTTTAGTTTTTTCTTGATTTACCTTCAGTCCTCTCTTTTCAGCTTCTATCATCAATTTTATAAAGCTTTCTTTAAGTTCTTTCAGATTTCTTGATATTATAGCTATGTCATCTGCATACGCTAAGATTTGTGTCGATTTTGATATTATGGTAACCTTTAGAGAGGTTACAATTCCAAAAATTTCCGGCTCATTCCATAGTTGCTTCAACTCTAGATTTGCTCATCGGTTTCTTGTACTCTTACGTACTCTTTTGTATATTTTTAATTTAAATCCTGTAAAATGGTTTCATTCCTAAAAATTATGTTTAACGAATATACACAGCGATTACATATAAATATTTTTTCTTGTATTCCATGTCTGATTTTCCACTGTTCCTTTTTAAAATTATATCATCTATTTCCTCATGACATAAATTTAGTTTTTTGTGTCATTTATTTTGAGATCAATTTTCTGTATGGTCTGACCACTTCTGTGAAATATTGTTCTACAGTTGGTAGAGGGATGGTTGAAAAACACTCTCAGGCTCTGGTGCAGGTGTCTGAGGTCGCAGACCTAGGATATAAATACCAATATCTTTCTGGAGCTTCCACATTATACGACAAAACATTTTTCGCACAGCCAAGCGGCCTTAAAACCACTTAGCTTCTAATGAGTAACGTCGAAATTGGTATCAAGCTGACAAAATGTGGCTCACTTCAATAGGACGACATAAAAAAGTGTCTAGAACTGGTCTGAAACTTTGATAGCAACGGAAATACTAACTTTCTTGTAAGGAAGGGTGCCGCAGATGGTTAATTGAACACCAACATTCATTTCATGGACTGCAGGAAAAGTTCTAGATTTCTGGCATAAGAATATCTTTACGCTAGTGTTGGACTATAGCAGGTATGATCTAAGTTGTTTAACAGGCTGTCTATATTATCAATGGGTGACTTGTACTGTCGGAAGATCCGACGTGCTATTTTTGTATGGAAGATACTGTATTTTCATTTGGGGAAAAAATAACCCAATAACCCAGCATGGTATTATATTTGTGTACCACTTTATAAAGCTTATTCTTGAGGTATGTCGTTTTGACCATTGCAGATTTTTATATAACTAAACGCGTTCCCAAATGTCACAAAGAATAATATTACTTATACCTTGAAGTCCCCATTTGCTCCCCTAATGGGCGCTTTGTTTGTTACTGTTAAAGTGTGATTCAAACGTTCGTTTTAATACTCCTGAAGGTCTTGTTACGTTATTTAGAATATCACTAATGCACCGACAAACGCAGTTATCGTAAAATGAAGGCTAAACGGATTTACAGAGTAATCGAAAATCGTGGAAAATAGTTATCAGCACTCTTGACAGTTACAAGGTGTTCTCAAAATAGATGTCTCAATTAGAGATAATATTTCCTTTTCCGTATAATTTAATGGAAAACACAAAGGAAAATGATAAAAGTTGGATATGCTTAGAAAATAAAAATGGAACGTTTACCTACTTGAAATGTGACAATATTAGAGTCAAAGGACGTACCTAAACGCAAACGGAAACAAAGGTGAACTGTATACCTTTTTCATCCAGTACTAATGAGTTTATTAATGTGGCAACTTGCTTATAAAACTATTATTGATAATACAGTTGATCTGGTCAAGACGGTTGAGGACGCCTTGTATACCCTATTCATTTCACGAATATACGTCTGTGTTTCGGATTAAGTACGATGCCATCGACTAGTGTGATTGTACTGGAAACTGACTAGAAGTAGTGAATTCAACCAATAATTTGCTATTCTATGTTTTTATTTTCAGCACTTTTCAACACATCACACATACGTTTATACACAAGTGTTGCATGGTCAATTCTTAGTCTTAATCTTATTACAATGATACTTTTTTTCCTTGGTTGATTAGAGAATTAGAGCGCTTTCAAACGAGACACTTTTGGCCGGCTACTAGTGTCGTTGACGTTGACTCCGACGTTTTCTCCAAGGTGCACTAGTATGTGAAGGAAATATTTTCACGGAGAACAGCTAAACGTGGCTGGATAACAGGAATAAAACCAGAGAGTGGAAAGTATAACAATATGGGTATCAAATAAAACATTGGTTTGTGGAATGTATCTGCTGCGCATGCTCATCTGTCAAAAAATACGTTTGCAAATATGTTTCCTTGTCTACATTATAATTTTTCAATGGTTTTAATGTTGTCCGATATCTTATAAATTAATGTAATCACAATTACTGTAGTGATTTTTATTCCACTTGTAGTTCCCCATCAGTTCTGCTGTGAAATTTTTGTGCTGCAAATACTGTTGATACTTACCTTATCTGTAAATTTCTTATCTACTTAAATACCTCCAGTTGATACAGTTAATAATGTATATAAATATTGTAGTTCTAGGTTAAGTTTAAAACACTTGATATAAAATTATTAACGTATACACGAGTTGTTGCGGTAGTTTTGTTAAATAATATTAAACAAAAGATTTGCTTTACGTGGTGACGCCTATTAAGCATGGAATTTACGTGAAAAGAGGCTCGACAAAAACTGATGTGTCTAGAAAGTACTAGGAGGTACATTGATAAAAATGGTACAACCATAATCCTCGGCAAGAAATAATATGAAAGATTGGCTACTTAAAAAGAGTCGGGCTAGAGAATTTAATATAGATTCAGGAGCTACGTGCTGATGCAGTCGCCAAGAAGACGTCCAACTAACAATAATTATCAGCTCAGATTTGACAATTTTCAGAAGAAAAATTGGAAAGACCTTTGGACACATTTCTTTTTGGTAGGAATTAATAAATCCGCTTTACCAGGGTCTAATCTACCGAAAACTCTCGAAACACTCTCACGCCTCTGATAGACTATGAGCCCATGGGGAAAAAGTGTCGCGATTTGCAACAGCAGCAAACCAATTCAGAACGATAGTTTATCATGCCAATTTTTAATTTTCTTGTGCAGAAAAGTGCAGTGGAAAACAACATTTTATTTTTCACCCCCTAAAAATGTGAACGATTATTTATGAACGTCATAGAGTCTGGACCGATCTTCTATGGTTCTATACTATCAAATTTAACAAACGGCGTACAGTCGGGCTCATAGTCTGTAAAGACAATCCAGTCATATGTGACATGTGTGATGTGGAAATAAGTTGAAAAATGGACCCTTTTAATGCAGCATTTTTATTGAGTGACTGGATGCATTACACAAAACAAGCACCTTGTGTGTAATGATTCATTACACACAACTTTATGGTCAATCTCCGTCAAAAAATGCCATTACACACGACTATGCTCAGTGCAATGCTTGAATCAGACTCTCCATGAAATGTCATAATGTGACTTTGACAGTAGGTATACCTACCTACCGAAGGTGATTTAGAGCTAACTTTTTATTAGAATGGATACAGAAAGTGAAAACTAATTTAACTGCACTCCACGATTTCCTGAAAAAACAAGATGGATACAGCACAAAAAATTGTGAACTCAATTGGATGTTGATCTTCAAATTCTAGGTCTGAAAACATCGAAAATAATTCCTCCACTACTTCAAATAGTAATAACTTAAATCTGGAATCTTCCTCTACTCCCCGTATAGTATAAATATTTCCAATTGCGCAAATTTCACATCAATATTGTAAACAATAAATGAATTTTCATTATAGCTTTCAAAATGGAATTGTTTGACATAAACCATTAAGTTTCTTCAATAAAATATTCTCTAAATATCTCGTTAGTTTCAATTCAATGGTGAACAATCAGTCATAGAAAAAGTATAGTATTCTACTTTCGTGTAATGTAATGAAGGCAAACGTCGTAATCATTACACGCTCGTTGAATAATATACCATTATCACACATATTAGTGCATGCAATTAGACACCTCATCAAATATTTCTAATATTATTTCCCATTTTACTAAAAATATAAAAAAAACCACTAAGTCGGTATGCACAAAACTCTTCGGCTTCCTAATTAATGTAAATGAACTATTAAAACCTATGTTTACAAAACCAAATGAAAAAAATTAAACCCGTAGCTGCTTACTGTTAATCTAGTCGTGAGTCATAGACTCACAATGATTCACCGCTCCTGCAACGGTGATACATTAATAACGTTTGTAAAACCTATAGACCAAAAAAATCGGTGAAACTGAATTGTATTACTATTATGTAGTTGACGTAATTGGGTCAGTAGTAATTGATATTTTTAACTTGTTATAATAGGCACGATTAACTGGTTATTGTAAAATTAAATATTATTTCCATATTTTTTTAAATAAAATATCTCTAAACATCTCTTATTTTAAGTATATTTTTGTAAAGGTAGATGATGAACCTAAACGGTAAAAATGAGATGAACATTACTTCATCCCATTTTTAAATTCCCCAGTGGATATTAAAAATTTCAGCAGATGTGACTATGTACAGTTTATATACAGGGTGTTTTCAAATGACACTTACAACGTTTGCATGTAGATACCTCTTGTAAAATTGTACAAAATGATACAAGGATTGAGGGGTCCAGCTCATTTTCTTTTCGAAATACGGGGTGTTGAATTTATAAAAATTTAAATGTTTTAATTTGATAAATTTAAAGTGGATGAATAAATTGATTTGACATTTGGCAGGTTGTTTTTAAATGTGAAAAAGCCATATTTTGATAAAAAAATTATGTCAATTCTTGATCCAGTGGTGTACATTTGGAAAAATATGTCACTTTTCTCCTTCCATTTTTCACGCCACTGGCATTTGTAGCTATTTTCAATTAATTTTTCACGTAAAAAAAACATAACATTTGCATATCAAAAAATTTGTAATTTCCAAGATATTTAATGCTTTCTGAAGTCTGCAACCTAATTTTTCAATAATAAAATGAAAAAAAAATACTTTTTTGTATTTTTTTATAACCTTCAAACAACTAATGGTTAAAATATGTATCAGAAACTAATTTGTGAAGCAGCAATGCATCTTAAACATTGGAAGAAGACTCAAAAATATCTGTCCAAACTTGTGCTATTATTATTGAAAATGAACCGCATTTGAATTTTTATAACTTCAACACCCCGTATTTCGAAAAATAAATTAGCTGGACCCCCCAATCCTCATATCATTTTATCCAATTTTACATGAGGTATCACCATGCAAACATTGTAAGTGTTATTTGAAAACACCCTGTATATATTTTTTATATTAAGATTAGGTTTACAACCCTTATCAGGGCCCGCTGTAAGGCCGGACAATCCGAAAATCTGTCGGAGGAGGCAAATATTAGCGGCGGCATTTCACTTTCAGAATGTGAGAGAATACTTTTTCTTTCCACTGTTCTCACAAAAATACTTGTTTTCTTTTTATATAGTTGTGAAGAAAATAAATAATTACGAAAAAATTATTAATTCGATTTATTCAATTTGTAATTTTTAAATTTTCTTGATTAAAAAAAATATGACGTTGTTGGGGATCGAACCCGAGTACTCTTCGTCAGAAGTCTGATATTGTACCAACTCATCCAAACCAACATTTTCAATTGACGGAAAATCCAATCTCCAGGGTACCTAGGTATTTATTATATAAAAATCAGACTAACAAATTGTAAGAAGCAGGCTTTGACAAATTGCGAGAAGCAGGCTTTGGCTTATTGTGAGAAATGTCAAAAAATTATTTCGATTATATAGTGAATGTGAAGTGCATTAATTGTGAGGTCAGTATATCAAATACTATTGCAAGCAATAATTTTTTCTCATAACATCTAAGAAAATCTAGAATTTAATCTTTTACACACACATTATAACAATTTACAAATTGCAGCAATAAAAATTTCACTTTTAATTTCTATAATCATCTAACCAATTAATAATTGTAATAATCTACCTATAACTACTTAAATTTTGTTACTTTTTCAAATCAATTATGTTGACTTTAATTTTATTGTAACATATTGTGTATTAATATGTTGATTAATGATTACACATTATTTGGTGAAATTAGCCAACTTTGTATAAAATTAAAATTATTCCTACATACTTGTAACCGATCGACTAAATATCTGACTAATAAAAAAAGGAGGCACGGTGTTTTTTGTTACCTTAAAAAAACTACGAATTTATAACAAAGAGCGAAGAACGTTCTACACTGTTTATTAGTCTTTTGACGAGTGAATATGGATATTTTTAATGTTATTCAGGTAATTTTTGATTATTTCATTTAAATATATAAATTTTTAGTGTTTGATACTTAGGTATGTTATACTTATGTTGTTGTACTTATTTTTCTGAAAAGTTTTAATTTGTTAGATAATTTCAACAAGAAATCTGCTTTATGTAGACACAAAATTCAAAACGGATTTCTTTTGTATCGAAAATAAATGTGGTTAATATATATTTGTATAAGGAGGAAGGTGCTACTTTTCCCGAGGATGAAGTTTTGTAATCATTGAAGGGAGGAAAAGGCACTTTACCCTCATGTTATACATATGATTTTTCCCTCTGATAACAAGTCTTTTTTTAATGATTTTTTTATGAAACTAACAAGGTGCAGTATTACTTATAGGCACGTCATTTTTATTCTTGCATCCTACATATTTTTAATGTTAAACGTGCAGTTTTGAGCAGAGGCTGTTTGAATACGACTCTGCTTCCTACAATGAGCCAGGAACTGTATACTGGATAGAGGTAGATTAAAGTGTTGAGAATACACCATATTTTTTAAAAATTTTTGAATAAACAATTAATTTATTGGGCGCGTATACCCAAAATGACGGGCGGTGACAAATTTTCATCAATGAATTGAAATTAGGAATAATGAACATAGAATTCCGTGAGTTTGGAATTTTTTATAAAAAATTTCCCCCTCTTAAAGAATCCTTTTTTATTAATTCCTTAAATGTTTATTCTTTTCGTGATATTTTAAATATTTCCCTATTGAATTAATATCGTTTTCTTTTTTACAGATTTTACCGGTTTCGATTCAACTCAAGAAATGCGATATGCCTAAAGGTAGGAGAATGTTGTGACGAATAACAAAAATAAAAATGATTGTAAAAATAATAAAAATTTTAATATTTAAATATTTTTGAAACTATAAATTATTTTTTATTTTTGTCATTTAAAAAGTGTGCTTGAAATGTTATTGCTAATTCATAAGTATATTAAATATTGGAAACACCCCAGCAAGAGGATATTTTTATATAAATTTTGTTTGTGCTTCTTCTTTTTCAGATTAGCTTTTTTCAGCGCTACAGTCTTGAGCAAATCGAGTTGTTATCAATATTATTTATTTTAATTTGGATGTTATTAAAACAAGAATAATGAAAAAATAAAAAAAACATTTACTGAATAATAAAAAAAAATTACTTAAATATTTAATTTTACTCCTTAATTTGAAACCTTATTCAATACAAAGAATTTATATTATCAATAATTTTATAGTATAAAAAAATTGGTCAAGAATGAATTTAATTTTTTCTATAGCTGAATTCAGATCCAGAGAAAGTTTTTGAAGACTTTTATTATTTAGTCAGGCATATCATTATTTATTGTAAAATTATCCTCTTTGAAATTTGAATACACTCGAAATTCTTTAGGTAAAACCGATTGCTCTCGACAACTTAGGAAGGATCTACTATGAAGAAAAATACGAAGGATTTTTGGTGCGACGTTCTGGGTGTCAAAAGGTCAACAATTTAATATTTTTCAATTCAAACTAGAATAATGAAATATGAAAAATAAATTTGATCAAAAAGGAAAATCGCTTTAGAAATTAATTTATATAATATTATGATACATTGCAAATTTTTTCCTCAATTTAAAACATTTATTTAGTTTAGCTTATTTTCAGATAAAAATAAATAAATAAAAATAATTGCTTAAAAGATTATTTTTTCTTCACAGAAATATTTCGAAAACTAAATTTTATTCGAAATAAATTTATTATTTAATTTGGCATATTTACTAGAAAGTTAGGAAATTATTATTTTTTAAATATTAAGACACTCCCAGAACGCTCTAGGTACGAGATCTTCCAGACCACACTGAAGAAGAAACAGCAATTTATTATTTCGGGTGTTTCCATCAATTCTTTACATATTATTATTTATCATGAATTTAATCAGCTGAGACATTTTTTTGTGGTTACACAAATTTTCAAATCGTTGTATGTCTGAATTCATAGTGGAATATGTGATCACAGAAATTTCCTTGGGGACAAAAACGCCTTGTAGTTTTTCAAAATCTTTTTTTAGCATAATCACTTCAAACTTATTTCTATATTTTCAAAACTCACCAGTACAACTTAATTTTTATATTTTTAATCTCTATTCACTTTAAAAATTTTAATATTTCACTAGACACTTTTTGTGCCCAGATTACTTGGACTACTCGCTAACTTAAGGTGCTTTGGTTAACAAGTTTTTTCCAAAATTAGATCTAAAAACTTACATACTGCACCGGATTCAAGTTAAACAATTTCAGTTTAAAGACAAGTTTGTCACTCTAGCAATTCTAAACTTGAAAATATTTTTGATTCTCACACTTCTCTAAATTAGAATTTTGTAGAAACTTGTTAATTCTTGTATTACTTAAAAGAGTGTTTGGGTAATATGGTAATATGGTAAGATTTCACGAACTACAAGGACAAGAATGTCGGGCTACGCTCATCTTCTCTTCTAATCGAATTGTATGATTTATTTAATTTAGTAAATTACAACATGAGATGTGTATTTTCACAGTACTCTAAAATGTAATCTATTTTGAATGACATGCAACCGATTTTTATAGATAGATGAGTTACTCTATAAACACAGGTACTGGCTCGAGGTTGCTCTATCGTAGTTGACTTAGAGTCAGTATTATAGGGAAACTATGTGATGTATGCCTTTGACTAAGAGATAAATGTGGAGGCAATCGCCGGTCGGTAAATGGAAATGGTCGATTTCGGTTTTTAGTTATGGTTAATGGTAAAAATGGAGCAGTCCAAATGGTATTGGGATGGAGTTGACGCCCTGGTTGGTTCAAATGTAAGTATTTTAAATGTTTTCTTATTTCTCACGGTGCAACTAGTTATTCCTACTATTTGTCGGAGATATGCCTAGCAAAATTATGTCTTATTCCTCAAAAAACATTTATCATTTTATTTATATGTTTGATAGAAATGGAAATAGATAACAAATGGAAAAGAAAATAAAGTTATTTCTATTATATTGACAAATGCTACTGCCAACCTGTAAACTTCGGGCGAGCTCGGGTAAAAAGAAACAAGTACCATCTAGCTTGAAAAAATTTTCACATCTTGTGACTTGACTTTTCCATTTCTGAGCTTTATTTGATATCTTTTTATCCTGTTATTCCATACAGGATGTTTTATTTTTGATCAATCTTTCGTGTTTCAAGTATTATTGAATTGTGAATTGGTTGTATTTCGATGGGTTATGGGAAGAACTGTTAAAAATATTTAGCACCAAACTGCAAATTTTATGTCCTAATTAATATTGTTCAAACTTCGTATTATCATTCTTTCCCAAATTATATGTGTATACAAAGAGTGCATCATTGCATGTCACTTGTCATCATGAAATGTCCACACTACAACTATTATGTCATTGATGAAATATTCAAGTAAAGCAAAAAAAGGGAAAAAACGATCTACCAATTACAGAAAATCAATAAATGAACAATACTCTGCTGTGTATGGTTAACTAGGGTTATTAATTATGAGGTATACCAATGTATCCACTAATTATTGAAACGTCAGTTGGCTATAATGGCCTTGTTAAAAGGTTTTTTTTACAATTGGGGGTGTTACGCCAAACAAAGGTTTATGTACTCGGTATAAAAGCAAATAGGTTTGACTTGACTACAAAACGCACAGCGGTAATTATATATCTGTGTCACTGCATTGATGATTACTTGTTTTCAAAAACTGAATAATGAAGTAATATTCTCTAACTAGGGTTACTTTGTTACACATATTTTACGATCTCCTTTGTGGATAATCACGAAAGGCTTTACAGCATTTATAAAAAGGACAAAACTAACAAAGGATTGTGTATTGTGTGATTCTAGTAAATAAAAAAAGATTTTCGAGAATTGAACATACAAGAGGGGAAAACTTTAGAATATTATTTTGCTTTTTAGAATTTCATAGCGTGTGTTTAATTGGTATTAATAATTCAAAATTTACAAATTACCAGTGAAATGTTTACCAAGAAAAGCGAAAAAAGTTACTTATTCAATTCTTGATTAAAACACCATTGAATTATTAAATTTAAAGTAGATATTAGCTTTAACATAAGTAGATCCTCTATTTTATAATTTTGGAAATAATAAAGTTTGATCATTAGGAAATATATATTGTCTGATTTAAATTGTATAAAGCGCAAGTCTAGTTACCAGCCAGTAAATAATTTTGAAGCCTGTTTTTGTGATAAACTATAGATGCAATAGTTTTTTTGTAACAAAAAATTTGACAGGTCAATTCAGGAAAAACTAAAGACTTCTTTAAGTCAAAAATAAAGTTCGCTCCGTCAGATGAGACACTCTGTGGCCAGCTACCAGTGTCTGAAAAGAATCGCGCGACTAAAGATACATTATTATAAATAGACGCATTCACACGAGACACAGATAAGGAATACGTGTTGTTTGGAGCGCTTAGAGACGAGACACTTTGTGGCCGGCTACTAGTGTCTGAAAAGAATCGCGCGGCTAAAAATACACTAATATAAATAGATGCATTCACAGGAGACACAGTCTTTCCGGCGAGACACTTTGTGAATGTATTTTTAGCCGCGCGATTTTTTTCAGACACTTGTAGCCGGCCACGAAGTGTCTCGTCTGGAAGCGCTCTTATGATTCATCTTATAAAGACACTCGTGGGCTCGTACCAGTCGTTAAGATTTACACGCACTTACAAACTAAAGTTTCACTGAATGGTAGTATGATGGTAAGTCCCAATTGACCACGAATTTAAGCCTTGATATACAAGATAGACCCATGCCACTTTGTTTTTAAGAGGCTCATGTGCTTAACTACTCCTTATGGTTTGGTGTAGAATCGTAAGAAAATATAAAGCTGCTCTTATTTTAATCGTTGTCTGTCTTGTCAAAAATGAATAAAATATCGCACTAATGGAGTATTTTAAATTTTAGTTGGAAAGTCCCTTCACAACTGTTTTTATTGGAACATTTAAAAATGCAGCTGTAATCTGAAAGGTGCTTTAATATTTACGCAGATGAGCATAAGCAAACAATATTTTATTAACGAATTTGCCATTCGGTTTAATTATTTATAAATACGGTCGAGTGCACAGGTAATCTAACTTAAACTGGCAATTCTCGCTATTTTTAGTTCTAAAAATTTTATGGACTCGAATAGTGAAGTTGTTCAGAACAAAGAAAAGTCGTAAAAAGCTCTTATGTTCATACTAACGTTGATGAGTATTTCTAATTAATTAATGTATTATAATGGCCAACAGCGAGACTCATAAATAAATTTGATTCATACTAATGATAGAATAGGCCAAACTAGTGTTGCAAAAATGCGAGTTCTAAATTGTACGGCACGTTATTAATTTTTTAAAAACTTAAAATCATGAAAACTTTTATTTGTTTCTCACTAACAACTATAAAAGTTAATTGTAGGGTTGAGTGATAGAATTTTGTTCATTAAAAATATATAATGGTATATAAATAAGTTATAATTTCATAATTATATATTAAAAATTATTTGGGGTGTAGCAAAAAGAGAGAGAGAGAATGATAAATACAAAAATAAAAGGAGACATCCCTTTCCTCTGTCATTACTACCAATAAAATTTAAATAAGGAAAGTACTAAATGTAACCATTTTCTCAAAACAATGCAAACTTACAAAATGGAATTTGGATATGAAGGACAAACAAAGAGCTCGAAAAATTATATGAATATCCTAGTATTATTGTAATGATAAAATCTCATAGGAGAAAGGCGAAAAATAGGTAGACCCAGTACAAGATATATAGCGGATGCTGAAGGGGATCTACGAAGACCTAATATCAAAAATTGGGATAGTGAAAGCGAATGTGGCAGTTGAACTTAGTAGAGTTTCGTATGGAATCTACCGCTAGAGTTGACACATCAGTC
Source organism: Galerucella nymphaeae (assembly GCA_963978555.1). NCBI lineage: Eukaryota > Metazoa > Arthropoda > Insecta > Coleoptera > Chrysomelidae > Galerucella > Galerucella nymphaeae. The sequence continues at coordinate 7,213,782 of OZ021704.1, forward strand.
ATAGATAATCTATAGATCAGCCATGGACCTACACGGTCTGTGTAGTGCTTGTATTTCCATCCTGTAGGTGAAAGAGAGAACAACAGAGAGACAATGTCGCATTCCCCTCTCCGGAGAGTGTATCGAGCATAGAGTAATTAATAAAAGAGAGATGTTGAACGTGTAGCGTTCTGTGGCACAAAGTTACCACTAGCGCCTACCTTGTCGACTGGCATGAACTAACATACAAGACGCGCGCTTTTTGAATTTGCAAGTTTTCAGCATACGCGTAATATTGTATTATTAGGAGTAGGAGATTAAAAAAACCTCTGCTAGTGAGAAATTACTTTATTAATACAACATTTTTCATACAATAAGAAATAAAATATTGAAAATAATAACACAAAAATAGTAAATAAAAAAAAACACAAACAAATAACTAATTTAACAAACAGTTCAAATAAAATAAATCTAATACATAAAAAACAGCCTTAAACAAATAATCAAATAAATCACAAATTCAGTCTTTAGTGAACAAGCTAGGTTTCATTTTTAATACAATAAAATAATAGAATATCCAAAATAAAACAAAAACAGTCAATAAAAATGAAAAGACAGACAAACAAATAATCCAACTAACAAACAGTTAAAATAAAATAAATCTATAATCTATAATACATACAAAACAGCCATGAACAAATTATCAAATGAATCACGAATTCAGTCTTTAGTGAACAAGCTAGGTTTCATATTTCATACAATAAAATATTCAAAATAAGACAAAAACATTCAATAAAAATGAAAAAATAGAAAAACAAATAATCCAAAACACTTATACACTAATCTACCACTATCTGGAGGCATCTTCAAGCACACACTGAAATACCACTTTGTCCTCGACTTTTTCACACTTTTTCACTTTTAGCAAATTTGATTGTCTGCAAAAACAAACGATAAAATTAAAAACATTGTTGTTTCCATTATTTTACTTTTTTAACTTACCTATGATGATAATAAATATAGATATCAAAAGTTACTATAAATGTATTATTAACCTCAAATTAAAATAATATTGACAATTTTCATGTGGTAAGAGGTGGGGTTTGTTAGTTCAGTTAGTCGATTTGATGCGCCATACTCAACTGGCTGCGCACAAACTTTGTGCCAGTATCTTCCATATGTTTTAAAACCTCTCTCTTATTTATTACTCTATGGTATCGAGTCAAATAGAGCTTACAGTGGTGGGTGTTTCATTACGGGGATGTATTTTGTTCTCTCTTGGACGTACAGAACTCTACGTATAAGTGCTCACTATTGCTCTTTATATGAGATTCTACATATGGGAGATAAATAGTTGCCGAATCTGCTTAAATAATATTTTAACCTTTTATGGAAAGACTATAATATTTCAATCTACTGTTTGTTCTCAGGAAATATGAAATTTGATAACAAATAGAGTATCCTCATAAAAATGAAACCAGCTTGATCTTATATTTTATTGAATGTTCTTAAAGAAACCACAAACCATTATGGGAAGTGTTCCAATTTCATCTACGGTGGGTTTCAATTTCCGGTAAGATGCGATGTATTTAATAATAACCCTCTCATTCCAACAATTACTTTATATTATTTCCGAAATAAGAATTAATCAGTTACAATATTTTGAATAATAATCTTAGTCTCAACTCCTGTCATAATTGTTCCCTAAGCACTTTTAACTGTAGATTTAATATTGTTAAAATCTTAGAATACGCTAACGAATTACTTTATATACAGGGCGTTGACATCAGTGAGTAGTTAACAAATTACGATTCAACTGTGACAGTGTAAATAATACAGTAAAAAATAATAAATTTTCTGGTACCATTTATTCACTAATAATAAACTTTTTTAAATTCGAGTACCGCGCTTCAGTTTTAATTTGCATTTACTGATTCTAAACTCACATATTAAATATACGTTGACTACGTGGCACGAATACTAGAACTGTATTTTAGTTATGTCACATGCGTGTATTAAATAAATGCAATCAATGAAGAAGAAAGGAGGTGTATCCTTATAACTTAATTTTTTTTATTAATATCTGCATTAGTAATCATAAGAGCGCTTTCAGACGAGACACTTTGTGGCCGGCTACTACTGTCTGAAAAGAGTCGCGCGTATTCCTTATTTGTGTCTCGTGTAAATGCGTCTATTAATATTAGAGCTCTTTCAGACTTCCACCTGTTTATCTAAGTAACAATATAGAAAGAAATAAAACTAATTTAAACAAATTATAAGTCTTGAAATGATGGGATTATCAATAAATAACAAGAATACATATTCAATTCTCTGTTTAATCGTATTTGCTTTGTTTCTGCACTCACATGTTATTTAATATGCAACAAAGGACACTTTTCCTAAAATAAAATATTGCGTCACTAAGTGCAACAAGATGTACAATGTGTAATTTCGACTTCTGGACGCTTGCCATAACTGTATTCATTTATTGGTAGGAGTTAAATAAACTTCTTGATAAATCTCTTACTACTTTATATGCAACCTTGAACTAGTGGTTAAAAATACTTTTAAGTGGGGCACACTATTTATTGTTTTTTAATGTTAGTCATTTTATTTGGGTACGAAAAAGTTTTTCTCTTTAAAAATTTCATATTAACCAGAGATGCGAATCCAATGCGAGTTTATACCATCATCAGCTGCAAACTAGGAATTGCAAAAACAGAAGAATATTTTTCGTCATGTACTTTTTATAGATTATCTATTGTTTACATTTCATTCATTTTGTTCGGTGTGACCAGATTTGATACAAATTACTCTGTTTAATAATGCATTCGTTTGACGAAGGCTTTGTTTCTAAATATTTTGTCCAAAAGGAATTTCAGTCAAAAATACCAATTCGCCCTGTATATTAGTAAACAATATGACCAGTATATAATATTGAACACTGAAAATGTGTCTCATATTAACTTTTGATATTTAATTAAAAAAAATTTGGATATGATTAATACCTATTTCTGCAAAAGTGTATAATTTTAATCGTCTGAGAATATAAACCCCAGTGTTACGCGCCACTGTTACAGATGATCATATGTTGTCGTTTAAAAACCAAAACAAAAAATATGCATATCAGTAGAATAATCAAGTTTTTGTTTTGTTCTGCAACGTATAATTTCTCATTTATTTTTTTACAACCTACGTTGTGTTCTGAGTGTGTTTGGAATGTTAGTTTGGAAATATCGGTTGACCGGACATGCCATACTAATGATTCACTTCGCTAGGGCTGTTCTACAGGTTGCCAAATCCCATTTTTTCAAGATGTTTTTTAAATTTTGCTATTGTCGATTCAATCTCTCTCATTTTCTCTCCAACTCTCTGTAAATTGTACCGTTGTACTAGGGAACCTCATAAAGAAATGTATTGGGTTTAATATTAATGAATGTACCATCTACTACTGTCAGCCATCCCTCAGCTTGGTCTATTCACAAAATTTTAGTGGCTGACAAAGTTGGACATGCTCAGCATTTGGAAGCCAGACTTTGACTCATTTATGGCAGGTGTTCAATCGTCTATGAGCGAACTGAGCATCTGCGAATTAGTTAGTACCAATCTGTCATAATGTATCGCTAGCCTCTGCTGGCTGGTGCTACTTCAGAGCTGTTCATAATACGTTTTAGTCTACAGATACCACTTATACGTTTTATTAATGATGCTAAACTGGAAATATAGACTTTTTCTTCAGAGTAATATCTAGACCTTCTATACTTCCTGTGGTTAATGGACACCGTCCTAGACCATCTTTCTCACACACTCACAGGTCTACAATTATTCGTATCACCAAAATTTCCATCTCTCCATACTTCACTTATACAGTAATTTTTATAGAGAATATTTTGAAAATATCTCCTACTAATATGTGGCAACATTGGTCAAAATTTTAATGTTACACAAGACCTACTACTTGGCCTCCAAATCGTCTAATTATTGGGTCAGTGCAAACTTCTTGGCACATTTAGGAACCATAAAGCTGGATTGACCACAGTTGCAGCGGCTATATACTTTATGAGTTTCGGACTCAACGCTGCCGGTGTGGAAATTTTTGTAGTATTATAAACTAAAAAACATTTACAGTTTGAAAAAGTTTAAAGTTCAGAGCTACAATATATATATTAAGCTGTAATAACTAATTTTTTTCTTAAGAAGTTACTATATTAAATGCGTTAACAATACCTGCCTAAAACAATAATAAAATCTAATCAACCATCACTAATTTGAGAAAAGCAAATGAAAGTACGTCTTTTGTAATTGGAATAAATACACTCTATCAAATTGACCTCTCTCCTGACCCCATTAAAAATCACCATTAATTCCGCATGATTGTTAGGTACGACTAAACAACAACTAATTAGAGTGTTTAGGCTTTAAACATTAGAATAATTGCCTCAACAAACTTAAAATAAGAGAGAATCTCAATTAAAGACATAAGTACAACTATTTAACGATAGTACAACTGCTAGATTTTTAAAGAAAAACTTAGTTTCTAAACTTATGATAAAAGGTAATTTAAATACTGTTGCATTGGACGTGCATTGACGAATATGAAAAAAGAAGATAAACATCTATAATTATCTAGACAACAGTCTGGAATATTTGAAAAGTTAGTTACTGAACTATTAGCATTTTGTGTTCTGAAAGTAAGACGGGATTAGTATTGTATTAATTGTTGTTTGATGCTGTAGCTGGAGAGCTTGATTTCCATATCATGTAGTCCATCAACTTGTCAATTTTCTCTGGGAAATCCACAGAAAGCCTGGAGATAAGCAAAATGCAACAATCTTTTTATATCGGCCTAAAATTCCTGTAGGCTTTCATGATTTTCGGTTGCCCAGCCTTGTCTTCAAAGACGCCTACCCTCGAAGCGATCTGACCACGCACAATTATTCTTTCTCTCTGTTTCAAGCTGTTTTTCTCATATTTTCCTTGTTGTACTTGTCTAAATTGTATGGTTCGATAAGCTTTTTCGCAATCTGTAGATGTTGGGTTCGTTATAGATCCCTACCAATGGTTAAAACACTAGTGGATATACACTTAGGTTTAAGCACAGAATACTATAAGAATCGGAAAATTTTCTTGCCATAGAACAATAAGTACGCGCAGCTTTTGTGCGCATTGACAGTCTATCGAAAATAGGATCACATTCCGACGTTGCCTAGATCACTCCTAGATTTCTGTTCATGTCGTTGGGAAGTGTTAGGAAGCTGAAATTTGAAGTGTCATTTGAATTTCTGTCTGACATAGATCAAGGGAGCCGACGGAGAGTGACTCTTCCGATTGTTATAAATAATCCGTGGTATAAGGGATAGTTCGTTTTGTTGACGTTTCTCGTCATTGGAGTTGGTCAAACTACCGATTTTATTGAATCAGTGCAAAATATTCCATTACTTAATAATCAATTGCATTGAACAATGAACAGAATACATTAACTAGCAGAAATGCGTTGAAACGAGAATACAACTAACAATCGTGAATGATTTCGTTGCTGCAACGAGCTCAGTTTTTGTTTGAAAACAATATTTCATGGATTCAATTAATATAATTTGATGCAGCAGTGAAAGTAGTTATTGATTTACGGATAATATGATTATTTTCAAATATAATTAATAATTTTCGTTAATTAAAACAATCACTATGTTCATATTATGAAATTTATTATTACCTTAGCAAGTTTAGTTCAAGTTACAAGAATATCAATTACTTTCACTGGCACACACTGTATAATGTAGTTATTGTATACTCATAATGTCCTCATGTATGCTTTATATTAATGATATATACTGGTCAACATGTATTCACACTTTGAAGACAAGTTGGTAGTATAAGTGTATTTAATATCCTAGCCATGTTTTGAAATACTACGTGATTAGGTTTTACCATTACTTAACTCTTGCTCCAAGTAAATAAAAATTGTTCGTTTAGTAAAACTACCGCGTTTCATTATAGTAAAATGTTGAAAAGACAGAGTAAGAGGGGTCAATGATATTAGTTTATATTCATAATAGATTGACATATATTAGTATTTATTTCTGTACCTGAACAATAACTAGTGAATTATTGTTAACCAATTTCATATACTTTGAGTTATTAGATTAGACATTTTTTCGATTCATTGTGCATTTGTAACTTCTCTATATCCAACAAAACGTAGGGATTTTCTGCTTCATGCAAAAAACAATTCAGAATAACAGACTGTGACGAGTTCTTAATATGGATGGGCATTTTATCTTATCTTATCACAAATACAAATGGCTTCAGATCATGTAGTAGTTTTTATGAAAAAAATTACACAATCTAATATGAACCACTTCCCTGCCTTCTTCTTATATTCAGTAATTTCTTGTTGTTTATATGAATTCATAATATCTTAGCATCATAATAAATACTGTAAAGTTATATTTTGTCACCGTAGACTTAAGCTTGTTCACAATCAGTGCAAATACGTAGTGTTCTGGTAGTGTTCAGTTTCATCGGTTGGCAAGACATTTTTAGCGGAAGTGGATAACGCCTTAAACGTCAATTGTCATTCGAGAAGATTCTGGGGGTTATGGTTTTATTCGTTTTGAGTACGCATGCTGTCTTATGGAATAAGAAATAAAGCTCAACTTCAATGTAATATATGGAATTTCAGTTAATTAATCACCAAAATCTCTATTATTATTGGAATCACATTATTGGAATAATTTATGAGGTACTCTCCTTGATATTACCGAGCCTTTTTGGCATTCCTTTTGTGGAACTATTTGAAGGGCAAAGGAGATAATGAAAAGTTTAATGCTCAAACTACATGGCATATGGAGCTCGCTCGAGAAGAACTCACTGATACAACTGGGACCATGAGTCCATATTTCGAATGAGTTTGGATATCATGACAACAGAGAACATCTCCACTGAGCGAGTGAGTATCATCATCCCATCTAGGAAACAGGTGATCCAACCAGGTGATTTTGGTTCACCGTTGATGCTACGAGAAACCATTGCACTGGGGATATCTCCTGTTCATTCGACTCAATCGTTTCCAGCTAGGTTCTCCACACTTTTTACTATTTTCTATCGATTCTGACCTAACATTTTCTGATTATTATTAAGAAGGAAGTAATTGTTCCATAAAAAGAGATTTCTATTTTTCTTCTAAATTCACCATAAATAGAAATTCAATTATTGTCGTTGTAAAAGTATTATGTAACTTTAAATAAACAATGACTGCTAATATTTGTCTTCCATTAGTGTAAACATAAATTTTTATTGTTTATTTAAGATCACAGTACAATAGACTTTCTTAAAATCGTATTATATTTATTGGTCTATCTGATAAAAATGACAATAACGGTGCAAGAGAACAGCCATTAAAATCGACATAAAAGCAATGTTATTACCATGATGCACTCATCTACTTGACACAAAAGGGAAAACCAATTGATTTATCAGGTGGAAAACGGCAGCAGAAGTTCTCAGGTTCGGGTGATGAGATGTTTGGTATTGATTGCAAAGGGCAGACCTACGATGAGTTATATTTATGGTTATAGTCTGATCTAAGACCGACCGACATTTCGGTTAGATTACTTTATTATATCTCCTCCGCAGGACTGCGAAGTCCTACCTCGAATATGTGTAAGATGATAGCCCATAACTGCTCCTTATCCGAAACAGGGTTGAAACAGCTCGATGGGAACTTATACTTTTATCTTAAACTATGAGATTTAACAATTAAAATCGATTATACTCGTACTTTTAGAAGAAGTGGTGATTAAAAGTAATAAGGGAGTTAGCAGAAGCCAGTTTTCGACAAAAAATACTTTTCAAAACTAAATATTATGCTCATAACTCGACTAATATGATAGATAGAACGTTCTGGTCTTCGGCAATCGATTCAGCGGATAATTTCACATATTCCAGCGTATTCTGAGCCAACAATTCCGACCAGGAGAGGTTAGCACAAAGCAGTTTATATTATATATTTCCATACCTACCCCTTGTTTCAAAATGTTCGACAAAAAACACGTTTTTGATATAAAAACTACTCAAAATTCGTCTGGATGGGTTTTTTGGTGCGAAAAATCGACTGATTTTGCCCAAAATCATTTTTTCTCCTCCAAACGAAGTCATGAAATCTTCGAAAATCCACTTTTCAAAACTAAATATGCTCATAACTCGACTATTATGATAGATAGAACGTTCTAGTCTTCGGCAATCGATTCAGCGGATAATTTTCATATTTCAGTGTATTTTGAGTCCATAATTCCGACCAGGAAAGGAGTTAGCACAAAGCACTCTACATTCAATATTTCCATAACTACCCCTTGCTTCAAAATTTCCGACAAAAATAACGTTTTTGTCATAAAAATTGTTAAAAAATCGTCTGGATGGGTTTTTTGATGCGAAAAATCGACCGACACTTTCTGATTTTGTACAAAATCCTTTTTCCTCCTCCAAATGGAGTCTGAAATTTTCGAAAATCCACTTTTCAAAAGTAAAGATGCTCATAACTCGACTAATATGATAGATAGAACGTTGTACTCTTCGGCCATCGACTCAGCGGAAAATTTTACATATTCCAGTGTATTTTGAGTCCATAACTCCGACCAGGAAAGAAGTTAACACAAAGCAGTTTACATTAAATATTTCCATACATACCCCTTGCTTCAAAATTTTTGACAAAAAAAAAACGTTTTTGACATAAAAATGCATTTTTTTATTAAAAAATGCTTGTCCGGTCCTGTTTGACGGTCTATGACAATTCTTTTTACGTTCCAGCAGTTGATTTAAGCAATACACTTTCCATTGATTGTTATTGGTCTGTTTTCCGTGTAGAAAGATCCAGTCTTTTTGTTTCTGCCACTATTTCATGCGAACGACTGCGGCTCTTGCCGAAATGTATATTGCTCTATAAATAATACGTCACTAAATACGAATTTACGACCCACCAGCGTAATATATTTTCGGTTGCAATAATTACGATATAAATATGGATTAAAGCGCTGGAAATGATCATAAATGAACTTGGAAAATACACATAAGGAAGCGATAAACATATAATTTGTTTTTTGGTCTTTCTTCATTTGCTACCACTGCAATTTCATATGATTTGGGAACTTGCTCGGACGGAAATCATAAAAATCTAGTAACAGCATCATCGCTAAGATTTTTTGCTCTAGATACTTATTATAGTTTGCTATAAAATTTAAATAATGCAAACAGCCATTCGTAACTTCATTTAAAAATGGAAAATATAGTCAGATTGAATTTCCATAAGTTAAAGTCACTGATTTACGATATTTACATATTTTTTGAATTCGCAGTTTGACACCTTGAAAATAATATTACTTCAATAAATTATTTGTTAAATGTAATAACCTATGAAGTGATGGAGTTTTATGCGCAGCCCAGTTGACTCGCACAAGTCAGAATATTTTCACCACCCGTCATCCTCGTAGTAACCTTATAGGGGTATGACACATTTGCAGGTGTTCAATAGCAGGTACTTCTTAAAAATGTAAATCCCTCGTTCTTAGTTCTCTTGTGAACAGTTATAATTTTGTTGCTGTTTTCATTTAGTCAGTTATCCAAAGAAATATTTATTATGTGAATTTGTTTCATAATCGTCCTTACGCCCTTGAAATGATTCAATATGGACAAAATAGGAACTGGATTCATTAGATCAGATCCGGTTGACAATATTGTAGGTACAACGCTTTTGTTTGGAATTTTAATGAATTTTTTTTATAGTATAGTTGTATTTATCTTAGAAAGACTAATTTCAAATAGTATACAGGAGATGGTGATAATTTTAATTCCTATTATTAGAATTTAATAATATTATTTACTTATAACTTTTGTATGACAATAGCTTCTTGATATACACTATATTTTTTCCGGAGTCGTCTAGTTCCTCGCACATTAACAGGTAGGTACAAAATTTGTGTTCAGTTCCTCGCAGCATACGAAGGGTAAGGGATTAGGTATCAGGTAGCAAGGTCCACAATGACAGTGCGAGGGATTTTGATTAGGTAATATTTACATATTGCTAGTAAATGTTTCAATATGAAATTATATTTTTGTCAAATAATAACAATAAAATACAAAATAAAAAAGAAACAAACAGAACAAATACATATGAAATAAACAAACAGAAACACACCGCAGCAGAAGAAATACCGCTAGTAATTATTAAATATGAACAAATATAAGTAAAATAAAAAACAGAAACACAACATTAAATCAATGATTTTCGTTAGGTTAGGTTAGGTTAGGTTAGGTTAGGTTAGGTTAGGTTAGGAAATTGAAACTGAAGACAAATTATTATAAACAGGTGCATTATTGTGCTACCCTACAAACAATAGTGTGAGGAACTGCAGACCTGTCTTAATCCCGGAGTCGTCTAGTTCCTCGCACATTAACAGGTAGGTACAAAATTTGTGTTCAGTTCCTCGCAGCATACGAAGGGTAAGGGATTAGGTATCAGGTAGCAAGGTCCACAATGACAGTGCGAGGGATTTTGATTAGGTAATATTTACATATTGCTAGTAAATGTTTCAATATGAAATTATATTTTTGTCAAATAATAACAATAAAATACAAAATAAAAAAGAAACAAACAGAACAAATACATATGAAATAAACAAACAGAAACACACCGCAGCAGAAGAAATACCGCTAGTAATTATTAAATATGAACAAATATAAGTAAAATAAAAAACAGAAACACAACATTAAATCAATGATTTTCGTTAGGTTAGGTTAGGTTAGGTTAGGTTAGGTTAGGTTAGGTTAGGTTAGGAAATTGAAACTGAAGACAAATTATTATAAACAGGTGCATTATTGTGCTATCCTACAAACAATAGTGTGAGGAACTGCAGACCTGTCTTAATCCTACCCTCCGTTCGAAAAGGGATTAACGCAGGTAGATGCGAGGAACTGCATCACGTCCCTTAATCCTACCCTCCGTTCGAAAAGGGATTAACGCAGGTAGATGCGAGGAACTGCATCACGTCCATTTTTTCTACGGCTGTTCTCAAGATATTACCTTCAATGTAATTATAAATATCTTGTTATTAACACTATTTGTCTGTCATCTACCAACCTATTTAAAAATAAATTGGACTGCGTTACATCTCAATAATTTTTTAATTTAATCTATATCTATCATTACTATCTTGTTTTGTTATTTTTGTTTCATTATCTTGCTCATTTTGGTTTATGTTTTTCCTAATAGGTACTTTATTAGCATCTTGTTTTCTGCTTTTGGACAAAATGAGATCTCAGTAGGTACCCCTATTAATATATTGTAATGATAATAATCAATTAATTTTAATAGGGATCAATGACTGATATTTCGATACTGGCTTTTTTATATTTTATTACACAAGTTTGTATATATGTTTACTGGGGTGATATTCACTAAGACTCAAAAGATTTTATTTCTTCTCATTTCAAAATGGGTCAGAATCGAGTCCAAAGAAGTCAGAACAAACATACATACAATTAAAGCAAATGTAAGAGTGTTAATTTCGTGTGAATGCGTATGAAGATACAGCACAGAAACTTCTAGTAATTATAAATCAGCTTTCCCTATATTCGCGTAAATTTTTCCGATAGTGGGCGCTGCAATATATGTCAAAGCTGTCAGTGGAATGGGAGGAACAATGCTAACCCAGATATAACATTGTTTCAATACAATTACTGTACTGGCGATTTGGTTTGTTTTCCCCATTCCAATTTTGCTCGTTCTCGCGAATCAGTTTTGTGGAATGGTTAGACGAATGCACAAAGTAAATGAAGGATTTATCAGTAGATCTGCAATGGTGATACGCGTAGGGATCACGGTTTGACAAACCTGTGACAGTTAATCTCTGGATTTAGGCCGAATTTGCATATGTTAATTCTACTGTAGAATAGCAGCCGGGTATTACACCATTCGTGGTCTTACTAATCACATCAGCCTCCACAATTCTAATTATACAAGTTTGGGTTAGTGTTGATTTCCTTTTTCATGAGGTTTATTTTAACCTGTTTTGCTCGTATTTATTTATACATACAGGGTGAACTTTGGATGTAATTCTCAATATTAATAGACTATACTATACTTTAAATATTCAACTCATTCTTTAAAACTAGAAAAATATCAGGGACGGGCCTAAGAAATTAGTTCATTTTTCATTCTAATGGGTTAACTTTCTGTTACCCATACTCACCAATGTAGCATTTTTCTTTATTGTCAGCTGGTTTGTCAACGATTATACACCACACTAGCTTTATAGGCCATATTATCGTTAAAATGTCGTATTCTTTCTTCGTCATTTTTTGTTACCTGCCCATTATTATAATAAATAAAATGAGATTAAGCTATTTCAGTCCTATAGTCATGAAAATTGAAAAATAGAAGAGAGGTACCAGACAAATAACGTGCCAAGTCCGTTTTAACTCGGAGCAGTGGGTGCAATGGGTATGAGAAGAGGATGGTTATGATAGGAGACGAGAAGCAAAGGTTTAGGCTTGAGCCAGACCAATCTAGATCTATCCTGGTGACAGGCACCGATAAGAATCATATGTGCCCCATTACTATGAAGATTTGCAGCCAAGTACATAATATAACATACAAAAACTCCAGCTGCTGATGGATCCGTCAGTGTACCATACAAGCGTTCGGTCCTAAATGCATGTTTCCACCCCACTTTAGTTTAGCTCAATGCTGTATGTATGGCTGGGTGTCATTCATTTCGGATAGGATGTTAACGCTTGTTATATCAAAAAGGGAGTTTATGATTACATCTGTTTTTATGAGATGACTGTAAGTGGTTGTTGCTTTGTGCCAATTCTCATATTTTTCGTGTTGTACCATACTCCTATTTTCATTTACTATTTCCTATTATACTTTGTCATTTTTTAATGGTATTTCTATTTATTTAAAAAATTATACCAAAAAAAGGAATGTTTGTTTTGTTTAATATAACAAATGTTTTTAACCAACGAGAAAAACAGTAGTAATAGTTATAAAAGTTAACTAAAATACAATATGTAATTTGTATTATAAAATGAAGGTGTAATTTATTACCGAGTGAAAATAAAATTTCATTCGTTTCTATGAAAATGTTGATTACATATTTGATTCTCGTTAAACTACAATCAATTATATGACCTTAGACGTCATTTCTATTGATCCACCTTTAATGCCCCTTAATATTTTAAGCATTGTGATTACAGACGCATCTCTAAACGAGATATTTTTCATTGTATGATCTTCAATGTATATGCATCTCCAGGTAAAAAAAGACCTGTCTTTTAAAATGATTCGATATGTTAAGTCTGTCCGTATTACAATCGAGAATAAATCATATACTCGCTGAGATGAAGCAGCTTTTCAAGCGGACTGTACTTACTACAACAAAATATGTCTTGGATATTAGATTGATGCTACTGGGCTTACTTCTACATAGCCTTGGGCGTTTTTATAAAATACGATGTATTCGAGGATGAAGGGATATGATTATTTTAATTTGGATGAAATGAATATGGTTTATAGGCATTTTCGAAATGTTTCTTTCGAAGCTGTTTGATATAGTCATTTAAATTGTCTAGTCAATAGATTATAAAATAGAGATTGTTTTTTGTGATTAATGATTTAAGTTAAGTTAATTTTTCTCTATAAACACTACAAAAAATTATAAGACATTGACACTAGATAAGGAGAACTAACTCGTACGGAAAAATTGATCCGTCCCAAAAGACTTATCGTAACGATCGCTAAGATTTTACACAGAATTGCACCATAACCTTAGTTTCCATAAGGTTTGTTCCAACCGCAATCAGAAACGATCAGAAAACCATTGCAATCAGTAATAGGAATTACGCAAAAGTAAACTCGTTGTTTGCTATGACCAGTTATTCTCTGATAGTTTCTGATAGCTGTTTGGACAGACCTTAAAATGACAGTCATGAAATTATAATCATGGAGACTAATCAAAAACAATGAATGAACAAATAAATTGTTGGTAAAATGTTGGAAAAAAAAACAAGTTGGATAAAGCAGCACATTGACTCAGAAGAATAAGAGTAAAGATAATTACAACAAACTAATAATAAATTTCATTTTACGACTTGGAAATACAACCGTCGCAGTTAAAAATAATTTAGTATGATAGAAATAGGTTAAAATATAAAAGTTTTGACACAACTGAGTGATACAAATTGGATTTTATGGTCACACTTTTACAAACTGTTCAATAACAAAAGTTGCTGGCTTCTGTGTGTGTGTCTAAACCCCAAGTTGTCAAATTATCCACGGAAGCCCTATAAATACAGTGCGGACGATGCAGTCATATATATATATTTATTGCCCCACTACGAATTGCGGGCTATCTCTACTAGATTTAAGGCCATAAGAGGTAAATGAAGCATCGCGATATGAGTGGACTTACAAGGGTTATCTGAACAAAGATTGGCAACATTTACATTTTATAACATTGTTGATGGTCATCTGCAAGTAATTTAAATGAAATATAGCAGGCAAATGTTACTTTTTAGGGAGAAACTTCACAGATGAACGGAGGGTTTGGTCAACCACATTCCCTGCATCATATACGTGTTTTTAAAAACGGAAGCATTGACCATAACAATGTATTTTTAAACTATCTCCACTTCTTTTGTTGTCGAGTTTTCAATTCCCGCTTATCTATCGAAGGGATATGGAAAAGCACTAAGTTTAATTAGGTCCTGTTGAACAGTTTGAAATAGTGATTGTTAGATAATTACTAAATATCAACAAAGTGATATTTCGACTTATAGATTGCAGCCAAAACTATAATTAATAATTATTAACCTCAATATAAATTTGTAGCTTTGTGTGAAATAGAAAAATCCACATTTAATTTGAAAATACAGTCGGGGACGTTTTATTTTGAAAATATTGAGCAGTAAGAAGAAATATAATTTCTAACAGCCAGAAAATTGGAAAAATCATAAAAAATTTAACTGGTGGACTTCTACCAGAACGATCTATGCAAAGTTATTTATAGTTGTATGATGACGAGCATAGCCGTCGCCAATTGGTTTTCATTTTGTAAAAGGGCTCGTTAGCATGTTTTGGCTGTAGAATTGTCACACACAGCTAACCAAGTACGATCTAAGGAACCATCACACCTTAATTCTTTGGGGCAAGCATATTACTTATCAGCACTGCTGTATTGAAAAAAACCTATAGTCTCCACATTTCTCAAGATTGGGATCATTTTCTTCCTATTCCAATCAAATCAAGACCGCTAATTAAAAGAATGTATTTCATTCAGAGTCTCTTTATTGACTGGAATGTTTTTTCAATAAATTGAGACACTTAATATTAAGTGCAGGCTCTGAAATAATGTAATTATCCGGTATCCATACCCGCTTTTCAAAGTGCTTTTATAACATTTTTAAAGGAAAGTTGATTATAACACAAAACATAACCATATCATCTCTTGCTCTTTACATCAAAAATGAAAATACAATTTTTAATTTTATTCAGATCTAATTTTATTATTCTATAAAAGTCCATAAATGAGCTGAGCGTATTGCAGTAACAATATTATTTTAACATCCTTTAAAGAAAATACATCAATTTAATATCAAAAATTGACACAAATATTCTCTGTTTTTTTGAAATATTTGCAAAGCTGCCAATCTAAAGTCTATTTTTTTTTCTCTACTATCTTCTTAGACCGTTTATATACCATTTAACTTTAAGTGAGTTGCCATTGTAATCTAAGAGATTACGATATTTGGTTTCCCTATTCGTTACACCACTGAATTGGGTAATTAATGATATTTTGTGGCAATTTTGATGTTCGAGCCCTTAATCCCTGTGCTGTTGCGCTTCGTAGGTTCGATTAATTCATTTCATAGGGACTAGGGACTTTCACAAGTGCTCGAATCCAATTAGGTATAAGTCACAATGGATTGTTGGATTCGTTCATCAATAAAATGACTTGCACCTTCCGCAAACATATTTTCTACGTTTGGCAGAGTAAAATCGTGAATCGAGCTTTTTGCCCAAATGGCTTTCTCGCAGATAACGTTTTTTACTGGCTGCTGTTTATCAACAACTCATGAAACGACATTTTACACCCTTACATTATTGGTATAAACATAAATCACAATAGGAGGTAAGGCTTCTTTTTTCAAAGCGACAGAATATAATACTTTTGGGGTTGAAATATTTTGGTTCAACAAAGAATAAAAGGGTTCAGTAGTTTAATTGATGTTGGTCTTGATACATTCGAAGAGATACAAAGAATTGTTAGAGATAGAAGACACCACTGCAAAAGGGAGACAACTACTTTTTGTAGATGTAGAAGCATTTGCTATACCAGGCCACCTAGCCATATGTGAATAGCATATTACACCAAAGAGCACGAGATATAATGCCATCTTTCTGAGGAGACGTAAAACCAAGGTCCACTGATGTTGAGCTCGATTAAGATTAGCCTCAGTCCCAGAAATAGACAGACGTTAGATAACAAGGGAAAAACTTAAACTGTAAATTTCTTTACATCGTTTGCTTGATAGTTATTTAAATTAGGACTCACTAACTTATATGGTGACCGATGAAAATTAAAAACTGATACACTAGAATCAGGAGTTTTATCAGTTTAATGAACTGTTGTATGCACAACTTATCAATTAATCGATGGAATCGTCTGTTCAACACGCGACTGGTAATATAGCAATTCCACGGTGCATCCCCAAATTGATGAATTCCATACCTGATACATAATTTGTAAATAAGTGCTTTAATATAAACCGTTAATATACGGAATGTAGGTATTTCGTGTTTTTATTGATTACATCTTTTATTACACACCTATTATGGAAAATGCGGTATTCAGTGTTCAATCCAAACAAAAGCCGTTCGAATTTCACTGGAAAATGATTGATAACTAACTTTTAATGAAATTTTAACTATGGTGCAGATTATTTAATATGTGTCGACAGAATAAAATACCTTTCTCTCGTTAAATAATAATTCTCATTTTCATTAAATAAAACATATGCATGTACAAAGCACAAATTTTAATATTTAAATTATTATATTTAATAATTTTTTTGGACAGGTTATGAAATCAACTTAGTTCTATACAAATAGTGAAATTCACATTGATTTATGCAAGTACAGAGCAAAGATGTTTGCTAGGACATTCTATAGATTGTTAATGAATTATATTTATTTAATAAATACAGATCTCTAATATCATAGTGTCTTTGAAATGGTATATAGTAGCTTTTGAAACATTCAAATGTCTCGGTTAAGATTTTGTTTGGGACACCTTGTATAACCAGAAAACCCGAGTTAAATTGCGGTTTTCCTTACTGTATACTTCAAGTTACTAAAACACAATGTATTGTTTTTATAGAAATTATGTGTCAGCTCTAAATTTGTGTATAAATTTTAAATGAACAATAACCCAAGTGAATTTTCTTTTATGTATTATTTGTAGATGTTAAAAGTAGTTGCGTACGGCACTGTCGTAACACGGTAGGCTATCCTGAATAAACTGTAGGTATATACCCAGTCCAAAACCAGATCTTTGGGTAATTCAAGTAGCAGCTACGAAATGAGTTCTTTAAAAACAGTGGGCGATCTTAACTTTTAATAACCACCTTTCCATGTAGAAGATCGCCTACTGGTCACAGGACCGTATTCAAAAAAATGTTATTATATCTAAAAGTGTACTTATTTTATATCCATCTTTCTACTGTGCAGTGCAAATTAGAAATATGTTGAAAGCTGGATGATTTTTTTCATTAAACTGTGTACTGTGTTCTCATGTGGTTCAGTATAAGTAGAATATGTTCAGTTTGCAGTTAGGTGCATCCTATTCTTTGAGTAATTATTTAATTTCAAAGGACTGTATGAACGGGTGTATTATAATCTTGAACAATTTCAACAATAACAAATTTTATTAAGATTAGATTAGCTTTTCAGGGGTAAAACAAGTAGGAAATGCTCGAGGGAATGTTAGCTATTCGACCGGATTTATAATAGGTCATGAATAAACAAATTATACGGATAATGCATAACTGCAAGAAACGGCAATTGAGGAAGATGTATATGCAGCTTGGAAGAACGGAGTCAGACCACGGACAACGCGACAATATCGCAAGATTAATACGAATAGTTTTGTTTATCCAAACATGAACTACTGTGAAACAAATTAATTATGAATAAAGATTTATGTGTGCGACATAAAACAATAATTATCAGCCTTATTGCTTCTGCATGTGAATTTGAACTACGTCGACTGCATTTTTTTATTTGAAAAACATATATAACCCCGCATCAACTATACTAAGAGATTAGCAGGGGAGACATTTACAAAATAGTGTGGTACATTAATAATATCAAAAATTAGATTTAAGATGTTAAGCTAATGCCTTTGATAGAAGATAGTACTTCCTTTCCTGAGAGAATTGATTTGAAAGTGTTTCATAAATTGTGGCGTTTCCTTTGTTCTTCAATTTCTGGGCATTCGAACAACAGATGCTTTACTCTGAGTTGAGTATGACATGTTTGACATAAACGTGCGGTTTCTTTTGTTAAGTGATGTTGATGTGTTATGCGTGTATTCTTAATTCTTAACTGATACTATAACTTGTTCTTTCATTTTATTTGGCAGTGGGAGTTTGGTTCCAATTTAGGGCAATATTTGTCTCAAAAAAGTTTCAGTGTATGAATTTTCATTTTGGGTACATGTATTTTTTGAGGTGTGAGGAAGTTTTGTGAGGAGAGGTAAATTTTAAGTGAAAGTTGATTTTATAGCTATATTAGATATTAAAATTGGAGTGGATATTTGTTCTATCCCACTGCGACCTTTGCAGATCTATTGTGGTCACCCTATGCTTAGAGCTCGATATCTAGGTTTATTTTTTATTATTAGACCTATTAACCTGGATATCGCCTCCCTTGCGTAGCTCTCTTCCCTCGGTATTTCTTCTCCGCGTATGTGAAATCGCTTATACTGCCAAAAAAGACTCTCCTCAATAGGAGAACTCAATAAAGTATTGCTGGTCTGGATCCCTGGCCATTCTGTCATGGAAGGAAACGAGAAGACTCTCTGGCAAGGGAGGGTGCCGCGCGTGTTTCTATCGGTCCATAACCTACTATTGGCCTCGCAATAAGTTTTGCTAAACAAACACTTAACATCTGGATAGCAAGAAGAGCATTAGACTTCTGGCATCATTTACCAAACAAATGTTATAGTATCAATAGCAGACATCACCTACGTTGTCTAGCAGGCCTTTTAATAGGCCACTGTCATCTGAATCATCATATATGCTAAAGCTTGGACTGTTGGAAGATCCGACTTGCCGTCTTTGTCTGGGAGATGATGAAACAGCAGAGCATATAATTTGTGCTCGGCCCGCCGCAGATCGAATCAGGTATTTGATGTTTGGCAGGGTCTCTCTCGCACTCGGACCTGAAATATCATTCACCAAATAAACTAATCGGCTTTGTTAAGAAGCTGAATTAGAGCCTTATAAACCCACTCACCAAACACCTAACCTAACCTAACCATCTGAAACCGCTATTCATTAGCACTCACAGAGTATGTGATCCGCGGTTTCGTCTTCTTCCTAGCAGAACCTACATAGACTGTCACTACTAGGCCAATTGTGTGCATTTATTTCCTCAGCTTAAAATGTCCGGTCAGCATAGATTTTATGACTAAGCAGACAACTTCTTCTTATTTCCATGAGTGATGGTACCCAGTTTAGCTGATATTATGTCCAATATACTTTGTTGCGTGACAAGTGAAACGTTAAATTATCACTTCCTGATTATCACAGGTGGTAATGTAGTGTTTCAGGAAGACAAATTCTATTTTGGAATTAACTGATGCTGAAAATGAATAGCATGATGTTCTTAAGCGAATACTGCCCTGGCTAGTTACCTTCTCTGATTCTTAAACAACTGTATGTCATCAAGAATAATTCTGTTTCAAGATTATAAAAAGTTTCTTTTTTACTGTTACATGAAATGGGTTTTGGTTTTTCTTCCGCACTTATTTATTACTGTATTGACACATAATAACAGCATGCAGTAGTAGTTGCAGTATAATTTCGCGAGCCATTTTATGAAAGGGAGGTAGTTGATTGATAAAATAGGTACTTAGATTTAATACCAAGTAAATAATCAGGTATTGATAACCGAGACGCTAGATTTGAAATAAATAAATTAATAAAAACAGTCTCAAACGTAATATTGAATGCCAAATTGGTGGTTATACTAGTTCATTAGTTGATGTTTTTTTTTAAACTGTCAATAAATATTACAGTTTTTATTCATTAGTATAGGGAAAGGAAGTTTTGAATAGTCCGAGCTAGAAAATGCAAAATTTATTTATTTATAGCCCGTTTGTAATTGAAGACATTTCCATAAATTAACAACATTGATTATGCACGTGTGCTCCAAGTAAAGCCTGCAGGACGGGGTATTTAAGAAAAAATGGAGTACTCAAAATAATGGGGAATTTTGAAGTTTATACCGTATAAGTAATTATGTTTTTTCACAGCCCAGAAGAATAATCTCCGTAGAATAGCTAGTACTTTACACTGTTGTTATGTAAATTAGTAACAGTTGAGGACTAGAAAGTAAATGCTCTCTAAACAATACCCATAAGCGCTCCGAAAATATATTATGTATTTCTTCTGAATTTTAAGTTATAAAACTCTTACAACGCCATTGTGTTCAAGAATAATGCAAATAGGTTTACATAGTTTATATAATTTGCATACCGATAACAAACTGACTGTAGTAAATTTAGTTTTCTTTCTTTATGCACACCATTTGCAAAATATAAAATGTATTCGTACAATTAGAACATCAGTAATAATTATGATACAACACAGGAACTTGGACATTTGGAATGCTAAGCACGAAAATGGAAACATAAAAATAAATAAAGAGAAGATAGTGGAAGTGGAAAATAAAATGTTTTGGACACTTGAATAGATTAAGCAACAACAGGCTAGTCAAACAGATATGGGAAGCAAAATGACATGACAGCAGAACAAGGGGAAGAACTTTAGCGGAAGCACGAACTAAAGCAAGAAACAAGAAATGAAGAGCTGTTTAATTCTACAATGATTAAACCAAATTTTCGCACCTTACACTTTTGGGTGGATAGGTTTAGATACATAAATATATATTGGTTAATAATAAGACATATTTTTAACTTTATTTTCAATTAGCTTAACGAATTTTTTGTCAGATAGGGGCAGCTTTTTTAAGAAATAAAATTAACCTAGATAACGTTGGGATAGAAGTATGAAAAAACATCGTGAATTCTTAATCTTCCAAAAATACCACAAGCAGCATACAGCAGATGAAACAGCCTGTTTTTATTCAGCTACACATGAGCACATTATGAAAAAATTAAGATTTTCAATGCTATAACATAATACGATTTAATTCTTAAACCACAGTTGGAATGAAAGAATGTTGAATGTGAAATATTTCGATTCAATACTAGGTAGATCCTGTTTCTACTAATTTGCTGTTGAGTGAGCAATTGTGCTTCTACTCAAAGAATTCCGACTTCTGTTTGTATGAAATAAACTAGATGACATTTCAACAGTTAGTGATATTCACATAACCTTGTGTTACCCAACTAGTTACTAATATATACAATGTTTTTCTTTCCCATATGGGAGAAATTGTAGGTTCGTTGAAACAAAAAACATAAAAAATCAGTATTGTGTTTTGATTTCCAAAAAATAAAACAAAAAAGAATAAATGATATTCCACAAGGAACATACAGAAGATATGATGGAATTAAATTACATTATTATAAAAAGTAAGGAGTTTTTCTTTCAAATACATTTTTCTTAATGTTTAAGATAATAAATTTCAAGGTTTCCGGCTTGGAACTAAACTATTGCATTACACAATACAACTGATAAGGATGTATCTGAGGATCGTACAAGATATGTCCAGAAAAACCTATAAATATTAAATATACTATGGGATCATACCTACATAGATTTGTGGATGAAAAAACTTCATATTTAAAATTCATAATCAGTTTATTAACTTGATGAAATATTCAAAATATTTTTTATTGAGAAGAGAATACGGTATGATGAAAAAGTATAACTTTTCGAAGAAATTCGTTACGGAATAAAGCAATAAGAAGGAATGGGATCCTAGACTTGGAAAGAATACCATTCAATGGTACACAGACAGAGTGCTCGGGCCAGGAACCAAACACTCTGAAAGCTTGGGAAAAACTTCAAGTATCTTTCAAGCGGAGATCTACGCCATAAGAAAGTGCGCCCAGTTCAATATTGATAAAGGATACAGAAGACAAAAGGATTATCATAATGTCCGACATCAAGCAGCCATTAAAACACTGAGCTCTTGTGTAATCAGTTACAAAATGATGTGGGAATACCTAGACAAACTCAATGAACTAGGCGAGAACAATATAGTTACCTTAATATGGATTCCAGGACACACTGGAATAGAAGGAAATGAAATAGCAGATGAACAAGCAAAGAAGGGGACTGAAATACCTTTCTAGGGGCCTGAACCCAATGTAATATTGGAAGAAATAGGTAAAGCCGAGAAAAAAAGAAGATCTGACTATCGGAAAATTCTTATAGTATGGCTTATACAATCAAAGATTCTTCTGGGTGACTACAACCTGTTGAGATCAAATGAATGCATAAGTCAAAGTAAAACTGCACTAAGAGTTTTAACAGGGATCCTAACGGGACATTGTCGCCTGAATGAGCACCTGAAGAAGCTCAAAATAGTGGAGGAAGAAGAATGCAGATATTGTGGCATGGAAATAGAAACCTCCATCCACCTACTTTCCAACTGCACAGCACTCCAGAATCCTAGAGCACAGTACCTGGGAGATTACTGGATAGAAAAGGAACATTTACCTAAGTTGAGCCCTGCAGATATACTGAAATTTCTCCGAGAAATAGTACTTAAGGAGCTCCTAGTTTTTTAGAATCTCCTCAGAAACTAAGTAGAAGTAAGAGGGCACAATAGATCAATAGGTCTCAGTGCATGTCACCCCAAAAATAAATACATACATATTGAAAAGAGAAATTATTCATTAGCGTTAGCATTTTTTCTTAAAACATTAATTATAAATTAGTTTTGGTGGTAAAACGAAATGAAAAACCGTTAAAATACTTTCTTTCCGATATTTTCCGGTTGTGGTAATGATTAAAAAAAAACTATCCCATCTGCATGTCAAATATTTACTTGACATTACCAATTGTATTGTGAGATTCGAGTCATCCTTTTTACTTATAAAAAAACAACTAAAATGAATAAACGAGCTGATGATTCGTCAACCGTCAAACCTCAAACTATTCATTACAATTTATAATCTCTAGTTAATCGTTACAAAGAAAACTTCTCTCTGTTTTTTGCTGTATTCTATGTACCCCATATAATTATCTACTCACTCACGTATATAAAAAAAGGAATCTCAACCTGTTTTGCATACGGGGATCGAGAAACTGTAACTCATACGGTTTGTTTGTATTGAGAGGTTTAACCTGCTTGAGCTTTACTTGCACCTGAAGGATGGTTGTTACCTGCTGCATACCAATTTGAATTTCACCCCACATCAATCAGATTGGTGGCGAATATCTTTCATTTTTTGTGGATTTTTTTTTAATGTCTAATGGCTCGGGGTTTGACTTTATTATTTCTCCAGATTGAGTATTGTTATGTTAAAAGACACTACCAGAAAAATTTGTTTGGTAATATATCAAGTGATTATCACCTGACATTTTACAATTACCAGCTGCTGAAGAAAAAATATTTTTTTTAATGATTTTTGTGTACTCTTACTTGTTATTTGAATACTGGGATTGAATATAATTTTATATTAAATCCTCTTTGTTATATATTTTTTATATTTTTCACCCTATTCAAATATAAATATTTATTGCAGTTGCCACAAAACCATCATTGTATTATCACTTCTAATTTACAGTTGGTGAAATTTTAAGCGATAATATGTTTATTATTATAAACAATTCCAATGAGAAGGATATAAATAATAAGATGGTATCACATGAATAATGCCAATACGAAAATTAAATTATTTTCTGCAACAATTAGATATTGTTAATGGGTCTACCCCTTCATTATCAACTGTGCGTACTTTTTTTGACAGCACCAAATGCAGAGATTATTTGGCTCCCGTTCCTGTGGATTTTTTTAATTCAAACTTAATTTATTCGATTTACTCCAGGTTTGAATAGTGCATATACCTTTCTGAGGCGCAGTTTTATATATTTTTTTCCATAGGTACTAGATGTGAAGTTGACAATTATTATTGCTTCTTTTAGCTAAGTGAGAAGTTGATTTTCTCTATTAGTGGTTAATATTTTTTCTATTATCAACCTAGGTCAACAATTTTGAGAATTCAGGGATAGTAGTTCAACAAAAATAATTTTGGTCAATAATTATAGTCTTCACCACCTTGGTGTATAATATTCTATTAAATCACCAGCATAAATTTATTATTTAGAGCGTTGGATATACTATGATATATCAATGATAATTAATAAATAAAAATAATAACCCCAAGTTTGATTCTTATAACACTCCACATAGAAATGTCATAATTTTTGGAAAAGACTTTTTATTTGATATCCAAATTTGTTTGTCACATGTTTTAGATGCTTTAAGTACTTACTGGCTTTAGTGGATGAACATAAAACCATTAGCCAGTTATTAAATAAGTTTATCATCATCCCCATCGCTGTTAATTAAAATAGGGTTCTATTTTAAAACCATCACTGTTATTCTTGAGGCATATTAATATGTTGACACGTCGTAATAGAAATGAATTACTTGATACTGGATTTATTTTATTGTAAAAATAATATACCTTAAGTGCAAAATTTAACAGACTGTCAGGATTGAAACTTTTCTAAATAACATCCTGGAGTTTGATATTATTTATTTAATTTACATCTGTGATTAAATTTATTTTCAGTTACAAAATATATACATAAATCATTAAGGCTACCTACTACAGTTATTATGGTTTTTTTTGTTATTTATTCATACAGTTATATTGCTAATATTATATTTTTGGCAATTAGAAATTATTTAATCTGGTGTTCTCATAGAATATGGTATTGATTACTCAGTATAAGTACCCTAATTCAATCTATGTTCAATTTAATATCTGCAATTAGCTGGAAAATAAGACACCTCTTGTATAAAATAACTGAAAAGTTTGATTATAATTGATTACTGATGATGAAATTGATTACTTTGCGATAGTGCCAACAAGAACAGGCTAAAGCAACTATCTTCTGTATGTTCCTTGTGGTATATTATTCATTCTTTTTTTAATTTCTTGGGAAATTAAACCACAATATTTTTAAATTATTTATTTCAACGTTTCGACCGTTGTCAAGAAAAAATAAGTAGAAATTAATTTTTATCCCTAACTGACACAACGGAAAAAATTTGACAACTAGACAATCAAAAATATTTTGAAGTTTAAGACTGCAAAATTTTTTTATCAAATTTTTATCAAGGTCCATTCATATTAGATCATATCTCTGGCAAAATGTGGAATGAAATATTTCATTTTATGACATTCCAACGATACTAGAAATGGAATCCAGTGAAGTGCACGTTCCAGGAACGGTTTTTATTGGGATAGCGCTTTTTTTCGCTTATATTGGAAATGTTGTTAATAAAACGCGTTTCTTGATACTTTTTTTGTGTATGAATATTTAAGTTTTCAAAATATGTATACTCAGTTTTGTGATATTGTGAATTGAAATGTGTATCGATTAACAACTATTCAAATTATAAATCATAAGAAAAGCTGGATAAAAACTTATGATGCTATACTGATAACGCAGGTAACGCAGGTAACGTTGGAATAAATAATTTAAAAATATTGTGGTTTAATTTCCCAAGAAATTAAAAAAAAAAAAAAATTCAAAAAAACCTTCACTCTTGTATGTACTTAACGAATTCTCTTGTTTTACAACATCATACTTTATACATATTTTCTGGATAACATTTTTTTGAATCACAGCAGTATCTTATTTTATTTGATCATTTCATCATCAGGACGACAAAAGTCTTTCCTTCCACCCTAACAAACCAGAACAGGTACAAGGTTTTATCTACTTTTCGCATCAACTTGGAAGTATAGATGTATAGGGTGTAATTCACCCTGTAAATATTCGTTGTTAAAAGTAGGAAATAGACCTAGCCATAAAGATAATCTGTCACATCCCTTGATTAATGAGTGCCTAAGCATTGTATGGGATTTTAGTTTCCCGCCTCGCATATGTATTCATTCACCACCCTAAGTTGAATTTTATCTAAAATCGCGCGCCAGAGTTAAGTGTAGATGTCATTAACCATAACTGAACTCATAATAAAGTGGTTTTCCTAGATGTATTTTGCATTTATTGAAATAATACACTCCACAAATCCTGCCAGATATATTCAACACAGTTGTCTTCGTATGAAAATATTATCCCTTCTTGCAATAGAAACGACTTCGTCAGCCAATTTTAGGCGACGTGAGGGAAAGAAGAAGGCCAACACTCTGGCAATAAAGGAATCAGACTATTTATTGGAAAGGACTTCCAAACCTACACATACTCGGGATACATACCGGTGCTCTCTCACTCGGATGCGTTCATATGGAGTAGAACAAACCTACGCATTCTGTCAGGACTGCTTACAGGACATTGTCGACTGAATTACTACCTAAAGAAGATGAGACTAGTTCAGATCCCGAACTAGAGGTTCTGTAATTCGGAGGATGTTACTGCGTAGCACATAATATGCTCATACCCAGCTTTGGGCAGAGGTATAATATACAATTCCTAAAGACACTTGCTATTCATTTATCAAAAGATCACTTGAAGCGTAGATGTTTACAGCAAAATTTGCCACGAGTAGTGCGAGAGCGAAGACAAGAAGTTGCGGGAACGTCCTTGAATGTGGTACAACCGGAAGAAATTCCTCAGGGAATAAGAAAGCGATGCCATTGTTGTCTAAAAGATTCCAAGACGAAATATTATTGTTTCAAATGTGAAAAATTCATATTTTGTTTGGTAATTGTTGCGTATTTGTTCGGTACATCTAATGCAGTATATTATTGATCATAAATTACTTTAACTTGTATACACAAATGACCCGTAAATACAATAAGGTATACGAAAAAAAATTGGGTCTGGTAGACCCGGCGCCTAACCTAACCAGTCATGTAAAGAAAGGGGGCGCCACCGGTGGAACGTTAAAAGAAGTTCCAGCGTTACAGATGTTTTACTACACGTTATAAAAACGCAACAATTTTAATTGTAATAAAATAACTAGCCCGGATACTTTTTTAACCACAAATTAACGGTAAACTAGAGGGTATAAAACAGGCACGTGCAGCGTAATTAAACGATTTGAAAATATTTGCTAGTTACTTCAATCCACGTGTTCATTGACTAACCGACAAGCTTGGACAGGTAAGTCAATATGCGGGTTCCGCATTTGGATCAGTTACATGGTAGAAATGGACACTGGTCTGTCGGTGGTACTTAGTACCATGTAAAGACGGAACAGGTTTTTACACGAAGATTCTTATATATCCAAGGCTGATATACATAGGAGTATTTTAAAATATAGGCTACAGAAGTATAATAAAATATCTATATTTACATAATATGATATTCTTGGCACATTTTTGAGTAGAATAACTCTTTGAAGATAGCTTTAGCAGACATAACATTCATAAGATAAGCTTAGTACTCATTTTCACAATATTTACTTAGGATCTCTCTTTTTTTATTTCAACGACTTTATCAACTTAATTCTGTTCTATAGATTTCAGCAAATGCGTTGAACAAACATATAAAAATATATATTTAACATTGGAGGGGTTGTAGAGTCGTAAAATTTGAAAAAATTACGTTTCTCTAATCCATTAAACTACATTAGACAAACTTGTAAGCTTATAACCCTACTGAAATTTTAACTAGGGCTGGAAACTAACATCATCGCCTTTTTTTATTTGTAGTTCAACTACTTATATATCAGCATATGCTACACAGTATAAAAGCTTCTTGATTGTTTTTTTTCTGCGAAAATATAATTAATGTGATCTACAAAACATAATCTTGAATCCACATCACAAACTTAACTGTCATCAAGTCTCACTTTAGTTACGTCAAACATTTCAACAATGAGTCAATAAGGATCCTTTGCCCCACAAGATTTAAAACTGCTTGCCGCAAAAGTGGAAGAATATCTCAAATTAAGATTAACTTTAATGTGTTTATAAAATGATATAAGTACATTTATAGCCCCATTTTCCAATTTGTTCTGCTAACAATATTTAAGCTTTTGCCGATGTAAATGTAAAAACTAATTAAAGTGTAGCTAGTGAGTTTGGTAATTAAAACGATATACATATGTTTTAATTAAAAGTGATGTTCGTAGTGTCTATCAAGTATCGATCCTATTAGGTATTAAAAGCAATTTCTCCCCAAACCTCTTAATGTCCGATAAAGATTAACATAATTACTGATACTTAAAAGGTAGTAACAGCAATAACATCTTGAGATACAAAAGTAGATTGTCTGAGTCACACACTAATAAACTGAATTAAGTGCTCTGGATACACTTGTACAACAACCTGAGCTGCCATATGCCCTTTTTTAAATTCGATCATATTAAATGGTAATCGGAAAAAAGCTCGCTACGCCTGGTGAACACACGTGTAACCTGTACATCACTACACCCTCTAATATTTTCATTTATTTAAATTATCTCGACTTAATTCATTCACATATTGCATGTATGCATCTCTCACATATGGCACATATATACAGTATTATTTTGCATATTTGTAACATCCGTACCTATCCACTTTCAGTGGCGCAGGATTTTTCAAATGAAACCTGTACAGCCATAAACTATTATTGCTTTGCTGATGCTGTATCATGAAATATTCAAGGTTTTTTATTCATTGAAAACTCCAATTTTATTGTATAATACCTACAAGTGTAAGATTATGAAATGTAAACATAAAAGGGTTATTAAGTCCACTTTACAGTTCGCGATTCTTCATGTAACATGCAATATTCTTGATCGAAAGCATGCGCAGTATAGAATAATTTGGCAAGTCTCTTGCCAGTTTAAGCTATTGTCTCAAATCGATCTGGTTTGATTTGTATTGCAGCTTGCATGCAATTCTGGGGAAAAAGCTGGTAATTTTTTTGTTACCAACCAAACAAAAGTTTTTTGTATCCACTGAAAATTGCAAATTGTGTAGTGTAAAACGATTATCAATAGTTGCAAGCAAGACCTTGCAAGGTCAAAGACTTGCTGCAATGCATTGCAAGAAGAATTGCGAACTGTAAAGCGGGCTTTAACAGAATGATAACAAACCACCTCGTTTCGAAAATGGCATAAATAACTTTCTCTTTTTCAGATGATGATTGGTTCGGCTTCGAGACCTCGACACCTCAACCATTAGGCTTTTTGTGCTCTTGGTTGTAACAGTAGCCCTTATCAGGCTTAACAGTTCTTACACTGGGTCTTTCTTGGAGAAATCCTTATTTTGATGCTTCAGTCCTAATTGTCTTTATCGTCATTTGGACAGTGCTTTACATTCCAAGATAATGTGTGAGGATGTTTGCCCCTCTTTGAACGACAACTGACAAATAGGTCCCTCCCGATATACCAATTATTTGCATGGGCTTCCTTAGAATACAGTGACTGGTTAGTAATCTCGCCACTTCTTTATCTTTCTCAACAGGAGTTTGAATCCTCCGAGATGTACCATGCAACACTTGCTACAGCTTTTGATATTCCAAATACTGGTTCAAGACCAGTGAATGCAGTTTCAGACCAACTATCTGGGAGTATGAAGGTTTTTAGCCACCTTTAACCTTTTTAACCCCCTTTCGATGCAAATACGTGTTTCCACCATCCATTTCAATGATTAAAAAGTGATTCACTCAATTTCGTTGTGGTCGTATCAGCACAAGTGACGCCGAACGTTGAGGTCGTCTAAAAGAGGTCCTGCTGGAAATGGAGCTGCGTAAAGCCTAAAGGTATCTCAACTGAGTAAGTACATCACATTTTACTTGAATATTTGGTCATGATGACTCACACGCTATCATGAACGCAACCACTTCAAAATTAGTCTGTAATAATACAAAATCACAGTTATTTCGATTATTTGAAAAAGTGACTATGCCCTCTTAATTGGATCACAAGTTTTTATATCCATCTTTTACTACTGTTCCTTTGACTGTACCACTGGATATTTTCAAAATGTTTAGTGTTCACACAGAATGGTGTGAGGGGAATCCTATCTCCGCTAAAATCGAGTTTTTGCTTCGAAAACATTGACAGGTGAGACTATCTCAAATCGAACGTGTGGTTACACGAGGTCATCCTAATTTAATTTATTCTCAGGACCTTATTATGCATACAGGGTGTGTCATCATGCTATTATATTTTATCCCTTGATGTGGGAAACTGCAGAAAGCGTATCTATATTTTATTGTTATAGATCTTTCTATATAAAAACTGTTGATAAGTAAATTGAGGATTAGCTTTGAAAAAAGGGAACAATATTTTGAATAAATTTATAAATATTAGGCTGGGAATGATAATTATACTAAATGTCGATAATGAATGTTATAGTCATCTTTATTTTTGATACTAAATAATATTGAAAAATATAAAAAGGCGCATAATTAAGAAAGGAAAATGAAAAAATTAACGGATAGTGAACACTCTTTTCTGGGTTATGTCTATATCCAAAAACCGTGAAATATACCAGGTAACTAAAAACATGATTTACGGGTTTTCTGGATTTTTTACGACTGCAATTACGCCAAATATATACCATTTGAATACGGGGAAATTTTTATACCGTCTTTTAAATTAAGGAAGGCTCGTTTTAAATCCAAAGAGGGAGCCGTTTTCCTAACGACAGAATTAAATTGGTTAAATAGACACATCTTTTATTGGTTGTGCCTACCTAGTATAATATCCCGCCGTTTTAGTGGGTTAATTTTACAAATTTATTACCACATAAAATTGTTATAGACGTTATCTAGAATAAAAACAGAATTACTCACAGAACGAACCATTGCTACCAGCACTAATAAATCACAACCCATATTAAAAGATTAATACTTTTGAAAAAGAAAACATGGGAAAGTTTATGGATGACTAATACTCCAGAACAACTGCTACTATTCAGTTAACATTTTTACCTTTTTTATTTTCCGTAATAAAATGTACTTCGCTATTTTTATGTTGGGATTAACGTAGGTACAGGAACAGTATTAAGTACTATAATAATTTACAATAACCATAAAATGTAATTTATAACCTTTTTTAATATGTCTAACGACCATTGTGCCAAATTGCTGATCGAACTGAAAGAAAATCTTGCGATTCCGTCCTATTTATTTAAAGATCCAATAATTCTTTCAAAAGCTAGTATATACCTCTACCAATTGATATAAAAGTCTCAGTTTTAACACATAACTGTAAATCAAACCAAAAAGGTACCTACGTTATCACGCCTTTTTGACCCGTTTATTGAAAAATCAATTATACATACCCACCTATTATATCATTGCAGATCATTGTATACTGCATTTTCCCTTTTCATCAAATTATATTCCTTCTATTTTCGATTTTATATAATGTTTTGTAAAGTACACAATTATAACAAAGAATAAATAAAATGAGAAGAAATCTATATTAAGTAATGCTTGAATTGGAACATTTTAAACTGTGTTCTCGCCACGTTCCGAAGAATATGCACCCACTTCATTGAAATAGATCGCAGTTGGCAGTCCTGCATGAACTCTATAGTTTATTATAAGCATTTTGTTAGGATGCAACGTCCAATTACTCCAATTGGCTTCACTGTACGCAGACTGCCAAATGGTTCACATCTGCACTGGGCCCTAACCAGTAGTCCTTATAATGCAAATACACAAACTGGAGAAACTTTTAGCATAGTTGTCCGGAGTTATATAACATCTTGGCATTTTTTAAGCCTGGAATGCTTGGAAATATGCCGAAATTTTTCTAATTTGTTAATAAATTTTTCTCTAAATTACGTAAAATTAATTCGACTGTTTAATCCTTTTTTGTATCTAGTTTGTTGTTTGTTCCTGGTATAACGAGATGTTGATGAAAATGTTTATCACTCAATAAACAAAGCTAAATTCGTGATGTCGCTAGTTATAGTTTAGGGTCCTAGCTGCGAAATGATGGTCAGTATGTAGAAGCTGTAGAGGAAATAAAATCCGTTTTATTATTACTGTTGCAGGATAAAACACACGTTTGTAGATTATCTCGTCGACACATTCATAAACCGCGTTTATCATTCCAATTAGAAAATGCCGTTATTGCCTTTCTACAACGTAGGATTGGTCATCAAAAATAAATTGCAAATGTAATATTCAAGTCAGAGCATAAAGGTAACATTCTGATATTTTGTTTCTGTGAATTTAGGGAACAAGATTTGCTGTGAATGAAATCAATTCTGAAATTTTGGATAAAATAGTTTGAAGTAAATCAGGGTTGATTGCCCAAAAGCTGCATGTTCAACTATCATTGCGTCCATAATGTATATTGCTGGGATGATCTTTGTGGTTGAATTTATGAGATATTTAACCACGTCGGATTTGGTTTGAAATTTTTACAGCGCTACCACAAAAGTTTTATTAGCTTCATTTAAATTTAAAATGTGACGGAACACTGGCAAAACCATTTACCATAAAAAGTACTCATCCATTTGATCTTTCAGTCGATCGAGTTAGATTAACTTTCTCATTGAGCGAATTGCCGTAGTTAAAGAAGATGAAAAAACGAATATAAAATTAATCAGCAAAGAGGCACAACATCCTCATTTCAATACTCGTATATGTTGACAGACGAAGGGCTTCATAGGCCAGTATCTCGAGATATTTAAATTAAATTTATTATTTCACACTTCAACAGACTTTACAAAACGTATCAAATCTCATATAAATAAAATGTAAATAATCGATTGAATGCTCAAAGAATTGATTACATGGGTAGAAATTATCTTATTCGATCTTCCTAATTTGACAGAAGAACGGGAAGAAATGGCATAGATTGCAAAGCTTCCAAAAATTTGGTAGAAGAAACCTTTTTTTATTTGGTGCCTGGTCGTTTAGAGAGTTAGTTGCCTAATCATGTGATTTGACAGTACAGTATAATGAGTTATCTACAACATTTTAATAACTGCTAATACTATAGTTCACGAGTTATAAGGGTTATTTAATTTAAAAAGTGTTCTGAATTTTGTCCAGTTTTATCTTCTATGTTTGCGCTGTTATTTTTAATCTTAACCTAAACTCTGTACATTTTTATTCCCTAACCCAACATCTAATCAACTCTTCGACTCTCTTTACTGGTGGTTTTAAAGTGAAAAAGAACTGGCCTATTTAAGATTTCATCAATCTCGTCAACTACCTAATTTTATAGTTTTCTATCTCGAATTAGATTCTTTCCCGCTTCCTAATTCCATGGCAACTTTTACAACCAACTAAATGCTTCTTAGGAAAAAACGAAACGGTAATTTGAACTGATTTGGCTTTTACAACAAACATTTAGAAAAACTACATTGTAAATTAAAATGCTACTAATGAGAAGTTGTTGTTGAGAATACTGATTTAGTTGCAATAGCTTTTTCAATTTTCAATACCATTTTTGTTCAATAACAGTAGAGAGGTGAGAAGTTTTTTCATATAAAAAATAGAATTAGTGCTACTGTGGAATAGGCAGACTCTGATTATTATATAAAATAATAGACATGATTTTTCTATATTTCAAAAACAAATAGCAGTTAATAATAATTACGATCCAAATTTAATAGACAATATCATAAATCTAAAACATACTCTAGAACAATTATTTCCTTCTGATAAAAACAAAAATAACCAATTTAAAAGCTTTACATACTTTGGAATACCATCCTTAAAAATCAAATCATTTTTAGAAACTTTAGACTTGAATACTTGCTTCAAAACAGATAACGATTTGTCCAAATTCATTAAAAACAACAAATCTAAATCTTCAAAATTAAACAAATCGGGAGTTTATAAATTGAAATGTGGTAATGAGAACTGTGATAAAAATTATATAGGTAGAACTTTTAGGAATTTTAAAACTAGAATTTCAGAAAACAAACGTAGCTATGACAACCAAAAATCAGATTCCAACTATTCAAATCATTTATTAGCAAACCAACACTCTTTCGATTCAAATTTTGCATATAGAACCTAAATCCTTCAAATTAAATCTTTTAGAAGCCCTAGAGATAAATAAAAACAAATATTCAGATAATCTCCTTAACGACCAACTTGATATTAACAATTCTCCCTTATTAAACCTTTTTACCTAGAAATGTTCCTGTAGGATTGTTGTGAATGAGTTTCCAGGTAAACTTGTTAAATACTTCAGTTAATCTCATATTTAGACAAATTCTTTTTTCTTTTTTATTTCATTTCCTTGTAAATAGATTATAGTTTTATTGTTAAATATCCATATAATTTAGTATATTAAGGCACTGTATAAATTGAACATTTCTCATTATACCTCCATTCGTTTGAAAAAGCTACTGTGTTAGCGAAACGCGTCACAACATAACTTTAAATATAATGTAGATTTAATAAATTAAAATTGTTTGATTACAGAATTTATCATTATTCTATTTGTACAATGCGTTGTCATGCATATATTTGTAATATCTTCTGTTTGTTCTACTAAAGTTTAAATATAATGAAGATTTAACAAATTAAAATTGTTTGATTACAGAATTTATCATTATTCTATTTCTACAATGCGTTGTCATGCATATATTTGTAATATCTTCTGTTTGTTCTACTAAAGTTTAAATATAATGAAGATTTAACAAATTAAAATTGTTTGATTACAGAATTTATCATTATTCTATTTGTACAATAGCGTTGCCATATATTTGTAATATCTTCTGTTTGTTCTACTAAAGTTTAAATATAATGAAGATTTAACAAATTAAAATTGTTTGATTACATAATTTATCATTATTCTATTTGTACAATAGCGTTGCCATATATTTGTAATATCTTCTGTTTGTTCTTTATGTCATTTTAATAATTCTATTATTTCAACGTTTTTTAATATAACTTCGTCCTCGAATAGATCGCGTTTTCTTAAAATTAATAAAAGATTTATATTTTAAGCCCAATTATCAGGGGTTTTTGGTGCAATAGATTGCATATAGACCTTTTGATACCTACCTATAGAAAAAAAAATATATTTACTTTATCGTGAAGGATTCCACTTCAATTAAAATCGGTTTCATAGATAAAACTTATCAAAATGCACGTCCCTGAATAAACCATGAATCACTTTTCAACAATATTGGGAAACGTTAAATATTCATTAATCTATGAGCACGTAGACCAAATGAATATAATGACATTATTTTATAATCTCATATTTTCGATTCCATCAAAACTGGATTATTTATTGTGAATTTTGAATTCAATATATTGTATTTCCCGAGCGATTGTTTCGTTAACATTACACTCTTTTCTACCTGTGCATTTATTCAAACTTGCAGCACTGTATTTGTATGGAAATTAATAATTCTTCCAAACGTGTATCAAATTGTGAAAATACACCTGTTCTTTCTAACCAACGGAGGATGGAGAATTGGAACAAAGTAAGGGATTGAAAAACATTGTTCTTGATAATTTTATCAACGTAGAAAGTAATAATTTAAGCTGATGACATTTTTGGTTTGAGGTCGGAGCCGACCACTGCTGGTGCCAAAGTGCCCAGTGGTCAAGTCCTTGAATGATATATTACCGATTTAAGGTAACCTTGTTCGAATTGGTTCATTGTATGTTAACATGTTTCTTCTTTGCTCTTCCTATTTTTTTAAAGAACCTAGAATAAGCTAGTTCTAGATAAAAAGGAGTTTGGCAGACAATATATTACTCAAATTTGCTTCTCAGTGTTCAAAAACCAATTTTTAGTATAATTTGAATACTACACCACTTATCTATCTATCTATATCAATGATGGGCTGAATTGAGGGTGTAAATTATTACATTAATTACCGAATAGTGGATTCTGAAAAAGAAGAGTTCAGGATCTAATAGAGGAAAAAAAAACAGGTTTCTGGAAACAGCAGGTGAGAATAACGAAAATATAAAAATGTGAATGATTGAAGGAAACTTTATTATAGTCTATTTCAGAAAGGTATAGAGTAATAAAATGGGGAATTTCGTCCAGTTCGGCTCAATTTCGGTGTCGGCTATAGGCGTAGGTCTTGAACTAGTATTGTTAATATAAAAATTTCAAGTAATTGCGTAAGAGAATTGGGAATTTTTCTGTCCTGAAGTGTCAATATCAAAATATTGTGAAGGGATTACTTAGGTAGTAGATTAAACAGTTACGTTTTGCGTTTAACAGGTAACGTTTAACCTTCTATTAGTGCCTCTGCCTAATTCCAGCCCTGTTTTGTATAATGTTCAATAAAAAATAAGTGTACCTAATACTATGTACATAATGCTCAATTTTTATTCTGTTAAAATAAAATTCTTTCCTTTTTAGAGTATCCTACCGGCACGTCTTTCGCACACTATTTCATTGTTTGTGGATGGATAACAATGGGCTAAACCCATATATTGACCCCAACCTGCACTTGCACTTACCAAACTTTAAAAGTGGCTTAAATATTCGTTGGGTCACTTTGTGTTTCCTTT
This sequence comes from Galerucella nymphaeae, assembly GCA_963978555.1. Lineage (NCBI taxonomy): Eukaryota > Metazoa > Arthropoda > Insecta > Coleoptera > Chrysomelidae > Galerucella > Galerucella nymphaeae. Next base: position 7,250,613 of record OZ021704.1, read on the forward strand.
GTTTTATTACTTTATAGGTACCGTTCTGAAATAAACTATGAACAATTAATAGACGAGATACAGACAGGAAAAGAAAAATTAATCCCAGTCAGTAGCCTAATATCTATTACGTTACAAAGTAATAATTTATGCGGTTTTTGGTACAACTCTCATGAAATTTTGAAAATTTTATCTTCTACCAAAATCACGCAGTCTTCCGAAATCAGAGCTCTGGGATAGATAATAACAATTGATATCGAGCCCCCCAAACTTTTTGTAATCAATCGAATTTTTTTACTTTTCATTTCGATCTGCTTCAAATCCAGATATTTCTCAAGTGAAATCCATCTAATTTTTTTAACATGCCTGGTTAAACTTCCATAGAACGATCCGATTTAATTGAACTTGCTGATTATAAGCGAAGGGGTTGTTTTAAAACTTGCACAGTTGTGGTACCCCCAGCTTAACAATCAAGATAATCGCAATATTTTCATAATATAATTGTTGATATGCAGATCAACCTGAATTCGTTTGAATCTTAAACAGCAATGATTATGTTAATTTCATTGTTGACCATATGATAGATTTGGACGAGCACAGGTGGTTAGAATGAGGTAACATAAAGGTGAGCGTGCCTATTCTGTATAAAATTAGATCGTAATAGCCTGTTCGTCACATATTGCCGCTGTGTCTAACTTCCGGAACGCCACATGTTCCAATTTTGATTTATATTATGGCTGTCAAATGATGTCAATATAGTGCAATTGAAATTGATTTTCCAACGAGCTTTATGACACTTTACCACGAATACATCAATTAGTTTCATATGGTGAACGTAACATCGAAAATATTTTTATGATGTTTATTATATTTGAATTTATAATTAAAAAAGTCAGAATGATTAACCTAGCAATATCGTATTGTACTAATAAGTCGAAAAATATATTTTCAATTCCATCTCAAATTCAAAGCTTCCTAAATCATTTGCATGCTTATATTTGCCATCACGGAATAAAAATCAGTTAGTTATAAGTGAAAAGGAACTAAGCAGGAGAACAAAACTGACGTGATACAATTAAACAATCATCAGACCAATAAATCTTGAATGTTGAGGTACATTGTTGAACATTCCATGCCAGCTTTCCGGAAGCCGCACTTCTTTAAATTGAGAGGATGTTTGGTATATCATACCAGTGCTAAATATGCTGTACTTGTACAGAGGTTAGATTGATTATAAGTTAACTCTATAAGGAATTTTGTGAAAGGTGCTGCCATCCATAATTGACCAGTATCCTCATGATCATGGTGGACAACTTGGTGTTTTAGTGCTTAATAGGCTCAATAGATTGGTAGATTGGTGACATCTCCGATTATTATGACAGTCACAAATGTATCTGTCATTTGAACAGCAGTGTTGACAATAGAGTTGTCCTTTTGACAGCTTGCTTCACTTTAAGCTTGTGCTGTATCAATTTCTCACACAGCATCATTATGTTTCTTTGTTTTGTCATTGTAGTCAAAGAGTGCTTGTTATTACAGCGGAGTCACTCAGCTGATCTGGTAATCTTTAGTCGTGCAGTCTCAGGGTAATCATGAATACAATGGTCTCAGTGTAAGGATTGTAGTATTATCGACGTCTTTGTAGGAAATTGTTGACAATTTTTCCATATTCAGTCTTTCCAATTGACCGAACTTGAAAATTCACCTGTCATATCACCAATACTGAAATTCATGTGCAAAGAATGAATGATAAGAAGTCTGTCAAGCAACTGTGGGAATCCAAAGTACAAACAGCTAGAAAAAGAGGAAGATCGAAGTAAACACTGGATGAAGTAATAGAAGAAATAATAAAGTAACAAGAGACAGCTTGGCACGCGGGTAAGGTGCTAGCAAATAACAAATGTTGTTGAAAATACAGATATTAACATACTCTACGCAATTAAATGGTAACGGTTACTTCAATTATATAAATATATCTTAATTCTGTAGAATGCTACGTCGTTAAAATTGCTATCCGATATCTAGAACTGCTTTTACGAGTTGTGTGTTAGTGTTAGCTTTCCAGAAACACAAATTAATATTTATGTCCAATAGATGTTAAAATATGCAGTTTGAGAAGCTCTGAATATGGGAACGTTTTTTTCCACGCAGTTAGAAGTTGCACCCGACACATTGTTGTTTCCTAAGTGACCAAGGGCCATTGACACGTTGGACAATAATTTTCAATTATGTCTTTTATTTTCTATTCTGAAACAAGAAGGGAGATTTCATGTAGAACAAAAAGACCATTCGTAATACTTTCCCTACCGACTCTTGATGATTTCGGATGACATTTTTATCGTCTCTATATCAAAAATTGGCCACTCAAATGGACAGTGCAAAATAACGGAAAGAAATCTCTATAAAAGGGATGAATTAAATTATGCAAAAAAAATACTTGATATTCTCGGGTCCAGTATTCAATTATGGATTCAAGGGTTATACCAAAAAAATCACTGTTTACAGGACCGGTTCAGTCGTCGATGTCTGCTTAAGCTATTTAATTTTAACGGTATTAAAACTAGAATCGAAAGTATTTTAAATTGATGCCATGATTATCAAATTCTGGATAACCTGGATTTCTTTACATACATCAACATTTCTGATGTAATATATTTGGAATTCTCAGTTTAATTTTGTTTTGCATAATTTTTCTTTTTCTTAAATAATGTCTATTCTTCGGTTCTTTGGTTATTCTTTCTAGCGTAACAGCCCATTTCTTATTTTGTGTTTCATTATTATCAACAATTATTTTAGCTTCTCAATCTTAAAGTTAGAATAAACCCACAATTAGTTATTAATGAGAGGAAAAATGTTGGTGGTTATAACCCATTTATTATAGAATAAAAATTAATTTGTATTAAAAAAAAGGCTAATCCGTTTCTGTATATTTAAACAGTCAGAGATGAAACAAAGAAGTGTTCTGCATAATTTTCAAATTTAATTCTACCTATCAACAGATGAATGTAGTGACATTTTGTTAGATGGGAAGATGAGGGAAGTCTCGACGATGTCGACGATATATGCACCTGTGTGTAATGATGCGTAAGCTATATGTGGGGACCCCTTGTGTGCCTTTCATCCCAATACGTACACCCTTTTTTAAGTTGTGTTCAACTGTCTGCTAATGTCGGTGAACAAGCTAAATTATGTTGTACAGGGTGGCTATTTTGTGAATGTGTCGATATGTGATTAGAGCAAGTAATTTAGAATATTGCTTAAGAAAAACAAGGGGTATTTGTTATTAATTACATCACCAGAGCTGGATTTCAATGGCAATAGATACCTATCGATGAGAATTATATATTGGAAACTTGTTTTTGTAATTATAATAATGGGATGCCACTGATCTTCTTTTTCTTGCTCAAACTCCTGCTGTTTGTTTCTTATTTAACTAATGAACTACTCACAATTGGAGGTAATAAAATTATCCTATTTTGGACTAACTTTTTGAGCATAATGATGAAGTTTATTTAAATCCTTATGAATTTTAACACTGCCATGTCACAATATATTCTTAACTACATTCGGTTTTTTGTACTAAAGGTCCTACTCAACATTAGTTCCTCAGACTCTGATACAAATAGACACTAACACTGTTCTGCTTTATACTGACACTTATCTACTGAACTAACTGGAGTTGTCGAGCAGCTGGATGGCATCAACATTCACATGTTCAAGGAGTCGCTGCTCATGGCTCTTGGCAAACTTGGTGATCGCCTGGTTAACAGTGCGTCAATCTCTAAGTCCCTATGGAGGTCACTGTTTAGAATTGCAGCCTTTCAATGTCCTTCGTGGCATATATCCTGGAAAGCAGTTGTTGCGTTGCGTTACGTTCATTGATTTTGATCTGAATTTTTTGTTTAATAATCTCCTGATGGTATTTTTTCCGGTTATTATCAAATTGATATATTTTATGTGAATATTACTTGACTGATTCTCTGAAACGTGTCACCCTATATGTATTTTTGATGCTTCCGTCTAATAGGTAGGAGTCATTGTTCGAATACTAAAGGATTTTCAGGAAGAGGGTGATATTGGATTTTGCCTTATTTTGTGACGTGATTATAAGAGTATTAGTCATGGGTTGGTGGCCTCGGAGAACTGCAATTTTTTGTATGTACTGATATCATAGACTATTATATCCATGTACATCGCATTCATTCATTCTTTTTTCACCGAGATCTCAGTTAATGTCAGCTGACATCAAGAATGTGAACGTTCTTTTTCAATAATGTTTTTTTTATATCTGATTTTCCCTTTTTATTAAATTGTTTTTTTTTCTGTTGGTTAAAATTAATTACAAGAGCATTAGAAATCCACCATACCTATGATTAATAAGTTATTGTGAGTAATAGAAAATCCCAGCAGGATTCAAAAACGACTTATTGGCTATCAAAAACTGGAATTTAAAGTGATATTATGATGGTACCAGCACTTTTTCCCTGTAATTTTAGCTGTTGAATGGAGCAGGTATGTATATATAGATCACAAACCGATAAGTGCTTGATATAAGTGAGGGTGGCAAGGGTAGCATTCGCAAAAAGGGCACATCATTACCCTGAATGGTGAATAGGGGCGTTACCGAGTAGAACTCTTCAAATTTCTTTTCACAGGTTGGTCTTTCGATACAGGTTATACTATTTGAAATCGTGTCAGTGTTCCCTTCTCTGTTATGAAGTGTAAACTTTTATAAACCAATTCACTTAAGGAAAAAAAACTGTGAATATAAAATTTTAACGTATACACTGTATGTTTGATAGTAAAATTAAATATGGAAAAATTATATTTGTCTTGAGAAATATTTTACTCATTTTTTGATAAATGAACTGGTAGAACTTCTTCCTGATCAATATACTCAGATAAAATGCCTAGAATAAACGTATATTCTTAAACAATAACATTTTTTGTCGCATGCGTGAGATTGTACTTGTGTCAGAATTTTAGTTTGTATTTAACATTTAACTCCGAAAGTGCTTAAAACTAAATATGTGGCGTTCTCGGCCAAAAAATTACCAAATAACAACAGCAGTAAGTGGGAAATTCATGGGTATTTGTTAAAAAATGAAAAATCGTACAAACAATCTGATCTCTTACAAGTTTTAATATAGAAAAAGAATTTGTTTGTGATATATCGCTAAAAATATAGGCCACGCAGTATAACGGCTTCCCCTATATGATTCTAGATTCCTATATAGAACAAATGTGGCATCAGCTGAAATCCAGAGTTAGATCTGAAAACGATTCACCCACATAAGTGTTATACAGTTAATTAGAAACTTGATAAGTGATATTCCTATTGATTGCTGGAAAATTTAGATTAAGAATATTATTAAGGTTGAAGGTACCAACTGAAGTGCTAATGAAACTGTAGCACAGCTTTGAAAAAAAGTGAATGGGCAAGCACAATTCAAAACTGAATTAAACATCACGTATGAAATACATAGATAATTACTTTGTAGTAAACTATGATAAAATAAACAGGGATTTATGCAGGTCGTGCCTTTACTACAGCGATGTCCAAGAACCAAATTGCCAATGATCTTTTTGGTGCTGGGAACCAAATTACATATTGGCTTCTTTGGTGACAGTAATCATGTTTATTATTATTGATTACGTTAGCAGGAACGCTACAGAAATGTAACTAAATATGTTTAAGAATTGTGGTTTAATTTCCAAAAAATAACAAACAAAATGTTTTGTTTTTGTCCCCACTTTTTTGTCTTATGATAATTTAATCTATCTATTATTATTTACAATAAATTCTATTTAAAATATAAACTTTTTTAATAACTATTCAACCACTAGATGGTTTAAATTCTCCTATTTTGAAATGTTGTTTACAAAACCCAATTTATACTATTTTTATTACACTTCGCTCAACTTATGGAAGTAGAGGTCAAGGAACAGCTTGGATGTCAAGTTCAAGCTGATTACGGGTAGTTGTTGATAGATAAAGCGGAACCCCAATAAAGATAACAAAGAGCTGATTTTACATACGATTTCGGTTGTGGTGGAACTCAACAAAATAGATTTTATCAGCATGTACAACAACAAACCGTAATCAATGTCACAATTGGTAGTTTAATCGGAATATTATCAAATACACTCTTCTCAGCACAGTGGCGTTTATTTAAAAAAGATAATGGGATCAGTTGATACACATTTCGGTTTAATTGATACATTTCCGGTTGAAAATAATTATATTCTAGTTATATGCTGTCTTCATGTCAACTTCAAAGTGCCGTAAAAAACCTAATGCATTTTTGAACAAATTATTGATCAACAGAATTTCCTGCATGGTCTCTGAAAATTTCATCAAATTTGACCGAAACGCAAAATCATTAAGGATTTATGCAGGGTCTTTTCCGTGACATTAACGATGCTCTAATGACTTGTAATTTTAAAAATAGTGTTGAATTACATTTCTACCAATTGACAATGTCTCACCCTAGAGTTACGCCGATCTACAACATAGTTACATAAATCCAGGTGTTTATATAAAAGAAGCAACAATTTCGTTTAACAGTAAATCATATATCATACAATGGTGAACAGATAATGAAGCTTTATTCAAATTTGTCGACAATATAACAAACACTGCCTAACGTCATTCATTGGAAACATAACAATCCCCAAGTGCTACCCCTATTCCACTTTACATAGAATTGCAACACTCATCCTTTCCAAAAAAAAAAACAGTGAATGCATTCATGATGACACGATATCATTAATGATATAACACCTGTTATTTGAGAAGCTCCCACCAGAGCCGTGCTACTGTTTTTTCGGCTGCTAATGAGGGTCAAATACATATTATGACCCCACTGTAACCAGATACGATCCTTAATAATTTTGTTTTGTCATTACAGACATTGGTATAACGTTCAAACGGTATAGTACGTTCAATAGCCTTCTTGTTGTGCGTCATTGTTTGTGACGTATATCCGGGTTTTTGGTATGTCGTTTATTTTATTTGCTATTTTGACATATACCTAACCTTGAATTCAATAAATATTCAGTCAAATTCGAAAGGGCTATGAAATTATTAATTACCAGCTTCTTTTTAAAACTGAAAATACTTAAAAACTTTTAAAATGCTGATGTTTTTCCGTGTATCTATGTATGTTTTTGGATTATCCAAGTAAATATAACAATAAGATTAATATTCACTTTTCATAAATAATAATTGACAGTAAACAACAAAGTACAGACCTGACGAGATCTGTCAGTGGGACCGCTACTAAAGGTACGTCTGCACCCTATTTTGAATTATGAAATTTCTCTCGATTGATAGGTCGCGCTAGCGTAATCTAAATATCAACTAATCAAATTTAGTTCTAAAACCTATCGCTCCAACCCTGTTACTAAAGCTCTATTGTGAATTTTCGCTTATACAGATTATTTTTGTCGAAAAGAGGGTAACATTTTTTATCTTGTAAATCTTGAAAACATTTACTAAGGTGTGCGGTTAAACGCTACAGGTTTTCAATTATCCATGAATTAATTATACGGGTTATGAGATTGAAAGCAAAGGAACCCTTACACTTACAGATCTATAGGGAAATAAATCAATTTTTACGAAGGGTGGTATTGAAATTGAAGCAATACTTTTATTTTTTCAACTGTGCTTGTTAGTAGCGGTTATGAACGTTAAACGTTTGGGCGGTAATTTCTTGAGTTTCTTGTGTATTTTTAGATTAGTCGATTGTCACGCTTTACGTTACGCAAAATGATTGTATATAAAAAATTATTATTCAATCCCGACTCAGTGAACCAAAACGTTTGAATAATAACAATTAATGTGTTAATGAATAAAGTACAGTTTGTATAAGTATCTGAAGATAGATCGAATTTATACAGAGTTAGTATAAAGTATGGAGCCCCCTAAGTATCTCCTCAACAGTTCAATATTTTTAAATGAAATTACTTATCCCCTTAGATCCAAGGAATTCAAAAATGCTATCAAATGCATATCAACATTGTTATTTTAAATAGAACACCCTGTATGTTTTTACATTTTTGAATTCCTTTTGAACTTCTGCATACAGCGAAACTTTCCATTCATATTTTTATTGAATAATTGAGGCTTTATTTAATAATATACTGTTGTTTTTGACAGGGATGAAATTTCAAACGGTGAGTATGCAACTATATTTTAGGCGAAATCTTGCGCCAATCAAATTAATAAATATGTTTTCCCTCAACCACTTTTCATAAAAATACCCGAACAGTGGAATATACTGATTATTTTTTTCACTTGTCAAAATCTGACATTTTGGTGGTTTTAACCAATAGCAATACATTATTCTAGCCAATCATTCGGTATTATACTGATAAAACTGGTTCCTCATCGATAATACCCCTTGTTTACATTGAAACGTCAACATTTTACTTTGAATTTGTCATTATTGACCACTAAAAGTGCTTCGAAGTTTATTGAAAAAATGGACACAAACCGATTCAGTGCCATCACCCAAGAGAATATTGAACATTTAATACAAAATTTCCTTCAAATTGTTGAAAAAATAATATTTACAAATACCTACAACTCGCTCTTCAAATTTAATCTCATATCGATAAAATTTGAAGCACTCGTGGTATTACCTTTGAAAACATTTGCTACCTTAGAAGAATTATCGTGAAATCATCGGAGTACGTTCCTGTATTAACGATAGAAAATTATAACGGTACTCATACATTGGAAGTACCTATACTATACCTATGCCAAGTATAGTAGCAGAATTGTAACAACCAGCTTATAAATCTGTACGCGTATAGAACAGTTCACAACTAAGACACATTTTACGTTTAATCAAAGTGTTGAATGAACATTAATGTTGATATTAGACAAATTTAAGACTGACAATTTTATTTCTCTGATTTCAATAATATTCAAATTATGGAATGGTATAAATATCTTTTTATTCAAGATGCTGGAAAATAATGATTATTATCTTTATCTTTGTTGCTATATGTTTTGTCTTGTCTCTCATCTTTTTTTTGTTCATACCACAGTTCTTTTTATTCAGTTAATTATGACAAGTTATTTGTTGTACCTAATATATAGCGTGAATTTTATCCAATTGTCAATTTGTACTGTAATTTATTGTATGAACACCCGGTATATTTGTATTTGCACAAATAGTTTTTATTATACAGATTTAACAATAAAATTTTTTATTTGAGCTCTACTATATACGGTAGCTCCCTCATTTTTATGCAATCCACGGTCGTTATGCAATACTTCTGGTCCTGAGTGTACTGTTGTGGAGCGTTGGTGTGTACAATGATGTAGTGGTAGAGAGCGGGGGCAACTTGCTACCGTATACGACAAAGAACACCTGGTTGTATTGACCTGTAGACTTCCCTTAATTACAATTATTAACCAGTAGCGTGTTTCTTACTTTCCAATCATCTCTTGCTGAGATTACTTTTATTAACCTCACAAGTTCGTTGTAGTTATCTGATAGGTACTACCTACTTATCTCTGAAATATCCTGACACAGCCCTAATAAGAAGTTTGTTTTACTCTCTATATCGTGTATATATTTCAGAGATATTGACACATTGACAACAGTTAATAAATTACGAAAAAAATATTATTGAATAAATTAACACCAAGATGTGGGTTTCTTGATAACTTTAGATTTATGGTACAGGGAAAATATTACTTTTTGCATTTCAGTGACATACGAATATTTTTAAATTGCTTTATATTACCATATCTACAATTTCTTTAATATCCTAGGCATTATCTTTGTTGGTGTTTCTAGGTCTGTTATGTTTTCATAATTTTAAATTTTATTATGGCTGATTCTGACGAGCTCAAAGTATCATATGTGGCAAAATATTAGGAATATTAGAAATTTTCTTAATCGACCGAGAATATTTCCCTTTGAAACCCTGTTTATATTTACGCATGCGTGGCTGTATATATATAGTAAGTTTGGAAATCAAATATATGGACTGGACATGACAGAGATCGATCTAACCGTGTGACAGTTCTCATAAGGTATCGTTGGTTTGATTTTAACTTGATTCAAACTTATCGACATAACTCGTTCAGTGTGCCCGTTGGCTTACAGTTTCTATTCAATCAACTAGTACTAGGCAACTAGTATTTACATAAACAATATAATGATTGTTGTTTTTCTTAATCTGAAAAAATATTTTTGCCAAATGTTTAAATACGTCAATTTATTGTCGCTAATTACTATGAATAATTATAGTACTTATATTTTATAATTAAAAAAATCTTTTTAACAAACAGTACAAAATCTCTTTAACACGAACATTTGTGGTTGTTTGTATGGAATATGATAATTTTGACCTAGTTTATACACCACGTCTTAAGAAGAAACACACTCCACTTTATTTTCAATAGGGTCAAGTAGTGTAAACTACATCATTTTCAATAATACGTAATACTAGTCTGAATAGTAACGTATTTTAGAAGAATATAAGATAATAAAATTTTTTTGTATCGCAAAGTAGTTACCTCACTAGCACTAGTATTCTATTTAACAAGAAACCTACAGCCTGTTGGTTAATTCTGATTGTGCTCTACTCCCAAAGATAATGTGGGGTACATTTTGGAGGCCCCTGGGTGCCGATTCTCAGGCCAGGGAACCGCGCTGAGAGAACACATTTTTTGTCTTCCCTGCGCTTGTTTACCTTGTCATTTCAGTGACAAAGACAAAAGATCTCTTCCCTCGGAGAGCGCTGTTCCCTTGCCTTAGAATCGGCACCCTGGTTAAGATGTTTCACCTTAATAAAATTTATCACACGATATTTGATATATGCAATTTTTCCAGATTTTAGTTGACTTTTTCAAAAAGAATAATGAAGGACATATTGCAAATTTAAACTTCAAATTATGGAGCAAAACTATAATAGTCATATATTTTGAGTTTTCTGATTTTTAGATTTGGTAGTTATGTTCATTCTCCTATTGCACCACTTGACCCCACGGTCTCATCAAGTTTGTAAAAAGTAACTATCGAGTTTCTTGAGTAGAAGACAAATTATGGCCTATTAACATAATTGGTTTTAATTCATACTGCATCGAAACTTTTAATAAATGCGGGGAATGTAAGACGGTAAGAAATAAAATGGGAAGGAATCGAAGATAATATCTATTAATTATTGTTGAAGAACGCTGAATTAATTAGCGTCAGTTCGATTCTTCTATTTCATAAATACGACCAAATGTACGTGGTGGATGAAAAATTAGTTTTGGAATAACGTTTGAACAATTTTAACATTAGAGTGCATGGTTTGTTGTCAAGCACTTATTGTTAGTCCAGTTAATGTGTATGAAAATTGTCATTTTTAAATTATAAATATAAAAACATAACAAAAAAAGAAAAAAGCCATATAGCAGGGAAAGTTTTTTTCTACCAAAAAGATATTATGCACTTTTTTTGTCAGAGTTTTAATTTGTCAAAATAAAATCATTTAGATACTACGAACGGGATTAGTGGTCATCCGCTTGAGGACCTATTTTTTAGAACCGGGCGTATTACATTTTAATCTGATACTAACGTTTTTGACAACCATTCTCATCCTCACAATGAGCTCAAAGACTGTTCGATAATGATGTACGACTTATTTTGCACCAAAACACTTCGATATGTTACCAAATTATATTAAGAATATAAATCAACTGCCATGTTACAAATATTCTATAAAAAACTGCATATATAAAATATTAAAAAAAAAAGGCCAATACCATAAGCAGGATTACATACAAAAACTACAAAAATATACTATAGACTTCAATAGTTTTTTTTTCCAATTTATCATTGCAATTAAATTTATTATTTATCACAAAAAGGTCCTGCGACAACAGATGATGATTTACGATATCCAGAATATACTTATACGTGACCGTCATTTCGTGACTTTTTCTAATTCTTTCCAAGTAAGCAATTATCAATTGATATTATTTTCAGTCGCAATTTGCTGTCAGAAGATCGTTGTTGATAAGGTAAAATTCTGCACGATTCGGTGCACTCTTTTATTATTTAAAACGGGGTTAAAGTCTGGAACCTACCTCACTAATAAATGGTTTAATAGAGGAAAGATTGTGAGTTTGATAACAGTAATAAAACAAAACAGAATGTTACTAAATGCTACCAAAACAAAATTCTATGAACTGTACAATATTTTATATGAATATTGTGGTGGAATTTAAAGTCAGTGAGAAACATGAATTATGTATTTATTTATGATTAAAAAGGAAGCAGGAATGTAAACAAACAACAAATACTTCTTATTGATCTCATTCATAATGGATTTAGACAGGATTATTTAATATTATTTAAATGAATTAGTAGTAACTCTGGATATAGAAGTCTTCATAAAGTAGTGATCTTAGAGCAAAATGACCTTGACCTTGAGGATCCAAGTGGCTATGAACGGATAAGATCAAAAAATTAATATTTTCTTATATTCACTAAGTTTTAGTACGTTTTCCATGTTGTAAATAAAAAGTAACAAGTAATTGGTGTCCAGTCATACTTCGAAATTATTAATACCAGATAGAAATTTATTTCTATTTTTTTTACAAGAACTGACATGTTAGTAGTTGATTGATGAATTCCATCGAAAAAGAATATTAATATTTCGAATGTATCCAAATCAATCATTAGTGAACTTCTGTTGACCCTCTCAAAAATATTAGATAATACAGCAGACCATAATAATAAGGGGAATAGAGAGCTTGTAACATTATTGGGGCCAAGTCAGTTCGGTGTGGGTGTTTAAGTGGTACGAGTTAGTCTCCAGGGGTCAGTCTACCTCACATCTGTCAATAGGTAATGCAGAGACATGGTAATTAGTCATTTCGTGAATGACAACATGACATATTACATTTACTTGTATAGGGATATAACTCGAATCACTTTAGTAGATAAATAAAATTAATGGGACACATATTCTGTTATTGACATAAACGTGTTCGAAAGTGATAGAATGATTCGTTGCTATAAGCATATTACAATGTAACTATTAATTGGTTGATGTTTTCTTAATGTACCAATTTAAAGTATTCTTATTCTATCATAAAAAAATACCCACTGTTAGGTTGGATTTGATATGGTGGCTAATAGACCTATTCCACTGCGACCTTTTCAGATCTATTGTGTTCCTCTGAATATAGATTACTTTTTCCAGTACGACTCTTTGTAAGTAGCCAATCAGTATCGAGACTTCCTTGTGGCAGAATCTGTACATGGCTTCGTCTGTCAACCCTACTAGCTATGCTTACTTTTTTCACTTACAGAGCCCTGTTACCACAGCTTTGACAGTATTCCTTCCTTTGCTACTTAGGTCTGCCGTAAGAGTTAGCAAATATTCCCTAAGGAACTGCTTCGCCTGTTTTTGTCCTGGTGTGACCACCCAACCTTCTAGATATCTGTACCACCCAATTCCTTGTGGTTATATTTATTGTCGAAGCTGAGACGCTGCAGAAGGGTACCAGTCCAATGGATGGATGCAATCCCATAATAGCTTAGAATTGACCTCTATGCGGAATCAAGTGCCTTCAGTGGTGCTAAGCTATCGATGAAGATGAAAACTGAATTCTTTTCTAGTCTTTTAATTTCTTCAACGCCATGGAGAAGATAGGCTTATTAGAATTTAAGCTCTACAATTCTGGCTCGTACATCTACTTCTTGTATCTTGGAGTCGCCCGTATACCAATCTGCTTCAGCTATATCTATAGGTACATATTTCTTTCAGTCTTCCCTATAACCTGATAAAGTTATTTGGAACTTATTATTATATCTCGTGCCCCCCCAGCTCTTTTGGATTTAAGCGCTGAATTAAAATCTGCAAATTGCAAGACAATGATCAAATATCAAATGGGTTTGCAGATTATATCAAGATGAAGATTATTTGTCAAAATTGAAGGAATTGTATTATTTTAAACCACAAAACAGCTCCTTTTTTAAATAAATAAAACTAAAAATACTATAAATAATAAAGCAAATAAATCAAGTTCGGTTGTCTTGACCCGATACAAACCAACCTTGACTACCATGAATATTTATGGGATACATTAGATATCGAGAAAGCAATTAAGTTGGTCTATTCCGAACAATAAGTAATTAACCGTGACAAGATGTCGCAAAAGGCACTCCAGTTAGGGGACCGTGCGTGGTTCTCAACTTGTTCTACGGACGACCGTTACATCTTTATTGCCAAGTCGATAGTGGTTTCTTAAATTTAAAGATTTTAAACTGTTTCGTACTGTCAACAAATCTGATATAACTAAAGCATCTGCAGTACAATGTCGTACTGTAGTATTTGGAGGGAATGTTCATATTTGTTTTTAGATTATTATAAATTTCAAGCACAAAAGCATTAATTTGAATTCTATTCATCCAAACCAAGAAGTATCTCACCATATTTACCAATTTTAGTGAAAATATAATTCATTTTCGACAAGAGCAATTCATAGGATAGCAGAAGTTTCCAATATACTTAGGTACTTGAAACAGGTTTTTTATACCTCGGGATAATAAAATTCAGACATAAGTTATACGTTTGGTCAGTAAGCACTAGTAAGCAGTAAGAAGGTTGCTACGAAAATCCGGTCTTTTGTAATTAATAAGTGACGAAGCAAAAAAAATTAACCTTTATATCCAACATCCACCTGTTATATTAATTTCCTATCTAAACTATCTTCATATTTAAAGCCCTATGATCAATATAACCATAAACCGTTCGTTTATTAACAATATTATAGAAATAAATATATTATTTCAATTTACAGCGATCAACTTAAATTTTTCATGAATTACTTTTTAAATTCAATTTGGTTGTAGGAAAGTGTCAGCATGGCAACGTGGCATTATTTGACCACCTGTGCCAGCGCGTGGCCGTCTTGAGATTGTATCTGCATTGACCTGAATGACCTTTGTGAAATATATCCTCCTACAATGTGATATAGGACTAGTTCAACTTCCACTTTTTCACTCATTTACTTGTCCAAACATAAACTGGTATTCCTTGCTTTATTATACATTATGTTTTCTGAATAATTACTATTGGAGGATTGGAGCACAGCTTTTATTTTATCACTTTTGAAATGATAAATTCAAAAGAATATAACAGTATGCAAGAAATTTGAGATTGTTGCCAGAATAAAAAGATCTACCATTCAACCAATAGTTATAAATATCAGTTATAAATTTATTAAATATGTTTGACTCTGATTCGCCTTACTGAGCACAATTACTCGCCGGGAAAAAAATGTTCTGACAATGGCATGGGCATATCTTTGGCAGGATATTCCAAAGTCAGTCAAACTACACAGGAGTTCGTCAACCGTCAGGCTCCATATTAATGAGGATGCTACTCCTACTTGTGGACATCCTCTGTTTGTACAGATTGAAGCAATGTCTTTGCTACTCTAGTGATGAGCAGTTCATACATCCATTTGAATGCTGTACTGTTTACACCTCTTCTATTGAATGGTCTTTTGTCAAAAGTTCATTATATATTCAAAAATGCACACACTACGGTTTTTTGGTTGTCTAGGAAACCTCGGATATCCACCAGTAAAGTCTCCGTAGATCAGCCTGCCCGGTAAGCATGCTGATACGGTAGGAGAAGAAGTCTTTCTGAGATCTACGTTCTAATATAATGTTTAATAGTTTTTTTTATCATCGTTTTGCCTACGACTAATTGGCATAGGCGTGCGCAGACTTTTTTATTAGGGGAAGCCAAAGATCAAATCTGAATCTTCTGGAAAAACAGAGCCGTGCCCGCACATTCATTTTGCATATTGCGGCCCTTCAATTTCTCGCAATTCTTTTTAAAAATGGAAAATTGCTTCCTCGTATCATTGAAAA
This sequence comes from Galerucella nymphaeae, assembly GCA_963978555.1. NCBI lineage: Eukaryota > Metazoa > Arthropoda > Insecta > Coleoptera > Chrysomelidae > Galerucella > Galerucella nymphaeae. Next base: position 7,266,494 of record OZ021704.1, read on the forward strand.
AACGTTAAAATATGGAAATGATCGAATGTGTTCAATAGATTGATATTTTGAGGAATTGTTGAAGAGAGAACAAACTTGTGAGAGAAAAGCAGGACAATATTTAGAAAAATGGCTTACGACAAAGCTCACCTATATCTTTTGAAGAAAAAAGCAGCTCGTATACGAGAGTGGCACACAATATTTAGAATAATTGAGAACGACATAGCTCACCAGAAATATTTAAAAATTAACATATTCGTACCTCAATATATCACCACTACTCTACCAACCCCTACCACACTCAAGCTTAAGCACGCAAGAATTAAACCCATGCAGTTAAGAAAATAAACATGCAAATAATACCTAACCAGATAATATGAAGATTTGGAGATAAGCCTACTAGCAAGTTTGAATCTATCGATACTGAATGAATCTTCCCCAGGAAAAAAATTCCTGGAACAAAAAATCGAACAAAATTAAGACATTCATTGGAAATTCGATGAAATCTATGAAACCTGCAAGAGAGTGTTAGTGTGCTGAAAAGGAAGCGCTGGAAAAAATTGTTAGTTCATATCTGCCAAGTATGACCATTTTGCATGCAACCACTTTGGCATCTACGATATTTTGATAGCCCATACTGGGCAACTATTTCCCCTACTTGTCAGCCCATACCCATTCGACAAACGGAAAACACTTGAGCGCACTCGCCCCATCGGGATGACTGCTCGTTTTGCAAGCGAGGCTTACCGACAACCTAAGAACGAGCACTTTCCCACAGTGTGGTAATACGTGCATCCGTGCAAGAAATAGTCAATCGTATGTAACAAAGTTGGTATACATGTGGCGTACTTAACAGGTAAAATAAAAAGCTTACCAATGTCTGTTGAAGAGAGAACCAACTTATTGAAGAAGGGGAGGATAATATTTGGAAGAATGAGACATATCTTACCTATGTCTTTTGAAAAAAAGGCAAACTTGTAAAGGAGGGGGAGGATGATATTAAGGTCAATGTGGAAGGACAAACCCTATCTATATCTTTGAACCCATAACCTTAACCGTGAAGGAAGTCAATAGCAAGCTAGAACATTACCAGATAGAATATGAATATATTACCAATGTCTGTTGGAGAGTGAACCAACTTATTAAATAAAGGGAGGACAATATTTGGAACAATGAGGAGCGACATAGCTCAGCTATGTCCTTTAGAAAAATTGCCAACCTTCTAAAGAAGGAGAATATAATAATCAGAATAATGAGAAATGAATAATGAGCAAAGTCTTTTGAACCCACACCCTTCAACAAACGCAAAACACTTAGGCGCACGCCCCATCGGGATGACTGCTCGTTTTGTAAGCGAGGCTTACCGACAACCTAGGAGCAAGTACTTTGCCACAGTGTTGTAATAGATGCTTCCGTGGAGGAATTCAAAAGCAAGCAAGCTGGTACATGAAAGCGTACTTAGCAAGTAAAATAGAAAAGATAACCAATGTTTGTTGAAGGAAGAACGGAATTGTGAAAAAGAGGCAAGACAATATTTAGAAATATGGGGAACGACATAGCTCACCTATATTTTTCGAAAAATTAACCAGCTTGTATACAAGAGGGGGACACAATATTTAAAATAATGAAGAACGTCATAGCTTACCTATGTCTTTTGGAAAAATTGCCAACCTTTTAAGGGAGGATAATAATAAGAATAAAGAAGAAGGACATAGCTTATCTATGTCTTTGAACCCATACCCATCAACAAACGGAAAACACTTAGGCGCACTCGCCCCATCGGGATGACTGCTCGTTTTGTAAGCGAGGGTTACCGACAACCTAGGAGCAAGTACTTCGCCACAGTGTGGTGATAGGTGCTTCCGTGAAGGAAACTAGTACATGTTAGCGTACTCAACAGGTGAAATAGAAAAGATTATTACCAATGATTTTGAAGGAAGAACGGAATTGTGAAAAAGAGTCAATATTTAGAAAAATGGGGAACGACATAGCTCACCTATATATTTCGAAAAAATAACCAGTACGTATACGAGAGGGGGGGAAAATATTTAGAATAATGAAGAACGTCATAGCTCACCTATGTCTTCAGAAAGATATAACCAACTCGTAAAAGGAAGGTGCACTTGGAGAAATTAGGAACCAATTTCTTTTAAAAAGTTAAGTAATGGAGGAACCTTACCCCTTGAAGATGGAAGATTGTCCCCCATAGCTGGAAGATGACCCCAGCCAGTAGAAAATATAATCAATCGGTGAAAAAATTCACAGCCGACGGAAAATATTCCCCACCGGCTTACAGGATGCTCCCTGTCAGAAGTTTGTCTCTACCAGCAAAGTGCAGTAATGAAAATATACAAACAGGAACAAATAAATTCAATCTTCACAATGTCAAATATCAACAAAATATTAACATATTCCTATATTGATTACAACATTCCAACAAATAATATAAAGATTTGGAGTATAGGCGTACGCAGACTTTTTTATTGGGGGGATCATCAAATCTTCCCAGTTATAAGCTGCTTTGATCAATTCCATTCAATTGTGGTAGAATCTCGTCTTGTTCTTGTGGAGCAATCCTGGGAAAATCTCATCTGCTTCTGGTGCCTTTAAAGGTGAACAGTGTCAATTTCAGTATATTGTTAATACAACTGTGTTCATTAATTGTAGTAGTTTCACTCAAATGACTGTTGTGAATTTCTTGAAGCTATTCCTTCTCACCCCGGTGTATCTCCGTCATTCTCTGGTGAGTTCTGCTCTATTAAAAAGTACTCGGGTTTGAGACCTTAATTCTGACAGATGTTCATTCCACCAGGGTGCATTTTTCTTGAAGAGGGCTGCTCGATAAATGCATCGATCATTGCCCAGTTCATATCCTCAAGCTCATTTTCCAGATCGAGATGGTGCTTCGGATGGAAAACCCTATATTCTACTACTATGTTGTATGGTCATTGGTCCTTGACGAGTGCGGAAAGTTTCGAATTATTCTGAGCGCGCTTAAATTTGATAAAAAGCGAGTTTAAAGGTTGCGCTATCATTGGAACAGCGTATATTTTTATTACCATTTTGTATTGCGATCGGTCTTTGAAAAAAACTATACAAAGTTTGAATTAAGTCATCTGCGAACGAACAAACAAACATACAATGGAAGCTATTATTCGATTTTATTTCTTAGACTGGAGTTTGAATAATTGAATCCACTTATCTGCAATAGTTTACCAGTATATAAATATTTTTTTTTAAATTCGTCAAATTGTGGCCTACATTATACATATGTATAATGCGTTAGTAGAACGCCAAAAGCGTGATAGTTCATTGGAATACATCCTGTAATGTTCCGATTATATCATTTTATAACAGTTAAACAGTTTTAGCACGTAGTGTCGCAATGTCAACAACAAGAAAATGAAGAAGCAGCAATGAAGTGAGAGTAGAGAAGAACATGGAAGTTGTTGGTAAAGATGAGAATGACTTTAACCTCTAAACAGTAGGCGCCACACCGCCGCTTAGCCTCCAGCTATTAACAGTGCCGGTCTACACTTTAAATGTTATTTTGCATAAAAAATGTTGACAACATTGTACAATTTTTTATTGTAACCCGATTATAAGGAGCTGTAGATAAACAGAGTGAATATATCCATGAAAAAATTTATATAACGTAAGAGCTTCAGACAATCAAAAACAGTCAAAAAATCTAAACTGATAAGAGATAGATGAAAACCTAAAGCTAATGGAAAAACACGTGGAATGAAGATAATAATCTGCCAAAATTTTTCTCCAAGTATAAGTAGTTTTAGAAAATTGAAGTTTTTCTTTTTCAATTTGATATGTGTCTTATTTTAATTCGACTAATGCATATAAGTATAGGTATAAAGTTAAGTTTTTATTAGCTGAATGAACATTTATTGTTTTATGAGTGTACTTAAAATTGCGGTTCAGTAACAAACAAGTGCACGTGCATTAATTTCTTGCAATTCGTACGCCCTTTCTCAACCTATTAGCCAAACATAAAACTCTAATAAAGAAGACTAAAATTATGAAAAGTGTATAGAAAAGCAAGAGCGCGGTTTGTGTTGACCTGAGGTCAACAACTCTTACTGTCTCCGCCTACTCCGTGTCTGTCGCGTTATACAGCAGCAAAGATGGTTGAGAATCAGAGTTGAGAGTCGTCTAGATCCACGCCGAGTCAAAGCTCTGCCAGTATAATGATTCTTCTCGGCTTCGGCCTCAGCAACGCTAACCACCCAATGTTGCCAACGTAAGATATTTACATGTCTTTAAAACAGCGGTTAAATTCCCGCCAATTTACACTCTGAATAAAGAGCTCTCCCAAAAGTAGTTATCAAAAAAAATTTTTATTATAGGTTTGTTTGATTTAATAATTTATAATTCTTTTTTTTTAAACAAAATTAAAAATATATATTTCTTATTGTATTTTTTATCGACTGTTTTTAGTTAGAAGCAAAAATCATAAAATCCCACCAGCTACACTGAATTGCCAGTTTGACATTGTAAATTATTATTCAAGGTGACTTGACCCAGTTACTACAGTTAGGCTTATGACTTTCGGAATCTGGGCTACTGGTTTTACACACGGAAGGCGAAGCAGCCCCTCAACGATTGAAGTTCTCTTTATACATGATCCATCAATTTGCTGCTGTGTATAGTTTATACGATTTCAGTTACACAACAAAAAAATCACTACACGTCTTTTGTACGTTAAAGCGGGAATTGCTATACAAATTACTCGTAAAATGTTTAACGCAGATTGAGAATCTTACATAATGACAATATCGTGTTGCTCAGCTCAAACCAACTAGCTCTACTCTAATCAGAGAACTAATGGCTCTAGTAAACAGCGCATCCAACACATGCCTCTGATTTAGATCCATCTGTATATATTTTGCAGGTTGAGGGCGTGGATTCATATCCAGTTTAAGTAAACTCTAAGTTTGGTACCGGTCATATAGAAATCTTTCATAATAAGAGTATTAAATTAATGGGTGTGCTGGAAAGAACCTTAATACTCTTGGGCTGCTAAAGCTCATTTTCTACCCTTGTGACACAATATACTTCTTCCAAATTAAGCTTTTGTTTAAAGGCTTTGAAATTAAGAAAAAATTATTAAGTATTAGATTATACGATTTATATGATATAAAAGAGATTGACTTGAGTAGATAAACAAGAATACAATAACGATATATCTTGACATAAGTCAATCTTTAAAAAATGTGTATTTTATAAAAGAGGTAAATAGATTTACACAAGTAAATATCGGCTTTTATATCATATAAATGATGTAATGTAATAAATTGATTGGCTTATTGATTCGTTTTAATACCTTCTTGTTACAGCTTGAGAATAAAAGTTAACCTTTTTACTATTAATTTATTTTATACTTCCCTGGTTTAATTTATTCTGAATTTTAATAATAATATTGTCCAATTCTCTCATTTTGATATATTTTTCGAGATTTTTTTTTCAACGCACTTGATTCATAAAGTTTATTTTAAATTGCACTTCAATGCGAATGAAGCTTAAAATAGAGGGGCATGCTTTTTCCAACATTTTGACCAAAAATAGTAAATTTTCAATTAACTTCCTTTTCACATACATGTTTTGTAAGTAAATTGGAACCCCACAAATCCATTGGTAACGACTGGAAAAAAATTAAACTATAATATCCTGCTTTTCACTGCTATGAAATCACATTGAGAAAAAATTCATTGTTGTCCAGCTCGTCAAAAGACCCAAACACGCTAGTAAAACAAGCAGCGATCATTAAAAGTTTGATAATAGCCTGTCTTTCAAAAAATAAACCGGAGTTTATTTATAACGATTCACGCAAATGTCAGCGCCTAATAAACCAAAAATTATGCAGTTTTGGAAATATATTTATTTAAAAAAATATATTTTTTTATTCGAAACCACATATTCGTATGCCACTTGCATATCCAATTTGGGGCTGGTAAAAATTAGTTTCTTGATGAAAATTCCATTCTATCTATCTATCGTCGATGTTCACCAAGGTTTTCACCACTGCGACAAGCAGAAGAAATCAATATCTAATTATCTAATTTTGTCATTTTAACGTTCAATACGTGGTGTTGTAATAAAAGCTTTAGTCAGTCTTACGGTCTTGTTTTATAGTTATCGGCACCAAACATAATGTACTTGTGTACAAATGACTATTACATCTCTTCTAGATAATTTCAAAAAATAAATAAAACTCAATTTAGCTTGATTTTATTGATCTGGTTGAAACCAACGAATTTTATGGATAAAAGCTGAAATTCTTCATTAAAATTTTATATCTTCTCACTAAAAGCGTAAGTAACTTTGTATAAATCATGAAGACTTGAAATATTGAAAAAATTCGTATATTTTGGTCTCGTGTTGTGTCACCTTCATCATGAAACAATCGCATCATCCGACTTACAGCATCATTTATATCTCAACATTTGATAATTTAGTTTAAATTCGGCAACATGTTAGAAGATAGGACAGCTGTTCTTCTGTGAGATAAGTTTCTTCGTCCCGAAGCGACTGGGCTGCGGCTCTTGCAGGAAAGTGCAAGTGGGACCATACGCGCCATCGTTCAAGGACACCAAGTGCAACACTAGACGATGTAGCGCGCGTTTGGCTCGCGACTTTCTACATTGGGATTGCTTCCTCGATAAGACAGGAGCGGATTCGCCAGCAGAATAATTCTGTCTACACATATTGTGATCTATCTAAGTTGAATTTATATTTTGTTAACTTTCAATTAAACGAATCAAAACGTATACATGTATTGAAATTATTAAGAAGCAGAGCGTAAAGTCGGACTTATAATTTTAGAACTAAGGTACCCAATTTAAAGATTATAACGGCTACGTGCAGAACAGACGGGTAATTTGAGCAGAAAATTACGAATATGAGATTCTGGTAATATATTGAAATTCATAGAGCGCTTTCAGACGGGACACTTTGTCACCGACTACTAGTGTCTGAAAAGAATCGAGCGGCTAAAAATACATTAATATAAAATATAAATAGATGCATTCACACGAGACACAGATGGGAAATATGTGGTATTTAATGTATTCTTAGCCCCGCGATTATTTTCAGACACCAGTAGCCGGCCACAAAGTGTCTCGTCTGAAAGCGCTCATATACAATATTATCTATGAACAATACTCATTTAATTCGAACAATTGAGTTTGCTGGAGTAATACTAAGTATTCTCTTTCCAGCATCCCATACCATCTTTCGATTTATTGCCTACATTACAGCGGTACATATTTGTGTACACTCTGTAGTAGCATAATATTTGATTAAGTAAATCATTTGCCACTGTCAATTTTTTTGCCACATTTCACGGAATAAATTAGATTTTTCCTACGTATAGAGAGTAACTTGTTCTATACATTCCAAAAATATATTTGGCTTCTTCTCCATTTTAAATTTAACTGAAAATATCTGAGTAATTGTTATATGCAGGTATAATAAATTGATACTGACACGATTTAACTCACATTAATTAACTACACAAGATATTCCTTAAGAAAATCGCATGGAAATGTCGAAGAAATAACTATGCAATTGTAGATGGATTGTCCTGTCTCGAAGATTTCGTTTATGTTGTGTTGGTACTAAAGCAGTTAACATTTCTCGGTTAATTACTTGATCATACCTCTAGAGTATTTATTGAATTATTTAAGAAAGTAGTAAACATTCTACGTTGTAACATCCTTTGGATCTGCAAATAGTTATGAAGAATTCCATAGAAAAAGTCAACGCGTTACTGCCATGTAAAAAATTCTTTTAATTTCCTGTGGTTCCTGTACTTTTCTTATTTCATCACATTGCAACATTAGTCACTTTATCTATCTTTATTTGTCTATGCATATGGCCTACTTCTTATTCTTCCCCTGTCCTTGTATGTATGTATATTGGGGGTGCATTTACTGAGACCTAAAAGGTCTGTTGTGTCTTCTTCTACTAAGATCTTGAGGAAAGTTCCTTTAGATCTATTCACGCAAGATACTTTTGTAATAATTTGAATTTCTCTCTGGAAGATACTTGAGGTTTTCCCATTCTTTCGGGGTGTTTTTTCCTGAAACATACGCTCCTATCCCAGCCCCTTGTGAACTATCTGTCTTCAATCATTCTGGCAACGGTAATGGGGGGCGCCATCTTGAGAGCTTGATGGGAACGCTCTGACAGCTTTGACATATATATAAAAAAATATAGATTTAATAGGTAGGTGGGAAAATAATCTGCTGCTACATTTCCATGTCTGTATATTTTTTGTTAGCTGGAACCAGTTTACATTTTGGTACCCATTCTTAAGTATTACTTTGGATTCTCCTTTTCTTAGTATTCATATTAGTTCAATTTAATATCGTATACTATTTAATTATTCTGCTCCATAATAAAATGTAGCTAAGTTTATACTAATTGCCAGTTTTCACCCGTTTCTGGTAATATAACAGACAACAGTGTTAGAATGGTCTTCAATACAAACTCATTTTAGTAGTTTTAAGATTGTACATAGGATATTTTATTATCATTTTAGAGTTTGGTTTATCTTTTAGTGCAGTTTCAGTTATATACCAAACTCTTACTTTAAAAGTTTGAGACAAAAATGCTTAATCGTAAACAATTAAAGGAAAGGACAAGTTTCCCAACAATGTATATTTGTGAGAACTACAGTTCACAGATAACGTTGGACGTAGGTCTATGTAGTACATGGAGTTTTTTTCTATGTCACACTAGGCATAAATAATACAATAATTAATAAATCCTACAGCTTATAGTTAGATTGTTATTGTTTTCAGTTTATCCATAGTGTGACACTGAAAATAGTCTACAATATTTGCTGTACCCATTTCTTTCTCACCACTAATAATCAAAATAGTAAACGTGGCTAAGAAATGAATAGAAAGAATTTCTAGCCCAAGGAAATCACCCCACGACATTCAATTGTAACTGTTTGGCATTTTAAATCTCGACATGTAGTCTTTGAATTTAATATTAGTCGATGTATGTACTTGTATTGTTTTATTTCGGTGTCCCTGTTGAGTGGTAGTGAAACTGTGCCGTGCATCATGCACCCAGCCTGCGCCCATAAATGTCACACGTGTTGATACACGCCATGTGCCTGTGCCACATGTGCAAGACGCGTGGAGTAAAGTGGAGTAAACAAGGACGATCTGTCAAGTAGTTTACCTATTGCGTACCCTGGTCCACGGGGCACTTCTACTAGATCATATTCTGTCTAATTTTTATTGTACTTAGTGTTTTTATAATTTCAGTCTTGCATACTTGTAATTAACATTAGATAACATTAATCTCTATAACCGTTTATTTTATCAAGAAAATAAAAGTATAAATTACAATAATTCTGAAATACACCAATAAGTAATGAAATAGGAAAGATAATAAAGTGGAGAAAAATAATCATAGCATTATTTTTATAAAATAAAATTTTAGTACCTACCTTGCTAACTATAGCAATTGGGATTATACAAAAGTACATAGCATACACACATGGGGGAGACTGAGGTATTGTGGGTACTTGAAGTAAATCGGCTTGTATTGCGGCATTCATTGTTTCACTGCTACATTCTTGAATAATCCATCAAATATAATATTCTCCTAAAAGCCGTTCGCTCTCCTATGATCCACCATCATAGGGGACAAGATAGGGTACTGAGTGGGGCAATGAGAGGTATAGGTGGTAGCCAAGAAAATTGTGCAGATTGTAGAAAAAAAACTTTTATTGGACATCTCGACAAAAAAACACCAAATCACTCTAAAATCAACTCGCACATAGCGAATCGCTTCATCATATACATCTACTTCGCTGGCACGGGAGCAATGAGCCCAACGAATACACTTTCGGCATCTTATCCACCCCCTATTGGACTGAGACCATAGGTACACCCGCAGTACAGACACTCAGAATCATCTTCAAGTTTACTTTCAAGTTATTTTCGAAGAAAAAGCTTAGACTAGTGGCTCAAGAATCTAGATTGTGAGAAATGGAAAAAGAAACCTCCATCCACATATTTGCAGATTTCATAGCGCCACAGAGGGCATAACACCTGAAAGCCTACTGGATAGAAGAGGTATACTTTATCAAAACTGAATTCAACGGATATTATTAAACTCCTTCAAGAAATAGGTCTAAAGGAAATACTAAGACTTTCCTTCAGGAGCTGAATAGAAGAAAAGGGGCACAATATATCTTTGTACCAGTACCAGTATAGATGATGTAATCACGACTACGGCTGTGCTGTTGTTGTGTTGTTGTGAATACAATTCAACTTTTTCATCATTGTGTAAAAAATGCAACTATTCTTAGATTACATATAAAATATAATTCCCAGTGATATTAGAAGTATATAAAAATATTATCCAATTATTAACTGTTTTATATTCTTTGAATGTGCTTCGACTTTCAGCATATAATATTTATTTCATGAATTTATATTGTTGGTTGTGTATTCGAGTAGCTACAAAGAAAAACAAAATGAAGCTGGTATTATACAACATAAATTAAACGTATTCGCAACCAACAGTAGCTCCAGGTGGGCGAATGAGTGCTGGTATTGTGTTTGAAATTATGTAGTGGAATATATTTATATATTTTGATTCGTCTCACAGAAAGTAGGAAGGTGGTTTAGTTTTATTTGAAAACTCATTATCTAGGCAAAGGTAGACAGAAGGGTTTTTGGAACGCTCTGTTCCTGCGACCAGATCTGTCACGGTCCGAAACCGTCATTATATATCCACTACCGTAAACATCAAGATATACTTCAAATTTCCAGATCTGATGTGTGGGATGACGAATTCCTTAGTTAATAGTGAAGTCTCTCGGATTTCGAGAGGTTTGGACGGCCGATCAGATATTTTATACAGGCTGGCAAATTAATTTCAGCAGTTGACGATGCGCGAGAAAGCCATACAACTTGAGAAAGCTGTAAACGCGAAGAGCAGGCGACGTACGAAACGAAGCTTTCCGCACACGTCTTTGCTACGGCGCATTGGACGTTGCCAAACATCCGACTGCCAAATTTATTTGCCAGCCTGTACTTGTAGCTGGTGGAGGGATAGATCGATTGTGAAGTAGGGCGTGAGAAACGGAGGAGAAAAGAGTGGTCCTAAAATTGGTAAAAAAATGGGTACAAGAACGAGATAAATATGTACACATGTCGCCACAAAACACGTGATTATAACTGGCTAACAGTACGATAACTCGAGAGTACAGATATAGAAGACATGCTTTTCTAATATTGATGACTTGACTGAATAAAAAGTTTGAAAATTAAATGAGATAAAAATTCCTACTCACAATTGGCGCTGAAAAATAAGACAAAATTTTTTTTTTAATTGCATGAAAACTAAACGTATAGCATTTTGTTACCTGTCGTAACTTCTAAGCGAAAGGTCTGAATAAAACCATTTGACGGGTTATTAAGTTTTAAATGAATAATGTACATTCTAGCTATTTTCGAAAAATAACAATTTTTCCTGAACTATAGAAAAATTACAATAAATTGATAACTGTGTGAAGCTGTTCAGCCAAAACCGGTTCTCGATTTCTTAACTGGTTACAAATTTATTCGCTGACCAAATGTGCAGGATCACCAAATCCAACAAATTGTAGTATATTTGGAATTATTTTGCACCTCAATAAGAGTTTTTCTAGGCGCACTAAGCTTTTGGGTCTGATTTCTTATTGACTTTTTCTGTGTCTGATACACTATAAAAGTACTGGTATTTCATTAGGTTCGTGGATAGTTAGTTTCAATAGAAAAAAACTTCTAATGGAAATATCTTGATCAATTTTAGACGTCTACTTTAATTTGCCAGGAGCATACTAAAAACTCAAATTAAAGTAGTTTCCTGACTATTATAATCTTTGTTTGGTTCGAAGAATTGATAGAAAAAAAGTCACGAGAATCCAAACGATTTCGAGTCGATAAGTGAGAATGAAAACAAAGATTGATTCCTAGAAGCTCTGTAATAACAGCGAGAGGTTACCACCAGCAATGTTCTTATTAATCAGATCGTAATTACGTTACAGAAGTCCGATATCATGCTACTGTTTATTGGCTGTTGAACTATTTCAATAAAACCCTTTTCTATCTCAATTCGTTATGGTTGAAAAACAACCTAGAGTAATCTTCAGAATATATTTTTTAATCTTTATGATAATTCAAAAATTTTATTTTACTAGATACCTACATTGAGATAGATAATTTTAAATCAAATCAAAAAATTAGTTTCATTTTATGGACTTATCAAATTCACTTCATAATTACATCTGTGATTCTGGAATAACTATAAATGTGGTGCCTCCTTCGTGCCAATATCCAGATTTAAAGGCAGGACAGGTCTCCCAATTTTGATAACTTTCTCGAATCTTTCAACTATCAATCATGAAATAAAAAGAGCTCATACATTATTGTTGTTCTAAAATAATAAATTATTTTGTAAATTCTCGATTTAATTTGTACTTTGAAAACACCCCATATATTAAAAACAATTCACGTAGTGTCCACACTTTCTAAAAGTTATATGAAGGGGAAATAAATAAATGAAAAACAGCTGATATAACCTAAGTATTTTTAATGGAAACTTCAATTTCCAGTTCTCGAAATCTGTCTGATTGATCTTATTTGCTGCACACTGTATATCATATGGGTTTCAAGAACAAGATAAGATAGTTCACTTCCTGAAGTACGTTCGTGATTAGCACCACATAGGTAAGTACATAACGGATTATCAAACACCTGTGATTAGATGCATAGATAATTCCAAATGAGATACGAATACGTTCCTATCTGTATATTTTTAATCATAATTCCTTATACACGTATATGTTAGGCACGTCAATTTTCTTCAGTCAAAGTCAGTAGTTCCCAATAAAAATTAATAAAACTTCAGACATGTAGATAAGTTTTTATTTTTCATCAATTAAAATTAAAATCTCCAAAAAAATTCAGTTTAAAGGTTGCGTTATTGATGGAACACCATAAATTTTATTACTTTATTTTATTATCATCGGTCCTCGAAAAGTGTACAAAGTTTGAATTAAATTTGTTCGTTTAAAGTGGGTCAAAATCGAGCCTAAAGGAACACCAACGTACATACTTTCAAATGAAGCTTATACGAGTATAATTTATTCAGCTGCTTGATTTAACTTTTGTGATCCATATTCATAACTAAGCTTAGTATATAACATATTAAAAACACCATGAGACCTCAGGAAGTTTTGAACTTACGATATCCTGTTAACTAGACTGAACTACGGCGCCAACTTATATAATTGCTCTGGTAGTGGGTCAAAATCGAGTCCAAAGAAGTCAGTTACATACAAACAAACAAACATACATACAAGTGAAGCTAATTTAAGCGTGTATATTACCTGCTACTACTTCAGGTATCGTATTAAATCACTTTTTACTATAAACTACTCTACTTAGCGTTGAAAATAGGTTTTTTGTATATCTTATTGAACAAAAAAAGCACTTCGTTACTTTTATATTGTTAATATAAAACCAATATATATAATAAACTGCTTTACAACCATGTAATTTTTAGAGCGTGGCGATATTGACATACGGCAATTGATATTTTATTTAAAGCCGCATAGCGCAAAGTTAAATGTTACAATAAAACATTTTCATAACATTTCGTAACATTGTCATAAGCGTAATTTACGAAATCTCGAATGTTAAATCAAAAGTTTTGCAATAAATGCATTTTGTTGTTTTTTAAACCTACAAGCTATAATGTTTCATTATAAACTCTCAATTGTATTAAACTCAATAATAATTTTTACATTTTAAACTTCATATTTTCTTTAATAACTTTAATAAACAGAGTAGCCAGAAAGTCTAGCAACAGAAACGATTGTAATTTTCAATCTACTGTACGAGTGTTTCGTTTTGTCTGTGGTAGATTTAAACAAGATTTCGTTACATGGTTCGCTGTTCACTCGTTCAAGATACCAGTCCTTAAAAAAGAAGAAATATACCGGTGCCGTAATCTTAGGTACACCTCTCAAAGTATCAAGTTAGTTTTCCCTTTTTATTACAGTGTTTCTATTATTTCTTCTACAAGCGATAGACAACGATCGCTTCAGCCACAAAAAGCTCCTAACTTAAAATCCCTTCATACTTTTTTAAACAACGTGAGCGGTTAACATACTCAAAATAAATAAGAAAAACCAAAATTTTTGCGAAAAAACTAGTTGTTTATCCGTTCTCCATTTATGTCATTTTCGATTCGTTGTGCTGGTCGCATTTGCCTTGTATAAAACTCGTTCATCATAAAACCACAAACACTGCATATTCAACCATGACTCACTCATATAATAATGGTATAAAGATGTACAATAAACTTCCGTTGGATATTAAAAGTTTTTTCATGGAAAACAAAAGAACGGATTGAATGATACATAATATTTTAATTAATCATTTTTAAATTTTACCTATTATAAATTCTTATCTATATTGCTTAGTCACTATTTCAGAAAAATCTTTTTTTACATGTCTCATCATATTTAGTAATTTAATTTTACCCTCTTTTATTTATAATAACAACATAGGTCTGTAACCTGATCCGTAGACATCCTTTCCCCATTTTCGCATCCTATATCGCCAACAGTTTGTTTCTCACTCGTACACTCCTAGCCCAGTACCTCCATTGGTTGAGGACAATCTTTATATAACAACTTTTTCCACAAGTTGACAATTATTGCATCTTATAGCGAAGAAGTTGAATTTCTCCATTGTTAACCTACGTGGACAAATTCAAATATTCTGAGAATCCAGGGATAGTAGTTTAACAGAAAACATAATTTTGTATACCTAGGAGATTGTCTTTAACATATTTGCTACTTGAAATTACCCAACAAGATAAAATTATTTGAATTTAAATGCCATGTTTAAAATTCGCACTCGACCAAAAATGACATTAGAAGTGGTTTGGCGAGGAGCGAAAAAAAAAAAATAGTGTACGTGTCAGTCGGACACCTAGAGAGAGATTAGCTTAAATTATTAGAGCGCTTCGTATTTGTAGATCACGAGCGGGGAACAAGAAGTGCACTCAAAGCGATTTTCGTTGTGCATTTGTAAACCTTGTGGTGTAGAGTGTGAGGTATATATTGAATGTTTTATGAACACTCCCTTTGTACCCAAGTTTAACTCTAATACTCATGGCGTTGTGTCTTCAATTTCGCTTGTAGTGGAAAAAATTGTATATACACCACGGTGAGGGCATTTATAAACTTCGCACCTTATTCCGCTCGGGGCAAAATAATTTTGGTGCTCGGTCAATAATAATAGCCTTCACCACCTTGGTGTATAATGTACTATTTTTTTCTGTATTCAATTCCTCCATTTTTTTTTGTACACAACATTAAAATATAAAAGGAAATGTAATAAGAATTGATTAGAGCATTCGTAATAATCGTCTGCATTAAAAGCTATAAAAGAGCAAACGTTATCTTTTCTCATCTAACTAGTGTTCATTAGCAGATATTATATATCATGTTTTATAACACAAAATTAAAAACACATAATATATAGGTTACACACTATCTTGAGGACGTTAATTTTAATTTATTTAAAGACTCGAAACAGGTTTTACAAACAAGAAAACGGACCAAAATTATCTTCGTGGTAACTAATAATTAGGTCTGATTTTTATTTTAAATCGAGAGTAGTATCAACTTTGGAGGCAGACCTATACTGTTATAATAATTACCTTGAATTAGGACCAGATTGCTATAATAATAGTGACATAGTAAATTTGGTGAGGAAGTAAATAACACTAGTTTAATATGTACTATATTATGAAGAACACAATAAGATTACTCCGTGTGTCGTATAATTATTTTAATACTATGTTGACATTTTAAGTGAGATCGAGAAGACACTTATTCCCTTCTTGAGACAACAACAATAAGAAAACATTATTCTGTTTTTGTTTACGTATATAAAATGATTAAATATATGCACACACTTTAATTACAGAACATATAAAAGATTCTTATATTATTTTTTATTTTCCTTGCTTCCTTTCCTCGTTATAGAGTGTCTCGAATGGTTGAGTTTAGTTTTTTAACGTTCTATTTTTGTTGTACATATCCTGCTCTATTCTTAACCTTCTCTTTCCAATTTGGTATTCTCAATTTACGTATATCAGACACCACACTCTTGAACCATCTTTTTCTTTTCCCAATTAGAGTCATCTTGAATGTCATTGCTCTACGAATTTTACACTGCCATCGCTTCAGCATCTGATACAGTTTTTTTTTCTGTTAGAGTCCATGTTTAACAGTGGGTTTCATAATGGCATTGAATATTCTTTTCTTCATCATTCTTGATAAACAAATTGGATATCTCTAGTGTCTCCTAGGATCACTTCTACTTGCTTTGCGATATTTTTTGTAATTTTCTTGAGCTCTTTCTTTGAACTTGCCAGAATCATCAAATCGTTCGTTATATTGAAACATATTCAACATTTTAAACTGTATTAATAACGTTGAGTGACGATAACCTACCTAAATGGCCTTATTTTCAATTTTATTTTAAACATTCTATGATGTTGTTATATTTTAGTTGTTTAAACTCAATTTGTTTATGAAAAACGTGACTGCCTCACAAAACCAATTGATATTCATAAGGTTGTTTACATTTTGTGTCGTGCTCCCCTTTAACTTCGGTTCCATACCATACTTCAATTTTATAGTAGTAAAATCCTCTTTAAAATAACAAATATCACTGCTCATAAAGAACAGATGTTATACATAAAAAATCTAAACAAGAAATAGGGAAATGCTACGATATTTCCAGAGAAAATATGTTATGTTCTGCTAACAAAAACTTGAGCAAACATGTGAATCTGCATCTGTATTTACAATAAAAAATTAAGTAGTTCACCGTCAAGATTGTCTTGTATTTAGGTAAATTTTTAGACGCCTTGCCATAACTAGGTCAACTCAGCTCCATACAAAATCAATGTGTTCATTTTCAGTTTTTGAATATATATTCAATTATACAACACCTAAATTCTACACATCAACTAGGATTATTTTTCACAAATAAAATTATTCTAGCACTATAAGATTTAGTAAATAAGGATAGCGAGAAGCAAGCCATAGCCTCTGAAGGGTATGTCTAGACTCTAGATTCGTAATAGCAGAATAACTTCTGTTGTTATCAGTTATTATTACTAACTGACTTTTCAATTAGTGTTTATTTGATTCATTTATGATTTTTATAAATTACTGCTTTAGAAACGTATTCAAGTAATACTGCGATTAAAATATTAACGCTCAATAGTTTTTTTTTTGTAATTTTGAATAATTCATCTATTCACCTTGAATAGTGGTTGCATTTCCTCAAGTAAAACCTTGAAACAATGTTAGGATAATCAAGAATGCAAGTTCCATACGGGTACCTCTTTATTATCCTCCTAAGATAACAAAATAAAAAATATAACGTAGATGTACCTGTTCACATATTATGTAATACCAGAAATACGTTGTGTTAACCAGATTTAACAATAACTACCTATTTACCGGAAGAGTGAACCGTGTCCTTAGCGTAAAAATGAAAATAAAACAGAGTGAATGCACAAATAATATTACAGCAAGCTGTGGTTTTAGAAGTAACTCACCAAACATTCACAACAAAGAACATGTTATATTTTGTACTTTCTGTTATTTTTGATAAATTCGACAACAATTTCAACGTTGTAGGGGCGTTCCAGAAATTTTTTCCTTCCTGACACAAAAATTTGAAATATTGTGAAGAAAATTGTTAAATTTTTGAGTTCTACATATAATGAAATACCTAATTACGATAACAGTCGCGATTTAAAAAAAAGCATAATATTCCCAGTAAACTAAAAGTTTGACGACAAGATTATTCTAAAAAGTTTTATTATTGGTTGGTCAAAAAGTTAGGAACTAAAATGACATTCAACATCTACACTATCGTCATTTGGCTAGAAACTCCTGAAGTATCTTTATTATTGTGATGCAAACACGTATATGATTGAAGAACCAGAAATTAAGAAATATTTAGTGATTCTCAATTGAAGTACTCAATAACAGATACATTTAGGATAACGCATTTTTTTAAACATGCTTCTTGTTATCCGATTTGACGTGTTTTTGTTCCTAAATTCACCTAACCACATGTAAAAGTGAATAAGATTATCGTATTGAAATGAAAGCAGTGTATAAATGTTTGTTCAACTGTGTTTATTTTTTTTTGTTTGAGCGTACACTGTGTTAAATAAACTAAATAACTAAAATACAATTATGTACATGTAATTATTTGTTGTCTTTTGTGTTTATAAGATAAGGAGAAGTTGATGTTATTTTACAATTCTTTGTTAGTAATGTTAAAGGTGTCAAGTTCAAATATAAAGTGATAAGACCACATATCCTAACCATAAATATGTACAGAACTGCGTTTGATACTGTAACATGAGTATTGAATAATAAAAACAAACCGCATAACCCCAAATCAAATTAAAAATTGACTATTGCTAAAATTGTTTTGAACTTTGTAATTGTGTAGGATATTTTAGTAATATTATTAGTGTCAGGCAGGAACTTGGTGAAATAACGAACTTGGCAAAATACTGGGAGTGTCTCACAACGAGGCGATTCAAAAATGTTTTTTTGGTACAGAGCAAATCCAGGGTATCACGGTTCAGAGCAAATCCAGGGTATCACAATGAGCCTCAGGTCTCCGAGTGAACGTATATGCTATAATATTCTGTAGCCTGTACCTTCCGCATATTATTTTTGCTCCTCTAGTTTGAGCTTCTTGCGGTTGCTATTCTGGCTGTAGTGTAATAAAAAAAAATTAACAAAAAGGATAATCAATACACTATAAGGATCATACAGAAGATATCAATTAATAGCAATAATAGCTAATAACATCCGTAAGCCGATCGATTGGAAAACATATTTATTTAAATAAAAATAGGCAATAATTTATCCGAGCTTCACGCCCAGATACATTTAATTATTCAGAAAACACCCTGTATTATACATATCACGTACCGGGTGGTCCAATAAGCCGATATCTCTGCTATATATCAGAAACTATTCATATTATAACTTCGGGAGAAAAAATTCCTCGGTAAAAGTGGCCAAGAGAAATTGCTGGAAATTACTTTCAAGTTTCTAGGTTAACCGCTAGGGGGCGTAACCTGTAAAGAAAAATTTAAAAACCAGTTTTCGGTGGAATGTGCCCAATTAAACCAAGTTTTAAATAAGAAAAAAAGAAAGAGGACTGAATTCCGCACAAATATGTTTTAGTGCTTTTTTCTCAATTTTTCCAAATAAAGGGTGGGGAAAAGTGGGAAAGTGTTTTTGGATAAATACATATAACTTTGGTTTGAATCAACCGATTTTAACGAAATTAGTGTCATTAGAAAGAGGGTGGATGCATTAATAACATCTAATATAAAACAATTGCAATTCGTTTTAATTGTCATAGGTATAGGGTACTTTCGAATGAAAAATATTAAAATTTGTTTTTCATGGAAATGTTTAATGAAAACACCTAATTATTGTGAATTATAATAAAACTGTATTAAACTCTCAACAAAATAGCGCAAACCGCATGTTGATAGCTTTTGTCGAAATCGAGATATAAATAAAAACGCACAAACATAAATACCTAAGTATAGTATTGACTCACCCTGTATTGTAACTTAAAATTAGATATGTGAAAGGAAGACCATACAGATATATTTATCAATAAAACTCAATGTCCAATTAAATGTTCAAACTGTTTTCCATCGTTGTCTACACAAAGCTGCAATCTATCGCGCTTAGACATAACAGCTGCTTCAATCTCAGCTGTTGATATAGTATTTATTGCGTTTCTAATGCGCTGTTTCATGTCATCTCTCGCGGTTGGTCGAGTTTGGTACACTAAATCCTTCAATCATCCCCACAGATAAAAGTCCAGACATGTTAAATCTGGAGATCTAGCTGGCTATTGAAATATACTCCCCCTTCCAATCCATTTATTTGGATAATTTAGATTTAAATAGTCTACAACTTGTCTGGAGAAATGCGCGGGACACTCGTCATGTTGAAATATCATACATCTTCTTGTTTGTAAGGAAATATCTTCTAATAAAACGGGCAATTGATTTTCCAGAAAAACCAAATATGTATTGCCATTTAAAGTTCCATCATAGAAATATGGACCTACGATCTTTCCATCAACTATACCACACCAAACATTGATACTCTATCTACCTTGTAGCTGCACTTCCTCCATCCAGTGCGGATTTTCTTCAGTCCAATAATGCGTATTATGCATATTAACACTACCCGCACTATTAAACGTTGCCTCGTCCTCCTCGTCTCCAATCATATCATACAATTCTGCATTCGATATACTCATCGTGAATCGAGTACCAGTATTAGCAATATCAATTTCTATTGAGAAAAGTGCAGCCTTCAATTTGAATTTTAATATAATACTACTTAAATAGAATGCAGTGTTTTGATTGCTGTCAACAAATAAATAATATGAAGTCCCGTCAAATTTATTGTCGTGGCCTACTTATTTTGGAAAAAAAAACTATTTTGAATAGTATGAAATAACAATGGTTGAAATGGATATCAACACTAAAATTCTTTAGCTATGAAAACATTTGAAAGTACTGACTTATTATTTAATTCAAGTTATAATACAGGGTGAGTCAATACTATACTTAGATACTTATGTTTATGCGTTTTTATTTATATCTCGATTTCGACAAAAGCTATCAACATGCGGTTTGCGCCATTTTGTTGAGAATTTAATACAGTTCCATTATAATTCACAATAATTAGGTGTTTCCATTAAACATTTTCAAGAAAAACAAATTTGAATTTTTTTCATTCGAAATTACCCTATACCTATGACAATTGAAACGAATTGCAATTGTTTTATAGTAGATGTTATTAATGCATCCACCCTCTTTCTAATGACACTAATTTCGTTAAAATCGGTTGATTCAAACCAAAGTTATATGTATTTATCCAAAAACACTTTCCCACTTCCCCCCACCCTTTATTTGGAAAAATTGAGAAAAAAGAGCTTGAACAGATTTGTGCGGAATTCAGTCCTCTTTCTATTTTTCTTATTTAACACTTGGTTTAATTGGGCACATTCCACAGAAAACTGGTTTTTAAATTTTTCTTTACAGGTTACGCCCCCTAGCGGTTAACCTAGAAACTTGAAAGTAATTTCCAGCAATTTCTCTTGGCCACTTTTACTAAGGAATTTTTTCTCCTGAAGTTATAACATGAATAGTTTCTTATATATAGCCGAGAGATCGGCTTATTGGACCACCCGGTACATAATATAAATATAGAGCGTAATGATACTGACCATTGGGATACTAAATACAGAACCAATGGACCAAGCCTGTTTTGTTAGAAATCGTATGCATTCAAAGCGACTCAACGTTTGGATATTTAAAATCACTCTTACATGCACGAAGTTTAATATACCTTTACAAAAAAGAAGAAAAACTACAGAAATAAAAAGCACATCAGCTGGAATTGAAAACCGGTTTAAATGTGTTGTTGCCTTCCTTTTCTCTTTCTAGTAGTACTACAACTACTGCTACTACGTAGTAAGATTTGACGATGAGTTGGTGTTGCTTAGGTATAAGCCGTTATAGACCAGTCAATCCTGAATATATTACAATTTCATTTAGTAATTTAATTAAATAATACATCCAAATTTCTCACACCGTGTACATTTTTTCTTATTGTTTATCATCTAAAGACCTGTGAAATGTTTTATTAACTGTAGCTTGTAAATGAATGGATTGATTTTGGATTTATCTTACATTGTTATACAGCAAATTATACTCAATAATCTAGATACGAAGGGATTTGTTATCTAAATATTTGAGGATCCTTATTCATGGACAAAAATATTGGTGTGTTCTTGTTTCTTCCGGAATAGAAATAATAGACTTATAGGTGGTTTTGTTGATCATTCTTCTATCAACTAAAGTAGATTGTTATACAGTACAGTATCTTTACATTTTCTGTTAATTGTAGTTCGATATTTCAAACTCTGTGCTTGACATCACCTTTATTTTGAATTTTTGATAAACAATAGTTTAAAATAATAAAAACTTCTATATATAAATAATTTATTTAGCATACTATATAAGTATATACATTCATGCAATAAAGTAATCCATTTTTCCACACTTCTCTGCCATTTAAAGCAAGCGAATCAAAACGCTCACCACACATTGAATTTTCCATTTAGTGTTTTTTAATTTTTTTTAATTTTAAGGTTTTTAATTTTTTTTTAATTTTAAGGTTTGTGTTTTATGTTCTCTTCTAAAAGGTGAAGAATACCACTCTGCATTCACTATTCTTACATATTAAGTAAGAGTTGCACATGATTCCGAGAAAATAAGTCATTATATACGCTTTGTGAACGCACCTATTGGGTTAGTTTGAGATTACTTCGAATAATCCAAATTGTCGTATATTCCATTATCTCTGGTCTATTCCTCATAGGTACGAGTATATCGTTACCTGTTATCTGAAGAATTTGAATGACCGTCATTACGTACTTCATTTTAGCATCACTTGTCATTAATTGAAACGTGCTTGCTTATTTTTGCGTTTTACGATACTTCAAATTCACTCGGTATTAACGGAACACTTATTGAAATATGTTCAAGATTGCCTGGTTCAATAATGGTAAAAAACATGTTATAATTTATCATGGTCAATAAACTTTGAATTTGTGCATTAGAATCATTATTCCAATCACAATCGTTTTTTGTTAGCGTCTGCAGTTTTTTAATTACCTGTAATGGTAACGACACATATAATTAAAATGAGATAAAAAGTTCAATCAAACCCAGTATGGAATACATAAAAATATAACAAAAATATTT
Organism: Galerucella nymphaeae; assembly: GCA_963978555.1. Classification (NCBI taxonomy): domain Eukaryota; kingdom Metazoa; phylum Arthropoda; class Insecta; order Coleoptera; family Chrysomelidae; genus Galerucella; species Galerucella nymphaeae. Next base: position 7,289,432 of record OZ021704.1, read on the forward strand.
TCAATTTTCTTGTTTGTTGATAAAAATAAAAAATTGATATTATAAGCATTTGAATAACAAAATGTTAGGTTATGTTAAGTTTTTCTGCTTCTAAATTGTAGGTACAAGATATTATTTAAACGAAATTCTCTCTATAAATAATGAACGACATTTTTTGATGATACGATTGGTATGTTTCTTCGCACTTTAGCACAACGTCAATTTCTATACACAAATAAAAGAAATAAATGAAAGAGTTTGAACTGAAATTGGTTTTGATTTAGACGTTGCGTTGTTAGCACACAATGCAATTTTCATACAGTTATTAAACAATGCCTTAAACATATTAACAAGCTGTGTAATTCATACTGGTATAGTTAGTATGTCCCTGCAGTAAATGATTTATCATTTCAGCAACAAACAGTACCTATCTAACAGCCAGTAGCGCAACATAAATAATGTAAAGCATTTGCACCTCTTCGCCTTAACAAATTCTATTAATTTTTTGGTGTAGTTATCTTGTATCAATTTCAAATAATGAGATAACGGTTCTCACAGAAAATAACGATATTCTCATAACACATTATAGCTTGTAAATATGTGATTATATGCTCATCGGAAGTTTAAATTACTAACCCTGGCACCTTTACTATGAATAATTACATTACACCTAAAATTATCTACGGACTTTGATAATATAATTCAAAACTAAAATAAAGTACTGCATGAAAATGACCATGTCCTAGAAAGAATGATTCCCTAAAAGTGGTTAATTCATTCCTTTAAATTAGAAGTACTTGTATTAATCAATTTTTATTTTCACTGTTCTCAGAATAAAAAATAATGAATTCCCTATAATATTTTCATTATATAAAAAACAAATATCTTTATAAACATTATTTGATTTATTCGTTAACAAAGTCACTCCTACAATCTACATAGATTTATGTAGATAGTGAGTAAAGACAAACAGTCTGAGAGAAGTTTAAGTGCTACACAAACATTGTCCTAGGTTGTTGTGTTCAGACCCAGAAATATGTCAGATGTGTTTATTAACAACGCACTAATAACTATTAAACACAATATTTTAACCTTATCCATACACTGTTACTCTTGTTATCAATATCATAAACCCAACAAAGAGATAACTCGAGCCGAAAAGAACTTTTACTGCAAGGGCAGCTATAAACTATTCAAATCCACACAGAAAAAAAAGTATTTGCTTGGTAATATAATGTTATAGATTTGAATATATGAGGCTTTTACTTGATAAAGATTCCGTTGAAATCTATACGTTATCGATTTGATGTTTCACCTAAAATATTTCAGAGTGAATGGTTTCTACTCACTCCAATAAAACTCAATTGATATTTTTTCTGATTTCTATACTTTTGTGTCATAACTATTTGGGCCATAGCGAATATTCAGTATGTCCAATCATTCATTTATTGATCTAATTTTCATTGCTCCACATATGACACGATGTATTTGCGTTAGCCTAGGAGAACCTATTGAGAATAATGGCGAGTCTATGAGCGCTTTCAGACGAGTCACTTTGTAGATACTAGTCTGAAAAGAATCGCGCTGCTAAAAATAGCCGGCCACAAAGTGTCTTGTCTGAAAGCGCTTTAAATCCTCGAACCCAAATAAGATTTTCTCTTTAACTTTTGTACATGGGACAATATGTTCAGACATTAGGAAGTTACATATTGAGCAGATATTGGTTATTTCAATTTTATATGAATTATTGACATATTTGTACAAGTTTTCTGAATTTGTGGTCCTGAGTTAAGCTATAAGTCCCTTAATAGGTGGGGAAATTAAACAAGTAAAATCTTTTTTTTCTAAGAGCCATTTTTTTTTCATTCTATTAGCTCTAGCAAACTCTCCACATGTATTGTTATGACAGAAAGCGTGGATTAAAACACATAAATACACGTACACACCTATCATATTAAAAAAATAATAATAAATATTTTTACATCTAAAATAACAAACACACTACAATACGAGACCTCGACTACCATTATAGTACTAAGGTGCGTTAAATATTGTAAGGCATTAAGCTTCCTCGAGTCGTGACGCCAGATGACACCATGGGGATAAAGATTACTTTTAGATATTAAAACAAAACATATTTAAATGGTTTGTGGTTATCTGATAGATGTCTGGCTTCTGTATTCAGTATTTCGTGATGCGGTCCCATGTCGCCTGATCCCCTCCTCCTCTCACTCTTTCTATTTCTTTGTTAGTGGCAGTCTATGTTTAACCTGAAAGGCACTCGTGTAGCTTAGTTGTTCTCGAAAATATTTATTGACCTTTTACACTCAGAAAAGTAATCAACAATATTTATCAGGATATTTAGTTTCCAGCTATAGAATATTTGACAAATTTAGTTTCTAGCCTTAGTGTGCAGATTTCTTTAAATATTAAATATGTATATCTCAGTATTCGCAGTAGCAGTCTACAGGGTCAAGTCAGTCTTGTATAATTCAGGTTGTTTGGTTCATGGCTCATACACTTCAATTCCAGTCTGTTTAATTGCTTAAGAAACATTTGCACACTTATTTTATTGTAGCACACTTCTTTGTCATTTGTATTTTATTTCTATGACAATATTCTGACCATTGATTGAATTAAGGCTGCGATAAGTATAATAACAAGTATCAGTCAACTATTGTTACAAACAATTTAAGCAGAATAAACAATAACAAATACCTTGAGTGAGGCTGGACTAATGAAGTAGCTAAATTATGAAACAGTAATTAGTGCATAAAGTTAATACATTAGGTTTATTGTCACCTCCCAAGAAAGGAAATTGTGATATAATGCACAGCTACAGCGTTTCTTACCAGCGTTTTTTTATAACCTTGCATAAAACTAGTTATGATAGCAATAAACTATGATTTTATTAACTACCTACTTAACATACACGTAGACTATAGAAATATTTATGAAAATATTACAATTAAGCAGGAAGGAAGTAAACAAGTTCAAACGTGAGTTTAAGGATGAGGATATTACAAATAAAAATATATTAATAAACTATATGGGTCTGAAACAAACAAAATTTGGTCCTATTGCTATAGGTATTTTGGTATCTGCTCAACAATGTGCCTTTAGCTTATGTCTCAATAGACACTCTGTATATATGGTTGTACTTTAACTATCTTGGCCAACTTGGTTATTCTATTGCGTATTATACACCGTGTGATTAAAACATTTTGTTGAAAACAAAACTTAATTTAATTGAAAAAAATGGATTTAAAGTAATGAGTGATTCCTTAAAAGCATTAGGAAGTGAGTTTGTAAGTTTAAAATAGAAAAATATATGAACAATTGAAAAACTATTCGCAGCTAGTAATAAGTGATTATTTTAAAAACAAGGGATTCACTATTGCAAGTAACAGTCACCAGGACGGTAATTGTCTTCAAATTTCTCTTACCCAGTTTCAACAGCCTGAACGAGAGTTCCTTGTTTAACTTATTCAGTAAACTCTTTAGTGAATGCTATGACAATAAAAGTAGAAATCTATGAGCACAATTTTAGGTTTACTCTTGCCATATTTTGTTTAGAATTCATTGTTTTCTCTGATAGAGAGAAGCATGTATCAGGAGGGTTGTGCTTTTTCCAAAAGTTTTTGCAGAATTCGCAAATGATTGTATCTGCCAATTCAATGGTGTTTTGTGTTTATTGAATCTACAGTGTCCTATCAGGACCCCAGCCAGCATGCTTACAAAATTGTCTTTTGATTCCATTTAGAGTTTGAATCGCTCCATCCTGCCGAATTTTTGTCTACCATTTCACCGAATTATATGCTCATGAGCTCGTGATTATATGATTATTTTTGTTAACTTTTCTGTAAAGGATTTTTCTGTAACCAGCATTTTAAATTATTTCTTAAACGTTCAACTGAAACCTCATAAATAACTAGCGCAATTAGGTCTTCAGTGTTGACAGAAGAGTATAAACTCGTCACAATAGAAATCCGATAGTTGGTTAATAAATATTGAAAAGCACAATGTGTTACTTCTTTATAATTATTCAAGTGTTGTCACAAGTAATGCCGGCATTACAGGTACTGAATATAAAACAACATAATACTTGTAGGGACATGTTCGAAACTTAAGCGGTCTGTTTTTCAGGGATACAAGTGAATGATAGCATATACTCACAAAATTTTAGCAATAGAATTCAAATAGTTAAAATCAACATAAATACTAAATTTATGTTGTCAACAATAACAGTGTGCGCAGGATTATATTGGAAAATAAATAAAAAAACAATAAATATATAAATAAAGAACACACGAGGAAGCTGTATGTTGGTAGTTAGGTACTTATCTGGACTATCAAAAACTCGTAAACCGATAGACCAATTCTAATGAATTCTTTATATTCCTTTTTATTTCCATTTAAATGCTATTATTTCTTCATCAATATACATTGAGAGGCATTGAAATAGAATAATTGTACGACACTGAAGAGTTGTGAAATACTATAATACAGCGTACGCCATGTGTATGCAAATGTTTTATACTTATTAAAAACTAGTTATATGTGTTAAACATTTATTTTTCATTCTACGTCTATAAATAGGGCAACAAACTACACCATTATGTAGTAAATGGCAATAGTTTTTAATAGCATTGTCGACAATAATTGACATTTTTTTATTTTAATATTCAATATCTGCTTAGTGTTTACAAACATTGAATGGCCTTGACTGATTAATTACTGATGCTTTTGAAGTAGGTGTGGTTTTCAGGAAAACGTTAGTTGTTTCAAGCGAAAAATAATTTGAATACCTAACTGCTATATTTAACATAATATTATTATAATGAAACAATTCTTGTAAGAAACCACTTTTATTCCTTAGGTTTGATGAAAATAATGTAATATTTTGGATAATTTTGGCAAGTTAAATCAGATTATGAATTGAAATTTGGTTGCAAATATTAGAAAGAGAAATTTCCAATAATCAATTACCTGCTGCTTTTATCCAGGTTTTTTTGTGATTTATCATTCAAATTATTGTTAATCTATACACAAAATTGCTAGTTTTATTAGCAACTCTTCTAAAATAACCATAAAAACCGTTCCTAGAGTTCCAGCACTTCACTGGATCCCATTCCTGGTAGACTATGATATTGTTAGAATGTTAGAATAGCTTGTTGAAGTAAGTTTCCAGCCAGGTCCTACTGCCAGCGATATATGGCGACCCATAGATGTTCTATGGGTTCTAGCGTCCCTAGAATGCCCAATGGGCTTACATCTCTGGTGATCTCCTCTACACATTCATTAACTCTGTTCCTGACTGTTTGTCTAGTATTCAATAGTAATATATTTCGAAGTTCGAGAGCAGTAGCTCGGTCAATAAAGAAGTATCTTATGTATCCTCAATATTGAGTATAGTCGGCAATCAAAACAATAACGGATTGGCTCACTGGTCACAGTTCAATATGAAGGATACTTGCACAATTCTAGTCTGTACAACGGATAACTCTCCTGCAGACAATGTGGTAAAGGTACATAAAAATATATAGTGCAAGGAAGAGAAGCAATAGTCGAACAACTTAAGATATTCCTAAATAAGACAACTGACAACAGGCGAAGAACCTGTAGCGACTTGTATAGAAAAGGACTTTGTAAAATTGTGAATGTAAATAAATGTTGATATGGCATAGGTTATGGATATTTTATACAACAGTAAATAAAAATTAGCGAATGGGTAGAGATTTTTAACACAACCACTTTATCAATTACACCCATCACGTTCACGTTGCAATTCAAATTATGATAATGGTTTAAATATGACATTTTCTTTAGTCACTTTTTCATCCATTTTCCTTCAAATGTTTCTTATTGTATTCTGTCTATTTTTTTCTATTAACAGATTAATGAAAAAAAAATCACAGTGCAATATGCAAACCTTTTTGTGTTTGTATGTGAGATCTACATTTCTACCTGGAAACCATATTTAGAAAGACAATTTCTTCAGTTGATTACTACTGCCCCGAATATGGGGCTATTTTTTCAACTGTACAAATTCACAGGTGTTCTACCGTATCCTTTTTTTGTTTCTTTGAACAGGTGTGCAGAGCATCTCTGTCAAAATTGCACCCATTTTAAATCCAACTAGTTGCCATTATTGTTTATTTTTACCTGTTACCCAAGGTTAAGGAAAGTGAACTTGTGATTTAAAGTATTACATACAGAGAAGAAACAACAAAGAAACTTGTTTACACAACATATGCCACGTAATTTTGTTTCCGTAATAAATCTATTAAAGGTTTAATGGCAATGATTTTGTTGATATTCTGATATTGAAAAAAGGTTTGATTCAAATGTATTACATTTTTTCCTGAGAAAGGATAAGGTTTGTCCATTTTACACCTTTATAATAAAGCACTGAAAGATTCCTTTCAAAAATATATCAAAAGGAGATTGCTGAGAAAATTTTGTAATGACGAGAATTGAACACAACTTCAAAGAAAAGTGAATGTCAAGCAATTCAGAGGAAGTACAACTCTAAATAAAAGTAAAATTTGTAGAACAAGTAATTACTCTGCAATGAGCTACAATAAAAAGTGTTGACGCATTGACTCTTATACAGTAATGCCCGGGAACCAAACTACCAATGACCTTTTTGGGTTTATTAACAGGCATCTTAAATTAACATCTAATATACTACCTGCTGGAAACCAATCAATTCTTGTAATATAATAATTCATTTTTATTTATAGTCTATTTTTATGTAACTAATAAAACCTTATTTCCAAAGCAAAATTTAGTACGGTCATTTTATACATGATTCAGGATAATCTGAATATTTTCTCGAGCTTATACAAGTATTCGGTTTTGTATTGGATTTATTGGTATAACCATAAGCTGTGCGGAACAATAGAAAAAGGTTTGGACAGGCCAATAGTCCTGTATTATAAAGATTACATAGCTGTATCATAAGATTATTTCCAATAATATCTTTTTGCTAGTAACGGTTTTAATTTAGTTTTATTTTTTATTTCAAGAATCTCCTACTACTCATGAAATGATCTATTTGAAATTGTAAAAAGTACTACTACTACTAAATGTGCTGGCGAGCCTTGACCTAGACAAACTCAAGCCAAGGTTCCGGCACTGAGGTCACTGGCGGACCCATTGTGCCATTCCTGCTGAATAGACATCCATGAAGCCGAGCCCTTTAATAAAGGCCACAACCTTTTTCAATGGATGCCTGCTTGTGTCTCCAGAAGCCATAACAGGGACTCCGGAGATTCGCCTGCGTAGAACAGCCCAGTGCGGACACTCTAAGAGAACATGGACTGACGTTTCATCAGTCATGTCGCAACCCCTACATAGGGGACTTTCCTCTACTCCTAGGTTGTAGAGGTGCTTTCTCATACAGCAGTGCCCTGTTAGGAATCCTGCTATCTTCTTCAGCCTACTCCTTGTAAAAAGTAGCTCCATACTTATTCTGAATTATTTTAAGCATCTACTAAAAAAAGTGATGCGCCCATGGATTTCGAACACTTTATTATTTTAATACTATCTAATTCATAAAAATAGACTGTAAAATTGATATGTAAGAGCTGCCACATAGGTCTATGCATTTTTAATTTCCTTTCTAAAATAATTTTCGTGGGATATTTGATACGAATTCCTTAACATACAATCATAATTATTTTTAAATTTAATTGAGTGTTTCAATGTAACTGTTATCTATGTGGACCGGAAATATAAATTATATTAGGTACCTACCTAAAATTTTAACTATCATTGAATTGTCTTTTTCAGTCTTAAACTGGGTAATTGTTGTAAATGATTAGGTTCATACTTGTGATCATTTTTAAACTTAAAACTAAACTTGCCATATCAAATTTTCCTAATTATATGGAAACTATCTCGTATAAGATACTGCAAGAAGATAATAGTATTTTTTTAAACTTGTTTTATGGCATTAAAGGTATTATTATTTACTGATCAGTATAATATTCACATGTAGGTAATTTGTCTTAATAATCAATTTCACGCAAATATATTTTATGGGCTTGGTAGATTTTTGCCATACGATGAAGAAACCACGCTAGCGGGTTTTTAGTAAACTGGTAAAGTTGAACCCTTTTATTGTATTATATTTTACAGTTATATAACAGCACGGAATTTGCTGAAAATGTTCAAATATAACCTAAAAAGAATTCAATCAACCGATGAGATTAGTTTCATTTGAACAAAATATAGAGTTCACACACAAAACTTCTTGGAGGATCATTCCATCAGTTACAATAACAAAATAAAAACGTTTATTCCAGTACCAAACTGGTATATCCAATCATATCATATCCAAGGAGCCATAACTATCTGTATCTGTAGAGTTTGAAGGGTGAGTGTAGCACTTAGGCCACGTGGGATCCATTCTAAGAAGGTGGACAGGTTCCTAGGAGACATCTCCTTTATATCGAAAGGTGTAGGCAAAAACTCACCGAACAAATACTCTCTTATTGACGAATCATTGACAGACACTTGCATAAAATATGCCTGACAGTTTTATATTCCTGTTCACACATCCTGCATAGAGGTGTGTCCACTAGCCCCATAACATGGAATTTAAGTGTTTACTTAGTTGACAGTGGTCAGAAATCCAAATATTTCTTCTGCGCTAGCTTCCCAGGGTCGCCCAGGGTGATTCTAGCAAGCCATAACCAATTCGCAAAGTTTTTCCCTGAAATACATAAAATACCCCTAATGTCTAGACATGCGAGTTGTTAGCCTTATCATGACAATCCTTGCTGAATCTTCGCTCACCATACCGAAAAATTGTATGGTACGACAGGCTTTGAATCCTTATTGTGTAGCCCATATAACCTCTCAGCCAAATCAGCTTTTTTGTTGTTTTTTTCCCAGGGTTCCAGGTAAGCTTTAAGTCAAGATTTCAATTTCTGCATTTTCTTCGTAAACTTAAAAGTTAAATTCCCCTTTTTTTCCCCAGTAGTGAATTTTGTAGTGATAAGTTAGAATGAGAATAAGTTTCTATTTACCTGGCAATCTGATGTCTTTATTCACATAATACCTACAATTTTTCTATGCAACAAGCCACTCAATCTCACTCGGAAATTGTATCACTTCATCAGTTAGGTATCAGTTTTGTTCCGTTGGAACATAAATCGATGGATTTAATGTTTGCACGTCCTCACTGACAGGGAATAACCACAAATAAATATCACGCCTGACCTATACTGGTTATTAACATTCAATCGCCGGATTTGTTTGCTCATTGTGGCGTCCTTGTTTGAACTAGTCGATTTTAAAAAAACCATTTCCAATTGTGTTTCAGATATGGTAAATATAACTACCCGTATTTATAGGCATATTCATTATACAGCAAAGAGTATACACACACAATCAAATGAACACTTTTTCAACTAATATGCCAAGCGTAGATAATTTGAAGTTTGAATTTCCCTACGATGACTAACTCTTTTCGATCAATCTACACAGTTCATCCAATAACTATTAGCGTTTTCCATTGGCATGCACTAAGTTCGAGCGTGCTCTACACAGTGTACCGATATTTTGCACTGGGTGCAAGGTCAATGGAACACAGAAAAGTTGTCAGTTCACAACATCATTAATATAGTTTTGAATTTTTGAAGCAGATGTTCGTTTTTTAATAATTAGTTCTTCTAATTCGGTATCATATCCGAAGATAACGATGATAATAATAAAAAGGCTGCTGCTTTTCTTCCGAATTCGCACCGTTCATCATTCGCCGCCATTTTGCACTCTTGCACTATACTCGAAACTACCTCCTGAGCAGGTGCCGAAAAAATTGCACTCAGTGCACATTTTCTTGCACTAGTTTTCCAATGGAATATGAAACACTGGTGCAGTGCAGCCAATGGAACACAAACTTTGCACTCAGTTCAGTTTCAGTGCACCCTAGTTTTGCTAATGGAAAACGCTATATATGTATGTACAGATTGCGAAAAGTAATTTCGAGACATGCGATTTACACAAGTACGACAAGAAAAATATGATAAAAACTCTTTGAACGAAAGAGAAGAATAATTGTACGCAGTCAGCGTTGGGCGTGTGTTCAGTGTCCCTTATTTTAGCCGCTGTTGCCAAATGCACTTATCTGTGAAAGCTATTCCCAATTTTTGTCCGCTACAATGTTAAATACCAATAATACAGGGTGTCCCAAATAAGAGTGACTGCTTTTAAACATAAATGCCCAACTTATTAATTGTTCCAACGAGATGGGATTTTCACTAGTTTCACTAGTTTATTAAAGGGATTTTTTTAGGCTTGGCTGGCATATCATCTCATCAACATAGGGTGTTTTACTAATGTTGGTCAAATTCAAAGGGGAAAATATGTATTATTTTAAATGGAACACCCTATAATTTTTCATCTCATTCGAAAGAGCATTCTCCTTTCCAATAATGTATAGTTTTCTATATTTCGTTCCATTAACAACAAAGATATTCGAGGTTTCATGTAGTACTTATACATTTTTAATTAGTAGTTTTATATGAACGTATTTTGATGATATTTATACTGGCCTGTTTACTCAATTTTACATATTGTTATTAATATATTATTAGCTTTTGACAGTTCTAAATGGTTACACGACATATTTTACTAATTATTCATGGTAAAAATGTTTAATCTGTGATACAACTTTCCACTGTACTCTCCGTAGAAGTATAATGATATTGAAACTTTTATAAATAAATATTTCATTTTAACTCCTCTGGTAATATTTGAAATGAATAAATCGTGACTACACTTCAATAAATTCATATTGTTAATATTTAGACGTTATCTTCATGATATTGTTAATTTAATTTGTGATATTGGCTTGTAACCATTGGCACACTAACGTTAGATTCGATTTAAAAAATAAAATTTACTGTTAAGTTTAATACAAAAAAATAATGGTAATCACCCGTTTACATCCTTATTGCTTTCTTAAAAACAAGACTGAAGAGGGTTCATACCTAAGGTCATCAACATCTTAAAGCAAAGGCAGCTCAGAATCAAGTTCTTCGTATCGCTACACTTATAAATGATGGCTGGTATACTGTGATGGCTGTTTTAAGTTAGCCTCAGGCAAGCAGAGGCAGCCAACACCGGGAGCTGCAACAAATAAACAAAAAACTCAACAGAACAAAGATGAAGTCAGATTATCCTCACTTGTACGACTCGTACACGTATCTGCACCAGTGTCGGAGACACTGAATGTTTGTGAAAACTAAATTAGTATTACTTATTTTTCAAATCGAATATACCTAACGATTCCGGAACACTAAAAAAAATAGTGTCATAATTGTAGTTTTTTTTACATAAATAGATCTGTTGAGATAAACATTCTCGTTTTTCAAGCAGAGGTAGGGGAAATTGAAGAAATGAATCAGTGAATAATTATTTTGAAGCCCCTATCCGTCAATATAATTTGGATCTATAAAACACCTGCTAGCGTTTAATCTAATTAAAAATTATCTTAACGATCAATCATTATTTTTTTTTATATATATTCGCTTTAAAGTCAATTTATCTATGTCCGTGTTTGCTCTGGTTAATTGAAAACTCGATCACGCGCACTATATTTTGATTTTTTATAAAATACTACACGAGCCCATGTGGTTTGGTCCTCCGTTATTTTCGGTTATGGTGTTCACAAATCTAAGTACGTTGCCTTCTTTGCCATCCTCATAAAATGTGACTTGTTTTATGGCTTTTTTTTTAATTTCATAATGCACAATCCCAAACAGCAAAATTTGACCAGTGTACGTACATTAAAATACTCTTTGAAATAAGTTACGTCCTTGGCCTATAGATGAAAATAAATATATGTATATAAAATAAGTACATACAGTAAAGGATATTGGTTGTACGTACTATACGATAAGCAGTAGGTACGTGCTAGGCCAAATGCCGCGCTATAAGGACACGAAGACTACACCGACATAGAGTTGACTTGATCCTACACCTTTAGGTTGCAGAAGCAAGAAACATACCAAAAAATACACACAACAAGAAGTGAAGCCGGCGAAAATTCGTTGATGTTGGTAGGACAAAAATATATAACCTTGAAGGTGACAGCTAACTCTGGCTTACACTGAAGATCATAATAAATGCTTTACAGCCTCACTAAGACAAAGTATTCGTGGACAATAATACGCGAAATAGATGATTTGGGCCATAAGATAGAGACTCATATGTGATCGTATGACATATGACAGTTAATAAACACATGGCGTCTGTAGGCTTTATGCGAAACTTCGCTTATTGTTGTTGGTGTATTCTTTGATTACACTTAAATGTAATTGTGTTTTTTTCTATTAGGGTTTTGATTTTTTGTTTGTTTTAATTTGTTGATTGTTTATTTTAGAAAATATATTATGTAAACAGTGTGTACAGTGAAGTATGTATTCTAGACATAACTTTTGTCAGTTGATAACGTACTTCAAACGTTTTGTGTATATATCAATAATGCTGGTTGAGATGATGTCCAATTCTTTTTGCAATTAAAACAATAAATAAATAATATAATTACGAGCACTGAACTGTTACCGAGTGCCGTAAAACATTCTTGATATTCACATTTTTAGTAGGTATAGGAGATAGATATCCTATTAATTAGTTGTTGGTATACGACTATGTTTAATAGTCCCCCTTTCTTTATTAGTTCTGTTGGTAAGAGAAGATAGACATCTCACATTATTCTCACTATTATATTCGTCGTATTCATTTTCGATGGTTTTATTATTTCAAAATGAGTCAGAAGGACCATTTGTATTCGAACGAGTGGTTTAGATAAATTGTTTTTTGTATTAATATTGATCTAGTATTAAATGAGGCAATAAAAGACTAAGATTTTGAGATTTACAATAACACTTAATGTTTTTATTATCGAAAAAATTGTTGAGATAAATTTTTTTTTTCAAATTATATTATAGTTAAAGCTAATTACTGTACATTTAGATCAATTCTATCTCTTGAGGAGATATTGAACTGGCGAACTCAAAAAATTTAAAGCATTTATAAAAAAAATTGTTCACGGTGATAACTATTTTGTATTCTAACAACCCTGTATTTTTGGCGGCTATTGTTGCAGACCTTTTTTATGATGTTAAATTTGCATTAATACAAATCCATCAAAAAAAGTGAAATACTCATTGTTGAATGGTATTTGATGTAGCGATAAAGTAGATGTTTTATTTTCTTAATATGCATAAGCCAAACCTGCTTGAAGTCGACTACTGAAATTGATTGTAATCTATATTGATTTATAAAAAGGTTAGTTAATTGGATCAAAATAGCCCCTGTCAGAAGGAAATCAAGATATACGAGTGTTATTAAAAAAGAATAAATAATAAATACTGATAAACATTTGAAATATTCACGTGGTTCTATATAGAAGTGTCCTATATATGCGAGTGTCCGGAGTTATCGTCGATAAGAGAGTGTGTGTTCGGTGAGTCTTGGCCTACACCTGCCGATATAAAGGAGATGTCTCCTGGTGACCTGTTCACCTTCCTGAGAAGGACAGGATGGACGATGACCTAGGAGGACAACTCCTCGGGAGGATGTACAATGGGTCATATGTGGCCTAAGTGCTGTGAGCCTACACTCACCCTCCCTACTCTACAGATACAGATACAGATATAGAAGAACCCACTTGAAGTTGCAGTCATATGCGCGTGCTTTCGTTGTCAAAACCATATATTTTCACATACTATAAACACTGGTATATGAAAATACTTAGTATCGTTAAATATTTATATTTTCAATTAACAATTGCCGATGTTCTCTTGTTACGCCAATGGCATAAGACGGACGTTACGAGGCGACATAGATAAACAAGACCGTGTTTGATATCTGCGCAAGACAGTTGACAGTTGACAAACTTCTTCTATGTGAAACGCAGTCTACCATTGCATTATCATGATTTAACGCATCTGTACAATAACATGAAATGACAAATTTTCTGGTATGCAGCTACTATTCATTGCGATAATACTGTTTAATATCTATAAACAACTTCATAATCTGTGGAGGGGTGAAAAATATTGTTTCCATACGCAAGAAATCAAAAGTAACCTTATCAAATTAAGGGCTAGGATCGTTACTTGTATTTCCTCTCAATCCATCGATATTGTGAACGTTTTAAATTTTTTTTATTGAAAAGTCATTTGTATGTTGTACGCCAAACAACTGAATAAGTATATTTAATGTTTACCACGAGCAATTAAAATTAAATTCGTCATGTTGTTAAATGGCAGGAGCAATAAACTAACAACAGAACATATATTTTCATCGCAGTTAATAAGTTCAAAGGTTAAAAACCTGTTTCTTCCAAAAAGGTTACATTACCGCAATAAAGAAGAAACAGTTAAAATAAAGTACTTATAAATTTGTACTGACATTTATTTTCATATTCTAAGTTGTTTGGTCATTATTATAGTCAATATGAGTTTTGACATTAAATATATTTATACGATACTCGCTTGATATGTGATACTAATTATTTACTCCTTACACATGCCAAAGTTGTTTTTGCATTGGCTTGAACTTGAACTACGATCACCGAGTAATAACTATAAAACTCATTGTTTTAAAATAATATGCTTGTAGAATGAAAGTAGCGTAGCTTTCATAAGTAATAATCGATAACTGCCTTCTGTTGAAGAAATGTATTCTAGAGTCTTTATTATTTTACGTCGTATAGTGTGAGGTAGAGTTGTTACAGTTTATGAAATTGAACTAAGACAAAAAAGCTTTTAAAAAGGAATTATTTAATTTAAGGCTAGCTAGGTTATTTTCAAAAATTAAAGAGAAAAGTAACTCTTACTTTGAGCAGAATAATATTTAGAAACTATGCCGTCATTCAAGCGAATCTATATCTCCCGTTTTAATATAAACATTAATGATTTTTCTAAATTGAGTAGATTGCTTCTAGAATTTCACTAGCAAAGAAAAATAACTGCCTTGGTATTAGACCTTAGACGGAAGAAATACCAAGGTACTGCTCAAAATCACATTATCAAGATCTTACTAATTGTAAAATGATCACCTAATAAAAACGATTGTATAGAATAAAGTTAGGTAATGAGAGCGGCGTGGAAGTAATTTCATCCACTCACTCAGAGTGCTGAGGCCCATTGTGACTTCCTGATTTCATTTTTAACCAACTCACCTCTCTTAATTGATTAGTTTTAAGACACTTGCAGTATCATGTGGAGCTCGTTATCTTACTGAACTCTTAGAGTGCCTCTTCTTCAGGATCCTGTCCCAAAAGTGTGGAATTAAGTTCTTTCAACGCTTATTACTGGTAGTGGATATCAGTGGTTTCTAATTCTCTAAAATAACCATTCAAAACTTTCTCTTCGGAGATTTACACCTAGCACTCGATTTTTCTTAAACCTGCCCCAATCTAGTATATTGGTCTCAACTGTTGATCTTACTATTTACTATTTTACCCACCAAAAAGATTTTTTCTTACCTAATAACTGTCAGTCTGGATAATCGATCGGGGAGGAGTTGTTTCCCGAAACTGAAGTTATCACCAGTTTTCAAAAAGGGTCATGTTGTCTTCAATTCAGTCCATTTTGCCATTATTTAGTTGAAACCAAAAATTGTTTCCTCTTCATATCTGGGCTATCATTATTATTAAAAACTACCAATGGCTGTCAATCATTTCACTCGACAAATATTTCTACTCACCCAAATATAAAAAAATTTTTGACTGTTTCAAAATTTTAAACGGAACTGATTATTTTTTGGTCCCATTAGATTTGAGGTATATTCCACCAAAAATAAATTTGAAGAAATTACATTACTTTGAAACGAGGCTCCAGCCAGTAATAACTTGTTTTGCACATGCTGTCATTTTAAGTGATTGTTCCAGGGAAGTAATGGATTCATAAAGGCCTAGCTCCGAGCCTAGCTCTTATAATTAACTGTGATTTTAAATAGTAAAATAGATACTATCTCTGCTTGAGTTTTATCCACTTAAGACTTATTGTTGTTTTGAAATGCTTTGTTCTCATCAGCATCACTATATTGTGGTTTTTACACAAAAAAACACAACAAGAGGTCAAACTGTTTTCGTTAAACGAGTGTTTAAATATATAAAATATGGAAAATGCCAATTTTTTAAACTCACTACCGTATGTTCACAAAAAATAATGTTTTCACTGCACAAGACACGAGAATTTAACATCAAATGATATATTAGAATCTATATTATGTGTTTTTCATATGGATTACAGGTCTTATTGTTTTAAAATGTTTTGTGAGGATGTGCTTTGAGAAGTTTTCAATATAATAGATATCACAGGGTATTAATTATTCTATCGCTTTATAAGTTTTTGAAAAATATTTTTCAAAGACATTGACAATTCAACTAAAAAGAAACAACTACTTCCCGGGCTATAGGCCCCGACGGATATTGGATTACACTTCAATATAAGTAAGCAATGAAACTCTTTTCATAAAAAAATGAGAACTGGTTTTTTACTTTACAAAGACGATATATAGATTTAATGAATCATTAGCTATGTTATGCAATACTTTGCTTTAGTAATTCGATTTTTTCCCGTTTCATAAACTTCTTACTAAATGACATTGGCAATAAAATGTTAATATATATTCCGAATTAACTATTATTTATGGTCTTTAAAACAGTTAATGTCGTTGATAAATGTACTGCTTGTCACTGCAATTCCCATTAAATATTTTTTACATATAACTGTAAATATTAGCGATATATTGTCTTGTTTAGCAAGCCTTTAAACATTTAAACGCCCAACAGAAATAGATGCCGACCTTGCACCAAAATTAATTAAGTATAAATGTCTTCACCACCAAGGTGTATATACAATTTTTTCCACTACCAGCCTATTTTAATACAAAAATTTAAAATAATTGACATTATACACTATTTCAGTGTCAATGGTATTAATTACTGTTACAATTATAATTTTTAAAGATATCTTGTAATTTTTCCTATCAAAATGCTTCGCAGAAAGTCAGTACAAAGCATGGCTCCTGAACAAAGGGATTAAATAGGTATAAAATTACCTGTTATTTTTATCTTATCAAGTCTTGCTCGAATATATGCCTAAACAAACATTAGAAAGTGTGAGCAGCATTACTGGGATTAAAAATCTGTATCAAAAAACGTCAAACCAAGCGATAAGGGATCAGCTTTTTATTTAAAAGGGAGAGGGCAAGTTGTGAGACAGAAAAAAAGGGGAAGCTGAATAGGAACAACAGGTGCAAGCAGCCCTACCTGCTTAGGTCTATTCGGGAACAGATAATTCACATGTCGACATAATGCACCCATTTTTTCTGAATATGTTTTAGTTAAAAGGTCAGTTTTAACCCTCAAAGTGGTATACTATTTTTGGTTTGTGTTAAAATAAGACATAATATGAAACATTTCCAATATTATGGATCGTTGCCTTATTACTTCAATTGATCAAACATTTTTTTTATACACTATATTTTGTTTTTCAGGAAGTTCGTCGGAAGAGTATAGTGTACAGCTCGCGCGGAAACTAGATCTTTACGATTTTGTGGTTTATACGTCATCAACGACTCATGATTCAAATGAATATGACAGTATTAATAAACGTTATGACTAAAATCACAAAGACGCATGTTTTAATAATTGGGGAATTAAATAAGTGCATTTAATTATTAAAAAAGTTTAAAAACCAAGTGTTTTCAATAGAACATTTTAAAAACATTCAGTCCTACACATTATTTATGTTTATCAGGATTTAACACGTTCTATTTCAATTGAAATTTCAAACATCAATTGACCCTAATGAAGTGCTGTAAATATATCATACAACGCACGACACCAAATTGAGATGATTTTTTTGAACGCGTTAAGTTAATCAACGCTGCGTATGAACCTTTTTTGCGTTCTACAACCGCTTGCGTCCTTAACTATGACATTACTAGGTTAATTACATTAATTGGTCGTTAAAGATAAGTGACCATCAGATAGAGACAAAAGTTTTAAAAATTATTGAAAAGTTTCTAGTGTTAATGAGATGATCAATAAATATATTACTTCATTTAGGACAAATGGCTTATGCTCTATTTATAAGTGACGAATATAATTTAATAGTATATTGTACACCAAGGTGAAGACTGTTATTATTGATCAAATACCAAAATTATAAATAAGGTGGTGTATGCACATTTTTTCCACTAATAGTCAAATTTAAGACAAAAATCAAAAATAATTGACATTATAAACTATTTCAATGCTAAAGTATTACAGCAATATTGCGTTCACAACATAACACCTTGAGCGTAAGAGCTATACTTATACACCACAGCACTCACAAACGCAACACTAGAAGCGTTTACTTCGTCGTCTGTCTAGTTTCGCTCCTCACCTATTCCATAGATTATGTACGCACTCCTTATACTATACCATTTTTGGTTGAGCGCGAATTTCAAACTAAAGGCATTTTTATTCAAATAATTTGATCTTGATAGGCAATTCCAAGCAGCAAATACGTTAAAGACAATCTCCTAGGTATACAAAATTATATTGCACAAGTTTTTGTTGAACTTGTTTCACTGGGTTCTCAAAAATTTGAATTAGTTCATTATTGACCTAGGTTAATAATAAAAAAATTATTAACCACTTAATGAGAAATTCAAGTAGTGGAAAAATAGTTTTAATATCTACAAAAAATATTAAAATATCTCATATAGAGATAAATGACTGTTGTTTGTTGGCTTGTTCTTGGTTCTGCTCCAGCTACTATAAGTGACGATGTCGTTACGAATAGGGGGAATCGTACTTAAGCGTTACTTTGCTTGTAAAAGTGATACCCTTCAATTAGTGTATGTATGATCTTGATCTTGCGAATTTGACAGATTTTGCTTATGAATAATCACCGATATGTGTTTGGTTCGAACTCGTATGCTTCTCAAACCATTGTATTCTCCATCTCTTCTCCAGCTTTCGTTTCCTGTTTGTAAATATGAAAACGAAATTTGATGGCAAAATATTTAACGCAAATACTGAAATAATCGAAAATCAGAACACATTTTTCAATTATTTTTCGTTTGATTTCTTGACCAATCGACGTACCTTGTATATTATGCTCTTGTACTATGAACGTAATGAAAATAATCTGTATTTAATGACTACAAGAAATTAGTGCTTATAATACTTCTGTAAAACTGATTATATAACTCAAAGAGGTGGTTTCATACTACAGAAATGAAAACAGCTGAGATCTCTCAAGGCTACTTGATTTTTACTCTTTTTCTTTATGATGCAACAACTCATAATCAACGTGCTGTTATTTACAGCGTTAGACAAAAAATAATGCAGTATGCATTACAGTAATTACATCATTAGAATACAAAGTCCTTGTTGCGTTTTGTTTTGAATTTTTATGTATGCAAAGAAGAACTAGGAAGTGTTTAAAAACTCTCTTGGATGATGATGGTTATTATAATTAGTTATTCATTTTTTATGATTCAAATCTTTCAACGATTCAATTGTATAAGTGAAAAAAATGGAAATGTTAATTTGTTAAACAAGTAAAATATTGTATAACTACATTATGAAAAATAAATGATCGTTTATGGCTATTTTAATTGAATAGTAATATACTTTTTGGAAAAATGATGTCACAAAGGGTGTTTTCGTAATTTCCCTTAGCTGTTATTACAATATCATGAACATATCCTTGGTAGGATATTTCCAGGTCAGTTAAACGACACAACCGCCAGTCTCCACATTAAAGGAGATGCTATTTCTCCCTGTGGACATCCTCTGGATGTGCAGATGGAGACAATGTCTTTGCTACTCTATTGCTGAGCAATTCCAAGGTCCATTTGGATGTTGTACTTCCTAAACCTCTTCTATCCAATGCTCTTTAAAAGCCTCATAAGATCCAGGCTTTATAAATCACTATACGGGGTGGTTTCTGGGTAATGGTCCAAACTAATTTAGAGCCTCAAAACGTTTTATTGACCTGAACTTGAACGTGGCTCTACAAAAACCACGCAGAGAAGGAATAAAATGAAGTACTGAGTACCTATAACAGCAAGGCGAATGAAATATATTGTACGAGCTGGCACATCTAATTTAGCACTAAATAAATCTGGAAATTTTAATTTCATAGATATTCATTGGCTTCTCTAATAGAACTGATAACTTGGTTTCTAGTTTCGTATAAAAACTCATAACCCACTACCCCATCTGGTAATTTTAATAACAATTGTTTCAGTTATCATAATAATAATCTAGCAACTACCTGTTTATCTAGAGATCAATAGTCGTGATATTGACAGAATACCCTGATGTCCAAATAGGAAGAGAACTCAGCATGTGAGGTGTGTTACATGAAGATTTTCATAGAAAAGGGGTCTGTGTATATATTGTGGTCAACCACCTCTAACACTACGTTGCCAAGCTTCTAACCAAAACAAATCATAAGTCTGCATACGAACTTATCTATCACCATATTTGTTTACTGTTAAGTGTAATTAAATAACCCCAATAAAGATCCCTTGACTAAAGGAAAATCTTTTTCGCGAAGGCCATTGACTTTTAGAGATTTAGTAGTTTGCAAGTTTAAACATGATCGAAAAGTCAAATTTGAGGTCGAATGAAGTACCATCTGGCAACATGGGAACGTTCGTTTCTACCGACACCTGCAGCGTGTATCCTTGCGGGGGCGGGGAGCGGGTGATCGGGCAAACGAAACAGGCGCTCGACTGAAATCAGGATCGTATTAAAAATATTATAGTACCAGTGACATTCAATTTCGCAATGCAATAAAGGTTTGGTCATAAAAACCATCACTTGAGATGAGCACGAACAATTTAACGAAGAACAATTATATTTTCTGTTTGTTATCTGGGGGGGGGGGGGAAATACGAAAAAATAGGAACAATTGAAGCAAGGATTGTGATAATATTGATTTTTGACCAAAAACATCATGTTCACACATCTTAAAATGATCAGAAATTTTTCGAAATCCAAAGTCTATACGAATTTAATTTTTTCCAAATTACCAAATTTATTATTCAATTTTTTCCCGAAACAATTGTAGGAATTAAAGAACGAGCTCGTCTTCCTTGCCGATTTTTCATTTGATATGATACGAGACTGTAAAGTACGAATTCGAAAAGAGCACGTTAAGATCTATCAAATTACAAAATTTCGGGACCCCCCCGAAAATTTTCAATCTATGGATGTATAATTTGTCCCCTTGGGTGAAATTGTAGAGTTTCTCGGATGTTAATAAGAGTCTTGCTGTTTTCGCGAAAGCTATTTTTTGTGAAACATTTTTCTGTTTCTTTTCTCACCTATATAAAGAAAAAGAAAAAAAAAACCTAATTTATGTGGTTGCTCAATTCCAATATAACAATATAATAACTAGATAAATTCATAAATTAGAAATACTAAATCAATAAAACTGTTCATGTGATGGACATTTTTATCACACAGAATTCGCATTTGACACTATTAAGTTGCGAAAATCCTACTCTGTTACTTCACACAGTTCGTTAATATTATTGTGACAATTCTTATATAGATATTTGCAAAGCATCGAATTGGCCGATTCACAAGCTCTGTGAATATTTTAGAATTGGACTCCTTCCAAATATGTTTACGTGAAAAAATAGGCTTTGTGTTTGTTCGTGATACTTCTGTTACTTCCTTAATTTTTCTGTTTGGAGTTTGGGGAATATAATAATGTGCCAAAACGATTATTTCTTACTCCTTGCTATTATCCTTGTATGACCATTGGTTTATGAATATCAATTTTTATAATTTATACTTACTAACGAAATAATTTTATAGACTATATTTTTAGTAAATCTAATATATACATCTTGGAAAAATTTCTTAATGAATCCTGTTATGTAAATGCTTAGATATGTAATATCGAGTATGAAATTACACAACCAGAGAACAATGGACTCCATGAATGGAGTAGCTGATACTTGGGGATCAATACAAGTAAATAAGCTTGTAGGAGTATGTAAATCTATTAAAATCGGCTAACTAGTACACACTTTAGAATCCACAAATACTGTAAACAGTAAAGATTAAATGAAACAAATGAAATTACAATGGAACAACATAATAAACAATTTTGTGTCAGTTCTGTTTGTTTTTAATATGAGATCGGAGGATCATTAATTTCAGTAAATCTAATCACATGACATTTAATACAGTAGGTTTTGTTCACACTATATGTTTATATATTTTAAATCGTTCATTTTAATAAATCTTGTTTAGTTGTGATTGAAATAAAAATTTTATGTTTATTGGAAGTTGGCATTTTGGTTTTCTTGGCACCATACCTTGCTCGGTTTGGTTTGGGAACCAATTTGCGTGTCCTCCCCAAGAATTTTTCACGCAAGAGCAGAATTTCAATAATTTGTTTGTCTCTTTAGATTCTGTGACATAATTTCTTTCCGAAAATGATCGTGGTGTGTACAGCACCCAGCAAACACTGCACTTTTTCAAGTTCAAGTGGCTTTTCACCCAAAATGGTCTGGATTTGCACAATCCCAAAATCAAGTAGTGTCACACAAAAGTGGATTGGTCGTTGATGGTCTAGTTGGAGCCAAGCAGAATAAAAACGAATGACTTTTCACTTTTAAAAGTCTAAACACTCTTGATTTAGTAACTTTTAGTGGTGTTACTGAGGTTTCCTAAAAGGCTCCCTTTAGTTTAAAGTTTAAAAACAAGGTATAGCTGTGCAAAAACTGAAGACTAATAAATTGGCGGTGATGCGGATAGGAGGGAAAAACCCGAGCATATTTCTAGATGAAATTCTCGTCATAGTTGAGTGTGTCTATTCTAGTTTAATGTTGACAAAATATATAAAAGGCGAAAGATTACCATCGTATTGGGTAGTCAAACATCCAAGTACTGGGTTCTTGTCTAACTATGAACTATGCAAGATCTGTATCGTCCTTATTGTGGGTTCTAGGACACTCTGGAATAGGAGGAAATTAAATGGCAGATGATCTAGCAAAAATAGTGGCTAAAACCACTGTTTTAAAATCAGCATCCCTTGAAAGCATCAGCAGCAATGTTATATTGGGTGTCATAATTTTTGGGTCAAATTATTGTTATTTTTGTAGAATTCCAACACCTTAGTCTAAATATATACCAATCACTTCGTAATACAATATCCAGAATAGTTGAGATATAATCGACGAAATCAAGCTAATCTCACCAGTAGGCAGTAAAAAATCTAATATTATGTGAAATTTTAAAAATTCAACTAGTTGCATATCTTCAAAAATGAAAAATTTTATTGATATCAAGATTGCATCTGCAGGTTCCGGCTGTACAACGTAAATAACCGCTTTTATTCATACTTGAATTTTGTAAACACTTCTTTGTCTACAGTTTATGATTTAATATCATGTTATAGCATTTATAGTCTATTTTCATGGATACGAGAGTATTATAATAATAAGGCATTCGTAATTCATAGTCGTATCAATTCTTTTAGTAGACAGTACAAAAATTTTTGTATGGAATAACATTTGTATAAATATTATAAACATATCAGGTGTACACATATATTTTCACCTAAACAGCATGCTTATAACTTCTAAATAGCCAAAGGTAAGAGAGTGCAGTTTTTTGAAAAAAAAAATTATTTTTTCACAAGGTATGTTAAGAACATTGTTCCATACTGGTTGTATAGGTATAAAGGTCTAAACTTTGACTTTTAAACAACGTTACGTTCATTAATAATAATTTTAAAATAAAACCTCACCAGTATAAATAGAGCTAAATCAGAATAGGAAGCAGAAGATGAACTGTCGCAACCAATATTCACTATGGGTGGCTCGATCATATCATCAGTATTATTGTCCAAATTTCACATTTTCTCTTCTTTTTTAATCGTATGATTTATATCTTTTCCCAGTTTTCTGGCTTCACATTATTTACAGCCTCCAAAAAGAACTGTTTAGCATCTTTTTTTAACCACTTGGTTCTGGCCAATTTTTCTAAAAGTGTTAACTTGCATTATCCATTACCATTAAACAGTTGTGAGGAAAATCTATCATTTGCTGGAACCATTTTTTAAAGACACCTGCATTCATGTTCTCATGGTATTCACCGGTACGAGTAGAGCAGAAGTCAATAAACCACCTTTAGCAAATCGTTTGAACTATATTATCAGTCTGCGCCCCTTTCCTCATGGTGGACTTAAACCAGTAGATAAATTATTATTTAAAAAAGACTGTCTTTGACTTTCAACAGTTATATTGTCAAAATTCATTTGGGTGCACTACTACTTATTGAGAATAATCTTATGTACATAATCTTAAATACACAGGGCTTTTGGTCTGTCCAAACAGGTACATTTATGAACATTTCAGGAAATATTTAGATTATTTTGTGATAATATTTAAATAACCGTAAGCTTTGCATTGGAAATTAAGTTTTTTTACTCTCCTGTACATAAAAATAGACTATAGTAAGACATATTTAAATAGAGAGAAAAATTATTATTAGTTTGTCAACGGAAGCAATTCAGTAACAATCTAATATGAAATTATTAAAAGGTCTCCTGGATACGCTTCTGTGTCCAACCCGTGCAACGTGCACTCGCGAGTCGTCCCCCCTTAACCCGCCGCCCCACTAACGATCACAAATCCCCAGAACACGACCAAGATATACACACTGTAATCTTCTCTAGCACTTAGTTGCCACATTGGTGTTGCCTATATAGATTTTTATTTTATTTCTATTAGATGGCCTGATTAAATGACATAATGATAGTGTTTCAACCAGTTCGGGTCGAAACTACACAAAAAGTGGAAACATTAGTCAGAGACAGTGTTTGTAAAAATCGGTTTAATTCAGGTGAAGGACTGCCCAGTCCAAAATGATAGATGACAATAAATTATTGACATTTATAGACATAAATCCTTTGAACGGAATTTGAAACATTTAAGTCATTTTCTTAAAACATTCTATACAAACCTTATACCTACTAAATACTAATGATTGTAGTGAGTGGATGATTTACCTACAGATAGGTTATTTGTCACTAGTTTTAATTTGATATACAATCTCATCTTAATTTAAAAAAAGAAAAGTGTTTGTTGAGAGAGTTTTTATAATCAAAAACCCTAATCCGCTCCTGTAATATCTGGTTGTCATCTTATCAGAGTAATAAGAATAAATCCGTGAAAGTTCTGTTAAACAACTTGTTGAATGTTTGGATGGATATGGGGTGTATGTACTATTGGTTTAAGCAGTTTAAGTAAATGAAACAAAGCCAAGTTTTGTGAATGATTACGTTTTTAATTTAAAAGCACGTATTTTCTAATACAAGTCAAAATTAAATATTTGTCACACTGACAGAAAACAAAAACAATTAGTTTATAGTATTGCATAGGTATAACAACACCCTCCTCCAATACTCTAAACTCCCAATTAACTCATTCGCAAGAAATAAACAGATACAACAATAAAGTTAATTCCTTAAATTGAACAACAAAATAAAAACTAAATAACTATAAGTACAATACAAACATTAATAAGAGTTCACAATGAAACGTTCTATTTTATAGCTCTACAATATTTAAACAATTTCTGAAATAACAAAATTTAATTTTAGCTAGTGGTTTTGTAAGAATATCAGCCACTTGTTGTTCAGTCGAAACGTACAATAACTTTACTTTATTTTCATTAACACAATCACGAACAAAATGAAACTTAACATCAATATGTTTTGTACGTTTTGATTCTAATGTTGAAGCCATTTTTATACAGGATTGGTTATCCTCAAAAATTGTTATAGGAAAAACATTTTTACATATGATTTCTGAAAGCATTTGACCCAAAAACAAATTTTCAGTAATGCAGCATGACAGTGCTACATATTCTGACTCTGCACTTGAAAGAGTAACAGTGTTTTGCTTTTTAGTTTTCCAATATATAACATTTTGATTTAATTTGATGACAAAACCAGTAATACTTTTTCTGTCAGCAATACTATTGGCAAAATCTGCATCAACAAATGATTTCAAAGAAATATTTATGTCATTTCCTTGATTCTTACTTTTTATGAATTTTAAGCCATAATTTTTAGTCTGATTTAGATATCTTAAGACAGATTTCAAATGCTTCCAGTGTTCCCGTGAGTAATTATTTTGAAACTGACTAAAATATGTTATACAAAAACATAGGTCAGGTCTTGAACCTAACATTATATACATAAGACATCCAATAAGTTCACGATAAGGTAAATTTTCGTTTAACAATAGTTCCTTTTTTACATCTAATTGCAATTTTGGTTGCATTGGCACATCAGCAAATTTGCAATCTGTCATGTTAAACTTTTTTAAAACTTTACTGATTAATTCCTTTTGTGTGATATGTAATTCTTTTTCAAATTTCTCAATTTCTAATCCTAAAAATATTATTTTATCATTTTTAAACTCTTTTATTTTAAAATTCTTAGATAGCTCCATTTTTATGTAACTCATATACATTGGCAATTTTGAAAATAAAATAATATCATCAACGTATATGAGGAGAAATGTTTCTGAGTTAAAATATAGACATGGATCTTTCTTTGACCTTTGTAAGCCTATTTTCGTCAATGTTGTATGAAAAAGATTATTCCAGCATTTTGGAGCTTGTTTAAGACCATAAAGTGACTTATTCAACTTACATATTGAGTTTTTATCCTCTTTTATACCCTGAGGGGGCTCCATAAATACAGGAGTATTCAAAGTACCATAAAGAAAAGCAGAACTTACATCTAGCTGGAGAACATACAAATCAAGCTCAAGATATAAAGATAACAGTAAACGAATTGTCACCATTTTTGCCACTGGTGCATAAACATCTTCATCCAAGGAATTTTGTTTGAACCCACGAGCCACAAGCCTAGCTTTTTTCACTATTTCACCATTCACTAATTTTTCGCGAAATACCCACTTTGAATCTATTATTTCTGATATGTCTGGTCGTGATTTCACCATTTCCCATGTATTGTTTTCCTTTAACGAGGTTAATTCTTCTTGAATAGCATTTTTCCAGCCATTGTCTTTCATTGCTTCCTCATACGAGTTAGGTACTTCAGATATTAAATGACCGGCTGATAACGCTGCCATTAAATCACAATCATAGTTTACTTCATAGTCATTTAGGTGTTTTGGCATTTGTCTTTTTCGGGTACTTCGTCTCAAATCTGGTTCTTTGTTCTTACTTCCATCATCTGTGCTGCTCTCTGAACTCTCATATTCACTGTCAGTTACTATTTCCACATTTTCGTTTTCATTACTGTTCATTTCCACAGTAATTGTGTTTGTTTTTGTTTCATCAAACACTACATTTCTTCCGAGTACTATCTTTTGGTTTTTCGAATCCCAGAGACGATATCCGTTATTAGTGTAGCCAACCATATTCAACTTTTGGCTTCTTGAATCCAATTTTGATTTTCTATCTTCTTTTGGTATATGGTTGTAAGCTGTACAACCAAAAATCTTGATTTTCATCAAATTTGGTTTTTCACCAAACCAAACTTCAGCTGGACATTGATTATTTGTAAGAATTCTTGAAGCTGTTCGATTTGTTAAGTAAATCGCTGTTCTGACTGCTTCACCCCACAGACTTCTGTCCATTTCAGCGTCAAATATCAGGCATCTTGCTTTATCAAGTACTGTTCTGTTGTACCGCTCAGCCACTCCATTTTGCTCAGGGTTTCGAGCAATTGTATATTGAATTTGTATTCCAGTTTCTTGACAAAACTTTTTCATTTCTTTGGATATGTATTCTCCGCCATTATCACACCTCATTCTTTCTATTTTTGTTTCAAATTTTGCTGTTACTAATGCTACATATTCTTTAAATTTTTCTATGACTTCACTTTTATGTGTCAATAGATAGCACATAGCAAAGTGTGAGTAGTGATCAATGAATGTTACATAGTACCTTTTGCCATCATAAGTAGGAGGATTTATGGGACCCACAACATCTGTTGATATTACTTCCAGTATGCGTTTTGCTTTTCTTTCCGTGTCTATTGGTGCAAAAGGTTTTCGGGTTTGCTTTCCTTTCAAACATACTTCACACACACCTGGTGCTGGGTATTTACATGAATGTCCCATTTTCCTATGTTCTAACCATTTTTCTTCCATAGCTACATTTACTTGAGCAGTTTCAGGTATATTCAATACAACTACGTAGAGATTTCCATGAAGCTTGCCTTCTAGTACCAAATTGTTATTTTTAATGATAAGGACTTTATTATCCTTGAACATCACATTCATACCATTTTGTTCAAGCTTTCTGACTGATAATAGATTGTACAAGAGATTTCTACATACCCATACATCTTTTATAACAATTCTTTTATCTTTCTGAGTTATTAAATGCAAGTTTCCTTGTTTTTCAGCCCTGATACTTTCACCATGCTTTGCAACATTGATTTTATGTGAAATTTTTTGTGCTTCTTCCAATAATTCACCAGTTTGTTCATCAATTAAGTGGTTAGTACATCCACTATCAACTATGAACTTAACTTGCTTAAGACTTTGTAGAGTTGACACCAATGATTCGTTTTCCATAATTTCTTCAGTTAAAAATGTAACTTCTTCATCATCACGTTCCGCAGCAGTATTTGCCTTTCCATTAATTTTCTTAAAATTCGGACAATCTGCTCGCTTGTGTCCAATTTTACCACAGTTATGACACTTATATGGAAAAAATTTCTTTTTAAAACAACTTCCTGGCTTTTTATAATACCTTTTGTTTTGACTTGCAAAAGCAGTATCACTTGCACTCGTACTAGCTTCATGTTTACTTTCTTTTCTTATTTCTTCCATTAATAGCTTATTTTTCACAAAGTCCATCGTTACTTTACTTTCGTCCTGGCAAAACATAACATCGATTGCAGTTACTACAGCTTCGTAAGATTCTGGCATTGACGACAATAATTGTGACACAATTTCATTACTTTCCAATTTTCCACCAGCTGCTTTGAGCTCACAGATGGTTTGTTCAAATTCAGTCAAGAAAACATTAAGAGTAGTGCTTCCTGTGAATTTGAGACTTCTCAACTTTTTCTGGAGCATAACTTGACTAGATATTCCCTTTTTCGTATAGGTTTTGCTTAAGGCTTCCATGATTTCTTTTGCAGTTTTCTTATCTTTTACTATTTCCAGCATATTGTCAGCTAAACACTGTACAATTATGTTTCTTGCCTTAATGTCAGCCTTTTTCCAGGATATTTCTTCAATTTCTGGTTCAGGGCGTGAACTTTCCAGAACATGACTGACACCTGCCTGTTCCAACGTCAGCATTACCCTAAATTCCCAGTTTGAAAATCCCGTTCCATTGAAAGGTACTACATTGAACTGCATCTGACCAGCCATTTTCCTTTTTTTACAATTTCAGTTGACTGATACAGGAACTCGAACGACTCCACAAACTTCCGACGCGCTTTTTTACTTCCGTACTTTTACTGGCAATGCTTATTTACAGCCTGGGCCCATAACCTATTGGTTTAAGCAGTTTAAGTAAATGAAACAAAGCCAAGTTTTGTGAATGATTACGTTTTTAATTTAAAAGCACGTATTTTCTAATACAAGTCAAAATTAAATATTTGTCACACTGACAGAAAACAAAAACAATTAGTTTATAGTATTGCATAGGTATAACAACATGTACTGTACTGTACGAATAGGAATATGAATACAGGATTTTATTGATAGACACCTAAGGCAGCACATACACGTAGACGTATCGACACGACGTATATCCAATACGGTTACGTATTTAATTTCATTTGAAAAGAGTTAAGGCAATTGACGCAGAGTTTATCATTTGTTGACATTTTAATCCGTTGAGATCTTACCTAACCCAACATTATTGTGTTATTTCCACTTTGTTCGTGTATTTTAAATAAAATTTGTAGGAAATTCTCGATTTTGGAGCGTTAATAAATGATGGAATGTTTTGTATTATTAGTCTAGACAATATTTTTTTTAATTTTGATTTGAATTTCATATTTTTATATTTTATTATATTTTAAATTATGTCGCTTTGTCCAGAAAATATTATAATTTTTCATGACAATACAGCTTCTCTCTCTCTCAGCATCATTACGTTAGAACCAATATAAGAAACTGTGCAGTGTGCACACTTTATTACCAAATTTGAAGATTTCTCGAACGAATGTTTTGCAGGTAACGCATTTAATTTCCATTCAATTTCAATTTATAGTTATACTTAGACTGATGAAATTTGGAGTGCGGAAATGAACTTTTGTAAGCTTCTCTACTAGTGAAACCAGGTGACGTAATTGGCATCGGTGAGGTCACTAGCTCCGTCACCAGGCAGCTGAGACCAATAATATTAAGTGGGACCTTATGGCTAGTGACACCTCGTTTAAAAGCTGTTTAGAATACCAGTTCAATCATACTATTTTTTTGGATTTACGATGTTTTTGATGGTTAAAATGAAAAAAACACTAATAAATTTAAGTTTCGCTTCTAATTAATAAATATTCAAGAGCAAGTTCTTGCAATAATTGTTCGAAATGTGCTCCATCTACTTTTAAAACGTCAACACTGTCAGAAGCTGTAGCGTAAACTTTAGATTTAAGGCATACCACTAAAAAAATCTGAAGGTATGCAGTAGCACCATCTTGTTGAAAGGTTATTTCCAAGTTACATTCCAGAACTTCAAAAATTAACGGTTAAATTGCGTTAGGTGAAAGAAAAAGGGCTTACTACAATTTCTGCAACTCTATAATTGTTGTTGGTTTGTTTGTCAATACCAATATTTGGTGGACCAGATCTTTGAGTATCATAAACCTTGTTGAAATTTAAAAAAAAACTCCTTTCACCAAAAACATGTCTAAATAATAAACTTCCCAAAAGAAATGAAGTGAAGGTGGTTTTAAATACTGGCGATTATCTGAAAAAACGCAAAAACGCAATAACCCAAAAAATATAAAACCAAGTGGAACAAACAAAAAGTTGTATTTAGCTATAAATATTTGCTGCGCTTTTTTTTATCTCATTAGATTAGGTACTTGGTTATTAGTTTGTTTATCTACAATATATTAATTAATCTACAAAGAAATAAAAAAAGTGGAATTTGTTAGGAGGTTCCATAGTATGTTTTTCCTGCTTACATACAGATATATACTTGTTGGACATTCCAAAACCCTCTTCATCCAGTTTTATGTAATTAACATACCCTATTGTCAGTATCTTATCCTTGAGACGTTCTAATTATCTACTAAATATAGGGCAATCGGGATATTATTTTTCACTATAATTATTTCAGCTGTCAGTATTATCTTCTCCATATAATTTTGGAAGAATTGATTGAAAAAACTCAAAAACCTAATAACTAACCGTTTGAATTAATGTACAGTTAAAATTTAAGAAACGATAGCAACAAAAAACATTAATTATACTTTTTGTAGTACAAAAAACTTTTATTAGATCAATAGTTTTATAGGCAAATATTGAATTCAATTGTATTTAATGGGCAAATATAAAATTATAGAAATAAAGCTGAAGTTGAAGCTGTTTCAAACAAGGTATCACTCTTGCATTGATGCCGTTGAAAAAATGTGTAGTGACTTTTTGTATTCGTTTGTTGAAACATTGTTTTTTTGCCTTTGTTTCGTGTGTCTATGTTTTGCGAATTGATCTTGCCATTTTTGAGATAATTTATAAGTTCGTACAATAAGTCTTAAGGACAATGGATTTTGGATCAGAAGATTTCGGGTTGGGAGAAAGCCTAAATGTAAATTCTTAACTCATTCAAACAAAAATATATTTTATGCTTCATAGCACTGTTCATGTGATACCAGAGGTAACAGTATTATTATAACAAATTGCCTTTAAGATAAATCTCTCATTAAGCAGTCTAGTCCCAGGTCCTTGATTCTTCCACTTACAAATAGGTACCTTCCTATATAATGCCTATGATATACATGTGCATCTATAGGGTAAAGTTACCAGTGAGTAACCCATTCTTCATTTGACCCCTTCTTAGGTTCAGTATACCCTCCATCAGCAAACGACAAGGTTTTTTTGACCAGGAGTTTGCTAAGCTCTTGCTTAGACACTTAATGTCTTCGGTAGATATTATTAGGAAGGAAACTCAAGATAGGTAGCAGTTTTATGTTTCTGTATCTATAATTTCTAGATGGTACCCAAAGCATATTATTCAACTTCGAGAATACCGTTGCCTCTGTTCTGAAGACATTTGCTTGGTTTCACGATTCAGTACCATATAGCTTTGAAGAGTTGACATTGCATTGATATCACAGCTCAATTATGAATAAATAATGGTTGGAAAAGGAAAACTGAAAATTGTGGATGAAGTACTGTCGTAGTTTTACTACGGTTCCATGCAGTACGGCAACGTCGTACCAGATTTCAGGTCGTCTTGGAGCCTGTATCTGCGCATTTAATCGAAGCTTGGTGCATTGGCGGTCGCGGGGGCGAGGTACAGGATGGCGTGATGTCCGTGACGTCATTTTGTGTCGATAGACGGGAGAGCGGGTGTCTTGGCCACGTGTTTCTTCAGTCCAGCCTATAACACTTTGTTGCCATACTTACAGATTGAGCAAAACATTTAAATATATATTCTACATGGTGTGGGAGTTGAAATTTACGATGAGATAAGTGTACATTTTTTCTGTCATCTTATCAGTGAGAAAATTAAGGAACATAATCTAGAGATTTTTATTGGATTATGCAACACATGATATCAATTTTATTCAGTTACCTTATTATTATGTTGTTTGTTCTCTTTCGTACGTGATTAAATGTTATTGGCCTGGCAACACTGCTGTACTACGCGACCCACAGATCAAGGACAGTTTTACGAGCTTCTGCATATAGTACTTGTTTTATTGTAGATAGTGCAGTGCGCGTTGTATATCTTCAGGCGTTTTAGCTAAATTCAAGGCCATTGCAATTATACCTTCCTTGCATTTAAACCTATCATTATTATACGGAATAAAAGATTTATGAATTTATTTATAATTATTATTCCAAGAACAGGTAATATTTGTAATGTATGAAGTCGACAAGGTTAGGGAGAAACTGTGGAGCTACATTGAATAATAAACTATTATATTATTTAATTTCACGATACCCTAACGAGATACTTACTGAATAAATTGTTAGATTCGACTAGGATAAATTATAATAAAAATTATTATAATACATACAACAATCTGAATTTACTCCTTTCGATATTTCCAAACGCTTTTTAGAACCTTTCTGCCTTTTTAACCTTGACCATTTGCAAATGAAACAATAAATGAAATAAACAAGACTCGTTCAAAAGTGTAAACGGGTTTTCTCTAATAAAAATAATACACAGACATATACATTTATTAGGCAGACATTTGTGACACATATACTCACTATAGATATTAAATTTATCAAAAATGATAAACACAAAATATCATTTCTTTTTACTAAGAATCCATTTGGAAAAATTAATACTATAAATGATAACACAAATTTAAGAATGTTCTAATACTTTCGCAAGTTTCAGAGAAGTAACTTCTTTAGTCCTATTTCCTGGAAGAATTATGGTATATGCAGGCTTTAACTCTTCTATCCAGTAATCTCCTTGGTGTTTTGCCCTAGGCTGTACAATTAGCAAGTATGGGGGTTTCTTCTCCATTTTCATTCAGGCAACAATGATCTGGTTAGAATCCCTGCTAAGACTCTTGGCGAAGTTTTACTTTGACTTGTGCATTCATTAGAACTCAACGGGTTGTGGTTCTTCTTTTGGGTTTTGCCTATTTATTCCAATGCTACAGTGGACTTGATACCACCAAAGGATACGGCACTTCTTTGCTAGTTGATCCACAGGGAAGTGACTCTCTCTCTCTCTCGCCTAGCTCATTGAATTTGCCTATCCATTCCCACACATTTTAAAGCAGTTAACCTTAGAGTATAATATTTTCCATCACAGTGTAATAACCCATTAGATATTCTCGTGGGGTCGAAATTTGAGACAATAGATAGTGATTCACATCCTTAAGGTAAATTACATGCGTTACCGCAGTCATCTATTACTATTAGTGCAACTGAATAATAATGTGATTGATCTGCCCCCCATCTGACAAAGGGATAGATATATAGTATATATATATATAATAGAATTTCACGGATTCCGAACATTTAGGCGGCAATCGATAGTATTATGTACAAATTTAGACCGTTTGTACATTTCTTGTATACAATTGGTGGGTGTAAATGGTAAATCATTGGAATTCAAATTAAACAATTTTGCGGTCAAGTCATCAATACTAAAATGTTTAGGCTACATTTCCGTTTTTTAATTGGTTTATTAACTAACAAGAAACACAAATGTTTTTAAGGGGAAATGTAATAAAACTAATTAAAGGAAACATAACTACCCACAACAACCTTAAGAAAACAAGGATAGAGGAATATAAAAACAAAGAATAGAAGAATATACAATGTTTCACGAGTACCTATACGCTTGTTTCGGATTAAATAAGATAACTTCGACTAAATAGTACCACTGTACTGAGGGCGAGTTGTACCAAACACCTAAACTCGGTTTAATGATAACCGATGTTTAGACTGTGTCTGATTGATGTATTTATTATCAACAATTACATCAGTCTAATCATCAGTTAACATTAAACCGAGTTTAGGCGTTTAGTACAACTCGCCCTGAGAGGTACACTTGTGAATTCTCCCAATATTAAACCCAACGCTTTTATTTATTGCTTTTTCTAAACAAAAGCTTCGTGTTGGACTCTTAAATCGTTCCTTATCCTTTTAACAAAATAATAAATTAACAGAAACTTATGATATAGTTATATCTCACTCAGCCGCAAGCCATGAATTAATACGCACTAAACTCTATCAAAATCTTCGTCTCTTTAACCTTCATTTACGGTACTATGATTTGTAATGCACTTTCAAACATCAGGGCACACTCATGTCTCGGTTAATTCCTCAACTATCTTATTCACAACTAGCATACCTCATTTACCGCTCGAGCAACTAAATCACAGCTCAGCAGTGAACCATGGACTAGCTTTTTGTAGAACCACTTAATTTGTTTGTAACAAGATCTATACGTTTCACCGATAAGGCTTACTAAGTCACCAGGTCGGTAACTGTCTTCATATTTTTCTTACCCAGTTTCAACAGCCTGGACGACAATTCCTTGTCTGCCTTATTCAGTGAACTCTTTAGTAAGGAGGTGTCCTTGTGTCAGCCTCCATTTGAGTTGTTGTTCCTTAACTAGCCAGCTCCGGACTTCCCCTCTCATGTAATCCTTTGTGATTCCACAAAACGGTTCCGGGCCTGTGAAGGCTTATTTAGCTAACTGGTCTTCCATTTCATTCCCTGTAATCCCTTCATGTGCCGGTACCCATATTAGAGACACTTTGTTGTCTCTTGCCAGCATGTTAAGGGATTCTTCACAGTTTTTTACCAGTTTAGTCCTAGCTGTTAGATTGCTGCTAGATTTAAGCAGACCCTGGCTGTTAGTGAATATTTTAACCTAGGCTTAGGAACAGTTTCTTCCAAGTTCCACTTATACCAGCCCCAGTGCCATGGTTTGTTTTGGATCCATCAGTGAACCAGATGATTTCTCCTGAATTACCTGCTGCTGGATGGGATGATGATATTCACTTGTTCAGTGAATACGTTCTCCAGTGTCATGCTATCAAAACTCGTGTGAAATATGTGTTTATCTAGTATTGTCCAGTTATTTCAGTCTTTCCTTCTTGAACGTTGTTCGGGGACCATAAGTCTCCCGATTTCAGCATAAGAATTACCATCGCCGCCTCCGCCCTTACATCCAACGGGTATAGCATTTTAATTATGACAACGAATTCCGACTTGAGCCATCGATGTGTCCATATGTAGTCCTCCACTGAGGAAATATTACAAGAAGTCAAAACCAAAATATAACACATTAGCTATATTGAACGCTGATTTCAATTTCAATAACGTTATCTTTGTGCATTAAAAAAATATGCCGGCTTTGATATTATCTGTTGAATTTTTTTGTACTAAATCGTTATGCTAAGATAATTGATAGTTCTTAATATATGATAAATTATAATTTACTATTCACAAAAACCACTATTGGCTTGGTGTGCAGCGATAGCTTCCTTAAAAAATGAAATAAACCAGTTTAATGGTAAGCAATTTACAGAAATTAGTTCCGTGTACTATTTCTGCCATGAGCAGTGTATTTATACAGTTGTGTAAAATAAAACCTGTGACATACGACAAGCTGCTTTAGCTTGTTCTCGAGGTCTTTGCTCGTTGCACCTTTAAGTGGAAAATTAGCGCCAGATATTTAACGTAAGGTGACCTTCAAGTATCTTTTTTTAATACACCATCAATGTTAATACAGTGCGTTACTTGAGATTTTTACTTAATTGAAACAATCGCGTATTACCAATTTAATTAATTAAAAACAATTATCGTTACATATGATGTAGTAGGTATTTATAATTGTTTCAGTTGAACTATTTGTTTGATTCTATGTCAGGTAGTGCATAACTGCATTTTAGTTTGGTTTTAGAATAATGAGAATTTATGAATATTTTAGCAGAAGAGGCTGTGAAAATATTCAAGGGAATATTTGTTTTGCAAATAATAATTCAGGAAGAGAGTGATTTAGTTTTTGAATCAATTTAGTGCCGTTGATTCCAAAGGGATCTATATCTGTAAAGTAGGAAGGGTTAATGTAGGTTCACAGCACTTAGGCCGCATGTGATTCATTGTACATCTACCCGAGGAGTTGTCATCATCAATCCTGCCCTTCC
Organism: Galerucella nymphaeae; assembly: GCA_963978555.1. Taxonomy (NCBI): domain Eukaryota; kingdom Metazoa; phylum Arthropoda; class Insecta; order Coleoptera; family Chrysomelidae; genus Galerucella; species Galerucella nymphaeae. Next base: position 7,326,277 of record OZ021704.1, read on the forward strand.
CAGGAAGGACTAGGAGACATATTTATATCGGCAGGTGTGGGCCAAGACTCACCGAAAACTCCGATAACTCCGGACACTCGCATAAGACACAGGTGTGTCCACTATCCACATAGTATAGAGGTGTTTCCTTAGTTGACAGTGGCCAGTCAGAAATACAAATATTACTTCTGCGCTAGCCTCCCAGGGTCGCTCAGGGTGATTCTAGCAAGCCATAACCAATTCGCAAAGTGGAAAAGATCGAACCCTAAAAACATAAAATACCCCTAATGCCTAGTCATCCCTGGACATCGCCAATATTTCTCTGACGCCAGCTTCCCAGGGTCGCTCAGGGTGATCCTGGAAAGACTGCATCCTTTGATTCCATCCCATCTCTTAAGGGATTGAGCATGGGTGTAACGTTTGGCTAGTTTCGCTAGATCTGGTACATTTTCTTGATTTTCTTTTCTGAAATTGGGACGTAGATTGTCCAGATATTTTTCGTTGTATGGTTTTCATGTTAAAGTTTGTTTTTTGTTTCAGATACCAAGCCATGGCCAGGATTGTGAGGGTGAGTATACTTAAAACGTTTTCTTACAATACTGAAATTGTTTTTAATCCATACCTTTATATTGCAAATTACCTAGTCAACTAATGAAATCTATTTTCATAAAAAAAGACGCGATATTGGTCAAATCCTAAATAATAATTCTTTAGCGTATATAAATATTTATATGTCATATAATAGGTAGGTATATTAATTTCAACTCAACCATTTTGTGATTTGGTCGTTGTATAATGTATAGCACTTTTACTTTAAGATATAAAAGCTCTCTCTCTAACTTCGCATCATAAAATTTTAAATGAAATTCACGCATTGTGCGCCATCTATTACAATATATATGAGGCACAAACTAATCCCAAACTTTCATTAGACGTGCATATCTTATAAGATTACTTTATCTGGAAGAAAATACTATTTACTCACCTATCTTTGCATAAATCGACATGATTTTTTTGTGTTTGAAAACAATTGACCAATATTCTTGAAGCACCCTATACTTCTCTGATAATATTATGAAAATTTCAACTTATGAGATGGTAAAGAATAATAAATAATACATTCAAAACAAATAAACAAAATAAAATCTATAAATAAAACTTCTTGCAACGCAATACCGTTGTCAGCATTAATGAAGATAATGTTTCATTATGTTATAATCCATTACATTTTTATCTGTAAATTGAAGCGATAACACCAGATTACATTTCACACATAATTAAAATAAATGGAAACTTGCCACACTTATCTTGGGTGACTGATATTCTATACAGTGACGGATTCGACTATCTCGAATTATTAAGTCTATTCCAACCGCAATCAGAAACTGTCAAAAACGATCAGAGAATAGTCGACTATTGCAATCCGTGATAGGAATTACGCAAAAATAAACTCGTTGTTTGATATGACCAGTTGTTCTCTGATCGATTTTGACAGCTCTGTTATCATTTTGACTATTTCAATCAGCATATCCTTTTATAATTTTTGCTTTCTGCTGATAATCAGACCTCTTTTAGCAAAGCTGTTTACTTTTCTTATGTTTATGGTCACCTCCTCCCAAACATCTAACCAACTTCTCCGAAACTTCTTAATTGATTGATTTGATCAGTGCAAGGATTAAAATTCTCGGTCCTTAAGCCGTGTTCTTGATTGCGCTATTTATAATTTTAATAAACTAGTTATCCTTATCAAGTTCAGCAGTCTATTCACAAGGCTCTTGGAGCAATCCTTCCTAGAGCGCTAGTCCCTAATTATATATCCAGTCAGTCCTTCACATTTAAAGTTGGTAGCAAATACGTTAGATTAGATTATATTAGAATTGGAGTGGCTCTTTGTCCTATCCCACTGTAACCTCTGCCGATCTATTGTGGTCCTTTCTATATTTAGAGCTGCATATCACTTTTTATTAGACCTATTAACCTGGTTACATATACAGACTCTCTGTCCTCGTTTTTTCTTCTCCCAATATGTGAAACCGCACCCTTGCTAGGCTTTCGCACTCTCAGAGTATGAGTCCCACGGTTTCGTCTTCTTCCTGGCAAAACCTATATAGGCTGTCATCTGCTAGGCCAATTTAATTGTATACTTATGTTTCCTCAGCAGATACGTAGCTGGTCTCAATAATTTGCTTGTCATCTTGTGGTATCTACCCTCTGTCTTGAGTAATCTATATTTTCCTTTGAATGTCATTCTTCTGTCACTGCGAATAGTAAAATTTATTAATAATTACACTATGCCACCCATTCTTACATTTATCACGGAATATGGATATGTTTATTTTCAACTTGCAGCTGTCACAATTAAAAATAAATTGAGCTTTTTATACCAATCACTGCAACCACTATAAATTTCGAAAATTTATTTGTTTTCGTAGTCCGTATCTGAACATTCGATACAACAGCCATTGAAAAATAAAATATTGCCATATATATAATTTGTTTCTATTGTTTGCTTAATGCCAAGTTAAATCAGTGAAATAAAATACTACGTATTCAGTAAATTGATAACGAGTTATTATGAGTCATTTTGATAAAAATTACTATATTGTAGACTAATGTGAACGTTATATTAACAATCGTTAATTGTTAGATCGTAAAAATAAGTAATGTTAGTACGTAATGTTTCTGTTAATTATATGTATTTTCGTTGGATACATCTTACGAACGTTTCAGCAACAGCAATAGCCATACTTTTCTTGAGTACTGATATTTATGACAACATATCCTCACATGCCATCATATTAGTAGGAAAAGACCAAGATTTTATACAGAACACTCAATTGAAGAAATAGATATTTCTGTAATTTTATAAATTTCTTCTGATTGAAATTTGGACATGTTTCTAATATACAATAATAATGTTAGGTATAAAGAGAAAGGGGGTCTCACCAAATACGATCAAAATGGGGGAAGGGTTAACATTGAAAACACAGTAAGAGTAATCAATAAAATAATGTATGTAAGTTCTATTCTTCACAGAGACCTAAGAGATCCCCCTTTCTACTGGATTCCGGCCTCCAAAGGGGTGTTTCAGTCCCCCTTTTTGCTAGTTCGACTGTCATTTCATTTCCTTATATTCCAGTGTTACCTGGAATCCACAGTAAGGCGACTATATTGTTCTCGTTTAGTTCAATGAGTTTTCCTAGAAATTCTCCTACCGTTTTAGAATTGATTACGCCAGAACTACACTTTGCACATTTACACTTTTCTAGAATAGTGCATATGAAAAATAAATTTCAATGTAGCAGTTTTTCTCTTCAATGCGATTCTGTAAATTAGACCTAAGTAATGATATGCTGGTGGCAAGTCAGTCGCTAACCACTGGGCTATCACGAAAAATCAAAAGCACCTCATTAATGTTTACTGAATTGTAGAATTTTACACGGTAGAGTTGATCGGAAAATTATCAAGTATGGTATTATGTTTGTACCCTTTACTTTAATATTCAATCATTGAGTATCATTTTTTAAAATTTGGATAGGATGAAAGTTATCATTGTTATTCTGCTTGACTGCTTGACAAATACGATTTTCATCCTTTATATTTATTGGCTTGACTTGTAATATGTAAAAATGATTCGCTTTGAACTTCAAATGTTGTTATTACAATTATCTTGGTTTGCCAAGTTGAATAACGTCGTTCAAAATAAATACAACTTTCAATATCGATTTTATCAGAACCGCACTACATTAGATATCTACTTATATAGCACTGGAGGAAGTAATATCATAATAAAATTACCTACATTATTATGTTTGTATATCTGTATACTGCGATGACTTCATTCCACAGAATCTACATTCTTCCCACTTCATTATTCTCAGCTTCTTAAAGTGCCCCACTGTCCCGTCAGGACTCCTGTTAACACTTTTAGTTCAGTTTCACCCTGGCCTACACTTTCATTTGGCTGCAGTTTCCCAGTATATCTTTCATTGTCTTAGTCCTAGTAGATCTTGCTGGCAAGAGACAACATTGTCTTTAATATGGGTGCCGGCACATGAGGGTATTGCAGGGAATGAAATGGAAGACCAATTAGGTAAAGAAGGTTCTAAAGAAGCCTTCACAGGTACGGAACCTTTTTGTATAATCACAAAGGATCACAAATGGAGGCTGACAACTCCATACTAAGAGTTTACTGAATTAGATGACAAAGAACTCTTGTCCAGGCTGTTGAAACTGGGTAAGAGAAATTTGAATACAGTAATCGATCTGGTGAATGGACACTATACCCTGAGGAAGCATCTTAACAGGATGGACAAAGCTAGTGAACCTTTGTGCAGAAAATGTAAACTCTACTATGAAACATCTACTCACATATTCTGCTTCTGTGAGAACTTACCAGGACTCAGACAGAAGCACTTTGGAGTGGAAAAGATACCAGCATCACAACTACTAATGATCGCTCCAGTTAAACTGGTGGCCTATATGGAAGACACGAAGCTTCTGGAATTGAAGTAGGTAGATAACATGGGTAATGGTACAAAGATTCTAGATTAAGTTCCTATCCCACTACTCGCAGTACCTATTAAGCCATAAATAGACAGGCCAACAATCAGGATATTGGTTAGGCTACTGGCAGGACACTGTGAACCGAACAAACATGAACAACATCCATCGGGTGGTAGACAAAATCATAAACAGGTTTTGACAAGAAGATCTACTAAGGATTTAAAAGCTAGGAGAGGTGAAAATACAACCTTCTGAATATATGAGATCTGGACTATGAAGGACTTGTCAAGACTAGTGTAGGATGAGGGCACTCACAATTAATCTGCTAAAATGGTAAAGGTACATAGAAGCACATAAACTTATTCATATGGTTCATTTTTTTATTTTATGTTTATGTATAAAAATTTGATTTGATTTGACCGTTGATTGAAACTCCGTCTCTGTTTTTATATCGTCGTCATAACTTGAACAAAATATGTCTTTTATATTTTGCCATTCCTTCTGATCTGTTTTTCGTGATACAACTCCAATAATAAAAAAGATATCCAAAGAAAGAGAGATACAAGAACACACATCAGGCTTTTCAACTTTTATTTACATAACAAGCGTGTAATCATTTCAAATCATAGTACACTGAAAATGTTTTTTATGGTAAAGTCCAAGGGCGAAATACATGTGCTTGTGCTTAAGGGGTCGTTCACTCCTAGTGGGTAAAAATTGATTTAAAAAAGCTACTGACAATTGGACAATTCAGAAGCCAATTAGTGTAGGTAATTTTTTTCATGATATTGGCTAACTACTTGTTCTTGATTAAATGGAACTGGTTAGAAGTCATTTCCATGTATCTATAACTCACTTTTAAGTTATTACGATGTTTATTCTATACATATTATAAAAATTCAGTCAATACGATTATAATGAAAACATGTATTTTCAGTTAGCTGAATGGGTTTTATGGATTTTAGAATAGTAATTCCACAAATTATCAGATTAGTTACTTCCACGCAACCTGGTTGTCTCGGAAAAATGTATCCAATAGATGAAAACATAGATATTAACAATTATCTAAGGTGTAAGTTAATACCAAAGATTTATTATAAGATAAATGTAACAGAAATCTTGGTGCGTGTCACAGGATAATTAGAAAATAATGAAAAAGATGAATTTTTAAGGAAAGTCAATCCAGAATACAGTAGCAAGAGGGATTTGGATTCCAACAACATCTCCAGACTCTGAAAGAATACCATGCAATGGTATACGGATTGCTCTAATCAAGACTGGAGTATGAGTGTAAGGGTCAGTATCCAAATAAACGTATCTTTCAAGGAAAAATAAACGAGAATGGTGGATCCAGTTCAATATTGATAAAATATGTAGACGGCAAATGATTACCATGGATCGTCTGAATGAAAGTGCTAATGCAATCAATTGCACTCAATTCTCAAATGGTATGGGACTCAGAGCAGGACTGTTAACATTAATACATGGAAAGAAGTTAATTTTCAATTATTTTATCAATAAAAATGTCACTATTTCTGTGAAAATAGATAAAAACAAGCTGGTAATGGTACCAACATTGATAAGGTATATAATATTTATGCTCAATGGTTAAACTTTTTTGTATTAAATGCCGTATTAAATTAAAAGCCGAATGAATTTTTTTGAATTATTCGACTTTCCTTCTTATCTTCCTATGAAGTACAATCCAATGCCTGAATTATTCGACTTAATACATCAAAAATGCATTAACTGAATTTTAAAACATAAATGATAAAACTTGGAGCTTAAAAAATCATGTAAAACTGCGGGCGAAGTATTGTCATACGTTGTACCTACTGCTTTGACCTGTAATTCCGTAGAATAACAACGAACAGATCGGGATTGTAGGGTAATGCTCCCAAAGGACCTCGGACAAGGGGTCGCGGGCTGCCCATGCCTGCTAGCTCTCACTGAATTAATCTAACTGAGAGGTGAACGAAGATTCGTTACACTCTACACTTTACGGTGATGCCAATCTCATGATAATTTTATAAGAGTCTCAGAATTTGGTCTGAATAAAAAAGTCCCAGTCAACTGAAATACTGGAAATTAGTCAAAATTATCTCATTCCTGTATTCAAATTTTGCTCTGGAATTAAGAATTTAAAAGTTTTAGTGAATTGAAGATTATTAAAAATATGACACAAGAAAGGCTTACAGATTTGGCTAACAACTCTATCGAATCCGAGTTGTCTGAAAAAAATTGAAATGTTAGCAGTAGGGGAACAGAAAACCCGCTCAACCCTATCCACTTGGTTATTCTATATTCACTTTATTTCTATTTCTAATGGTAGAATTCAACTTTTGGTTTTAAAATTTCATTTGCATATTTATTAATGTTTTAGTTTTAGTTCTTAGATGACTAGATGAGTTTTTTTCATCGTTAAGTATTAGTAAAAATATGATAATGTCTCAAGGGAGAGTTGATACTGTAGAAAATGGTAATTTTTTCTGTGTTAATATTTTTTTCAACAAAGAAGATATAAAATTTTCTTGACCCGCTTGAAATAAGTTAATAGTATCATCGAAATGATTAACGACTATTATATTTATTCTGTCAACATCAGTCTGAAATAAAGTATCCCTGACCAAACATAACTTTTTTTCAATGGCACTTTATCACCGAAGGCAGTTAATCAAACGTTTTATACGCGGTTGTTAACGGATTGAAGTAATTAGCGTGCAATTTTTTACACACGAAAATATTTGTTTATAATAAGACAATAAAATTATATTTTATACTTATTAAGGTGAAGATGCGCGACAAATCAAACTAATCGGTACTATCCCATTCCTGATTGTTTTCAACACACTGTTTAACAGATATATTTGGCCGTAAAATGAAATACCTCATGCTTCATATTTTCAAAATTGTCCTTATTGCAGCACTTATATTGAAAAAAATAATATGACTTAATTGAAAGAAAGTTATCCCATATCAGTGACTTAGATGTTTTAATGGTTAAGTATATATAGGGTTAGGTTTGTGGTGAGTGAGTTTATTATATTGTGCGTTTGTTACAGCGACTTGCAGGAGACTATGTATATATGTATGTATTTTTGGGGCAACATTTACCGAGACCTAGAAGATCTATTGTGTCCCCTTACTTCTACTTAGTTTCTGAGGAGAGTCTCTGAAACTAGTAGTTCTTTAGACAATGTCTCGTTCGGATACCTGTTAAAACTCTTAGCGCAATTTTACTTTGACTTATGCATTCATTTGATCTTAACAGGTTGTAGTCACCCAGAAGAATCTTTGATTGTGTAAGCCCTACTAGATCTTTTCAATGGTCTGATCTTCTCTTTTTTTCGGCTTCACCTATTTCTCCTAACATTACATTTAGGCTGATTCCGCAAAAGGGTTCAGGCCACCAGAAAGGTATTTCAGTCCTTCTCTTTGCTAGTTCATCTGCTGTTTCATTTCCTTCTATTCCAGTGTGTCCTGGAATCCATAGTTCTTGCCTAGTTCATTGAGTTTGTCTAGGCATCACAATTATTGATATTCCACCAAATACATATGCTTTACCGCTTCATAATTTTAACGACAAAGATGGATATTTCGACAGCTCAACTCGTTAGATAGTGACTCAAATGACAATGGCCTGCTGTAGTATAATTTAATAACATTCTTCAAAGGATGTATATAGACGTATTCATTAACCAATACATGTAAATGTTGTCAGAAGTCTAAGACTGGTTTTGCAGTCTAGCAGAACCTGATGTAGTGCTAATAGCAGGTTCAGGTTCGATAGAACTATGACTTTGACTCTCTTAATCTGCAAGGAGTGGCTGACTGCCTATTTAGTAGTTACCACTTCTATCGACCCGATCACATGATTAGTTTTCCAGAAATTAACACAATACCTTTGTATCTAACCTCCAATCGCTTTAAATTGTTTTTCATAATGTATTCATTTTTAAAATACATTTTGTTGTGTGTAGATAATATTTTTCAGAATTAACATTTTACGGTAGGTATATCATTACAATTCAACGTTAAGACGTGACAACAGTGCATCTTCATGAGTTGCATATCACGTAACAGTGATCCCTCGCCTCTTTTTTCCGTATGCAGTCTTTGTGTGCCTGTTAATTGCACATCTGCAACGCACTCTCTAAATGTAGGTCAAGCTTCTTCAAAAGCCTATTCTTATTATAATTGATTACTTCACATTATAAAATAAACTATTATTACTAACGTAAATTGTCTATTCCATGTTATTACTAGTACATATTTTTAGATCCAGTTTCTACTACATTGAATCAAATAATTCGAATATGATAAGAGTTTAAAGAACAACCAGTAGGTAATTAATAATTACAGGTTTTACAGGGCCAGCATCTAATCCCTTCACGTTTTCATAAGTTATTTAGGTTCTTTGACAGTGGTTCACCGACACCGCACATTTTGAACTTATGTATTTGTATATTTTTCATTTTGAAAATTATATATATATATCAATAATATAAGAATCATTCATCTTTATAAATTAACGCGATAACGTGGTGGAGCAAACACATTTCAAGTTCATTCCAGTGTGTATGTGTATTAAAGGTGTAAAATATACAATAAAATTTTATGATGATAATAAGAAAGTAAAAACCGTTTTAAGTATATAATCCTATTAAAATATCGTTACTTTTAGCGTGCACTGACTAAGCGACGGCGATCCCATAACAAACTATAACATGTATTTTATAGGATATTTTTTAAAAACAAACAACATTGTAACTATGGTGTAGGTACATCAATTCTAATATGTCTTACTTGATATTATTGCTTCTACTTTCACATTGCTATATTTCCCTTTGATGGTTTAGGTATAGAATATTTCACAATATTTCGTTGACTCTAACCTAACCTAACAATTAAAAGTGCATCTCAACCTAATTTTCAACGATCTTCCCAAATCTGTTATTATTTTTTATGAACGCTGTTTGGTAAAAAAGTTAGCTCGCGTTTGACAGTTTTGTACAGGAATCACCATGTCGTATCTTATAAATAACATAGTGTATATGAAAATAACGTTACAAAATCTCTGTTATCAAATGAGAATTCAATTTAACTCTGATAATTTTCTAGTTTGGTGCTTTCTCATCATTAATTGATGTACCTATCTTTTATATACTCTCCACGATCCACTTTTGATGTTTCTTTCAGTTTCATGCTGTTTTTATGCCCCGTTTTTCTTTTGACTTTTTATGTAGAAATGTATGGCTAGTCTTAAAAATGTTGTATGTTATAAAACAATGTACATTGTATGCAAACTAATTAAGTGACTCATAAACTGTGAATAAATGTTTATTGCCTTTGAAGCGCTAATCTACTTAATGACGAACGTTGATAATTACACGAATCTGCATTACTATGTTTTGGTATTAACATCCTAATTGTTTATAATCCGTAATACCAAACCGAATTTCGTACCTATTAATCACTGCAATCGGATATGTTGATCACGTGATATAGACTCCGAATAATCCACTGATGGATAATAATTCAGAATCATTTTTTGTAAAACAATGAAATATACTGGACTCTTTTCCGTATAAAGATGAAAAAAGGCTCAAATTTGTCTCCAAAGCTGAATACTTAGACCTAATTCGTTCTCCATGAATCTATAACGTCACCATTCTATATTTATTGCTCTTTTATAAACAATAATCAATACTTTTATGGCTCGTATATGATAATACTGAAAGAAAATGCAGCTTAAATAAATTTTCGACGATAATCTCTAATTATGTTATTCTTAACAGTATTTTTGATCATATGAAACGCACTTGGATCCAGAGCCTCTGCCACTGCTTTCCTAATCTGGATAGTAAATAATAATTATTGGATTGATTATTTTTAATTCAACTCCTTTATTGAATTTTCGAATTTGCTAACAGTTTTTATCCAAATTTCAGGAGTAGTAGAAGCTTCGTCACTGTAGCCATTACCACCAATGTGGTTATCGTAATACGTTTTCCATTTTCCCAAATATATTCAATAGGATTGAATTGACAATGATGCAGTTTTCTCGTTCAATCCCTAATTCCGGCATAAAGGAATACTGTGGAATTGTTATGTTTTCGTTCGTTCACTATTATTTTATTTTGTCAACGTACCAAGTATTTTATCTAACCTCAAAAATATAATTAATGTAGGCTTGTCGTATTCTTGAACTGTTCTCTCCATGAAACTCCGTGCCGGATCGGTTAAAGAGCGCTTTCAGACGAGACACTTTGTGGCTGGCTACTAGTGTCTGAAAAGAATCGCGCGGCTAAAAGTACATTAAACACCACGTATTCCTTATCTATTCTCGTGTGAATGCGTCTATTTATATTAATGTATTTTTAAAACAGTATCTTTTAGGTGTCCTATATCGTATTGTTTTGTTTTTCAAAAACCTTTTATGCCAAATGGACTATCCGCGATAATTTGATATTTTGCGTTTGATTACACATGGGCTCATAAGTTTAGCTCCATGGAGTCCAGCTCCTGTTCTTGTATTAGTTTTACATCCGTCAGTGTCCAACAGCATGTTGCCATTTCTCATTTCAAGTATATAGTGATTTATTATTCTGGAATGAATACGGGTGATGGTTCCTTCGTGCCAGACTATTGCTTTCCAGCGTAAATGCAGTAATTCTGCAGTAATCTGCGCTAATCTGCAGAAAAAGAAGCGAACGATTGAGTATTGCTTTAATTGCCGCAGACAGGCAAACTTTCTAAAGTTTTGATAGCTCCGGTTCAGCTTTCTCACGAATTTGTTACTTAAACCTTTTCATTTGAAGTTTCTGAGTAAAAATTTTATCAATTGAATTTCATTCAAAAGATAACATGCCTGTATAAAGGACCCTGCCTTTTAATAAACATTTTCCCTTAACAATACTCGACAATAAATTATATTCATAAACATATACGCCCTAAGGCAGCGGTGATAGAATATTTTCATTTATATTTATATGTTGTAAGACATCTTGTGATAGAACATTTATTTCAGCGAAAATAACTTTAGGGTATTTAATAAAAAAAAACATACTCCGGTTCATTATTAACAAGTCATGCATAATTAAGTGACTGCCTAAGGCAGTTTTCAATAGATAAAGAAAACATTATTTATATCAATAAATTTGAAATGTGAATTGTAATTCGCTACCTACAGCAAAAAATTACCATGCTACATGGTGGAGCGTAATATATAAATGAAAGAAAAAAATTTTATATAAGACTCGAAAGTCAGTTTGTAAGATATTGAATCAAATATTTTCAAAATGAATGGAATAGAATATAATTTCCATCATATTACACTGGTAAGTAAAAACTGATATTCGCCTGAACGTCTAATACTATTGATTTCAGAATCTAACAATTTATATCTTTAAGCCATTTATTTAAAAATTTAAAACGACGAAAGTCTCAGTTTCTTTATATTTATGCTGCTTACCATATAGCACTACTATAATCATATATCCCCATAAAAATGTAACAATTTGCTGGATAAAAACAAACATTGAATAGATGAGGCTTTTACTTGATGTAGATCCATACTAAATTATGAAATCAGTAGATTTAACAAATTAAAATTGTTTCATTTCATAATAAAAACAAACACCTAAAAATTGGATACCAAAATAATATTCTTCACATAATAAAACTATCAAAAATGAAAATTCATCAAAATCATGTTAGTCGTTTCATATGTAAAACCCACTCTGTATATTTAAATCCTAAATTAAAATGTAACGCAGTATTAACGTCTCTGTATTAAATTAAAATTATTCCTACTTGATAATGATCGACTAAATACCGAACTGACTAATGCTCCAATAAAATAAACACGGTTTTTTTTTGTTACCTTAAAAAAACTGCTTTACGAATTTATAACAAAGAACGAAGAATGTTCTACATTTTATATTTGTGTTTTAACGAGTGAATACAGGATATTTTTTGTTATTCAGGTAAGTTTTGACTATTCCATTTAGAAATGTACATTTTGAATGCTTGATACTTATTGGGTATGTTGTATGAGTTTATATTTTTGAAAACTATTAAAATGTTGAATAATTTCAACTAGAAATTTGTTTTATGTAGACACAAGTGTATAAATTCAAAGGGTTATTAAGTATTGAAAATAAATGTGGTTGGTAAAAAGGTTAATAGGAATAAAAAATTTCACAACAGAAATATAACATTATATTACTCCACAGGTTTCATAAATTACATCTACATCGTCAGGAGTGAATGTATGTAGGTATTGTTTAAGCCTGTTTCGTAATATATATGTTATATTCAATAATAATTATGAAAATATTTTACGTAAGTATTAAAGAAATTTGAAAAAAAGGAGGAAACATGTTATTTGTGTATTTAAAGCATAATGTAAGTTTCCTGATATTTTGAATATTTATCTCAGCTGTTTATTATAAAACAATAATAAATGAATATATTTTTTTTACAGATTTCTCCGATCTCGTTTCAGCTCAAGAAATGCGATATGCCTAAAGGTAGGAGAATGTTGTGACGAATAACAAAAATAGAAATAAATTGTCAAAATAATAATTTTATATATTGGAAAATTTTCCCTTTCAAAAATCGAACCAAGATAGCAATTAAAAATGATTTTTTTTATTTCTTATTTTTGTTATTTAAAAGGTGTGCCTGAAATGTTTTTGCTATTTACAATTTGTATAATTTGTTTCAATTCCAACAATTTTATAAACATATCATTAAATATTGGAAACACCCCAGCAAGAGGATATTTTTATGTGGGTTTTGTTTGTGTTTTCTCTTTTTCAGGTGAAGTTTTTTCAGCGCTGTAGCTTTTTGCAGGCAAATCATTTAGGTTATGATCAAAATTTAATATTATTTATTTCAATTCGAAAATTACCAAAACTAGAATAATGGAAAAATACAAAAAGAATTATCAACTGAATAATAGAAAAAAAATTGCTGGAAAATTGAATTTTTTTCTTTAATTCAAAACTTTATTAGAATCGTAAGAATTAATTTTATCAATATAAAATGAAAATTAAGAGAGCAAGCGATCTTATCTCGCCTTAGAATCGGACATAGAAGTTTTTCTCACGCCTATCTGATGTCCCATTCCACGGCATAAGTGAGCGACGGCTGCAATCAGCCACTGACAGTCTGCCATGTACTGTTGGAATGCTTCAGAGGCAAAAAAGCATCCCAAACCAAATTGGCAACTATTATTTTTTAAATATTGAAACACTCCCATAAATCACTATGTACAACGAGATCTTCCAAACCACACAGAAGAAGTGACAACAATTTATTATTTCGGGTGTTTCCAATTAATTAAATATTTTAATATTTCACCAAAGACAATTTTTGTGCCCAAATTACTTGGACTACTCGCTAACATAAGGTACTTTGGTTAGCAGCTTTTAAAAAAAATTAGATCTACTCAAAATTATATTGGTTAAAAATATTCGTTTCTTTTGAAATAATTCTCATTAGTCTCCACCATAATGTGATCTTAATCTAGATACTGTACCGGATTGAAGTGTATTTGAAACTATGTGATGTATGCCTTTGACTAAGAGATAAATGTGGTGGCAATCGCCGGTCGGTAAATGGGAATGGTCGATTTCGGTTTTTAGTGATGGTTAATGGTAAAAATGGAGCAGTTCAATTGGCATTGGAAAGAAGATGCCGCAGTGGATGGTTCCAAATGTAAGTGTTTTAAAAATTTTCTTTAAACACCACTGTTTATACTTCTACTATTTTATGCATAAATTAGTGCCTGAAATTAGTTTCGAACATTGTGTAACATTTCTGGGATTATTGGTCGATACTCTTAGATAATTAGGGCATTAAAGTTATAACGTTTACATTTGAGCAAAAAGTTGTCAGCTTTTATATAATTTTTCACGTGGTTTTAAAAATTTTTCATTGAAATGTTCTGTATATAATATATTATTGGATAAGGTATAATTATTTATTTTGCTCCGAAAAATCTACAGGAACGCTTTGATATAGATATTCGACTGTTAGTGATGATTTGCTAAAACGTATTTCGATTTACATTAAAAAAATGTCATTGCGCTAGTATAGTATTCAATCATTATTTTTTAATTGCTTTTGTGCGTGTAAAAGGTAATCGAACAAACACATAACATTTAATTTATAACTTTTGCGTTAAATTAAAAATGCCAATGTCTTTTCTTTGATTATTTGATTAACATTTATAGTAAAATATGTTTAAAGCGTATACGGAAATAACATAACAATTCTTCAGAATAATTGCGTTTATATTATCTAATAAATTTTCAATTACAAGCCCCAGTACACAGGACCGGAGCGAAAATACTGAACACTCCAATACAAGAGCTTCACCAAAGGTCAATTAAGTATTAATTAATAAATTCATGGCATGAGCACTGGCGATGCTAAAAAAAGTAATTTTCAGGAAATATAAGTTAAAAAATCCTATATAACAGATTTTTTTAAATTGTAAAATAAAATTATAAGTATATCGTGACTTTTTAATTTTTCCAAGTCAATTTGTATAATTAAATGTGCATCTTAAAAAATATATAGGGAGTGTCATATGACAGTGGCCAATACCAACTTTTTTATTTTAAATGCCACCCCCAGTAATTTATTTACTTTTTGGGTTCTTCAAAAAATTCTAGACATATACAATGTTCTATACCAGGGCTTCTTAAACTGAAAGGGGGTCGCAAAGATCTGATACTTTTCAATCATTATAAATAAAATTTTAAAATTAGTATACACACTACGTACAAATACAAATACAAATAAAAATCATACAAAATATTATTGTAGTTTTATTATAACTATTTTTTGAAAAAAGTGGCAATGCGAAACTGTTATGTAGGGCCTATAAATGAAAATATGGAGGAGTAGGGGGTCGTTTAAAATTTCCTAAGCTTGAAGGGGGTCGCTATATAAAAAAGTTTAAGAAGCCCTGTTCTATACCTATCTTCAACTATTTCAGAAATATCCAGTGTTTTTCGATTTATTACAGAAAAGAAAAATATTTTATCTTACAAATTCGCTACATTATACTAATTAAGTACCTAATACGTAATAATGTGAGAAAAACAAATTATACACCAAGGTGGTGAAGACTATTATTATTGACCGAGCACCAGCATTATTTCGCGAGAAGCTTTGCCCCGAGCGGAATAAGGTGCAAGGCTTGAAAATGTATATATAATTTTTCCCACTACTAGTCAAATTTGAGACAAAAATAAAAATTAAAAATAATTTACAATGTCGTCTGACTGTCAAGTACACTGGCAGTGTACGATATATTATGACCGTACTCGTTATGTCATCAGTCATTTTTTTTAAAGTGGGTATACACAATAATTATTATGTTGCAGGTTTTTGTTGAACTACTATCCCTGAGTTCTCAATTATTGACCTGGATTAATAATAGAAAAAATTATTTACCACGTTTTGTATAAAATACTGTAGAATACCCCTACAAATATTAGTCTAATGGTGTCAGATCAGGAAATCGTGTTGGCCATTCTATTGATCCGCGCTTCCATATCCACCGATTTCAAAAAATTTGGTTTAGTTATTGCCGGGCAATGATTTTTATGTCTGGAATGTTCTGAAAAATGCAAAACAATACAAAAAGTTGCATTTAAAATAAGTTTTTTTTGTAAACAAATTGTTTGTCCAAGCGTTTTTCACAGCACGTCCTCATTTATTAGTTATTGAATTTATTCCATGGTTTTGTCAAAATATATTTTTTTATCCAAGGTCAGTGCTGCCTCTCCTGGGCCATGGCTAAGAATTCAACTTTGGTAACAACGACCCTGTTCGTACATTTGTAAATTCTATTCAATTGAAGGCATCGTTTATTATATTAAATTGTAATCAATTTTATTCTCGTAAATGCTATCTAGGATCTCTAAAATCCGAGTATGTGTGTATGTTTTGGTATTTATTGCAAAAACCTGTGACGCAACAAAGAAGTATTCACTATGTTGAATAAATTTCAAACACTGGCAGTCAGCACTAATTAACATCCGATGGAAATACGATAATAGTGTAAAATTGAATACATTTATTAGTTAAATATGTAAAAAAGCCGCGAACATAAAGGGATAAAGGGTAGGTATTCTTGAATCAATTTAAATTAATAATGTCTCATATAATAGTGGTTCATAAAATGAAAACGAAACTTTGACACGACATAGTAGGCGGAATGCTTAATCGTTCCCAGAAGGACATGGACAATTCACCCCATTTTTGTAATATAATGTTTCCTATTAATATTTAAAAACCAACAAAAGTTATATTATTAAACAACATCCCTTATAAATTCCACGAAATAATTATCAACATTTTTATTGAAGTAAATATTTTTTTCACCAACAAAAACTATAATTAATAAGACACGACTATGCAAATGAAATATGCATATATAGGGTGATCAAACGCGAACTACTGATAGTATGCCAAAAAGATTGGAGTTGTGCAGTGCATAGCAAATAGTGGCAAGCATTTAATAATTTCAAATAATTAGGTAGTTTTTGCACTTTGTAGATTTCTGTTATGAGCAACCTCCTTAGTTTTGATTCATTATGTTATGTCACAAGTGCAGAAAAGCAGCTTTAGCTACCCGAGACAGCTAAGGTACCTGATGGTTAAGCATCCCTTAACTATCAGGGTTTCCGTAGATACTCTCTGGAACACTAGAGATTTTTCATTTCGTCTCGATGTTTTTCGAGATTTTCCATCTCGTGAAACCCTAGTGTCCTGCATATGTGACTGACAACTATTTTTCGCCTAGCGAATAAATCGAAAATAGGAAAATATGACAAAAAAAACTGGAGAAAAGCTCCCAAATTCGTGATGCTAGGAATATTTCTGTCCTTGGGCTGCTAAACAATACTTTCTGCCCTATTTTTTGTGTTCATGTGATGGGTTTTCCGGTGAGGTAGGCGAAAAAATATTTTTGTTTGTTTTCCTTGTAATTTCTGATACAGAAAAATGACTAACAAAAGCTGCAGAAAAGAACAGTAGTTACTAATTTCTAAAGTTTACATTTCCTACCAAAGAACGTTTTGTATAAAATCCGAATATATTTTTTTAACTGATAGATTGCGCCACCTAGAGGAAAACCATAGATCATAAACATCTAAAAAACCGATTTTCTTAAGAAAATTATTTTCCTTGAACTCTGGGATTTACAGATTAGGAGATATGGTACCTCGTTATTGAATCCTCCGGTATATAACTAACTTCAATATTTCAATTCATATCCGTAATGTAGTAGTACAATTTAATGTTTATATGTTTGATTTTATCATTTAATATCGAGCTGGATATAAACGTGTTTATTGGCTTTTCGCAATATCAGCAAACAAGATGAGTCAGATATAGTAATACATTTTTTACTATAATATTCACATTTGTATAATACTGGGTTACTGTACCGGCTATAACACTAATAAAAATTATGCACAGAAAATTCCAACTTTGAATATAAAGTGGAGATTTTGAAATCAGGGACGTACCAACAATATATTTACCCATATTTAAAATAACAGGAACCGGCAACAAAAAAAGTTTAAAAAACATTAACAAAAACTTTTGAAGGTCCAATTCGTTCATCAAATGCTTTGCCTATCGCTGATGTATTTTTCATAATATGGTTGACGGTTTTAACAATAAATTGCATCTTAGATTTTCGAGCTTAAGCAATAATACTTTCAACAATAAACCTTGATAACGTCTGTCAATGTAAAAAATATGCAAATGTGTAGTTAATACAAATGAACTAACTCATATATCAAATAAAACAGTGAACAAAGAAGTTAAAAATCATTTAATTTTAAAGATTCAATTTAAATGTACAACAAATGTTTTCACAAAACGTGATATTGTATTAACACTAATGCTTTAAGGTTAAATTAATTACATAATTGTCTTGTTTGAAGCACGATTTTTCTTTCCCGTTTGGAACAGTGCGAGAAATGCCACTGGCTAATAAAAAAGAATGGCCAATTTGAATGTTTCGAAGGGCAATGAAAATAAAGGAGAACTAGAGAAAAGAGAACTAGAATTTTTACCTCATTTCAAAGGTCAAGCTCTTTATCGTTCGTATCACAAAATTTTAAAATGTATGTAAATTATAGGTTTTTACACAAACATATAAAAATGTTCTTCTAGTAATACAGAATATGCAAATTTATCATGTGCTTCATATGAAATACCAAGTAGCACATCAAATCTGAAAGGGTTTGTTGGATTACTGAGATTTAATGTATACGCTGCACCACGACACTTATTTATGAGATCAATAGTAGAAGCAGAAGTTCATAAATGTATATTTATTTTCGGATTGTTATGGATACTGGGTGAATCAACTGACTTTGCAAGGCAATCTCAAAAAATAGCGTGGATATCTAAAAATGCATTGTAAAAGATCTGATGTGTCACTAGCTAGTCGTATAGCTCATTCCATTTTCTACGATGCCACAAAGGGTATTCCCAAATTTTTCACTGATTTTATTGACAAATAATTGGCAGGATACTCCGAGGTCAGTCTAACCACACAGTAATTTTAGTCAGCCGTCAGACTCCACATCAACAAGGATGCTGTGGACAGATGGAGACAATGTCTTAACTCGTCCTCATCTGTGCTTGTCTAGTTGATGTCTAGATGATGTGCTGACTGCACCTCTTCAATTTGCTGCTCTTTTGACAGTTCCTGATTATCTAATTCATCGCGCATATCTTCAGTCAGTTGTACCTACTAGAGATCCGTGGATCTGCTTGCCCAGTAAGCATGCTGGTGTGGGTGGAGAGGTCTCTTTAGAATTTCCCTTGTAATCTAATTTTCAACTAAAACGATGATAGGGTAATTGGTGAGGGCTTAAAGTAAAATTTCGTCTTCTCCTTGGTTTAGAACTGTTGCTGACGCCTGGGACTTGAAATGTGAGTAGGTGTTCTAAGTAGTGTTTTCTCCTAAAGAAGGATTGTGATCTTCAAGATAATTCACTTCCGTGTCTAGTTTACTTCCAGGAATGAGGAAAATTATGTGCTCAGCTCTTTTTGGCATTATTCTTCTACCTCTTTTCATTTCATCTTACTCTTTTTTTTATCCTCCATTCCTTCCACATGCTTGACATTATTTTTGTATTCTTATTATTATCATGAATTTGGCTGTTATACCTAGGTACTTACCGTTTCAAAGTTATATCTATGATTTTTTAAGTAATTATTTATGTTTATTTGACGCACACTTTCTTATATTTATAAGGTTAGTAATTATATGATTAGCGTATATTTAAGAATTTAAAATTTATTATATTTGAACAAACAGTCATGAAGTGTGAATATCTTACATTCTGTACATAACAATTTGATGAAAAGATGGGAAAACGAGAATTTTACGTCGTAGACATTCATTCATTGTTATAACCTTTTATTTTCATCCATTTCCCACAATCTATTTTTTTCTAGATATATTGACAGTGGCTCTCTTCACAAACACGCATATAAAAATAAAACTGCTATCATTTCCACAATCATAAAATTGTAAGCGAATGAGAAAAGCCCATCCAGGGGTAAGTGAAATCTCAGTTAGTGATGGAGCATATGCCATAACATTTCAGTTTGAAGTTCGTGATTCCCATTTACGGCGCCTAAGAAATAGTCAACCAGCGCGCCAAAATGATCTGCTCTCAATGACACAATCTTCAAGACGTAAACAGTAGCGGTACGTTAAAGTATTCACATATATTGACATAAAATGTTGTCTTTATAATACAAAACGATATTCCGCATATTTTAGTGATATTAATCACATCAAAAACATAAATGTGAAATAAGAGAAATGTCCAATATTATGATATATGCCTTTGTTGTTGACTTCAACGACAAAAGAAGTTAGATCTAAATGGGTGTCAAGTTAAATAGTCAGTTTTTTAACATGAAACATTTCATAACAACTAAAAATATTATTTCTTCTTATAAGTTAGTTAGCCAAGTCCTGAGTCTGACTTTGCTAGTTAAAAGTTCGAGTATGTAAATTATTATTAAGTACCTTCTAAGGCTTCTAACAGTCAAAAAAGTTCCCTAGCCAAGCCAAGCAGGCCAAATTTGTGAGAAAAAAAGAAGAGAAAATATCTGAAGGATCCGATTATCTCAAAACAGTGTATTTATTGACCATCTTTCTTAATGGTAAGGTGAACACGCAGATAGTGTGACACAAATCCCCACATTTTCCATGAAGGGCACACCCAGCTCCCTCAAAAAGTAAATGTGTGGACAGGGATTCAAGAAAACTTCATTATAGGGGCAAAGACTTCAGACGCCTACTGTATATTTAATTATTAGCAAGTAATATGCAATGATATAAGAACCAAACTAAAAGAAGTTGAGCCACAAGTTAAATTTTATCTACAATACCAGACAAACAGAAAAAGATCAAGTTGTCCTAAACCGTCTCTCCTTACGTACCAATATCTCCTCAACAAAGAACCAGCACCAGAATGTATACATTGTTTTAGTTATCTTACTTTATACACATCATCTTAGAGTAACAGAATAAGAGCGCTTTCAGACGAAACACTTTGTGACCGGCTACTAGCGTCTGAAAAGAATCGCGCGGCTAAAAATACATTATTCCTTATCAGTGTCTCGTGTGAATGCGTCTATATATACAGATCGCGAAAAAGCTTATGGAACCATGCAATTTACACAAGTACGACAAGGAAAATATGAGAAAAACAGCTTAGAAGAAAGAGAAAGAATAATTGTGGGTGTATACTTATTTCCCGAGGTGAGGCGAGTCGAAGCGATAGGGAATTCACTAGTTGGTGTATGTTCCTATCATGTAAAGTATTGTAAAGGACACTGTTGCCGGATGAAAGTGTTTAGTTTCACCTAAATATCATTTGTACAAATTAATCTGCGCTTCTGGCAACAGCGGTTAAAATAGGGGGGCAATCAACATTCGGCCAGCCTCGGGAAATAAGTATACACCCTCGCTGACCACCCACAATTATTCTTTCTCTCTCTTTAGAAGCTGTTTTTCTCATATTTTCCTTGTTGCAGTTTTGTAAATTGCATGCTTCGATAAGCTTTTTCGCAATCTGTATATGGTAATGCGATTCTTTTGAGACACTTTGTGGCCGGCTACAATCATATAAATATACGCATTCACACTAGACACAGATAAGGAATACGTGATGTTCAATGTATTTTTAGCCGGACACTAGTAGCCGGCCACAGTGTCTTGTCTGTAAGCGCTTTTATTTAAGTGCGGTATTCAAGGATTCCAACACACAAGTGCTTTAATTAAGTATCTCAAATACATTATGTATAGCCCAAATACAACACATATACTACCTGTAAGTCCTGCACTTGCTTATAACTCTTAGTAGTTGATGCAAGTATATTTGTATTAAATAAAAAAAAAGGTTTGTCAATAAACTTCTTGTCTATCAGAAGACATAGTTTGAATTGCAAATATTCATTTACATATTTTAACTCTTCCAAAATTTAGCTACAGATGGCCTAACCCTTTCAGTCGATTGACCGGCCATAAATTAACATACGAATCCATAAACAATCACAGTCAATTTATTTTGTCGACACCTTCGCGCCTATCGTAAATCTAAAAAGGGTTACTCCAAATAATTTACATAATATTTCAACGGAGTAATTAATTTACAGTGTTTTATGTGTTTTGCGAGACAATTGCAACTCACTACCGAATCACATTAGATTATTCCACCACTTATGCCGCAAGTACCAAATTAGAGCTTTCGGTGAGCATAAATAACCGTTTTATATTTCACTTACAATGTTGAAAATCTTCCGGTATACACCATTACGAATAAATACAGATTAGAATTGGAGTGGCTCTTTGTTCTATCTAACTAGCTTTATTCTTTTCATTAGTCGTATTAGCCTGGATACCGCCTTCCTTGCGTAGCCCTCCACTTTCGGTTTTTCTTCTCCAAATATGCCTTGCTGGGCCTTCGAACTCGACTTTGACAGTAGGTCGTGCAGCTTACCTATGGAGTATACCGTATACCCACGCCCATAATGGAAATTAATACAAATCATTCAAATGTTCTCATTTCCATTGTCTTTGCAACAATGAATTTATAACTATTCCTGTTACACTCAAACTTTATGTATATGGGTAGATGTTGAATAAAAAACAATTATTGTAGTCTGGCCTTTTTAATTAAAATAAATGTGTGATATCATTAGTTCCAGTGAACCACCAACGATTGCATTTTATTTGAAAATAATTGCTCTCTATCGATAAAAAAATCCCCAGTTAAATCATTTCTGTTTCCTGTGCTTGTTATTAAACGTATTAGAATCAAATTAACCCTCTTGATTTACGTGACAAATTACTACAGGGGCGTGCAGACGTGGAAGTGTAAAACCGTAGGCAGCTGAAATCGCATTCTCGTGTAATTACTAGTTTGAAAGTGTAAGTTTGAAAACTACGATTTTTACGTCATTTGAATGATTGATTGCTTTGAAAAAGGCGGTGTTAAGAGTGTATTTGGCTTATAATAACAGACCTCAGTCTGACATACGACAACGATTAAATAGCAATATGTTTATATTATACACACTTATTCCAAATTGTTAAATTGTCTAACATTTAATAAAAAAAACCGGTATTAATATTTTGTTGTTTTGGTTATTATTTGAGTGAAGTTTAACAAAGTTCCATACATGAATTCAACTATTAAGCAAATTATAAACTTTCATCTGTGAAACTTATTTTTACCTAGCAGAATTAATTGACCTGTATCAATTATGATTTTAGGGCACTTAGTCCAGAATAGGGTACAGGCATAAATTTTGCTATTGGTAGGAATCGACGTTTTATCAGGTCTGCTAACACCTTGCATGCTTATTTTTTCAAAAAAATATCAACTTTACTTTAAAGAAAGTTAAAAGTCCGCCAAAACGCGTTTGACGTCACACATTTACACGTGGTGGATTCATGCAACATCACTTTATTTAACTTATCATTTCACTGAAATTTGTCGAACTTCTTAAGATAAATTGAATAATTGTTTGAATGCTTGTGTTATTTGTGTATACTTCATCTTATTAAGATAACTTAAGTTGAATAAAGTGATGTTGCATGAATCCACCTAAAATGTTTTAAAATATCCTCGGAAATATCGTATATTTATGTCCACTTTCCACTTACGTTGACTTTTAAAAATTAAAAAAGCACACACAATCACTTAATGGTCTTAAACAAACATATAAATAATATTTTCATGTCGAGTAGTTAATTAAAATACAATAATAAACACCAAACTACACATAACCTATGCATTCTTCTTCTTCCTTTCTTTTTCGGGCTATATCCTGAGAGATAATCTACCCAAACCTATGCATTACCGACCATAGCATTTGTAAATATGTTAAGTCACACGTATTCGGAAATCCTCGGGTGTTGGTCGGAAAGTGCATTGAAATTTGAATTTTATTTTAAAATTTGAAATGGAAACTGGTTTATTTCCTATTATTAGTTATTTTTGATATCAACTTTACTATTACAAATTAATATCTAAGCAAAATATGAAATATGCGTGTACCCTATTGAATATTCTGTAAACCCCACTTTTCGTAAACGATTTTCCAGTTTCTTTCCTATTTTAAACAAGTAGATATATGTATCAGTGTTTTTGTCAGATTAATAAAAAGTAAATGTAGCATTTAAGATATATTTGGGTAACCTTTGAATGGAAAAGAGTAGCTATAAAGAAAGAGAGTCAAGCTTTTGGAAAGGGACATTTTAAGGGGTTCTTTCTACGAGTTGACCACTTGAACTTTTGTCAGCGCCCATGCGAACGGACATTATATCCAACTGAAAAACGATCGTGCACTTGACATAAAATCTATGAATAAAATATCATTTGCTTACGTACCGTTTAACTTGGATTTTATTATTTAAACGACGGTTTCTTTTTTAAAATACTCTTGTAGAGTTCGCTAAATATGCTTTTGTTTTATGTTTCCGACATGACCACATAACCTATAACGATTCTCTTTTCCTTATTTTTAGTTATAAAATAACAGTGCTGAAAGCTGAAGAACAACCAAACTCAATTTCGTTGATATTACATTTTATGTGAATGAATATTCGTTATTCCTATTCGTCTATTAATGTATTAAAGTAATAATTAGCTGAACTGCGTTACGATTTATTACTTCAGCCGCCATATTCACCTGATCTGGCTCCCTCCGATTGCTTTCTGCTTCGAAACTTTAAAAAAATGGCTTGAAGGAAAGCGATTCTGGACAAATGAAGAGGTAATTGCAGAGACAAACGCGAATTTTACAGAACTTCAAGAAGATTATTTTTTGGATGGTTTGGAAAAATGTGTGTAGAGTTAAAAGTCAGTCTTCCGCCAAACCTCTCTCGCACATGTTTGGCGTTTTATACTTCAAGATGTCGTACTTAATTGGATTTGGATGGTCTTCTATCGCTAATGTACTAAAATAATAACTAACTGTATGTGAGTTTATTGTTAATTGAAAATTAAAAGCAAACTGTACGACTTTAAGATCGCATATTATCATTCTAAGACATATTATAAATTAGTAAGAGCTGTAAAACTAGATGTGCTCATAAACTCAACTTAACTACTTTTAATTTCATAAACTGTATAATTAGGATTTTAATATTTAAAATCCAATTAATAGTTATTTATGCAACAAGTGCAAAAAGTGAGTGTTTTTTGCACGCGACGTGAAATTGTCCAACGAGGTCTTTAGGCCGAGTTGGACAACACGTCAAGTGCAAAAAACACGTTTTGCAAGAGTTGCATACAATATTTTTTCTAAATTCATGCAAAAACTGGAAAATTAGAATATAAATATGTTGAGAGCCTAGTCTAACCTAATCAATTCAACCCGTTCTTCTTTTTTTGTATCTTTATGGCCTCCACCTTGTCAGTACTCAATCATAGCTGGTTTTCGCCTTGACCATTTAAATTTTAAATAATTCAAGATTTTTGCAGAAATTGTAACTCGTTGAGACTAAGTAGTAAGATATACATATATTATTGTTGTATTAAAGCAGGATCAGATACTTGCTATGGATTTTTATTTAATTTAAATGTTTATGTTTGTCATTAATCATCACAAAACTGACACAAGAATGACAGATGAGTGCAATAAAATATTTTATTGCACTAGTGCAATAAAGTACTACTTTTTGCATTAAATGTGGTTCACAAAAGTGTTGTTTTTTGCATGAATGTAGAAAAATTTAATTTAGATATCTGATTTAAAGTGTAATAAAACCCACGCATGAAACATAAATTGAACTTCTTATGAAAGAACATACT
This sequence comes from Galerucella nymphaeae, assembly GCA_963978555.1. Lineage (NCBI taxonomy): Eukaryota > Metazoa > Arthropoda > Insecta > Coleoptera > Chrysomelidae > Galerucella > Galerucella nymphaeae. Next base: position 7,352,151 of record OZ021704.1, read on the forward strand.
GTCTTTAAACTAAAAGACATTTATTGGTAACCAAATATAGATATATGTGATTGTCAACATATTCTTTAAGTAAATGATATTGCCGTACTTTCGTGTCAATAAATTTTTCTTATAAAAAGTCCTTAAAAGTTATATGATATCTCACTTTCTACGAAAAATATACTCTCCTCTTCGTTAATACACATAAAATCTCCTTGCTGAACCGTCACTAACTTTTCTTCGGTCCACTGATATGTCTTAGTAGTGATTTAATGCTGTTGTCCAGCACTAGCGTGATATCCTCATCTGAGTAACCAATAAGGTGCGGCATTCACCATACTGTCTCAGTGAGGTGAGTACAACTAGAAGTTGATCTTCTACACCAATTATGCCCTGTAAAGGTACCAAAATCATATTTATTTAGCGTCTGAGATCTTGGTCACTTTTAGGCATCCGATCCTACTCGAGCTCACCCTTCACCATTTATGTATATGGATCCAGTAATCACCCAGGTACTGTGCTCTAGGATTCTGGATTGCTGTGCAGCTGGAAAGTATGTAGATGGAGGCTTCTTCTTCCATGAAACAATATCTGCATTTCTCTTCCTCCACTATTTTGAGCTTTTTCAGGTGCCCATTCAGGCGACAATGTCCCGTAGGTATCCCTGTTAAAACTCTTTGCGCAGTTTTACTTTGACTTATGCATTCATTTGATCTCAACAGGTTGCAGTCGCTCAGAAGAATCTTTGATTGTCTAAGCCCTACTAGATCTTTCCAATGGTCAGGGTACGTCTGTATTCTTTCAGCTTCACCTATTTCTTCCAAAATTACATTGGAGCTGACTCCGCAAAAAGGTTCAGGCCCCCAGAAATAACCTCAGCCTAAGTTATCAATAAATGCGATGATTTGTGAAATTATCCTTCACACTTCATAGTTTACGAACACATTATTTCAATAAATGCAGTGAAACAACCTATAACATCACTTATGTGTGTATCTTAAAACGTGCTGTACTTCTTTGTTTCCATGGGTACAGTTTGTAATTAACTTGTTCCAAATAAAAGCAAATATATCAACAATTATTGTAGGTTTCTTGTAACCAATTAAAATCAGATTGCTACTACTTGTTAGCTACTGTGAAACAGCAACTTACCTAACATAGGCGTACTATTTTGAGTCATATAAATTATTAGTTGATAAAAGTAATATTATGTTGAAAAGTAACTAAACGTTTGGATATCCAGTCATTAAGTTTCATGTACCGATTTACAAACTTATATCATTAGAATTTGATTATTGAAGAGTCTGGTGATATCCTTTTAATGACAATAATAAAATAAGAATACCGCAGAAAACTTGTCCGCAAATTTCCAGGATCTGGTACCTCAATGTCAGTACCTTAGTGTCAGTTCGTTGCATACTATCGAAATTGACATTCTATTGGAGTATGTGACCCTTAAAATCATTATCGATAATAAAAAGCGCTGGTTCTAAATACGATAACTTTTAGGAGTATTCTTTAATTCCTTATAAAAACGTCAGCCACTTTACAGCGAATACAGGAGTTGATGTCTTAGCTCTCAAGCGACATCGAAATCTGCAACTATTGCGGTATGTTATGTAGTGGAGAACGTTAACAATAAAACGGAAATTCAAAATAAAATGTTATACATTATAACGAAGCCAGAAGTCAGTTTTTCAAGAACAGAAAACTTGGTTAGAGATGGATAAATTATGGTGTTAACATGCGTTTCTTACAATATAGGGAGGAGAAAAATCATTTTCAGTCCTTCCAGAAAATGAAATTTATTTTCCACTCGTCTTTTGATTGATATCCATATTTTGTAGCATAGTAAAAGCCAAAAATCAAATAATGAATATATTATATTTTCTTTCCTAAGATACTATCTATGTACGCCTGTGATTAGCACATCAAGTGCCGTTACTGACGATGACCGATAGGTATAACCCAAGAAATATGAAGGCCCAAAGGCTACTAGATCAGAACAGAAGTTGTATTTGAATACGTAGGTATTTGATGATTAGAAAGCTATGATTTACATGTTCGTACAATTTTACTACACCATGAAAAATAACTAGTGATGTTTTGGCTTAGATAAAGTCGCTAAAAAAGACACAAATACTTTAATTCACAAATGAAAATCTTTGATAACCTGCTTTAGTTTAGTCGACATAAAAATATTTTACTATAGATAGACTAGATCACTGTGATTTGTCTCAGAGTGACCTGAATAATATTTTTTCATATAAAATACAAAATATATTATAAAAATCTTACTTCTAGCCGCGCGATTTTTTTCAGGCACCAGTAACCGGGCACAAAGTGTCTCGTCTGAAAGCGCTTTTTTTGTCTTTCAATATTCCACATATTTGTTGAGAGAATAATGCGTATAATTATGAACATTTTTGCTATTTCTTTTACTTGCAAATCGAGTCAAACCTTTTCTATAAGCTCCTGAAAAAATCATTAAGAAAAATTCAACCGCTGCTGAAATATCTGTGTATTTCATTGTGCATTTTTGTGTGCACCTACCTACCAATTATTGCAACTCCAACGGATGGGACACCTACCCTTAATCTGAATATTCATTTGAAAATAGATCATCTGCAACCTGTTTTAGGTGAAAATTATACCAAAAATGTAACATATTTGTTGAAAGAAGAAATTTATTCGGCACACGAACAAATGTTAACAATTTACCTAGATTAAAATCATTTGACTCTTTGTTGAAAAGGAGTAGGATTCGTCATTTCATTGCAAACATTTTTAAGTAACCAAAGACTCTCTATTATATTCGCCTGTCCTGTTAATCAGACTCAAATGAAGTATCTTCACAATAAAAGTATGATTAAAAGTTACGTGTAACTAATTTTCCTCAACAAATCAACTATTAAAAGTCTTTGATAAGTGCATTTGTTAATAGTGATAGGATTATTAAAATCAAATTATCACCTATATCTGTTAATCCGTTATTTTCAAATTTATTATTACAATGGAAAAGTAGGATTGGGAAGAGTAACTGAGGACAGGTATGTATTCATTTTCCGTAACAAATCAAATCGGCATTCATAGTTACTATAGAAACACAGCACAACAATAATGTGTAATCTAGCAACAAAATCATTCAGCGAGATAAAACCCATTCGTTACCTGTTACTGTTGATTACCTACTCGTAAAAAATATCAAAATATTGTCAGTTTTTTACGTCCTATATTCAATTGAAATCCCTATTCTACCAACCAAAATGCACTTATGTATTATTTACAAGCACTTAAAACAATTATTTATAAATAAAAATATATGAAAAAGAAAACTGAGTACCATTATCACAATATAATAAATAAAATAAAATCACGAGCACAGCACAGCAATGAGCTAAAACTTAAAATAAAATAAATACCTAATACCAAAGTTACTGACGAATTTATCGGAGATCAAGGGTCATTATGTGAGAGACATATCTTACGCATCTCTTCTCTTTTGTCATCCTTTTAACATTTGAAAAGCATATAATTCTAAAATAATAACATATTTAATAATCTTTGAAGATGATATTACTTCGTACCATTTATAAATGACACAATATATGTGACATGTTATATTATAGCTCCCAGTTATTCTTTTTATTTAAATGTATTTTGGGTACAACTAATGCCGCTGGCTTTTGCAAATATTTTCTATTTAATTCATAGCTTATCCAAAGAGAAATAAATGAATTGTTCTGTGGCATAAAGTACAGTGACAGTGACTATTTAGGTAGTAGCTGTAGCATAAAGTTGCCACTAGCGCCTACGTCGGCTACTGGTATCAACTATCACTTAAGACGCGCGCTCTTTGAATTCTCAAGCTTTCAGGATACGAGTAACATTGTACAATATTTACAATTAAATGATTTGGCATTTTAATGTACAATCTTGTTTGCAAAAAAACGATAAAATGAAATATAATTTGGTAGTGGGTGGCGGGATTTGTTAGTTTAAATAGTTGTTGTGAATCGTCATGCAAACACTTTGTTTCAGCTCCTTTCATATGTTTTAAAACCACTCTTATTATTTCTCTATGACTGAGCTAATCAAATAACCAGTCAAGGACTTTTCCGAGGACACTTTCTCGAAATAATAATATTGTTAATTGTTTTGAGATAACTCGCACTTTTGAAATATTTTACTAATCTTAACGACGTTAACCGAATTTTAAATTGTATCGCTTGATTTGTAATATTCATTTTAACTGTTTAACTTCTGTGATTATGATCAAATTAATTGTTACTTAAAAAAATAGTGACTAAAATTGATTAGGGCCACAACTTGAGCATCTGTTCTTTTTCCTTGAACATTCATCTCTCAATTATTGAGAGTTTTGTGTTGGAACACATTGCCGAAATACATTAAAGCGTGAATGAACCGTCTTAGGTTTATGCCATAATGTAACAATAAATTCAGACTATTGTCAATATTTATTCCTTTGTATTGTCAAACTGGGGACCTACCGCATTATTAAAAAAAGAGTATGACGCAGAAATCTTTCATGGCAATAAAGTAATAAATATTAGTCACAAACTTTATTGTTAAGTAGATAAATATTATATACAGTATATTCAATTGTTAAGAAATCAGCGTACAAATAGCATAGGCCAATCTGGCCAATACATAAAACTAGTTCGTTATCTTTTAAACATATATTCACTGTTTATGGGTACCATAAAACTGCCGATATTTTACAATGGAAGCTATGCCGAAATTTATAATTGAAAGCTCGGCGTATCTTTACAATCTCTATTTTGCTAGTCGGCTGTCGTAAATAAAAGGTTTTTAGTTTTCATAAATAAAATTACTCCGTCAAAGACGTCCGCACTTTCCCTAATAGGTCATACACAACTTTTATGAAATGTCTATTATAAGATTCAGCTTCCAAATCAGTATTGTAGAACTATAGATTCGTTTTCCCTATTACTGCATTTTTATGTAGGACTATATGTTCCAAGGCAATGAAAGTATTATTATTTTCTATCGTAAAATGATTTTCCAATCTGCTTTTTCCACTATAACATTCATTTCATCAAAAGTAATTTTTTCCTTTTATAATACTATGTGATTAAAAACCCCTTAATGAATTAGAAGTGAAATCACAATTGAGTAAGAGCGCTTTCAGACGAGACACTTTGTGGCCGGATACTAGTGTCTGAAAAGAATCGCGCGGCTCAAAATACATTTACACGAGACACAGATAAGGAATCTATTCATATCAGTGTATTTTTAGCCGCTCGATTCTTTTCAGACACAGTCGGCCACAAAAGTATCTCGTCTAAAAGCGCTCTTAGTCCTCTTTAACAGTTTTCCCTACCAATAATCACAACGCGGCTGAAGAAGTTTCCACTTGAATAAGTCGCCATTTAAACCTTTTCCCTTGGTGCTGCTTAATTTAACTAACTCTATTTTCTACTACTGTTAAGATTAGATAAATATGTGGCTCAGGTGCTTCTAACCTTTGCAGATCTAATGAGAGTACCCTCATGTTGCTCTAAAGTTCCTTGTCAAGACGCGTCCTTATTTAGACTTCAAATGACAAACCTCAGGTCAAGTCCTCCATATATTGGGAGGATTGTGGTTTTTACCTCCCCTAGTCTTGCTATCACAGTAGCGAAACGCAGTGTACGAAACCTGCTTATGGTTGTGTTTGCCAATACGATGTGTTTGTTAAATCTAAAGTGCCCTGTCAGAAACCCAGCTAGGCTCCTATTCTGGCTCAGTAGGTAGCTCGCAAATTTTGACAAAGGTTTCATAATAAGCTTTTTGGCCTGCCTAATTCTTTACGCACTGATACCATTTTTAATGCTTTTCGTTCCAGCTACTGGTATTTGTTTTTTTGCAGTGCTTTTACTATACCACAAAAAGTTTCTGAACCAACTGAAGCACGGTTTTTGATTCCACAAATTTTACCCTAGTCCTGGTTACTTTGAACATTCAAATGCAGTAGATTGCAAGGGGATAATCGTTATAATAATAATCGCTTTATAACTACATTCTCACTATTATTTTTTTTAATTTCACTAGCTTGTGGCTGTTATTTATTCATTTGTTTCAGTCAAAATCACAACTAAAAAAGTGGAATTGAATTTTTTTTCCATTGACTGAATGTTTGAAATTCTCATTGGGATTATAATTTAAAAAATAAGAGTCATGATGAAGTTAGCGTGTAGGGTACGTTATTGAATAAAAAAAAATCGGACTGTCCATTCGTCAGCGATAATCCCCCACAAGAAATGTTCCCGTGAACAAACATGTCCTAATAAACTTCAACTAAAACCTGATATCAATCAAATTATATTCCAAAAGATCTTATCTCCATTCTGCGCATAAAACACATTCAATAGACATTTTTATAAGGATTATATTTCTCACAAAGAGGATGATGGTACTTTAAACATTCAAGGCACATACCAGTCTAACTGTTAATAAGGTATATCATTATCCCTTTCCAAAAGGGAAATGCACAATGTCAAGATACAGTGTAGTACAAAGACTTCACAATATGTGCCCATTTACATAACTCCTTAATGAAATGTATCGTTGCATTCCTATGTGACATGTGATGAAGTACCTACCTTCGGAGAAAATAAATAGTATACAAGGAATTGTAGCTCTTTGTTTAACTATGTACTATAATAATAATTTCATCTTTTTTGACTGCTGACAAAATTTTTAACAGTGTTTTTCACGCCATATCTAAAAATACAACCAAATCGAAGGATTATTAAAAAAATGTATGTAAAAGAAAATGAAATTTTTGGAGAATTTCTTAGCAAAATTCTCGTGGTAATATCACAGTAATTTTCGGCATAATTCTAAGCAGTGTAGCAGCTTGTACAATGAATGGTTTTACTTAAATACCCATAGATAATGATTTAAATAGAAAGTTAATTGCAATAGAGCGGCTTTTGAAAATATCCGCTCTCGGCCGGTGTCCATTCAATTGAGAAAACCTACATAAAGACTACTCTTTTGTCGTAGGTCTTCAGTGAAGCCGTCAACACAAATATTTTACGATCCTACATTTTACCTTGTTTTGGAACAAATTGGAGGAACTGAGAAAGACCGAAAACCGTAGAAAGACGAAGTCGCTTCTTTTTATACGATAGATTAACCAATTCTACTGTCACGGTCAGAATACCTATAAATCTATCACACCAATAAAGCTTTCCTCTAAAGTTCACTATGTAGCTCTATGCAATTTTAATGTATTTTTGTTTCCGTCAAGTCTTTTTAAAAAGAAACTGAAGTCATTTCATTGCTTTTCAAAGTGTCCAGTAGTTTACAACCAAGAAAACGTATAAAAGTACTTGTAATGAATTCCCTTTTTTAGACATCTTTATTGTAAGATTTTTAGAAATAAGAGTAAAAGTTTTTGTCGACAAACATTCACAAGAACAAAACTTATCGCAAGCTTAAAAGCTCGATCGTTTGAGTTGGATTTTAAAAGAGCAGACATACTTTAAAATGCATTTAAACGACTGGCATTTAACTATTTGCAATGATTAAAGGCAAAATTTTAACTATTGTTAAATATATTGGGAGTTATTAAAAAAAGTGAGTTTTTCATCTTAAAATCAACGTACAATTTGTAGATATTATATTTCAGTACAATGGGGGAATGGTAAACATTGATAAAATAGTATATTCGACTTAAATTTTTATTAACCAAAACAAAGGTTTGTCAATCCATAGGATTGTTGGTTTAATAGTTGAAATTTCTACCGATTTTTTCCATGTCCACAATTTTATGTAATAGTAATAGTATAAGAAAATAGAGAACCAACTTTAGTATCCATAAAATTTTTCCAACTATGACATTACAAATAATGGGATAACAGGTATGATTTATTTACCAGCAATTATGCAATAACAATGCAAAATGACTTAATTCAATGGTATTGCCTATTGTTGGGTGTTTTTAATACCGCCATAAATCTTCTATAACGTAAATCAATCAAAAGTATGACTGAAAATAACCACATACTTCTAACGACTAACATTTTATTGAAGGATTATACAACAAATAAAATTTTAGTGTAGTTTTATATTCACACCATATTATTAACCTAACATAGCTAATCAGCCATTGTTGTGAGAAAAAAAAACTGAAGAAATAACTGTCATAAAATGAAGAATCCTTCAAAACCATCCAAGTATTTGTTGAACTTGCGTCTTTAGATTCTTAAAATATTTGAATTAGTCCATTATTGAGCTAGGTATACTCATCATTTACTAATTAGTGATCTATCCTAGTATAACCAAATGAATTAAGAACCGCACTGATACCTAATATAAGCCAAGATCAATCTATCTATACCTACACATATTATACACTAAACATTATCTGAAATTAATCCCAGAGAGAAGTTTAGAGTGACTTCTATGCAATTGCAGGTAGCCGTATCAATTATTCTGCATATGATGTTTGGTCTATCTACATTTAGATCGGCAAACAATGGGTCTGTTAATGAGACTGTTTGATTAAAATAGTAAATATTATCAGGTCGACACCCAATTAATATTCATTGGAAAATTTGCATAAAATATTGAGTCGGGCAATTAATTGAAAAAACAATTTAATTAAAAAAAAAAGATATTAATATGATTGAAAAACAATAAGCAAAAGTTAATTGGTAGTTATAGTAATCAAAGTAAAGATGAAATCATTTATATACAGCTTGACGACGACTTTACACCTTTTGTATATTATATTGTAGACTACTAGCGCGTGGAGATATAAATTTTTAAGAAAAGTATGTACTCATTTTCCTATTTTCCAAATCGCTGGACCCCTGAATTTGTTCGCAATTCAGTTACCTACGTTTATTCTATACATACCAATAAGATTACTCAGATTATACGAAAAAAAATTTATAAAAGTCTATTTTTTTCTATAGATATTGCAGAATAATATTCATTCTAACGCAACGCAAGTTTTAAGAAATATTTTACAAAAACAGTGACTGTCCAACCCAGAACCAGCAGCTACTTCCCGGTTTATAGACCCCGACGGCTATTGAATTACACTTCAAAGTCAAACGGGATTGCGTATCCAAAACATATCAAAATTATAGTACGTAAGATCTTTTATATGATGGCGCTATCTGTTTGCTACTTGAGATTTATATTAACATATTGGGGTTAAACAGCCCTAGAAAAATAATGAGTCGTTATAACATTTTTCACTTTTCTTTGTGTAGAAATGCACATTCCGGCTCTGCATTTATTGGTGATACACAACATACCGAATGATTTGTAACACTCGGATATGTATGGATACGTACATGGCAGTTTATACAAGCAATTACGTTTTACAACTTTAATCAGGATATAATGAACTGCAAGTCTATTAAAACCTTATCGGTTCGCTTTGAAATCGATAGTGGATCAAACTGTCATTTCAAACCAATTCATGAAAAGGTCTTCGTCATGCACATTTGTGAATTTTAATTAGTGTATTCGCATAAAATGCTTTATAGCATGTACGAGTCGAAAATTTAATTATCTACAATTCAGTAATTTTGTAAAGGTGTACATTTTAAAATAAATGTCATTGAATATGTATTTCGCCGTCCATAAATTTACTTTTTATAATATACAAATTCGCGACATACGATTTACACAAGTACGACAAGGAAAATATTAAAAGAAATACTTGAAAAAGAGAGAAGAATAATTGTGCGCAGTTAGCGTTGGGTGTGCGTTTCAATTTATTTCCTTCTTCTCTTTTACAAATTACTTTCAATTTTCTCTGTTGCAGGAGCACTATTCTTCCCTCTTCTTTGTTCAAAATCTAACTACTGCAGCCACGTAAATTTATTCAATGTTCTGTTTAATGATAATGTTGAAACTTGCAATCTTGCATTATCAATATCTAGCCTTCAGAGCAATTACTGTTGATTACATTTGCAATACTTTCTTCAACGATGTTAAGTTCAGGGCATCCATTGAGTGTGTGTGTGGTTCGTAAGTTTTAATAATCATTAAAAGTGTATCTATAAGACACACCTCTATATTACTATGTTTTCTTACAATAATAAATTCTACCAGATCATTTGTTATTGTCAATGCTTGTCATAAAGATACGTTTCTAAAGATACTTTAAATAATTATAAGCATGAAAGGTGAGGAAATTGTGTGAGTTTAAAGTGCATTTATCATTAACGTTTTTAAAAATAATCAGCTACAATGAAATCCCTTTTGAGACGCTCTTTGTTTAATATCTACACGGGTACCCCCTACTTTTACATATTATACACCAAGGTGGAGAAGACTATTATTATTGACCAAGCACCAAAATTATTTCGCGAGGTTCTTTGCCCCGAGCGGAATAAGGTGCGAGGCTCATAAATATCTTCACCACCATAGTGTATTTACAATTTTTTCCACTACTAGCCAAATTTAAGACAAAAATTAAAAATAATTCAGAGAAGCCTTCACTCCGTTGTCTGACAGACAAGTAAACTGTCAGTTTTCGATATATTATGAACGTACTCGTTATATCATCAGTCATTTTCGGTAGAGCGCGAATTTTGAAGAAATGAAATTCAAATTCAGATAATTTCATCTTAATGATAAATTTCAAGCAACAAATACGTTGAAAACAATCCGTGAATTCTTTAAATATTTGAATTAGGTACTCCATTATTGACCTAGGTTAATAGTAGAAAAAATTTAACCACTAATAGAGAAATTTAACTTCTCAGTTGACTAGAAGAAGCAATAATTGTAAAGTTCACAGCAAGTAATGGAAAAAAGATGTTTGTAGCGCATGTAAATTTATTTTAAAAGAACTTGCAAAGGTGATAAATCTTTAATGGGATATTTTTTTCGAAAAAATAAGAATTAAAGCTTGAAAATCGATATGCTACTACCTCTAATTAAATAAAACGTCGTAAACTTCTAGTTTTCCGAGCAGTTTATGTTTAATCAAATGTTGTGCTCCACTGATTCAATACCTTATAGCCAGCAATATAATACCTCACCCTTATGTTACCACACGATTCAGTGGTTTTCTGACAAGAATTGTTCCAATGTTGCTAATGGTTGAACGTGATTTACTTTATAATCGTCTTTTATATTTGATCAAGTAGTTACCAAGGTTGGACTGCGTTTTTTGTATCAGGAAAATTGATAAATCATTCTTCCAAGAGAATTGCTAAGAATAATTTTATTATTGTTAACTCAAAGCTTCCCTTTTTAACTTAATACTCACAAATTTGGTGAATGTAATCTAAAAACAGAAAATATTTTTTTTTCATAAATAACCAACAATGTTAGAATTAAATATGATGTCACAGCTAACCTGCTGGATTGTTAATTTTGACATATTTTGTTGCTTGTTTGTATATAAAATTTTGAAAATTCTAATCTAGAAATTGGCCGTACCATGTTTCTTTTTTATGAAGTTTATTTTTTATTTTTTTTTATCAATTCCTGTTAATATCAAGTCTAAAAAAATTTTTTTTTTCAGTTCTAGCTGGAGTTTTGGATGGAAAGTATTAAGCGCAGTTAAAAGTAAGTACTTTTATTATTATTATTTAGCTTCTATGTTCAAATATTGTTTTTCCATCTACTAATATATAAATACCAAATCTTATAGTAATTGTAAATATTTCACTTCAATATATAATTTTCTTAACTAAATATTTTGAAAAGCTCTCATACAGGTGACGAAACGTCATTTTATCATTAGCCAAACTCAAGAAAACAGACCAAATAAAGATTTTCATCATTTTTTAAATAAAAGAAAATATTATACCTATATACAGTCCACTCTCGATAATTGGACAGTCGTTGATTTAAATATCTCTCGATACTTTAAATTTTTTTTCGGTCTCTCGAAAAATATTCGATAAATCGAATAAAAATATTTTTTATCATATTAAAGGGCATACCAATTTCTCCAATTTTCCGCCAAGATGAAACGAAATTTATTCTAAATTTTAAGAATATGTTTGGGTCGATAAGTTTCCGATGAGAGACATAATAATCCATTTTATGTTCGTGTTTCAACTACCCCGGAGTAGCTTGAGGAATGGATTAGCTTCTAGATCTAAGTTTTGAACAGTTCTGATATGTGTTGTCAGTATTGTGAGTTATTTATCCAGTCTGTTTAATAATAAAATGATTCAGTCTCACCAACTTCTCTTAACTGTTTTGTTGGATACTTTTTATTCCTAGTTTATGAAATTGGTGAGTAAAGTAATTGTATTTTTTGGCCAAATATTTTAATTAATAAACAGTGTACATACAAAGCAGTACTACTGTGAAAATTGTATGAATTGATATGAGTATAACAATATAAATAAACCAGAGAAGCAATTTAAATGTTATGACGGAAACAGGAATATTGTATCAAAAGTTGAGAACAGTTAATTACCGACATAGCGGCGTTAAATCACAATTAACAAATAATTGGCATTTTGGCAGGTGATGAATGTACAATAAAGCCCCAAATAGTTCTTTCGGTGGCCACAGCAAGCATTTGTCGGCAACTGCTAAATGAATTTCAGTTGACAGGTTTGAATAATCCGTTCTCTATCGGTAAACAAGGCTGTCACATATTGAATCGACTGAATGCATAGTCGCATGCAGCAGGGTGCAAGAGTGCAGGGGTATTTATACACCGTCGGATGAAAGCTATTGCATCGCTATTGCCCAGATTCAATTTCCAATATGCATATATAGGGAGCAACACAGCGGACACAACACGGTTTAGGCGGCATTACTGAAATGATCGGATTTCCCACTTTCAATAGTTTCCTCTCTAATATAAAACCGTAAAAGTTACAAGGTGTACACATTTACAAAAATTGTTGCGAGCTGCATGATCTTTATATGTGAATACTTATAATATTATAAAAAGCATTAAACACAGGTTAATTTTTTTTTAACTTTTATATTTCATTCCATTTGTGCCAATAGCAATAGCATTTGATTTCAAAAAAAATCTAACCATAAGTAATTTAAAAATTGTAAAAAAAAAGAAATTAAATATTTTCCACAAAAGACAGAAACAGTTACTACTACAGTTCTCAAGCAAAAAAAGAAAACTATACATTTGCCCTATACTCGAATAGTTATGTGGCCATAAAACTAGACAGCTCCACGAAGATACATTCTGAACTGCTGCTTGGAAACCCCACAATAGTTGGATGTTTTTAACATGGGTACCAGGCAACTCAGATCACAAAAACAATGGAGAGGCAGATTCAAAAGCTCGAGAAGGACTACGACATGCTGCTTCAGGTACAGAATCTCTCTGCGGTATAGCAGAACCGCTCCAAAAACAAATAGCAGCACTTGGATGGAAAAACTCTCTTAAATATGGTGGAATAAGGCGCCAGGAATGAAGAAAGCCAAATAATAGTTCATGAAAAATATCATGAAAACTCACGTAGTATCTATTATGCAAGAATAGGGGAACAATCAAGAACATATTAGAGAGAACACACATAAGCTCCATATTTTTCTTAATCTTATCACTCCTACAATTTTCTAGCTCCTTTCTTCCTTTTTAGTGAAATCTTGACATCCCTCTGCTCCATTTCTTCAAGATGCTGTAGCCACTGCAATTGTCTTAAGCAAATCACCTCAATTATTACAGACTCATTAAATGTCATTGTTAAGATTATATTTTAATTAATTTATCTCTTCCTCAGATTTCAAGTTTGTTTTTTATTCCCAATCACTTCTGTATACTATTGTAGATTGGTGTGTTAAAAATTTTTCACACTTAGAATCTGCAATATGATTAAATCGTCATCTCAACTTCAAATATAAAATAAATGTTCCATTATTGAGTGATATATTTCATTACTGATTATATGAAAGATAGTAAACATTGTAAATACCACATCAGGTACCTTCATTCCATAGATGTTCTTTAAGAGCATTAAATATTCTACAGAAATCCGATTATAAAAGCATTCAATAGTTAAATATATTATATACACACATACATACATATTATGCGAGATCTGCGATAGATTATTAGTATAAAATTTACGATGGCCCATCTATTCAAAGAGGGATTAAATGTAAAACATATCTCCAGACATAATCTGTTAGTGGAAGTAATATTCAATTAGAGTGTATAGAGCGAAAGCGGACAGGCGTAATTTCTGTAATTCTGTGATGGTAATATGACGGACTACGGGAACCAATTAAATTCTGAACGATCCGAATATAGGTAGGAAGATTTCAGTTGCAAGTTATGTCTACATGAAGGTTGTCATAAATGTACGTAGTCTGTTGCCAATTTCTGCAAATATTATTATGTCTAACAGAACTAGATACTAAACTGGACTAAAGTATAGTGAATTGAAATCGTGAGCAAGAAACATGGTGTAAAAAATATCTTCGAAGTAGAACTATGATTTTTTGCTTCATACATCTGTCATTTCAGCTACTACTCGTGTGTCCCTAAACCAACAGTATCGTTACATACCTATCACTTGAGTAATATTAGGTTTCTTCCAACATTCCAATGAACTAGTTCGTGAACCATCCGTAACATGCGCAATTAGTGAGATGGAACACGATTTTTGTATTGCGCATGTTACAGACGGATTAAGCCTATTCATTTAAACGATTTTAATGCCTGACGTCATTAGTGAGCCTTTTGTGATATAATTTATCTAAAAATTAATAACCGGTATTTCCCTTCTGAGAATATATGGGTAACGTTTGATTTTAATGAGAAGTGAGGTTAAAGTTTTTACTACTATATTTCCTTAGTTACTAGCAACTCTTCAAATGTAACTGTCCCTACCCCAAATAGTTGATAAAATTTTAAATTCTTATAATCTTCAAGCATCTGCTCACTTATATAAATGTATGTATATGGGGTGATATTTCCTTAGACCTAAAAGCTCTATTGTACCCCCTTAATTTCAGGATATCTGCAGGCTTCAGCTTGGGTAACTGTCCTTCTTCCACCCAATACTCTCGTAGGTGTTGTGTCCTAGGATTCTGGAATGCTGTGTAATTCGCAAGTATGAGGATGGAGGCTTCTTCTTTCTCCACTATTTTGAGCTTTCCAAGGTGCTCGCTCTGTGCAGTTTTACTTTGACATACATTTATTTGTTTGTTTGTAAAATCTTTGATTTTCCAAGCCCCACTAAATATTTCCAATGGTCAGATCTCTTTTCTTTAGCTTTGCTTATATCTTCCAATGTGACATTGTAGCTGATTCCGCAAAATAGTAACGGTCCCCCAAAAGGGTATTCCAGCCCTCCCTCTTTGCTAGTCTTTCTGCCATTTCATTTTCTCCTATCCCAGTGCATTGGATACCCAATGCATTAAGATGTACTCTGCTTCAAGTTAAAATTTCTCAGTATTACACGCGTAAGGCTGAAACCATGGGATAACCTAAGGACAACCAAGATTATTACCGATCCACCATCTAAATTCATTTATACATGCTGCTTTTACAATATAGTTGGTATTGTGATCGATGTTGGCAACAATGGTATAACTTGTGACTGTAGAGTATTAGTTTGTTAGTGGTAATGACAATTGTGGTATTGTAGTTATGAATTCAACCATAAGGCGATAAACTGTAAATAGTGTACCGAGAGTTGAGTACGGTAGTAATTACAGACTATTCTAAATTAAAATGAGGAAATCTAAATATACACCTATATATCCAGCGGTAAATATCTCGAACAATATAAGTACGTATTACAAGTGATAATTCAAAATGTTTACCATATAATTCAAGCTACCAAGTCACTAATGAAATGGTAGTAAAAATAGTAATCAAGAGTTAAAAGATTTCCTAAAGCATAATCGGAGATTATGGTATCAACCATTCTAGAAGGAAGTAGACTATGGTTTATGGATTGAATAACAAGTTAAGATGAATCAAATGTGTGTCAACTAACGAATAATAGATTTATCAACTCTTAAAGTTAGTTAGAGAGCTTAGAACCTCTGACCCTTTAGGAGAACCGTATCAACTGTATCGTTTCCCAATTATCCATTTGCCAAAGAAAGGTGAAAAAGTAGGGAATGGAATTTTGCTTCCTAAACTAATTTAACTTGCATTATTTTATTAATAAACGATTCTCTGTTTGAATGCATCACTTTGCATGTCAACTGCGTACGCTCGTATATTGATTCGAAATACATTTAACTCTCCACGTTTCCGCCAATTAAAACTAATGTAAAAGGGTGGATTGTGAATTGTAATCAGTGGTGCTTAACAAATTTCATTTGGTGAAATTAAGTGGTGGCATAAGAATAATGAAAGGTTAAAACGCTATAAAATAATTTACTGTAAACACCTAGAAGTCAAGTGGATTGTAAAAGCCAATGGACAGAAGTGAAATTTTTCTGTAACATTTCATGAAGTAGCAAAAGAAAGAGCTGCAAAAAATTAGGAGTCACATGAGACAGCTAGTTTTGAGATACAAGGATTAAAACAGGAGATTATTAATGCAAATGGGACAATTGAAAAACTAGAAGGCGAAAAAGGAAAAAACTATAAAGAAGAAGATGATGTCGATGAAGAGTGGCGGCAGATGGAAAAATTAATAACAAAGGCAGCAAGTGAATATTTGGCTACAACAAAAACGGAGAAGAATGCGATGAAGAATGTAAAACAGAAATATAAATTGAGATGAAAGCAAAACTTCAAAGAAATATGGATGAAAATAGAAGTAAATACAAGGAAAAAGAAAGAAGAGGAATCAAACTGCAAAATATAGAAAGTCAGACGATAAGTATAAACTCCAAAAGTTCATTCATATCTCAAATGTGGCTCTTATTTTAGAATTTGCTAGCTAACTTGAAATTGAGAATTCTCGTGAATAGAAAAGCTGTCTCGCAATTTCAGTCTGTTAGGATCCAAAATGTAACCTCGCCTATTTCATTTAAAACTGCTCGACGTAAATTTAATTTAAAAACAACAAATAAATTTGGAGTCCATCCTTGATCCATTACTTTGCATAATAATATTTATATATGGTATATCAGTAACCAAACAAACCACAATAGAAACTATAATTTCAATACACATAACCGTCTCGTCAAAAATATCTTCATGCGGCTGGAAAATCAGAATTTCTAAGCTTGCGAATCAATATCCTACAATATTTACCATTCACTCACAAGAAGAGAAAACATAAATCAAGATATACAGGGTGTTTCATTGGGAAATGGGCATACGTTAAGGGTAGGTAGAGGTCGCCTAGGTGGTTCTAAAAAACCCCCATATGATGGGTCTAGCGCTCTTTATAACCGAGATACAGGGTGTTTTATACATTTATCCTATTTCTTTCGAACCTCATAACTTCCGAGTTACCCTGTATATTATTTTGAGATTTGGTACACGTAATAACCATTACCTAGAGAATCCATCAAAAGCATCTCCAAAAAGATAGTGCAGGTCCGGCTTAATAAAAAATTTCAAAACTCGTCTTTCCTAAAAACAACACCCTGTATATGGTTTTTTTTTAAATTGCTCTTTATAATTGGAAAGGGTATAAAAAATCGAATCTACTTATTTCGTTTTTATTTTTCCGCAGACAATTTTACTACCAAAAATTTACCGTCAAAGTTATAATTTATGCACGTTTTGGGGGTTTACAATGGTATCGGAGAGGTTTTTTTTATTTTTTAGCTTGAAATGAAATCCATTTAATGCATCTAGAGAAGCATCCTAGAAATTCAATTGAGTTTGTATGTTTACGAGTACAGACCACTAAAAAATGTGATTACAGAGCCGTACTTAGGACATACCCATTCAATATGTTTCGAATATCTCGAACACCCTGTATAAGGATATGTATCTGGAAACTATGCACTTCTACATTTAGAATAACAAGAGTAAAATACGAGAAATGAATTTATACTTCAAAAAATGTTAAAAGTACTCGTTTGGACAATGTTGTTAGAATTTCTTGTTTTCTGTTCATGTCAATTAATAAAATTAATAAAAATCTCTTCGTTTTTTTAAGTATAAATTCATTTCTCGTATTTTACTCTTGTTATTCAAATGAAGAAGTGCATAGTTTCCAGATACATATTCTTATACAGGGTGTTCGAAATATTCGAAACATACTGAGTGAGTATGTTCTAAGTACGGCCCTGTAATCACATTTTTTAGTGGTCTGTACTCGTAAACATACAAACTCAATTGAATTTCTAGGATGCTTCTCTAGATGCATTAAATGGATTTCATTTCAAGCTAAAAAATAAAAAAAACCTCTCCGATACCATTGTAAACCCCCAAAACGTGCATAAATTATAACTTTGACGGTAAATTTTTGGTAGTAAAATTGTCTGCGGAAAAATAAAAACGAAATAAGTAGATTCGATTTTTTATACCCTTTCCAATTATGAAGAGCAATTTAAAAAAAATCCATATACAGGGTGTTGTTTTTAGGAAAGACGAGTTTTGAAATTTTTTATTAAGCCGGACCTGCACTATCTTCTTGGAGATGCTTTTGATGGAGTCTCTAGGTAATGGTTATTACGTGTACCAAATCTCAAAATAATATACAGGGTAACTCGGAAGTTATGAGGTACGAAAGAAATAGGATAAATGTATAAAACACCCTGTATCTCGGTTATAAAGAGCGCTAGACCCATCATATGGGGGTTTTTTAGAACCACCTAGGCGACCTCTACCTACCCTTACCGTATGCCCATTTCCCAATGAAACACCCTGTATATGGCACTTCACTTTAAAAAGAATAATTCTACATTTGGTATGCGTTATTACTATATTATTTTTGTTTGCTTGTACTAAAAAATCGTGAAAGAATATTAATGCGGACATGACACCTAAATAAAATAGGGTCATATTGAAAAAAACAGTATAATATGCTTGATCATAAAAAACCACAAATCCAATTTCCGTTAACGCCAATCTCATGTAAGCCCATATTTTCTGAAAAATCAAATTTGACAAAAATATTATCTTTGTTTTATTGGTATTTCAGCCATGAGAAGGAGGATTTATTGCAATTTTTATACTATAGAAAATAAAATTATTTATAGATCTAGATCGAAAAGCACTCTTCATGACTATAATATTGTTGATGTACCTATATACCAAAGATTTCTATTATCCTTCTCTAAGTTTGAGCTTGTCATACACTGTGTTATTTATAAGATGCGACATAGAGATTTATGTACAAAACTGTTAAACGCGAGCCAACTTTTTTACCAAATGGCGTTCATAAAAAATAATTACAGATTTGGAAAAGTAGTTGGAAAATAAGTTCAAATGCACTTTTAATATTCTCAAATTAGCTCGCGTTTGACAGTTTTGTTCAGGAATCCCTATGTCGCATCTTATAAATAACACAGTTACAGCTTTTGTACGTTTGCTTGTATGTGTTCATTCGATATGTCGACTTTCCTGTATAGCTTGGAAATTGTAGAACTTTAGGAGTTCTGTAAGTCAACTTCAAATTTTCAGAACTTTGATAAGTCTGTTAATTATTATAGTTTGCTGAATGGATATTCACCCCGTTTTAATGTACCACCGATGCTCAAAGCATATCTATATCTGTTCATATGCATAAATTAATTATATGGATGCTAGAGGTATTTGAACAGTAATGTATGCATGCTTTATATTTATTTAGTTTGAGTAAATTTGTACAGGCTGATTAGCATTGTTTCATCATCATTTCAATTCACTCTTGAACAATAATTTTTTGTTTTTGGTAAATCGCGCTTCCAATTATCAATAATTAATCACAAGTTTTATTTTAGGACAAATTGTAACATCAAATTTTTTGTCAATTTTCAAATCATCTAATCTCCTACTTATATTCACAAATTGATTGATTTTAATTATTTGTAGTTCAATCAATCCACTGAAATATCATCATAAAATAAAAGTATAATCAGGATAAATATGTTATTGAGGTCATCTCATTAAAAGAAATAAGGTTTTCTCATTATTTTTAAGAACACAGTCTTGTTCACTAGTAGCTTTTCAAACCGGTCTATCAATATAAAAACACAAGTTATCAACTAATTTAAACTAAAAACAGCACACTTGCGATTTGAAATTAATAACAAATTGGATCGAGTTCAAGTTAACAGTTACTTTAATGCAATGTGCTTTGAATACACTCTCCAGGTCATCCTAGCTAGCTGATAATTTCTTTTCTAAGAAACATTTGTAGACAGTTATCGACCTCGGGAAGAATCTGCACAAAGTTAGTGAACCTTTGTGAACTATACGATGAAGCACCACCATTTACAGATATACTGAACATTTCTTCAGTTAAAGACACAGTAGAAGACACAAAGCTTTGGGAATAGATGTAGATAAAATGGGACATGGTTCAAAGCTTCAATTACAACTTTCACCAAAATATATCCTGATCCAGCAAACCTACAAGCTCCTGTCAATACAATATGGTTTCAGCAAGATGGAGCACCCCCCTTTACCAAATCAATGTTCGGTTGTACCTTAACTAAATTTTTCTAAAACGCCCTCATTTATTGCACTTAGATGTTCCATACTGTATATACGAGATCAAATACCAGAATACAATATAGAGAAATCACGCGTCACATATATTAATAAGGTCATAATAAAAGGTCACCCTACCACATAGGTGAAGAAACCTCCACACTGTTGATTAGAATTGATAAAGGTTATATATTATAATGTCATTGGAAAAGGTCATAAACAAACATCCCTTGTTAATAATATGAACTCATACGTTGCCTGCGGTAATGATTTTCAATTTTTTATTTAATATACTAAAGGTTTAGTGCCAATAAGAAAAATAAGATTATTATGATCTAGATAAATAATCTATTCAAGATCAAAATAGAACATTTCTTAAAAAAATTAAGTCAGTGCACTTTGAGAAGATTATTATACTTGCCCTTTAAATATCCCACGTTGGTCATATTTTGAACAATTCCATTTTGTACGCTACTGTATCGATGAACGATCGCTATTTTATGAAACAACCTGAACAACTGTCAAAACTTGATGCTCACTAGGGAATTAAATTAATAGACAAATCTAAACAGTTTCTATTATAAGCAATACACGATTTTTATTACTGTCGCATCTTTAACGAAGAATCTATTTATTTAAGTTGGTAATTAAAATGGAAAAAGGTTTATTACACTGACACAAGCTAAGTCAACAAAACATGAGTGTATTGTGAATAGAAATCAACTTAAATGATATAAACTTGATAATAACTTTAACAAAATGTTCGATTGTTCAGGAAATGGAGTAAAAGCTGCTACACGACAAAGAGTATTTGCATGTTGAAGAACAAAGACCGTTCACTAAGAAGAAACAACTACTTTCCTAGCTATATGCCACGAAAGACATTGAATTACACTTCAAAGCTAGACGGTTTTGGTATATCTACAGGAAACTGTGGAATCACTGCAAGCCTACCAAAATCTATTAATTGATAATGTTTCAGAAAACGGATATGTTTATTCATGTATTATAATGTGTTGTTCGTTACAATGCATACGTTCCCAATTTCAACTTAGGTGAGCTGACTGTAAATTGTTGTGCCTCAAAAGCATGTCCCTATTGTAGAAAAATGCTTACTTTAATTAAAGTTTCGCCTGTGCGCCGTGCTTTATAGGGAGGTGTGATTCTATTTCATTTCGCATCTAATTTAAACCGAACCGATAGTAAAAAAAATGCATTAATCTCAGCTTAACTCTCATTTTGTCTGTTCTAATTAAGTCTTCGCCACCAACAAGAACTATTTCAACCTCGACAAATCTTGGGCAATGAATTTCAATCCGGCTTTCTAACTCATTACAGTGATTTACAACTTGGATGTATGTATACTGCCATCTAGAGACTTTTAAGTAATTAACAAGTATTAAGTTATTACAGACACCCCAGTTCTGTCGTCGTCGGTAAAAATGGAAACAGGGTGGTTGGGATTTGGAATTAACGACCTCCATAATTAGTTTGGTAGAGATAATGGAAAATCTCGTTGAACAGACATAGGTATTCATTTTAAATTGAATTTTTGCAGCTAAATGCAATTTTTTGAGTTTTAGATACATAGACGGAAAAAAGCTTCCCTTTTCCTTTTCCTCCCACTGATGTTTGATAATTATTTTTATTACTCCATTGCACATGCAATACCTACTTTAAGTAGATATTCTTGTTGCAATAACTTAATAGACTACTACAGGATGAGAAAAAACTATCGGAGATTTAATTCTTTTCGTTTCAAGAGCTATAACTAATTTGAGGTGTGGGATATTTCAACGACATCCATAAAAATTCACTAAGAACCAAAAGCATATAGTGAAAAGGAAATTAACGACACATGCACGCAAACAGTGATATAAAAGAGAAAAAGAAGTATGGAATGCATTAGGCAAATTCTGACATGGTTGACTGACAGACAATTGAGGGGTCGCTAGTGCCGTTTTACCGGCGTCATGGATAATGGGATCTCTCGATATCTCCGCTCTCTTCCTTCTTAGAGGGGAGACTGACGTTGCTGCTGGAATATGCGGAAAACTTTATTATCCTATTGATGAATTCTATTTATCCTCTAGGGAAAACATTCATATTCAAAACAACTCCTCGACGTCATTATGTCCTTAAATAAATTCATGTAAAACGTACCAATATTTAAAAAAATCTGCATACATGTGGTGATTTAAACTGGTTTTGTTAATGCTGTAAATTTTGCTAGCGCTTTCCTCCTACACTTGCGACTACTTTCCAATGAAATGGATATACGTTTCCACTTTCCAATAAGATTGACAATGCTTTTTAATACGCCCAAGTTTCAATAGTATATCCTAGATAATTTTCCAGTTATATTAAGCAGTTGTCTTCAATTATTATGTTCATCAGTTCTAATTTATTTACCAACGTCGGTACAGTCAAGCAAAAAATTGCAATCTAACAAATATTAAAATGTAATTAGTCATATCTACCACGGGTGCAAACTGGATACCACATATGAATGAAATAAATATTAATGCTGGAAATATACGTTACCAGACATTAAATCATTGACGATTTCATTTGGACAGCAATACTGAATATATACCTACTGTGATTATTTCTGCCAAACCGAAGCGAACGATATTTTTATGATTAGTAGTTATAAACTGTTAGCACAGTCTGTATGTGTGTCGATTTCTCATCGGTCAGGATTCATCGATTTTAATGCACCAAACATTAACCTTCAACAATAGTTTTCCTAACTATTATACAGACGGTTCAATAAAACAATAAAAGGTACTGGGATAGGACTGTACGGGGCAGAAACCAAGCACACCAAGCTTGGGGTAAACCTCAAGTACCTATCTTTCAAACGAAAACTTTTTAGTGAAAATTCCCGCTATACGAAAGGGTGCCAGTTTAACATTAACAAAAGGAGGATTATATTGCTGGATAGCCAAGCAGCCATTGAAGCACTGAGTTCTTGTTCTAAAATGATATAGAAGTATTCAAAAAAACTCAGTGATTTGGCAAGGACATA
Organism: Galerucella nymphaeae; assembly: GCA_963978555.1. Classification (NCBI taxonomy): domain Eukaryota; kingdom Metazoa; phylum Arthropoda; class Insecta; order Coleoptera; family Chrysomelidae; genus Galerucella; species Galerucella nymphaeae. The sequence goes on from OZ021704.1 coordinate 7,375,661, forward strand.
ATACTGTGGGTTCCAGGACACACTGAAATAGAAGGAAGTAGAATAGTAGATTAATTAGTAAAGGAAGGGCTGAAACATCCTTCTGGGGATCGGAAACCTCATATTGGAAGATCTGACCGCTAGAAACATTGAGTAGGGTTAAAACAATCAAATATACTACTGGAAAACTATAACCTGTCTGTACTAAGAGTCTTGAAAAGTGCCCTGGCGGGATTCTGTGAAATTGGGATACCTAGGAGAATACTGGATAGAAGAGGTTCAGTTACTTGTGGATATCCTAAAATTTCATCGAGAAATAGATCTGGAGAAGCTACACCACACTATTGATATAGTGTTAGAGTTACAACTATTTTTAAGTTTTTTTTTGTTTTATTCTTCAGATGGAGCTATCCTTATATTAACTACCTCTATACTTAAACTTATGAATGAAAAAAGCGTCAAATGTTTTAAATTTATTTGATATAAAATTTTTTATCCAACTAAATTTTAATAAAGTTAAATCCATTCCAATTTGTTATTATATGTTTAAAAGTATTGGATAGTATTTGGCTGAAAATCAAAATATTTTCAATAATTATTCCGAAATTCGACCATAGACTGCTCTACAAATGGATTAGCAAACGATGAATTAATCATATAGAATGATGGAAGTGTATAGCATAGATAGTGGCGTAAAGCTAACATTATTTGGTAGCTATCCAGTACTAGCTCACCTGCTTGACTCGCTCGGCTATTAACAATGACTCATTATAGGTCATTTATCACTATCGGTGCTTCATTACACCGGTAATGAAGCTGGTCCGACCACCGACCACCGACAACGGACTATTGCGTTATCAATCTATTTATTTGGGCACAGCCAAACTTAACGCCTAATCCAAGCTGGATTTGAATGTGTTACTCAACCGTTAAACCACATGGAAAGTTGTGGTTGATAGCGAGTGGCGAAGCTAAAATTCACATCAATTATAATTTTCCAATAAACATTTAATATTTTATACGAGTTGTGGAAATTTGATTAAAAGTTGTATGGGAAATTGTTTGGTCAATTCAAATTTCCAAGCTTAAATATATTATCTATCATAAATAAGGCTCCGTCAAGTTATTACTTTCAGTATAAATTATAAATTTCAATGGAATGTTTAATTTTGTGTAAAGTTCCAAATATGGTTTGTGTTTAATCTCCCGGCTTCGACGCAAGACTTCCTCTATTCTCTCAGCTATACTTTCTCTTTGGTCAACATTTTTTTTACTTTTCTTCTCCTCTACTATGTTCTGATTTTTGCGGTCTTGGTTTTGCTGTCTTGGTTAGACTTTTAAACGGAAATTCACGCCCTAGGAAATTGTGCCGAGTTTAAGGACACATTAGAAAAGGACTGAAACACCTTTTTTGCGGTATCAGCTCAAATGTAATATTTGAAGAAATAAGTCAAGCTGACAAAAGACAAGATCTGACTATTGGAGTACGGCTTGGACAATTAAAGTTACTTCTGGGTGACTATAACCTGCTGAGATCCAATGAATACAGTCACTTGGAGTTTTAACAGGGATCCTAACGGGGTATTGTCGGCTGAGTGGGTACATACTTAGCACTTAAGCTTTTTCACAGCTGACCGTGGCAATATCGAATGTTTTTAGCCGTATTGATTTCTTTCACAGCTTCAAATAAGTTTGTCAAAATATAAGTATAATAGACCCAATGCTCCATGTGTTGACAGTAAAGATACACATTCAGAATTGCTCTCCCAATAAACACAAATACGCGAAAAGAACGTTGAATTTTTCAAGTAACGCCACCAGCATTCATCGTTGAAAAAACGGCAAAATGTCGTTAGGAAATACGTTTTATTCTGGTTTTACGGTAACGTTGCTTTTATTACGTTGATTCAATGTTATTCCCTCGTTGCAAATATACTCATGATAATGTAATCTCTACTGAAATATAACGTTATAGTTTGGTTTCAAAATAAATCTACCTAACCACGGGTTTTCAACGTTATTTATCCAGTGAGATTCTACTTCACTATAACGGTATCTTTTGGTTTCCATGTAACGTTGGAGAAATAAGAATTTTGAACGTTGATGTTCGATTTCCAGAGACCATAAAAGATACTGAAATAACAAATATAAGCCACATATTTTGAATACTCGAACCCGGGACCCCTCAGTTACAAGCCCTTTACGCTAACCACTGCGCTACGGAGGTTCCTACTTATCAATGTTCTGTTCGGTATTATTCACTATTTATTTAATAGCCTACATTTAGCCATCCTGCTCCGTTCCTCGTCCTCGAGGACTACCTCACTCCGGGCGAGCCTGGCCTGCCGTCCATTCCACTCTATCACATCACATTTTGGCCTCATGTGGACATCTTGTAGATCTAATCATCCCACTTCTGTTATATAAGCTACATATTTTGAATACTGAAAAATCGAAACCACCGGGATTCGAACCCGGGACCCCTCAGTTACAAGCCCTTTACGCTAACCACTGCGCTACGGAGGTTCCTACGTATCAATGTTCTGTTCGGTATTATTGACTATTTATTTAATCCTCCAGTATCCAAGCAATATAAAATTCGTAATATTTTTATAATTGTATCAACGTTGGTACACCACTACGAGAAACTGTTGAAAAATACGTTGTTTCAAGGCAACATCAATGATGTAGTTACTTTTAAGTTTTTCATTCAACGGATTATAAACGTATTTTTCATGAAAATTAATTAACGTGGAAGAAAAAAAATTATTGAAACGTAGAATATAGGTTGCTCAAAGCTTAGAGTTACTGAGTAGTGTTATATTCAACGTTTATGTGATGGTTCTCATTTCTGATTCAATATACGTTGAGAAAAAACGATAAGGAAACGTTTCATAATGAGAGTGGAGTAAGGTAGTTAACAACGTTGAATAAAAATCAATCAGAAACGTTGTGTGAAGGTAACGCGAACATGGAGTTGATACTAAGTTCTTCATTCAACGGATAAATAACGTAATATTCAATAAGTTTAATAAACGTAGTTATTTGAACGTAGAATATAGGTTTCTCAAAGTTTTAAGTTATTAAGTAGCGTTATATTCAACGTTTATATAATGTTCTTGACTTTTGATTGAATATACGTTGAGAAAGCACGATGAAGACACGTTCCATAACGGTAGTGGATATTAATAGTTGAGTCATATACGTTAATTATAGGTAGAATTGACGTTTGGTTGTATAATTGTTTCGAAAGTAACGTTGCGAAAATTAACCGTAACCTTTAATCAACCTCTGCTACCACAAATGAACGTATATTACACGTGTGTGTGTTTATTGGGCTATTTTGTTAAAGTTGTAAATATAAAAAGATTTTATAACTATTCGTTTAATTTGATACTTTTTCATTGAATATCAGTTGGAAAATGAAATATCCTGCCGTTTACTATTTGGCTGTGAAAATATAAATAAAAACTAAAAGGGTAACGCTGTATATGTCATTTGCAATGCTGTTTGAACGGGAGTTAGCGAGTTAAAATTTTGCATCGCATATTGCAAAAGCACTTTTCCACAGACCATAAAATAGAATAGCTCATAGTCATGATATTTTATTTATCCTGCGCGCTGCATGCGTAAACCAATGACCCGAAAATACGTATTCAGGAAGCACAAGCGCGTAGTTCACTAATCAGTCACAAACAGTTCGGCGGATAATAAAATATTGATTTATTGGGCCCTATACTCGAAGAGAGTTGTAATCGTAACTATCTGACATATAACATATAGAAGCCCCAGCCGATGATATAAAAACATAGAATGGACGGAAAACCATCACCGCAACAAACTACCCTCCTAAGTGCTCATCTTTGCCCTGCCAGTCGCCACTTTGATGGCCCCGTATTCTAAGACAATCGACGCTTGATAATATTATTAAGGGGTGGCAATATTACCGGTCAACGGCCACCAAGACCGGAATGGGGTTGATCCATCACCCATCACCCCTGGCACCCTCGCCATTAATCTATATCGATGCAACAATGTGTCGACATTCTCTCAATAGAACTACGAACGCCTAACAGTTGAATACAATCAGGTGATGGTATCACATCATTTGTTATAACATTCCATATTCAATATATCAAATAAATGTTTTCATTTACACATTTTCACACCCATCGTAACTTCTGAGCGAACTTCAAGAAAAAATCACATGCACTTGATTATCAGGCTATGTATGCTGTCCATGCTAAAACACCTCACGACTCACCATGCTGTCGTTCTTTTTCCAATAATTCATCCAATTCAAGCCAATTACGAACTCTTTCCAATCCAACACAATATATTATGTGGATCGACATCATCATCTTCCTCTTTGTAATTTTCTTGGTTTCGATCAATATTTGTATTTTTAGCTCTTTTAAATACAATATCAGCTTCTCATGAAGCTTATCCATTTCTTGAAGGGTTTGTTATACCTCCATTCGTTATTTTACACTGATCGGAACAGTATTTAATGCATTTAATACCATAGCATTGTCTTAGGTAGTCAGCGTTTATTATGACCAACGAAACTACTGCTTTATCAACTTAGCTTTCTGGTCAGAAATTTTAATGCAGTCACCATGGTACAATTTTCCACAAGCATCGCAAGCTTGACCATCTTGCAGTTTTGGATTAGCTTTCTAGTAACAGAAACTGTTTGGTATTCTCAACGTTAAAATTCCAGGTGTACGATGTCTGTTACTCCATAGCTCTTCTTGTTTAGACAATAAAAACTTTCAAATTCCATTTATCACAAGTATAAATGAGACAATGAAAGATCTAGTTCAGTTCTTCGAAGGTCGGGTCCGTTAACATTTAAATACTTAGATTTGTCAGGTATAGTTCGTTGTATCATAAACAGTCCAGTAGATTAAGACATATTAATTGAAGCACCATCATTACTTAGGATTACCTGCATTGTGTATAATTAACTTTTCAACCCCTTCGAGCTGTGAGAGAATAAGGGTGGTTGCGAAAGAACGGACATATGCTTAATTCTGTTCCCATGACTAAATCTAAATTATACTATACAAGGTGGAGTCACGTATAACTTATGGTCTTAAGAATGTTGTAAAGGGCGATTATGGCTGGTGTTAATGTTCTTAATTCTTGTTTTTTTAGAACGATGATTTATGTCAATTTGAATGGACAAGTGATCTCATGATCTTTTAAAATCTGTCCCGTATGTGAATCATTAAAGTATAACCGCTAGGTAAATACGTGGAGAGAACAAGAACAAAATACTTTCCCTTCTTGAAACACCCACCACTCTAGACTCGATTAGACTTGATACACTCTCCGGAGAGGGGAATCCGACACTGTTTCTATTGTTCTACTCGTATATAGCTGGTCCTTTTTCTGTTTCTTTCACTAATACGAAACATAATTATTTGCTGAATCTGTATATCTATAAATGAGTTAGCATGAGTACCTGGATTTTAAGGTTCCTTTCAAAAAATTATCAAAAACAAAACGATCTTTGGCTCATATCAAAAAATATTCAGATTAGCTTATTAGACTGATAGGGCACTTTAGGACTCTCAAACTAAGCTGCGATTTTCATATTGGGTTTAATAAAAACGGACTCTCACCTATCTCGACAAGTAGAGCTTACATTCAAAGAACAATAATACCTGGCTGATGTGATGTAGCGAAAAAAAGTTTAACGTAATTCAGCCAAAGGGGAGAAGATATAAATGAAGTAATTGACATTATCGAATTTACTCCTAATTGGCGTATCTCAAATTTCTATTTAATAAATCCAGGAAAATTAGTAAATCTGATAACAACGCTGAGGGAATACGCAACGTATCGTTTTGCAGCCACCTGAGGCTTCTTTCCCAGGGGTCAAACTTGGCGACATGAAGACGTGCCAAACGCTCTATTGGCATTGGCTCTATGCCCTAAGGCATTACGGTTCACCCTACACGCCCTTACAAATTGTTTTCTAAATTGTTATGATCGTCTTTGTTCACCACGAGTTTTTCATAATTTTTTCATTCAAAAGGATGTAAGAATACAATCTGCTAAACTAATAACTGGCGAAAATGGGTAATTTCGGCCAGAATAGATACTTTTGTCACTTAGTGAAATATTTTCGACACCCTTTTCAAACAATTTTTTCTAGCTAATATATTCATAAAATTAAAAATTACAGATTTCTTTTTATTCAAGTAAAAAGCTTGTGAAACTTAATATTCCAATATTATTATTATAAATTCAAGTGAAGCCTGTTAATGCAAATTTACACATTTTTTGACTCTCATATTAGAAAGAGAAATATATATACCTACAGTATTATATTTAATAGAAAATATTTATTAAATACAAAATAATCACCCTGTATTTATTCCAATTAGATTACACGAACTAATCAGCTTAAGCTTTCAAATTAATTTCTATAATCCTCTCTCCAAATGCCGATTTAATTCTACCTGCATTATTATACCCCAAATATGTATCAATGATTTTTCCAACCATCATAATATTCTAACTTACAACCGTTTTTTACTAAGTAATAAATCTTAAAATGAAAAGAGGACCTGGAACATGTGCAACAAGAGTAACATCACATAAGGGTGCTGTCTACATGGCAAGCCGCTATTAATTACTAATCTGAAGACTCGTTATGTTTTAATGGAGTGTTTTTGTTACTCATGACAAGGGACAGAACTTCCCCAAACAACACGCACCAATCTGATAAAATGAAAAGGGAGACAAACACGGATCTAAAAATAAATCTGCTATTTTTTAATTTCTTTTAATTAATTTTTAATTTTATGATCTGGGAATATTTATTAAACATGGTTTGTATTAAAGAGGAACACTTAAACTGAGGCATGTGGATATCCTGGAACTCCTTACACAACGAAAAACGTATGTAATATATATTGTATCACAAAGATAGGAAAAGAGTCACTATTAGATGCACGAGCGAAAGCAGCTGATAGTTAAGAGCTACTGAAGCGTTTCCTGCATGTGTAACACACAACTGAATTTGTATGTCCATATCTGCCAAGTATGACCATTTTGCATGCAACCACTTTGGCATCTACGATATTTTGATAGCCCATACTGGGCAACTATTTCCCCAACTTGTCAGCCCATACCCATTCGACAAACGGAAAACACTTGAGCGCACTCGCCCCATCGGGATGACTGCTCGTTTTGCAAGCGAGGCTTACCGACAACCTAAGAACGAGCACTTTCCCACAGTGTGGTAATACGTGCATCCGTGCAGGAAATAGTCAATCGTATGTAACAAAGTTTGTATACATGTGGCGTACTTAACAGGTACAATAAAAAGCTTACCAATATTTGTTGAAGTGAGAACCAACTTATTGAAGAAGTAGAGGACAATATTTGGAATAATGAGGAGTGACATACCTTACCTATCTTTTGAAAAAATAGCCAACCTTTCAAAGGGGAGGATAATAATCAGAATAATGGAGGAGGACACGGTTTACCTATGTCTTTGAACCCATACCCTTCAACAAACGGAAAATACTTAGGCGCACTCGCCCTATCGGGATGACTGTTCGTTTTGTAAGCGAGGCTTACCGACAACCCAGGGGCAAGTACTTTACCACAGTGTGGTAATAAGTGCTTCCGTGAAGGAAGTGAATAGCAAGCAAGCTGGTACATGTAAGCTTACTTAGCAGGTAAAATAGAAATAATGTTTGCTGAAGCAAGAACGGACTAGTGAAAAAAAGGCAGGACAATATTTAGAAAAATGAGGAACGACATAGCTCACCTATATCTTTCGAAAAAAATTACCAGCTCGTATACGAGAGGAGTACACAATATGTAGAATAATGAGAAAGGAATAATGAGGAAAGTCCTTTGAACCCACACTCTTCAACAAACGCAAAACACTTAGGCGCACTCGCCCCATCGGGATAACTGCTCGTTTTGTAAGCGAGGCTTACCGACCACCTAGGGGCAAGTACTTTGCCACAGTGTGGTAATAGGTGCTTCCGTGAAGGCAGTCAATAGCAAGAAAGCTGGTACATGTAAGCGTACTTAACAGGTAAAATAGACATAATGTTCGCTGAAGCAAGAACGGACTAGTGGAAAAAAGGCAGAACAATATTTAGAAAAATGGGGAACGACATAGCTCACCTATCTCTTTTGGTAAAATATCCAGCTTGTATACGAGAGGGGGACACAATATTTAGAATAATAAAGAACGTCATAGTGTACCTATGTCTTTTGAAAAAAATAACCAGCTCGTGAAAGAGAGGAGCACCTGGAGAAGCAAGGGACCAATTTCTTTTAAAAAGTAATTAAGGAACCTCACCCCTTGAAGTTGGAAGATTGTCCTTCATAGCTGGAAGATGACCCCAGCCAGTAGAAAAAATAATCAATCGGTGAAAAAATCTACAGTCGAAAAAAAATGTTAGTCCATATCTGCCAAGTATGACCATTTTGCATGCAACCACTTTGGAATCTACGATATTTTGATATCCCATACTGGGCAACTATTTCCCCTACTTGTCAGCCCATACCCATTCGACAAACGGAAAACACTTAGGCGCACTCGCCCCATCGGGATGACTGCTCGTTTTGCAAGCGAGGCTTACCGACAACCTAAGAACGAGCACTTTCTCCCACAGTGTGGTAATACGTGCATCCGTGCAGGAAATAGTCAATCGTATGTAACAAAGTTTGTATACATGTGGCGTACTTAACAGGTACAATAAAAAGCTTACCAATATTTGTTGAAGTGAGAACCAACTTATTGAAGAAGGAGAGGACAATATTTGGAATAATGAGGAGTGACATACCTTACCTATGTCTTTTGAAAAAATAGTCAACCTTTCAAGGGGGAGGATAATAATCAGAATAATGGAGGAGGACACGGTTTATCTATGTCTTTGAACCCATACCCTTCAACAAACGGAAAATACTTAGGCGCACTCGCCCTATCGGGATGACTGCTCGTTTTGTAAGCGAGGCTTACCGACAACCCAGGGGCAAGTAATTTGCCACAGTGTGGTAATAAGTGCTTCCGTGAAGGAAGTGAATAGCAAGCAAGCTGGTACATGTAAGCTTACTTAGCAGGTAAAATAGAAATAATGTTTGCTGAAGCAAGAACGGACTAGTGAAAAAAAGGCAGGACAATATTTAGAAAAATGAGGAACGACATAGCTCACCTATATCTTTCGAAAAAAATTACCAGCTCGTATACGAGAGGAGTACACAATATGTAGAATAATGAGAAAGGAATAATGAGGAAAGTCCTTTGAACCCACACCCTTCAACAAACGCAAAACACTTAGGCGCACTCGCCCCATCGGGATAACTGCTCGTTTTGTAAGCGAGGCTTACCGACCACCTAGGGGCAAGTACTTTGCCACAGTGTGGTAATAGGTGCTTCCGTGAAGGCAGTCAATAGCAAGAAAGCTGGTACATGTAAGCGTACTTAACAGGTAAAATAGACATAATGTTCGCTGAAGCAAGAACGGACTAGTGAAAAAAAGGCAGAACAATATTTAGAAAAATGGGGAACGACATAGCTCACCTATATCTTTTGAAAAAATGTCATAGCTTACCTATGTCTTTTTTTTTAAATAGTAAGCCCGTAAAAAAATGGGGGACAATATCAAAAAAATGGGAAACGACATAGTTCATCTATATCTTTTGAAAAAATGCCAACTCGTAAAAGAGAGGAGCACTTGGAGAAATTAGGAACCATTTTTTTCTAAAAAGTTAAGTAATTAAGGAACCTCATCCCTTGAAGATGGAAGATTGCCCCCCATAGCTGGAAGATGACCCCAGCCAGTAGAAAATATTATCAATCGGTGAAAACATCTACAGCCGACGGAAAATATTTCCCACCGGCTTACAGGATGTTTTCTACAGGATGCACCCTCCCAGAAGTTCGTCTCTACTAGCAAAGTGCAGTAAAATGAAAATATACAAACAAGAACAAATAAATCAAATCCTTACAATGTTAAATATCAACAAAATATTGATATCTACCTATAATGATTACAATATTTCAACAAAAATACACAGCATATACCAGAATTTTTTATTGGGGGGGACCAAATATCAAATCTGAATCTTTTGATGAAAAAAATTATAGAATGTTTTCAATGGATTGATATTTTGAGGAAATGGGGTAGACCGTTAGGGTGGACCATTAACCACCCTGCCCCCCTGCCTATGGTGCAGCGCTGCGTTATTGTTGGAAGTGACGAACTGATTATAAACAGTATAGGCCACAAGAAATCACGTAAGATTCAAACGCAAATCACAACACAAACTAAACACCATCTTAACAATAAACACAATGATAAATAAAAACCTTAACCTCAGAAATCCGATGCAATTTGTTCTATTTTTTCAACTGCGCTGGACAATTATGTGCTGTATTTACTATAACACTCAACAGTACGTAACCGTAAATTACGGAAATAAGCGCTAACGTTATCAGCGTTAGAGACGTGAAACAGTGAATCACGCATTTAATAAACGTCAAAATACCGAAAACGGAATTACCGCAGACCATTTTTTAGCAAGTAGTATCTCTCTAATGGTAAACAAAAACCTTAACCTTAGAAATCCGATGCGCATTAAATAAACGTTAAAATACCGCAAACGTAATAACCGCAGACCATTTTTAGCAAGCAATATATCTAGCGTTGATTTTAGCGTGGAAAGATTGGCACGTATTTTTACTTCCTAAGCTATCACTGAGTTAGGCCTACTAGCTACGTTACTGAGATTATCTGCTGCATCTTTATTCTTTTCGCTCATTATTTAGATTTAAATTTGCAGATTTGTGTAAAATAATTGAACAATAATAACAAAGTCGCTAACCTTACGATAAAATCTACAATTATTAGTGTATTCACACAAGTTTGCCACTAATTACAGTGAATCATGTCATATGTAAGGTGTGGCACCCGTTTCCTATTTAGTAATAACTACAGAGGTGGATTTACGGATTTGCCACCCGTAGGCTGTTTAATTTTTGCCGCCTTAAAAAAAATCATTTTTCTGTCGACCGTGTATTAACACATGATATTAACGTTCTCAAAACTAGACAATATCATACATTAATGCATGATTTACCTATAATAATCAACGATTTTCTGCAGGCAACCCAACGCACATCATATATATTGACATTTTGTAGGCACCAAACATACAATAGCGTCTTCAAAATTACAATTAAGTTGAGATAATATGTTTTGATTTCGGCTTCCAAAATAAAAATAGATTCGTAAATAAAACAAAATATTATTATTTAGTCCGAAATACCACTAAAAATGTTAAAGCTAAAAAATAGTTCAAATAGTCCTCCTTGTTGAACCAAACAAATGCCGAATTTATTGAACAAAAATAATCTTGTATCTCTGAGTTGATTCGATGTAATGTTTGGACAATGTTGGACAATTTTCGCCTATTGCGCTCGCTCGCTCTATTGAAGCTTGATACTGGTCGACTAGATTAAACGCAGTTCTGAATTTTCTTAATCTTGTAAATCGAAATAAAAAATGTATGAGCCAAATCTGCCGCACTAAGGTTGAGCCTACTTAGCCTGCTGGTAAATCCGCCACTGAATAACATGGCTCAATAATTTTCTCTGTGTTTTGGTTTGCTGCAAAAAATATGCATTTGCATATTTAATTTATCATCATCTGCCTCATTGTTGGCCGTAAAAATGTCGACATTGATTAACGAATTATTCATATTTTCAAATTAAAGAAATAATTCACTGAAAAAGGGGTTCATTCGAACGTGATTTGATGTCTTGGAAGTTACAATAAATTATAGTATAAAGACTGAACAATACGCTGTTTATTCATAAACTAAGAATTATTTTTTTTTTGTCCAGTTCAATTTACTATGAGGTGTTTTTATTTTAGTTTTTTTCTTGGTGTAAGATCAAAGTTTATAATCGAGCACCCTGTATTTCACTATAATATTGTATAGTCATCGGTCCTTGACGAGTGTACACAATTTCGAATTATTCTGTGCGTTTAAGTGGGTAAAAAAAGAATTTAAAGGTTGGGTTATAAATGGATCACCCTATTTTATCACTTTACTGTATTTTCTATTACTATTATTCTATTGTCATTAGTAACAAGTGTGCAAAATTTGGAATTAACCTGAGCATTTAAAGTGGCTCAAAAGTCAAGCTTGAAGATTACGTTACAAACATACATGCAAGTGAAACTAATAAAAAGCGTGTATAATAAAGAAAAATATTGTAAAAATCTCCTAAAATCGCCTTAATACCACACCGGAAACACAATAGATGCATTATCAGTTGTTTGTTAGAATTCTGAATAGTGCCAGTGACAGTAACAACAATTTAGTTTATGATGGTATTTGATACGCTAAAGGCGGCGACGTGTGGTGGTAAAGGGCTTTGTAGTCAAACAATCATATCAAAGGACTCAATGCACCAGCACCCACTACCAGAACTGTGAATTATATTCATCAATCGACAATTCAGATTTGGTTTCCATTTGCTAATAATAATATATGATATATAATTCTCGATATTATATATTGAATTCTATTCCTTCAACCTATATGTATAAAGTAATGAGTAAACTTAAATTGACAGGCGGGGATACTTCTTACCAGTACACTACCGAGGAATTTACGCCACAAGAAAGTGCGCCTAGTTCAATATTGATAAAGGATACAGAAAACAAAGGATTATCATAATGACAGATAGTCAAGGAGCCATCAAGGCAATGAGCTCTTGTGTAATCAGTTCCAAAATGGTGTGGGAATGCCTAGACAAACTCAATGAACTAGTAGAGAACAATATAGTTGCCTTACTATTGATTCCAGGACACACTGGAATAGAAGGAAATGAAATAGCAGATGAACTAGTAAAGAGAAGGACTGAAATACCTTTCTGGGGGCCAGAACCGGAATCAGCCCCAATGTAATATTGAGAAAAATAAGTGAAGCAGAAAGAAAGAGAAGATCCAACTATTGGAAAGATCTAGTAGGGCTTAGACAATCAAAGATTCTTCTGGGTGACTACAACCTGTTGAGATCAATTGAATGCATAAGTCAATGTAAAACTGCGCTGAGAGTTTTAACAGGGATCCTGACGGGACATTGTCGCCTGAATGGGCATCTGAAAAAACTCAAAATAGTGGAGGAAGAATAATGCATATATTGTGGCATGGAAGAAGAAACCTCCATCCACATACTTTCCAACTGCACAGCACTCCAGAATCCTAGGGCACAGTACCTGAGAGATTACTGGATAAAAGAGGAACTAAGGTTAAGCCTGCAGATATCCTGAAATTCCTCCGGGAAATAGGACTAAAGGAGCTAGGAGAATAACTGGTCACAGCAAACAACGAATTTACTTTCGCGTAATTCCTCATGATAGACTATTTTCTGATCGCTTCTGATTTCGGTTGGAGCAGACCTATTGTCGGATTTCAAAAATGACCGGTGTTTTGTACTTTAGTTTTAATTATATATAACGTTATTTGTCTCCGAAAACACACACAAAGTGTTACAAAAATAATTTTCCATTAACATTTTCTGTAGTGTTGATTTCATGTTGATGAAACACATTCACTGACACTATCTCGGTGAGACTTAAAAAGGCAAGTGCATGCATTGTACTCTCGGCTTAAGGCGCAGTTTAACAGCAAGAGGCGAGCACTGCGAGATTTACGCTGTGTATTATACTTATTAGGTCTCCCAGCTCGAGCTTTAGCACTCGTGGATCATTGGTCTGCTCCAGGTTTAACTCAGTGCCGAAGCTCCATCAGAGGCATTCTCTACTAAGCGAGTATCCATCTATCTACGTTTCATGCGCAAACCAGAGGTGGTGACAAATATTAGTGTCGTCTATCATTCTCAGACTTTTTGTAATAAAAACGCAAGCTAATTCATTGTAAATTGCAGTTTTTTTCCGATGTCATTTGAGTCAGATTCAACTAAGACTGCCCTTGCTGAGCTGATTCCAAAAATATATAAAACGTTGCCTTTAAATTGATACAGGGATACACTGTATAAGTTGAATAGCAGAATTCATGGGTCATAAATATTATAAATATATAAATAACCAGTGTACTTTTTGCTTTTAAAATAGTTTTGTTGAATAATTGGGAGACATTGTGAATGACAACTTTTCACTGTTAATTGCTTTCATAATCAAATGTGTTAACTAAACAATTATTCTTTTGTCCCTGAAGGTCTCTTTTACGTTTACTTATGTAACAGATTCATCAATCTCTGCCGAGTAGTCTTTCAATCCACAAAAGAGAGAAGTTTGTTATTTTAATTTTCGAGTTGTGCGTTCATTTCAAAAGGCGATAACGCGTAGTGTCAACTGTCTTTGACATTGAGAGCAACCAATCATTTACATTAGTGTAATATAGCTTCAGTTATCACCAAAGGCGTATGTAATTAAAGCAACATGTTTAATTATTAAGTAAACATGTCAGTTTCTTTACATTTAAAACAACAACCCTTAGAATAATACATTTTTGTTTGGTTTTACTTAATGTGAAAGGCAAACTAGATGAAAGTTGTTTATTGTCCCTTTAAAGTGAAATTGTTGATGAATTATGGCATGGTATTGACGCATTCTTATTTGTGGTTGAAAATTTTTCTGAATTAAGCATGCCCTTGACACTAAGGAATGCAATCTCGTGAGATTGGGGCTCAGCCAAGATCTTATGTGATCTTGCTAGCAATTTTTAACGTTTAACACTTGAATAGGGATCGTACTTTATTTTACTTTTCAACGATGTATCAAAACTTTTTGGTGATGGTAGGTAGAATATCTACCAGAGATCTTGAATAGCGATATGCTACTCTCTTAAGAAAAACCATGAAATTTTGGACAAAAATTTGTATATAGTTTAAGGGTATACTAACGAATACTCGGATTGGAAAAATAGCAACAATAACTTTTATATATCAGAAAAAATAACCGTTGAACTGGAAAGAAACAACTACTTGTGAGGCTATATGCCCCGACAGACATTAAATTGCAATTCTAAATTGAACAATTATAATTTTTCAAAAAATATTTTTCAAAAACTTTACAGGAAACTGTAATTAAGTATATAATATATATATAACTTTCACTTGTATGTAATTGAGTACCAAAGTTATGAGCAATAAGAAAATGGTAATTGAATATATTTGATGGTCATATCTTCCTAATATATTTAAAGTAGACAGAGAAGTCAAAGAAGCAGCTATAACCATTACCGAAGTTGAACATAAGTCACGGTTTTAATAGTTTGTATGTGACATTTGAAACTGCTAAAAACTTTTTATATCCCCCAGAACTACAAGCAAGTCTTGTAAACATTATTTATATTGTTGGTATTAGTCATTCTTAGGTCATTGTCGCTTAAGGTAATATAGGGTGTGAAAGAAGCCCATGCATTACGGTTGTCGGGATGAAGATTGAATAAGTCTGAGCAATTTAGAAAGTTAATGTGGATTTGCTACAATGTAGTATCGAGTTATTTATTACAATAACTCGCTATAAATTATATCAATATATGAACCAGTTTTCAATAGCCATTTAAAATTATATAATTGCAAATTAAACTTAGCATATCTATGAATAATAATCAGAGATTTATGATAATATATACGATATACATATATTTGTGTTGTTTCCTGGACTACCTCTCTTCTCTAAAGGCGCGTCGACACTATGCCTCAGCAGGACGATCCCTTTCTCGTCGTCCACTCTATTTTAAAGTAAGTGCTAACTGGCCGACAGTCTCAATCTCGCCTAAAGCCGCGACATGCCAGTGGTTGGCATGTGCCCACCTCCGTTCTGTCTGACTTATTGGCAAATGCTAACCGTCGCTTTCAAAACAAAACACTATTAACAATGGTTATTCCTATATTAATAAAAAACTATAAGCCAAATTATTTTGGAACCAATAAACTGTACATTCTCTTGTAACCCATTCTCTTCTATCTCTCAGGATATATTGAATATCGTTCTGTACATCCCGTATATTGAATATTTCATGTGTGCTTTCTAAAATGGTCATTAGGAGATGGAATAAATATTTGCATGGTATGAATACCCTGCAATTACCGGAGTAACCATATACCACCAATAAGTGAACAAAACAACGAGTTTTTACAAATTATGATCTAGAATGGCCAGTATTCAGTATGGCAGAAGTCAAATAAATTCTTGATTCTATTTTTTACGCGTACAAACCTGTGCAGATATTTATTGTGCGAAGCAGAAATGTAGATTGTAAAACGTGTTCGACAAATTAAACATTTAAAGGCAGTAGTATTTATCGTATGTGTATATAATTTTCTTCTTTAAACTCTATTACTAATCTAAAAGGTTTTCTACTAATGGATTAAAATTAATTACAAAAAGCGAATCAAATAAAAAGAGAGCTTCAATATTTTCACGACCATCTTGAATAAATTAAAAATGTAAATGTTTTTATTATAATATTTCGTAAGGATAAACTAGAAAAGCTAGATTAGAATATTGTTGAAAGATATTCCAGTACTAAAATATCGTATGTCCAGTGAAGAAGGTTTCTCCACGAATTGATGAGAAACATGTATGGCATCGTGGATATAAAGTAAAACTGACTGATTAAACAATAGTATATTATACACCAAGCTGTTGAATTTTCTTCACTCTCATTTTTTTCCACTCTTATCCAAATTTGTATCAATCAGTACACTGTCTATTTTCGCTCATTAGATTATGGCATTTCTTATGTCATTTTTTGGTTGGGAGCGAATTTTAAACTGATGGTATTTAAACTCAAATAATTTTATCTTCATCGGTTACTCCAAGCAGCTAATACGTTAAAGTCAATCTCCTGGGTAAAGAAAATTATGTTTCTCAAAATATTTGAATTGATCTATTATAGATTAGACAGAAAAGATTATCATCCACTAATAGAGGAATTCAACTTCTCGGTTGACTAGAAGAAGTAATAATTGTCAACTTCACGGCTAGTAGATAGTGAAAAAAAGCATTTTAATACTTTGGAGTAAAATTGGAAGACAACGGATTAACTACTATAACATCGCAGACAAATGCGTATAGGTATGTATGTTTATATCTATTGGTTGGACTCAATTCCATTTGCCAATATTCTTTGGTGTATTTTATTGCTCTTGAACCGAATTATGCTATTGATACTAAATTTGAGAATATGTTTCCATACAAAACAAGTCACTGTTTAAAGATTGGTAAATGCCTATTTTGCATTAAACAATGTAACCAAAGAAAAATTCCGGTAGCCGCGTTTGGTTCCGCTGATTATTAACTGTCATTTTACTGCATATTCAAGAGGTCTTTTCTTTGTATTTTTAAGGCGCTAATGAAAAGGAAAAAGGTGACGGCAAACTTCATTGAATAATTTTATTAGCAAACTTTTAGTACCTACTAGCAACACCCAACAATGGTTCATGAATTTTAAATATAATATCCAATTTCTCAGCATTTTCTGCACTTTTATTATCCGGTTTGACAATGTAGTTTATTGCTGAGTATAATGGAATTACTTCGAAACTACTGAATGATACTCATAACGCTACAATATTTTACACTTGGACGTTTAATATTTAATTTTCTTTGGTGGCGAGATGCAGTTATTCTTAAATTAAATCCGTCTGAACAAAAGTATTTATTATACGTGCTCTGACTTTCGCAATAATGTTCAAAATAATAAAATATGAAATGTTCCGCTAGTTTATTGTAATTTAATTGAAATTTACCAAACAATATTAACAGATGCGTAGTCATTGATCCACATAACAAAAGCTACAAATATTGAATTTCATTTGTGATCATATTTATTTTGGTATAATAGGTATATCACAATCCGCCATCGTATCTCAAACACAGATCACAAACGTGTAACGTCAAACTTTTGTATCTCGTTCAAACTTTTCTCGTATTTTCTGGTTTTGCTCCGTTCTAACGATATTTAAACACCCGTTATAAGATTCACGACTATCACGCGCTCTCTCTAATGACGAGAAAGAAAGAAATTATCGAGGAAAGTAACTTTTCATTTCTTCAAATTAGGAAGAATACAAATGCAAAGTTTTGATTTGTCAAAAGTCAGTCAAAATTGTCAAAACCTAAAAATGTTGAATAATAATTTTTCCAAACACTGTCTATAATTCTCAATACATTTCCTGGATGTTCCTCAGTATGAACTAGTGGTCTCTTGAACCCCCCATTGCGGACCATTCACATCAATGTCCATAAAGGTATGAGAAACAGTCCTTTGATGCAAGATAATTATCAACGCACAATTTGGTTTGATATGTGAATAACATTTCAAAGGGCTTCCCAGTTGCATACAATTTGCCGTACTGTGCGTTACCTACAAGATAATTATTCACGAGATTATGTTAGTAAAGTGGATTGCTAAATTGAAAATTATAATCAAAGCCGGTGGAAATCAAACAAAGGTAGACCTAATCACCTCACAGTATATCAATAGCAGGTGTTTCGTTCAACCCTTAAATGTAAAATCAGTGTCATATTGCAAATATTACACACTAACGTTACTTATAACCAGTTTTTCGACCACTAGTCCCATTTTTTCATCTTTCTTCAACGCTGGAGTTTTTACAGCACTTTTGATTTGTCATTGTTATTTTGTTCACGATTTTTTTGGTTCTGCCATTTTAAAAATTGCTTAAGAGTAAAATAAAAATAAATAATGCTTTTTGGTCCTGATAAGTCTCATTTCCCGCGAGTGTAACAATTTAAAGACTAATAAATATTAAATAAAAAGTTCAATTACTCTAAATGTTCACTTGAAATTCCGCTCATTGGAAATTGGAATTGGAATAAATCATATTTAAAAATATATATATTCTTGAAATCTAACATAATTGCGTGGTATTATATAATGGCAATAATAATTTGCTTCGATGTCACGTTTGTGGTCCTTTTGATATCAAAAGGGAATAACAGTTATCCAGTAGGATTATTTAATAGCGAAAAATCATAAATTTATAAATTTACGAGTTAAAGCCAATTAATTTTATGGTTAGCAAACGATAAATGTATCGTTTTACTACGGTTTCAACATATAGTCGAACTATCGAGTATGGATCATAAAAAAGATATATTAATAAAATTAAAAACCAAACTCATAATTCAAGCTCTAGCTAGGGTGTGTAAACGGGTGAGTAAATGCGAACGAGTACGACTACGAATTTGCATACTGAAGGCTATTTTTACTTCCGCCCCTATGTTGTTCGTCATTTAACCCTTTAGCGATCTCAGTCATTAGTATGACATTACAGAGCTCTGTGTATAAGAAAAACAGTAGCTGCCATTTATATGATGACTCACATCACAATTTTCAGTGAATTGTATTGAAACTAAAAAAATAATATTTTCAATATTCAACAGATATGTAATAATTAATTAGATTTTTTGATAAAATCTGGAAAATTGTGTAACGGATTGACGCATGTCAAAAATATGTCAGGTTATTGGGATAGATTTACAATATTTTGACCAATAATTTGCTGTGCTCCTTCTTTAGCACGTGGCCCCGACATGCACGTACTTCTTTACAAGTTGCATCTTCTCATATTAACGATTATTCAGGACCAGTGAAACCTGGTTAAGTCTCATCAAGGAACTTGCGAATTTGTCTCCCTTACAAAGTGTTTAGAAGTTTGAAAGAATGCACGAGCCTTCGCGCGAAATCTTGTGCCTTTGATCGGTCCACTTGTCGGAACGTTTTTGTTACGAAGCTGCAGATTTTTACGATATTCTGATTAACGTACAGGTTGGCAAATTAACTTTGGCAGTCGGAAGTTTGGCAACGTCCGATGCGCCGTAGCAAAGACGTATGCGTATTGAAAGTAGACTCACTAAGCTTCGTTTCGATTAAAACTTTGCATGCGGAATATACAGTTGGTTCGTTGGATCTTTTCCCATGCGTCATCATTAATATACAAACGCAATAAATCAATACATTAAATAACACGTAGGTCGTAGTTGTAAACAAGTCTTTGGTCTGCCAACGACGGCAACGTACAGATTCGCGTTTAACCTATCGCCGACATTCATCATATGGCTATCTCTGTTTGTTATATTACGCTGTAATGGAACAAACGGTTTGATTTCGGGGGTTAAGATTCTGTGAGTAGGAAAGAGACGTAATACAAAAAGTAGTATGTGAATCATTTCATACATGGGAAAAGATTCAGCGAACAGACTGTACGTCGCCTGCTCTTCCCGGTAGCTGCGCTTACAACGTTGTCAAGTTATATGGCTTTCTCGCGCATCGTCAACTACCAAAATTAATTTGCCAACCTGTACAGTGTACATGTTTTAGTTTTTCATGTTCTTTGGAACATTGTAATTTAATTTAAGCTTTATTTTGAATTATTCTACTAAGAGGAGATTTTGGCATATTAAATTCAACACAGACTTCATCGCATCTCTTTTATAAACGGATATTAATTTCAGTTTCTCACTTACTGATAACGGTTTGAGCAGTCGTTTCGGCATTTTTTAAATAAACTAAAATAAGAATAGTAAACAAACTAATATTATCTCAGTTAGAGAGGTTGATGCATATTAAATTCACTCGCGGCCTCAGTTATAGTAACTATGACGATAAAATCGAAAAAACTATTCATAGATGTAGAAGTTTGCTTCGTCCCACTAGGTTTGTGATGAGTGGGTCTATGAGGCCCTTCACTGCGACTCGCAAGAGACTTTTTTTGTTGTCCCTCTAACAGAGGTGATTCAGTTTTTAAGTGTTGTCCCACATAACCAAGTTGCACAGAAAAACTATCCCAATATTGAAAAAGGAGCGACTGTTTTCTGTTACTTCCTTCACATTTTATACATAATCCATAAGATAAAAGGAATCAATTCGGATAAAAGTTTTAAAAAACAATTTTCTTCTAAAATGCTTGTCATAAATTTAAGTATTATCGCACAATGACATTCTTGGATAATACCAACATAAATATTTAGGTATCTTTTGTGTTGACTCAAATAAGTCATATGTTCAACACTTTATAGCGTATTGCGTTAGATTCTTTGTTCTACGACTGGCAAATATCCAACTTTTATCTGGAAATACCATTCGTTTGGAAGTTAGATTTCAAATTTATCGCTTTAAGAATACCGACTTCGTGAACATTTTTGTATTAACGTTATATTTCATTGGGCCGTATTCATGAAAAAAAGGTTACACTTCTAGAATATAAAGGAAATCATGCAACTCATACTTATAGAGTTTGAGCATATCCTTCACGAAAAGTATTTGGCTATTTATAAATGTTACCTTTCACTCTAAAAAAAGAATATTCAATAATTTTGAGTAGTCAGTAGCTGACTCAGTCGTGTGGGGATCAGATGTTGTGTTTGGAGAGGAAAATTCCCTCAGAACTAAAACACCAGCTTGGAGATCGAATAAATATCACGTAGGAATTTCCCATATCCATTGAACTAGCAAAAAGGGGGACTGAAGAACCCTTTTGGGATCCGGAACCCATCTGCGGAATTAGCTCCAATGTGATATTGGAAGAAATGGGTAAAAAATGACCATTGGAAAGATCTAGTAGGGCTCAAGCAATCAAATATTCTTCAGGGTGACTATAACAGCCTGTTAATATCAAATGAATGCAAAGTCAAAGTAAAACTACACTGAGAGTCTCAACAGGGATCCTTACAGGACATTGTCGCCTGAATACTTGCGAATTGAGGGGATTACTGGATCGAAGAGTTAAGTCCCGCAGATATTCTTCCGGGAAATAGGACTAAAGGAGCTATTAGTCTCTGAGACTTTCCTCAGGAACTAGGTAGAAATAAGGCCCAATAGATCTCTTAGGTCTCAGTGGATGTCACCCCAACATACATACATACATACATACGTTCTTGCGATTGAGTTTATGAAAAATTTAACGAATGACTTGGAACAAATTAAATATCAAGCTTCGATATTTTGAAAACATTGTTTGGTTTATTCCGTAGATCACTGGCATATTCGATATATATTTATTCCCATTTTATATAATACAATAACAAACCCTAAATAATACCAAAATAAAGGGTTCCCTTATTGGACCTGATTGTATTATGATTGACGTCGGGCGATTTGAAAACTTTTCAAGTATATCTTCTCCGGCCGAATTGAATCATATTTACGTGAGATTTTTATTTGATTTTTCCCCTTGTTAGGTTTGAAAAAGTATTTCAATAACATTGTTGATATCGAGTCCGGCGGGAACTACGTTTCGGCACAATTGCATCTCGTCTAAGCACGTGTGTGCTCTTTACCGCTGTGTTTTACAACTTGATGTCTCTAATTCGACATAGTGCCCCTGTGCGACCGTGTTTTGGATTCACTCTCTCACTGAGATGAATAGATTGTCGCCAAGGGTAATTAGATAGGACCGTAGGGTTCCAGACGACACGGACAAATTCGAGTGACACTCTTGAACAATGACTTATTCACAAATAAAATATTTTGGTGTAACTATTGAGTTCTCATAATCAATTAACTGCATTATTTTACTATTAACATTATTATAAACATCTTTGTGTGTTATTCATTAATTATTTCTCACATTTTATACTTTCAATCGTTAATTGTAGGTTATTTTAATATTTAACTGGTCAACAATATAAAAATGCAAAACAATGTGCGCACTCAAATATTTTAATAATATAATTCAATAATTTAGAGTTATGACATTCTGGATCAAGTTATAATCAAAGGCATCATTTTAATTAATTCAACCCCTTGATGATATCTTCCTACCCTCACGCGATTGTTGAGAGCACACGATTTTCATTTTCCCACGAAAAATTAATTAATTGCTAATTAAAATATATAGAAACTACTCTATTTTACCCATCATCTTGTAGTTTGTAAAAGTACAGAATTGCGGGATAAAAATCACTTAATACATTAATTTTGATGATCCTAATTGAAAAATTAGCATATTCGGAATAACAGTTGACAATACAATTAATAAAATTAATAAAATGTGCGGGATAAACAAATATATGAATAACAGAAGACGACAAGCCCTATTATCCCTGAACAGACAACGTGGTATATCGGGGCTGGTACTAGAGTGTCAACAAGATTTAGCTAACGCCTCGGGGCAGATAACAATATTCTCCTAGGGTGGGTAAGAGGGCACGACACGATTATTTAGCCAGGGAAGCGGCTGGACTAAAAATATTAAGACCCAGTAACACCTACGGCCTGACGACTTCGACAATTGCGAAACTAGCCAAACGTTACACCCATGCTCAATCCCTTAACAGATGGGTTGTAATCAAAGAATGCAGTCTTGCCAGGATCACCCTGGGCGACCCTGGCGTTGAAGAAATATTTGGCGATCACCAGGAAAAATCTATGCTCAACAGTACAATTTCTGACTGGCCACTGTCAACTAAGGAAACATCTCCATACTATGGGACTAGAGAACACACCTCTATGCAGGATGTGTGTACAGGAAGATTAAACTGTCAGGCATATCTTACGCGAGTGTCTAGATTTATCGTCAAGAAAGTGTGTGCTAGGTGAGTTTTTATCTACATCTGCCGATATAGAGGAGATGTCTCCTAGTGACTTGTCCACCTTCCTGGGAAGGACAGGATGGTCGATGACATGAGAAGACAACTCCACTCCTGTGAATTTGATAATGCATATAAGCACATCTTACAAAAAGTAAGCCATTTCTCCCAACTTTATCCACTTTTAATTCATATGAAATCAGCTTTTAATTACTCAACTCCCTAATATTTTTGTTATATAATCACGATACGCAAGCAATCTTTTGTTTGGACACGTCAAATCAACTTGAACAAGAGTTAAAAAATTCATTCATCTTTTATCAATCCAGTTTTACTCAATTGGCTTTTCTGACCCGCATGTTTGACAATTCACCCGCACCATATTACGAAATCGACTTTTCTATTCTTCGACACGTATCTCAATTGCAACTTAAGATTCGCATTCTTTGATGGAGGGGAAATTAAAACCTGTTATGGGAAGTCTAAAAAGGGGTCAGAGTGAAATGACCCCGAACTTTACAAATGGATGGGGGGATTATTTTTTGCATTTCATGTTGGCTTATACTAATTGGAGTGAATAATAATAAGAAAAATAAAACAAATAGAGCACTTTGACGAGAGATGAAACAATTTCTGGTCACCCACTGTCGATGCCAATCATTTTTAAGGCTATTTCATTAGGAATATTTTGAGCACTCTTAAAGCACCTGTTCTAGTTTAAAATTATTAATGACTTAGTACCAGTATCTAAATATGATTCACTTCAATATATTCACATAGTTGTTAAAGTGTAATCATGTTTAATTTAGAAACTAAAATAGAGCAGAGGGAGGAGTATTTTAATTCAGAAGAACATTTTACCAATTTGGTATTCAATTACGAGTAGAAATTTCTAATTGCAGCAGCTTGATTAAAAATTTGCGGCACGTTAATATTAAAATTAATGTACGCTACAGTTGAATGTACATCTGCAGGGATGGATTAAAAATTTTTGTGTTTTTAAATGATACAGAGATACCAGATAATTTATACAAGCAGATGAATCACTTCATTTAAAATGGTACGCTACAAGTTATTTTAGAGCTTCTTGACTTCAATAAAAGTTTCAACAGGTGCCCTAACAAGACACTGTTGCCTGAATCGGCACTTCAAATAACTCAAACTACTGGAGGAATAGAGATTCTGTGGCATGGAAGAAGAAACCTCCATCCACTCACTTGCAGATTGCACAGCAATTCAGAATATTAGGACACACCATCTAGGAGCCTACTGGATCAAAAAAGGGACCTCACATAAATGGGAAGCAGATATTCTAGCATTTCTCCAGGATCTTCTAGTGTGAGATTCTTATAGTAGAAGAAAAGGGCCATTCATTTGGTGGAGGGATATGGTTTTGAAAGTTAGATGGTAACATTTCCAGTGAAGCGTAGAGAGATTAATTAGGGGATCTGACTATAACAATATTCATTGGTGAAGACACGGCAATGTAAACGCAGCCGAAAAGCAGAAAGATAAGCTAGTTACCACCTGCAAAAAGTATAAATAGGCTGATCCAAATCTGTAAAATCCATGGATATTAATTAAATTTGGCGACGAGCCGTCGACACTTGTCATGACTTGTGTCAAACATTGTTAAGGCCATTTTGCAAATTAGCGTTCGACACGAAACCCGGAATTCCTATTCACTCACTCATAACATTCCACTCATAATCTACCACTATATTTCCCGCCATCACCGAGCTGTTGGTTTCCCTTCGACAATTAAACTCAAAGTCACGAATGAAAAACTTTTATTACGGACTGGCACCATTCACTCTATATATCAGATGTATAATCTCGTGAATCAGACACCTAATGTGTTAAGACCGCTATCAACACTCAAATTCCGAAGATATACTTATTGGTTTATATTTGTTCAACCAATTCATTATAATTTATCTCATTCACATAACTTTTGTGCTTATGTATATTTCTTTTATCCAAGCATTTGAAACCAAAAATATAAATTTGTCGTCGACAGTTACAACTTATATTATTGATACATCATTGTTTCTATTATATATTAGCACTATGGATCTATCTGGCCCTCGGATTAAAGATCTTTCAATCTATCTTTCCATTTCCCTCTGTTCCTCACCTCGTTTTTCGAGTCCCTAGCTCCCACTGTTCTCAGGTCCCTTCTAACCTCCTCCAACCATTTTTTCCTTGGTCTTCCCCTTCTCTTTTTACCATTGCTCTTTACTCATTACACTCCTTTTACCTATCTATCTTCTGTCTTTGCTTTAATTATTTGGGTTTTACTTGAGTGCTTGTAATTCTCTGTTTGTTCTTCAATCTTCTATAATTCCACCATAAATATTTCTGAGCATTTTACGTTTCCATATTTCTAGTTTCTTCTGCACTTTTTTCTTCATTCTCCAAGTTTCAAAAGCTGTCTAAATATTGTTTGATTCTTATTTTAGCTGTTCGTGATATTTATTTTTTTGATTTTAACATGTTTGATACCATTCCTGCTGCTTTACTACCTTTTGTTAACCTTTTTTCTTTTTCTCTTTCTTTGTCTCCTTTATTTGTGATAGTAACTCCCAAATATTTCATTTGTTCCATTTTTTCTATTCTGTAGCTATTATTTCCATTAAAATTTGTGATAGTACCTATCTGTTTTCTCATTGTCCTTCACTGTTTTTTAAAACAGGACTAACTATCTTTTGTATGGAAATTGAAAAAGCCAAATAAAATTTTTATGAAATGTCATGCTCTGCTCCTTTTTTCCTCATTTTTGTAATTTTACCTGTTATCAGTAAAAACGGTGAAATCTGGTGATACAGCTTGATTACCGAGAAATAAATTACCTAATGCCGGTAGGTTTACCGGAAAAATTCAAATCCAAAAGATAGTTTCTGATAAAATTGCAAGTTAACGATGTTCAAGTACCAACATTGGACTGAATTTTTATAAGATATCCGTCGATCAACGTTCCAATTTCAATTTGGATGGATCGTGACAACGCTTCCAGGTTATTGGGAACATTGCCGAATTCATGTATAAAATGTAAAATTATTTTATACATATTAATTTCCCGATATATTGAAACTTTAATATATGCTTGAATCTACTATTTCGGACTCTACTTGGAATGTGGAATTTACCCAAATTACTTTTTAAATAAATTATCTAGGATATCCCCATATGGCTGGCTAATAATACCCAAGTTTCAATATCTTTAATATAATATATTTTTCTTTCTTCTGTGTACATTTTAAGTCAATCACAAGATAGGTCACTTTTTGCTCTAGTCAAAATATTAAACATACAGTTAATTTCATTTAAATGCGGTTCATTTTCCTAATTGTAATCTGTGTGTTAATAAGTTACAGTCTCCACGGAGGCTCAATCAAAATAATTCTTTAGAAAATATAATCAAAAGCAGAGTCTCGAATAAAACAGATAGATTTATGAAACCAAATTGAATCATATTATAATTTAATCCAAGGGCATCAGCAAATACTGGTTGAAGATAATAATCCTTACACAAATCCAGGCAATAATTTAACCTTTTTTATGTAAACCATGTCAGTGACAGTTATGTCGAAGTCGAATCCCTAAAAGGGTAACCACTCTGTTTGGGGGAATGCGAATTGTCGCTAACTATCCCATTTTCTCGCCGGTCTCAGTTACGCACTTCCATATAATCCCAGGCATTACCCCCAGGAACCGGACTGGAACTATGTATCACGCTGATTCAGACTACTGAAACTTGATATTATGTATGTTTACCGGGGTAGTGAGTAGTGTTAACAATAAATTATTATTTGACAGAATTTTTATCTTGGTATAAAAAGACTTTGAAGAAGTTTATCAACATTATCCTATAGATCAATTTAATTCATAGAATCTACTGTACCACGAATTGTATGTATGTCTATATATTGGGATGACATTCATTGAGACCTAAAAAATCTATCCTACCCCCTCACTCACACTTAAATCCTGAAGAAAGTCTTCGAGACTAGTGGCTCCTTTAGTACTATTTCCTGGAGAAATTTTAGTAAATCTGCAAACCTTAATTCCCAATAATCTCCTAGGCGCTGTTCCCTAGGATTCTGAATTGCTGTGCAATTGGTATCACGAATTAAAGTCAAATCGATCCATTGGGAAATGATGAAAAACTTTGTTCTTAAAATTATCCCATATAGCTCAGGACAGCTCACATGATTTACATTCAAAACAGTGTAAAGGCTGCTAATTTTCAAAATTATGTAAAAGTGTGTTATATTATGAAAAGGTGTTGGTAATAAAAATGTTTATATTAATTTTTATATAATACTGTCGTATTCTATTAGTGAGTGAATCTTTGAAAATTTCGTGACGCCCTCGTATAGTCCCATACACTATGTTTGCTATAAACTCATATTGTGGTACACTGCATGCAATTTAAAATGATTACCGCTTTCTACGGATTCTGGCAGGGACATTTTGTTCCTGCATGATTTCCATGTACAATTCAGTATCGCTGGCTCCTGCTCTTATTGTCGTAATTATTGATGTCGACTGAAAATTTTTGCATATATGCACGTATATACTATACACATTCACTATTTGTTGGAATAAAGTAGAAGCCACAACAAATTTGTAGCATTATTGACGAACCCAGTAGTTGTAAAATAAAAATAATAAAAATGAAAGCATACGTGGAATGTGTTTCAGATCATTTTTGCACTACGCTTGGAATTTTGGATCGTGGGTGATATTCGACAACGAATCAAACCAGCACCACACGTTCCACATATCTATAAAAAGTGATTTTCTTTAGAGAAAATATGATGAAATAGGAAATAAGTTGTAGGTATTTAGTTAATAAATTTTGTTAAACGCTATGCGTTAGGGGGAAGGCTTGAGAGAGCTTGTAACTGGGGATCCTGGGAAGCTTCAAATTCTGTTACGTTTTAAAATTCAATTCCAAATATATTTTTCAAATATCTGTGGCGTTTAACTAATATGAGGCTAATTCTTTGCTTCCTATATCTTTCATCAATATTCAACTGGCTGGCACACTCTCCCATGGCGTGAAAGATGACTTTCCCAAGCTTCTATGAGTTTTGTTTTCTGGCTTGTACACTTTCCTCCCAGTTTTTTCTATAGTTTTAAAAACATTTCTATACCATTGAAGGTTATTCTTCCCAAGTATGATGATGGTATATTTCCAACCATATTTCCAAGACATCTTGGAACATCCTGTATACCATGTTGTGGTATTTCCCATGACTCCAGATTTCTAGGAAGCGAGGAGGCTACGAACTGCTTCATCACATCCAGCATATTCTCCATATATCTTCCTGCGACAATTTTTTTTCTCCAAATCTATAAAAAATGGTTGTGTTCTATCTGGGTTGAAATTAACTTTTTGTATTTTAGTTAAAATTTACGACGTTTGCAAAGGCAGTTGCGAAAAATATAACATAAAAGATCATTTAGTCATTATCACATATTTCTTTGAATCTAAGCTAAACAATAAATTGGTCACGATGAACTTAAGTATAACTCATTACAACTACTGAATGCCCATAACGGTGACTATAACGGTTCTACTTTTAAAATTATAATGCGCATTTAGCTTTTTTTTCTAATTGGTCAATTAAGAAAAAAATATGGGTAATGTTAATATGTGGCTGTTAAATTTGTAATAATATCTTCCGTGATGCTTGTACATGGAAATTGGTTGGCAAAATGTTCATTTTTTCAATATTTACATGTCCACTGTCAATATATTTTCCATTCCATCATGACAGTAACAAATTGCCCCACTAAATAATAACAGCTTTCCATAGATCCACCTATTATGCCAACGCATTGAAAGTGATGGAATACACACATTTCTCTGGTTATGAATCGTTATAGATGACTTGTAATACAATGTTGTCAGCGTATTTATCTAGGGGTGAAATCACTGCATAGATATACTCTTGTAAAAAAAGTATGCATATCTGTATTAAATTGTTATTTCGAAACGTCCGAATTTGCACCGAAAAAATGTTTTTAAAACGACGGAAACAATGTATCTCTATGGATGTTATTGAACGTTGCAATCGTAATTAATCACACTAAATAGTATTAATATCTGGACGCAGCAGTGACCGCTGTTCCTCCACCAACCCTGATGTGTAAACCTCATTTACATACTGACAAACAATATAGCAAAAGCCCGCATCTACGTATTCAAATGATTCAAAATGTAATTGGCAACGATGACCAGCATGTAAGTAAGGCGTAGGCATCTTTACTTTAGCCTAATGGTCACCACGTGCATATACCAGTAGCGCAGCAAAGAGGGTTCATTAGAAAGAGATTATAAGAATCGATAATAATTAAAAAGTCCAAATAAATTCAAGATAAATACGTTCTGGAAAAAATACTGTAAAGCAAACAGTAGACATAAATAAAACTCTTGTGACCAACTAGACGGTAGTATGCATCACTTATCTTGATACTCTGATCAGCTTCAAATTATTAACTCCTGATATTTAAGTTATATTTCCAGCAATAGATTGTCCATATAACATTCAATAAAGGATATTCTGATGAATTATAGAATGTAGTAACTTATTTACCCAATATTTTACTTCAAAATAAGTATCGCTGCTTGAGATGATTATTTATAACTTCAGCCTTCTTTTCTTTCCCGTGCCACTTACTCTACTCCACTGATTTTCCAGTCTGCAGCAAGCGCAAATGTGGTTATGGCACGTCCTGTACTATTTTATTCAATAATACATCGTTTATCGAGAGCGTAATCCAAGTTGACCATCTCTTTATTTTAATTTTTACAATGGCCAAGCAATTGGTCTAAAGTATTAAATTACAATCACATAATAGACTAATAGAGTGAGCGAGACTGTTTTTCTCTTGCGCGTACGTTACAGAACTAACCCTTTTCATGTCAATAAACTCTAAAGTCCCACTTACATACTTATAATTAGGAAAACAATTGGAAATAACTGGAAATTTATTTTGATTTGATTGTTTCTTGTCAACCAGAGACGCCTGATTGAAAAGTGAAATCTGGGTGTAACTGGAAAGCCGAGGTTGATATGAAGGAAAGCATAAAAATAGCTTTTTAATTTTTTAAATTACTATCTACATTCTTTCTCCAAGAACCTTATCGTTTAACCGTTAAATTTTTTATACGTGTTCGACAATTTGTGAAATAATTTGACTTTGTAATTCTTTTAAATTGCTTGACAAAAAGGGGTGTAGTAACTAAACAATGAAATATAACTGTTGTGTGGCTTGAGTAAATAAAAAATGTTAAGTCAAATAAACAACAAATAGGGATGCTAACCACCACGTTTAAAAAAGGTTGCTTACATTTGCATGTTAAAAAATAGACCTTTCATGGACCAGAGAACAACCGAAGCATGCAAGTTGTTTTTTTATACCCAACAGTGATATAAGGGAAGATTCTCTTGTTAAATAGTTGGATTTGTGTACACCTCATTTATAGTAAATTATATTCTAACCAGTGTCAGGATTCTGCGCAGTGTATTATACACCACATATCAATGATTAGAATATAGGTAATATAAAATGAGAATATTTTTTATGCTCAAGTTTTTTATAGTTTTTATGTTTCATTCCATATCATCAATATTTTATCGACTTTCAAAGACATATCTATCTGATCTACACTTCGTGTTGTTTATTACAATCGAAATGAAGTTTAATAACTCAGGGAAAGAATGCACATGAATCTGATAAGTTCATTCGCTTTTATTAAAATTACTTTATTATATATAGGGGCTTATTTACACACGAAGAACTATAGCAGGAGAATGATTCGTTTTCTTGTATGCATGCAGGTTAACGATTAAAAAATTAGCTACGCAACTATAATTATCACATTGTTCACAACTGTTTTATAACCCTTTTTACGCTGGAGGAGATATCAACATAGTATCAACGGAAATAACTAACATTTTAGCGTCAGTAGGTGTGATAGATGTATTTAAATTGTTTTTGTTCGTTACATGTTTATTAATTGATTCAAATACCATCACACTGAATAAATCGCATGTAACGTGGGTTAACAAAAAAAATTACTTCACACAAGCTTCGTGCCCTTCATAAAGGTCTCCAGGATTACCAAGCTGCATCCCCTGTTTCCTGGATGCTGGATGGGATGATAATATTAACTAGCTAAGAGTACAGCTATTTCATACAATCCTCGTTAATACGGAGACTCAAATGCCTCCTGTCAGATGAATTGGAACCGAGAATCATCCAGGGATCAAGCTTCTTGTCCTGGACATTGTTCTTCGTGTATTTTTAGCAAAGAAGTGTATATCTCATATTTGCTGATATTTGATAATATTCGCCCAATACAAATTTTGGTTATATTAGAGTGTTGGAAAGTTGAAAAGGATGTGCTCGATTGGCTCTTTTTTCTGTGCACATCTTCCATTCAATCAACTGTCTCAGATGTGTCACAATTTCTGTAAAACCTAGTGGGGTCTGCTTATAGTACTTGTTTACCACTTCCAGTCAACCTTTCTCTGTGATGTTTTTAATTTTTTTTAACAACCTTTCAACCCATATTTTCCATTTCCATCAATAATTTCCTTACATTGTCATCGTGGATAAGATTCTGATTTTCAGATAATTTCAACCAATTAAAACATTAAATCCTCTCATATCTATGAAGGTTTAAACAAAGCAGCTGGATTTAAATGGAAAAGTGTATTGAACTTTTCAAAAATGGGTGTTTAATGAAGATCGCATGTTATGTTACAAAGTTGCTGGCGCACTACATCTCGTTATAGTGAACTTTTTCTCTTTTTGTGTACCTTGATACTGGTATTTTCGATATCAGATTACTGTATATCTACACTTG
The DNA here is from genome assembly GCA_963978555.1 of Galerucella nymphaeae. Lineage (NCBI taxonomy): Eukaryota > Metazoa > Arthropoda > Insecta > Coleoptera > Chrysomelidae > Galerucella > Galerucella nymphaeae. Next base: position 7,408,108 of record OZ021704.1, read on the forward strand.
AAACCTATTGGCTGCAGGGTAGGATCTGCTACTGTAAATAAAAGTAAAACATGCAAAATAAAAAAACCATATTCTCGTAATCAAGTTGTATGATTAGATAATTATTACACGCTACTCAGATATCTTATTCACTGATTAAAATCATTAAGATTAGATTTCATGCTTATTAAACTAATTATCGAATATATATATGCTTAATGATGGAAACCACAATAAACAATTATACATAGTTTATGTAATATTAAATACAATGTGCCAGAACGTACAAATAGACGACTAAAACATAATAATTAACGGGGCATGCCAGATCATAGAACTTGGACTGGCAGTCGTAATGAACAAAGCAAGACGAAGACTTGGATAATCTTGCTTATTTGGTCCTGATTTTGCTCAAATCTTCCGGTCTTGGTATTGGACTAGCGTACTCGCTTTACTATTTTTTTTTATTTGGCTCATCACTAAATGGCAGACGATTAGTGTGGGTGCCGGGACATAATTATGGAAATTAGCAGGCTGATGATATTGCAAGAAGGGATTCAATAATATTGGATATGAATAGCATTGGGACCACTAACCGACATCAACTACAGTGGGGGAACGCTCCAATACAGATACTCTGTGACAGATGAATGTATGAAAGTTACTAGTTAATGCTTACCTATTATTTGGGTTTCAACTTTAAATTTTTGATTGTCATTGGACTTCTATCCTACACTATACAAATTGGAATTGCCTATTCTCCAAAATATTACCAACGTCAACGATGCTAAAATAATGAGATGATCACTTACTTGTTAAACACAAATTTCTTTGCGTGTGATACCTACACCTACTTCGTGAATTTTTAATTCTCATTCCAATGCATTTTTAGTTTAAAGAAAAATTAAAAAACTGCTATTTTGGTAAAAGATGATAAATTCAACCGATATGGTCCTGACTGATGAATGTTCTTGTGACCGTGTTGACTCAAACTGTTGCATGCTAGATTGGTTGGTTTTCAATCTGATATCAAATCACGCAGAGTACGTCTCGTGCATACATTAACACATGTGTTTTAGCAGGTTTACAATGGGCCTTCTAACCTAACCTCATGTTATTGCTAGTAAAATATTATCGGAAGTTGATATCTTTGCATGTCTAGTCTTGTCATTTATCAGTATTGTATTTTTATGGTGTACCATTAGGAAAAATTGTTGCACGTTAAAATTGTTAGTACAAATCTGATAATATCGTTCACTAATGGACTAATTGATGTAAAGTTTGTAGTTACAGAATTATTGGAAATGTTATCTTACATCGTTGGATAACATAATAATGAATTTAATGTGTGAAAAAAACATATCTATAAAGTCCTATCTCCTGTGTTAATGAAACAACTAAAATAGTGTATTATTAATCATAATATTGGATTTATGTTTGATTACTTTGTTCTCCTGTTATGAATGTTTTGATACAAATACATAAAGCCGCAAAATCCATTAATATCCGATGTGTAATAATTTTGTTAATAGAAGTCAAAATCAGATACAACCATGCAATTAAAAATGTGAATCACAAATGTAATGAAACCACCACAAACAATAATTAACGGTCACGTTCATCCCAACAAAGTTGAACAGAGCAGTTTTTAGAGTGATCCATCGTTTCTCAATTCTTCTGAATCTGCTAAGTTTCATATATCCTTATTCCATTTGATATATGTTAACAGGAGACTGTAGAAGGTGTTTATCAAGTTACCGTTTTGTGTAAGTTATCCATGGTATCAGTATTGTTTTTTAGTAACTAGAAAAAAAAATACAATTAACATTAACTCAACTGTCCGATCAGTAGAACTGTATATTCGTTAGCATATTAATGCTTATTCTAAAAATGAACAAACTCTGTAACTGGTTCTTTGGCAGGAAAATTTATTTTTAGCGCATATGAATAGTTTTTACCATGAACTGATTACGTTAATGACAATAATAGCAGCACTGTCAATGGGATATAGTTAATATAATTATTGTACATTACTAGTAAATGGGAATTTCATGTCGTTTAGAATGCAGTTAGACAGAAACTTGCAGGATTCTTGTAGAAACGTTGTTACCTAAGGTGATAATGTGTTTTGTAGAAATTTGATGGGAGAGAATATCGATAAACAATATGATTTAAAGTCAGTCGACAGCATGCGTAGGTAGCAAAAAACGAGAACTTTGCAGAAACACTATATGAAACCAGATACGATCAAATAAAAATATCGAAATAAAGCCGATAGAACTGAAAACATAAATGACCGATTGAATTCAAGAGATATCGAGTATCATTGTTAAATTCTTGAGCCCATGATACCTGAATGCTCCTTTCCAGTGTTTCCCCAATCAAAACGTAATACGATATCATCAAAGACGGACAGAAAGCAATACACCACATCAAAAATAATGATGTGTTATATAAGGATTCCTTAATACCGAAATAAACAAGCTCTATGAATCAGAGTTTAACAGAGCCAGACTAGCCTTAACTAAACTAATTGATGTTTGAGGTAGAGTCCGTTGTTTGTATGATATATTCATAACTCTATCTCCTTATAGTTCTTATCAGCGTTTTTGAACATATAAAGTGGGTTGTAGGCAGTGGCGTAGCTGCAAGATGCAGTATGTATGTATGTATTTTTGGGGTAACATTCACTGGACATGAAAGATCTATTGTGCCCCCTTACTTCTACTTAGTTTCTGAGGAGAGTCTCTGAAACTAATAGCTCCTTTAGTCCTATTTCCCGGAGTTTTTTAGGATATCTGCATCAACTTTAGTAAATGTTCCTCTTCTATCTAGTAATCTCCCAGGTATTATGTTCTAGGATTCTGGAGTGCTGTGCAGTTGGAAAGTATGTGGATGGAGGATTCTTCTTATGCATTCATCTTTATCCACTATTTTGAGCTATTTCAGGTGCTCATTCAGGCGACAATGTCCCTTTAGGATCCCTGTTACAACTCTTAGCACAGTTTTACTTTGACTTATGCATTCATTTGATCTTAACAGGTTGTAGTCACCCAGAAGAATCTTTTATTGTCTAGGCCCTACTAGATATTTCCAATGGTCAGATCTTCTCTCTCTTTCGGCTTCACCTATTTATTTCAATATTACATTGGGGTTGATTCCGCAAAAGGATTCAGGCCTCCAGAAAGGTATTTCAATCCCCCTCTGTGCTAGTTCATCTGCTATTTCATTTCCTTTTATTCCAGTGTGTCCTGGAATCCATAGTAATGTAACTATATTGTTCTCTCCTAGTTCATAGAGTACAATTTTAATTCTTCAATATAATAATTTTTTAAAATTTTCCCTGTACTCAAAGCTTTTTGTGAAATAAACCTTTCTCCCTTTGAATAATTGTTTTGGTACTCATTGTGTATTGTCTAATGAATTTAAAAAGTGAATAAATATTTTCATTGCTTTTTATTTCACGCGATCCAACCCTGTTTCATGTGTCGTATTTATGGGGCCAAATTGAGACAAATTTGCGAAAGTGGAGTGTGCAGCCTTCGGCACGCTGGTGTTGTGGTCAGCGGTCACCGTGAGCATTGTCGACCAAAGACCAAAAGGGGTGACCATCTCCGGATGACCATGACAATCGCACTCTTAAGGGATGTCTTCGAGCTCGGTCTGGTCAGTCGGTCGCATGTAATTGTTTGTTTTCTCACGCTTCGCTTGATACACTAATTGATGTTCAGTATTAAAGCTTATTCGTGTGGCACTCTACTTCCAGTCACTGTTCATCCCTTCATTACACGCTTTGTACGAGTCCAAAAATAGGGAAACGGATAGAAATGCCAATTTACCCTCACCGATATGGTTTTCGCTAATAAGCACGTTCTGACTAATCGAACACGATTCTCGTACAAGTGCTCTACTGTATTGACAGCAATTATATTTATCTCTACCATACTTGACCATTGTCTCCCTTACATCACTGCACAAAGTAAACAGTCTGCCAATTTATCTGACGTTCTCTTAATAACCAGCTATCAATATCGCTTTACCGAAATTTCATTTCCCTATTAGAATCAATACAACTGATTGGAACTTATAAATTAATTACCTTTATTTAAGCACGATCAATCTGATAAAAATCTCACGCTTAAGAAATTCTGGTTGGTTATCAAACGACCATTTTATGGCAAAAAATAATGCTGAATATTTTGGTTAATTTTGTTGTATGACACGACCAAAAATTTTCGCGAAGTCTTGTAGTAAAAATTTAAACTATCCATGTTCTACTGTCAACAGTAGCAGACAAGAGCCCCGGAAAATATGCGAACTAAAAGATGTTGGGTGTTGCCGGATGGAAGTTTTTAGTTTTACCTATTGTGCATGACTTTGTCAATAATGACAAGAGAAAATTTGCACAAATTAATCTGCGGTTCTGGCAACAGCGATTAATATAGGGGGGCAATCAACATTTGTCTAGTCTCTGGAACAAACTATACGCCAAGATGACCGCGCACAACTATTCTTTCTCTTTCTTTCAAGCTGTTTTTCTCATATTTTTTCGCAATTACCAAAAAAGTTGGGGTTGAAAATGAATTTCGTATTGGTTGTAAAATTTTAATTATTTCGAATGAAGAATCCCACCTGGCACTTAAATGAAAATTTTTTTACTTCGATTAGAACGTAGACTTTGGATGTAGCGGTTTAATCAATTAGTGAAACACCCCAATCAAAATACGTTGTTATACAAAATGTAACCCTGACGTTTGATTTTTACATAATGCTTATTGTTTAGAAAACATTAGAACGCATTTGAATTAAAAATTAATTAATAATTTGAGGACCCTTCTAAGTAATGATTAGGAAATAAAATTATCTAAGCACCGAAAAAAACATTTATTGTTCTTGAACAAAACTCCAACAGAAATAATATAATAACATGTTAGTAATGTTAAGACATTTAAAATGTTTTTTTGTAGTCTCGAGTGCATCTAACCTATTCAGCTTTAGGGTATACATTTTCTATTCACAGGTAGGGGTTTCAGTTTTTTTTTATTTTAATGGCAGTAGTTATATATACAAAGTTGATGCACGTGTTTGAACATTCAAAAGTGGTATCATAAATTATATTTCTGTCCTGATTCAGGTTAGGTTATTTTCAAAATAGGTACATTGTTTGAAAGTGATTCTTTTACTACTAAACACAGGTGCTCTAGCGTTAACGGTTCTCATAAATACATATTTATGTTTACGAAACTCCCACAAGAAACGAAAATTAGGAGATTTCCACAGGTGTTATGTAGAAAAAAACGTGATAAATATTTAACGCAAGAAATAAATGTTAAAATTCCAATATTATCTTAGATTCATGGAATCTTTCAAATAAACGAAGATATTAAAATTAGAAAATGGAATGATCTCTGCTAGGACAGGAAAAAAAGGAGTGAAATCGTGAAAAAGGCAAAAAACACCAAACTATAAAGAAAAAGTCATCAGAGAACCCACCGGACTGATTAACCGCAATATTAGAATCGTAAGAGCACCAAAGAGGAGCGCCAATCATTTATAGGCTAGTATATAAATACATATAATATGCCCAAGATCAGGCTATGTATCCACTTATCCCCCTTCACTTCCTAGCTCGAGATAGCCTTGAGTGCCGCTTGAGTCTCTGATATGGTATAAATCTACTTGCTCTCCACATCTTTTCTGGATATTAAGTATATCTTCTCAGTTGGTAGCTTTAGCTGCCTCAGGATCTTCTGGAGTATACCTACGCCAACAAACAATACATGTCATCAAAACACCTTTGACATGAGAAACATGAAAATATGCAGTGGCTGGGTCAGTCGGAAAAGATGGAAATACCAAAAATAATAGATTGGAGAGCACCACCTACTTTATAAAAAACGATAAGAAAGATCAAGAAAACGATAGATAGAAGCGGTATTGGGGGATTTGTAAGAAAAGTGTATCGGACAGTCAAAACCAAAGGCAACGATGGAAAAGTGTAAAAAAATTACTCAGCTCTAGGCCTAAATGGTGTGCCAGGAGAAATTAAGAGCTGTTAGTTTAAAATTTGTATTTTCATTTACATAATTATGTTTTGTGCACTTTAAAATCAGTGAGAATAAACACTTCTAGAATATTTTCATCTTTTTAAAACTTTTTTTCACTATATATAGGTAAACTACTAAAACTTTGAGGTTACTAGTTTATGTCATTTGCCACTATCTTTTTTGATTTGGTAACTATTTGTACCTAATAAATTCCTTATACATACTTCCGAGTTACACGCCAAGGTTTTAATGTCTAAATAGCAGTGATTAAATAAAAATAAAACAAACATTAATTCAGTGGCTTCTATATTCGCATATGTGACTCCTGCTGCTTTTACGCAACTTTCTTCCCAAAATACCACTTCAGTTCTCTCCCGCAATGACATCGACGGCACAAAAGGAATTCCTGAGTGTTGCGGAGGTTTCCTACAAAAAATAGACTGCCGTGTTTGTTTTGACGTCAAATCCCTACCTTCCAAGTATTTCTAATTGGAGACCGAATGATTCAGAGACGAACTATTTACTTTTTCAGTTATGGGTGATATAAGACTCGTGTGAACTGATTTATCTATATTTAAAATATTTAAAATGGCAGTTGATGTGACATACTTTTGTTAGCAAAGTTATCCTTAAATAGAGGAGTACCGAGGAGATAAAAGAAGGAAGACCTGCAGCAAAATATGAAAAAAATGGTTTAAAAGGAATCCCGTCAGTAATATTTTTGGACAAATATCAAGTATATCAGGCACAGGATGACCTAATTTATTTCGAATTAAATCTAGAGCGCTGCCCGTTACAGCAAAACAGATAAATAAAAGGACTGGCAACATTGACAGTATTCAGAAACTAAATTATTTGTAATCCTTGTCAAACAAATAATAAAAAAAGAGAAACTAAGTATAAAGTGAATTGTTATAGATGCGTACTTTATATTATTGTACAAACTACGTCCCTGTTCCTGTGAAATATTTTAAATGAAAACTAATCGTACTGTACGACGGTGACATGTCAGATTAGTTCACTAGTTCAACATTTGACACATTGCAAAAACAAACTCCGTATTTATTTTACGTTAAAAGGTCTGAGAGTAAATTATGTTACATCGTAAGATAAACACTTATTCACTTCCCCAAAAAACACTTAAGTTCACATTTAGGGTCAGATCCTACTTATTAATGCAAATCCCTGTTGGATATATTTGTCTTGTTTTTGTCGTTCTTATATAAGTCGGAATATGGGGTTTCCGAATTTATTGGGTATTAGATACGTCACTAGAATGGTGTGAGGATGGTCAGACAGTATTGCGCAAATGCATAATGTGAACACAGACAAAATTTTGTAAATATTGTTTATAGATAGATAGTTTATTCATTTATTATGTTATTACATCCATTTTATACATTTTAGTTTAGTTTTCGAGATATTATTTAATAGTATTAAATGATATATCATAAAAGAATTATGTTATTGTTGAGATACAAGGTGTCAACTTATTAATTTGCTTGTTAAAATTGGTTTAACAAAAAAATTATATAATAGTAAATATTCAAACTAACGTACAAATAATTATCATCGGATAAACACAACCTTCCATGCCTATACCGTTATTAGTACTCTACTATCAACGTAGCGATCTAGAACTTTAATCCGGATTGTGTGAATGGGGGATATTGAATATCCCATACACAAAACGCTGGGGAATTCTGTTCAGATGCATAAGTGCAAGATTTGGAGGATGCATTCCAGTGGTGTTGAGACTGGGTTAAGTGGTTTGGATTTGATATACTCGGATCATTGCTTTATTGCTAACTGATCTAGCCAATCCCCTCCTTGAGCGATTATAATTTAGTTTGAATCATAGAGGTTTAGAACGAATAAATAAATTGACATTCCAACTCCAACAATAGTTCTGAATATTTACTAAATATCTCATAAAATAAATAAATATCTCATAAATAACCTTATACCAGCTTTCCCTCTTTTTTGACTTTTTTCAACTATAAGCTGTAGAGAACCATGAAAAAAGGTTTAGCATGAAAACCAAAATTCCAAATAGAAGCGATATAGTGATGTGGAGAACGAATTACCTGAGGACTAAGGGAATGAGAAACAAAAGAAGAAATATATTTTATTTAGATGGATTTAGAAGGACTCATTTTTGGCAATATAAAACTTTACAAGTCGAGGACAGACATTTTTAATAACCTATTGGTTTAAATCCACCATGATGAAAGGGGCGCTGCTTGATAATAATACACATCGGCAGTTCGAATGGATTTGTTGAAGGTACTTTTTTGACTTTCTAATCTACTTGTAACTGTGACTACCATGAGAACATGAATGCTCTTTAGGCTGTCTTTAAAGAATTGGTCGAACAAATGATAGATTCCTCAAAACTGTATAATAGTAATGAATAATGCAAGTTAACACTCGAGCTGCAATAGGAAGGTGAGTGAAGGTGACCATGCCGCAGGTTATTACCTGGAAAAACTTATGAATCTCTGGAGCCATAATTTGAACTCATCATACATCTTAGTATAGCAAATTAGTGTGTATTGGAAGTACTTGAAACGGAGCAGAAATTTTTATTCAAAAATTGATCCATAGCTGGGAATATCTTGAAAATCAGTGATATCTGTCTTGTTTTCCACTCCTGAGATATAAAAAGCATATATCCAAGAAACATGGACTCCAATTCACTTTAAGGTAAATAGTTTACACTCATGTAATCAGGGTATGATCACTAATTGGTTTCTGTAGATTATTAGGCTCCTAATTTAATAATAATATCGATATTCGACAGCAATTAAGATAATTATATAATGGGAAATTAAGCAGATTCGGACAATACCTACAATGCAATGCAACTAATGCGTATTATTGGATTAAGTTAACAATAATTGTAAATGTGCAAATAATTCACCAAGTACAGACAGTTAAATTAATTATTTTATAGGTGTTACCACTGGTTGAAACTAATTCTACAAAGAATATTCATATAATAACAATGCCGAAGAAGTTAGCTCGATTCTTACTGCATCGAGAATGAACGTATTGCATGATATACTGAGCGTTTTAAATACTATTTTAAATTAGGCGAAAATGAACCACTAATTGCCAGAAACGTGGAAATCACGAGGGTCAGCGAAGAACGGTTATAAACAGAGTTTATAAATCCAGCTTACTCACTTACCAACCAGAGCCTTTTTGTCTTAGATTAACTTTAGTGTTTCGTTTAAGTTCCTTCAAAGTTAAAAATCAGCCTTATATATCTACATTGTTTTTTTAATGATAGGCAGCCGTCAAAAAGGGGTAAATTTTTTGTCTTGAAAGAGGTGTACACCTGAAAGTAAAATTCTTTTTTTTCGCCATTTTAGTAGAGTATACGAACGCCTGTCTATATAAAGAAACAACTTGAAAGATTATGAAAACGTGACAAATGGTTGGTTACACTTATTTCTATTATTTACAACTAAGGGTGAAGTAACCTGGGAAGATCTCTGAGTAGAAAATTGAATCATAAACTTTGGCACAAGAAGAAAAACTCCATTGTTATTTCACATGTAAATAAGTTTCATTATATGGTTAATAAGCGCAGTGAATAGTAATCCCCGTGGAAAGAGAATGAATAATCTATTTCAAATGTCTCGGCAATCATTTTCTGTTGACCCTAATTCTACTCTCGAGGTACCCTTGATGTGGCTGAAAAAAATCGGAATGGGACAGGTTGCACACCTGTACATGGATACTAGTAATAAAATCAACGGAAAATCAACTGTCGAAAAAGATTACATTGTTGTCAGGGCTCTACTCGTCTGTAATAGCACAACGCTATAAAGAAAATTACTGTCAAGTCATCACGTTATTGTATCTATTATAAATAGACATACAGAAACAGGTTCGTAAACATTATCTATTATATTTTTTGCATCACTGTTTCTTTATTTCTAAATACTTACGTTGTCTTTGGTTAATAATCTACGTTAAAAGCAAATTTGTTTGTTTCTAGCGGGATTACCAATTTTAATTTTATATAAGTTTCAAAGAATGTGTCAAATCTTGTCATTGAGAATAATTTAATACCTACCATAAACACATTTATATGATTAAAGCCATATTATCGTTTCCCGTTTATAATTAAAAGTCTAATGAAGTAAAAGTATCATTCCCCCCATTTACATGGTAAATATATTTGAATATAAAATCAAAGCTTTTGGAAGGGCCACTCAATAATTAACAAGTCCGTAGCTTCAGCTCACCAATGTCCATCATTGCAACCGCACACTTCCATTTGCATCTATAATAGGCCTAGCCCTTGCTCAATTAAGCTTAAGCTATCCTGGTCCAGTGTACGTCCATCTTAAATCCATATAAATGGCCCATATGGGAATAAGCTCAGGTCTACAACGGTAGCAAAATCTCTAAACTGACGGTCAGCCCATTCTCTTTACCATATCGCGATGAAGCGAGGTGTTGATTAGAAGATTTAATTACACAAGGGGTTGGCCATTATCTAACACCCTTGTCATCACGAATGCTCGACTGTTTTGTGTATACTGGATACAGCGACAAATACGTTAATCGTATTTTATGGAAGTGACATCCCTGTTGGTTCGTTGGAAAATGAGACAATAATCGAATTGATTACTATCAATGTAAATTACATCTGATCGCTAACAATATTTCATTTCAATTACACAATAATTATTTTTCACACTTTCTCAAAATATAGAAATCATCTACCAATTGTAACAATCGATAGTTTACATCTCGTTTCACTCAAAAACTATAATATTCACAGACAAACATTTCACACTATTAGTTTTTTACATGAAAATAGTAATTAAACGATATAAGATGCTTCACTTCAATGTTTTTGTCTTTTCTGTTTAGTTAACTCTTGACTTCTCGTTTTATTGAACAAATTATGTCAAATTTTTGTATCGATTCTGAGGTTATGTATCAGATAAGAATAATGCTACAGTTTGCGCTACCGAAACGTTGAAATGAGAATGGGGAGTTTTCGAAAACGTACATATCCTAAGCCGATAGCGGTTAACATAAACCTAACCAGTACTTTGACAGATAAATATATAGTTTCCGAACCTTCTGCGGCCCAATAAATACTGCAACGTTTGTTATAGTCATTTAATTTGACGCAGACTTGCTGCTCGCACAAGTCGCTTAAAAGTTAAAAATGTTTAATAAGTTCTTGCATTTGATTTGACGCTGATTCGGATAATCACATAGATGATGTACTTTTACTAGAAGTTCTAAACGAAAACCAAAATTTCAGTAAGCAAAATCAGAAAACTGAATCCTACTTCTTTACAAATTGTTCAGAACACTATTACTTTCAATTCACAGACATCACAGAATACAAAATTAACGTTCATTGAATTGAGGTTAGATTTTCCCTATTGCAACCGCTATATCCACCGTTCATAAGCTACCGGTGGTTTACTGGGTGGAATAAGCGTTAACCGGAGTGTTTTTTGAGAGGTTTCGTAAACTCTCCAATAGAAAAAAATAATTTGGTTCAATTTGATCGTTCAAAAAATATTCTTTCACTTATGCAGCTATCAATACACGACGAATCAATTTGCTTTTGTGGTGAGTTGAACATATAAAATACATTGGGTGTATCCTCCTCCAGTCTATAAAATTAAACTAGAAATATACAAGTATACAACGGTATAAGATGAAAAAGCAAATAAAGTTGAATTCAGAATATATATCAATCTCCACAAACACATAAAATTTGGGAGAAAAGTTATAAAACCAAACGAACACCGCGCTTAAAATTTGCACTCAAAAAGCAATAAAAATAAACAAATGTAATAACACTGGATGCAGAAAAATGTGCATATAATTGAAAAAGAAATGAATGAAATATTTCTACAGAGTAGAACATGTTTCTCTTCTTACCAACAATTTTCCTGTAGGTAATGTTTGATTAAAGAAGTTTTCAAAACAATTTAAACAATTTTTTGTATGTAAATTGTCTCTTGATTAAAAATACTGAAATTACCCAAGTTATTTAATTTATTACTTCATTTTGTGAACATTATTTGGATTGTTATGTACTATTTAGTTTAACAGCATTCAAGACTGTAGATTAATTATACAATGAAAATTAGATCCTCCTCGACCTCAATTCTCAATCAATTGCCTTTTAGCTCAAGCCTTCTAAATATGTAATATAATATGTACCTACCAGAAAATATTGATTAATGATGAACTATATCATTCTCTTTATTCTATAAAGTGACCACTTCATTAGCCCCTGGATATTTGTGAATGTACTCCAAAATTGACAGGGGAAAGTCACAAAAGAAATGTTGTTTTGAAATGTGGATGGAAACTTCTTTCTGTTGCCGACATACAAATCATATGTTCGAAATATTAATTTTTAACGAACCATTTCACAATAGATGTTAAGTAGCTATACAAAATAAAAATAAAAACTCAATCACCCCCTACACAATCAAACCTAGACTACGTCGCCTGTGGGATTATAGTTGTATGTATGTATGTGTTTTGGGGTAGCATTTAGTTTCTGAGAAGAGTCTCTGAAACACTAGTAGCTCCTTTAGTCCTATTTCATGGAAGAATTTTAGGATATCTGCAGGCTTCAACTTAGGTAAATGCTCCTTTTTTATCCAGAAATCTCCCAGGTACTGTGCTCTAGGATTCCGGAGAGCTGTGCAGTTGGAAAGTATGTGGATGGAGCACATCGACGAAGCGTATGTTATGGCAGGCTCTAGCACTCCGCTCAGCTTCTACTCCGCCTCCCTAAAGACTTTATTCCAGGCTTCCAGCCATACTTTTACCACACCTTTAATTTCCTAACAATTTCCTCTAGTAGTCTGAGATGTCATAGGCCTTCACTTTTCTTCGTTTCATTGTTTCTGTCCTCTACCATTATTCTTTGTTATTTCAAATATTCTTGACCGTTACAAATTATGCTATTTCATTTTGTTGTTACCATCCTCGACGTCATTAGATTTCATGTTCCCTATTTCAACAAAAATAAAGTTTGCATTGTATACGCTGAATTGTTTAAGTATACCAAAGGTCAAGAACATAAACTCGTACAATAGACAGACAAGTCTTTATAAAAACTATGCATTGGTAATGATGAGTCACCCTCTAGAAAACCACTAAGACGATTTGTTCGATTCCACATAAATACACACTCATCACTCGATGGGATAGGAATGGTAAAATGCGTCTGGATTCTTTTGATATGTATTTTTATTTTATATACTTCCCAGCAGACTAGACGATTATAAACGCTTAAGAAATTACTCACGGGCTGCTAGTTATCAATTAATATTATAATTTTTATTTTGACTGTCAGATTGACATAATTACATGTAAAATTAGGTTAATTATGTCCATTCTGTCATGACAATAATTGAGTTCATTTTTTAATAATCTCCATCCAACAGAAATCTGGACACGAATTTAAAAAAATTTAAAAATTTTCCAGCTTTGGAACGACATACAGTAAAGTTAATTATTACATTTATTACTGGTGGCATTCAAGAGCGTTTTAAATAAGTATCTTCTGTTCGTTCCTTGTGGTGTATGTACAAGTTGAAACAAGAGCGCCGGAAAATATGCGAACTAAAAGAAGGACTATCGCAGCGAACGATATTGTTTATAACAACTAAATATATGAGATTTAGCTAGTTGGTGGTGGTGATATATTCTAATATTTATACTGTTTTTAACTTAACAAAAGTTAAAAAAAATGGGCACTGGATGAAATGCTAAATCTACCAAATTGGTCACACTATTAATTTGAATTAAACAAAAAGTTATCAAACGGCTGGATACGACAAATCTACTCCAAGAGATCCAGATGTGTAAGCAGATAGATGTAGGAATAGGCTACATAAACAGCTTATATTTTGTTGCTACCGATACAAATTTTACCTTTCTTTTTTAAGAGATTACTACACAGCAATAAAACAACAGCAATATGGAAGCGCTCACCAATGGCTCTTGTTTACTCCTATTTCTGTATTCTTTTGTATTCATTATTTTTTTTGTAAATTGTTTGGGAATCTTAACCACAATCTTAATTGAGTTTCCACAAAACTCTGTCTTTATGAAAAAGTTTTGTTGTCAATATCCACTCAACTAATTTCTTTATCACCATTCTCCTCATGTTCTTCTCAATATTCCAATCTTCGAATATAAAATTTTTAATGATATTAGAAAAATGTCAACTAATCGCTCTCCACGCATTACAAAGTTTTATCTAAAATCCTTATCAGCGTCGCCTCATGGTAATGCTTTTGTTCGCACTGTTCACACATACGCCTGTTTTGTTATGTAATCTAAAGTGAAACCACCCGCCCTTTTGATTGATTAAGCATTTTAAGCCGCCAGAGTTACATTCGCATATTTAATTCTCGTTTCACACCCGTGTCGGTTACTAATCTGGAAGACTTTAACTTTTTACATTTTAACTCAGTGTCGCCACATCGGCGACACGTTAAACAAGATTTATTTATGTAACTGAAGAGTATTTAATGAACTTTTTATTTTTACTAAACTCCTGTACTGTATCAACGGCTTGGCAGCATAGGCCAGTTATGACAGAAGTCATTTAAAATGAACAAATTCTCTGAGCGCTTTCAGACGAGACACTTTGTGGCCGACTACAGACTAGTGTCTGAAAAGAATCGCGCGGCTAAAAATACATTAAACACCATGTAATCCTTATCTTTGTCTCGTGTGAAATATTTTTAGCGGCGCGAAACTTTTCAGACACTAAGCCGGCCAAAAGTGTCTCGTCTGAAGCCGCTCTTAGTGTATGAAATTTGAGATTATGAATTAGAAGAAAGCGTCAAAATAAATAGGTGGAAGTATGTAGTATGTTGTTGTATATTTGCATCAATTTAAACCCAGTACACGAGTGAAAAAAAAATTATTCAGATGTTCTTAACAAACTTGCAATATTATTTAATTAATTAAATTGATTTAACGTGTTGGGTAGTTGGGAGAACGACGCTGTACCAAAATCTACTCTGTCACTTCCCGGATGACAGATCATAAATAAAAAGTCACCCTTAATCTATCCAACACTTCATGAGCCTCTTTTTTTTCATGATGAAGTTACAGAAACTAATTACAAAGCCATGATAAAGGCGTTTCTTATATCAAACATAAATCATTACTTGTGAGATTCACCCAACACTTTGAGATGAATAGTTCATTTCGATTGGGTAGAAGTAAGTTTGGCGAAATGAAAAAATAGAGCGCATAATAATTACATTAATTAACGGCTTTCTCTTACTGAATTTCCTAGTTCAATTGAACTGACTCCAGAATTTGTAATATAATTTATACGTTTCTGGCAGGGCAGTTTTTTGCTACTAGCATCTTTTATTGTTTTATGTTATTGTTTTATATTTTTTTTGTGCATATAAAAAAATATCAAGGCTTTACCCGTTCTACACATGGAGAAGTTGTTAGTGCTTAACCCAATTTCCTATGATTTCAAATATTTACTATATTTGCTCCAACCCTCATATAATAATGATGGTGAGGACTACAACAGCCAAGCTCCTTCACTGGGCGAAACTGACACTGGCTTACATCACTTAGTTCCTAAGAAAAGTCTCCCGGAGGAACTTTAGAATATCTGCAGGCTTTAGCTCCTATATGTTATAACCTTAACTACCATGCAATCCTTGAGTTTGTGGATAGAGGTTTCTTCTTCTATTCTCCAGAATCTTTATTCTTTTTGCTTC
Source organism: Galerucella nymphaeae (assembly GCA_963978555.1). Taxonomy (NCBI): domain Eukaryota; kingdom Metazoa; phylum Arthropoda; class Insecta; order Coleoptera; family Chrysomelidae; genus Galerucella; species Galerucella nymphaeae. The sequence goes on from OZ021704.1 coordinate 7,423,904, forward strand.
ACTTCTTTAAGCGTTTAGAGCTGCCATTGAGGCAACAGTGTCCTCTTATAGAACAACTGTCAAACCATGCATGTACAATTCACCCTTTTGAATCATTTCAGAAGATGATAGACATGAATAAAAGAAAACACTGCATGAATACAACCTTGCTGATAAACGTTGGCAACATTTTTATCTGCATATCTTGTTATTTTGCGATTTTTATTAGTGTTTTTGAGAAAAAGTTGTCAGTTGACGGTAGAGGTGAAAGTGCATCAAAGAGATGAACGGGAATACATACTTTCAGTGCCTAAGTACGAGAACTCTCATTGGAATAATATATTTATTTTTTTGGTACCGTAGGTACCTATCTACCTATAAGCAGCTAACTAATCCTAAAAAAATTAATTCCAATACACGCTAATATGACGCATTATATAGAATACTAATAATTTATCTGGACATGTAGGCACCAAAAAGTTGTTGACTAACTCGAAACGCATCATTGTAAGCAAAACAATAGCGGCTGACATTGACTGATTACAGGGTGCGTTATCTATGAGGACTGTATCACTCCCTCACTGCAAATCGAGTCGAAACAATGCCAAAAATTGGAATTCGTTCCACACCACACCACGCCGACGAGTCTTATCCAATTCTACCGGGATAAAACATAAATCAAACAAATTTTTAACTTGTCTTCTTTCGTTGATGATAAAGAGATTGGGGCATGTATCTCTGAATAGATTATTACCATCTTCTTGTCCTTTGTCGTTTACCCTCATCAGGATCGGGCTCTCCCTTTCATAAGTCAATTTTTGACACATTGATACTGTTACTGTTTAACTAGCGGTATTATTTGTGTATTTTAGTTTAGTAAATTGCTTGAAAACATGTCAGTTACCTTTTTTTTGCCGTGGAACCTAGATTCGAGTTCAGCTACAAAATTTAAATTTTTTTTTCAGAATAATTCACACCACTTACCTATTCCAAACACTATTTAAGCAACGTTTTTCAAAGAATTAATGATTGATTGGTATTTTATGATTTCAATCATTTAATTCAAAATGTCAATACCTGACAAGGTAATAAAAACAAGAACATATTTGAATAGTTAATATAAAGGAACAGTTTTCTTTTATTTATAATTTTCAAAGAGCAATGCCATTGGAATGATTATAAAAACTTCAAATGAAAAGCATTACATCAATATTCACCCTTGGAGTTCGGATCTGTCCGTTTTTGCTTGTTGCAACCCTATGGATGGATACACCAACCAGTATTTCCGTCGAAATCCACAATCCGTTACTTATATCCTTAAAATGTCACTATTTTCTGTAATATATTGCTCTTTCACGTTTTCCTTATATTTTCCCTAACTATATTGTTCGCTTTTATAGTCAATAATCTAATCTGTTGAAATATTGGTCTTGCTGTTATGTTATTTTCCACAGAAATATTTATGGTGGTGGATTCAGAGAGTTCAGAAATTGATATTTTTTAGATTTTCACCTTATACTATGAGCAAACATTTTCACTTGCCGTTACCAGTACGCTCCTTTTATAATCATCTCTGGTGGTATCAATTTTATATACCTATAATTTCATAATTAACCAATGAGAGAGAAGGGAATGATATCCATTTTCAAATAATTATAAATTATATTATATTGTAAATTTATTGTGCTAGGTACTTGGGTAGTACCGTCCACTGCAATTTCATACAATTAAGTAGGAGACTACCTTCGTGGCTTTCCAGCTCCAGTATATTCCCATACTAGCTCTGGAGAAATTCACCTAAATTCACGTTAAAGTGCAGGAAAAATTGAGTCCCCATTTGAATGACTTCATGATCCATAGAATCGCATCTTAAGTGATGATACTCCTTGCCGCCGATCGCCATCGTTAGGAAGGACCTGGCTCGATGGTGCTTCTCAACCGTTTTTACTTTTTTATGGGGATATCTGGAAACCAAATGTATTCCTCTCAACCAGACAACAGCTATAGATGATTCAGGTCAGCGAATTATTCAAGAATTTCGACAGGCTTGATAGTATAATTGTATGGTACAAATGGAAGTTAATTTGAGCACCTTGTAGAATAATTTAGATTTGTTTTGGTGATTTCTTATAAATTAAAAGAATATAAAGAAGATTACAATTTGTTGTACAATTGGGAGGTGTTATTACATGTAACTTTTTGATCAACAACAAAGTGAATATAATTTTCTACACTCTTTTTCACTGTGTTTGTTTCAGCGTATTTAATTTAACACTTTACCCGTTACCAACACAATTAACTCTCGAAAATCGAATCTGGAAGTTGATTAAAAATGCATGGAGTTAACGCCAACTTTTTGTATCTCCATATAAGCAAAACTGGTTGGAGCTGCACTTGATTAAAACCGGCAATTCTGATAATAGCAGAAGTAGAGGGTCAGTCAATGAGAACTTTGTTGTGAGCGATTCAAAGGGTGCTTTAAAACAAAAGACAAAAATGACGCCGGTCATCCTGGATCGCCAACGCGCGCTCGCTTTGTCAAATTGATTGTTATTTTCGTTATTTATGCGCTACTTAACTGCCCTTAGAACCGTTGTATTGTCTAACAGACGAGTGACATACGTCACGGGAATTATTCTCTTGCTCATAGTGGAAAATTGACCATTTCAAAGGACCTGGATGAATTCAAATGCAGGCTACGAAGATTTTTTAATACCCTCGGCCTTTCAGAAATAAATGGTTTAAATAGGCATTTAATTTTATATGAAACTTCATAATGGACTAAAGGGTTATGCGGGTGGTCAGTTTAAATATGTTAATGAGTATCATTGTAATCAAATGGTACATTTTAAATAATTTATGATTAATCAGTTTATATTCAATCAAATTTTAAATTGTACATGAAAAGGTTTGTAAATAGGTTAGTAAAATTTCAATTTCCATAGTATATGGTATAAGGGAGATTTTTATACCTGAAATATATCAAAAATGCAGGATATATTAAGTTTTACACCGATGCAATGATTATATTTCCTTCTCCTTCTTCAAATACACAATGTTAGGATATCCTCATATACAAATGTGGTTATAATGCCACTCATTTTCTTGGGTTTGTCAGTTAATAAAAAAATTAATAGAATCATCTAGTTTTAGTTTATTGCTCACTTCTTTAATTTGCTTCATGTTAAAATATTGATGAAACTGCACATTAATTGTACGTATCTCATGATATTGAAAAATTATTGATTTTATTTCTACGAACACATCAGTTAAAAAATTTATCGCTCCAAGAATATTTTCCTACCCTTGGTAAGCGCTTTTAGTATGTAAAATATGTAGATTTATTAACATGAGTCGGTAATGAATCACCGGTGAGTTGAAATAAAAACAAGCCACTGTGTGCTGTAGGTAACTATTACCGTAATTAACAGCCAATAAATTCCACGCATTGTATTCATTTTTTTATCTTGGGTCGTTAAAACATTATCGAAATATACGACGCTCTCTTCTTCGACGAAAACATGCAATTTTAATTGTTGTTTACAGTGTTGAACTGGCCAGTCAGTTTTCTTTAACCAAGTGAAACAAATTCTTTCAATTCTGCTTCAAACATAAAATATGATCATTCATTCATTAATTCACTCGTTTGGGTTGTGTTTAACAGCCCAGGCACTTGAACTGAATCTTTGTACCAATACCCATGTTATTCACCTCCACTCCAGAAGCTTCGTGTCTTTTATAAAGGCCACTAGTTTAACTGGGGGGATCTTTAACATTTTCAGCACATAGGCTCACTAACTTTGCCCATCCTGTGCAAATTCTTCCTTCCGTATAAGTTTCATATCCTTATCTTGCCCATTATTACATTTACTTTCAAGGGAAGTGACCTTGAATTGGGACAGTTTTTGACGACGATTTTTTATGAATAATTTTTTGATAACTATGGCCCAAATAAAATGAACATCAGTTAGCCGGTCAAAAAGGGTATATAAATTACTTCAAACGCTAGTCAATTACACCAGAAACCAATTTTTCACAAATCCAATTATTTAGACTAACATTATTTACACAATTGACAGCAGATAAGGGATAATTTTAACAACGGATGAAGTTGAAAAATTGTGAAATCAGGGGAGAATGGATTCGGTGACATTTACCCAAGTTAAACAGCGCCGACAGACTAATATGTCTTTCAGAGAGTCCGTCTTTTATTTCAGTTAGAGTTATAGAGAGTTTAAGAATGTTATTTCAGTACCACCAATTCCTAATAGAGCCACATGCATAGGTCGGATAATAATAAATAATTTATACCATTGTAAAGATTCAATTACAGTGGTATTTAATTAAATATATTCGAGCATCTGCAATATATTTCACTGCTTTTGTTTATAAAAACAATAACTTATCATTATCACAGGCTGGCAAATTAGTTTTGGCAGTTGACGATGCGCGAGAAAGCCATACAACTTGACAACGTTGTAAACGCAGTTACCGGGAAGAGAAGGCGACGTACATTCCGCATGCAGGGCTGCTATTTTCTAACTCATGCGAATGACTTCCGTATACGGAATCATGCTGTTTTCGTATAAAATTAAACAAACCGTATTTTCGAGCAATCGAAAAATATCCGTACGCGAGTTTTCTGTGCGGAAATACATCGCATGGTCAAAGAGATGCGAATTGATGAATTCGTATATACTAAATGCTTTGAATCTGTAATGTTCATCCACAGCATCTGTGAACTCTTAAATTTTCCAGATCGGAGTTGTGGATTTTTTTTCCATAAAATTTATTAATTCCGTCTTTTTACTGGATGATATTATACAGGGTGTTCCAAATAAGAGTGACTGATTTTAAACATAAATGCCCAGCTTATTAATTGCTCCAAAGAGATGGGGTTTCAACAAGTTTCACTAGTTTATCAAAGAGATTTTTTTAGGCTTGGCTGGCATTTCATCTCATCAACACAGGGTGTTTTAGTGATGTTGGTCAAATTCAAAGGGAAAAATATGTATTATTTTAAATGGATCACCCTATAATTTTTGATCTCATTCGAAAGAGCAATCATTCTCCTTACCAAAAATGTATAGTTTTCTATATTTTGTATCACTAACAACAAAGATATTCGAGGTTTCATGTAGTAGTACATTTTTAATCAGTAGTTTTAGATGAACGTATTTTGGTGCCTAAAATCAAATCATATTATGCATTTTTGATTACGTAAATAGATGACAACAAATCTGACAAACAGTTTATTTAGCTAGAAAACATAATAACATTATTCAATACATATAGAGAACGAATAACAAAAAGTTACAATATATGCTGCATATGCCTACCCTCTTCGTTTATGCATAACTGCAAGCGAAATTTTAAATTTTCAAATAAATTTTCTAGCATTTTCTGCGGAATGTTTTCAATAATGTTCCTGACAATATTTTTAAGTTCTGCTAAGTTGTTAGGATTAGCATGAGTTGATTTTAGGCTTCAGAATACGTTCATATAAGACTACTAATTGAAAATGTACTACTACATGAAACCTCGAATATCTTTGTTGTTAATGAAACAAAAGATAGAAAGCTATACATTTTTTGAAATAAGAATGATTGCACTTCCGAATGAGATCAAAAATTATAGGGTGATCCATTTAAAATAATACATATTTTTCCCTTTGAATTCGACCAACATTACTAAAACACCCTGTGTTGATGAGATGAAATGCCAGCCAAGCCTGAAAAAATCTTTTTGATAAACTAGTGAAACTAGTGAAAACCCCATCTCTTTGGAGCAATTAATAAGCTGTGTATTTATGTTTAAAATCAGTCACTCTTATTTGGGACACCCTGTATTTCCCGTTCTTTTTTTCATTCATAGTTATTAAAATATTTTTGCAAACTGACAGCAAATACTTTATATCTATACAACAAATCTTTAAGAAAAAAAAACAAAGTTGTAGATTATATTATTATTAAAAGTATTATTAACCTGACAAAAAGATAATTTGATATAAATAATCTTAGCTAACTAGTCGCTTTCTTGTTGGAGTTGAGGTAGATATGCGTTTACACAGCGTTGCCGGCTCAAGTCATGCGAAGACAGCTGTGCGAGACGAATTGCTTTTCGCATAGATTCCAAAATACCAAAAGCTCTTGCCATACGAAAAAAATCCGTATACGAGCATTCGTAGACGAAAATTTTCGCAGAAGTTAGAAAATAGCAGCCCTGTACTGTCGAAACAAAGCTTACGAAGGGAGCTCTTGCAATCTTTGCTATGGCGCATCGGACGTTGCCAAACTTTTAACTGCCAAAATTAATTTGCCCACCTGTAGCTATACTTTATTTATTATGTGTACTAGATAAGGGTTGCTGAACATTTTAAATTGGGAAAATCTATCTCAGATTTCACGGCTCATATAGAGAGCAATAAGTTTCAACCTAACCAAATTGAAAACCGTTAAGAATATTCATTCATATATATAATTAATTCAATGAATGTGGATCTGAAATTTTATAAAACAACACATTGTATTCTATCGAATTTGATTCCTGGTCTAATTCCATTTGTCTTGGTATAATGTTGAACTGATGAAAAATGTTTCAGGATTCAATGATGCTTTCTTATTTATTATCTCGAATAAATGATCAACTGTTGCTAATGACTGTAGTTATCAAATAAATGACCAACAATTAATTATTGTGTACGATCATAGTGAAGTATAATTAAGGAGTTATTAGCTGAATACTATCAATTTAATTTTAATGCTGGCAAATAAAATTAACATTAATATTCTCAAGCATGAATTGAAAATTACCATGCCGCCGGATAAAATCATTGCAGTTTGTCCGTGCTGGAAACTATTTGAAAAGGTTGAGAAATTCAAGCCGCCAAGGCATGTCTTTTCAAATTGAAGCATTTACTTTTATTGATGCACACGATATTTTGGTTTACGAGAGTTTCGTATCGTGTCGTTGCTGCTAGAACTTTGCACTTCCTACTAAATCTTGCAGCGTACTATAAATGTCATGAGTAAAAGGAAATTTCCAATGAAACAACTCTTAATAATAAATCAATAACCATAAGTTATGATTAAAAACAATTATTGTTAAGAATAAGTAAATTTTCAAGAGAATATTACGATCATGTATGAAATATGTCACATTTTAGAACTAATTTCTATTATTATCCCATAAGATAATAGGGTGCCGAGTTCCCATATAAAGAGTTATTAGACAGATAGGCAAAGCCTGCTGAGGTTACACAGCGTGACCGCTGTGAATTTACCCTTTTTAGTCCCTCAACGATGTCACTTACCTCCCAGCTGCTGTATTGTATTTTTATAGAGGGCGGTTCGTGTCCTTGCTTCATTAGACACAAAATGAAAAACCTCTAGAGACTGCCACTAGTTTTTAATCTTTTTACGTGACTGTTTGTAGCTAGATTCATGTTAATGTTGACCGCTTCACCTTAATATTAAATAGAACAAAGTTAGAAAGATTTATTTTATGTGATACGACAGTGAGAGATTAGTCCCAAAGGTCTAGATATCATTTGCTTTATATTTCAGTAATAGTCTATTCATTTTTCTTGTTATTAACTTAATTCTTTTTATAGTCAAGCTCTATTAATATTGGAGATAGTACAGTGAATGTTAGCTTATAATTTAAATATATTAGAAAAGTGTTAATTTTTAAATTAAGTGTCAAGTTTGCTAAGGATGTAAATTTTCAGTATTTATTAGGAATCGTTAAGGGAAAAATGAATAACAATTGCACTAAAAGGAGGAAGGCCCTACTTTCCGATATTTTTTAAAATCAGTTCCTGGGGAAAAAGGATGTGAACGTCATCAGAAGAGAATGCAGACTTCGTGCGCTGTTGATTTTGCTTAAATTGTGTGAGTAGGACCAGCCCAGTTTAACTCTGAAGTGTAATACAATGTCCTTCGTGGCATATAGCCAAGGAAGTAGTTGTAGCTTTTTAGTGAACTGTCTATAACACGTTGATAACATTAGGTAAATTTATTTAACAATAAGAATTATTTATGGAATGATTCTAAAATGTTCATACAGTGAAAAAGATTGGTTTGAACGCGTTAGCCGAAGAATGAAGTGATTAAATAATATAATTGACCAATTCCAGCTGAATTCTAAACAAATGTGACCTATAAAGAAAAGAGTTGGGAATAAAAGGGGAGGTGTGCCATAAAATAAGTCTTTCTATTGTGATAGGGAGTCTGTATAAGAGTGAAGCCATTGGAAAAAGGGTTAAGTCCTCGAACGAAGTCAGTAATTAGTTCCAGGACTGCGGTGTCTTAGGGATTATCGCGGCTCTTCTCATTTACCCATCTTCCTCATAATGAGATACTAGTCGAAAAATGCAGAACAGCTTGGAGGGGTCCCAGTAAGCTGATTTGTAAAATAAATTAATGATCCGGCGTTACAGAAGTCACCTCCGAGCTGTCACATTGTCTGTTAGAAAGCATTGCATAAGAGATCCCTAGTTAATTACTTCCAGGGATAATTCCTTCTAACGAGATATCTATGCAAAATTCGCGCCTCCAAAAAAATCCCGTGTTACTTCTTTATTCTCCCACTCAAATGGATTCAGATTATAAATTCCTATTTATGGATACGATCTCTAATTGAATTTATCCAACTAGTGATAAAAATTATGGAACGGGTTTAATTTGATCAAGCTTCAATGTCCACAACCCAAATTTCTAAACACCTGATTATACAGGGTTTTTAAAAAGCTTGGGCGTGAGTACAGAAAACCAATACTGAAGTAGAACTCTAATTATACAATATAATTTATTGATTGAGCAACTTTTGTTTCTTCGCTTCTTACTACTACTACTACTAAGTTGCAGACGAACCTTGTCCTGGACAAACTCAAGCCAAGGTTCCGGCACCATTGTGCCATTCCTGCTACCTAGACATCCATAAAGCCGAGCCCTTCAATAAAGGCCACAACCTTTTTCAATGGATGCCTGCTTGTGTCTCCAGGGGCCAACACAGGGACTCCGAAGACTCGCCTGCGTAGTACAGCCCAGTGTGGACACTCTAGGAGAACATGGACTGACGTTTCGTCAGTCATGCCGCAACCCCTGCATAGGGGTTGACTATTTTGTCTCGGGTTTCCACGCAACAATGAAATATCTAATTAAGCATAGCTACGTTGACATTATTAAGTGCGAAATATAGATGCAGCACACAAATCACTGTTTATATAGTTACCTACTCTCTTACCTCATATCTACTTTCGACACGCACCGCTAGATCACACTACAATACGATCCACCGCAAGTTGGACGTATGTTAAACCATAAATTGTCGATTTACGACAATTACCACAGTTGAGGTTAAACTTCCTATAATTTATTTGGCGATGAGCAAGAATCTTTGGAGTTTTCCATAACACTTCCAGTCCTTAATCAATACCAGTTATTGTGTAGGAACTGTAAGGCATCTGGTAGAGATGGCGAGTTTCAGAAGCACTTCTTCATTTTTGAACAACATAGAAAAAGCTTAGATATATCTGTTTTTATAATTGTTACGAACTCAGTGATTCAGAAGCTGGTCCTGTTGTGAAAAAGATTCCATAACAAAGTAATTCGATGGTTTATTCTCGACTGTTCTGGAAGCGTAGGAGATGGTAAATTCAAGAAGGTTCTAGAGTTGTGAGTGAGTCAAACAGTTTTTTAGTATACAGTGAATCGGAAAACAGTCTCAGTATACCTACAGTAACTGAACAGATAGTGAATATAAATAAATAGTACACTTTTTAAGTGAGATAAATTAGAACAATTATTATACCGAGTGTAGATAAATTAGTAGACATTAAGTAGTATATAAATTAAATTTATCATAGTGTGTAAGTGTATCTTCAATATACCAATAGTAATTAGCCATAGTGAGCGTATAATTTTATCCCACGGTGAAAACTGTTTAAATAAATAAAAAAAATATTACATAATAAGACAATACTACACCACCGTGTTAAAATATTGAAATAATTTTAATCTATAGTAGATTCTCTCGAGACCCGGTCCTGGAATCGAATTAAGTATAACAAGCGTTGTATTGTGTTTTAGGAAATCGTATGTTGAAGACATTATGTCGTTAAGTGAGACTATAGTATTCATGAGATGATGATATGCGAACTATCTGGCGCAAATCCAACATATTACCTCAACGAGGTCATTATTAAAACAGTCAAAGTGATGAATACCATCGGATTTAGTCGGCGGCGAGTCGAATGCCCATACCACAACTTCCTGAGGTCCTCCATATATTCAAAACAATGCTGGAAATTTATCAGAAGATCTGCACGGTCAATTTGAACGTCTCCAACAATCCACTCTCACACGGTGACTAATGTAGACGCATTTCATAATTGAATTGCATCCTCTAGTTAAGTGCCGGTTCTCAGTGTCGACCAAGTTCATAGGATCAGCCGAGTGGAAGTTATTGTAGTCGCGCAACACATTGTCTTCTAGGTGACGTTTTTGCTCGTCTATAAATCACGCCGACGCCGACAACGCTCTGATTACGATTATCATTTATACTCTCTACTTGTATTTCGTTCTCGTATTTCTAGCCTTAGCGCCTCTGCTTTTGCTAATCGTTTCGCTTTTTTTACTGACAACTTTCATTTGGGTGAACCATTGAATGAATCTGTGCGACAGTTGAATGAAAAAACTTGATTTTTTTGCCAAATTTCCTGATGGTAGTTAATGCAAGTCAATTTTATTATTTCAGTGTGACCATAATTAATTTTTACATAGGGTTAACTACTGGCATATTATACTACACTGCTCTCGAAAAATTTTGTGGTTATGTTTTTTTCCGATAAAGCCCAGGGCCAGAGCACTCAGAGGGTGGAAGTTGGCATCAATTAAACAATCCTATCCGCTATTAATATTAAATTGAACGCCATCATCTTTTAATCGAAACGAAAATAATAGAAAAAGCAAAAAGCTTTAAATATCGCCTAAAAATTTTTTTTATAACTTGCTTAAAAATTAAAATTATCTATAATCGAACTCGTCCATCCAATTTATTAGCGATTGAATAATTACTATTATTTATCAAATTGAACATCCATCAAATTTTACGTGGAGAATACCAAATTATAATAATCAGCACGCCAAAGCCACTTCTTGAACACGTTAAAGATAAGACGCAGCTTATCTTTAGACTGCTTTCAAATGAGACACGTTGTGGCTGGCTACTAGTGTCTGAAAAGAATCGCACGGCTAAAAATACATTAATATAAATATACCACTCACCCGAGACACAGAAAGTAATACGTGGTGTTTAATGTATTTTTAGCCGCTCAATTATTTTCAGACACTTTGTGAACGGCTACTAGTGTCTGAAAAGAATCGCGCGGCTAAAAATACATTAATATAAATAGAAGCATTCACACGAGATATAGATAAGGATTACGTGGTGTTAAATGTATTTTCAGTGGCATGATTCTTTTCAGACACTAGTAGCCGGTCACAATGAGTCTCGTCTGCTCTAAAGGAATGAATTGTTTGCAGCTTGATCATGGCAAGGCGAAACGAAACGTAGAGGCTGAGTCCCCACATGATACACTGAATATACAGTACAGTGGTCAAACCCATGGTGGAAAAAGACAACACAAAAAAATGCAATGATAAGACTAAGAACGGTGCAGAAACTAGAAGCCAGGTTGTGGTTATTTAGGCTGCAAGAAAACCTTAGTTACATAACTGTTAAATCAGGACATCAAGCACATCGTGATGAAGCTATATATCAGACGTGACCATGCAAACTGACGTTTTTCCTGTCACAGATGAGTCAAATACTAGGGAAGAAGCAGGAGTGAATAGTGGAATGGGGAATACAAGATGTTCCTTCTCACTAAGAAAATTTATGATATCCTACAAAGCATCTAAAGGTAGGCTGGGCCTGGCAGCCCTTGTGACTTTATATAGTCACAAAGAGACAGGTATAAAAGGAGTACCAGGAAGAGCTTAATGATCTGTTAGATAGCACTATATAGTGCGGATGCTGAGACATAACCATGGGAAGAGGCTCAGCAACTATATTGGTTGGATTAGAAACAGAATACATTTCTGTTAAAAAAAAATTAGTACCCTGTAGGTTTTTTATCAGGATTAACAAATCATTTATTATTATGTCCATCCGGTATAGTTTTTGAATAATAAAAATGTCTTCCTTTATTTTAATACAAAGCTAAATGCATTTCACCAATAACTGTCTCGTAAATATCGCTATTATGTGTCTAATTAATTAATTCAACCGACCAACCGACACTAATAATTAGATCCCCAAGATTGGTAGTAAAATTTGTAGAGCGTAAAATAAAACAATGTACGGTGGTGACAAAACTCGCTTGTGGGCCATAAGAATAAGAAAAGTGGGCGGCTAATGACATTTTATGACATCCATAACGCTGCGCTCAGGTGTTCGGACTCCCAAGCAGGCGATAACAGGGATAAGCAACGTTCGTAGCACGCGTTCCACCTAATCTGGTTGGTAGTTCATTGCAGAATACGATATATCGTGAAATATCATATCCCAGTGTCAAACCCAATGGTAATGATTGGCATAAATTTTGCATAATGAAAGCACTTTGTGTACTGAATATGTAAGCCTTACCCTGCTATACCAACAATTCCGGTTGTAATAAAATGCAGAGCCTCGCTTCTATTCTTCGGTTTATTCCTTATTTTCAACAGAAATTTAATTTACAATAAAGTTTGTAGAGCAAACTTAATTTCTACGTTAGGCTAAACGTCGCAATAGAAGTTGTTTTCTCTTTCAATGCAGTTACGAGGTGAACTAGAAAAATATAACTTGAAAAAATAATTAACAAGCTAATCGAACTAAAAAGTGAAGAGTATTTCTTTTTTTCTTTCTTTGTTGTATAAAATGATTCTTGGGTGCTTTAATTATAAATAGTTATTTATGCAACAAGTGCAAAAAGTGAGTGTTTTTTGCACGCGACGTGAAATTGGACAACACGTCGAGTGCAAAAAACACGTTTTGCAAGAGTTGCATACAATATTTTTTCTACATTCATGCAAAAACTGGAAAATTAGAATATAATATGTTGGGAACCTAACTTAACCTAATCAAACACAAAACCGTTCTTCTTTTTTATGACCTCCAACTTGTCAGTACTCAATCATAGCTGGTTTTCGCCTTGACCATTTAAATTTTAAAAGATTTTTGCAATTATTGTAATTCGTTGAGACTAAGTAGTAAGATATACATATATTATTTTTGTATTAAAAGCAGGATCAGACACTTGCTCTGGATTTTTATTTTATTTAAATGTTCATGTTTGTCATAAATCATCATAAAACTGACACAAGAATGACAGATGAGTGCAATAAAGATTTTATTGCACTAGTGCAAAAAAGAACCACTTTTTCCATTTAATGTGTTTCACAAAAGTGTTGTTTTTTTCATGAATGTAGAAAAAAATTATTATTAATATTCCAAACGAGAAGGAACTTTCTTTGACAGAGACGATCTTCTTAGGTCAGACAACCAAGGGACTGGTGGGTGGAATTATAGTTTTTATGATTCCCTTGGAATCAGTGTTTTTGTTATGACGGGTTCTGAAGGATGTTGATGCAGGATAGGTGGAGAAGAAAGGATTCTAGTATTAGAATTAGTCATGTATGTTTTCAACTGTCAATATCTGTCAGATTCTGTTCATTAAATTGTAATGAATCAAAAGACCCAATAAATACAACCTAAAACTAAGACTATGAACTATACTACACAAATCAATTATCAAAATATGTAGAGTTTGACGCAATTGACCTAACCTAACCAAAGCACTTGGTACTAGCTTCAGTTTTCTTTGGAGGAACTGCCATTTTAATTTCGATCAACGGAAATCACAAAGAAGGAATAACGAACAATAGATCTTATAAGCTCAGATCTAATTTATTAATGTCAAGTTATTGTGCTTAAAGACCGAACCTTTGGTCTCTCTGGAGACAATAACTTAGTAAACGAAACATGCGTTGTATTTGAAGCGATTTTTCGGTTGTTTATAGAAGAGAAGGAAACAATTTCACACATTATCTTCGGACAAGAATGACAAAATCGCTTAAGGAACGATTCATATACAGATCGCGAAAAAGCCCATGGAACCATGCAATTTACACAAGTATGACAAGGAAATATGAGAAAAACAGCTTGAAAGAGAGAGAAATAATAATTATGGGTGGTCAGCGAGGGTGTATACTTATTTCCCGAGGTGAGGCGAGTCGAGGCGAGAGAGAATTCACTAGTTGGTGGTATTCAGTATGTTCCTATCAAGTATTGTGAAGGACACTGTTGCCGGATGAAAGTGTTTAGTTTTACCGAAATATCATTTGTACAAATTAATCTGCGCTTCTGGCAACAGCGGTTAATATAGGGGGGCAATCAACATTCGGCCTGCCTCGGGAAATAAGTATACAACCTCGCAGACCACGCCCAATTATTCTTTCTCTCTTTTCTAAGCTGTTTTTCTCATATTCTCCTTGTCGTACATGTGTAAATTGCATGTTTCGATAAGCTTTCTCGCAATCTGTACTATGTGACTGTTAAGCCTGAAGGGAACTAGTATATCTTCTTATAAAAAGAGCAGCAAAAAGCGAATGAAAAACTAAAATTGAAAGTGCCGAGGACTTGAAACCTTTACTGAACGTACACTGAATTAATCAATCAATATTTAATTATCTTATTGTGAATAAAAATTGTGTCCAACAAAGTTTATATTTTTTACACAGTATGAAATTTTCTCAAATAAATGGTGAACGGAAATCTGACACGTATTCGAATGATCTAACTGATACTCTGTATCTTGTAGATATCATACTGATGTGATTGAGAGCGTTCACACCTTTATCCAATTTGGATTTAGTGGTTACACCTAGATATTCTGGTAATCCTATGCAAGAGCATATCTGACTGAGAGAGTGACTCATTAGACCGGAAACCCTTTTGCTTTGCACACCGGAATCCCATCGATCTCCCGTCGCTGCATTTTCAATTGAATGGCTGATTAGAACGCCACGACGCCAACAACGTCAACGCGATGAATCCTTGTCAGTGCTGATAGATTGAAGGACATCAAATTCTCATCATGCTACGACAGTCTATGGCTTTTATTTAAGCGTGCCTTATCAATTGTTATATCTCAAATATATGGTGATTAAGGCACTGATACCATGAAGAGACAGTTATGGAAATTGTTTTCATAGTAGAAAATTTTTTTATCAAAAATGTATAATTCTCACTTATTAAAATATTCCGATTTTTAATAGCAGTATTAACGCTTTTGTTTAACTGTTACAATATTTCACTCACGAATAAGTTTAGTTACTTTTTAATGCACACTTCATTTTTTATTCTGTAATCTATAACAATTATCTTGGTTTAAGAAATGATAAGGATCCTATTTACCATGTAAAAGCTAAATAATACGCTTCCGTCATCCTTCAACAACCTCTTTCTCGACTATCCATTTACCAGGACATCTCTTATCAATTCAGTGTCTCGTTTGTGTCTTAACTTGATGACCCAACTTATCTTTACTGACGGCCACTGTATTTCGCTGTAACCATTTGTCTCTTTTCACTCGACGTTACTTTACTCTCTACAGAATCCGATTTCAATGGTCGAGTAAGTTTTACAAAAGTTAATTCAAATATGAAGTCTATTTAACACCATTTTAATAAAAAATCCTCTAGTCTAATAGTACTTGGCTTGATACAAAAAAAAAGAGATTGGAAATTCGTTAATATATTTTCCATAAACGTTGAATTTAATATCCATGTTAATGTGTATTACATATTGTAGGAAACCACTAATGCCAAAAATAAAAGGTCGAAAATAAATGAAACAAATTCGGTAGCTACCAAAAAAGGATTGTGGTTGAAATCAAATTTGTTCATTACCAAAAATGAAATTTAATTGGGGATGAAGTCAGCCAAGTGTTGGAAATTGGTATGTTTATACCTACCTGTCACGGCACCTAGTTTTCGTGGGAGACAAAATCCCAATCTTGAAGTAATATATTTTTTATATCCAATATTTTTTCAATTCGCGTCTAAGAAATATTAATAGACTGCGTACATAATTATCAATGTCAATTGTTGCAATCATATTTGTCGTGAAAAACAGTAACAAATAGACTAATCTAATGTTTGTGCTACCCTCACTCAAGATTTTGTTAGTTCCATACACTGATGTCAAATTTGTGCTATTATTTTCCAAAACAATATAAAAATATTCTGAAAAGATTTATTACGATTACCATAAATAACGTCTATATATTTATTTTTGATAAAAATCAATTTTCTCTCACCGTAATCTTACAATTTAAAGAATAAAGACATAAATCTTTCTAATAAATCTTTACAAGACTTGCGTAACGTATATATTTTGATTGGACCGGAAATTTAAATTGCATGATAGTAAATTTTACTTCGTTTGATTACAAAGGATTCAATGTGTAACATGCTACGAAACGGATTGGTTAAAAATTCATCTGAAATCTTTCAATATTTCTTATAAAGGATGACATTTCTATAGTGCTTTGTGGTCAAAGGGAAACAGTGTCTTTCAGAGGATCCAGATTTTGATTAGAATTCGTTATAAAACCAGGGTCGAACTAGGTAGATTTTCAAGAATGTTACGATGTGCGAGAAGTTTTTGATAACTTTCCTTTGGTTAAAAAGTGACATGTTTTTGTCGTGCATGGAAAGGAATATAAAGACATTCTCCAAGTGAAACTTCATTTTTGTTTCCAACTAAATAGAAACAACACATGGGTCTTCTAAGTAATTTTATGGAATGAGATAAAAATTAGATTTGTTTGTGGCAAATATCTCGGTTCCCATTGCAAATATGTCAAAAGTGTATGGGAATGATTTTATAGAAAATTTTAATATCTACAATTTTTATCAAAGACTTTTCTCCATATCTTGGTGTGTTTTCACTATATTTGTGAAAAAGTGAATTTGGTTTTCAATTTTTTCCACCCCCCAAATTTGCAATATTTTTTAACTATGTTTACTTAAATAAAATCTATGTCAAACCGAACATACATTGAAAAATGCAAGCTTTCGTTTTAATCCGTAGTTAAAATATAACGGCAGCCCTTAGTTGATATATTATGAAATATTTCAATTTTGTAGTTATCAAATGTTAATTGTATCACTGAAATTTTCTTAATTTCATATTGGCCAGTTGATCTCTGTACATTAACAAAATGTATTTGCTAACTCGATGCATGTTTGTTTTCATGGAATCCTTATATAGGGAAATGTAAACAGCTATATGGTATCAACCTTGTTTTCCGCCGATTGAAAAAGCCTCTTTGATCTTAAACCACTGAATCAGAGGTAACCAAAACCATACAATCTACACAAACGACACGATTCTCATGTATGATGTAGGGGTGGCATTTTTACTGTTTATTTATGATTTTACTCGCTTTTGTATTATCTCACATATAATCTATTTAAATTGTTTTGATAATGCCGTCTACGGCTCTTTTAGAAGGGATGTTTAGATTAAATTGGAGGGAGAGCGGCACAGAGGAAATTTTGCTTTGAAATTGAAAGGCTAGATCATATTATTGTTATAAAGGGATTAACATAAGGATACGCCATAATATTTTAGTATAATCTTAATATATTTTCAAGTAATTGACTACGAATGTGTTTATTTTATTCATGATTGCGCACAGATTATACAAAGCAAGAGCAAGAACATTTTTTTGGAAAAGTTAAAACTCCTCAATACTCATTGCCACATAACTAGGAAAAGTATGGTATTAGTATGAACATGATGAAACTTATGACCATATTCAGCCGTATACTGAGAAAATATAACTTTCAAGTATCGATAAATTGCCATGTTTAGTTTTTGTTCAAAGCTTTGGTTGAAGTTGTACAATTTACAAAATTAATTCAATAAAATCTTCATGAACTTAACTCACACAAACTTTGGTTTGAATTCAATATTGTACGATTTACAGTATTTTCTGCAATTTGCGTATATAACAATTGAATTATATCTTTTCATATTGATGATCAGTCTGCATGGAAGAATATTTGCATTTTTGACTTGGGAAAGGAAATCATGCGTATTTGTCAACGCTCGCTTCATCTAGTAGCCAACTGACCGCGCGAGAGATGATTAAATGAGGCGCACAAAAAGAAATTCTCCACAAATGTGAATACATCTCCGAAGTCGTTTACGTATTGTTATTTTACCGGAAAACAACCGTCTTGCGTTCGTTTCCACTCGTTTTTTTTGGGTAATAATAAGGGGCGGTCTAAGGAAAAACTAACATACAGGTGAAATTAGTGAATGAAGTATTTATATTATTTATTTATATTAAATGTCAACGGTAAAAGTACTAACGCAAAGCAAAGAACTATATGTCACGAAGGATATTAAATTACACTTAAGTGTGGTTGCAATATAGAACCAACAATTTTTGTTCGCAATTCGAAAGGAAAGTATCACTTATAGACCGGTTTCGACGTATTTCCGCCTCATCAGTATAAGGTAGATATCATCCGCACAGAAGCTCTGAAAGTATATAATGGATATAGCACAAATATTTAAATTTTAAATAACTCAAGAATGTTAACCCGAGTGGGCGTATCGTTTATACCAATCTTTGACATTTTTGTTGGTACCGATCCTGTAACAAACAGGGAAGTTTATAAAAGACGAAACAGAATGATAAGTTGAAGGCGGTATTTTATTTAGGGTACGAAATGGAGATCCATAGAGGTCATCCCTTGACGGTGATCAATCACTGGACACTGGACGGAATTTGCCGGACCTGATCGACTATGTAATGCATAATGTTTAAGATGTTAACTGGTGGTTTAAACAGATTCTCTAGAGGGCACTTTCGACGTCGATTTAGATATGTGTCTACAAATTGCCTTCTCCCGTATGGAATACTAAACATTCAGTTTATTTTTTAAAGAATGATTTGTTAGTTTTTGGAACATAGAGATATTAGTATTCTATACAGAATCTTTAGGATTTGCTAAGTATTGCTTTTGATTCCGTTGATAATGGATGGCAATGGATGGAAGGCGAAATAATGTTTTATTGTTTAATAGATACGAAATATATTTGGATTGAAATAAAAAATGGTTTAACATTTGTTAATTAAAAATAATGTGCGTTTCAATGGAAACTATCCAAACCACATAATTCTGTTTAGTTTTCAATGAAACGCTTTGTTTACCAGTATATGCAAACTATCAATAGAGAGTATGAATTACTTTGAATGACACTGTAACTTTCAATTTCAGCGAAGACTGGTGCAGAGTTTGATGGCCAATCCAACAATAAAAAAGCAGGACGTCTACTGCTAGAGCTGGGTAAGTTATTTTTATGTTGAATAAAACTTAGCGTACGCAGTTTATCAAATTATATATTTATACAACTACTTCTTTGAAGGCATCTTATACCATTATTTTGACTGCAACCGCCAAACCTTGATTACTTTATAATGATTGCTAGTTTTTTCTGAATAACAATAAGACATTTAATACTTTCTCACACGGTATACAATGTGGAAATTTTCACAGGATAAATTCCAACCATTATAATTACCATGTCCAAAGTTTAATCACTATTGATTAATTAATTCTTAATCGCAATAAAGGATCATGGCTCTCATTCATATCTTACATAATAAATACGAGTAATCAGAGTTGAATTTAACTCGTACAATTAATCTGGCAAATGAAGTTCAAACAGGTTCTAAAATCCAGAGCATCCCTCGTCTCTTGAAATATTAAATAAAGTGGTGTGCCTGAGGAGTACTCCCAAATTGTGGACTATTTATTGGACGCATTACCAGAGGCGAGGTTAGGCTTTTAATTTTACAGGACAGAATAGAATAATTAATATATCTGCGTTAATTTTTTAATGAACGTTCCTGGATAAATAATAAATCCTGTATAATTTGTACGATAACTTAAAAAATCAAATCGGATGAAGTTGGATTTTTTTCGAATTCTCTTGTCTTGTCAGTTTTATCTACAGGTTGGCAAATTAATTTTGGCAGTTGACGATGCGCGAGAAAGCCAAACAATTTGACAACGTTGTTAACGCAGTTAGCGGGAAGAGCAGGCGACTAACATTTCGAATGCAAAGTTATAAACAAAACAAAGCTTACGAATTCTGCCATCGGAGTGAGCCTGCTTTCAAACCGCATACGTCTTTGCTACGGGGCATCGGACTGTCAACATTAATTTGCCAACCTGTACGAGGTCTCTTTATCTCGCAATTAGTACCAGGGAGAAGTTAGTAACCAGAATGCCTTGGGGCCTAAATAAAACTGTACTGTCCAATTCTCATGAGATGTAGAAAGGCTGGGACAATCAAATTTTCGCACCCTGCTTGATCTCGTCATTGCATTATTTTGTGTCGTCCTACTCAACATGTCTCTAATATTGACGCATACTTCTTCCAATTGTTTGTCCATTTCAATACTCCAAGATATTTAACATCCATTTTACCATTGGAATATATGAACCTCGAGGAGTAATGGTCCCAATACCATTAGGTCTTTTATTTTCCATGTTTGATTTAGTAGGAGCTATATTTAAGCCAGCTTCCTCCTGCTACTCGATCTATTTGACAACGCATGTTTTGTGTCATCAGCAAAAGCGCAATTACTTTAAACTTCTTGTGAATTAATACATCTGCAGTAGTCGTTCATGAATAGATTTGTCATTCGATATAAATTTCATTGTTTCAAGAAAAGCAGCTACCCCTAAAGTCACCTCAAACGACGCCTATGAGTATTATCAGTTTGAATAGCGTTGCAAATGCGTTGATGTGTCTATTTAGCACTGGCAAATAAATGAAATATTTTAATTAACCGACACAAATGTGTGTTTGGGTCCCGTAATTAAAATTCTAACGAACTGAGACTTGTGGTTATCGTTAATGAACTTTTCCTAATTCGTTGGCGTAATGTGTCTTCTGTTACTGAATCTCCAGCGGTTAAATGGGACTTTGCACAGAGTTGATATTTTAATCTTGAGAATGGTCAAATAATGTTACTACCAATTTTCCGGAAAAGTACTCATTTTGTCTAATAGCTTCGTTTAGAATCGCTTAAATACCTGTTCGTGCAACGATGTTATATGTAAATATAAATTTAACAAAGAGAAGTATTATTGAACCAATAACATATTACATAATTTTTGAATACAAGCAAAAAGTTGATGTCTAATGTAGGATTGTGAGGAAGAACTATCAGATACAGGGCGCTTTAATGGAAATTATCCAACCTAAATATTTCATAATGCAGGTTGTCCTGACACTATTCCGTCGCAAACTACAATAGATATCTTCCGGATTGAGCTAGCACTTGTTGAAGATGAGTCAGCACTAGCTTTCTTGGGAGGATGCTTTGGATGAAGATACTCTCAATTCTCAAGTACAGTGGTTCTAATTTAACCTAAATAGAAGATCATAATATTGAGCATGTCCATCCCTATTGAGAATGATATGATATTTGGCATGTAAATTTGGACCTGAGAAGATTAAATAGTGGAATAAAGTTACATCCATAATGAGTAAAGCTCAATGGTCTATATACTGAATTTCTTAATCTTTCTACTATTTTGGTAACTTTTTCAATGCCATAAGGATAATGGTGTTTTTTTTTTAATTAGAAAAAAACGAAATGCAATAATAGCGAGTCAAAGAATCCTCTTTTAAATTTATGGTTGCTATGAGAAGAGATTTGTAAAGTGTCGATGTATAATTTGGTAGGAAAGGGAGTCATTTTTAATCGCGATGACATGAATAGCGGCTTCCTGGCTCGCAGCGTGTCTGAAGTATTGCATCATTCAGACCCTGTTCACTCGAATATTAATTGAATATGACAGTGTATTAATTTCGTTATATTTAGACCGAGTTATACCAGCATATTGCCAGTTGATTTAGGAATGAAGTTAGATGTGATAATGCTGATGATAAATTAGGTTTTCGAGGTGGAATTGAAATTTAACATCGTTAAAGCTTTAGATACAAAGATAATGCTGTGCAAATTGTTTTATAATACTCACAATACTCTGTTTTATTTATGTATTACCCAAATGATGCTGGTATTTTTAACGTGTTATATATATAGTTCAAAGCATGGTAGTGCTGTCAGTATAGAAAATCCACTAATTTTAAGTAGCTTTTCTCTAAAATTTCATATAAAGGTGCCCTGTGGGTGGGCATGGAAGGGCGATAGATTTGCAAACGGGAAACCACTATGATCAAAGGAAGCCAAGCTAAATCAAACTGGTAGAAACTAATCCTGATTACTATTATATCCAGTGAGTATTCAAAGGCACTCCTTTACATTGAAAATATTGTGCACCACAAGAACCAAGACCAGTTTTGGTCTTTCTCAACTACTTCCAGTCTCGGTATTTTCATAATTCAGTCTTAGTCCTGCTCAAATATTTGTAATCTTGGTCTTGCGTGCTCAATCTTGATGGTGGCCATGCTCAAATAGTTTGTTACTTACTACAACAACGTATATCGAAGTTAGGACAAACGAAATTTGTAATTTTTAGTTTAGCCTTGCACTTTGTTCGTCGTCTTGCATTCCTGGTCTCCATTCCAACAGTACATTTATTACTCTGGCTGATTTCAGCTGTCGCACGTAAGTCCGATTCTGGGAGGTGATAAGATCGTTTGCTCTCTTCTTTTTATCGGGAATGATCCACTGGTGGTCACGTACTCTTCTATTCGGTGAAGGTTAGAGTTTGCTCTAGTCCATCTATCTTGGCAGTATTTATACAACTCAATGTTTAATGTCTAAAACAGAAACTTTTGAAACTATGGTAGAATTGAGGTCCTGAATTGCATCCTTTGCTTCTGTATCTGCCTGTTTGTTCCCAGGAATCTCAGCATGGGAGGGTATCTACATGAACTGGACACTTTTATGAGCCTCATGTGGCAGGTAGTATGGATGCTTTGTTAGCTATGGAAGTAAGGATTTGAGGTTTACGGGAAATATATTAGGGATAATGACGTTGAAAGTGCCTAGAGATCTATTTAATCTTTCGGAAAAGGCTGGATCGAATCCTTTCTTTACATTATAGTCAACTCTGAATCGGTCAGATATGGTGCTTGAGTACGTAGGGTGGAAGGGTTTGAAGAAATAGATATTGCAAATGAGATGATCAGGAAATGTCTGCGTAGACTTAAGGAAACTTTGGAGGCTTCACAAAGTAGACTGTCAATTGGATTCGATCGGAAAGCCGCTAGTTTTGTATTTAATTCAAAAGATTTCGTGTTTCTTGTTTAGCTCAACAATCGTATAATCTAATCGATATCTATTTATACTCATTTGTATATTTATTAAAATATAATTGTAAAGCCAACACACCTTTATAACCTATTTTCATTGAAAAACTATTCACATACAATCTAATTTTCTTAAAGTAGCTAATGGTTTTAGATGGAAACAAAGCCAGTCAATTATTCACTCTGTAGGAGGCAAATAAACCATTAGATCGAATAGCCATTAATTTACTTATTGATGAATTAAACTCGACCGATACGTGTAAAATCTCGTTACGATACATTAACACTACATCACTACATTAAGCAGCAATGTTTGGGATATTTGCCAGTGCAAATGAAACGTTTACAATAAATTGTAGTAATCCTGATACTTTGAATTAATAAAAAAAGAAATTATTTAGCAGGAGTTCAACCATATTTCTCTTCTCTATAGCCTGATGATGGTAATGTTTTACCGAAATTATTAGCAAGCTTATTGGTCCAACGTGACAATTATATTATATTGCCGTTTCACAGAGTTTCATTGATCCCTTTTCTTTGGATTCTAACCACTTTTGAGATATGGATTGAAACCATGGACATCACTAAAAAGCCTATGAAATTCTAACAAAAATATGAAGTGTATTGGTGACGATGTAAATAGAAATATACGAAAATAATTCCGATAGAGGTTGAATCTATCTCATCTCATAATATTGGATCCCTATAGGTACTTATGAAATAAAGACATAAAGAATGATCAAAACCATCGTAACTTTATTCCTGAATGTTATGATCCCTTTAGCGTATTAGTTTACTATTAATTATTGATTACCCAGAGTCCGTCGTTCGGAAATACGACAAGGGACAGATAACACGAAGGACTAAGCATGTGTTTGTGAATTTGGCTTTGATTTGTCCGCTCAGTGTATTCTGGGAATGTCACTTCTGCAATCCGCCGGAAGGTCCATCAAACTAGTCAACCGATAGATAGTCTAACTATAAGGGAATATAATATGTAGATAATTTTCCGAGAATGTACTAGCTAGATTCTTGGCAAATTAAATTAAACAAAAAGTATTAATTGAGGTAGCTGAGATGTGATGGGTCCTGTGGCAGAAAATTTTAAACTTTTGGATAGTTTTGAGAAGGTTATGATACAATTACCATCCAAATTTTATCAACCGTCTGTAGCTCTTTAACCAACAAGTGATTATTCGACAAAATAGCTTTTCAATGTCGTTTCCATTTTTATAACTATTACAGCAGCCTTTATTAAATCCAAAATTATAGTTACTTTGTCAGGCTCTCCAGGTGGCACTACTTTCGCTAGCTCAGTGTGCCTATACTGATAATAATCACTCTTGGTATAGTAACTACTATTAATTTCCATTGATAATAAACATGTGTAGTTAAGTTCAAGAGAGATAATTGAAAAGAATAATTTAAATGTTTTTTTATTTATTTATAGATAATAAGATAGCAGGCAAAGACAGACTTATTAACATGTTCCTGTCAATAACATTAACTGAAGGAAATTTTAATACTTTTCTCATAAAACAAATGGAAACAATAAATTAATTTTTTACTCTGCAATAAACAACTTGTACAGCATGTATATGACAGTAATATAGAAAGCGAATCTAAATCTTTGAATAATTCATAGCTATAGCTTATATTCAAGGTAAAACAGTAAAGACAACATAACCAGAGATCGTCCCTCTCCACGTTTGTTTAGATTCTATTAATAATGCACTTTAGATTAGATAACTGCTGTTTACAGCACTTTTTTAAATGTTAAATGAAACGTTAC